>CM057458.1:802005000-803255000 GCA_016271365.2 Neoceratodus forsteri
TTTATGTCTATCCCATGCATTCTTAAATCCCGTGATTGTTTCAGCCCCCACCACTTCCTCTGGCAGGGTGTTCCACTTGTCCACCACCCGTTCTGTGAAGAAATTCTTTCTCATGTTTCCTCTGAATCGTCCTCCTCCAACTTCATCCCATGCCTCTAGTCCTGAAACATCTTTTTCGCTTAAAATAGTGTTTTCCTGCACCCTGTTCCTCCCTGTAAGATACTTGTATGTCTCTATCATATCCCTCTCTCCTCCTCTCCTCCAGGGAGTACATGTTCAGTTCCTTCAACCTGTCTTCCTAGGATTTGTGATGCAACCCATGCACCATCTTTGTTGCCCTCCTCTGACCTTCTCACCCTGTCTATGTCCTACATGAGGTATGGTCTCCAGAACTGTACACTGTACTCAGGTGGGGCCTCACTAGTGTCTTGTATAGCGGAATTATGACCTCCCTTTTCCTGCTGGTGATGCCCTGCCTATACATCCCAGCATCCTATTTGCTTTACCTGATGCCTTGTCACACTGTTTCCTACCTTGAGGTCATCAGAGATGACAACCCCAAGATCCCTTTCCTGCTTGGTGCATGCTATATCCTCACCCCCAACTGATATATTGTGCCAGGGTTTTTGTGCCCCATATGCATTATCTTGCACTTCTTGCATTGAATTTCAACTGCCAAACCCTTGACCATTCTTCAAGTTTCTGCAGGTCCCTTCTCATTCTGTCTACACCCTCTGGTGTGTCTACTCTGTTACAGAGCTTTGTGTCATCAGCTAACAGTGAAATTCTGCCTTCTATATCCTGTGCAATGCCACTGATGAAGATGTTGAATAGGACCGTCCTAGCACTGATCCCTGTGGTACCCCACTGGTCACTCTTCCTCTGTGGAGTGACAGCCATTTACCACCACCCTCTGTGTCCTGCCACCCAGCCAGTTACCTACCCACCACACTACTGTCCTGCCCACACCCATATTCCCCAGTTTGTGTATTAGTCTTCATGAGGCACAGTGTCAAAGGCCTTGCTGAAGTCCAGATAGGCCATGTCCACTGCCCTCCCTGATCCACCTCCCTAGTCACCCAGTCAAAAATTCAATGAGGTTGGTCTGACATGACCTCCCCTGGTGAAACCATGCTGCCTTGGGTCCTGTGGTCCATTGACAACCAGATGTTCCACCAATCTCTCCTTCAGTAGTGCTTCCATGATCTTTCCCACTACCGAGGTGAGGCTGACTGGTCTGTAGTTCCCTGCTTCCTCTTTGTTCCCACTTTTGTATAAGGGACTACATCTGCTGTCCTCCAGTCTTTGGGTACCTCCTGTTTCCAGTGATTGGCTAAACAGGATAGCCAGAGGTTCAGCCACCACCTCTCTTAGTTCTTTAAGGACCCTGGGTGCACCCACATCTGGCCCCATTGCTTTGTCAACTCTTATTACTTCCAGTTCCTTCAGGACCCTTTCGTGTAAAGGGACTTGTGTCCATTTCTGCACCATTCTCACCCCTTGTACTCCCTTCAGACCCATTACCCCTCTTCCTTAGTAAAGACTGAGCAGAAATACCTGTTCAATATGTCAGCTTTACTGTTGTCATCCTCCACACTGCTCCCATCCTCCCCTTCAGTCTAACTATCCCTCCCTTTGTCCTTCTTTTTTCACTTATGTACCTGTAAAAGGTTTTGTCCCTTTAACCACTGATTTTGCAATGTGTTCTTCTGTCTGAGCTTTGCTTCCTTACTGACTTCCTGCCTCCTTTGTTTCTCCTGGTACTTCTCCCTATCCCTTCTGCCTGTGTCTTTTTGTATTGCCTGAATGCAGTCTTTTGGCTTACTTTCTTTTGTTACCCTTTAGAAAACCATAATGGTCTCCTCTTTCTTTCCTCTTGCTAACCTGCTTAATGCATAATTCTGTTGTTCTTATAATCCCCATTTTAAATACTGCCCACTGTTCCTCAATCTCTGATTCCTGTCCCATTCCTTATGCCTCTTTTCAAGCATCTCCCATTTTCCCAAAGTCTGCCCCCTAAAATCCAGGATACGTGTTTTTGTGTGGTTTGGTTCTGCTCTTTCTGTGATTTCAAACCACAATGACTGGTGGTCACTGTTACCCAGGTGCTCCCCCCCTGTTACCCCCATCACACTGTCCCTGTTTGTGAGCACAAGGTCCAGTATTGCCTTCTGCCGAGTTGGTTCCATGACCAGGATGATGATGTGGTTAGTGTTGGCGGGTTTTAACTGAAGTTGTTAAAAGGCGGTGTGCCCCCTGAAGTCAGACCACCACCACCAGGACCAATGCTAGCCACTACCACCACAGAGCATGAGTTTTTCCTCCCCCCCGACCACCACCACCACCGGGACTGATGTTAGCCACTGCCACCACAGAGCATGAGTTTGTCAGCCCACCCCAAACAACCACCACCACCGGGACTAATGTTAGCCACTGCCACCACCACCAGATGCAGGAAGATGTCACAGGGAATGTCATCATGTGCCGCAGCTATCACCACCAGCACCCACCACCAGTGTCATTCAGACAATGTTTCTCCATTACATTGACCATGCCAAGGCAAGGGGAGTTGAACAGGAGACCACATCCATCAGCCACAGGCATAAAGCTTCTTAATATTAAAACTATAAAGTGAGTATGTGTACTAATTTTTTTTATGCTATTTAACTTCCTTTAGCTGTATGTTTTGTTTTCTGTAGCTTTTCTGAGCTGCAATGGTCAAACATACAGTAAACTTATTTTGTTTTTCTACAGGTTAACAAAAAAACTCTCCTTTGCTGAAAGTCGGTATGAATGGTACTGCAGCTGTACAATACACAGGAACCTATGGAATATCCATTTCAAATCCATACTGGTAAGTATCAAGATTTTACTTCATCTCTTCAATTTTTTTTAAAAGACTGCAGCAAATGCAACTGAGTACGATTCATAAACTAGGTGACATGTGTACATCACCAAAACTATTTCTGCAAGATATCATGCACTGTATTCTGAACTTGCAGCTGTGCAGCCTTGACAGTGTTGAAAAAGCTGCACACAGGTTGTGTTACTTGACATGATGTGGTTTTGAAATGTAACTTGACTTGAGATTGAGAACCAGTGACAATCAAGCTGTATGAAGTCATTCATTTCTTTTTTTTAGGAAACTTCCAGATGCTTTGTTGTGTCATAGTGGCCTTATCCAAAGAAATTCTTCAACACCAGGCCCCCGCCCCCGGGCTGGGGCAGACATGCAACACACAGAAGTCGTTTCAATCGATGACCATCATTAACAACCAGACTCAAGAATGATGCAGATGAAATCTGTGAAGAAGTAACCAAACAAGAAGCCATTAATGAGACAAACCTGCAAATAAGATTCCCCCTCCCCAAAAAAATACTTACCTTCATTGACTTGAGAATTATCCATTTCAAATTTCTACACAAAAAGTTCTCATCGAGCATTGGAATGTGCACACCAACAGTATCTGTGACCTGTGATACAAAACAATACAATGAGTACATGTCTATATATGTCAACCCCCCACCTACAAAATACACAAATAAATATGTATATGTATGTGTGTGTATATATATATATATATATATATATATATATATATATATCCAACTCACCAAGGCTACTATTAGTGTACAGACAAATGGCACCCTTCCATCAGGTCATGGTTCCATTGAGATGATCAAATTGCATTTGCTGGAATCACAGCACACATTGGACCAGCAACAGTTCTCTCACGGTCATAATTTCTGAGGGGACTTTGTATGTGGTATAACTCTCACATTTGACTTCATTACCACTTGTCGATTTTATGCACACAAGACAGCTGCATTTTGGGCATGCAGAAAAAATCTGGGGACTCTGTGTGAGTACTACGTGCATGACTAAGTGCGTCATTAATTCTGGGGGATTTTGCATGTGGTGTAATGCTCACATTTGGCTTCATTGCCACTTGTCAGTTTTATGCACACAAGACAGCTGCATTTTGGGCATGCAGAAAAAATCCGGGGCCTCTGTGAGTACTGCGCGCATGACTAAGTGTGCCATTAATTCTGGGGGACTTTGCACGTACTGTAATGTTCACATTTGACTTCGTTACCACTTGTCAATTTTATGCACACAAGACAGATGCATTTTGTGTGTTGTGATTATGAGCACATGATGTCATACTGAAATTATCAATTAAAGCAGCATTGCAAGAATGTGGTGACAATTTTGAACTGTACTTTTTTATGCTATTTTACATTGCCAGCCACTAGTTACCTCCGAGTCATGACTTGAATGATACCCTTCTTTTCACAATTTCTGTCTGCTTTACTACTTTTTCTCATGTCTGAAAAAAAGGAACATGCCTTTCAATATTGTTCTGACCAATTTTTAGCACTATTTGCAACTATTTTTCAATAAATATTGTTCTGTGAGGTTGTTACATCTGGGTTATGCCCCCTATCATCCCACATACACCTCGCATACACCTCACACTGTATTCCTGTTCTATTGCACTGTGATACTGCTATTTTGCACTAACATTGTAGATTTGGGCACACATCGTATAAGTATGAGTGCTAGGAATGTGCTTTGCTGCTAAGATATGCTAATATTGATCATGCATGATTCATTATACATCACTATAATACATTTATCTAAATTAGTTTGTCTTTCATAGATATTCCATATATAATCTAGCTAATCACTGATAAGATGACACTGAGGGATCATCAGTGATTATTGTGTACTTATATTCTCATATAAATATATGTAGTGTGTATTTTACACTCAGGCAGATATGCCACGTGTAATAGGGCCTGTCAGCAGTTCTCTTTGTCTACGAAAGCTGACAGAGAGAAAAAGCCTTTGTTATGTCTATGTCTTACACTGTGCATAAGCATGAAATGCCCCATGTAGCTTGAACCTGTCAGCATTTCTTTTGTCGAAGCAATAATGCAAATGGAAGCATATTCTGTCTCATATGATACTCATTAGTAATTCTGTCTCCTATGTCATTCTCCAGTGGAGAATGACTTAGGACCAATACATATTGTTTCTCATATCTGTAACTATGTTGTAATCTCTGTTGCTATGCTGTTATCTGCAGTATTTAGCTGTCTGCAACCCACTGTAGCTCCTCTGGACACTACTAGTTAGTATCTAGAAGATTAGTACTCTAGAAGCAGGGGGAGACAGACAAGACCTTAGATAACCTAAGATCTACAGTCCTGGAGATTATGTACATTCTTCAGGCTAGTTGTGAGAAACCCATCTTCCTTGTGATTTTCTCTGTCACATGCTTAGTGTAAGTAGTATAATAAACTTTATTAGTACACCTTGATTGTTTACGAATGTTTTTTGGCAGACTACGAGACACAACAATCTGTATTATTATTATTTACCCTACACACCAAGAGTGTTTAGATTACATAAATAGCGACCACGAGTGGAGTCTGGATGTTTTCCAAGTTTCATTTTAATTTCCTCTGTAAATTAAAACACTGGGCGAGAGACCCCTAGTAACAAACAAGCAGAAAGTGTCTTATGTTTAATTTTTCAGTCTGCTGTGTGTTCCACAGTGCAGACAAAACAGTCTCTTGGCAGATATTCAATCTTTGTGTAATGAGCTGTTTTATTTTTGTTTTTTTTCCTATTCTTTCTCTATGGAAACACAGCTGTAAAGGGATCTGAACAGACATATTGACTGTTTTCTTGTGGATTCAAATCCTAATGGGTATATACTCATCTAGGAGTCCACATACGCCAAAGGCTGTTTGTGTCCTGTCATGAACTTTGGTTGCAAACAAAGTTTTTGATCCACAGACAGCTAAGGGTTTTTTATCTTATTTGACATGTCCAAATATATCAGTACTGAGTTGAGGCTGGATTCCTTAACAAGCCAAACTGCTAACTGTAGTCAGTTTGATTTTGCTAAAGTCACAGAATCCAGTGGTAGCCCTTTAAGGGATATCATTGCCTATTATGGGGGATTGAAAAATGGTACCAATGATCCTGAAGGATTAGTAATTGCAATGTTGTTTAATTATTTTGATGCTGTTCTAAATGAAATATCTGTTTTGGAATCTGAGTATGTTGCTTGCAAAATGGAGAATGCTGCTTTGAAGCAGATAATTCATCTGAAACAGGCTTCTAATATGGAAAGGATAATTGGACTACAGTCTGAGCTGGAGTCTGTCCATCTAATAAATGAGTCTCTATTTAATGAGAGAAGCAGGCATGACCTGCATGCCTTAAAAGATAATGCGGAAAAGGCAAAACTTGTTAGAAAAAAAGTTTTTCAAACGAATTGTGTTCTGGCTAGTAACACTGATTCCTTATGTTTTGAAAACAAGGAACTTTGGGATGATAAGTCTGAAATAATTACTGAAAGAGTTAGCATGCTGGTATTTCAACACCAGACCTTGACTGAACAGCATGATTCAGTATGTTTTAATTACAGCAGACTTGAAATGAAGGTTTTGAATATAAATCATGACACAGTTTCAGTTGATAAAAAACAAGTTTTATAAGATGTGATTGTCTTGCAATCTGAAAACAATGCACTTTACAGCGTGCTAACTCCTGTATCTCAGCAGTTCAAATGTAGGAGTAAAAAGTCAGATATGGCGAACTTGCACCATCAGCCAGAGGTATTGGCAAGGCATACTAACTTAATGCCTAAAGACCTTGCCTCTTCTGATGTTGAAGAGTTTGATTTTGAACACTCACAGTATGCTGTGGGGTGGACTAGATCAAAGGCTAGCCACTTGTTTTTCTGTGATTCACAAAATGGAGAATTGTTAGAGTCGCAAAATGGTGGATACACATGTCATCAGGTTGCATCCCCATACCATCTCCAAGACAGCCACTCATGGTCATGTGATTTCTTTCAAAAACGCCCATAATTTCATTAAAGTGTGTCACGTCACAGAGGAATTCCTATTCTGAAAAGCCACCCAAATTCTGCTCCCCGCTCTCTGCAACGTTAGGATGTGATGCCAGGGAGAGCGCTGGGGTGTGCTCCATTATAGTGAATGTCTGGCAGCCTTCTGAATGTTTCTTTATGTTATAATGGTCAGTTTGTGGTGAAATATGGGCACGTTTCCACTAACAAGACTCTTGTTACTGGAAACGTGCCCACACCTGTTGGATTTGATCCACCTGCTGCTGCACAGCACCCACCCTCTTGTTGCTCTCCTCAAGGGCTGCCCACACCAGTGCAATGTCTGTCTGCATTGCAGGCACTATGGCGGGGTCCACTGCAGCAGGAAAGCCAGGTAGTGGTGGTGGTGGAGAGGGTGGTGCTGGTGGCTGTAGTGGTGGTGGTTGTGGTGGAGCAGCTGCTGCTGTTGCCCTCCTCCTGCTGCAGTAGTGAGGCACAACACCCCCATCACCCTCTGCCACTGCCACAGAAGGGCCAGCAGGTGGACACCTGGCCCCTTCAGTGTCAGCCTGCTACTCCACCTCAGGGTGGTTTGCCATGTGTGTGTGCTGGCCACTGGTCCCCAAATGTGTCCCCCAGGAGCCACAGTGCACCTGCATACCACACAGATGGCAAACCACAATGGTGCTGTCTCCCCAACACAGTTAAAAAAACTGCCACATTGGGGAGCTGCGGGGGGGGACCAGATGTACTGCCAGAAGCACCTTCATTCACCTGGAGCTCCACCTGTGGCTATGGAGGTGGTGGAGGGGGTGCTGCTGGAGCCCCTGCAGCTGCTACTGGTGGTGGTGGTGGTAGTGGTGGACTTGGTGGATGTGCCGGCACCAGTAGCACTGGTGCTGCTGTTGCTGCTTACAGGGAGGGAGACACAACACCCAAGAGTCGAGAGCAGTCCGATGACACCTGACTACCCCCATGTGTGCACAGTCCTAAGTCCCTCAGACTGTGACCGACACCTCCGTACTCCTTCACACGCACTCACAGTCTCACACATACATGCACACACACACACACACACACACACAGCAAAACTTGTAAAAAAAAATCAGTAGCAAAAAAAACTGAAAAAATGCACTACAAAAAAAACCTAAAGACGTAGCTTTTAAAAAAGCTGTTTTTTGTGCTCAAACTCACATGATACCAACTACCAAACAAACTCTCCTCTCTCTACAACAAAAAGGCTTCCTCCTTCTATCACTGCAAAGTGAAAGTAACTGCTTTTCTGACCCACTTCCTTCCTGCCTGGCTAAAGTTTGTGACTTACAGTACTGTAAGCCATGTGATGTGTGGGGGCTGCCAATATTGTTGGCACTTCACCTTACTTCATGTTAAAGTGGACTGGCAATGCAAAGTCAAAATGAGAAGGCGAAGTGAGCACTTTGCAGAGCTCACTTCACGTAGCTGAATGGTAATGGGAAGTGACCACTTTGCATCCACTTTGCCGGCGGATTTTAAATTCACTACATCTCTACCCAGGAAGACTCTGGCTGCCCCTGCTATGGCTGAGGGGGATGTCTTTCAAAACTTAAATGGCAGAGGGACCCTCACGGATCTGTGACCAATATACATGCCACACCAGAGCCAGAAATGGATGGTGCACTATCACCATCTGGTACCAGCTTTTCTACATCTCCCACTTCTTCGACCAGCCAAGGGTGGTCAGCAGATCAAGACCTCAAGCATCCACAGCTGTCCCCAACCTTCTAACCAGAGGAAGTGCAGGTTGCTGGCATGGAATGGGCCGATTATGTGGAGGAGGAGTTACTTGTCACTCTGCCATCAGATAGTTTAGCGACAGCCCTAACTACCACTGTCCCAAATGGAAGTGCCACAGACAAGTCAGATTCTACTTCTGTGGAACCGATTCTTATTAATTTACCCACTAAAGATTCACAACCCGTAGAACGTGATCATGAAAGGAGAACTTGTAAAGTAATGGACTGGATAAGTTACATACTCAAATGCTGTTTTTTTGGTATGAGTATATTTTATTTTCAGTATGCATAAACACAGGTAAGGGAGGGGTATGAAGGGGACGTTGTTTGGGGAATCTTTTTGGGGAGAAACTCAGAGGCTTACTCTCCCTTTGGTATGGAATGTTTTTCTATTTCTGATGCCTATCATATATAGTCCCATCTTATCTGTGCATTCTTCTAATTTCTGAAAGGCTGATGGAGCCAGTCTTCTTTGTCATCTGGCTTCTTCTATGCACTACCAGCTTTGATGGTGCAAGATACTGATGGCACCTACAGTTTTCCTTTTTAATATGGCTTTTCATTACACTTGGGCTATGGTAATGGCGGTGGGAGCTCAATCAGCCAGTGAAGGAGCTATCCCATGTAACTGGCTGTTAAACCCGCTGACACATTTGCTGGGGAATTGGAATGCATGGATGGGTGATCCCCATTGGCCAATAGGTTCTCACTTCCTAAGCTTTCTGTTTGCTACCTGATTTAGAGGTTGGTACCCCCTATAATAGTCTGTGAATTAATTGTTTTCTTTTTCTGCATGGGGTGGGGGAGCCAGTTTACAGGATGTGTTGGTTCATCACGCTGTTTGCTATTACTGTATTGTAGACGAGGATCTGGACCATTCCCCAGATGTTGTGGGTTGCGGTGCCTCCTCTCTGAACTTGACTGAATACACTGATTTTTTTCTGGGATTGAGTACCACTGTTATTTAATAGGGTGAATCTGTCAGTTGAGATGTTGGGACTTGGGGGTATATATTTTCTTTGTTTCATTAGATCCAGTCATAGGAAAAGTAACTGGAACCATTTGGTATGTTCT
Organism: Neoceratodus forsteri; assembly: GCA_016271365.2. NCBI lineage: Eukaryota > Metazoa > Chordata > Ceratodontiformes > Ceratodontidae > Neoceratodus > Neoceratodus forsteri. The sequence continues at coordinate 802,014,719 of CM057458.1, forward strand.
AATCATGGCATCAGCTTTACATCACTGCCCTGTAGATTCTATTATGCTGGTCCTGCTCGTTGCTGTTTTTGGGTTTGTACATTGGATAGTTTACCAGAATGGCTAATCTCTGAATAATAGCTTGGAACATTCAGGGCATGAATCACCCCATAAAGAGAAAAAAATGTTCTTTCATATTTGGGCTCCTGTAACTGTGATATTGCTTTTCTCCAAGAAACTCACCTTCTGAAGGTAGAGGCTATCAAACAGGTGAGAGGGTGAGTGGGCATGGTTTTTTTCTAGTACTTACTCCCTTAAGAAATGAAGGGTTTCAGTCCTCCTCAAAAGGAGCTGCCCCTTTCAGGTAGATCATACCTCTACAGATAAAGAGGGATGTAGCATTTTTATTATGGGGTCATTGTTTGGATTTAGAATGCTTTTAGTAAATATATATGCACCCATTATTGACACCCCAGATTTGTTCTCCCAACTGACCCAGAGCATAGCTGACTATTATCAACCTTCTATGCATTTATTGGTGGGGAGGACTTTAATTTTGTTTTGGACCCTTTTGTGGATAGGACCCCACATGTTCAGGGCATCCACTCAACTCACACCAGTGCTCTAGAACATTATTACATCAGCTATGAATAAAATTTAATTTGGTGGATTTTTGGAGACTGTCCCACTCAAAGACCCGAGAGTATACTTTTCATACCCACAGGTTCCAGATCTGTAGTCAGTTGGATAACAATTTAGATAGCTCTCTACTTTTCTATGATTTAGTGGATGTGGCCATATATCATATTTCAATTTCAGATCATGCACCTGTTAGTCTGGTTTAGATTCCATTGGGTAGTTTCATCAAAACTCCTTGCTGGTGATTCAACCCTGCCATTCTATGTTTTGAGGTGGGTGTGAAACATTAGAGTGTTGTCCAATAAAAAAATATTTGATTGCAATGAAGCTTAAGATTTTTTATGGACCCCCAGCCCACAAACCCCAGACTTCAAGTTTAGGGGTTAGCTACAGTCTGAAATCGACTTTTATTTTCAAATTAATACTAGCCCTGATGTATTGAATTTTACCCTCTGTGATGCTTGTAAAGCTTATAGCAGAGGGCAGGTCATTTATTTTGCCTCTAATGAGAATAAAATCTGGAGGCATAAAATTAATACTTTATCTACTTGGATCAAAAGGCTGGAGGAGTTCATTTATCAAAAACCCTTGGATACTCCAACCCATATAAAAGAACTGTTGGAACTTAAATATAGGTTGAAAACTATCCACCATCAGCAGGCCTCAAGAGCCCTGTTTTTGTTGCAGTAATCCTATTGGGAGTCAGAGGATAAGGCTTTGAAACTGCTGGCCTATTGTCTGAAGCAAAGGCTGTGGAGACCCAGATTCTCTATTTCAAACAGGATGGAGACCAGGTAATTGTTGAGCACCAGCAAATTTCAGGCCTATTCTGAGATTATCAAACCCTTTATGCTTCCTCCGTCTCCCCACCCCAGGAGGATTATGATTATTTTTTTGTGGGATTCTATGTGCCCTATTTGCCCCAGAAGGTTATACAGGCCTTAGAGGAGGACATTACCCTTACAGAAATTCAATTAGCCATCCACCAACGAACCCCAGGTAGGGTCCCTGGGCTGCACGGTCTTAGCACGGATTTCTGTCAGGCTTTCCAGGAATCCTTATCATCATCTCATCTCCTGAAGCTCTATTATTGTATAAGCAAGACCAGTTCCAAGACCTCTTTGATGCAAGAGGCTACTATCATTGTCCTGCTGAAAACAAAAAAGGATCCAACTTTATGCTCAAATTATAGGCCTATTTCCCTACTTAATGTAGATTTCAAAATACTTGCTATGATTCTGGCATCATGGTTGGAAAAAGCTCTTCCTCTATTACTGCACAAACTGCCAGCCAGTTTTATAAAGGGTAGGCAGAACAGTGAGAATCTCTGTGCAGTGTTAGACGTAGCTCAAATATACTAGGGGCCCAGATTCAGCAACCATAGTGACAATAGAAGCCAAAAAGGCCTACAATTAGTGGAATTATCTATTCTGTGTTCTTTCTGCTGTGGGTATTGGTTCAGTCTTCCAAGTGTGAGTCTGCTGCTTCTACACCTCTCTGAGGGCTAGGGTGTTAGCGAATGGCATACCATTGGAACAATTCTACTTGTCTTGAGGAACTAGGCAGGGATGCTCGCTGAACCCCTTATTGTTTCTACTGGCTATGGAGCCACTAAACATGGCTCTTAGGCAATATCCTAACATTCATGGAATTATAGTTGAGTCTTTTTCCATGTGCTGACAATCTGCTTTTGCTGTCATTTAGGGTAGAAACCTCCCTTCCTCATGTGTGGGAGGTCATGGACTAATTTAGTGCTATCTCAGGATTGAAGATTAATTGGGCAAAATCTGAGCTCCTACCCCTTTATCAAGCAAATCCCAATTGGGCGTGTCTTCGATCACCAACTTTGAGGTGGTCGCCAGAAGGCATAAAATACCTGGGTATGCATATTTCCAGTAAGGTGCAAGATATGTGTATTAAGAAGATACAGGATCTACTAGCCAATCTTTCATGTGGAGGAGGAGTTACTTGCCACTTGATTTTAATGGGTGGGCAAAATTATACTTGACTCTGCCAGCTAGGATTGCTGCAGTAAAAATGATGGCATTTCCTAAATTGCTTTATTGGCTGAGCAATTTACCAGTGCCTATACCCTCTGGTTTATGGGATAAAATTGGTAGATTGTTTTCTAATTTTATGTGGGAGGGTAAAACTCCCTGTTTTGGTAGAAAAATACTACAAGTTCTAGGGGTAAAGGATGGATGGAATATGCAATGGCCTTGGGCATATCATGCGGGCCTGGGTTTTAAACACGCAGTACAGTGGATACTCCCGTATCCTATGAGAACATCACTGTGGGTGGAAATTGAACAGGCTATAGTGGGCGACACACCTCTGGCCATAATACTTAGGCATCCTCACAACAACTCTACTAAGTTTACTTCTCCTATTAAGTTTACACAACACTACTGGAAAAGTCTATTGAAGTTGTTTGGATGGAACTTTGATTTTTTGGGGTTCTTTCAAACCTCTTTGGAATAATTCTAAGATCCAGATAAGAGGTGGTAAGATCCACTGCCCCACCTGGACTTCCAAGGGATTCGAACTGGGGAGATTTATTAGACCTAGATACAGGGGTACTTAAGGCATTCAACCAATTGCAGTATGAATTTCTGTTGCTGGCCTGGGACCTATGAAGATACCTTCAATTGTGCCATGAGCTTTGCTCATGGCTCACAAAAGACTATACCCTAGTACAATCGGATTTAACTAAACATTTACAGAGGTAGATTCAACTACCCAAGGGACAGATGAGCCTCATGTATAAATTAGTTCAGGATCTCCATCTGCCTAATTGGGAAACACATTGGCTAAAGTGGTCAACAAAGTTGCAGTATCCTATAGTGGAAGACAATTGATCCCACTGTTGTGTCGAAGCACACTGTACCTCACCGGACCCTAGACTGCAACTCATTCAAAAGAAGGTCCGTAGCTGGTGGCATAGGACCCCAGACCGACTTGTTTCAATGGGCCTTGTCACTTCTAATCTATGCTGGGGGTGTGCAGAGGAGCCAGGTACATTTTTCTATATACTTTGGGGTGGTGTTTCACAGGGGGACTAGTAGAAGAATATCATTTGTACTGTAGAAAATATTCTGAATTTTCCTAATCCTCACACTAATGCTTCCGGATCCTTGGTAACCCACTTTCACTAAGTCAGCAGGCCACAAATTATAAATTATTCCTTTACACAGCAGCATTAAAGGCTAAGAGACTACTTTTACTTCATTGGAGGCCCACTTCCCTTCCCCCATATATACATTGGCAACAGGCTGTGTCTAAAACTGCCACTTTTCAGCAAGTGTTATATTGGACAAAAAAGAAACTTGCTGTTTTTCAAGTGGCATGGAAACCCTGGCTTTCTTGCTCTGGGGCGTCCTAGATTGAATCCTGATATAACCAGTTGGGGGGGGGGACATGTTTATCAGCCTTCAGGACAGATGGCAGGGCTGTTTACGCATGAGATGGGCAGGTTTTTCTAGGATATATTCTTAAATTTATACACATCCATGGAGTTCTGATAAGATGTTGCCATGGTTCCTTTTTCTGTTTATTTATTTTAGATCCATTATTTAACAGTCCTTCAGCTATGCTTCAGTCAAGTAAGTTCATGATGTTTAACGTTACTGTATTAAGTGTCATTTCTACTCTGTTATTGTGATACAGTGTATTACAACTTGGATTATTTGCATAGCAAAATGAGGTTGAACTCTCATGGACCCTGATATATGTATTGTTCTACAACTGTGTTATTAAAAAATTCAATAAAACATTTATATACAAAAAAATAATAGAGTATAATGGGGGTGAGAAGGGCCAGAAGCTTGACCCTAGTGGACACTGTACAGGACAGTTCCCTCTCCCGACATGTGAGGGAACCGACTAGGGAGGGTGACCATCTTGAACCTGGTATTCTTGAAACTAGAACTCATAGGATATGAAACTGATGAAACTCCCTTTGGAGAAAGTAACTATAACTCTGAGTGTTTTAAATGCCCTCTTAAAGCAACAATGCATGATAGAAATGAAAATGTTCACTTATACTTTTTATTTCCAGTTTAGATTGCCCTTCTCTCCCATGTTATATGCCAAGACTTAATTGCCCCGGTGTTTCAGTGGTCCCCATACTTCTCAGATTCCCTGTCCATTACATGTGTTTACTGCCTTGGTGAACATGGGCTCCCCCTGATTGCCTACTCTCTCTGGTGGTCCAGTGGTGCCTGCGCAAACCTCATTAGACCCCTAACCCCATCCTGCCCACTGAGACCCCACCACCACCACTCCCATTGCCCATATTTACCTGTGCAGCCTCCCATGATGGTGGCTTGTGCAATCCCTCCCCTCACTACCTTGAATGGACACTCTGTGAATGTCAGGGCATGATTGCTCACCTACTGTAGAAACAGCTACTGCTACAGTGGTAAGAGGTTGTTCCCTGTCATTCACACGGTCACTAGCCAAGGTGGTGAGCAGAGTTGTTGCACCAGTTGACAATGGGGGCTACAAGTGGAGTCTGCACTGGCAAATGAGGGTATAGACAAACTGTGGGTGGTGAGGCCTGAATGGGCGGGATAAGGTTGGGAGTCCACAGATGTATGGGGAGTGGGGGGGCACCACTGAACAACCATGGAATTTCACACATGAAACAGGCATGTGATCAGGTAGACAATGGACAACTGGAATGCAGGGCAATTAAATCTTGTAACACAAGGCAATCTAGTGTACAGAAGGACCTCTGGACCACCAGGGCAGTTACCTCAGGACAAGGATGGTGATTGGGGGGGATGGGGGACTTTTGTTTATTAATTTTTTACTAATCTTTTTCTTTCCCTGCCACTGGATAACCCCCATCTGCCAGATCACCCCAACATTCACTGGGACTTACCTGCCAGACATTGTTCCTCAGGTCTTGCCCCTCTCATAGGATTGATGGGGCATCCCCAACCTCCTGTCAAAGGATTCAGTTCCTGGCTAGCAAGCCCAGTTTATTTGGTGCAGGGCCTGTAGGGTGTGCAGGTGTCCAGTGCCATCTCATTGCCAGCGATGTTTTCCTCCCTGTAGGTTGCCAAGAGGTGTGGTGTGAAATGACACAATGTCATATGCTGCATACTCCCATGCACGGCATGTCAATGTTTTCCATGCCTCTCCTTGCCCTCTGTGCAGTCCCAGATGCCTTTCTCCCAGCTCTTGCTAGGGGTCAGACAAGCACTGGGCTCTTCCAGCTCTTTCCCCTGGAGGAGGAGAGCAGTCTGTTGGACACTCAATCCTCCTCCCTTGGCTAGTCCTCAGATGCCATGAGTTCACTTCTGAATCCTGGTCATCAGTGCCACAAGCTGCAGTGCTACCAAAGCAGTAGCACTACTGCTGTGCCAGTGGGCTGATCACTACCAGGGAATTTTAAACATTGAGTGGGCAGGTGATCTGGGGATTGGAGTGGCTGCAGGTGCAATAATCACAGGATCTGGTGTGGTGAGGCAGTAATTAGTGAAACAGTAACTGCTAGTTACTGACTCTCAAAACCTGCCAATATGCCAATGTAGCTATATGCAAGGTGCAGTCATCTTCTTTGTATCTGTGCACTGACATGGTTTAGGACCACTTGTAAACAGGTTAGTGACTTGATAACCATGTTGGTGAATAGGATATGTTTTGCCCTACCCCACTTTGCGGATGCCAAGTGGTGTTATCAAGTCACTAACCCATTTAGTGGCCCCTAAGTAGCTTTGAATATCTTGAATATGTTGTCCTATAAGGTTAGGGAGCAATGTCTGCTGCATGCTAATTCAATTTAGGTCTGAGCAAATTTATTTCAGAAACAGGTGTGTTTTTTGCAAAAAAATAATTTTTATTGAGACACATTTGTTCTCCATAACAATGACAATTATATCCATAACTTATTTATCTTGCATTCATATCCAGGAAAGAAAGTCATACATATCAAAAATTATACATAATTATAAATAGAGGAGACAAGGGAAGATATTTACATAAGCCTTAAAGTGTAGTCAGATCTTTTTATTCTTTCTTAAATTTCATTTGAAACCCAACATAAATGGCTATTTTTTTAAAATTTTATTTGTCAAAATCTTTTTTTAACCAATCTTGGCACTTCTTTTTGTATAGTTCCCAAATTGCATCATAGTCCATAACACACTCATTGTTTTACAGAGAGCTTGGAAACAGTTGTTTCCACTCTAGCAATGGAAAACTGGGATTACAGTCTGTCGAATTTCAATATTTCAAAATTAACCTTTTGATAGAAATTATATTGTCCCTTAAGATAAAACTGGGGACATTTTGATTTATTCTATGAGAGACATATATTCCCAAAAACAAATTCAGATAGAGATCCCAGTTGTCCATTTAGGAACTGCCCCCTCGCCTCAAAAGTAAGAACTGATCCCAACAAGCTTTACTATGTTTGCATTGTGTGAACATATGCATGTAATCTGCATCTGGGTGATCACAGGACCAACATTGGCTAGCTTTTGTTTTCATTCTGTAAAGCCTAGAAGGAGTATAATAGGCTCTCAACATAATATTATATTGAATTGATTTGTACCTTGTCAGTCTGTAACTGTGAGTTTGTGCAAGTGCCTTAATCCACTGTTGATCTGCTATCTGTTGATTAAGCTCTTTTACCCACTGCAATTTAATGTTTCTATGTATCTTAAACAGATTAGTGTGAAATTTAAGACTTATTCAGAGGTATAGTTTGACTCCTTTCCCCTTAGAATTTATAATCTGATTTAACTCTTGTTCTATACAACAATTATTTGGTGCACATTCCCACCTCTGATAATTTTTTTTTTATCAATGGAGCTAATTTGGTTAAAAAACAGAAAATCTGAATCACTCAAATGAAATTTAGTTTTAAATGAGTCCCATGATAATTTTGAACCATGTGACTACATATCACTCCACATTTAAATATATTTTTTGATCCAATTTGAATTGTTTAGAGTCTTGCCATGTAAAAGATAGTTGGGATTATTCCAGATATCATTTAAAGATGAGTTAGTAACTGATCATTTTGTATTAAAAAGACATTTCTGCAAAATCATACTTAAGTTTTTTATTATAATACTCCTAGATTTGGTCCATATTGATGGAGTAAATAATACATTTTTAATGTCTGTCTGCTCTGTGAAATGTAACTGAAAAATGTGATTTTCCCAAAGCAGATTTGTTTCTTTAAATGCCAGTTTATTATTAACTTAGTGATGAAAGAATAATAACAAAATTGAATATCTGGGCATGATAGTCCACCTTTCTCCTTTGGCAGACAAAGTTTATTCCATGAAAAATGGTATTTTTTTTATTCCATATGAAATTCCTGAACAAATTATTGATTCTTTTAAATCATTGTACTGATATTGGGTAAATTATAGATTGTAATTTGTATAAAAGAATTGGTATTGCTGCCATTTTTATTAATTTTATTTTTCCTCATATAGATAAATGGAATTTACTCCAGTTATTTAATTGGTCTTTAATCACATTATACATGGGTTTGAAATTTTTATTATACCAGTCTTGTGTTTTTTTAGTAACAGTAATTCCCAGAGAAGACAGTCTCCCCATATTATTATTTAGCCATTGTTATGATTTTAAAATCTTCTGATTGTTGAATATTGAAAGTCAACATTTCTGGTTTGGTTTAGTTTATTGTGTATCCAGATATTTTTGAGAATCTGTTTATTAATGTCATAAGTTCAGTCAGGCTTTGCTCTGGATTCTGGACCATAATTAGCAGATCATCTGCGTAAGCATTATATTTAAATTCTAATGAAGCAATTTTAATTCCGATAATCTGTTGATTTATCTGTATTTCTTTTAATAATAATTCCAAACCTATTATGAATAACGATGAAAGTAATGGGCAACCTTGTCTTATGCCCGAATGCAATTCAAATGGTTCAGATAGATGCCCATTAATTTTCAATCGAGCACAAGGCTTTTTGTAAATTGTCTGTATATACCCTATACACTGTGGGGGGAATTAAACATTTCCATTGCCTATTTCAACAACAGGTGTTGAAAACAATAAACAATATTGATGAAAACCTAATCAGAGCCATATTAAAAGAAACACTCCTTTCATTATTTTAACATAAAAAGTGTTAAAGCAGACTCAAAATGGGAAAAGAAAGCCATTAATCAAGAAAAGAAGGAAGTGGAAATGTAAAATGGAATAAAAAAGTATAGGTCAAAACTTTCACTGCTGTCATGCACTGTGATTTAAATGAGATAGAAAATGATTTTTACATAGTTAACTGCTCTTCCATCTTCCTTTCCATGCCGGTTATGTATGTTGATATGCGTTGATGATTTTTTTTTTCAAATTGAATATATTTTATTTATTTGTAGAAAGAGTTAACATAGCACTTAACTCAGACATTTGACATGAGCATTGACATATACATTCTGTGTAATCAATGATCTATGCTAGGGTCCTGTTTCATTACAGTGTCTTATAAAGTATATGTTGTAAACATGGTCTCAGTTATATTCGAATATTACAGTCTCAGCTGACCACAGAGACCACTTTGATGATTTTTTTGATAAATAAATTAAGTTTTGGGAGCCCTCGGATCTACATAGAGTTCCACTCTCCTCACCAGCTACTGTTCTTGATTTTCATATTCTAAGACATTCGATGACATCAATATCTCCCATTCCATACTATTTGTCTGAGTGATCTGGAATGGTGTTATTGATGACATAGAATATTCGGGCAGTATGAAAAGAGAGAGCAGCAACTGCATAGGAGAGATGGATTCACTGTTGTTACAAAGGCAACAAACATTTTATTCTTTAACAAAAAATGTCAAAAGCATATCAGAATACTGCATAGCCAATAGAAGAATAACTGGAGGGCATTTAGAGGTGTATAAATTGTTTCTTATCACCTTTAAGAGCAGGGCTGATTTTTGGAAGAAGTAAGAGATCCTTGAGACCAGGCTTTGAGGGGTAGGCCAGATAGTAAGAAGGAAAGAAAAAATGGAAGAATGCAAAAAAATGGAGGCACTGATAGTCATCAAGTACTGTCTGATGAAGAACAAGAGGTAGAAAAAGGCAATTTTGGTTCTCCTGGGAGGTGAGAAATGCAGTAAAGGAAATAAAATGCTGCCTTATGCAGGTGCAAGGAAAACCAATCACACACCATTACAGCAAGTTGAAATATCAGGAAATGCATAAGGAAGCCAGTAAAACTGTGAGAAAGGCTAATACTAAGACCAAGCTCAGGATAGAAGAAGGAGTTTAGGTTAATGACAAGGCTTTCAACAGATACATAAATATGAAAAGAAAAAAAAAGCAGGGCATAGAAAGGCTAGCCTAAGGGTCAAAATGGGTAGTTGATAACCTGGGCAAGGTGACTGCAATGAACAAAGTACTTCTGTTCAGTTTTTACTATGTGAACCAAGTACTATACCAAGGGGGCTGCTATTAGCCAAAATCAGGCCACAACATTTTATCCTTAGTACTTTATAGTTTTACATCCCCCAACATTTCATCTATTTTGACTTCTTCTGGAGACACTGAAAAATCATAAACATAATTAATATACCATGTATTTGATTAACTATCATTGTTTATACTTAGATGCTCAAGATACAAGAATAATGTTCAAACATACCAGTACTCAAAGTATCTTTATAGGCTCATGTGTTTCATCTTATGCATCATATAATGGATACTTACAGAATATGCAATCATGAAATACATAAATATCCCAGTTAAAAAAGCCTTACTAGCAACAGCAATTAAACAGTGCTCATATTTCACCACCAACACCAGTGACATCACATACTGTTCTCTTATGTGCTTACAAAAGCTTCCACACTTTTTACTGATGATTTCAGTAATCCTGCTGCCATCTGCCACTAGTTTCATTTGTTATACTTATTAATATTATATAGAAAACATTCATGAATAATGCCAAACTAAGAATATGTATGTGTCATGTTGTTTGATTTTAATAATGTAATGTGATCACCATTTTTGCATTACTTTGTTTATTATTTTCATTTTTCATTAACCAGTCTGGCATGGAACAATTTCAAATAATATCATCACAATATTTTGCTTTCTCAGGAAATGCAATGCTCAGAGATTTATATAAATAATATGCTCTAACAGAAGTTTGGAAAAATGTCACTCTGTAGTTATTTTGAATTACACATATTCTTATTTAAGTTATACATGGCTGTTAAGCTTTTACTTCTCCCGCTGCAGCTATAATTTTTGCATCCTAATGCATTGTTTAAAATATTCAGAATGACAGCTGACAATTCATATTTCTAGCTACGTGTCTTTTAAACATTGCAGCAATGGCTAAAAAATGTAGTTTGTTCTTGAACACCCAATTTGTTACAGTGTTGCTCATGTAACACTTAACTTTCTCTAATTGTAATGTAATTGCAGATGAGGACCAAACTCCTATCTGCTCTCCAGTGTTCTTTCAGCAACCTGGCAACAAGTGGTAATAGAAAACACTACCTCTTATCCCCACAACATCCACTGTGTGCTGACATCATAGTAAAGTAAAACAAGGTATCCACAGCACAGCCACAATTACTAGGCAATGATGTACCATTGTGATTTCTGCTGATGCTATGACATCAGCACACAGTGGATGCTGTGAGTACAACAGGCAGTGCCTTCTAGTACCACTTGTTGTCAGATCATTAAAAGAATACCAGAGAGCAGGCAGGAGGGCCGGACCCCATCCTTATTTACATTACACATAGAGAATGTTAAGCATTATGGGCCCTACGCATGATGCCAATGTGCTGTGTAAACCAGGTTGGTTGGCATTGTTGCACATGAATGGTGCAGAGCTGTGTCTGCATGACTTTCATTAACCAGGCATGCACCAGTTATGTGCCCGATCCCCTGGCTGCATGGACAGTAATGCACCAGGGTAGGTGGGTGGTGTGCCAGGGACATGCCAGCACTACGCAGCATGTACAAAGGTGCAATGTACTGCATGCAGGGGGGGTGCAGTAGGGAGCAGGTTATGCCAGGGTAGACCCTGCTGTAACCCACTCTGTGCCCCCATGGACCTCACCCACTGGTCATGGCGGGACCAGGAAATGACCCACCATGCTGCCCCAGCCCACTAGGCAGATGGGGAGGGCAGAGGCGACTGGTCAAGTAAGTGCTCAAAACATCCCCAGTGTGACTCATACCACCGTCAGGACCCTCCACAACACAGATCGGGCCCATCCCTGGGGTAGCAGGTAACCACCTGCCCCCACCCCACCACATGGCAGCTCTGTCCACAGATGACCTACCACACACCTGCCCCCATAGCTGCACCAACCCTGATGTGGCACAACATACCTGCTCCCCCCAACACAACACCACCCAGTCCCTGAACTTCATAGGTAGACCCCCAACCCCCGGCACATCACAGCCCTGTCCCTGTTGTTGCCTGAGACATCCCACACACACACACACACACACACACACACACACACACATAGGTGCCCCAGTGCCCCAGTTCAGTACTCCCCATCTCAAGATCCAGAACCCCTGCATTATCATTGGTGGCTAGTGGAACCCCCCCCCACCAACCTGCAGCACCAACAACCCCACTCCATACCTGTATATAGGTGCCACGGTGTAGAACGTCCTGTGGCACATCCCTCCACAAACCTCCTCAGCCACTGGCCATCCAAGTGATGCTGGGAGTGCACCACTATATATCAGCAGTGTGCTGCCAGCATCACTTGGATGGCTAGTGGCCAAGGAGGTGTGAGGAGGGCTGTGCCACTGGACATCCAGTGCCTGGCATCAACTGGCAGGTATGTAGGACAGGGGGGTGATGTTTGTGCATCTAGAAATATGAATATGAAGCAGTCATTTGGACCTTTTTAAACAATGTATAAGATGCAAAAATGATAGCTTCAAAAGGAGATGTCTAAGCAAAAGCCTAACAGCCTTTTAAAGAATAAATAAAATTCATAATAACTACAGAGCAGCCTTTACCAAACTTCTGCTAGAGCACATTATTTATATTCAGAAAATCTTTGAGCATTTCAATTCCACAGGAGACAAGCTATTGTGATAATATTATGTTTAGAATTTTTTTTAATGGTCCATAACAGGCTGGTTAAAGGAAAATGAAAAATAATAAGGGAAACAGTGTGACGCTCATATGGTGATCACATTAAGAATTGAAATGGCACAGGAATGGCACATAAATATTCTAAGTTTGGTTTCATTTACTTATGTTTGTTACATAATATGAAAAAATACCACAAAATAACTGGTGGCTGATGACTGCAGGATTACTGGAATAGTGGGTAACAAGTGAAGAATCTTCTGTAAGCACACAAGAGAATGGTATACAATGTCACTGGTGTTGGTAGTGGAATAGGAGCATTTGTTTAATTGCTGTGGCTAATAGGGCTTTTAAAAGTTGAATGTTCATAATGCATGTGAGAAATACTGCATTTACTACTTAGCAGGCAGACTAAAGGGCTGTTTCTTTGCAGACAGCATACTTCTGAGGTCCCTCACCACATGAGACGGTGTCTAGTATGGCACAAATAGCCACAGTGGATCATCTTTCCCACCTAGATACTGGTTCTCTGAAAAACTATGATATATGCTTGCTACAATTTGTCAAACACCACTCTCCCAAGACAGGTGTGGGTAAACTTGGTGCATAATCTTACTTCCATTACGTTGTACACGGGTTGGGATTTTCTCCTACAACGTATGTAGTTATCAGATACTCCTCCACTGAATAGTTAGTTACTGTTATTTACTTAGTTTGTATTGTTTATACTATGGTTAAAAAGGTTTACTAGTCAAAATGAGAATATGTATTGCTTTGTCCTATATTCATTTAGGAGCCCTACATCACCTGTCAGGTGTATGTATGAACTATGATCCTCTTATTCAGAAATCAAATTCTTTATAAATTGTTCATTCTGTATTAAAGCAGCATGTGCTTCTGGGATGTGTTGTAAAAAAATGGAATGTGTCAATGAAGAGATTAACTGCAAAAAAAATTCTATGGACATCTTTCTCTTTAAAAAGCTGGCATTTTTTTCTGCAGTGGATCTTTTTTTTGGTGTGGTTCATTTTTCACGATAAAACCCAAGCACTGGCACTTCTTAGCAAGCAGGCAAAAAGGCTATTACTTTGTTGTCCAACCTGGCACAAATAGCCTCAATGGATGATCTCTCCCACCTAGCTACTGGTACTTTGTTAAACTGTTATGTATGATGGCTTCCATTTCTCAAATATTTCTCTCCCAAGACGTGTGTGGAGTGAACTTGATGCATAATCTTTTCTCCATTCCATTATAGACAGATTGGGTGCCTTCTATAGTGTATGTGATTACCAGATAGTCCACCCATAGATAGTTACTGTTATATACTTTGCATTGTTTATTCTATGGTTAAATAGGCTTTGCTGATAAAAATGCATCTTTATTGTTTTGTCCTAAACTCATTTAGGAGCTCTTCATTACCTGTCAGTTTTCTGCATGAACTGTGTTCCTCATCATTCAGAAATTTAGTGCTTCATTAATTGTTCATTCTGTATTAATGCTTCACATGCTCCTGTTTTGAGTTATAAAAAAATGGAACATGCCAATAAAAGATTAAATGCAAAAACTAAACTGGGATGTCTATGTTTTTTATGATTGCATACAGATCCATTATATGATGTATAAGATGAAACACATGAGAATATAAAGACACTTTGAAAATATTCCTATTTCTGAAGCTGCTAAGTATAAGCATTGATAATTATGTTTATGAATTTTTAGTATCCCCACAAGAAGTTGAAATAGGCAAAATGTTGGATGTTATAAAACAATAAACACATGTATACTCAAGATATTGTGTTGTGGCCTGATTTTGGCCCAAGGCAGCCCACCTGGTACCTGAAACATAGAAACATAGAAACATAAACTTTGACGACAGATAAGGACCACTAGGCCCATCTAGTCTGCCCATTTCACTACCTACAGGATAGGCCGCAGATCCTAGTTAACCAACAGCCTATTTCTTCCTACCCCCCACAAGAATTGCCTTATGTCTGTCCCATGCATTCTTGAATTCTCCCACAGTTTTAGACCCTACAACCTCCTCAGGAAGGCTGTTCCATGCATTCACTACCCTCTCTGTGAAATAATACTTCCTCACATTGCCCTAGACTTCTTCTTCTATCTTTAAATTGTGTCCCCTTGTTCTTGCAAGTCTCTTTTCTGAAAGATGCTACCCTCTTGGACTTTTGTTGATTCCACTGAGGTACTTAAAAGTTTCTATCATGTCCCCCTCTCCTTCTTTCCTCAAGGGTACACATATTAAGCTCCTTTGGCCTCTCCTCATACGGCTTGCAGACCCTGCACCATTTTAGTTGCCCTCCTCTGGACTGCCTCTATCCTGTCTATGTCCTTGTGGAGATGGGGTCTCCAGAACTGGACACAGGGCTCCAGATGGGGTTTCACCAACTGTCTGATGAGGATAACAACTTCCTGTTTTCTGCTAATGATGCCTCTCCCTATACATCCCAGTATACCCAGCCCTCCCCTACTGCCTTCTCACATTGCTTGCCAACCTTAAGGTCATCTGATATGATTACCCCAGGTCCCTTTCCTTTTGTTGTTGTTACTACCTCCTCACCCATTGTGTATTCTTCCCCTGGGTTCTTGTTTCCCAGGTGCATTATTTGCACTTCTTTGCATTGAATCCTAGCTGCCATACTTCTGACCATTCCTCCAACCTTGCCAAGACCCTTTTCATCCTTTCCACGCCTCCTTGTGTATCAATCCTGTTGCAGATCTTTGTGTCATCTGCAAAAGGCATACTTTTCCTTCAGTCCTCTGCAATGTCACTGATGAAGACATTAAAAGGACTGGACCCAATACTGAACCCTCGGTACCCACTAGTAACCCCTCTTTCTTCAGAGTGGACTCCATTTACAATTACCTTCTGTGTCCTGTTGTCCAGCCAATGTTTTACCCAGGCTACCACCCTGGGTCCCACTCCCAGGCTGGTTAATTTGACTATTAATCTTTGTGTGGGACTGTGTCAAATGCCTTGCAAAAGTCTAGGTAGGCCATGTCCACAGCCCCTCCCTGGTCTACTACTTTGGTCACCCAGTCAAAGAAATCTATTAGATTTGTCTGACATGACCTTCCCGCTGTGAACCCATGCTGCCTTGGGTCCTGTGCTCCACTGGCCTCTAGGTACTCAACTATTCTTTCCTTCAGAAGTGACTCCATCACTTTCCCTACCACAGAGGTCAGACTGACAGGTCTGTAGTTTCCTGCCTCTGTCTTGGTCCCACTTTTGTGAAGGGGAATCACATCCACCTTCCTCCAGTCCTCGGGTACCACACCATCCTCCCATGATTTATTAAAAAGAGTAGCCAGTGGTTTCACTAGTTCCTCCTTAATTCTTTTAGAATTCTGGGGTGAATTCCATCAGGACCCATTGCTTTGTCCACCTTCAGTTTTAGGAGTTCTTGCAGAACCCTTTCTTCTGTGAAAGGACTGGGATCTACCCCCTATCAAGAGTGCTTCTGTTAATTGGATTAGGCACTTCCCCTCCTCTTTGTGAATACTAAGCAGAAATATTCATTCAGTATTCCTGCTTTTTCACGTCCCCCTCTGCCCACCCACGTTCATTCTGTTCAGCCTTGCTTTCCCTCCCTTTGTCTTTTCTACCGCTGATGTACCTATAAAGGTTTTATCCCCTTCTTAACTGGAGTTGGCTATCTTTCCTCAGTTTGGGCCTTTGCTATTCTGACTTCCCTCCCTGCTTCCTTCTGCCTTAACTGGTACAGCTCTCTGTCCTGCTCCTTCTGTGTTTCCTTATACTTCAGGAATGCTATCTTTTTCTTCCTGACTTTCACAGCCACCTCTTTTGAGAACCATAGTGGCTTTTTCTTTCATTTTGATTTGTTTATTTGCTTCACACAAAGGTTTGTTGCCTCTGTGATGGCAGTTTTGATAATTCCCCATTGTTGCTCCACACCTCCCTCTAGCCTGTTTGCTAGTGCTTTTCTGAGGCACTCTCCCATTTTGCCAAAGTCAGCCCTCCTAAAGTCCAGTACCCTCACTTTTGTATGGCTTGACTCTGTAGCTGAGTTTAACGTGAACCACACTGTTTGATGGTCACTTGTCCCCAGATGGCAACCCACTTCTAGATCTGAGATCCTCTCACTGCCCCCGCTTGAGAGCACTGAGGTCTAAGATTGCTCCCTCACAGTGGGTTCAAACTAGCTGTCTAATGCCTGCCACCTGTAGGGCATCAAGAATGGCCCTGGTCTTGGATGTGGCTGCAGCAAATGTGCTCCAGTTAACATCTGGCATATTCAGGTCTCCCATCAACAGTATCTCCCCTTTCTCTGCCATTCTAAGAATGCCTTCTATCATATCCTTGTCCATTTCTTCCCCTGACATGGGGGTCTGTACACAACCCCTGTGCGGATTGTGGTGCCCTTCCAGCCTCCAAGGTGACCCACAGTGCCTCCTCTCCTCCTGTTTACTCTTTTGTTCAGTTGCTTTTATCCCTTCCTTTACATAGAGAGCTACTCCTCCCCTCTTCTCCCCTGCCTGTCTCTCCTGTAGGTTTTATGTACCCTGGTATGTTAACATCCAGTCATGGTTATCTGTGTACCATGTTTCTGTGACTGCTACGATATCCAGGCATCCTCTTCCATTAAGGCCATCAGCTCAGGGAGCTTGTTGCCTAGACTACGGGCATTGGTATCATTACCCTCCATTTCCTGATGGCCTTACTCCTTTTTCCCCATCCCTGTCCTTCTTGCCTTTGTCACTTTCTCCATTTACCCTGCCCTTCTCCCTATCGACACCTCTATGTTGGTGTTTGCTGCACTTTGCCATGATTATTTGGGGGGATTGAGATTTTCCTGCTCCTTTCCAGTGCCTCCCCCCTTAGCTAGTTTAAAAGCTTGCCAATGAAGCATTTAAACCTATCACCTAGGATCCTGGTTCCCCTCCCGGACAGATGCAGCCCATCATGCCAGTATAGGCTTGCATCACTCCAGGTGGACCCCCAGTCCCCAATGAAGCCAAATCCCTGAGCTCCACACCAGTTTTTCAACCACTGATTGAATCCCATGGTGCGGAACACCCTAGCCTCTCCTATGCCATAGATGGGTAGCACCTCCGAGAAGGTTACCGTGCGTGCTACTTGACTAAGGCCCCTCCCCAATTCCACAAACTCTTCCTGCACTTCTCTAATCCCTTTCTTAGCCAGGTCATTTGTCCCTAGGTGGACAATGACATCCAGCTTGTTTCTGGAAGTTCTTCATCTGGGCAGGCTCCACTGATTTGAATATAAGAACATTGCAATTGCCTGCAGGAACTGTTGATTTTGTTCAGTTTTTTCAATGGAAATGGATAGTTTACTATTAGATTGAGGACTAACTGAGTCACAAGGTCTAGGGCACAGGCTAGAGGTAAGATATTTCTACAGAAAGGGTAATAAAGTCTCAGTGTTTTGAAAGTTAGCAAATCCCTAGGCCAAGACAGATTGCACATCACAGTATTGAACAAAATGACATAGGTACTGGTTGACTCTCTGGCAGGCATTTTCAATTGCTCATTGGCAAAGTGAGTAGTCCCTGCTTGGAAGAGGCAGAACAGGTACCACTGCAGTAGTGATAGGACATGGGTGACCCTGGAAACTACAGGCTGGTGATCCTGATCTCCACTGTTGGCAATCAGCTCAAGACTATCTAAAAGGAGTTCCTGGAGGCAAACAACCTATGGTACAGGACAGAAGGCAGCATAGCATTTCTTAAAGGGAGGTCCTGTCAGAGGAACATTATTTATTTTCTTCAATGTAGTGATGCAGGCAGTAGACAAAGGTCAGGCTGTCCACATCCTGCAGTACATCTGGAGCTCAAAAAGACTTTAAACTCAGTTTTGCATAGATGGTTAGTGAAGAAGTTGGGAGACCTGTAGCTGAGGGTGTGATAGATAAGGTTGATAGAAAACTGCCAGGGGGGATGGACTCAAGCAATAGTTGTAAACTGATATCACTCAGACAGCAGTGCATCACTAGTGGCATACATTAGTCCAGGGATCAACTTTAAGACAAGTCTTACTTAAAAAGAAAGTCAGGTCAAAAGTATTACATTGCAGAATTAGAATCAGCATATTCCCAATAAGCCCCATACCAACAATTGTCTCTCTAACTTAATTTGTTTAAAAGTTACAAGCCATTTAGTAACCCTGATTTCAACCCATGTTAAAAAAGCCAGTTTCAAAGAAGAGTAACTGATGATATCCTAACTGGAACTTACAGCTTAGTCCTCCCTGTCAGCAACCTTAAATGACTTATTTATTCAAAGTTTAAGAAACTGTAGTTGTGTTTATTTATTTATTTATGGCACTTTGGTGACTGGGTGAGCTCGCTAAGACCAAAGGGTCCCTTTTTCAGGGGTGACCCAGAATTAGTTACATACAATACTTACAGGTACAATGTAGCAAGACAGAACATAGATGATTGCATGAGGTATAAAACAGGTACATAGGGGCAATTAATTACCATCAACAACAGGTTACACTGTAGCCAATTATACATGAGTAGTATTTCAAAGAATTGAAATCAGCAATTTGACAATACCTAGATATCACAGGTAGCCTAGCATGTATAAGAGCACTTAGTCGCTAACAATTGGTTGCAGAACAATTATATTGGTGTAACAGTTAAAGTCTGAGATTAGAGAGTTCATAGGTTTATAGATTAAGTACAGGTTGCTGACTGTCAGGTAGAAGGAGGGATTGAGGATTGATGTGCATGGGTCAGCAGTTACAACTGCATTGGCAGCATTCTAATATATAGACTTTTAGTCCAGCCTTGAACCCTTCTAACGAGTTGATGTCGATTAGGTTATCTGGCAGAGCACCAGTAGTATGAGAAGGATCTTTTTCTAAAGTTGGTTCATATTCAGGGGATCTCAAGTAGACTGTTGTTTGTTAAACAAAGGGTACACCTCAAAGGCTTTGGATTCAATAGTCCAGTTAGGTTAGGGGGGTATGGATTTTGGTAAGCTTAAAAGTGAGGCAAAGAAGAGGGCACGCAAGTTTGTGTTCCAGCATAGACCAGCTTAACTCCATGAGAATTTCACAGTGATGCCTCCTTGGTGGTGTTTTAGTGGCAAAGTGACAGATTTTATTGTACAACACATTTAGCTTGCAGAGTTTCACTTTCCCTTAGGAAGTGTAATACTGGGGCACCATAGACCAGTGTGGGAAGCAGGGTATTCCTTGCTATTCGGGTCTTTGAGTCTGGTGCCAGAGAGTTGACCAGTCTATAAAGAAGGCCAGATTTCTGGTGAATTGTTTTGGTTATAAAATCTACATGTGGCTGGAAGGTCAGGTCTTGAGCTAGGTAAAGTCCAAGAAATTTCACACTTTGTCAACTACATCTATCTGGAGACCAGCCATTGTAGTCAATATGAGCAGGTGTTGCCTATTTGCACCTAGAAGTTTGGGTCCAAATAGCAGAGACTTAGTTTTCTTGTCATTCATTACCATCAAATTGGAGGCAAACCATCTTTCTAGGACTTTTAGACAGGTGGAAAGGCCCTCAGCAATTGTGCTGGGGTTAGAATCAGCCCAGTAGACCACCGTGTCATCTGCATATAACAAATAGGTTCCCCTTATTGCAGTTTTGGCCTCATGTGGTCATTAAAAAAATTACACAGGGTTGGGAGCAGTAGATAAGCTTCCAGAATGTTCAGATGCATGGTACTGTACTTTAGAATCTGGCAGGAAGTGGGGAACATGCACCTCAAAATGTGCAGCGATGTGCAGTCTTGAAGTGTGGTGGTGGCACTGAATCTTGGAATGTAACAACGACATACATCTAGTAATATGGTGGGGACAGACAATTTTACAATACAGTGAGGATGCACACTGTGGGCATGTTTCAGGACATACCATTTTATTCTGAAATTACTTGTTACTTGTCCCTGCCATATTCCAGAATTGTACATACCCACCTCATTTCAGAATTGTACATCATATTTGTAACCCATTCCAATATTGTGTGCCCCTTCCACATTCTGACATTATGGGTTCTTGCCTCATTCCAAAAGTGCACGTCCCTGTCACATTCCAAAATTGCACACCTCTGTCACATTCCAAAATTCCATGTCTATGCCACATTCAGAAATTATGTCACTACTATATTCCAGAATTGTGTCACTGCCACATTCCAAAATTATGCATCTCTGCCACATTATGAAATTGTGCATCACAGCCACATTTTGAAATAGCATGTCCCACCACTTTTGGAATGCTGCATCTGAGCCACATTCCCAAATTTTGCATTCCTGCCACATTCAGAAACTGTGTCACCGCAACATTTAAAAATTATTCATCCTTGCCACATTCAGAAAACACTCATCCCCCACATTCCAAAATGTTGCGTTTCCACCATACTGTGAAATTGCATTTCCCAATCACATTCCAAAACTGTAAATCACCTCACCACCACATTCAAAAATTGTGTGTCCCAACCACATTCAGAAATTGTACTTTCCCGCCACATTCTGAAATTTTGTGTCACCGACATATTCCAAAATTGCCTATCTTCATCACATTCTGAAAACGCAAATCCCCATATTTGAAAATGAGTGTCCCTCCCACATTCCAAAATTGTATTCCCAAGCCACATTCTAAAATTGCACATTCCTGCCACATTCTGAAATTGTGCATCCCCACCACATTCCAAAATTGTGTGTTCTCATCACATTCCAAAAATACATTTCTCTTCCATTCTCCAAAATTGCACATCCCACCACATTCTAAAAATGTGTATCCCTCCCATATTCTGAAATTGCATGTGACTGCCACATTCTGTGCATCCCCACCACATTCTGAGATTCTGTGTCAATGCCACATTGAAACATTGCATGTTGCCACAAAAATCTGAAATCAAGCATCTCCACTACATTCTGAAATTGTGCATTACAACTATATTCTGAAATTGCATTCATGACACATTATGAAATTACATATACCATGCACATTCTGCAACTATGTGTCTCCACATTTTGAAAATGCACATCTCTGCAACATTCTAAAAGTTTATGATACCACTACATACAGATTTTTAGTGTCTCTGCCATACTCCAATATTGTGTGTCCCTTCAGCTATCTGAGTCTGTGTCATCACTGCATTCCACAGTTGCAACCTGGTTTTATTCTGAAGTTTCATCCTTGCAGTATTCTAAAAATTGCACACAACTTTGACATTCTAAAGCCATGTTTGCCACTTTATTCCAACCCCCATAATATTCTTAAGTACCTTGGATCTCCATAGTATGAAAATGAATGCTCCGTACTCACCCAGTGTCAGCTTTCCTTTTTCAAATGCTTACTACAACTACAATATTATGTAATGTGGAAAAAATGAATTCTATAAAGTAGCTTGCAGGGAGGATTCAGCTATGAGTTATGGTTATGACATCATCAGTAGCTCACAGTGAAACTGGCTTTCTTGAACAAGCAATTAAATTAGAGTTACAAAATGACTCATAACTTTTTAACCACGTAACTCAGAGATCTCATTTTTGGCATGAGGTTGATTGGGGGATATGCTGAGATAAATTCTGAATTTATTAATACTAGAAATTTTGACAGGCCTCCATCTTTAACTTCTTTTTCTGTGAGAAGCTATATGGGACAAGATCAGCCTGTTTGTGAATGATATTAAGCTGTGTGGGAGAGTTAACAATAATGATGGTGTCGTGGACATAAAAGGGATCTAGGGTAGTTAGTACAGTGATCAGGGGTATGGCAGCTCAGGTTTAATGCTAAAAAATTCAATGTCATATACCATATATAGGTAGTTGCAATCCTATTGGAATCTCCAGTAGAAGGGTATACAAATGATTCAGAGGCAGCAGAGGAATCATAAGAGGAGCACCTGAGCATTCTTAATAAGTACTCACTGGAGACTAGGGCAGAGAGCGGAAACATGGTAGAAACATTCATGTTTCTTAAAGGAATAAACAGCATTGGCTGCCAGCAGCACTTCAAGCATTGTGAAGAGCACAAAGCACGAGGACATGGGGATAAGCTGACCTACAGGAGGTTCAGAAAGCCTATGAGGAAACATATGTTCATGCAAAGACTGGTGGACAAATGGAACAGGTTGCCAAAATAGGAGATGGAAATAGAAACTGTGGAGGTCTTCATGAGGGGGTGGGGTAAACATAAGGGGTTGATTAGCACCGGGTGAGAAATTGGAATTAAAGAATATGAGAGGGAGCTGAGCCACCACTATGGAGCCCAGCCATGCACTTACAGTGCTAGGCCGGTGGGACATGTATAGAGGAATAGTGCAGACATGATGAACTTGTTTTTTTCTTGCTGTAAAAAATGTTGCTTCTAAGTAACAATTATAGCAAAAGCAACATTAGTACAAGTAAGTGAAAGTTTTAAAATATATAAATCTATTTAAACACCATGTACGCGCCCTACTGTATCATGCTCTACTCAAATAAAGACGATTTATGGCATCTTGTAGTCTCAGTGGTAGCACACCAGACAAGCAGTATGGATAAAGAAAAGTACAAAGGTTCACACTGGTCATAAGGAGCATAAAGGCTATATGCCCATGTCTGCTCCTACTAGTTAGTAGTACACTAATGTGCCAAATTCCTCAAAAAACATGTCAAACCTATACTTGAAGTCCTCTTTACTTAAGCAGTCACTCATGTTCATTGTCAGACTATTCCATGGGTTTACCATTCACACTGAATAAAAGCACTTTCTGTTATCTGCTCTAAATCTAGTTGTTTAGTTGTAATGGGTAGGTGACCTCTAAAGTTTGCCTTGATCAAAATTCTTTCCTTCTTTCTTTCTTTCTTTCTTTCTTTCTTTCTTTCTTTCTTTCTTTCTTTCTTTCTTTCTTTCTTTCTCTATGTCAAATTCAAATTTATTTATTTATTTAAGAGTTTTACCAGGAAGAAATGCTGAGCAGAATACTGCTCAATTCCAGATGTGTTCTGGGGACGGAACAACAGTACACAGATGTATACAATAATAATACAGCAGAGGTCAAACACAATGTCATAATAAATATAGTAGAGCAGTACAGCCACTACAATGATGCACCTGAACAGAGAGGTGTAACATGAAACAAGTGCCTGACAACCTAAGATTGATAAATGTAGTGACACAGGCTAAGCACAGGAGGGGTAATTGGCCTAGGAGCTGAAGATGTGTTAGGCGCATGAGCAGGTGGGGGAGAAGTGCGCTGAGAGAAGCCCATTAAGGTGCTGGGGGGGAGTGGTGTTCTGAATGTGTGAGGGGAGGGAGCTCCATAGCTTGGGCATTTGGTAGCTGAAAGCAGCCTGACCTTTTGAGGTGGTCCTAAGGGGAATATGTAGGAGATGAGTGTCTTTTTGCCTGAGCCCATGGGCAGGAGGTGGAGTGGGCGGACAGGACTGAAGACAGGTAGGGTGGCAAGGACTGGTCCCAGAATTTGGCAGTGAGGCATGCACAGTGTGATGATCTGTGGTCCTGTAAGGAGAGCAGCACCAGTGACTTGTAAAGGGTACACTGATGGGTAGAGTAGGGACAGCCAAGGGTGAAACAACAGAAGGAATGGTCAAGGGAGTCTAGTAAATTAATACCTTTGAGCCAAATAGACTTGTTTACAAAGGTTCCATGTCAGTAAGTACAACACAAAACATTGGAATACAGGTAGTAGCATATATGGTAGCATATACTAGCCAGGTTACATAGAGGGTTGGGGTTATAGGTGGATACAAGCATGTTATACAACTAAAATAGACATAGATACATAGGTGATTTTGGTCCCATAAGTACCATGGTGAAGATGACATCAGCACCCAGAGATGCGGCACAGTGTTTAAGTAGTTTCAAGAAAGATCTAGAGGTAAGCAGATTTCTTGGTAGCATGGGTGCATGTACTAGCTGCCAGCATGTGGTTTGTCTAGGGTTAAGCAAGGAGTTAGGTAGAAGAGGGAAGGGGGGGTTACCAGGAGAACAGAGGCTTTTGATTGCTGCAAGTTGGAGTCCTTGGGGAGGGAGTGAGAAAGGAGGAATAAACAGAAGAGGTGAGAGAGAGAGGTGGGTGGGGTGTGGCCAGAGTGAGCTAAGTTTGAGGGGGCAGTGGGGGGCTGATGCAGCTGGGGTGGGCTAGAGGGAGGCAGAGGAGAATGGGGTGAGCAAATAAGTATGGATTATTTAAAATGTCATACAATAACAGCAGATTACCCCTCAGTCTTCTATGCTCCAAGGTGTACAGATTCAAATGTTTTAACCTATGTATGACATATTGTGCATCCCTGTCACAACTTTAAATGCTCTCCTTTGTACTCTTTTGAGTCTAGATTTATCAACATACCTATATGGGCACCATATCTAACATCTGTATTACAAAACAGGGTGAACATATGCTCAAAAAAATGGCATTATCACTTCAGCTCTTCTACTGACAAAATTTCTCTTAATCACTCCCATTACCTTGTTGGCCCTAGGCACTGCCACAGAGCATTGATCTTTTCCAGTCAGGGAGCTGTTAATTGTAATGCCTAGGTCCCTTTCACTGTGTACTGATTTTAAAACAGCTCCACATAAAGTGTACTTATAAAGCATGATCTTTTTTCCCAAATGGATCACACTACACTTTCAGATGTTAAACGTCATATCCCATTTGTATCCCATTTGTATTCCCATGATGAAGTTTTATCTAGATCTTCTTGAAGCCTATTGATGCAACTAACAGTGTCACTGGGATCAGCTAGTTTTGTGTCATCTGCATATTTTATTATCCAAATGCAGATATTATTGCCCAGATCTGATATGAACATTTGAAAAAATTATAGGTCCCAGAACAGATCTCTCAGGTACCCCACTAGTGACTCTACCTCTATTGGAAAGGTGACCATGTATAAAAACTTTCTGGGTACAATCTAATAAACAATCTTTAACCCAGTGGATTAGTACTGGGTCTATGTTCATATTTTTGTATAATTGCCCAGTGTGGTACTGTGTCAAAGGCTTTTCCAAAATCAAGTAATACAGCATCTGCAAAGCCCTCATAGTCAAGATGATGACTGATTTTCTAGTAGAAGCATAATATTTATTTATTTATTGAAATCTAGGATTACAACCTTTGAGTTACAAGCTCATTTACAAAGGTTCCATGCCAGGCATACAGGAAAACAATACACACAGCACAAGTTACACATGTGAAACACAAAGAACGCTAAAGGGAAATATTTATATAGTCTTGATCAATTGTTGCAGCTGCTTGTACTAAAACTGAAAATATACAATGATTAATATTAGAGGATGGAAGGTTCATTAGGCAGCACAGTAGGCCTTGAATAGGAGGAAAGGGGAATAAGTAAAGGTTAGGGAGTGTGGTGGTGGCAACCTCAGGCTATGGGTCACTTTGTCGAATGGGGGTTGGGGGATGGAAAGATAAGGCAGAAGGTGTAGAGGAGTTTGTTGGGTGGGTTGGGGAACATGAGAAATGGAAAGGAGGGCAGGCATGGGAAGGGGAGCTGGGGGATGGGGAAAAGGGGGTGAGAAAAAGGTAGGCATTAAAGAAGTGCTGGGTTGGGTGTATTCATTATCAGTGACACAGAGTGGAGATTAGGAGACGCAGGTACATACCTGTTTGTTATGCAGGTGAGATCTGAGCGGTGATTTAAATGGGCCGATTACACTGAGAGCGGATAGATCAGGAGGGAGCAAGCTAAGCCAGAGTAGGCTCTGTATTCAAAGATACTCTGCCCTTGAGAGGTGCGCCAGAACGAGACCTTGAGGGAGAGATTGTTGGATGCCCTGGTAGTCCTAGTAGGCTCAGTCAGGTGAAGGACAGAACTGCTTCCTGGTGGTAATTGGCCTAGGGTTGTTTTTTTGGCTAGTAGACAAACTTAGTAGCGGGTCTTCTCAACCAGATTTACCCATCCCATTTGCTGGTAGAGATTACAGGTATGGGTTAGGTGCAGAGCACCTAGTGCAAGCCTGCAGGCTTTATTCAGTGTAGTGGCAAGCCATTTAAGGGTAGTGTCAGGCGCTGTACTGTAGATGGTGAGACCATATTTGATAGTTGAGAAGACTGAGCTGGTGATGGTGAGATGGAGGGCTTTATCCGTAAGGCAGTTACAGTGTTTATATAGAAGACCAAGCTTCCTATTTGCAGATTAGGCAACACTGTCTATGAGTGTAGAGAATGTAAGGGAGCTGTCTAGAGTGAGCCGGAGGTATCTGAAGTTTTGGACCATTTCTATGGCTATGTTTTGCTTGCTTAGAATGTTAATAGTTGATGTATTGTGTCGGTTATGGGCAGGGGCAAAAAGCATAGTCTTGTTTTTTTTTTGTGGTTGACAACCATCTTAGCATGATCAAACCAGCCCTCCATATAGTTAAAGTCATGTTGAAGACATTGTTCTAGGATGGTAGGGTCAGTGTGGCTGGAGTAAATAACAACATCGTCTGCGTAGAGAAGGATTTTGTGTATGTAGGCTACTGGGAGGTTAATAAGAAAAAGGCTAAACAGCAGGGGGCCCAATATGGATCCTTGGGGAATCCCGGTGGACACTTGCAGTGAGTATGAGAGAGTAGCAGATATTTTTACCCATTGCTCACGCCCTGTGAGGTAACTCCAGAACCAGCACAGTGAATCGGGCGATAGCCCTGTTGCCTCAAGTTGGGCCAGGAGGAGGTCATGGTCGACAGTGTCAAAGGCCTTGGTGAGGACTATAAAGGTCCACCAAGTGCCCATGATCAAAGGCGTCGTGAATGAATCCCCTGAACTCCAGAAGGGCTGTTGTAGTACTGTGGAGTTTACGGAAGCCATTATGCTGTTGGCATTGTAGCTGATATTTGTTGAGGTGGTCTACCAGCTGATCATGGACTATACACTCTAGGGTTTTTGAGATCGGTAGAAGAATCAAGATAGAACAATAGTTTGTATGACTTATCTTACAACCAGCTTTGAAGACAGGGGTAACAATTTCAGCTTTCCATAATTTAGGGAATGTTCCTGTGGTGAGGGACAGGTTGATAATTCTGGTGAGGGGTGTTAGCAATTCGTCTAGTGCCAGGGAGATTAGTTTTAGATCTAGGCCCTCTGCACTATTCCTGGTTTTCCCCAGTACTTTGGAGAAGTATCTTTCTGCCTCAACTTTGGATATTACTGTAAGGTAGAAAGGGGGGGCGTGCTTCATTGGTTGTGCTTGAGGTGGTTTTATTAAAGACTCACTCGCAGAGTTACGGAAGTTGAGGGGGAGCACAGCACTGAGGTCAGTAAAAGCTGTGTTAAAGATGTCAGTGATGGTTTTGGGGTCTTGTGTAATGGACCTTTCAAAATTCAGCACTGAGGGTTCAGAAGTATCGCGTTTCCCTATGATCTCATTGATATTTTTCCAGAATCTATGTCCATCACCCTAATAGATTAGTTAAGCATGACCTTTCTGTCGTAAACCCATGCTGCTTCATATCTGTCGTATTATGTTTTAGATGTTCCAACAGTCGATCCTTAATAATTGTCTCCAGTGTGAAGGATCCACAAAGAATGTATAAATACAGAGATGTGGTACAGTGCAGTGGTTGTGGAGTGGCAGTCTTCTGGGAGAGGTTCTGGAGGATGCGGTGTTGTCCCTTCTGTAGGCACCTCTCTTGGCTGAGGGAGGAGGTTGCTCATCTCCAGGCTGAGTTGTCCTGGATTTGTGGGATCTCCTCTCCCACCCAGGGACCACAAGGACCACCGCTGCCACCTCAGTGGTTGCCAAGAAAGAGGATCAGTTGGAACACAGTGGGCTCAGGGAGGGTGAAGGTGGTGGAATGGAAGTGCATCCCTCCAGTTGTACCATTCCACAATTTGTAAGCCGTTCAGCCATAGTGTGGTTTCTCTGTGGAGGCACCAGCAGTGGAGACCAAGGAGGATGCTTGGAACCTCCACAAAGAAGACCCACAGGAGGATGGCATGGGACCCCTCGGGGAAGGAAACAACTAATAGTGGGGGACTCAACTGTTGAGGGGGGTAGATCTGGGGGGGAGAGGGAGGTATAGTGCCTGCCTGGTGCCATGGCTTGGAGGTACAGGGAGCAAATCCTCAGGATCGTGGGGAGAAGCTGCATTGAGGAGGGAGCTGAGCATCATTGTCCACCTAGGGACAAATGACCTAGCTGGGAAAGGGATCAAAGCAGTGCAGGAGGAGTTTCTAGAGTTGGGAAGGGGCCTTAGACAAATAGCATGCATGATAACCTTCTTGGAGGTTCTGCCTGTTTATGGCATGGGTGAGGCTAGGGTACTCCGCACCATGGGATTCAATCAATGGTTGAAAAACTGGTGTAGAGCTCAGGATTTTGGCTTCATTGGGGACTGGGGGTCCACCTTGAGGGACACAGGCCAATACTAGCACAATGGTCTGCATCTGTCCAGGAGGAGAACCAGGATCCTAGGGGATAGGTTTAAATGCTTCATTGGCAAGCATTTAAGCTAACAAAGGGGGAAGGCACTGAAAAGGAAGAGGGAAATCCTAGCCACCCCCAAAAAATCAGGGTAGTTAGTGAGGTAAACACCAAGACAGAGAAGTCAATAGGGAGAAGGGCAGGGGTAAATGGTGAAAAAGGCAGTAAGGACAGGGATGGGGATAAAAGGGGTAAGGCCATCAAAAAATGGAGGGCAATGGTTACCAACACAAAAAGTATGAGTAACAAGCTCCCTGAACTGGTGGCCTTGAGGGAAGGGGGATGCCTGGATATCGTGGCAGTCACAGAAACATGGTACACAAAGAACCATGACTGGGTTGTCAACATACTAGGGTACACAATACACAGGAGGGACAGGGAGGCTAGAAGAGGAGGAGGAGGAGTAGCACTCTACCTAAGAGAAGGGTTCAAAGCAATGGAACTAAAGAGTAAACAGGGAGGAGAAGATGCACTGTGGGTCACCCTGAAGACCGGAAATGGCACCACAATCCTCATGGGGGTTGTATACAGACCCCTGTCTAAGGGGGAGGAAATGGACAAGGAAATGATAGAAGGCATCCTTAGGATGGCAGAAAAAGGGGAGATATTGTTGATGGGGGACCTGAATATGCCAGATGTTAACTAGAACACTTTTGCTGCAGCCACATCCAAGAGCAGGGTCATTCTCGATACCCTACAGGGGGCATGCCTCAGACAGCTAGTGTTGGAACCCACTTGGGAGGGAGCAATCTTAGACCTGGTAATCTCAAACAGGGATGGAAAAAGGATCTCAGGTTTAGAAGTGGGTAGTCATCTGGGAACAAGTGACCACCAAACAGTGTGGTTCACGATAAACACAGCCACAGAGTCAAGCCATACAAAAGTGAGGGTACTGTACTTTAGGAGGGCTGACTTTGCCAAAATGGGAGAGTGCCTCAGAAAAGCACTAGCAAACAAGCAAGAAGGATGGGTGGAGGGACAATGGGGAAACATCAAAACTGCCATCACAGAGGCAGCAAGCCTTTGTGTGAAGCAAATAAACAAATGAAAGAAAAAAACATTATGGTTCTCAAAAGAGGTGGTGGGGAAGGTTATGGAGAAAAAGATGGTATTCAGGAAGTGTAAGGAAACACAGAAGGAGCAGGAAAGAGAACTGTACCAGTTAAAGCAGAAGGAAGTGGGGAAGGCAGTCAGAATAGCAAAGGCACAAACTGAGGACAAGATAGCCAGCTCAGTTAAGAAGGTGGATAAAACCTTTATAGGTACATTAGGGAGAGAAGAAAGACCAAGGAAGGGATAATGCTGCTTAATAAAGGGGAAGGTGGTTGGGCAGAGAGTGACAGTGCAAAAGCAGGGATACTGAATGAATACTTCTGTTCAGTATTCACAAAAGAAGAGGAGGCAGAGGTACCTAATCCAATCAATAGAAGCACTCTGGCAAGGGGGGTCGATACCAATTCTTTCACAGAAGAAAGGGTTCTGAAAGAACTCCTAAAACTGAAGGTGGACAAAGCAATGGGGCCTGATGGGATTCACCACAGAATTCTAAAAGAACTAAGGGGGGAACTAGTGACACCACTGACTACCCTTTTTACCAAATCATGGGAGGATGGTGTGGTACCTAAGGACTGGAGGAGGGTGGATATGATTCCCCTTCACAAAACTGGGAGCAAAGTAGATGCAAGAAACTACAGACCTGTTAGCTTGACCTCAGTGGTAGGGAAAATGATGGAATCACTTCTGAAAGAAAGAATTGTTGAGTACCTAATGGCCAGCAGGGCACAGGACCCAAGGCAGCATGGATTCACAGTGGGAAGGTCATGTCCGACAAATCTATTAGATTTCTTTGACTGGGTGACCAAAGCAGTAGAGCAGGGAGGGGCTGTGGACATGGCCTACCTAGACTTTAGCAAGGCATTTGACACAGTCCCACACAAAAGATTAATAAACAAATTAGCCAGCCTGGGAGAGGGTCCCAGGTTGGTAACCTGGGTGAAACATTGGCTGGACAACAGGACACAAAGGGTAACAGTAAATGGAGTCCAATCTGAAGAAAGGGGGATTACTAGCAGGGTACCACAGTGTTCCGTAATAGGTCCGGTCCTTTTTAATGTCTTTGTAAGTGACATTGCGGAGGGACTGGAAGGAAAAGTATGCCTCTTTGCAGATGAAACAAAGATCTGAAACAAGGTTGATACACAAGGGACAGTGGAAAGGATGAGAAGTGACTTGGCAAGGTTGGAGGAATGGTCTAAAGTATGGCAACTTAGATTCAATACCAAGAAGTGCAAAGTAATGCACCTGGGAAACAAAAACCCACAGGAAGAGTACACAATCTGGGGTATTAACAACAAACAAAAATGGAAAGGGACCTTAGGGTAGTCATATGAGATGACCTAAAAGGTAAGCAAGCAATGTGAGAAGGCAGTAAGGATGGCTGGAGGGATAGGGGGATACTGGGATGTACAGGGAGAGGCATCACCAGTAGAAAACAGGAAGTTGTTATCCCTCTGTACAGACAGTTATTGAGATCCCATCTGGAGTACTGTGTGCAGTTCTGGAGACCCCATCTCCACAAGGACATAGACAGGATGGAGGCAGTCCAGAGGAGGGCAACTAAAATGGTGCAGAGTCTGCAACAGAAGACATATGAAGAGAGACTAAAGGAGCTTAATATGTATACCCTCGAGGAAAGGAGGGAGAGGGGGTACATGATAGAAACATTCAAGTACATCAAGGGAATCAAAGTCCAAGAGGGTAGCATCTTTCATAAAAATAAGATGTGCGAGAACAAGGGGGCACAATTTGAAGATAGAGGGGTGGATGGCTTAGGGGCAATGTGAGGAAGTATTTTATTACAGGGAGGGTGGTGGACACATGGAACGGCCTTACTGAGGAGGTTGTGGGGTCAAAAACAGTGGGGGAATTCAAGAATGCTTGGGACAGACGTACTGTAAGGCAGTTCTGGTGGGGGGTAGGAAGAAATAGGCTGTTGGTTAACTAGGATCTGCAGCTTACCCAATAGGTAGGGAATTGGGCAGAAGAGGTGGGCCAAGCGGTCCTTATCTGCCATCAAAGTCTATGTTTCATTGTTTCCAAATTGCTTAGTTTCTGTATCTCTCTCCAATCCACACACCTTCACTCTAATGCCTCAGACATCATGGGTAAGTAAATCCGTGTGTGTGTGTGTGTGTGTGTGTTTGTGTGTGTGTGTACAAGTGTGCGTGTGTGTTAGAGAGAGGTGTAATGACAAAGTCTCACCAAAATAAAAGTCACCTTCTACACAGGCATCTGTTTCACATCTGTTTCAGCTAAGGTTAAGAGTAACACACTGTTGTGTTTTGTCCTTTTGGGACTCTACAGTAGAGGTGGGTAAAGTGGCAAAACTTCATTTCACAAAAGTTCATGATGTTTATTTGTAAACATGTGATGAGTCATGAAGATGAAAATAATTCCCTGTTTGGTGGTTTTTGAAGCAAGGTTCTTTGTGCAGGAAAATAGATACATAAGTTGCTGGACTTTAATTGGGTCTGCCTCCTGTGACTATAACCAGTAGAGTTCTGCCTCTAGTCCATAGATAGCTTCACTGTAGGTAGACCTCTCTATCTCCCTCATTGCTAGATTCTTTATTCTGTTGCCCTACATTTTTTATTATGCTTACAGTATTGGTGGCTATCAGCACTTCATTGGTTTGCAGAGTGTCATCAATGGTAAGCCTTTCATGAATGACTTCAGTGGAGTTTGGTGTGTAAGTCAGGTTGAGGTCAGTAGCTAATGCTGTGATCTCAGTTCTGTCATCCTCATCTTACCTGCTATCTGGAGGGTTGAATTTGTCACTGAAAGCAGAACCTTGTGTAGCCTCCCAGCAGTTAGGTATGGTTGCTTGTGTTACATTCCTCCAGGCTTCACCAGTGATGTTTACAACATTCCTTATGTTCAGATTGTTTTAGGAATTCAGCAACCTGTGTCCCTTCAGCTACCAAATCACTCAGCAGCTGGTTGCACTATTGCTTCTTGAATGCAGCAATGATCCCACCATCTAAAGGCTGAATGCAGGATGTTGTGTTTTTTGGAAGGAACAGGGCTTTGATTCTGCCACCACGAGATCGCAGTTCAGATTTTGTGTGTGTGTTTGGGGGCACCGATCAAGTAGAAGGACAGCTTTTACTGGCAGTTTGTCTTTTTTTTTCCAAGTGAATTCTCACAGAGGGAACAAATGTCTCAGCAAACCACTAACAAAAAATGTCAGCTGTCATCCATGCATTTCAGCCGTGAGAATAAGTGACTGGGAGGGATGACAGGCTGACATGGTGGAAACAATGTGGTCGTTCAAATTTACCAATGCACAACGGCTGCACTTTGTGAGTCTCATTGGTATTGTGCAGAAATGAAATGTTACTCTGTGTTTGGAAACTTTAAATCCTTTGGAGGCATTTTGTTCATTTTTAATAGCAAGGACAACATTTGGGAAGCACCTCCAGAACAAGCTAGTTTCATCTGCATTGAACACTTGTTCTGGTGGGTACCTCCCTGCAGTGAGAATGTCCTTAAATTTTGGCAGGAATGCCAGTACTGCTGCATCATCACAGGACCTTTTTTCTCCAGTAATGCAGACACATTGAATACAATGGCTGTGATGAAATCTCCAAAGCTACCCAAAAGAGGATTTGTATCTATATTCCTCACCATGGATCTCCTTCTCAAACTGCTCTGCTTTAGATTTCACCAGGGAGCATGCTGCTGCCTGAATCAACACAATGTCACCTGATCAATTTCTCCTTCATCCAGATGCCTGAGCTTTTTGCAAACCATACCCTGAACCTCAGTGCATTCATTGGCAAATTCTCTCAATGCTTCCTCCTGTTTTTTCCACATACAATATCATGGATTTAGAGTAACCTATCTCGAGGGAGATCTTCACTAAACATTCACCTGCCTTCAGGCACCAGGAATGACAACTTGATTTCCATGCTGTAGCCTGAGAGTTTCATTCTGATTCTGATTCCTGAGATGCAACACCCACGTACCCAGGTTATATAGCATTTCACACAAGTCAGTCAATTGACAGATAGGACAGTTTATTGACAGATTGACTGATTGTGAGAACAGCTGATTCACTGAAAGTGCACTGATGACAGCTATCAGCCGCATTGCCTGCCAGTTTCAATTACAGTGCTGGGAACCATCAACCACATTCATGTGGGAATTTGTTATTGTGAGGTTCACTATAGCGAGGGAGCACTGTACCACTATTTATAATGCCTCATGGCAGACAGGCAATGAGGCATTATAGATAGTGATACAGTGCCTATAATGCCTCATGGTAGACAGGCAATTGTCCAATGCCATGGCCAGTAGTACCAGCTCCTACACAGATGAATACCAATCCTTCTGTACCATTTGTGCAGTGGGCAAGCAGGAAAGTTGGTGTCACCCACATTCAGCAGTGGTGCATAGTGAGGAAAATCTAATTCAAGATGGAGGGAGGATGAGCATGATGATGATGAAGAAAATGTGTTGTTTTCTAAAGCCAGAGTCCTTCTGTGGTTTTTATTTTAATAGTATTATTATTAGTATTATTAAATTTGCTTTTATTTATATGCTGAGAAAATGTGATCTCAATGGATTCATGGTGTCATTTGTAAAATAATCCCATAATGTAGTGATTCCATTTGCTTTTTTAGGTACTGTGGACTGTTGGGTGCCTGGTGGCAATTGCGAGATGATTTCTTTTTTTTAAGCTTCTGTGCAATGATGTTCCTTCAGATGGCATTGGGCAAGGCAGCAGACATGACATATAATCACATAAAATAACATTATATGATATGGTGATATATAAGAAGATATTATAATCTGATATTGCTATATTAAAAGATACTATAAAAAGCTGCACTGTTATAATACAACATAATTTATTAGATTATTATTTTTATGCATTATTGTTCTGTGCCAAGAAAAAATGAATCATGAAATTGAAGCTGTAAAATGTGATTTTTGTACCTGCCATTTGACTCCTCCCATACTCTTTTCAGAAGCTCCTTTTGACAATGGGATACTTTGAATACAGTAATGAGTCACTGAATGCAAGATGATTTTTTTAGGGTAACTAGAGTTTACATTTCTGAATGGATCCCTCTTATCTGAGTTGGGTAACTGGAAGCACTTGAAGAAGTAATAGAGGATAATGTATGGTCCTCTATTGGTAACCGGTCAGTTAACTGTCGAGAGGTTGCTATGGCAAACGTGTAAACCTCGAAAGCGAAGCTCGAGAGGTTTACGTCGCCATGGCAACCTCGAGACGGTTAACAGTGACCAGTTGCCGATAGTGGGACCATACATTATTTTTTATAGTGTATGGTCCCACTTAAAAAGTAAAACGGCTGCTTACTTTTTGATAACTAGTCACCGCCGCAGCCGTTCATTCCTTCCCTAACCGCTGCATTCATCCATCGGTTCCCCATTGGAAAAAAGTGTGCACATGCGCAGACCATTCGCTGTTGTTAACCTATCGATGTGACGTAGCATCGATAGGTTAACAACATATCTACGTCACATCGATGGGTTAACAACCTTAGGAAATGATGATTTCCTAAGGTTAACAGCGTTCTACCATACATTATAGAGTGGTAAACTGGTGTGTTTCTGGATTGCATAATGATTTCATCACCAGATGCACTTGATGACTGGGTAGGAATGTTGTTTGCACTGCAGTGGGAGTGGAAGGAGTGGATTTCTGGGGACTAATAAACCATGATATCCTTGACTGTACTTTCATGTGCCTGACCCTTGTTCTTACAGCCCCACGACAATGACTCTTAGTCCCTGTTCTACAATGGTTAGCTCCTTCTTCATTACCACTGCTTGCAAAACTTGTACTTGGTAGAACTGGCATGTTGAAACACTTATTTGCTGTTTTCCTCCCATGTCCCTTTATCCTCCTGTTTCTACTTACATCAACAATGCATTCATGACATGACAAGACACAGCCACCACAGCTGCTAACAATGACTCATAATAGTCAATACTTCTTCGATGCTCAAATAACTAATTTAACCAATTTAATAAACTTCTTTGACCCTGTAAGTTTAGCCTTGGACAACAATATTGCTGTGGATGTACTCTACGTTTACTTCCAAATAGCCTTTGACAGTATATTCCACATAGATACATAGATACTGTTGGCAGATAAGGGCCTATGGCCCACTCAGTCTGCCCATTTTAGCTTGTAACTTTCCTTTATGTTTTTCTAGAAGTCTGTTGCCCCTTACCCCTGACCTCCAGGATTCCCTTATGTCTATTCCATGCATTTTAATATCATGTGATTGTTTCAGCCCCCACCACTACCTCTGGAAGGGTGTTCCACTTGTCCACCACCCTTTCAGTGAAGAAATTCTTCCTCATGTTTCCTCTGAATCACCCACCCTCCAACTTCATCCCATACCCTCTAGTCCTGGAACATCTTTTTTATGGAAAATAGTGTATCCCTGCACCCTGTTCCTCCCTGTAAGGTACTTGCATGTCTCTATCATATCCCCTCTCTCCCTCCTCTTCTCCAGGGAGTACATATTCAAGTCCTTCAGACTGTCTTCATAGGACTTGTGATGCAATCCCTGTACCTGGGAAGGCTAGGTTTGCTGGCCAAGGCACCTAGCTTCAACTAAGCTCTTTCCTTCTAGCATGCTTGAAAGGACAGAACTATGAACCTTACCAGAGTAAGGGAAAGGATTAAGACTTTTGGCCAGGTAGATTTACTTTGTGTTGCTGTTTTTATTTTGTATTCACAGGGATTGTAACTGTTTTTTACTAACATTGTATTGCTTTATTTTTCTCTGATTCAAATTACTGTTGCTGGGTATACCTTCTGCTGCATTATTACAAGGTGTGCCTACAGGTGTGTGCTAACAGATTACTGCTGTAATCTTCTGATTCAAATTGTCTTTTGCAAGGTATATCTTCTGTTACTGCTTTATTTTTCTCTGTAGCAAAGTGTTTCTTACAGGGTATATCTTCTGTAAAATTATTACAGGTGGTGCTTAAATTTGTGTGACTTTTTATCATTAGGCTAAGCAAAATTACTGTTTGCCCCTATTTTATTTATTTCTTTTTTGCTGAAAAAGTTTTTTTGTCTCAGAGGTGTTGCAGTCTCCTTCTCACATTGAAGACAGGGAGGGTGAGAAAGCAACCATAGCTTCCTTGAATCAAGGAGGTTATTTTCTAGACTACACTGAACTGAATGATTATGTTTTGGACCTGTGTATGTAACTAGTATTGATTCTGTTTTTGGGGCAGACTTTTCTTAGTTTTAACTTTAATTTGCCTGGGAGGAGCTGTAGCTGGGAGATATTTGCAGTCAGTTGTGACTAGACCTGTTACTTAGCCTCTGTGAAATTGGTGTCTGAAAGAAAGGAAGGCACTCCCCACGGTGGAGGGTAAGAGTTGTATGTGATTATTTCTGAACAGCATAGGATTATTCCCACCCACCCTTCTCCTCACCCCACCCACCCCAAGCACATAACTTCCTTTATAGCAGAGTCTCTGACATCACTTCCCCAAAACTGCTAACAACATACACCTGTTCATATCCTTAAAGGCACAGCACACTGAACAGGGGGTAGAAATGCTCACAAGCTTGCACACACTAAAACAAGAAAAAAAAACTAAAAAAATCTGTAACAGGAAGGGACACAGACATGTGGGGAGTTGTGCAATGCACTGGCTGTGGAGCAGCAGTCTTCCGGGAGACATTCTGGAAACTGCGCTGCTGCCCTATTTGCAGGCACCTCTCTGGTCTGAGGGAGAAGGTTGTTCATCTCCATGCTGACCTGGCAAGGATTTGGGAAACCTGCTCCTCCACCCAGGGAGCACCCAGGCCACCATCACTGCCTCAGAGGTTGCCAAAAAAGAGGAGTGGTTGGACCATGGTGTGCTCAGGGAGGGTGAGGGTGGTGGAACAGAGGTGCATCCCTCCAGTTGTGCCTCTCCACAATTCATTGACCATTCTGGTGAAGCATGGTTCCTCTATGGAGGCACCTGCAGTGGAGACCAAGGAGGATGCTGGTAACCTCCACAATGGAGACCCACAGGAGGGTGGCCCAGGACCCCACAGGGGAAGGAAACAGCTCCTGGTGGGGAACTCAATTGTTAGGGGGGTAGAACTGATGGATGGAGGGGAAAGGGAGGTAAGGTGCCTGCCCAGCGCCAAGGCTTGGAGGGACAGGAAATAAATCCTCAGGATCATGGGAGCAGCGGCAAGGAGGAGGGAGCTGGATGTCATTATCCATCTAGGGACAAATGACCTGGCTGAGAATGGGATCAGAGCAGTGCAACAGGAGTTTGTGGAGTTGGGGATGGGCCTTAGGCAAGTAGCACACACAGTAACTTTCTCAGAAGTGCTATCTGTCTATGGCATGGATAAGGCTAGGGCACTCCACACCATGAGATTTAATGACTGGTTGAAAAGCTGGTGCAGAGCTCAGGTATTTGGCTTCATTGGGGCCTGGGGCTCCACCTGGAGGGATGCAGGCCTATACAGGTGCGATGGTCTGCATCTATCCTGGAGGGGAACCAGGATCCTAGATGTTAGGTTTAAATGCTTCAGTGGCAAGCATTTAAACCAGCCAAGGGGGGAGGCACTGAAGAGGAGAAGGGAAATCCTAGCCCCCCCCAAGAAATCAGGGTAATTAGTGAGGTAAACACCAAAATAGAGCAGTTGATGGGGAGAAGAGCAGGGGTAAATGGAGAAAAAGACAAAGGCAGTAGAGACAGGGATGGGGCAAAAAGAAATAAAGCCATAAAAAAATGGAGGTTAATGAGTATCAATGCCTGTAGTCTAGGTAAAAAGCTCCCTGAAATGGTGGCTTTGATGGAAGAGGGATGCCTGAATATTGTGGCAGTCACAGAAACTTGGTACACAGAGAACCATGACTGGGATGTCAACATACCAGGGTACACAATCTACAGGAGGGACAGGGAAAGAAGAAGACGAGGAGGAGTAGCTCTCTATGTAAGGGAAGGGATAAAAGCAACAGAACTAAAGGGTAAACAGGGAGGACAGGAGGCACTGTGGGTCACCCTGGAGACTAGAAATGGCTCCACAATCCGCACAGGGGTTGTATACAGACCCCCATCTCAGGGGGAGGAAATGGACAAGGAAATGATAGAAGGCATCCTTGGGATGACAGAGAAAGGGGAGATATTGCTGATGGGGGACCTGAATATTCCAGATGTTGACTGGAGCACCTTTGCTGCAGCCACATCCAAGAGCACGGCCATTTTCGATGCCCTAAAGGGGGCATGCCTCAGACAGCTAGTTTTGGAACCCACTTGGGAGAGAGCAATCTTAGACCTGGTACTCTCAAATGGGGATGGAGAGAGGATCTCTGATCTTGAAGTGGGTAGCCATCTGGGAACAAGTGACCACCAAACAGTGTGGTTCATGATAAACTTAGCTATAGAGTCAAGCCACACAAAAGTGAAGGTACTGGACCTCAGGAGGGCTGATTTTGTCAAAATGGGAGAGTGCCTCAGAAAAGCACTAGCAAACAGGCAAGAGGGTGGGGTGGAGCAACAATGGGAAAACATCAAAACTGCCATCACAGAGGCAACAAGTCTTTGTGTGAATCAAATAAACAAATCAAAATTAAAGAAAAAAACACTATCTTTCTCAAAAGAAGTAGGGGGGAAGGTAAGGGAAAAAAGGTAGCATTCAGGAAGTATAAGGAAACACAGAAGGAGCAGGACAGAGAACTGTACCAGTTAAAGCAGAAGGAAGCGGGTAAGGCAGTCAGAATAGCAAAGGCCCAAACCGAGGAAAAGATAGCCAACTCAGTTAAGAAGGGGGATAAAACCTTTTATAGGTACATTAGGGAGCAAAGAAAGACTAAGGCAGGGATACTGAGGCTGAACAAAGAGGAAGGTGGTTGGGCAGAGAGTGACAATGAAAAAGCAGGGATATTGCATGTATACTTCTGGTCAGTATTCACAATGAAAAAGCAGAGGGAAATACCTAATCCGGTCAATAGAAGCACTCTGGATAGGGGGGTTGATATTAGTCCTTCCACAGAAGAAAGGATTCTGAAAGAAATCTTAAAACTGAAGGTGGATAAAGCAATGGGGCCTGATGGGATTCACCACAGAATTTTAAAAGAACTAAGGGAAGAACTAGTAACACCACTGACTACCCTTTTTAATAAATCATGGGAGGATGGGGTGGTACCTGAGGACTGGAGGAGGGCAGGTGTGATTCCCCTTCACAAAAGTGGGAGCAAGACAGAGGCAGGAAACTACAGACCTGTCAGTTTGACCTCAGTGGTAGGGAAAATGATGGAATCACTTCTGAAGGAAAGAATTGTTGAGTACCTAGAGGCCAGTGGGGCACAGTACCCAAAGCAGCATGGATTCACAGTGGGAAGGTTGTGTCAGACGAATCTAATTGATTTCTTTGACTGGGTGACCAAAGCAGTAGACCAGGGAGGGGCTGTGGACATGGCCTACCTAGACTTTAGCAAGGCATTTGACACAGTCCCGCACAAAAGATTAATAAAATTAGCCAGCCTGGGAGTGGGTCCTAGGGTGGTAGCCTGGGTAAAACACTGGTTGGACAACAGAACACAGTGGGTAATAGTAAATGGAGTCCACAGAGAAGAAAGGAGGGCTACTAGTGGGGTACTGCAGGGTTCAGTACTGGGGCCGGTCCTTTTTAATGTCTTTATAAGTGACATTGCAGAGGGACTGGATGGGAAAGTATGCCTCTTTGCAGATGACACAAAGATCTGCAACAGGGTTGATACACAAGGTGGGGTGGAAAGGATGAAAAGGGACTTGGCAAGGTTGGAGGAATGGTCAGATGTATGGCAGCTTAGATTCTATGCAAAGAAGTGCAAAGTAATGCACCTGGGAAACAAAAACCCGGGAAGAGTACACAATGGGGGGTTAGATACTGACAACAACAAAAATGGAAAGGTACCTGGGGGTAGTCATATCAGATGACCTAAAGGTGGGGCAGCGATGTGAGAAGGCAGTAAGGAGGGTTGGGGGAATACTGGGATGCATAGGGAGAGGCATCACCAGTAGAAAACAGGAAGTTGTTGGCCCTCTGTACAGACAGTTGATAAGACTACATCTGGAGTACTGTGTATAGTTCTGGAGACCCCATCTCCGCAAAGACATAGACAGGGTGGAAGCTGTCCAGAGGAGGGCAACCAAAATGATGGCAAGGCAAGGCAAGGCAAATTTTATTTAAAAAGACGCCCATCCCGGAGGCTCTGGGCATCGTACAACAATCAAATAAATACAACACAGCACAATAATAATCAATTAAACACACTACTCAAAAAAAGTTAAAACAAAATGTTATGCACAATTTGCTAACCTCAGCTACAGCTACACTTAGAGTCTCTAAAACTAAAGTAAACATCAACATTTTTTTTATTTACAGATATGAACTATAAAACATAGTCCAGGAATGCCTGATTGTACAAGAATGCCTTGAGGTGAGCCTTAAATACCTCAACAGACGGGGCCTCCCTAACAACTAAAGGGAACGAATTCCACAGGACAGGGGCAGTGACACTAAATGCTCTGTCGCCAGCAGTTCTTAACCTTGTCCTGGGAATCGTGAGGAGGCCCCTAGAGGAGGAGCGGAGGGAATGGACTGAGACAGCAAGTGTAAGAAGGTCAATCAGGTAACCAGGGCCCAGGCCATGTAGGGCCTTTAAGGTGAGCAAGCCCACCTATAAGAGGACCCTCCACCTAACCGGCAGCCAGTGCACTTGACGCAGCACCAGAGTAATATGACAGTATTTAGACTGTCCTGTCAACAACCTCGCAGCCGCATTCTGCACCAGCTGCAGTCGGTGGAGGGTACCCACAGAGACCCCGAGATGGAGTGCATTACAGTAGTCAAGACTGGATGTCACGAAGGCACGCACCAAAGTGAGGACGTCCAGTGGCGGAACTAAGGGCTTGATCCTGGCAATATTCCTCAGATGATAGAAGCTAGTACGGACAATGGAAGCCACCTGAAACTCAAGTGTCAAACCGCTGTCAAGAATAACACCCAGATCACCCACCCTAGAGGAGGCCTTCAATGGTATAGAGCCAAGGCAAAGTCCCGTCTCTGCACCAGAGGCCAATGTATCACACCCTCTGTTCGACTCCACCACCAGTACCTGCGTCTTACTGGGGTTCAGTCACAACCAGCTGGAGGCCATCCAGTCATTGATTTCAGCAAGGCAGCTGTTAAGCACTTCTACTGCACAAGATGTTCCAGGGTCAAAGGAAGAGTACAGCTGGGTATCATCAGCATAGCAGTGAAAACCCAAGCTGTACTTCCTAATGAGCTTCCCAGGGGTAGCATGTATGCGGCAAACAACATCAGTAACAAGACCGAACCCTGGGGAACTCCGCACAACAGGTGGTCAGGGGAGGAGGAGGAGAAATTCCCCATCACTAACCTCTGCCTCCTGTTAGATACAAAAGACTCAAACCAGCTGATGACAGAGCTGGTGAGTCCACAGAAGTCCCTTAGGCGGTCAAGTAACACTCGATGGTCCACCGTATCAAATGCTGAAGAGAGATCGAGGAGAACAAGAATTGTGCCTTCCCCTCGATGTCTGGCCCTTAGGAGGTCATTGTGCACCCAAACTAGTGTAGTTTCTGTGCTATGCCTGGCACGGAACCCAGACTGGAGTGGCTCATAAAGATTGTGGGTCACGAGATGCTCCTCAAGCTGAAGCGCCACCACCTTCTCGACAATCTTACCTTAAAATGGAAGATTGGAGATAGGACGGTAATTTGCCTTGATGTCAGGGTCCAACGATGGTTTCTTCAGAAGGGGGTCTCACCAATGCCTCCTTCAAGACATCAGGAAAGACCCCCTCAGACAAGGAACACCGGACAGTCAGTGCAAACACCGGGCCAACGGAGTCAACACATCTCATTAAGAAATGGGTTGGCACCGGGTCCAGTTCACAAAAGGTGTGCCGAAGCTTGGAGGCAATCTCATTGACCTCAGCCACCTCCACCAGTCTAAACTCACCCCAAACAGGTGGAGTTCTCTCTGGTCACCCATGGCATCCACTGTCGACCAGATTCTGGTCCACTGGCTGAACCCCCTGCCTGATGGCAGACACCCTGTCCCAGAAGAACTGAGCAAACTCATCACACAATGTGTTCAAAAAAGCTACCTTCAACTGTAGACAGGAAGGATGAAGGAGCCATTCCACAGTCCAAAAGAGCACAGTTGGTCAGTTCCTCCCAGCAGCAATCTTCCTGGACAGAAATTCTGCCTTCTTACAGTTAATTTCCCCCTGGTATGCACCATAGTGTGTACGTAGGGCCAGTTTGTCTACCTCCAGGCCAGACTTCCACCAGCAGTGCTCTAGTCTCCAACCCAAGGTCTTTATCTTCTTGAGCTCCCCGTCATACCAAGGGGACCTCAAGTGAGAAGACCTGGGTCATACACTGACTGGTGCGAGGGAGTCAAGCGCACCAGAAAGTGCCTTATTATAGGCTTCCACTACTGCGCACATGCCCCCACCGCATGCATTGTCCACACTAGATAGGTCAGCCACCGCCAAGAAACCGTCAGGGGTCAACCCCCTCAAAGGGCGATAGCTGACCATCTCTGCAGGGGGAGGGCTACCGAGGGGGGCCCTGAATCGGAACTTCACCGTGCAATGATAGGACCAAACGACCCTATCAATGCTGGGACTATTTATCTCAAGCCCCAGTGAGAACACCAAATCCAACATGTGGCCACCCTGATGAGTCGCGGAGGAAACTCCCTGCGCAAAGCCCAGAGATGACATCATCTGGAGGAAGTTATGACCAAGTCAAGAGGATTCATCCTCAGCCCAAACATTGAAGTTCCCCAGCACTAAACATCTGGGGGCCTCCAATGTTTCCCCAATGACGAAATCGGCCACTTCCAGCAAAAAATCTCCCACCACCCCAGGAGGGCGGTAAATCAGGAGAATCAAGCAGCCTACACCCGGACCCTCTCGAATGGCCACACATTCAAATGAATGTGGTGCTCTCACTGGGTGCACGGTGAAGCCCAGCTCAGATCTAAAACAGATGGCAACCCCCCCCACCCCTGCGTTCCACTCTGGGGCAGTGCACTACGGTATACCCGGATGGGATGGCAGCCTCTAAAACTGGGCCAGCAACATCACCAATCCAGGTCTCCATAATGCAAGCCAGATCGGCCAAAGAAACCAAGTCCACCATAATTGCAGTCTTATTTCTGACCGACCTGGCATTGCAAAGCACTGCCCTCAGGGGACTGGTGGACAATGCAGCCCTTCTGGCTACCTGCCCACTCGGTCTAGTGGGAACCCTGGTGACAGGAACTAACCATGTCGGGCCTCTCCCCAAGTCCCGTCTAATCCCAGGGCACCTTCTACACCCCACTACCTCGATCCTACCACCCACAGTGCAAGGGGCACCCCGCCCCAATCGAGTCCTATGACTCCTCCCAATTCCAACCTCCCTACAGCGCCTAGCTGTAGTATCTGACACAGGGAGGCTGAAAAAAGGCCAAAGATCAAGGAGCCGGGATGCCCCATACACTATCCTAGCCCGCCCCAGGCCTGCATACATTCCCAGACACATCCCCCCAACTACGTAATCCCAAGACCAAAACAAAACTCAATGCCACAACCTCCACACACACAAACAC
The DNA here is from genome assembly GCA_016271365.2 of Neoceratodus forsteri. Taxonomy (NCBI): domain Eukaryota; kingdom Metazoa; phylum Chordata; order Ceratodontiformes; family Ceratodontidae; genus Neoceratodus; species Neoceratodus forsteri. The sequence goes on from CM057458.1 coordinate 802,059,492, forward strand.
CTACACACACACTCACTCACAACATACACACATACAGACACACAAATCAAATAAACACTAAACCCCCCCCAAACAACCCCCTAAAAACAAAACTCAAAATTAAATCAGCAACAAAAATTCAGAAAAGCAAAGTGCAAATCACATAAAAATTGCCAATACTCAGGGTGGCACAAGTCACTTTATATTCAGATTTTCCAGAGTCTTTCGGCAATCAATCCCAGAAGATCCCGGAATTTGGAAATTTCTTAGGCCCCTTAGTCGATAAATCCACAGGGGCCCAGGTCCCAGAAAGCAATCCGCAAATGAATATCTTAGTGGCACTCTCACTGCTAATAGGGAAGTCTTTTAAATGGTAATTAAAACCACAGAGGTACTCTCACTACCTCTGAAACAAAAAATTAAATCCAAATGCAGTAAATACATTCCCAATAAACTGTTTGTTTGATAATTGAATCTTACTTTCGGGATGAAATGATTTTCAGGACAAAAGGAAGAGCCCCTCCACTGTTCACCCCAAGAGGAGATTACCCTGTGCTAAGGAGCCACAACTATGGTCCCCAGCATGGAGACCGCTAAAGAGAAGACTCCCCCAAAAGACCCAGAGGCTGCTGATAGCACACCTACTCTTCACTAGACGTGCATCGGTACCTCCCACAGCGGCCCCAATGCACACACAGGCACCCCTCAAAGGGTGAGCAGAAAGATGTATACCAAGTGCCCAAGTCAACCACTACTCAGTAAACTGTCGCAAATCCTCAAATTAAAAGCAGCGTAGTGTTCAAACAAAATAAACTCACCAACATAAAATACCAACAGTAAACTTTTCTTGGTTTTCTGAATGGGTTAGCAGACCCCCTCGCTCACAGTACTCCAGGAAATCCCACATCAGCTGATATCCAGAGCTATTACACTGCCGAAAATCCTAGTCCCACTTCTTCCATGTCCAGCATTCAGTGTCTGTGTATGACAGTGCAGGTTCTGCAGGGCCTCAGACAGCCTTTCCAGTCCTAATACTCTCAAACTACTTCCGTCTAGCCGGTCCACTGTCGCCGCAGCCCTTGGACTCTCATGATTCCCACCTGCTGAGTACACTCCCTTAGGCCACCGGGTCTGCATCAGAAGCCATATGAAAAAAGACTAAAGGAACTAAAGATGTATAGCCTCGAGGAAAGGAGGGAGAGGGGAGACATGATAGAAACTTTCAAATACCTCAAGAGAATCAACAAAGTCCAAGAAGGTAGCATCTTTCAGAAAAAGAGATGTGCAAAAACAAGGGGGCACAATTTGAAGATAGAGGGGGGGTGGCTCAGAGGTAATGTGAGGAAGTATTTCTTCACAGAGATGGCAGTGGATACAAGGAACAGCATTCCTGAGGAGGTCGTAGAGTCAAAAACAGTGGGGGAATTCAAGAATGCATGGGACAGACATAAGGCAATTCTAGTGGGGGGTAGGAGGAAGTAGGCTATTGGTTAACTATGATCTGCAGCTTATCCGTTAGGTAGGGAAATGGGCAGACTAGGTGGGCCAAGCAGTCCTTATCTGCCGTCAAATTCTATGTGTCTATGTTTCTATGTTGCCATCTTTGTTGCCCTCTTCTGAATCTTCTCTACCCTATGTCCTTACTAGGTAAGGTCTCCAGAACTGTACACTGTACTCCAGGTGGGGCCTCACTAGAACTTATTAACAGCTTAAGGGACATTAACTTGGACAAAGGATTGGTTCATTGGATAGCAGCATGGCTAACAAAGGAAACAGTGAGTAATCAACAAAGGACAACTAATGTCTGGTTGGAAGGGGGTAGGTAGTGGAGTTCCACAGTGTTCTGTGCTGGGACCACTTTTGTTTAACATTCTAATTACATCACTCACATGTACCAGCAGTGCATGGCTGACCAAATTTGTGGATGATATCGAGATGGTAGCACTAATTACCAGTCATAGAGACACAGAAGCTTTTCAGGATAACATCAATAGACTGGCAGAAGGAGCCAGTCTAAAGAAGCTCTGTTTTAACATGGATAAGTGTAAGATTATGCACTTCGGTAGACAGAATAAAAGCTATAAATATTATATAAATGTAAAGGAACTCCACGTGACTACTGCCGAAAATGATTTGGGAGTCATAGTAAACAATAGTTTGTCCTTTTCAGATCATTGTTCAAACACAGCAAGGAAGGGATATGACATTCTATCCTCTATTAAAAGAAACATTAAAAGTAGATCAAGAGCAGTATTGATTCCAATCTATAGTTCTCTGGTGCATCCCCACCTGGAGTATAGCTCACAGTTTTGGATGCCATACAAGAATTTTGACATTAGGAGGTTGGAGGGAGTGCAAAGGAGAGCGACTAAGTTAGTGACTGATATTAGTATACTGACATATGAGGAAAGGTTACGGGAATAAGGACTGTTTTCCCTCCAGTATAGAAGACTGAGGGAAGATTTGTGCCTTGTCTATAAAGCATTCCAAAACAAGGACATTTGGGAGTGTCCAGGACTGAGTCAAAGGCCAAACACCGTTCAGATCAGAGGGTATTCCCTAATGTCATCAGATGACCTTAAGGTTAGCAAGCAATATGAGAAGGCAGTAGGGAGGGCTGGGGGTATACTGTGATGCATAGGGAGAGGCATCACCAGCAGAAAACAGGAAGTTGTTATCCCTCTGTACAGACAGTTGGTGAGACCCCATCTGGAGTACTGCGTCCAGTTCTGGAGACCCCATCTCAGCGAGGACATAGACAGGATAGAGGCAGTCCAGAGGAGGGCAACTAAAATGGTGCAGGGTCTGCAAGAGAAGCCGTATGAGGAGAAACTAAAGGAGCTTAATATGTATACCCTTGAGGAAAGAAGGGGGAGAGGGGAGACATGATAGAAACTTTTAAGTACCTCAGTGGAATCAACAAAGTCCAAGAGGGTAGCATCTTTCAGAAAAAGAGACATGCAAGAACAAGGAGACACAATTTAAAGATGGGGGGGCAATGTGAGGAAGTATTTTTTTACAGAGAGGGTAGCGGATGTATGGAACAGCCTTCCTGAGGAGATTGTGGGGTCTAAAACTGTGGGAGAATTCAAGAATGTATGGGACAGACATAAGGCGATTCTTGTGGGGGATATGAAGAAATAGGCTGTTGGTTAACTAGGATCTGCGGCCTATCCTGTAGGTAGGGAAATGGGCAGACTAGGTGGGCCAAGCGGTCCTTATCTGCCGTAAAAGTCTGTGTTTCTTAATGTTAAGAGGTGATCTATATAAGAAGGACCAAAGAGGTGCATGGTTTTTTGCAAAGGGTGGTGTCAAGTTGGAATTTATTGCCACCAGCAATAATAACAGGCAATACTATTAAACAATTAAATCATCACTGAATGGTCATTTTTTGACCCTATGCTATCATGTGGACATTTAGGAAGTATGGGTCGTTAAAGGCTTACGCTAATGACCTGTTTAAAATCTTATGAATCTTATAACACAGACAGCTGGTGATGAGAGAAGACTCTGTACCATATGACTTATAAGATAATAATGAAGAGTGAGAGCACCAGGCCACTCCACCCTCACTGAGAGAACACATACCACACCATTAAGAATCCTTGTGTGTTACAATGCACTCCCCATTACTTTTTGCTCACTGAATGACTGTCAGGCTCACACACAGACAAAAAATAAAAAGATGGATTTTTGTGTCCTGCTGCACCTTCAGTAAAAAGTAAAAAAAAAAAATAGTTTCAGCTATTCTTCAAAATCACCACACACCTTTTCCAGTCTGCTAAATTCAATCTACCTTGCTTCTGTTGTGAGGGGATAAAACAATATAGATATTGGGCCCTCACTTCCAGCAGCACTCAGTAAAAAAAAGTTTGTCAAATAAATGTTTAAAAATATCCCCCCAGCTCCTTTCCAATTCTGCTAATGTCACTCTGCCCTGCTCCTGCTGAAAGTCCTGTGGCTGCCAGTGAATGCTCACACTGTGCACTATCTCTTCTCTCCCTGAGCATGATTTCACTATCCTTCCTGCCTGTAATTACAGATACATGTAATGAGAATTGACTAACAGGAGTGATAATGCATGATTGTCTGATAATTTCTAAACTTTTGTGATTAAACGTCACTCTTTTTCACATTAAGGAAGAGCCTTCAGTAACCACTGCTGACACAGGTCCTTCCCTTATGAGACAGAGCAGCAAATGGCACTGAGATGTATGCAGCATGAAAACATCTTCATTTCTCACATTGCTGATTGGCTACTGCAGGTCATATGGCCTGACAAACAACCTGGACATTCTCAGTGTGGACTTCTGTAAAATGAGCTGTGCCATGACATCAAAGATCCAAAATGTCAACTTCCCGTGATGCCAGCAACCTAATGGCAGCTTGATTCTGCTGCTCCATCTGCTCCCCTGCCAAAATCAATTAACATCTGCCTGCCTGACCATAGATTCCCCAGCCAAGAGCACATGTTCTAAACCCTTACCTTAGAAAAGTTTGGGGACACTGGCACAAAAGCTGAAAGAGATTATTCAGAAAATCAAAGAATTTCGTCGGACATGGGCACCCCGGAAGGCCTCGTTGAGTGTAATCATCCTGACATGGAAGAGAGCCTGGATCTAATTGCTACTATCCAACACATAGCCAAAATGGTGAACAAAATTGATCAATCTGTGACGGAGATACGAAGTAACATTAAATCCGTTAAACAATAGACCAATCAAATGGAAAACTATATTACAACTATGTCTGAACAGATGAATGTAGGTACTGGCTCAGGACAGGGAAATGACCCATAAGCTTGATGACTTAGAAGGCAATAGCTGGAGGCAAAACATAAGAATATTCGGAGTTTCAGAAGGAGTTGAAAAAGGAGCTACAAGTACTATTGCTTTCATTCAAACCCTGATACAGGACGCCCTCCACCGTCCTGAGGAAATTGATTTGGCCATGGATTGGGCTCACAGGTAGTTAGGCCTTAAGCCAACCAATGTCAGGTCCTGACTATGCTCATTTGTTGTTAAGCTCACCTCCTATGCTACTAAAGAGGAACTTTTAAAGAGGGCCTGGCAGCATAATAAGCTTAACCACAACAACTATAGAATCTCCTTGGAAGATTATACTACCACTGTACAGGAACAGTGCCGCACCCTCTGGCAAGTCATGAAACAACTTAGAGCAGAAACTTAAAAGCTCAAATCCTCTACCCTGACAGACTGTGCCTCGACACCCCAGCGGGGCCCCAGATTTTCTCAGACTTATTTAAAGTAGCCCCTTACCTGGAAGAGCTTGGAGTCCAGCTCCCCTCTCTAGCTAAGGAATGATTAGAGTACAACTTACTCCAGTAGGCTTGAGAGGTAGCTCACAAAGGACACAATCACAGATCAGGAACCACTCTTAACAAACCCACCAATCTTCGAGGGGACATCAGATCCCTATTAAAAAATGTTGGCAGTCATGAATCTGGAAGCAGCCCTTCAAGATCCCAGGACTCCTCAGTGGGAACATCAGTGCCATCTCCGGTCCCGAATGCAGCCATGGAGCTCATGCTGTTCTTCAGTATGATGCTCCTTTCTAGTTTTTTTCTGAGTAGTCTGCTGCTGTATGCCTTAACTCACTCCCTATGGTATGATTACCATTGTCTCCAAGTGAAAGCAATGATGTTTTGTTGGACCTTAGCTAGCCTGCTACTATACTTACTGCCCAGGAAAAACAGTAAGTACTGGCTGATTGATACGGGTTTCCTTCGGGGGGGGGGGGGCTGAGGAAAAGGCACTGCCTTGAGCATTGATGGATGACACAGACCCTCAGATACACACATTGGAAACTTTAAGCAGCATCAAGACCAATCCAGCATTACTCTGCCTGCTGGGGATTCCATGTCAGTAGATGGGCTCCTTATGGACACAGTAGATTTTCATTGACTTGTTTTATCTGAGATGGCCATGTTCAGAGGCTTACGAGATTCTTGTTTTGATGTTTATTAATTGAAATTTTCTCTTATTGAACTATGTTCTGGATACATGCATTTGAGCATTTATGTATTTTTTTTTATTTCTATTTTTATCCCCCTATGTCCTTTGGAACTGACAAGGAATCATCCTCCTGCCTCACTTGCCCTACCCAGACTTACCTCTCCATCCCCATGGAGCTGTGGCTTCCCCCTGAGTGGGCTGAGGTGGCGTGGGCAAGCACCATGATACTGAAAGTTTTGTAGGACCGGAGGTAGTCAGGCAGGTGAGGGCACATAGGAGGCATGCTCCAGGTTCTCCTTCTTCCCAGCTCCGGCAGGCGTTTTCCTGTTTTCTTGTGGAGGAGTGGTATGCACCCCTATGCCAAGGCATCACTGCTGGTGTCGCCACTCCCTCTTCCCACGATGTCGGCTTTGTGCTTGCCATGTCACTAGCTTCCACCAGAGGCCAATCAAGCGCCAAGTGCAGACCCCCCCTCCCTCACGGGAGAGGAGAGCTGTCCTCTGGATGCTCAATCCTTTTCCCTCCCCTGCTGACCCCCGATGACCTGGGCTCATTCCCAATCCTGGGTCACTGGCATGGAGTGAGGTGTGGCATCCAGCACCTCAACCATCAGCACCACTGGGCTGGCTCTGAACATTTACATTTGGCAGCATTTCTAAGTTTTATTTCATCTTAGGACTTTGGGGGATTTGCAGGGTTATGAACTTTTAAATGCTATTAGTGGTTTGCAGCAAGCATTTGTTCTTAGCTTACTACCTGAGGCTTCCTTGATACTTATATTTTTAGGCAGTAACCTAACACTTACTGTTTTGTTTTGTTTTGCATTTTATGCTTTTTACCTCTTCCCCCACTGTCCTGGTCATCCTCTCCTTTGGGCAACTAATCCGTCTTGCTACCACTCTCTAATGCTCCCTCCAGGTGCTGTCCATTGTCCCTTATTGTGCCTACTCCCCTGACAGACCCCTTCATTGGGGAGGACCCCCCCTCCCATGGCACAACCAGGAGGGGAGATTAGTGCCCCTGAAGGCACATTCTGACATCCTCGCCGGGGCAAGGTGAGGGTACAGCTCGGTGCCATCCAAGGCTTTGTGGCAGAGGAGAATCAAGCCACCTTCATTCAAGCGACCAGGTGACCTTTTCATGTTTTTGACCTTCCCACCTCCCAATCCAACCAATCAGGGACATTCTGAGGTGGAGACATATGGTGGTACATTGAGGCCATACACCATAAAGTACATCTCCAATCCACCACCTGGAGCCACAGGTCTGCCCACCCCTGGGAGGGAAGTGTCCAATGGACACTTTTTACTCCCTCCCTGCCAGTGTCTGCACCTGGTACCCGGGCTCGGGGCATGAATCCTGGGTCACCAGCATGCTGAGAGAACCCCTTTTGCTCAGTGCCATGGAGCAAACACTTATTGTTAATGCTAACACCCACACTATAATCTCTCCACCAGATTGGGGCTTTGAGCTGGGGTTTACCTCCTCTGATTCCTAGACCTGGTGTTTCCAACAAGGGCTACAGCCCTGTTAGGCACCTAAAATGGGAGGCACTCTATTAGACATTTAACCTGTTGCCATTGTCCTTGGGGGATTGATCTGACTACTACATTACCTGCCTGCAAGGCAGAAATAGCCCACTATACCAAAGTTGGATACATTTCAAGTTTTATATTTTTGCAGGCTCCCAGTAAGATATATAGGCAGTGATCTAAATAAATACTCTGTCTGTCGGCCGAGGGGAGGGAGGGTACAGAGGTCTGAAACCTCTGAGTTTATCTTCCCTATGGAACAAATTTGTTGATAACTGGCCTGCCTGTAGGCCCTTGGCTCATTTTTCTGAGCCTGGAGATCTGGCTTTTTCCCAAAGGAGTGGGAAATGTAGTATAACAGGGTGACACACCACGAACGATGGGCTTCTCCCTCATCTGACCTTGGAAGCCAAATGGAAGGGGTTTATCAGGTGGTTGTCTTAACCACCCTAGAAAATATACCACCAACCACCTATGTCAAACATTTGGCATTTATCTATTTTGTTTTAAGTCTCCTGCTGGTATACCACAGTTTATTTGAGCTATCTTGCACTCTAGTTATATTTCTTGTTGAACGGTTGTTGTTGTCAAAAATGTTTGTTCACGTCGTTATCTTGTTACTATTGTTCCTAAATGTTTTTATCCTAAAAGTACAGGGTAGACAGCATTATTCTAGGCAACTATATGGATTTTTATCATCTTTTTTATAAACAGCTTATACTACATCACTTAAATAATTTTAATTTTGATTATCTATGAAGTCTGACTCTTCAAAAGTCCTCTCATATGATGTGAATAGTATAAACAACCCGGTGAAAAGGAAACAGTTGCTTAAATACCTCAAAACCCAGAGGAGTGATATAATCTTCTTACAGGAAACTCATCTTTCTCCCCAAGAAGCCCTACAATTTCGGAAATGTGGATACCCAAAAATATTTCAAGCATCTCTGGAATGAGGTAAAAAGAGGGGGGGTCATGATTCTTTTCTCAACAACGTTTTTCGTTTGAGGAAATAGAGGTGGTGGCAGACCCAATGGCCTGATGTCTTATTGTAATGGGGAATTTCCAAGACTCCCCAGTTACCAGCGTCAATGTTTATGCCCCACCTGGCTCCCCAGTGACCTTTTATATGAACCTGATCAAGCAGGTAGCAGAGAAATCTAGAGGCTTGCTAGTTATGGCGGGAGATTTTAACTTAACCCTTAATGAAACACTTAATACCACCTCCCAGATCCCATAGCTGAGCAATAGAACAGTTAAATCTAAGTCCCTGTTGTGTGAGTTGAGGCTAGAGGACATATGGCATTTAAAATGCCCAGCCACAAAAGATTATATGTACTACTCCCCTAGATTCAAGATTTACTCCGGATTGGACACCATTTTTTTTACATATGAAAAGGATGTGATATCTTTCCCCTCTGTGTGGATTGGTGCCTCCACATTATCGGACCACCAACCAATTATTTGGGAGGTGGATTTCCACATCCCATGGAAAATGACACACTGGAGTCTAAATGTCTCCCTCCTTCGAGACCCTGCAACTCTGAGGGAGATAAAAGAAACAATCTAAGCAGAGGTTGAGTGGAACAGTAAACCAGATGTCTCCCCTGAGATTCCATGGGACACAATTAAAACTGTAGTCAGAGGGAAATTAATTTATATCGCAACTCATAAGAAAAGAAATAGCGTCATGAGCAATTAACAACTCTCAGAAACATTACAGGAACTAGAGTCAAGGCAGAAAAAGAGTGGAACAAGCAAACTGAAGTGGAGATAAAACAGGTCAAATTTAAAATTCAGAACTTATGTAAGGCTGAAACAGAGAAAGCTCTTTGGTATTTAAAACAAAAATACTATGAAGGGGGAGCACGGGCTACTAAACTCCTAGTCTTCCATCTCTAGCTGCAGACTACAAATGCAGCCATAACAAAAATACGGAATTCAAACAACCGAAGAGATGGTTCATATAAGTGATCAAATTTCCACTGCCTTTGTCACTTACTATCAATCTCTGTATAGTTTATATCAGGAAACACCACTGGCAACCAAAAGAAGTTACCTCCAAGCCTTGAATCTTGCCACATTAACCCCTGACCAGGGCTTATCCAGGACAGCTCCAATAACCCAAGCCAAAATACTAGTTATGATTAAGACCCTTAAAAATGGAAAGTGCCCATGCCCAGATGGTTTTAGTGTAGAATTTTATAAAACCGTTAAACAAGAAGTCACTCCATTGTTGCCAAGTACCTTCCAGGATTTCTGGGGGAAGTGGGAATCTTACCACCCTCATGGAATTATGCTACTATTACCAGTAATACCCAAGGAAGGGAAGGACCTGACACAGTATGGGCCCTACTGCCCAATATCCCTCCTTAATACCACCTACAAGATATTTACTTCCATTATAGCAAAAGACTAAACTCCTTACTCCCGCACATCACTAAAAAAATCCAACAAGACTTAAGTTAATGGAGACTTCATAACTTCCCAATGTATACTTGAATTCAATCAGCAATTATGAATGTTCTCCTCAGATACCTATATTTGTTTCAATGTATTTCTGTAGTTATACAAAAGTCCCATTTTCAAAAATGGCAGCAGATCATTTAAGAAATACATATGGAATGCAAAGTGACTAAGACTTAAATATAAACTTTTACAGGGTACCAAGACTCCGGAGGTAGGGTCCTACGTGATCTAGAGGATTATTACCTCACGACACACCTTAAAAGTATACTTTTGTGGACTATCCCTGGCAACAAGACAAATTTGGAAAATGACTGAACAGAGGGATGAGGGCAGCCCACCACTGGGAGTGAAAGCTTTGGACTTATCCTTCAGAAGATAAAACAGTGATGTGTCCCTGTTAACTGTACTTGGCAGTCTCAGTGTGGCCTACAAAACCTGGGAGAAATTTAACTTGAAACAAATCTCTTTGGCCCTTTCAGTGGCTGGCTTGGAATAACTCCTTCTTACCCTCTAAGGTAGACCACACCTTTTGGAAATGAGCCAGACTTGGCCTCTGCTCCTCAGTATAACTTATGAAGGGGAACGTCATACTGGATTTTCAAACAGTAAAACAAGAATTTAATGTATCTCATACTGATAATTTTCTGTACCTACAACTAAGAACATACATAATGGACTGGCTAGCCATGGTAAGGGATACCTCACAAACCAAATCACTGGTTGACACCATGATGGCTATTCTAAAACAAGGAATCACAAAAGGGCACATCTCCAACCTGTATATGGCCCTTAGAGCCTTACATGGGACCATGCTTTGTCAATCAAACAACAATGGAAACAGGAGAATAATCTAGACTTAACAGACAGAGATTGGGAGGTGGTCTTTCAGTTGACCATGCAAACCTCCAGTTCTGCCTTATGGTGAGAATTCACATGGACAGTGAAAATCTGTTTTTCTATACACGTGTATAGTGTACTGTGGACTATGCACTCCTCACAGGCATGAAGAAGAAAATACACAGAGGTGCAAGTACATCATTCACATATCTTTTGGACCTACTCATCTCTTTTAAGTTATTGCCAACTGATTCTCAAAGCTTTACAAGATTTATTTTCTATTACTACCTCACTGGATGTCACATTATGGTCCTGGGTCTCCCGACTCTAGAAGTTATGTGCACAGACAGGAGGTGCCTGTGGAATGTCCTGATAACCTCTGTACATTAAACAATTACCCAAAATTGGCTCAAAGAAGAACACCCAACATTTCAGCACTGGCTACATGTTGTCCATGATATACAATACATGGAAGAGCTGAGTATCAAGATAATTCTGAACTTCCCACTTACATGAGGAGGTGGGCCTGTTGGACTATACACAGTGAAACACACAATGATAATTCAAACTGACCTCTTTTCTCCACTCATTTGTAGGGGAAGGGGAGACCCAAGAGATATCCGGTCTTAGCCCTTAACTACCAGATTAGGAAAAGAAGCACTGTTCCAGTACTTGCCATGCCTACACACATAAACATCTCTTTTAATTCTTGCCAGGTTGTGATACCATACTGTACCCTATTTTATTTTATTGCAATACTATGTGAGGTCATAGATGGTGCAACAGTTGCTCACAATATAAATATTGTATACCTCTGAATTGTTTATCGTACCTAAGCTATTTAATAATGACGAATTTAAGAAAAGGTCCAGAATTCCCAAAGATAACTGAGTTCCTTCAGACTTGCTTCACCAGTGTCCAAAACACTAGATTTTGGAATGTTTACAGAATACAAATTCAGCACCAGCTCATCCTTAGACTGTCACAGAGTCATTGCCACCCCATGGCATTGCTCAAGTCAATCTGATGTTATCCAGCTCAGAATCCAGCACCCAAATACTCCTAACTTCTGTAGCATGAACTGAAGTGTATTTGTGGGCCAGTGGAGTCCCTTGTCCTACCGTTTCTCCTTACTGTCCCATCTCAGCAGAAATAGACATCAGGCAAATGAGGGGACCTTCTTGAAGCCTGTGAGGATTTGTCTGGGGTACCTTCTCCATTACAGGGCAGAAAATGGGGACGGACATAACAGGGAAAGAAAAGGAGAGGGTAGGATAGCATAATAAGTCTGCCAAAGGGTAGGTGAAACTTAGGACAGAAAAGAGGAGCTTAGATGATATAAAAGGGAGCTATAAAATGAGCCTATACTCTTTTTCACTTTTAAGTAGGGGAGCAAGTGTTGAGAGTTCCTGTATGCCCATTGCATCTGGCTCCAGGAACCGCTTCAGTAAAAAGGTGTGGCAGCCCCCCTGCCCCCTCCTGTTTTAGCTTGTGTTCACCTTCTTATGCAACTGGTGCTCAACTCAGTACAATAGCTTGACTGAGCGCTGGTGGCTGGTTCTTCTCCCTGATGGTAGCTTGTAGCAGTCCCCCCCCCATGACTCAGAGCACCATGGGTGGGGAGTGAAACTTAGGATCTGTGGTGCATTGAAGTGAATTGAAGGACTAGAAGAGGGAGCAGTGGTGAAAAAACATGCAGTGACCCCTTTCCCGTCTCTTATCTTAATCATGGAATGGGATGACTGGGAGAGAGAGCCATGGCAGGAGATGTGTGGTGGCCCCTTTCCTGCCTCCTTTTCTGAATCAGCTAGGAGTAACATGTTGAGGAGGACAGAGAACCATGGTGATAAACATATGGTGCTTCTGTTCCCACCCCCTTTCTGAATTCAACTGGTACCATGGGCATGCAAAAAGGTTTGTTTCCACGGCAGGAGAAATTATTTTTTAAAAATGGTTGCAGTGAGGTTCCCATCATCAGTCCAAACCCAAGACTAGCAGTTTGATCTTGGGACTGATCAAGAAAACTGTAGGTGGAGTTGATTATGTGTGATCAGTTAATCAATTTTACAGGCTCTTCTGGTGAAAAGATCAAGACATTTATTCAGTGGTAGTAAAGTCTCACATGGGGCCGAATCTAAGTCTGCTCCATAGGAATAGACTTTTTAAGCTCCATTTCACAGTTAATTTATTTATTTTACATTTCATAACCAGGTAAGATGCTAGGGCATCAAATGCCTATTTTCATGGGTGACCCCAACATAACAAAACCAAACCAAAGAAAACAATTACAAAACCAAGTAAGGATTAAGCCACGAGAAAGCATGTGTCTACTGTGTATTAATCCATGTTAGTGGGGTTGGACCATGAGGCTGAAGGCCGAGTGGGTCCAACCAACCAACCATGGATTAATTCCACTGCAGACCCATCCTTTCGAGTGGCTTAATCCACTTATAACATGGCAATGAGTGTATGACTAATAGTCTTTTAATAAATGAGTACAATCACACTGATTTACTTTCAGAATACTATAAATTGAGCTATTAAATATGATGTCCATATACTTGAAAACAATTGGAACACACCTATTGGAAATATCGTTGCTACTATTTCACTTTTGTTAAAATAACTTTCATTACAAGCTTTAAGCTTTCTAACATCAAAACATATTTTACAACTTTTCAAAAACGTGCAATTCACTTTCTATTCTAGGTGCTTTGATTTTCCTCTCTATGTATTAGAAGATATGGGCTGCACTGCATGATGGGAGTGTGCTATGGTACATTTTAGTTTTCTTTCTCCAGTTCCTTTGCAGACCAATAGGTGGCTGTCACACAATCCTAGTAGCACATGCTACATTTTCTCCAAATGTGCTGAACTAAGCCAATCTGAAAAACACTTTATTGAACAAATACTATTTTGCGGAATATTATTTTCACTTTTTTTCCCTCTGAACTACCTAACTCAGCAGGACATAGAACAACATGACGTTTACTGCTTTCATCTTTCAAATACTTGTTTTGACTACTATTGTTAGTCTGTTTCTTTGATTTATTTTTGTTTCTCTCAATTTATTTTTCTTTTCACCAACAGAAGTATCCACTCTCTTTAATTTTGCTTTGTTTATCTCAGTGTCTGTTATTTTTGCTTTCGGTTATAGAAGCTGCATGCTTATCTTTACCACTGTGTATTCACCAAGAAAAGGCTCGGCCAGATAATATTATTCAGTCATCCACAATGCATTGCACCCACAGTTGCTTAAAAGCAGTAGATCAGAAGGGATGGTAACAGTATGTAACTGTTTACTTCTACAGAAATATTGCTGCAGCATAATTAACAGTATATGTGGGAGTTTAAATGTGCAATCTTTAGTAACTCATGAACTTCTGTTGTAGTTACAATATAGAACAGTCTTGAAAAAGTCAAAAACCCTGTGCCAGGACAATTCTTAGTAAATACAACTGAGACAACTACACACTGCAAGCTATTTGCATATTGCTTTTACTGGTATACTGCTTCTTACCTATAGTGGATTGCCAAGGTATTACAATACAAACCATGATCTACTATGGTATTAGACCATGGTTTCTACTGTACCACATGGTGTGTTTGCACCTATCTGAGTGCTTCATTTTGTTTTTCTTTTTTATGCCATGTTACAAGATACAAATTAACCATAACAAGCACAAACAGTTACAGTAAAATGATATTGTTTTGAACATCTTTTAAAAACATACAAATGCAGGATAAAAAAATCATCAGGTGGGCCAGTCAATAGTTTACAGACTTGGTAGAGCCAATTGGCTTGATTCACAAAAATTGACACAAGCTTCAGCAATGGCAGCCCACGCTGATCATTGGTACACCAGGGATCCTGCACCTGATTCACAAATGGGAGGGGTCCTGGTGCCAAAGTCCTGCATTTTGTGGCAAATGTTGCCTTGCACCAAAAGAAAGGTGCACGGGAGAGGTTACCCTCAAGATGTGGAGTGGTCAGGCAGCATCAGCACCCAGTAATAGGAACCAGCCTGGAGACTGACAATGTCAGGCAGGGGTGGACATGGGTTGAGGAGAACAGGTAGGGTACAGATGGGTGCCAGGGGTATGTCGACAGATCCCCAAAGGGGAAATTGCAGGATGCAGCTGTGCCTTTGTTGTCTCTTGGGGGGCAGCCACCGCATGCCTGACACCATGGGGGAACCTGTGGGCACCGCACCATTGGGTGTGAACACTCTGGGGGCTGTAAGGGCATGAGATATCACAGGCATGCAGTGGCACAGGTTCCCTCCAAACCAGCAAAGGCTCCAAGGGTAGAGCATGGGTCATTAGACCACCTGTTGAGTGGTCTAAGTCCTGGTGGGTTTCAATGGCTGTCAGAATCCCATTTAAGGTGATGCAGCCAGCATCCACTGCAAGCCCCCTAGTGCCCTGGCACCCCCTGACCTTGGCGCAAGCATGGCACATGTTGGGCTGGCATGGGGGTGCACTTTGTGCCACAGCCAGCCTTCCAGGATCACAAACTCTGCAAATTGTTATGCAAGGTGCCCCTTGCATCATGTCTGTTTGATGCTGGCACCTTGCAACTCAACTGGAGTTTCTAGAATCAAGCCCAATATCTCTGTCCCACAGAAGTCCTAAAACAATGAAGATATAGTTTACCAATGTGAGCTGATCTAGTAGAATATGAATGACAGTAAACCAAAACATATGAGATAAAAGAAAAAGGTATTTGAGGCTGCTAAATCCTTTTAAAAGCCAATAAACTAAGACAAGCTACCCTCTGGTCTAATATAACCAACCTACTGTAGTCCATTACGCAAAAAGCAGTGATGAGCAGAGTAAGGAACAAAGCTAGAGTATCTACAGACTGTATGATAAATTGTTTTTACATGTTGAAGTACAGTAAGTGTAGCAGATGAGTATATGGGAAAACCAATAATCAATAACCAGTAATAACAAAGAATGCAAGAACCTTCCTTGAGTGAGTTAACAAACAATTCCTCAATCAATATAACTGTCCTAGATGAAAAATGTGCATTTTTAACAACATAATTAATATTAATATGATTGCGAAAAGCTAAATTGTTCTCCAGTATACATCCTAAATATCAAAAGCATGTCTCATTTTCAATTTTGGTACCAGTCAAATCACAAAATGAAGGAAGAGATATAGATTGATTGAGCTTTTGTTGAGTACCAATTAACACAAATCCAGTTTTCGATGCATTTAATAGCATTCCAGTTTCAATTAACCATTTTTGGACATTATAAAATGGGCAAAAACAATCCTGAATCCTGATTGGCTGAAACAAGTTTTCAGCCGTGTCCTTATCAGGTCATAATAATTCACATGCACTACTTCTGGCAACTTCTGCACCATAACAAAAAGATATTAATGTGCCACCTTTGCCAAACCTGTGCCAGGGTAGCAGCAGCAGTCTAGATGAGCTGCTCAATGCTCCCGCTCTGCCCCGACCCTGACACATATACACAATCACACAAACACACACACACACACACACACACACGCACACAACCACCATCCCTTAGCATTTCATCTCATCTTTGCTATTTTTAAAACTGATGGCAAGGATGAATGCACTGGAAGAAGTTTAAAAAAAAAAATGCTACAGACCCAGATACAGTCATCAGGGATACAACAAACAAGGCAGTTCCACTCCTCAACTTAACAGTCCCCATCCCTGACTTAAACTGTTTTAAATAGGAGCCAAAACAACAAAGCTAATATATATATAAAACTTCAAGACATTAAAGGAACACCACAGAAGTTGGAGTTTTGTTTACTTTCAGAAATGCGAACCTTGAAACGCTGTTTACAGCGGCTGCTGGGGGGACACGTTCGCTCCCAGTCCCACTAGATCTCTTCATGTGTGGTCCTCCCTGACAGTCCTCCATAATCCTCTTTATACCAAAAGTTAACTTTTTTCCATGTGGCACAGTGCAAATACTCTGTAATGTCACACCCATGAAGGAGGTAACCACTGTCTATGGCTGCTGGTAAGGGGCACACTCGCTCCCGATACTGCTAGCAGTTTCATTATCTCCATTAAAAAAAAACTCCACAGAAAAAGTGAACACAATAATTTCTCTTTCTGCCACAGTATTTCTGACTGTGGGTATGGGGGGGAGGGGCAGAGTAACAGGCAGCAACATCGGCAGAAACTATCACAGCTCGGGGAGCTGTCAGTGAAAGTGCATGCTCAGTATTAAGGAAACAACTACTCTCACCATTTAAACAGGAAAAACAACACAAAAAAATAATGTCAGAGGGGATCTAAAGCAGAAAAACAACAGTAATAGACAGATAACCTCAAGAACACAGTGTACTTCCAACTTAACTATAATTTAACAGGGGGACTTTTTTTTCCTATTTGAGCTACTGAAACCTTTTTTTATATTTTTGACTTTTTTAAGTTTTTTGTTTTTATCCATGAAATAATTACTTGGAGGGCCCATTTTATAAGTGCAATAACACACTCCAAGGTGTGGGTTATCTCCTGATAAGAGCACACCTAGATGTGTTATGAGGCACGAGGGCACTCACCTTGTTCCTCATAATGCACCTGGGTGTGCTCTTATCAGGAGATAACCCACACCTCATCATGTGTTACTGCTTGCTTATCAAACCCCCTTTGTAAATGAATACCAATATCAGTTGGATTGTTACCAGGTCAATATAACACAAAATCATCAGCATACATAGTGATGAAAAATATTTGTATATTTGTATCCTGAATAACAGATGGTAATGTATTCAGAGAAATGATAAACAAAATGGGGCCAAGATGTATCCCTGGGGAACATCCATCTGCACATCAATCAAGGGAGAATTAACAGAACCAAGAACAGCAGACTGCTTTCTATTGGACAAATAACGTGAAAACCAGCTTATTGCAGAAAATGAAAAATTTGATTTTCCAGTCTTGTTAGCAGGTGAAGCAGTTTAGAACTTTTATTTTACTATCATTACAATAGTTGCACTATTATGGTCATCTGGGCCGCATGGTGTGGTACAGCCACATAAGGAGACACGCATGCACTCTCAGCGATGCGTGGCCATCTTGTGCATAGCCTTGCTGCTCGTGGTTAGATTTCTCAATTTATACAGCCTGTTGGCCAGTCTGAAGTATTTTAGTACCTTCATTTAATGTCTGAGAAGAGTGCCAGCAATATGAGAGTCTGGATCACAGGGAGCATTGCAGCCGCCTAAAGAACACATGCATGTGCACTCAGAGGTGGGCAGCTTTTAATGCACGGCCTTGCTGTGTGTGAATCTAGGAGCAGAACAGGCACTGGCCCCTAGATGGTACTGTGGCTAACAGGCAGCAGGAGTCTTAGGCGGTGTGCTGCAGCGATGGCCATAGTGGCAGCATCAAATGTCACGTATACACCTTAGGGGCCACCATCTTATGTATGGTGGCCATATTTGCTTGCCCAGATTGTCCTGACGACCATGGCACAGCAGCTCTCTGGGATTGTTAGCTTGGCAGTGCCCATTTGCAGGTGCCCCATGCTGGTGGCAACATGAGTGGTTGGGGGAAAACAACACCATGCTGGATGGTCCACTGTGCACATGCGCAGGCCACCAGTTGGGACACCAGGCCGCATGCAGTGTGCATGTATGATCTGCCATTTGTTCACTTTAGGCCCTTGCCTATAGCAGCAAACAGCATAACAAGATGGTGCTAGTGTTGTGGGGTGGGTGTCAGGGGTAGAGTACTGTGAGGGTGATGTGTGGCACCACGGGTCAGGTATAGGACTCTAAGTGTGATTACCAACAGGTTAATATTATGAGTAAGCATAATACCAGGCAGAAAACTCTCAGACCAGGCTGTCAAGGCGGTGTTGGTATAAAGCAGGGCTGCCATGGCAAGGCTCTCCCCCTGGTGAACACGGGTATGAAAAAAAAGAACACCAGTACATGAATAGTATTGTCAAAAATGATGTTTTTGAACAGTGTAGTCCCGGGATTGCAGGTGATGTTTCATACAGTGCCAGGCTGTCTCCGTTCTGATATCTTCACAGCTTTTGTTTGGACAAGATGTTGGGCAGAGGCAAGGCATTGGAGCAAAGAGGGATGGCTAAGTTTGAGAAGCAGTTAGTGGCACTGGTGCAGGCCAGGGGCAATGCCTGGTGGGAGTCTTACTTCCAGACCTTGAACAGAGAGTTTGGCAATCCAGAGGGAGATGGGCCATCTGGGCTTCTGGCTCAGCCTACCCCTTCTGCAGTGCCAGTTCAAGCCAGGGATCTAAATGGGCATGGGGCTTCACTATGGCCACTAGAACAAGGAAAAAAGAGGATGGCTGTGAAGCAGTAGCAGGGTGCTAAGAAGCCAATGACCAGGAATTCAGTGATCAAAAAGACCATGAGCAAGTGGTGGTTACCAGCAGCCACATCCAGCACGGTGCAAAGTAGGGCCAATTTTGGGGAGTGGAGTATGGACCAGATGAGGGTGTTTCTGTTAATGACATTTGACAAGGTTAACCTGGGGGAAGGGCAAATCTAAAAGAGGTCCAGGAGTGACAGGGAAGAGGGGCCATGCTGGCAGCTGGACCAGCAACCAGGCAGGGTAGCAGGCACTGCTGGGAGCCATGTCTGGTGACCCACTGGCTGGCATGGTTCTGGAGGTGGTGCCAGTGCTGGCACCTCTTCCAGAGGATATCCTAGTGCTGGCCCCTCCTCCAGGGGTACACCCAGTCTTTTTGATGACTTTTTGTTCATAGGGAAGGCCGGTAGAGGGGAATGCAGACACTTACTGAAGAATTTTCAGGAGGTACACACAGAATTTGGGGTCCTTATAGTACAGGCCAAGACAGAAGGCCCATGCAAGGTGCTGTCATTTCTGGGGATTGAGAAAGATGCCCAGATGATGGTATTTTGCCCTCTGGATGACAAAGTGCAGCACTATGGGCCATGCTAGGCAGAGTGTCAGAGGCTAATGAAATCACACTGCAAAGGTTGCAGTAGCTGCTGGGGCACATACCTTTGCTTGCAAGACATTTCCAATGGGGAGGACATTCCCTACCCTGGATAATGAAACAGGATGCTGGCTGCCAAAAGAGAGTATGAAAGAGGATTTGGCAGTCTGGATGGCTTTTTTGCACTGCTGTAATGGTGCGTCAATCTGGCCAATAGTGATCACGAGCCAGGAATTAGAGCTATACATGAATGCGTCAAGGGGCTTAGGCTTTGTGGCGTATTTAAAGGGCACCTGGTGGGCCAAAAAGTGGCCAGCCAACTGGAGCACGTTGGGTCTGATGTGAAACGTCACCTTTCTGGAATTTTTTTCCAATAGTAGTGCTATTGTTGATTTGGGGTGTGTGCTTTAAGGATAAAAAGTTAATTTTCAGATCAGACAATATGGGAGGGGGTGCACACCATTGATAGTCAGTGTGGAGTAAGAGGACCAATGGGAGATGGAAGGAAGGAAGGAAGGAAGGAAGGCAGGAAGGATGGTTTAACCAGGAAAGGCACACTAAACCAAAGCTTGTTTCCAGGTGCGACCTGGGAGCACAAGGAAGTTAAGTGACTTGCTAAGGGTCACACAGCATGAAAGTGGGGGCTGTGGGATTCAAACCAAGGTCTCCAGTTTTGCAGCTCAGTGCCTCCTTAGGAGGATCCTGATGAGGATCTTTGTTTTAAAATGCTTAATACTGAATATTCGTTTTAAGGCAATGCATGTGCCCAAGGTAGATAACAACATCACTGAGGCCCTTTCTCATATACAATGGCAGAGGTTTTGGGACCTGGTGCCTGAAGTGGAACAGCACCCCCTGAGCAGTCCCAGCCTTCCTCTGGGAATTGGTGAACCATCAGCGTGGGAGTTATCAGGAGCGCATTAGCTCCAGGCATGAAGGCAGCATACAAACGAGGGGTCAAGGGTGTTTAAAGGTAAGGGAGATGCAGAGGTGGTAGAATGAGTCACCAATTGGAGGGTGGATCAGCTGTGCATATATATAGTGCAGAAGAAGAAAGAGGGCCTTAAGCTGGAGGTGGCGGGGAAAATCCTGGTGAGGATTGCCTGGTTTTCCAAGGTAACAGGATTTGAGGACAACATGCAAGCATTTGAGCTGTGCATGTTGTTAGAAGACTGGGTGAAGGGGGCACCTAAGGCATGTTGATCAATGGTACCTGATTAGCACAGGTTTGCTGGATCAGATTTGGGGAGAATTAGAGTAGGTGTGTTCACACATAACAGACACAGCACTGTTTAGAGCAACCTTTTTGGTGGCCTTTTGTGGCACATTCAGGGTGTCAGAACTGGTGCAGATGAATAACATAGGCCAGATGGATGTGGTATTGGCACTGGAAGATGTTGCATTAAAGAGGACATGAATAGTGTTACAGCTCCAACATAGCACTGTCAGGAGTGGATGATGTGTGTATGCAGTGGACATACAGTGACAAACAGGTAGCAAAGATAAATGATATCAGGTAGTGAAGGTACTGTTCAGTGTTCTGTAAACAGACATGATTGAGTATGTGTTGCTCAAGCAACCACATTCTGTTCCCTATACACCTGCATGTGGTCACGAGCACAGAGTGATGTCACATCATGGTTTGTGTGCACAGTGCCCCAGCCAACTGTGATGTGCTGCGTCCTGGCATCCTGAAACTGTCAAAAAGGTGTGTAGCAGTAGCAGTGCAAGGGTGGTAAACATGGGGTCTCAAAACAATATGGTGTGAGTGTCACCCGCGTGTTGGTGGGGGCCACTCAACATAATCTGGGATATGTGTGTGGCAGAGAATGCCACATGAAAGCCAGTGAGTGTTTCATGGACTACAGCAACCAGCCGGGACTGAATGTGTGCGGTGTCAAATGCAACACACAACAGCAGCAACTGTACAGTAACCCCGTAGCCATGCACAATGTAAGGATGTGCCAATATATGCTGCAGACCGCAACTAGTGTGAGGTCCCCAACAGTGTACACGAGCCGACACCCCAATGCTACAGCTGCCGATTGACATTTGTACAGTATGGCACTGTCAACTGCCAGTAATCACCATGGCTCGCAATACAAGTAGAAACACAATGCAAGACCCCAGCCCTGATGTTCCCTTATCATAGCCCTTGTAAGTCACAGCTCCAGTCACACTGCTTCCCTGTACTGTCCTGAATACCTGCATCAGTAAAGCACAAAGTAAAACAGAAAAAGGGATGGGGTACAGCACGTGGCCTAAGTGGAGAAACAGAACATGGAGCTAGCTAGTCAGCATAACTGGACCTGTACCGTACTGCGAGGTACCCCACAAGGCCGGAGCAGACATGTGCCTCAGGGAAATGCAGCACATGCCCTCAGGAGACCATAGATATATAGTCCCGACCCAATGATATATATGTGTAAGTGGGTAGTGTTGATGCCCATTGCCTGTGAAAAGGTAACACCATAGAAAGGAGATAAAGCATGGAAAGTAATATTGTAGGTTGACATGGAGTGATCCAAACAGATCGGGATGACATATGTCTGATAACAAGTCACCAACCGTCATGATACATGACAAACTATTTACCTGTAGGATCTAGCACGTAGAATATGGCAGCTGCTGAGGCAGTCATGGCTTGATGTCCTGGCCCCCTTCACAACGTGTCCAAGTGCTGCCCCCTCTATATGTTCCTGACATGGGAACATCAGTGTATCATGGACCAAACAGGCGAGAGAGAAGTGGCCCTGGATCAGACAGCAGTCCTGTGTTGCTGTACAGCACAGCGCAAATCCATCCCTGTCACAATAATGTCCAGTCTGCCAAACAAATACGTGTGTCAGAAATGTCTTATACAGATATAACATGTGCAGACCTGCTACAGGAGTGGTCAAGAATGGGAGAAGGAGGGTGGAGGCAGGATATCCGTGTCCAGTATGAACTGCAGCAGGTAGGACAGGAGGCAGGGTCATGGCGAACATTAAAGGTGTGCTCTGTCATGGGACAATGAGTTATGTGGTGAGATCACTCTGGACCAAGTGCAACTGAGCCTGTCTCCAGAGCGATATGATGGTGGGGTGGGGCTGGAGTGGAGTAGAAGTAGGGGAAGGTCAGACTGGTATACAGGGGGCTGACCTGGGAGTAGGGCATGGACCAGGCTGAGACAGACATGTGAGTGTTACAAGGCAGAATGCTGTAACGCTGTGTCCACAGTACACAGTGATCTACAATGTTAAAGATCCAGCAAAAGTCACAGGTATAGGTCTTGTGTGCCCTGAATGTTGAATGTGGAGAGGCATCCTACTGTGTGGTGTACACCTGCACAATACCAGGTATCCTGGTGGGCCTAACAAACACTGATCTAGGGGGGTATGTAAATGGGTATATGTGGGCCAAACACTCATAACGCACCCTCCCAAGGGAGCATCTGGAAGCAGACAAAACTACCCTTGTCCACATCCACGTCTGATGTAAGTAGAGATGCTATCTGGACACAGATTGCTATGTGGACCATTGATTGTCATGTCAGTCAGTGAGGGTCATGAGGTAACAGTGATGCCCCTATTACGCCTGTTGCATGGAATTGCTGCCAGGCAGTGGTACTCAGTGGTAAAGTCTAGTGGGCCTTATCTGGTTACCAAAGAGTAAAATAATAAATAAATAAATAAAAAACTGTGCCAGTTGTGTTGCTAACACTTCTGTAAGCCACGTCTGCTACTGTCCATGAATGAACGTCAGTGTGCACCTACGTGAGGAAGTAGATGAGGTGAAACAGGCATGGGTTCCACTGTGTGAACTTTGGCAAGCTTCCCTTGGATACCACTGACCACCCAGGTAAACCAGTATAAGATACCGAAATTGTATACCAATCAATGTGCATACCACAGATGTCAGGCTGGCTGGCAAGTTGGTGCACACTGCAGCCCAAGCTGTATGTATACTGTGACCCAGTCAACACATCTGAGTGTCACTGTGTCCCCCTTGTTGTTGAATGGCAGATTTACCATAGCTGCCAAGGGTGTAGACAATACCAGTAATTCATCCCCTAGACCACTGTAATGAATGAACACTGCTGTTCGTGCCTTCACAACAGAATTGGCTGTCAGACTCCTGATAACTATTTGATGGCAGCCACAGAGTTCTGAGTCCACTGACACAGTGGTAGGTATAGAGGTGAGGTCAATGACAGCAAGGAAACAACAGGAATGGTGAGGCTAACTAGACTTTGCAGTTGTAATAGTGTAACTGCAGAAGAGGAAGGGTGCCTGAGTGCAAGGTACACATCATCATGCACTGTAGGTATTGTAGTGGATCGTAACCTGTTATGCGGCCTAAGTAAAAGGTATCTATACAGGACCACATCTTGCAGTGCTATCTATGATGGTAATGTGGCAGTAAGTGGCTACTGAATAATGAATGTGATGGTTCTATGTGATAGGGTGATCAGCGACACGGCAAATGGAAATTTCAGAACATAAACATGGTGAAGCACATGTGCAGTGAGGAAACACCTGTGCCCCCCCCCACTAGGCATGTGCTGAAAGTGGCCCCCTCACCCCCATCGCGGGGGAAGAGCCCCCCTGCACAACCTGTATTGATAGAAACAAACTCTGAGGGGGATGTATGTCAGGAAGGGGGCAAACTGGGAAGAAGAATGACCCAGCACAGAGTACAGCACAACAGACTGTGCCCCTCCCCAGCTCAAAACCCTGCACCATCCCCACCAGAACCAGCTACCCAGCCACTGCAACACACAGCCAGCTTAGTGGTATCCCACCGTGCCAACCCCTCATACCTGTAGGATGCCCTCCATCCTCTGTCAGTGACCTGTTGTACTGCACTGTGCCCTGCCATACCTGGGTGCTACCCTTTCAGGATTGCAGACCTAACAGGTGCTGAGAAAGAGTCATCCAAATCAGAAGCACTCAATCGCAGTCACCCTTCTAATAGTATATTGAATGTGACATGTGACCTGGCACAGTTGTCAGGGCTTGTGCCATGCTACTGATTCCACTCAGTCCAAAGGCAATGACTAGAACCAACCCACAGTCAATTAGGACATGGGAATAAACCAGACAATGCAATACTATGGAACAGTGAGGCTATGGAGTCCGAGAAGCAGAATCTAGGATGTAATGGTACCCTGTGAGGTCAGGACATGGCTGCAAACTTGATTAGCCATGTATCAATGATAAGATGTGATACAGTTGTGGAAAGTGCAGAGAATAACCTGAAAGATTGGGCTATGTCATGCAAACACTGGATCAGTTATGGACCACTGGATCAGATACCCAAAATGCATGTGTTGTGGTGACACCTCCCTCCCAACAGTTGTGCATATTGCTCATTACTCACTCTAAGAATTGTAGTAGTGTCTAATGTCCATCCAGATCCACTCCTCACCACAACCACTAATCACCAACCATCACATAACACATTGAAATAGCCGCAGTTGAATGTGTCCACTGTTCCTGCCCCACCATGGCAATCAGTGGTCATGTCCCTGTGCACCCCCCAAACAACCCCTAGAGGGTGACTGTCACAGCCGTCCATGTCCAGCATACTGGCCAACCAATGGAGCTGTCAATGAATTAGCATACATGTGCAAACCCATGCGCAGTCATAAGCAGCACACATGCAAACATTGCAGTCTAACATCTATGGTGAGGGTAATGACAGGTTCAGAGGGAAGACCCTATCTGCAATGGGGTGGTGGAAGACCCTGTCTGCAATGGGATGGTGGAATGCGGCCAGACAGGCTTGCTGGACACCCTTGGTGGGTGGCCCTCAAGGCCTACCCTGTAACAGTGTCCCCCCTGTGAATGGAATAACCCTCTGCCCTTGTCTGTGTCACAGACTGAGCACAAAGCGTATATGTGAGCTGGTCGCCTTGCAATGAATAAACATGACTATGTACCAGTGCATGCTCAGATACCAACATGTGCATCACGGTTAGGCAACCAGTATGGTGGAGAAGGCAGGCAGTGCTGTTCACTTGTGTGGTGCTGGGGTGTAGGCGAGCGAGCTGAGGGCACCACCTGTCTGCATGGTGAGATGGGTGGATCGTTAGTTAACATGGTTGTCAAATGATGTAGTGAATCATTTGAGGGGTGGGAGGGGACCACTATACACTTAGTATGATAGGCCAGTGAACTGCTACTGGCCATGGGGATGGGGCACACTATGTACCACTGCCTGTAATCCGGCTACAGCAGTGAACTGCCATTTGCAGAGTTGTGGACTGATTGGCACATGGAAATGTAACCGAGCATGTGACCACTGAACAGCTCTGCTGGGGTGTGTGAGAACTGTAGTCACCAGGGTATATAATAGTATTGGCCGAGTATCAACG
Source organism: Neoceratodus forsteri (assembly GCA_016271365.2). Classification (NCBI taxonomy): domain Eukaryota; kingdom Metazoa; phylum Chordata; order Ceratodontiformes; family Ceratodontidae; genus Neoceratodus; species Neoceratodus forsteri. The sequence goes on from CM057458.1 coordinate 802,085,578, forward strand.
AGTACCGGGCAGGGGGGAGGTAACTTGTGTGCACCGAAAAACGGTAGACATTGGTCCCACCCGTATGACACGATAGAGCCATGTACACATCATGATGAACAGAAGTTAATTCTAGCAAGGTACACCTTCAATAGGCTGGCCTAGCCCTACAGAAATACTGAATGTGAAGTATGACACATGGGCAGATGGCATACAATGAAGCTACTCAAACATTGTGGCAGTACAACACATGTGCATATCAAGTGTCAGATGGTGAAACCTAGCTATCAGATGGTGAAGATGTCTCATTCATCTCCAAATTAGGTTGCTGTAAACTTGTTGCTGAGATGTCTGACAGTGAGGATACATTCAGTACAGATGTGTCAGCGAATGACAGCAGTGATGAGTACGCCGCCAATTTCAGCCTGTCACAAGTGGCTGGATATGCCTTTGAGCCAGTGTTGGATGACATAAACAGAGCTGTTATCCTCAGCAGTGATAGCAACGATGATAATGGTGATGGAGTAATCGAGGTCGATAACAATAGGCTGCTGAATCTGGAGTGACGCGCGTGCACATACTGTGTTATCATGAACACAGAAAGAGAGTGCATTTGCTGCCATGAGGTGAATGCTGTTCAACACAAAATGTTGCAGTATGAGTGCATCACTGACAACCCTTTGTTCCACAACATCTGCATTGATGGGGATGCACTTGAGGTAGTCATAATAGTAAACAGTGACGTTAGAGGGATTATAGTACAGCATTCCATCCCTAGCAGATAATGGACAGTGTGTACAGCAATGTCAAATGTACATAATACTTGTAATTGCCTAGCTGATATTGGTGGAACAAGACCATATAGTGTGTCTACTGTGTCATTTTACTGTTGTACATGTGCTGTGTAATCACCCACTACAGATACTATCCGCACAACGGTCAGTCATCCCACCGTACTGGTCACCACAGTTCCCCTGTGGTGATCACATGTATGGTTGAATGCCACAGCACCATGCACACCCACCATCAGTCCCTGCATTATTGTGCTACTGGTGCCAGAACCCTGTGTGTGACGTACAAGTTCAGCACAGTACCCCTGTGTGTCCCCCCCTCCCAGCCTTACATCATACCCTCCTGACTGTGTGCCACTCCATTGCCAATGCAAGGTACAACCCTGCATCCCATTCTGCACACTGATGTTGCATGGTTCTGCCCCCCCCCACCAGAAGTAGGTACATAGTGAAGTCCCTGAGCCTCTCCACAGATGTGTTCTGATGCATGTCCTGGACCACCCTGACAACCATGCACAACAATCCCACTACCTGCCCAGTGTTTATCCTGAGATGGGAACTTCAAAGCAGGAGACTGTATACAAGGTAAGGCCTCATTAGTGCTGTAAATGTGTGTAATAGCACAAACTGCTGTCTATGCACATCACACCTACACATGTAGTCCACATCCCACTCGCACCACACATAGTCATGCAACCCAGTATCATACATGCTGTACTGGCTGCCCTACTACATCTATCCACCCTGACAGCATCACATCTGAGGAACCCCATACCACTATGCCAAGTACACATTGCAACCGCCCCCATCCCTCTCTGCGTGGTGTGTTGCCCTCTGCTTCCTGAGTCCCACATGCATGCTGTTGCAGTGTTTATGATACTGCATCCCAGTTGCCATGGCCTTGCCCAGTATCATAGTCCAGTCAGGTAATGTCTCCTAGGTGCCACCAGTCTGAGGTGTCAACCCCATTGCACAGCTATGTGTCATCTATGAATAGGCACATCTACCATATTGGGCCCCCTGCCAAGTCACTAATACATATCATGAATAGCAAAGGCCCCATATCTGACCCCTGTAGTACCCCATGTGTCACCTACCCACTGTCCACATGTACCCCATGTACTAGTACTCCCTGGCACATGCCACACAGCCATTGTTGCATCCATGGTACTACCCCACACCCACCCTCACAATGCTCAGCTCGGTTGTGTATCACCTCTGTGGCATGGTGACAAACAACATACCCTTGACTGATGATATCCAAGTCCATGTCTGCACTGGACAAGGTCCCTGGGATGGCCACAATGTTCAGGGCCTCACCCAGTATGTTGGCCCTACACCAGCCACCATGTTATCTATAGACCTGGCAGATGCAGTCATGGCCCTTCAGACCGTAATGCTTCCACCCCTGATATTATGCTGCAATCACCCCTCTGTCCTGCTGTGTGTGTGATTGCCATCACAAGCTATGCCCTATGCTCACTGCATGTCTTGTGGTTGCTCACTCATCCCCTCTTACTGTTGGCTCTGCTAGCCCTTGGGGGTGGACCACCATGTGCCCCTCTTCTGATATCTCCTTCCTTGGAAAGTAGAATTCCCAGCCAATAGTACCATGTCTACATGTCATATAGGCAACCTGTCCCCTTGCCGGATTGATGGAGGCTGTCAGCCATGAGCAAGCCTACAGCACTACAGGTGTTTTCCCCTTTCCAAGTGAATCAACATAGCACAGTGTATTTACAGTACTACAATAGGCCAAGTGTACACCCTGGGGGGGGAAATGCTACAAGTCTCGATGGCTGAGAGGGACCTGGGGGTGGTGGTGGATGTCAAGATGAACAACTCGGAGACTTGTAGGAGGGCAGCAGCCAAGGCCAACAGGATGCTGGGATGCATCGCTAGGGGGATCACCTCCAGAAGGAGGGAAGTGATACTCCCTCTGTATAACTGCTTGGTGAGGCCGCACCTTGAGTACTGCGTGCAGTTTTGGAGGCCACACTTAAAGAGGGACATTACTCTCCTGGAGAGGGTCCAGAGGAGGGCAACCAAAATGATTTGGGGCTTGGGGGACAGGACCTATGAGGAGAGGCTCGAAGAGCTAAATATGTACACATTGGAAGAGAGAAGGGACCTGGGGGACATGATAGAGGTCTTTAGGTACACGAGAGGGTAAATAGGAGAGGAACAGTCAGGGTGCTTCGAAGGAAGGAGGAGGGGGCCACTAGAGGGCATGGGTGGAAGCTGGAGGGGGGAAGATTCAGGGGAGAAAGGAGGAGGTGCTACTTCACTGAGAGGGTGGTGGAGCCATGGAATGCGCTGCCTAGGGGGCTGGTGGAGGCAGAGACAGTGGAGGGGTTCAAGAGGGGGCGGGACAGGTACAGGGGGAGGGTTCTGGAAGCAAAATCCAATGCAGCAAGAATATCTGGAACTGGGAAGGAAGAAGCCAGAGGAGGCGAGGGGGGCAGCAAGGTCAGCACCCAGGGTGGAGGCTGACCAAATGAGCAGACACGAAAGACCGTTAGGCATATCCTGCTGGCATTTTAGTATGTTAGTATGTTAGTAATATGTAACAGCGTGTGTGGTATTAGGATATGCAGGACAAACAAGGTGTATGATGCATGCTGCTGCTGGTGGAGTGCACTATTGTCCCTGGAAGGACTATGATACACCAATACCAGTCATCCTGTGTAGTGGTGCCACAACTGGACAGTATGCAATGTATCAGACATGCTTGAATATACATGGCATACATGTTAGCTGCAGTACATCAATCTGGCAATGATGATGTGCAAAATGGTGTCTGCACAAATAATCCTGTATCTTATGTAGTGTCATGTGTGATACCATTGCTAGGAGTATATGAGACTGATGTGTGAGTGTTATACACCCCTGAGCCTAACTCAGTAGCACTTCTATGTAACATGGCTTGGGACATGTTGTCAGCAGTACACCCTGCTGTGTTGAGTATCCTCACAGAACACCTTTTGTGACATACAATAATCATTAATGGAGGTGGCCAGTGCCACCTGTTCTGAAATGACCATAGTAGTTCAACAACAGCTACAAAGCTAGATGCAACACTGATGTGAGTCATAGTGATAGCAGCAAGTCAAGTCAAAGTGCAGCTGTGACAGTAACAACACCAACACACACACGACATGGAGCATGAGGAGTTGATATCACCAGAGTCACGAGACGAGGGGCAATAGCAAATAGCATAATACTGGGTAGTACAAAGTTGTGACAGTCGTGTTGCCCCTCAGCTGTATATCAGACATCTACCAGCTGTAGCTGTAACATTGTAATACAATAGTGTCAGCATTGCATAGAAACATGGAAATAAAGTAATGTGAAGGGAAATAAGGAACAGCAGGCCTACCTAGTCTGCCCACATTGTCTATTTATCTACCTGGATATGTCCACCCCCCTCCCTTCAACATTCCCTTGTGTCTGTGCCATGCCCTGTTGTACCCTTCCACTGTCATGTCACCCACCAACCCCTCAGGGAACCTATTCCTATCATCCACAACCCTCTCTGTGAAATGGTACTTCCTAATGTTCCCCTTGAACTGCTCTCCCACAATCAGCAATCCATGGGCCCACGTCCTCTGATTCCCCATCAGGTGGTCCATGCCCTCCACTGGCACTTGGTACATACCTGTTTGGTACTTGACAGTTGCAGTCATGTCTCCCCATCCTCTCCTGTGCTCCAGGGAGTACATGCCCATGTACCTAACCATTCCCCATAGGATGGCTAGCGGAGCCTCATTGCCACCTTTGTTGCCCTTCACTGAACATGCTACAGTCCGCCATGTCCTACCTGTGATATGGCGTCCAGACCTGTACTCCATATTCCAGATGTGGTCTTACTTGGTGGGTGAACGCAGGTACTGAAACCTCCCTTCACCTACTAGTAATCCCCCTCCCGATGCACCCCAGCAGTCTGCTGCCTCTAGCTACTGCTCACTTGCAGTGCTGTGCCACCATCAGGCCTCTCGATTTGCAGATCACAGACCGTGTACATGCAGTCATCCTGCTGGTGGACACCTGTCCAACGTGACCATCTATACCTGTGGCATTGGAACATGATGTCACCGTTGGGCTCCAATACACACATCATACAGGGCTGAGTACTGAAAGACCAAATGTATTGTCCATGGCTGTCAAGTGCTGTGTTCTACAGTAACGCAGTACAGCTCTTGAGGTAGGTGTTAACCATGCATTGTGCTCTATGTAAGCATATGTGATGTATGTCATAGTAATTGTACTCTTTCCTACAGGCGTTTCAGACTAGCTTCCTACAGGCAGTTTACCTTATGGACACATGGTCATCTAGGAAGACATAACAGGAGAGTGATCCCTGCATGTGCTATCACTCGAATCCGTAACTTGTTCCCTGATCTCACATATGAAGGATTCTATGAATTTGGAGAAGACAAGAATTAGTACCATATAGTGCCATAGCAGAAGGTTATTGACCAAGCAAAACAAAGATTGTCAAGGAAATGTATAGTCACATGATTGAATAATTGTGATACCCTTACTGTTCTTCTGTTGAGCAGTGTAACATATGCTCAGAACAAATGATTAAAAACAACACAGATAACATTATCATGCATACTGGAAGACGTGCAATAATATATGGCTGCATATATGGTGCATGACATCTGCCAATGTCCATGTATCTCTTCCAGTTACAACTGTTCATCCATGCATTTGTAATCAATGTTTATTGTGTATGCACTGCAGGTTTGGTGTTGGTGTAATGCTCTCCACTACTAATTCAGTACTTGGAATTAAAAGGTGTCTAGAACCACATACATGTGTCTTCATTGTCAGGGCCTTGGGGTGTACGCAGGGTACCTGTGCCACACAATATTGTTGCATGTGACAACATGTTTCTACCTTGGTGGCTGCGCTATTACATATGGTGACCTGTGGCAACTGTGGATTGCTGGCTGTAGTCATGCCTTGTGACAGCACTCTGCCCAAGGAATGGGCTGTGACCTGGTACTAGGGGACATGTGTCAGACGCAAGCAGCCATGTCTCCTAAGATAGGTGTCTGGACACAAAGCTACGTGGCCACATTCTGAGGACCCTCAGACCACCCAGGGCTGGCCTAAGGGTACTGAGAAACATGTCCTCTTGGAGAGTTGCCTTATGAGTGGCAGTGGTCTTTGGACCCTGCTCCCCAATGTTAAATGTAGCACTGAGTGTTGTAGATTAATAATCAGTGCCCTACAGCTCACAATTCAATGTCCTTCCATGCCAACCCATAATGTTTTCCAGTATGTGACACTAAGTAAGACATTGCACACATCTGGTAGTAGAGGTCCACCAACGTCACACTTCAAGCTGTCATAAGAAAATACCAGTCTATCCCTGGTGATCCACTGGACACATGTGGTTTTGTGCCCCATATAGTGGGCATACCGCATAGTGGGTGGTGTAGCTGACATCCCAAATACCACACTGCAGTGTCCTACCACCAGTACCCCCCACCCAAATCCAAACATGCATGTGTCAGAGGCCACTGTCCACAAACACCACAGCTGCCGACAGAGCACTGCATGATTGTTTACCCTATACAATAGGTGCTAATCACCTATCAACAGCTATCATGCAACGAGCAGCTACCATACATAGAATGCTCACAGTCAGACATCTGTTACTAGCTGGTTGTGGTGTTGATTGTCGTCTTTGCCAGTCAATGACTTACTTTCAGGGAAAGGGATGAAGAGTGACAGGGCACTGGTGGGTGGTGGGTGCTTGGTGTACATGACCAAAGTGGTATATAGCTCCACATGGGGGGGTTGGGGCTGTAGCAATCTGCTGGACCCTCCGGCCAATATCATGATCACAATAAGGGACCAGGGCCTGTGGGGAGGGCCACAACATGACCAGGTCGGGAGATAGTATTATCATGAACATACATGGCTTCATTAGGGTTTGGTGGTAGGAAGACGCAGGACTAGCTGGTACTAGGTGATTATGTCGGATGGACATACTATGCCACAACAGGGAACTGGACATGGGAAAATCCCAGATCACTTGGTGGTATTGTTGACACAGGTACAGACATAGGCATATGTGTGGGGAGAGCCAGAACATGGGAGGAGTGTAGCACATGTCCTGTGGCTAACACGCACAGTGTGCTGCATATCTGGTGAGCGCCATGGTGGTGACATGGTACAAGCCCTTGCCAGTAGGGCCCTGCCAGAAGAAGAGATGGCGATAGGGTCGATGTCACACCCAGAGTTGGCAAGAGACAAGGTGTGTAATGGCTGTTGCCACTGTACCCCCAGACTGAGATTCGAGCCAACTCCCAGTAACATTACCATAAAGAGCTTCCCTGTAGTGAGACACATAGTGGCCAAATACACAGTGGGCATCTACAGCATTACCAAGTCCCTATCACTGTGGTTTGTATATATGAGTCATGACAGGTACACTGTGCTTATGTAGATGCTAGAAATACAATGGCTTGTGTACGATACACAGTTGTCACAAATGTGTGACACCATGGAAGAATGTATGGACGGATAAGTGTGGTTGGACAGTGCATACAATGTTCCATGTAATGAATGGAATATAAACCAGGAATGGAATATAAACCAGGAAACACATGAATAGTACAGAACACCTGCACCGTCAGCATTGTGGCCTCCCTCACACTATACAAGGTGCTGGACTCGACAGGCTAGTCATCAATAGGGTAGGCTTATGATGATAGGTTAGCCTTGGAAACCATGTTGCAGTTCCATGTGTGCAGCATGGCACTGAGCTTGACCATTGTGATGCATGCAGCGTAAATTAGGTGGTAACACAGGAGGGTTCAGAACATACAGTAGCAGTAATGATACCAGTCCTCATCACTACCCTTTCCCCCCAGAAACACTACCAGTAGCAGCGTCAGTAGCATTACAGAGCAGTTAGATCAGAGACAGTGGACAGTATGTCAGATTCACAGACCAGTGCACTGATCACATAATGTCCGTGAAAGCAGTTGTCCTTGAGGAGAACTGGGTGACATGACTAGCAACATTGTCCTGTGGGACTGGTTTCTGAATTCCACGATGCTGTGCCAGTGTAGCAAATCCATACATCCCACACAGTTCTGCTGTGACATTGCCACCACATACATTCGTGCCTATCACACGGGACATGACAAACACATAGTGTTAGAACCCATTGTTCAAGAAAGCCCTTCCACAGCAATGAACAATGTGATCATACAGTATTCGGATACCACCAACATGACATGAGTACTATATGCACCTTGCGCTATCTTTTTGTACATAATATCCAACACTTCACATCTTAGTCTGCATTCTGCGTTTCACTACATATTGCCCTGTGGCCTTCGAATATTGGTGTTTATATTGCAACTGACCATCCAGTAATTGAGCCTGCTGTCGACTGACATTTTCATTGTGGTCCAGAGCTGCTAGTCTCAAGCAGCAGACATATGATGGCACATCATATTTTATTCTCTTTGGTGCATATTTTCAATACAGCGAATGCAGAATTTCCAATTCACCTGTGTGGATCCCCTCTGTTACCTGTAAGCAGAAAATGGAAACAGCAATTAGAGTATAAGTGCAAATATTTCTGATGCACTGTGCACACCTTCCAATATATGGTACATTGTTGCCTTGCAGACCATTGTTTCACTACACCCCTCACTTAGAAGTAGTACTGTTGTTTTTGAGGAGGGACCAGTCTTGCTACAGCCAGCATGTCAAGCTGCAGCATACCCCCAAGACAACATTGGAAACACTACTGGGGAAGCTGCAGATCAACCTAAGTCACACCCTCACCTTCCCTGACTAACAGCACTTGCAAAATTTGTTGCACAAGCAATAACTAAGGCCGTAATTAATTCACGGGGGGCACGGATTTCACGATTACCGTGAAATTTGCACTTTTTCTCTCTGTGCCGTGAAATCCGTTGCTCCCTGTGACATTCACTAAAAATTAGCAGAAATGTGCCAAACGCCAATCGGACAGTTACTTATGCTCTTTTCTATGCTCCTACAGCCATTCTGTCCCTCCTGCAGCCCACTGATCGGACCGTTTCCTGCTTCCTGCGTTTAGAAGATGAGTCAAAGCAGATCTAAATAGAAGTGCAGAATTTGCAGGCCCGTTTCTGGTCTCCTTCTGCTTTGTCTATGTGTGTGACGAGTGACTGACTGTCAAGTTCTCCCCCCACCCCATGAAGATTTCTTTCATTTTGGCTATTTTTTCATTTTGGAGTGACCCGTCACTGACACCAAACATGTCCCTTTGTGGCCACCGCATGGAGCCATTTACTGACTTGCGGTCCCGTTTGCAATGTTTTTTAAAATATATTTATTTGTCTCCATCCCGAGTTGCGACTTACAGGGCTTCAAATTCTGGATGCCCTCAGACCCTAGGTCATTTGCAGCTCTCACAGTGAATGAAGGAGTCTCAATTGGGCTGGAGGGGTTGGGAGACAATGCAAAAAATTTCAACGGGCAAGTCTGTTTCAAGTCAGTTGTTGGTCTCCATCCTGAGTTGCGGCCAGGACCGTGAAATACCGTAAAATCTGCCTATTTTTACTGTGAAAAACTTACAGCCTTAGCAATAACCAACATGGCATTATGTGAACACTCTGAACTGTTGATGTGGCACATGTAGTGCTTGCAAGCCCTCATTGTGCACTGTTACATCACTGCCACATCGTAGGCACTAGCCCTATTCTCTGTAGCCCACCCAATACATCCCCATCTGTTAATCAAGCAAATGTTGCTGACGTGCAACTTACTATGGCTTACTGGGCCCACTATAGATGGTCTACCCCTATTGTCCTATAGCATGTTACATCAGTCCGTAGGATTAACACACTGCAACATTGATGTGCACTGCAAACAAACGTGTCAATAGGACATGACAACACCCTGCACACAGTTGAACAGAGGTCACCATGCTGTGAAGGTTGTATAAAGCCCCATAGCCAGACTTCCCCATTGTGACAATCATGCAGCAGGCTCAGCATGCACCCTATTACAAGACATCATGGTCAACGCATTGCCCTATCACTGTGGTCTATGATCACCAACAACCACCATCCATACCACACAATCCACACAGGTCAGAATACAGGGATGCAAGGCAGAGTTAGCATGGACATGTGTAACGGAGGCAGCAGGTGCTGTGTCATTGGATTATCTGAACATGCATGTCCAGGTGTACAGAGGTATCTTTGTCAGGTCATTCAGCAGCTTACATAGAATTTGATGGCAGATAAGGACCACTTGGCCCACCCAGCCTGCCCATTTCCCTACCTAATGGATAAGCTGCAGATCCTAGTTAACCAGCAGCCAACTTATTTCTACCCCCACCCCCTAGAATTGCCTTATGACTGTTCCATGCATGCTTGAATTCAACCACTGTTTTTGACTCCACAACCTTCTCCAGAAGGCCATTCCATGCATCCACAACTCTCTCTGTGAAAAAATACTTCCTTACATTACCTCTGAGCTGCCCCCCCTTACGATCAAGTATTACCTTCTCCAACTCAATATGTACTTATGTATTTCTCTGTACCCATTGGAGACATCTTACCTCCTCATCTGACTATGGTGGAAAAGGACTTGGCAAGGTTGGAGGAATGGTCAAATTTATGGCAGCTTAGATTCAATGCAAAGAAGTGCAATGTAATGCATCTGGGAAACAAAAACCCAGGGGAAGAGTACACAATGGGGTGTGAGATACTGACAACAACAAAAATTGAAAGGGACCTGGGGTAGTCATTTCAGATAACCTAAAGGTGGGCAAGCAATGTGAGAAGGCAGTAAGGAGGGCTGGGGAGATGCTGGGTTGCATAGGGAGAGGCATCACCAGTAGAAAACAGAAAGAAGTTGTTGGCCCTCTGTACAGACAGTTGGTAAGACCACATCTGGAGTACTGTGTACAGTTCTGGAGACCCCACCTCCGCAAAGACATAAACAGAGTGGAGGCAGTCCAGATGAAGGCAACCAAAATGGTGCAGGGTCTGCACCAGAAGACATATGAAGAAAGACTAAAGGAGCTTAAGAGGTATAGCCTCAAGGAAAGGAGGTGGAGGGGGGACATGATAGAAACTTTCAACTACCTCAAGGGAATCAACAAAGTCCAAGAGGGTAGCATCTTTCTGAATAAAGATGTGCAAGAACAAGGTGGGAACAATTTGAAGATAGAGAGGGGACGGCTCAGAGGTAATGTGAGGAAATACTTCTTCACAGAGAGGGTTGTAGATGCATGGAACAGCCTTCCTGAGGAGGTCTTAGAGTGAAAAATAGTGGGGGAATTCAAGAATGCATGGGACAGACAGGAGGCAATTCTAGTGGGGGATAGGAGGAAGTAGGCTGTTGGTTAACTAGGATCTGCAGCTTAGCCATTAGGTAGGGAAATGGGCAGACTAGTTGGGCCAAGCGGTCTTTATCTGCTATCAGATTCTATCTTTGTATGTTTCTATGGTGACTGTTCGCACTCATGAAATGTTATACTGGTGTGCCAGCTATGTGAATTAGAAATGTGGTGCAGAACTGAGATGAATCGTTCCTTCAGATTGTCTGGAGATTTGTGACATGTTACAGCGGACCACTAAAGATGATTTAACAATTCCTTTGATCCATTGTCCAAGGTCAGTACAAGTTCTCCATTTTGCAATGGCAGTGTCAGGGGCTCAGTAGGTAGCACACTTGCCTCTGAGGCCGGGAGATCAGAGGGCTGTAGGTTCAGTTCCCACATCTGGCACTTGGGTTAATATCCCAATACTGACACTGTAGTGCAGCATGTGAGGGGTGCTGCACTTCTGAGGTGCCGTCTTTCGGATGAAACGCCAAACCGAGTTCCCACCTGCCTGGATTGGTGGTAGTTCAGGTGGATGTTAAAGATCCCATGGCACTTATCAAAAAGAGTAGGGGAAGTTTATTGAAAAGAATCACATCACAAAAGAAACAATAATGTAACAGCATTATACAGTTGTACAAAAAATAAAATAAATCCATAAGTAAGAAAACAATCAACATAACATATTTCAAAGGAAAAAATGCTTCCATAAAGAATCCACTTTGGCTGTAGGGAACTTATCAATATCCTTAGATTTAACAGATAATAAACTATCCTCAATTTGTGAAAATATGGTACTATGTAAAACTATCTGTTGTTGCAATACAAAGTGGCACTGAGCCTGCCATAAAAGATATTGAACAAAAGAGAAAAAAAACATTCGAAGTACTTTTGTGGTAAGACCTCCAGATCCCTGTATAATCCCCTAAAACAATGGTTTGGTACGAAATATGCTTCAAAAAGGGCAAATTTCAATGTGCGGCAGCGTCCTGCCAAAAATATTTACTATGGGGACAATTAACAAAAAAAAAGTATCATAGTTTCTTCACTGTTAATACAGGTAGGTCTCAAACAAAATCTTTCAGTCAATGGCTTATATTTTAAATTTTCTCGAACTCCCAGTCTCCCCTAAATAAAAAGCCATAAAATATCCCAAATATGTGGGGGAATCCTAAAGTCCATCAATTTACGTAAGGAAAACAACATTTTGGTAGGCACACATTTAGGAAACAATAAAACACTTTTCTGGACATCATATACAATAAAGTTATAAAATGATTTTCTATTGAAAGTTAGTAATGTAGGAAAAGAGACCTTCCACTGTTGCATCTTTTTTAAGGTGGATACGCCATAAGTCGGTAAGAGATCTGCTAATAGAATCTTAGGTGGTAATAATGACCATTTATCAAAAAATCGTGACCAAAGAAATTGTGACCACAACTGCCAAGACAAAGTGGCAGGGGTCCATAAATAAGTAAAGGAGCCAAAAAAAAAACAGGGAATGATAGAAAACAATAGGATTGATCATAGCCAATCCTCCTTTATTAATGGGTAAATAGGTAATGTCTCAACATACAGGATTCAGTCTATTACCCCAAAACATCTGAAAAAAGAGGCTAAAAATTCTAGTTTCCAGATGCAATAGAGGGGGGAAGACATAACATAAAAACAAAAAAACAGGGAGCAAAAATTGTTTAATAATCATAATTCATTTCTTTTCCCCAAATTTCCACCCCTTCCATCTGTGAATCTTATTTTCTCCTATATGTACTGTAGCTGTTTTTCCCAATTGTAAGTTGCCAGATCACCTGGACCAAACCAAACACCCAAAATTTTATGAGGAGAAGAAACTACCAGGATTCCAAAGGTATCTAAAGAAACTGGGTGGGTAGAGTCTAAAGAAAAAATAAAACTTTTCTCCATATTAAGCCGAGCTCCAGATAAAGCTCCAAAATGGGAAAAAATCTGTAGAGCATTTGTTAAAGAGGGAACATCCTGGACTAACAAAGTAACATCATATGCATGAGTAGTAATTTTCTCATGAGGTAAAAAAGGGGAAGGAGCCACACCTAAAATAGTATTATCCCAAAGTATTTGTCGTGTCACCGGGTCTAAAACAAAAGAATATAAAGGAGGACTTAAGGGACAGCCTTGCCTCACCCCAGTTGTGAAGGGAATATCAGTGCCAAAGAGTTCATTAACCATTGGTACAATAGTTGCTCCAGCATAAAGAGAGGAAATCCAAAACACTAAAGGCTTCGGAATACCATAATTAAGTAAAAGAGAAAAGAGATAATTATATTGTACTTTATCAAAGGCTTGGGCTTGATCCAAAGTTACTACAAACCCAGAGAGATGTTGTATATGACTAACTTCAAATCAATCCCATAAGAGATATAAATTATGTTGTATACATCTTTTAGGGATGGCACAGGTCTGAGCAGGATGTATAAGAAGATCAGCAACCGTTAATAATCTATTATTAAGAATTTTGGCTAGAATTTTGTAATCACTATTTAATAAACTTAATGGCCTCCAATTAGCTAACAGGGCTTTATCTCCTGATTTAAATGAAAAATATAGCAAAGAGGTGTTAAACCCAAAAAAAGAAGAGGAGGAAGTCAACATAGAGTTGAAAACCATAGGTAAAAAATAAATCATATGAGGCAAAAACTTTTTATAAAAGTCATTGGGAATACCGTCCAACCCGGGAGAAGTACCCATACTTAATTGAGATATGGCAACCTCAACTTCCTTGGATGATATAGGTTGTACTAGTGTCTTTACCATGGACATAGGAACCTGGGGCAATGGTGCAGTAAACCCGGAAAATACAGGAGAGAAATTATCCGAAGTGGAGTGAAATGTGGCGCTAACAAATTGTTGCACTACTGCTAACATTTCCAAATCTGTACTTACTACAGTGCCAGTAGTAGAGGTAAGATGAGTCATGAGAGTATTATCTAGCCTCTGTTTGCAGGCTGTAAATGGGTGTCTTCTGTGTGCTAAATTTAAATTCCATTTCTAAGGATTTGGCCCTGTCATATTGATAGGCCTTCATCTGTTTCTTGAGTTTCAAAATTTGGGAAGTAAATCCTTGCTTATCATGAGGAGGAAAAGACATTAATTTAAATAATTGATTTCGCAAAAGAAGATACTTTAAGTAGTTGGAGTTAGCCTGATTCCTACTGAAAGAATGCATAAGTTTTTTAAGCTCCGTTTTGGTATCCAGCCACCAATTCAGTAGAGAATCATAAGAGCACATAACTGAGTCCCTACTGGCAAAAAATACTTCAATACTGGAGAAAAGGTGAGGAGAGTCTAAAAGGGACGTATTAAACCTCCAACGATTATGTGGGGAAAAAATGTTGGGAGGAAGAGCAGTTAAACTTAAAGTACAAGATAAAATATTATGGTCTGAAAACTCTGAAGGCTGAGACGTACAAAGAATAGAAATCAAATATTCGGAAATAAAAAACATCAATACGGGTAGCATATATGTATCTATGATAAGCAGCTCCAGCATCTGTGGGATGTAAACTGCAAAAAGCATCCTGCATACTAGCCCCAGAAAGAATCTGTGCCAAGGCATTGGAGTCACAATATATCTTCTTTTGGGTAACCCCTGTAAGTTTAGTATCTAAGGTACAGTTAAAATCTCCTCCCCAAATAATATGTTTTTTGGAAAATAAAAAAGGTTTAATTTCCTCGAACAGCTCAATTCTGGCTGTTTTAAGCTGGGGTGCATATATATTAATAAAACGAAGACAAAAATCCCCAAGGGAGCCATCAAGCACCAAGGCCCTTCCTGGCTTAACATCAACAAGCCGAGTAATTTGAAAGTGAGTAGATTTAAAGAGAATGCCTATCCCGTCTGCAGCTTCTAAACCAAAAGTCCAAAAAGAAGGCCCCCAATGCCATCATTTTTTAAGTAACTCCACCTCAGCAAGTGAGTAAAGAAATGTTTCTTGAACAAAGATAACATCAACTTTAAGGGAATCAAAGAAGGAAAATAAGGATATCTGTTTTTTATAGGTTTTTAAGCTGCAGACATTGAAAGACATAAGCTTCAGAGTAGCTATCTATTACATAAAAATTTGTCAAGGCCTTCCTTTTGAACTGTTACTGGCTTTCCTTTTTTTCCCTTTTTTTCCTTAGAAAGCTCAGTAGATCTGCTCTCTTCATCTTCAGTAACCAGCTCATATCTATGTGAAGTGTCTGACTCCAAATCAGAGTCGCCAAGCTCCTCCTGAAGGGGAGAAAAAATGTTTGTGGTAGAAATAGGAGAGGGAGTGGGAATTTTAAGAGAGGACCTAGTAAATCTTCGCCCTTTAACAGTTTCAAATAAGGGGGGAGGCATAGTAGGCTCATTAACAGCCGAGTCAGGGCAAAAATCAGAGGAAGGAGCAGGGCCCTGTTCGGGTGATATAGAAGGCCTAGCTGTAGCGAGAGGAGAGGCAGAGGTGGGTACCAAAAGAGGACCTCTAGCAGGAGTGGACTCAGAGTGGGAAGTAGAGGGATCTGCAGGTGGAAAACCCTGATGTTCTTCTTGAGCCTGAAAAACTAAATCGTCATGATCCCAACCTTCAGCCCTATTTCTTTTGGCCCAAGGGCACTGATGAAAAGCATGCCCTTTTTCATCACATAAGTTACACTGGAAAATATTTTCACACAGATCCATAGAATGTCCATATCCCCTACACAATGAGCATTTTAACATATCACAAGAACTACTGATATGTGTTCGTGAGCCACATTTGTAGCAAGCTCTGGGCTGTCCGCTATAAAAGCAAACACCTTTGTCTTTACCCAAAAAAAAACTGTTGGGTAAATGAATGATGTCAGAGTTGACCTGAAATAGCTTTATTTTAAATTTCCATCCCCCCGTCCAGATACCTTCCAAATCCAACAGGGCCTCAGGAGGGCCAAGAATGTCACATCTGTTCTGTAACCAATGGTAGATATCACTGACATTCACCCCTTCATTTTGGAACATAACAGTAACATACCGAATTTGAGGTCTAGCAAGGGGGATGGCAAAAAAGGGGGTCCATAAAGGTGTATTTTTCAAGATAGAGTATTTTTCCCAAAAATTTTCTAGACTACTGTTAAGTCAAAAACTTACATCAAAGGAGTCTTCCCCAGAAACATGAATTAAAGCATACAGGTCAGAGAAGAAGCATAGAGCCACTAAGTAAGTGGTTGGCAACATAATACCTGTCAGGATGAATAGTAAGCCCACCCTTATAACGTAATCTCACAGCATTCCTCCTAGGAGCTTGCTCTAATTTACTTTTGAATAAATCTGCCATAGGAATACATTTGTTACTGTCTGTAACTCTTGGTTTTGTAGATTTTTGTCCAGACTTTGAACCACAGCTCCCCCCCCGAGGAAGTACTTGGGCCAGAAATGGCCTCAGACTCCCCTGGAAGAAGGTGCACACTATTTGCAACCTGCTTAGAAACAGAAGGAAGTCCAGACTCTGTACCTGAGCTCAGTGTGTTGGTATGCGTAGTGGTAGAAGATGTAGGTCTGTCGTCCACCCAGTCAGGGTCAGGGATCCAAGTGCCTGATGTTGTGCGAAGCCATCCCGACTGTGAAAGGGAATTCTCAGCCTACCAGTCCCCAAGAAGAGCAGTATTAGAATTCATAAGCCCAAATTGGCTCCGAACAACTTGGGAGGTAGAAGACACTTGTCCAGGTGCTAACAGCTCCACCGATTCCTCATTGCGTTCAGCCGCCATACCCGCAAGTTCCGACACACAAAACGGGTCCGTATGAACAACTGGACCTGACTCAGAAGGGGTTCCTAAAGCACAAGGCAGAGGCACAAAGACAGGAGAACAAGCTGCAGATGCACCGGAAAGTACAGTCTCCCGAACTGGCGTCCTGCCAGCGTCTTCCGTGTGAGAACCAGAAAAAACACATTTAGGTGTCCCACTCATAGGGACAACGGCTGTTTCTACTTGCTGTAATGCTATAGCTCCATTAACGGGAGCCTCCATGCACACGTCCTTCTCCGAGCATAACTGCTTCTCATCTGCCATCCTGCAGACCTAGCGCAGCCCTCTACTGGCCACAGAGCGCCAGCAGAGTAGGGGAATTTTTATTCAAAACTCAAAAGAGCAATCAAACACAACTGTATTACATCATACAAATCATAATATATGAAAAGAAAAAACATACATGATCAGTACAACATACCAGAACTCCTCAACTGAAAGGAAAAACAAACCCCCTCCCCCTCCCTACCAAAAGAGTAGGGGAATTCGTTGTTATGACTGGAAATCAAATCGTACAAACATAAAGAAATACAAAGACCCACCAACAATGCATAGCTAAGAAGAAAACATAATCAAATAGATACAGAACACAAATGAGTAAACAAGAACCAAAAGTAAAGAAATACAACGACCCCCAAATGCTACCTTTCCCTCTTAGATAAAAATATAACACTCCAGTAAAGAAACACAAAACCACCTTAATCTGTATTGAATATAAAAGCAATAGACATACAGGAAATAATCAGAGCCAATACTGACAGTGTATGTCAACAGTGGAACATTCGTATGCACATAAAAATAGTGATGATGTATACCAGTGTACACAAAGGAGATCTTGTCCTCCCTATAGGGGAAACCCTTTTACCCAAGATTAGGACCAAGGCGTACACAAAGACGCTACCCTGTATCAAGCCAGGTCATTTTCCTCCACCACAATCTAAACAGTTCAGGATGCACCTTTTCTTGTTCCTACAATCCAACTAAAGACATGTTTGCTAATGTTGTGAACAATCTGAGATTCAGAGAGCAATTTCTGCCTAAGTGTGAGATTGCATCTAGCTTGCCATAACTGAAAACCAACATGACCTATTAATAGGCGTGAGTGTAATCGATCAGAATAATCCAGGAGCTCGTAGAACCCTCCACCCAAATTGCCGCTTGTAATAACCCTAAAAGGATTTAAAGGCCATTCATCATGAAAATGTGACCAAATGATACAGCAAAGGACACTCCACAAAAGAGTGTTCCATCGCTTCAACCACCCCTAATACAGGTCTCTTCTCTAGGACAAAATCTTTCTGATATTTCCTTATGCCTCATATTACCTTTCACCCTAATTTTTTATGAAGGCAAAGCCACAAAAAATCCCACATATATTTAGACACCCTCTTACTCATCAATAATCGTAACTTTGCATGCTGTTCAGAATGAGGCCTATCATGGAACCAGGGATAGACAAAAAAGAAATCTTGCAATATGGCATAATAGAATTGTTGACGCGTCTGTAAAAGAACAGATTTTTTAACAACACGCCATGCTTTCAACTTTTGAAACATTGTACAAAAATGTCTAGCTAAGACACCTATCCGAACCTGACGAGCCAGAGAGGTCTCCTGGTCCCATTGCATTAGAAGTGGATCAATACCATCTGCCACCCACGGGGACCAAATCTCATCCATCCCTTTCAGCAAGGGTACTAAATTATAAAAATTAAAAATACTATGTAAAAACACTACCGGATTCACCATCCCCAAACCTCCTTCACTAATAGGTAAATACGTAACACCCCTCTTTAATGGGTTTAATCTGCTGCCCCATAAACAAAGAAAAAATGCACCATAAAGAGATGTCTCCAGAGAAATGGGAGGGGGAAAAACTGCAGCAATAAATAAAAAATACAGTAACAGAAAGGTTTAAATCAAATAAATATGTTTAGCTTTAGACATGCGTCCCTTATTCCAAAGCTGTACCCTGTTGCGAGCTTCCAATAATTGCTTTTCCCAATTATACCGTTGATCATTCAGACCCCCAAAGTAAACGCCTAGTATCTTCCTATATTCAGATTCTATAGGCATATCCCAAATTAATGACACATCAGCCTCATCATACCCCAAAGGCAGTATCCCACTCTTGAGCCAATTTATAGAGGACCCAGACATAACAGAAAATGCATTCAATAACGCCTTTGCCGCAATAGCAGAATCCTTATATGACAACACTAAAATTAAATCATCCGCATATGCCAAAGTCACTATCTGAGGGTCCATGCACCCAACTGATAAACCAACAATGTCACCTGAACCATTTAAGGCATGTAAAAGGGAATCCAAGGAAAGCACATAGAGTAGGGGACTTAATGGACACCCTTGTTGCACTCCCCTACGTACCCCAATCTCCCTACCCATCCAACCATTTATGCTGGGAATCAGAGTAATGCCTCTATAACATGTTTGCAACCATCCTATGAATTGTGAAGGAAATCCATACCTCTTTAGACTCTCCCAAAGATAAACATATTCAACCTGATCAAGTGCCTTGGACTGGTCTAGGCAAACTAGATGCCCAAACATTTCCCCAGACTTTCCCTTAGAGACTAGTTCCCTAAGTAGAATCAGTGCATCCTGAACCCTTCTGTGAGATACACCACTGAACTGTGTTGGATGTAACAGGGAGCCCATAACCCCCCTCAACCGCACACATAAGATTTTCATCAGAATTTTGTAATCCATGTTTAAAAGCGACAAAGGCCTCCAATTACTTAAATCCCCATGATCTCCTTTGTCTTTATACAAGAGAAGCAACACACCCTGCAACAAACTATGAGGGAGAACCCCTAGACTGCAACCCATCATTCAAAACCTGGCATAGATCAGCACCCTAAAATCTCCCATAGGACCTTATAAATCTCATGAGGCAGCCCATCAGATCCGGGAGTAATGCCTGATCTTAAAGACCAGACCGCAGTCTTTAGTTCTTCCACTGTAATGGGTCGTACTAATCAATCCGGTCAGCCAAAGACAAGGCTGGGACTGACCTACTAGCAAACCAATCACAAATAGAATCAGCAGAGAGCGCCTGCTCTGAAATGAGGCAGAAATATGTTCATGAATAGTGTCTAAAATATCAACATTTGTAGTAACCCACCCTCCCTGGAGTGTTTAAATACATCATACCCGTGAATGTTTAATAAATTTCAAATACTCAAAGGGTAAAGTGTCTTTCTTCCTCACAAATCTTAAATTTATGCTTTACTTCGATATCATGCAGTACCTGAGACTGTGCCTTAGCCAATTCCAGTTTTAACCCTTTAATTTGTTCTAAACAGTCTGATCCAAGAAACTGTCTATGAGTGGACAAAAAATGAAGCCTGTCCCTAAGATGCCTCAATCCAGCATGCGATAACCGCCCATTTAAATGACCCACAACCTTGAAATAGATCCAAACTTCACTTTTAGTGTCCTCCCACCAAAGATTTAAATTATCATATAAAAATGAGACTGACTGCCTTGCCAACAAAAAAGAGCATAACCAACCTACCACACTGGGGATATCTAATAAGGCAGAGTTCAATTTCCAAATACCTGGCCCTCTCTGAGCTTTAGGAACATCGCTTAAGGCCAGTCTCAGTAATCTGTGATCTGATGAAGCTACTTCCTGCAGGGATTGAGATTGCACAGCAACCTCAGGTGTGAGAAAAAAATAATCAGTTCTGGAAGCTCTGGGTCCACAGAAATAAGTGTCCCCAAACCCTCTAGTGGAGGGCCCAAAAGCATCCACTAAACCAGTATCTGTAAGAAGTTTCAATAAACTAGCCCCATCGCTATACACCTTTTCCCTTCCCAGAAGTCACTTTGGAAGGCAAAGAACAATTAAAGTCCCCCAAGAATTATATAATAAGCGTGCATAAAAAGGGATATAATGAGTTAAAGAGGGACATCCTTCAAACTTAGATTGAGGGGCATAACATTTATCAATCGTAAGAGTAGTGAACCCCATTTGATATCCAAAACCAAGGCCCTACCAGCTAGAATTTCTATCTGGTGTATCACAGTAATGTGAAAATGAGAAAAACAAATCCCAACCCCACTACACAAGTCATTCCCTAAGGACCAAAAACAATCCCCCCATATCCAGCCAGCAGTGGCATCCTCTATCTCCTCAAGAAAATGCAATCGTACATCCTGCAGAAAAACACAATCCAGATTTTCATATAGAAAATGCGAATAAGTATTCCGACGTTTTGCAGGAGTTTTAATACTATT
This sequence comes from Neoceratodus forsteri, assembly GCA_016271365.2. Lineage (NCBI taxonomy): Eukaryota > Metazoa > Chordata > Ceratodontiformes > Ceratodontidae > Neoceratodus > Neoceratodus forsteri. Next base: position 802,106,751 of record CM057458.1, read on the forward strand.
TGCATTTAAGGTTGCCACCCAAAAGTAAAAGGGAACCAAGAAGCAAAGAGGAGCTAAATTCACTTTACCTTACTGGATGCCCTTTTAATCCTACCACATTTACCATCTGGTGGCCTAGGGCCTACCAGGTCTGCAGCAGGTGCAGTAGACTCTAAACCTGACAAGGGTGCAGGAGGCCCAGCTCCGTCTGGGACTTCCACTGGACTCTCCACCAAAACTGAAAATATATTCGGGTCAGCAATGGAAGCGGCAGGAGCAAGTATGGCTGATTTCTTCCCCAACTTCCCCTTCCCTTTAGCAGATTTCCTTTTTACTATTAACCACCACAAACCCATCTTCCTGAGGTTCCAAATCCTTTAATAAGGGAGCAAGGCCATGACCTCCTCCCTGTCCTATCCAGATACCCCTTCTACCCCAACTCCAGGTGCAGCTGTGCTACCCAAAATCAAATCAGAGTCCTCAGACAAACTCTGAGTTTAGCCAAGGGGAGCATCCCTAACGGCACCAGGTCCCTCCCTCCCTAGTAGGATGACCAAGTCTAACCGCCTCACGTATATAATGATCCTGTACCTGTAATCAGCTTCAGCACTGTTTTAGCAGCTGAGGGGCATTTTTCAAATGTGACCCACCACATCACAGAGATTACATTTTGAGGTCTGAAAACAATGGGCACTTGATGGCCAGTCTCCCCACAATAAGGGTATTTAAGCACATTACATGAGGTGCTTATGTAGTTCTGAGACCCACATTTAAAGCAAACTCTAGGCTGCCCAGGGTAAAAAAGAAACCCCTTATCCCTTCCCAGAAAGAAACAATTGGGCAGATGTAACAACACAGAATCAGTGGAATGGAGTTTAACCCTACATTTCCAACCCCCATTCCAAAACCCTTCCACATCCAGGATAGGGACTGGATTCCCCTGAATGTCACATGATTTAGATAACCATTTTATGATATCCACAATATTAACCCCTTCATTCCTAAACAATATTGTAATGACTGTATAGGCCTGCTTTGACAAAGGTAACACAATAAAGTCAGACCATAAGGGATTCGTTTTTAAGTTTAATTAACGATTCCAAAACAGCTCCATCAGAGCAGGGGTATGAAAACTGATATCAAACGTAAACTCCCCCGGAACATGTATTAAGGCGTAGACTTCAGAAGGAAAAAAGCCCATACTTTGTTTTAACAATGTCTTCCCAACAAAAAACCTGTCAGGGGGATTATCCCTAGGTCCCACATAACGCAAACATATGGCATTTCGCCATTTGGCCAACTCAAGAGGTTGCCTAAAATGACTAGCATAGGAAGGTTTGTTCACAGGCTCCAGAGTAGGCTCTTGGATGACAGGGGGAGTAGCCACATCCCCTGCTCCCACCTCTACTTGAATCCCCAAAGACAAATCAAAGGCAGTAAGAGACTGAGGTGTAGGGGAAATAGCAGTTCAGCCCCCAAGTCAACACCTGAAGAGTTTGCAATATCCACAGTACTTATCTGAATAGCCTCCCTGGGAACCTGTGCATCGCTCTCCAGTTTCCACGCATCGCCTGAAATCGGAATCCAGCCTGCCTCATGCAGCGCTTGCTCCGGTGACCAAGATTCTTCAACCAAGTCCTCCCAATCCTGGGAAGTCGCATTCACTTTCCCTTTAGGCCTCTCAGTGGCTGAATGAAGTTTACTGGGTCCTGTAGCCTCCAAAGCACTAGGTGAACCGGCCGATCTCTTCCGTTTCCTGTCTTCCTCAACTACTAGGTTCCGACGTTCCTGTATCAGCAGGTTGCTCACTCTCAATAGTTCCTCCTCCAGACAGCACTGTTTCTCCTCAAGACTAAGGCAAATTCCATCTGAAAAATCCAAAGGACCGCTTACACCGGCGGTATGCTGGCCACCCTGTGGGTGCATCCCAGCCACCGATTCAGCGGTTTCAATGGCAATAGGCTTCTCAAACTCAGACATGCTCTGGGCCAATGCAGCCCCATGTACAGCTCCTCCACTGTCCTCCTCCTCCACCATCTTGGTCCCACCAGAAAATGGGTCCCCCCTGCTCACAGGAAGCAGGAAGTAGGGGAATTTTTTATTATAATAACATCAAAAACAAAATAATTCTAAACAGTGTTAAGTCACACAAAATAAAATACAAATCAGATGGCAAACAAAATCAAATAAGTATTACAGTCATACAGTATCAGATCAGTATGTACAAAGAACTATACATCAGCCTCCCCCCCCCCAACTAAAAGAGTAAGGGAATTTTTTATTATTATATTCAAAACATTACATGTAGAATATAAGATAATTCTTAAACATTCATACATGTTTTTAACAACTTTCAAAATAATGTTGCACTTACTTCCTTATTCATGCTACCTTTACCATCCCCCCTTTTTTTTTTTCAAAGTAGATATCTTCCCCCCAATCTAATCTAGTAGAAAATCAAAGTTTTTCCAATAAGATTTCCATTTCCTTATAGGAATTGTACTCTTCTCTATAAACATTAGTTTCTTAATATCCGATTCTATTATCATAATCAAAGTAAAAGGGGCCAGGAACTGCTGCTGTAGTAATAATCTACAGCAGCTGATCCATAGCCAGTATAGAAGGGATACATGCATTACTTGTAAGGTACTATATCTATCATTACTTTGTTCATTAGCAAAAAAACCACAATACAAACACTCTTTTACTGGTGGGAGTTTTAAGTTATCCTTCCATCTTTCTTTTAGGACATCCCAAAATTTTTTCGCATACCAACAATCATAATATAAATGGTCCATTGTCTCTAATTGAGTAATACATTTATCTCTTGGACAATATCTCTCTTGTAAAGATTTGTGTTTTTGATTACTTCGAACATTAATTTTACCATGTACTCCCAACCATAAAATATCCCACATCTGTTCTGGTATGCGAACATTTGTTAAATAATTTCCTAGACCAGAAATTACTAGCTCAGACAGATGACTGAAAGGGGAATCTGAAAAAAAGGAACTCATAATAAAATTATACATTCCTTTTCTATTAAGCTTTTTAGCTAATGTCCAACTCACATCCCATTTTTTGACATAATCAAATACCAACCTCCAAGTATCTTGCAACGGAGGCCTCCTTTTGTTAAAATGCACAAAACATCCTTCTTTCCATTCTTTCAGTATACCCTTTAGATGAAGTTTTATTAAGAAAACCCATGCTTGAGAATTATTTTGAACCACGGGAATCAAATTATTGTATAGAAAAATAGTAAAAAAGAAAACAATTGGATTTAACAACCCCAACCCACCCTCTTTTATCCCCAAATACAATGTATTCCTTTTAATAGGATTTAAACGGCTACCCCATATACCGCTAAAAAAGCATCTCATCAAGGACGTTTCAAGCCTTTTCAGGATAAAAAAAATATTACTTATAAACAAAAAGATTGGAATAAGATAAGTTTTCACCAAATAAATACGTTTCTTTTTTGCCAATCTGTGTTTATTCCATTGAGACACTTTTAGGTTTGCTTCATTTAATGCCTCTTGCCAATTATCCCAATCACTATTTTTGCCCCCAAAATAAATACCCAGAATTTTGCATGGTGCTTGCTCTACTTTAAATCTTCCTACCCTAGCAGGATTTTCAGGAAATCCTGATATTGCTACACATTTAGTTTTTTCTTCATTAATTTTAGCCCCTATGGTTTTCCCTACAGTTTTAAGTAATTCATAAGCTAATTCTATAGCCTCACTATTGGGCAGCACTAAACAAATATCATCTGCGTAAACTATTAATTTAGGAAGATTAATATCATGCATTACAATGGATCTGATTAAAGGAGACCTACATATAGTTCTCAACACTGGATCTAAAGCAAACACATATAAAATAGGGCTAAGGGGGCATCCCTGTCTGACTTCTTTTACCACACTGTGAGGTCTACCTCTCCACCCATTTTCCAGTGGAATAACCATAGCTAATGCATAGCATAGTTGTACCCAATTCACAAATTGGGTAGATATCCCATAAGCTTTCAGGCATTCCCATAGGTAATTGTGAGACACTACGTCAAAGGCTTTCTATTGGTCTATACTAACCAAATATCCTTCTAACCTATTAACTGTGTCTTTACCTGCTGACATGATTTCTTTAATTAAAATTAAAGCATCTGTTAAATGTCTCCCAGGTACTGCGCAGAACTGCTGTACATGTATCAAGTTCTGTGTTAACAAAGATAATCTATTCCCCAAAAGCTTAGCAAATATCTTGAAATCTACATTTAGGAGTGTTAAAGGTCTCCAATTTTTAATATCCATTCTATCGCCTTTCTTGAAAAGGAAAATAAGTAATCCCTCATACATTTGACTAGGTAGCAGCATATCCTCCAAAAAAGAATTATATACCGCTAATAATTCCTTTGGCATTAACTCCCACAAAATTTTATATACTTCTCCTGGTAACCCATCAGAACCGGGAGAGGTATTTTTCTTTAATGTAGATATCACATTACTCATTTCTGCCTCAGTAAAGGCCACTACCATTTTAATTTTGGAATCAGGGTCTATTTTTGGCAAATTTGCAGCTTCTAATAAATGGGGTATAAAATTAGAAGGGGGTCCCGACGTCCCAAAAGTGCTTTCCACATGTTCATCTAAAAAATCTATTATTCCCTTGTTGTCAAAAACCACAACCCCTTCTTTTTTCCACAACCCCGAAAACTGCCGCTTGTTCGATCTAGCTTGACACGCTAAAAAAGGACTCACCTGAGCATTTTTCCCTTGCGTCCTGAATTGTTGCTCTTGATTTAAAGATTTCATACGGTCATACTGGTAAGATGACATCTGAATCTTTATATGATTAATTTCTTTAGATAAATCCTTGCCACTTTCATGCTGAGAAGACAATAGAGATTGTAATGACCACCTTAACTTCAAATAATTCCTGTTTCTCAAACTCGCCATTGCTCTTCCTTTATATTGAAAGTAACCAGTCAGACATCTTTTTAAGGCTCCCCACCAACTTCCTAAATCTTCATGTAAACCCATCGTAGAAATGTGATCTTTTATTATCATACTTATATCTGATATGACTGAAATTTCTTTTAAACACGAAACATTAAGCTTCCAAAACCCTGGTCCTTGTACTCTATTCTGTCGGGCGCTCACCTTAATTCCAATTAATACGTGGTCCGAAGTTTCCACAGGAATATAAACTAGTCTATCTGTAACCTTTCTGGCACAAATATCAAGTCTATCCGAGATGTTAATTTCCCTTTAAAGAAAGTAGGTTTACTTAATCTTTTCCCATTATTATGTACATCTTTTAGCCCTGCCTGAGCCAGAATAGAAGATAAACAGGATTTATCACAATATTGCTTCCCTATTTCCTTTTCCGTTCAAAATTAATGTTAAAATCTCCTCCCAAAATTAACAACCCTTTTTTGTACAAATATGGTCGTATTTTATATAATAAATCAATTCTTGCAGACTTCACCTGTGGTCCATACACTGTAATTATACAACAGGGAATGTCTTTTATCCTCACATCAATCATTAAAGCTCTACCTGGCTCAATTTCAACAGTCTGGAGTAAACTTACTTCAAAGGTGTTAAAGCATACCCCCACACCACTACACAAATCCTCACCTAAAGACCAAAAAGACGCACCCCACCGCCATTGATTTCTAGCTTCAGCTATCTCTGCCACAGTGTACAATCGAGTATCCTGTAAAAGATACACATCATATTTTAATGCCGAAAGTATGCCAAAGGTTGTCAAACATTTTACATACGATCTGATACTATTAACATTTAGAGAGGTTATAGTTAAAGGAAAAGAAGCTTTAAGGAGGGGGTTTAAAAGGTTTATTACTAGACCTGGTCACCCGCTTAACCACCTCTAGTGCCTTTTGCTTTCCAGGGCGCCCTGTGCTGGATTTAGAGGATTCTGCACTAAATTCATTTAGGTTCTGGTTTGATACTGGGGAACTTTCTTCCATTTGTTCTCCCCAACTTGCTAAAATAGAATATCTATTTGATAGAGGCAGAGGAGATTTCGAGGAGTCCCTGATCAAAACATTTCCTACCAATACTTCTCTTCCTTGCTGACCCTCTTTCTCCTTTATATTTAAAGGAGCATCCTGATCATTATTCAACTGCCTCGTAAACCGAACAGGGGATCCATGGAGGGTAACAAAGGGGGTGGACATATCTTCACTGCCTAGACCCACACTCGAGGTTAAATGTGATTCTTGTGGCATAGAATTGCCTGATTCCTCGGATCTTGATCTTACACTGGGTCTTCTTCCATTTCTGGGGCCTCCCCCTCTTCCCCTTCCCCTCCGTTTCTCTCCTACCCTTGTTCCTAATTCATTGTTCTCAGTTTCTATTTGGGCGCTACGAGCTTGTACTAACAAATGTTCTTGATCTGAGGTCCCATTAGACTCTACATGTTTCCATGCACAGTCTGCAAATACATGATCAGTTTCATTGCACAAACTGCATACTGGAGGACTTGTACATTCTGAAATTAGATGTCCTAACATCCCACAGTGAAAACAACGGATCTGCTCACAGGCTGTATTTAGATGGGATAGTGAACCACATTTGAAACAACTTTTAGGTTGACCTGCATAAAATATAATACCCCTATCCCTTCCCAGATAGAAAGAGCTGGGCAAATGTTGAATGCCCTCAGCATCATGAATTAGTCTAACGCGAAAAGTCCATCCTCCAGTCCAAAAACCATTAACATCCAAAATTGGGCGAGGTTTATCCTGCACATAGCATTTTTTCTCTAACCAAAACATAATATCCGATATATTCACCCCTTCATTTCGGAATAATATTGTCACTGTTTTAACTGTAGGTTTGGTTATTGGAATCGCTTGAAAGTCTTTCCATTTTTCATTATTTTGCAAATTATAATAAAGTCTCCAAAACTTATCTAAAGACATTTCAGTGCAGAAACTGACATCATAATAACGATCTCCAGGTGGATGAATTAGAGCATACACTTCGCTTGGTGAAAATGACATAGAGTCTATTAATAAACTTTTGCCCACCCAAACGCGGTCAGGGGCTATTGATAACTGCCCAATGTACCTCAGCCTTACTAGGAATCTGCGTTTAGCCGACTCCACAGGTTTTCTAAAAAGGCCAGCAAAGGTTTTCACCGGTTCCTCTCCCACATTTACACCACTTACTGACTCGTTGTTTTCTTCCTCCCTCATTGATTGTGAAGATCCTTCTGTAAGTACAGGCTCTGTTATGTGCCGAGGAGTGGAAGGAACCTCCATCTCTGTGTGCAGAGGTTTGTTTATCAAACATGTCTCCTGTCCATCCGTGGCGTCTTGCGTTTCTAAAAAAACAATGGCCTCAGTTTGGGAGAGAGCATCCTCACTTTTGTCTTGTTGGCACTCTAAAATTTGACAAATTTCCCCAGTTTGTTCTTTACTTTTTTGTCCAATAGGTAATGAATTACTAGTTCCAGGAATTGGAATTAAAGGGTCCGGGACCCACTTGTTTCCATCCCATATCCAGCCCGCTTTTACTAATGCTTCTCCAGGGGACCAAGGTTCTAGTGGGCTCAAGTTTTTAGAATTCTGTACCAAACCCGACATTTTCCTTATAGCGGGATTCGAACTCTCTTCGTTTTCCATTTGATGTTCAAAACGCTTACCTCCTTCGTAGTTCGGGCTTACAGGGGAGTGTTTCCTCTTATTCCTTTCTACTTCAAGTTCCTGTTGACAAGTCTGATAATCTTTCTCAGCCATTGAAATTAAATCCAAAAGATATTGTTTTTCCTTTTTTAACTCCTCGGTTAAAACCATTTCGTCTTTTCCTTCAATATCCATATTATTTCCATCTGATTCTATCGTTTCCTTACATATCTGGCTTATCTCAGTCTCCTGGCTTTGAAACTCTTTATTCGCTGCAGATGCACCTTCCAAACCAGTTGGAGTCGCGTACTCACAACCTTCCTCTTCGAGCTCCTCCGACTGACTGGGCTCCTCCATCGAAAAGAGTAGGGGAATTTCCCCGGTGTCCTGTCCAAATTTCCCTCATTCACTAAAAATACCACCAACAGCTTAATCCGGTTCTATTTCAGTTGTTTACCATCTGTATCCCCCCTCCCCCCGGTCACCCCTGAAAAAGGGACTTCTAGGCCCAGTGGGCTTACCGGGTCAACACAATTCAACAAACAAACAAGTAGTTTCTTCTTAAGTCCCTTGGCAACATGCTACAGGTCAAATTCGTGTTTCACACCTGGGTACGTCTCAGCCATCATCGTCTGGATTGTGCAGTGTTGGTCCGTAGCAAGTACTGAGAGCTGCACATCATTGTTTGACAGATTGGCTAGACAAGTTTTCAGACCCCCGGGCTCCATCAAGTGACTATTCTTCACCTTAGTCACTTTCACAGTCTGCTGTTCTATGACTGTGTTTGACTCTGTCTCCATAATGGTGTAGGTTCTCAAAGTGGCACAGTGTCCCGGACTGTTGCATCTTGCATCCCCCGATACCACAAGCTTCCGATGGCTCATGGTGTTGAAAGTAGCTGTCCGTTTTGTATCCCACAGCTCATTCACAGATAGAAGTATGACTGTCCTTTGAACATTGATACATTGTTGCACAGTCAAGAAAGCAATAGACAATGTGTCACAGATTTCTGCAAAATCAGTGTATAAAGTCCCACAACTGAAGATGGTGGTTGGCAGTAGGAAGTTTAGGGTTGGAATTCCATGAACATGGTATTGTGAATACCATGTCTCAGTATGTCCTGAGAGACTTCTGTCTTAATTGATATCAGTGTACCATGCTGTGCAATGTGAGGCACATCACTGAGTGGTTTACAACAACCTGTCCTTGGATACAAGTTGAATAGTCAGAAAAATATCTTGGTGGACACTAAACAATAGTCCAGATGGGTATGGCCGCTGTCTACAGAATTTACATCTGAGTAACTTGATTTCCCTTCGTCACCATTAGGCACATAGTCAGGGTCTGTATGATCCCACTGTTCCTGTTCAGACTCGGACTCTGAGAGCATCACACGGTCCATATCATTGGATGTTGCAACAACTGGTGCTGTAGAGCTGTGTGATGCAGCTGTGGGACTATTGTGTTCCACATCTGTAGGGAGTGTGGCATGATGCTGATGGTATTCCATTGGGTTATGCTTTTGTGTGTTTGTGGTTGCTGCTGCATAAGGATAATCATGTGTCCAAATGTACCCACTCATCACATCATCGGTCAATGTCCAAGCGCTCACCATAGAGATCTTCTGTTCTTTAGTGCTGTACAGTTTGTCACAGCTAGTACCCTTGTCCCTAATACGGGGTTTACTCTGACTGTAACCAACTTGTACCACGACATCCTTACATGTTTTTTGGGATTGTCACTTGCCTGTGATGATGTTCTGCTTGTGACATTGGCAGGAGCACTCCTATGCATACAAAGGGACACAGAATGTTGTGTAACACTAGAGAACATCAGACACTGTCCTACACATGACAAATGCTACAGTAGCTCTGCATCAACATACACTACCTGCAACCTAACACATTACAATAGCATTAGCAGTGACTGCCTTAGCTCAGATGTTGTCAGTATGTGACACATTGAGACCTCACATGATGAGTAGTAGTACTGTACATGTATACTGATTGGGACAAGTGTGTAGTGATACACCTGTGATGCGAATCACAAACACCCACTGCTGGGCATGTGTGCTCCATTTGGTTGATAAGGGGCACCGACAGTACAGGTCTGACCAGCATGTTGACATCACATGTTGGCCTTTAGTATGACCGTGCGGTGTTTATGACATTGTGGCAGGGACTTCATTCACAGCACATGATACACTATCACACGTAGTCCAGTTTTCCCCCTGCACCTTACTTATCCACAGTGTTTGACAGATGCCACCGACAGTTGAGGAATGATAGCCATTGAGATTGCATAGTCAGGCATGTAGACCCAAGCAGGACCGTGTTATGCCAATGCAACAGATGCCAAGGTGTGCCTCTAATATCCTGAGACGGTCATCACACTAGCTATCACCCCTATATGGTCAACAGTGTCCGTCAAGCAACAGGGCATACCTCTATCATGATAGGCAACATTCATAGACCTCAGTGGTACAGAGTGCCTTGTGTGAGATGCCTGCCAACACGTCAGGGACACGTCTTGGACACGCTGCACACCACCACGTGGCATCACATTGCTCGTTGTATCTATCAAGATGGTTGTGTGTCATCAATACAACTCAATACACCCATGAACTGCCAGATACAGGTATCATGTAATTAGCTACGGAGCATAGCGATGTCAAATCCCACCACAACACAGTTGACACAGTGTGACAGTGCAGTACTGCCCCAAGAGATGTTGTGCAACTATTACACATAACACTAATAGCATGGTTGACCAGCAAGCCAACTACAGTGATACTCAATGCTTCCTCCTGTGGAGGAGGGGTTGGCTTTGGAGATGTGATGTGGGGTGAGAGAGGTGTTCTGGCAACCCATACCTAGCCCATCTGGGTGTGTGTGTGTGTCCACAGTGGAATGCATCTGTCCAGTACGTCAGTGGTGCTAGGAGAACACACCGCTGGCAGGCAGACCTCATGAGCTAGGCACATCTGTTTATACATGGCAGTATCACAAGGAGTAATGTAAGACTGTCACACACCTCCCAGCTGGTCACGTGTCAGCACCACCTAGACCATTTGACACATATGATACAGATACGTACACATGATTCTCCCAACACAGACAGGCCTCACACCACCCCATGTCTGTCTGATTGTGCACCTATCCACCTGACATTTCTGATGCCCACTCCCCCTTCACCCTCACCCCTCCATGCCCAGATCCATCCCCTATGTGTTACTGTATGTGTGGCACAAGTTGCCAACTTGTTGCTACTGTCTGGGACCCCATATGTAGCACTCACAGACATAGCACAACAGCCTTACCTTGTTGGGTTCCACTTCCATGACTGAGTTGCCAGACTGTGCAGGTGCCGCCATGTCACCTGACCATAGTGGGTATTGAGGCAATCATATCCCATCCTGTGGATGTTCTGTGTCCTGTGCATCACTTACAGCAATGTCCATGTCTGCATCAGTGATTATATGCACCTGTCACAAACACAGGTGGTCTGCAGATGTCAGTTAAAACAGACATGTGCACGTGCTGGTAACACTGCAATACTGTGTACTAGAATGTGTCTAAGCAATGAGTCATGACAGTGTAAATGCGTGCCATGAGCAGAACCACACCCCACCACTACCACATTGTGTGTGTTGCATGCACAGGACAAGGTCATTGTGGCCTCAACACAACTGACATGTGACGGTACAGGCCTCTGACTGTCATGTTATCTGATGTACGTATAGTAACATACACTCATAGATGGTGATGGCATCAACGGACCTTCTGGCCCATCCAATCTGCCTCGTACCCCTGTAGTGCACTCCACAGTAGCCTGGGCCCCCCTGCCCATTAGCCTTATGTGTCTGTCCCAAGCTGTCTAGTATTACACTAGTCACCACATATACCACCCCCCCCCATAAGTGCATTTCAGGTTTCCAACAATCCCTCTGTCACTAGTCACTAGGTGTGCTCTCTTATTGCTCATGTACTGCCCCCCTCAGGAGTCTTGGTCCATACCCCCGTGTAATGTATCCTTCCATCCTGTGCAGGACCCTACCCACTCCACCCTTGTTCATCCATTTGATATCTTCACAGGTCATGATCATGTCCCTCTCCTCTTTCCTGGTCCACAGTGTAGATAGACCCAACACCTTGCATCACTGTTCATATGGTGTGCCTGTCATCCTCTGCACCATCTTGGCTGCCCTTTGCTGGACACTGTTGATTGTATCTGTAGCCTCGCGCAGGTAAAGCCTGTAACACTGGACACCATACCTTTGGTGTGGCCTCAACAGGGCATGTGACAGGAGCTTCAGAACCCCCCTGTGTCTGCTGGTGTTCCCCTTGCCAACACTTGCCAGCATCCCAACTGCCATCCCCACTGCCAATTAGCATTGCCTCCCTAGCTTGAGGCTGCTGGTGACTGGTACCCCCAGATCACTCACCTCTCCTGTCACCCTGTCTCCCCTCCCAGCATGTACTCAGCCTATTGGTTCCTCTGTCCCTGGTGCATAACTGCACATCACTCGTTGTTGCATGCGAGCTGCCAGGACTCCACCCACTCCCCATGTACTCCCAGATCACTTCTCATAACCCCCTCCAGGAGTGTCACCTCTGTTACAGATATTCGTGTCATCCTCACCGAGGGCTCCCTCCCCGTCAGTCTGACTGCAATGTCTGCTACATAGATATTGAACAGTGGGGATCACAGTACTGCTCCCTGGTGGACTCAACTGCACACCTGCCTGACCCCTATGTACATTGCATTGACCACCCACCATTGACCCCTATCTTCCAACATGATTACAGCCCACCTTGATGACTTGACCCCCACACCCCTATGCTATCCAATATGGTGACCAGCCTCCTATGGGGATTGCTGTTGAGGGCCTTGCTGAGATTCAGACTGGCCACATCCACTGCACCACCCTGGACCACTGCCTGTGTCACCTAGTCGAACATTTTCATCACATTGGACTGGCATGACGTGCCCCTAGTGAACACATGCTGTCTGTCATCCAGCAGTCCATTCAGCACCAGGTACTGCATTACCCTGTCTCTGATGTGTTCCCTCATGACCTTACCCACCATGCTGGTTAGGATGATGGAGCGGTCGTGTTCTCCCAGTTCCCTGAGCTGTGATATACTACTACCCTTTCAGCCTAACCATGACCATGGCATGCTCCACCCGGACCTAAGAGGCAGCATACAGTGAGTGATGGTGGACTGCATCTGAGCAACTGTCATTGTTCCCGGCGCATCTTCAGGTTGTCACCAACATCATATTGTCAAGGGGTGGAGGTGTGCAACCCATACTACAGCACCACTCTTCCACTGTCTGTATTTCTTGTAGTATGGTGCTCCTTCCAATGACTATATGACATATGCCAGCAGATAAAGGCCTAGAGGTCCATCAGGTCTGCTCGAATATACAGCTAGCATCACTTCACCTGCAGTTATCTCTCCCTCCCACCCTTCCTGTCCATCAACCCTCCCCCTTGCCATGTCCCAGCAGGGTCCCAGCCCAAGTTGACGCAGTCCACTCTTCCAAGGGGGAGCTGTGGGTGTTGGTCGCATCAGCGGGGCAGAGTGCATGGGGAGTGCAGTGGTGGCTGTCGGGGGTGTATTCTGGCCGCTTCTGCATCAGGTAGCCACACATAGATTATCAGCGGAGCCAGTCTATGCCGCATCGGTGGTGTGGTGCACAGGGGATCAGCGCACAAACCTGCCTGGGGAGTGCACCCAAACAGTGGGAATGGCATGACGCATCAGACACATGGCTGGGCCACATAAGGAGCATGACCAGCTGCTCTCATTGTCTCTGGAGGAGCTCTTACTGGGTCCCATCAGCAACACCCCAGTCCCTACCTCAATGACAGACCCGATGGTGGTGGAGCCAGGTGGGGAGGAGGTCATTGTAATACATAGATACATAGATACATAGACAGTGTCGGCAGATAAGGGCCTATGGCCCACCTAGTCTGCCCATTTGAGCTTGTAAGTTCAGTTTGTTTTCCTAGAAGTCTATTTCCCCTTACCCCTGACCTCTAGAATTCCTTTATGTCTATCCCATGCATTCTTAAATCCTGTGATTGTTTCAGCCCCCACCACTTCCTCTGGCAGGGTGTTCCACTTGTCCACCACCTGTTCTGTGAAGAAATTCTTTCTCATGTTTCTCTGAATCGTCCTCCTCCAACTTCATCCCATGCCCTCTAGTCCTGAAACATCTTTTCGCTTAAAATAGTGTTTTCCTGCACCCTGTTCCTCCCTGTAAGATACTTGTATGTCTCTATCATATCTCTCTCCCTCCTCTCCTCCAGGGAGTACATGTTCAGTTCCTTCAACCTGTCTTCATAGGACTTGTGATGCAACCCATGCACCATCTTTGTTGCCCTTCTCTGAACCTTCTCTACGCTGTCTATGTCCTTACATAGGTATGGTCTCCAGAACTGTACACTGTACTCCAGGTGGGGCCTCACTAGTGTCTTGTATAGCGGAATTATGACCTCCCTTTTCCTGCTGGTGATGCCCCTGCCTATACATCCCAGCATCCTATTTGCTTTACCTGATGCCTTGTCACACTGTTTCTACCTTGAGGTCATCAGAGATGACAACCCCAAGATCCCTTCCTGCTTGGTGCATGCTATATCCTCACCCCCAACTGATATATTGTGCCAGGGTTTTTGTGCCCCATATGCATTATCTTGCACTTTTGCATTGAATTTCAACTGCCAAACCCTTGACCATTCTTCAAGTTTCTGCAGGTCCCTCTCATTCTGTCTACACCCTCTGTGTGTCTACTCTGTTACAGAGCTTTGTGTCATCAGCGAACAGTGAAATTCTGCCTTCTATATCCTGTGAATGTCACTGATGAAGATGTTGAATAGGACCGTCCCAGCACTGATCCCTGTGGTACCCCACTGGTCACTCTTTCCTCTGTGGAGGACAGCCATTTACCACCACCCTCTGTGTCCTGCCACCCCGCCAGTTACCTACCCACCACACTACTGTCCTGCCCACACCCATATTCCCAGTTTGTGTAATAGTCTTCTATGTGGCACAGTGTCAAAGGCCTTGCTGAAGTCCAGATAGGCCATGTCCACTGCCCTCCCCTGATCCACCTCCCTAGTCACCCAGTCAAAAAATTCAATGAGGTTGGTCTGACATGACCTCCCCCTGGTGAAACCATGCTGCCTTGGGTCCTGTAGTCCATTGACAACCAGATGTTCCACCAATCTCTCCTTCAGTAGTGCTTCCATGATCTTTCCCACTACCGAGGTGAGGCTGACTGGTCTGTAATAGGGGAGATTGGGCTGGACATGTAGCTCCGGTGGTGGGACTGTCTTGGGGGCCCCAAGTATAAATCATGCTGTACTCCTGGTCCTGTACATGTCTGTATGACAGACTGTACAGCTCTGAGGGTGGTTTGCCTCATGGTATAGGGAGCTGCCATCCTTGGTAGAATGGTGTGGTGCTCAGGGTGTGTGACAGCCATGGCTCCTAACTGGGCCTGGAGGTTGGGGGTTGCCCAGTCTGCCGGCAGCTGTCACAACATAGGGCAAAGGGTGACAGAGGTGGGTGGCAGATGGCAGCGATGAGGGGTGGGCTGCACAGAGTAGGGGGGAACTGTGAGGGGCATACTGGCATTGGTAGGCTAGTATCCAGATGCAGCACAGCAGGCAGGTGTGGGGGGCTGCAGTGGTGACCTTGGGTCACATGGGGGGGTAGCTGGGGAAACATTGGGGCAGGCGATATGGGGGGTGTGGTAGTGGACCATGGGGGAAGGAGAGGAACACCAGGGTGTTGGGGGGACCCTGGGCTAAGCAAGTGCCAGGGGGCCTGGCAGGAGGTTAGGAGCTGTGCGACACAGGGGGCCAGGAGTGAGGACAGGTAAGGGCGCGGGGGTAGTGGCCATGTAGAATGGTTAGGCAGGATCAGTCAGTAGTGGGAGACCAGACAAATGGCACAGAGCAGAACAACACATTCACACCCCTGACCCTCACATAGGAGGGGGGGTATGGAGGGAAAAAGGCTTGTCTGGTGGCAGGCAGGTGGGGACTGGTGATGGACACAGCAGGGCAGGGGGCTGGAGGACTTACTCTCAGGCATAGTGCCTTGGGGGTGCAGGATGCAGTGATGGATAACAACGCTGCCTATAGCCAATACTACCATTCCAGGGTAGCCATACCCAAGCAGGTGTATGATAAAGCAGCCAGAAGGGCCACCAGGGTGATGTGATAAGCCATGGCAGTGGCAGTGCTGTACTTGGTACAGGGGACTTGAACAGGTGCCATAGAGTACTCCAGGTATATCTGGGACAGATAACAAGGGACAGGGCAGAGTAGTCGACTTCATGTGGAGAGGTGTGGGTGGGTAAATGAGGCTGGGAGACGGCAGAGGCACAAAGTGCCGTTCTTGCCTTTGTCATGACCACAGCGGATGGAGGGAAGCATTGTCGGGAGAGGGGGATAGAGGACCAGCCATTGCTGTGGGACGATTGTCTGTTGACATGCTCAGTGAGAGGGTATGGGACACCCCCAGGGCCCTGGGAGGGGGTAACGCACCGGGCCTAGATGGGATCCATCCCAGGGGGCTCAGGGCACTGGTGGATCCCTTGGCCTCACCTCTGCCGGGACTGTTGAGCTCCACCCTGCAGTCTTGGTGGGTGCCTCAGGAGTGGTGGATGGCCCATATTGTGCCTATTCACAAGGGTGGCACACGAGGGGTGCCAGGTAACTATGGGCCGCTTAGCCTGCCATCAGTGGTGGACATTGTGTTGGAGGTCATCCTGAAGGTGTGGCTGGAGGGGAGATTATGTCAGACCACTCTGGTGGGGTTCTATAATGGAGTTATGTGTGAGCTGGATCAGGGCATGTCAGTGGATGTCCTTTTCCAGGACTGCAGAAGAGCAATTGACTCAGTGCCACATCTGGGGCTACTGGGGATGCTGGAGGGTATAGTGTGAGGGATCGGATAGTTGGGTGGCTGGGTCCATGGGTAGCGGGGTGAGTACAGAGGGTGATGGGGTGGAGGTCTCATTCTCCAGGTTACTCATTGGCGGGGTCCCACAGGGGTCTGCACTGAGCTCGCTCCTTTGTAACATCAATATCTCAGTCATCAGACGTGGTATCATGAGTGGGATTAGCCTCTTTACAAATGACTCGCAACTTTGCATGGTGATGGATGGGGGGAGGGAATGCTGACTCTCCAGGAGGACCTGTAGACTCTGGGGAGATGGTCACAAGGCCATAGGCTACTGTGTATTGCTGTAAATTGCAGGGTTCTGCACCTGGGAGGCCAACATCCCAACTCATGTATACACCTTGGGGTGGGGGTGAACCACTGCAGGTGTGTAGGGGGGTGGACAACCTCAGGGTGGTGGTGGATGCCAAAATGAATAACACAGAGCAGTACAGCAGAGCCATGGCCCAAGTGAACATTATGCTGGAGTGCTTAGCCAGTTGGATGCCCTAAAGGGGTTGTGAGGTCCTCCATTCGCTGGGCATCTGTCTGGTTAGGCCACACCTTGCATACTGCATGTAGTATTGGCTTCCCTACATAATGAGGGACATTGCGTTACTGGAGAGGGTGCAGTGGACAGTGACCGGGATGTTACTGGGACAAGGGGAAGGCCCCATGAGGAGAGCCTGGGGGAGCGCAATCTGTACTCAGAGGTGGGATGGGGGTGACATAATGCAGGTCTTCAGGTATATCAAGGGATTGCATAGGGTAAGCCTTGAGGTGGTCTGTCAGCTGAGAGAGGTGGAGACCACCAGGGGACACTCAGTGTAGCTGGATATGGGGTGGTTAAGGGGATTAACAAGGAGGCGCTACATCACTGAGTGGGTGGTGGCACCCTGGAATGCACTGCCCAGGGAGCTGGTGGCTGCTACTACTGTGGATTGCTTCAAGAATGCCTGGGATAGGTACTGCAGGAGGGTGCATCTCAATGCCCTTCTGGGAAGTGGAGGGCCTTGTGGGGTGGGATGGGGAAGGGGCTACAGACAGTGCCCTGAGAAGGCACTGTCCATCAAGCAGATCCAATAGGCCATAGGGCCTCGTCTGCTGGCATGATTGTATGGTAGTATGCTAGTATACACCTTCCACCGGACACACTTTTCACCCAGCTACCGCCCACTCCTCATACTTGTGTCTCTTTATAACGTCCCTGCACCTTCCTCCTTCCAGTCCCATAACATGACCCTGGGTGGCCATCCCCTCCCTTATACTGCACAGCCCTTCCATACCTGTCATAGTTATTTCTGTCATGTACTTCATGGATTCATTCATATTCACCCTGTCCTACCCCTCCTCCAGTGTGTACATGTTCACCCTCTCAGCCTCCTCTCATTTAGTAGGTCCCCCATCCCCCTTGATCATCTTTGTCACCCTGCGCTGCATCTCTTCCAGTACCATTATGTCCCTCATCAGCTATGGGCACCAGTACTGCACCAAGTACTCCAAATGTGGCCTAACTATTGATCTGTACAGTGGACTATTCACCTCCCCATGCCTCAAGGCCATACCACCTTGCAATGCAGCCCAGCATTATGATGGTCTTTCCACCACTCAAGTGGCATGCTTTGTGACCTCATGCAAGGGTGGTCTAGTGGTACACGGCCAGCCATGCAGCCCATTCATACTTTCATTTAGCACCTCTGGCCACATTAATGTACCTGACATGAGGCCTCAGTCAAGGCAGTGGTTTTCCCCAATGATAGACCAACACCTGCCCATTTGTCATCACTTCCCCCATGTTGCATTGTCAGGTGATGACACATGGTTGAAGTCTTGTGCTGAGCATTCATATGACTTCAACATTGCAGGTCATATCGTATTTCCCACAGCATGCGTTGGAACATCAATTGCAATCATGTTCTAGTAATGTTGCTGACACCTTGCCAAGACACATGTATGTACCTGATCAGTTATGATGGTGTCCACTGGGCAATGCTGCATGCATGGCATGCCATACGGCTCACTCATTTGTTTTCTACATGTTTCAGTAGTTGGCTGATCAGCTGTATGTGTTGACCTTCCAAATGGAAACATGGACGGGATGGATTCTTCTTCAATCTGTTTGACGGAGCCATCGAAAACCCGCCCTCAGAATCAAATTGACCTTTGGTCTCATAAGTCAGTGGTTAGGAAATGTTCCCTGCATAAGTAGCTACTTTTTGTCAATGGTGGGTTCTTCCTTCTCATGCTGTTAACCCATCTATCTAGCAGGACCTTGTTGTTTAATGGTATGTGATGAAATGAGAGGGATCTGTTGCATACTGATGTATTGTGGCAGCCAGGTACCATGCAAAACAGTCCATGATGGGTATTTCTCAGACCATCTGTCTTATCCATTCTTATGACTGCTGATAGACATTTGTGAACTCCACATGGGTTTCACAACATGCTTCAGTTTGGTGATATGTCAAGAGACACCTACATGTATGAAAACCGGGTAACACATGATAGTTACTTCACATGGATCACATGTATGGTCATTCAGTCACAGCAACTGACATGGTCAGACATATCCTGAGATCAGTGTGATAGACTATTGCTAGTGAACTCACCTGCTGTCTGCAGTCCCACAATAGGCACAGCAGGGCGACAGCCTTTAGATGTCATGCACAGGTTCTTGAACTGTGCACCCAGTATTTGGCTTCTACTACACATGGCTGTTGGGACAGTTACTGTCTTTTTATTATCGTACTGACAGGGATGTTGTGAGTGGGCATCATGCAATGTCCCTGATACTATTGCAATGTCCATGATGTGTTACCATCGCACATGCAGCCAAGGTATGCTTCATCCATGATAGTGTCATGCATGGCAGTGATGTATGGTGTATGATGTAAGACATGTTTGGGTTTTGCTATTACTGCGGGTACCTGCTAACACAGTGATGATGATCATCATGAGACTGATATATGAGTGCCTTCACCCTCAGCATCTGCAGGTACAGTCACAGCCACAGACATGGTCAGATGTTATCTGACATGTATGTGATATGTGTAACCCCTCACCCCTGCCTTTCTAGCAAAACGACAGGTGGCATGCTGTTGAAGCTGACAGCAGTACCTGGTGGGGACTGGGTTTGGGGAGGATGAGGTTACTCGGCACAGGGGACCTAGGTTTGGCTACTCTGCACAGGGGCACCCAAGTAAATCTGAACACAGGAAGCAATAACTGTAATGTCCAGAACCAGGAATGGGATTCTTCAGTGTGGCTTTTATTCACATCCAAGTTGAACAAACAAAGCATAGATGGACCCCCCACGGGGCTACATTCCTGGTAATGCAGATTAGAGACAACAGAACACTTTATCACTATTTCCAGCCTTCAGGCTCTAAACCAACCAGGCACACAGCCCGGACTTGCATGCAGCTTTGGGTACACAGCCTGACTTGTACACTACTGAGGTTTTCCCTGCTGGCCTGGCTCCCCCGCCAGCCACTTGATCCGCGGTCCATTTGAGGAATGAATCAATTATCCTGTTGTGGCTCCCCAAACCACACTAGAGTCTTCGACTTCTAGAGAGAATTTTCCTTACAATCCCACATCTGGGTACTTCCCTCATCACTGGCCAAGTGCCTGAGGTAAAGTAGAAATCCACAGAAGAAATCCGTAGAGGTGGACCTGGTCACTAAAGATGGGGTGCCACCCACCTCCAGCTCCCACAGCCCATACCCGGCCATTTCTCTGGAAACTGAACAATTCCTTTACTGAACTTTCAAATGTAGATTCTGGGTAGACATCTGTCACATCTCCTCTACATATCATTTGCATCCCAACAAGCTCTGGACTTGAACCTACTTTTAATTTGCTTAGCCCATTACTCTAGGCTTCCACTATTTTAGTAGTTCAATCCCCACATTGTCACACAAGTCCCAGGGTGAAAAACATAGGCCCTTTTAGCAAGAGCAGACACTCACCCTCACATTGCAGGTGCACCACAGGCGACTCACAAATCTTCTTGTTCTCCCAAATATACTCTGGAACAAACAGGCAGCTTCTCCTTTACAAGCAGAACTAGGGGGTTGCCCCAGGAATCTGCAGGGAACCCTTTCCTGCCCCCATTCCCGAAGGGAGGGGGCACTGAGACCCGAAAACAGCAGTCTCCACCAGTTCAATTATCTTCTGTGTCTCTCTTTAAGGTGGAGACACACACCCTTTTAAACTAAAAGTAGCCCTCTGTCAGGGCTGAGGCTCCTAGAGCCTACTCTGAGCTGCTGAGCTGCTTTCTCAGCAAGCTCCCAACTTCACACTGCACTGACTCACACTCACTGACTGACTTCAAAACCTCCCAACGTTCTATATCACCTCCCTTGCTGCAGATTCCAATGTGGCTCATGCAGCTGTGATAGTTCTATTGGTGATGTCATCCCTCAGTCTCATCTGAGACTGAGAACAGAGTGAGACAGTGTGAAACCCATTTAACTGGAGTTTCACAAGCTGCCTTCCCTGCCTACAACTAGGTCTTACTGGGTTTCTAGTAACCCCGGGTAACAAGGGGGTTACATATGTATTGAAATGTGTCCTGCATTCTGCAGTTCCATTGTATGGACAGCAGGGAGGCACGCCTTACACATTGTGAGCTGTATCTGGCATTATCTGACCATGTGTGTGGCTACTACTGTATTTCTGTAAGGACCACAGGCATTGTATATTCAGCTAAGCACCATGGGCACAGAGGTAGCTGCTGTGGACTGCACCCTCGAACATATATCCACGTGAACCTCAGCATATCATTGGGTTGCACACATATGGTACATGGTCAGGCACCAGTTGGTGTCCACCACTCAGTCATCAGTCTGTCATCACATTGTGAACAATAAGTTCCTGTTCCCCATGGTGTGGCCATAGTCAATGGCCTCCATCATGCAAGAGGAATACCTGATCCCCCTCCCCAACTGCTACAGTCACAGGATTGCAACATGTCATACATGGATGCAGACATTTTCTGAGCACCACTGGCATACACACAAAGACACATACACCTACACAGGACTTGTGTAGAGCTTGGCCAACACTATATGATGCACATATGTCCCCTGGAGCCACACTTGACTGTAGCATTCCTGTTTACTATGCATGTGACTCAAGCAAGGCCAGTAACATGGCTATGGGCTGTTCTGGCTCAAAGCATAGATATCTGGCACCACACTGCTGCTGGGCATATACATGTCACATTGTTCAGACATGCATACACATGACATGTCCTGATCAATGCAGATAGGGGGTTTGTTGGTACTACTACACGTTTACTGGATGTTTTGCTTTGGATAGCCTTTCAGTCCTGTCACACTCTCTTGTACACCATGTCCACATGGCTCATGGGTTCTCCTAGCATTATTCCATGCTACATGTGGTGACTGATACATTGTGATCCTGTCCTATACACCTGACACTGTTGGTGGTAAGCCTATTACATGACACATGTCCCCCTAACAGAGGATAACATTACAACTGGTCACTTGTCACACATTGCATTAGGACTATTGTCTTTCAATATGGCTATAGGACAGTCTCACAGTTCAGAATAACAGTTATGTTGTCACAGCCTATGGGCGACATGGCAGTCATCTGCACCTCATGCGGTATTTCATACCTGGGGGGTGTTGACAACTGCTACTCTCACACTGGGTGATGCCTTATTGCTTAGTCATCCATGCACATTCAGGTTGTTATGGTATCTGTTTGTCACATGCTATTCCTATACTATTGGTATGTCACATGCAGGTGACAGGACAGTACTAACAGCATGTGAGCACCCCCATGCACTCTACAATACTGTTTGTGACCATGTCAGGTGTGTTGTTAAATGTCAAACTGATGGGGAGTGGAATTACATTTGTGAGTGTAATGACAGTAACACCCATCATTGTCACAATGCTTTGTACTTGTGTTTGTTATTCCCTGTATGCATGTTAGCAGGGTACCTCTGTATATACATGGCATCACTGTATGTCTTTACATTATGTGTAGTCCTCACCAGTGCGTCTGTGAGCCATGTTGAGATGTGTATATACCCATTTGTGTTGGGGTCCCTATTTTGATGACAGTCATGCAGCTTGTACAATGATTTCTGTTGTCTGTCAGTTCCAAGGCTGACAGGGTCTTGTTGTTATGCGTGTTGGGTACTGTATTACTGCCACAGCCTGGCCCAAGTCTCACTCACTCACTCATGTCACAGGGACTTTTCTACCCATATAATGTAGTGCAACATGTTGTCATTGCCTTGCAGGTTTGGTGTAACCTGTGTTCAGAGGTGGCATACCTACAATGGACTGTCAATGTAGTCAGTAGTTCAATACTGGGGACATGACCTACAGCACCCAACAGATGGCAGAATCAGCAGGCTGTGAATGGGCCTGATACATCCAGCAGACAGACCAGTGTTTGATTCCCAGGCCCTCCACTTGCATACTGTGTGACACTTAGCGAGTCACTTAATCTCACCGTGATCAGGGATACCCCTGACACAGGCACTTGTGCCTAGAGGGCCTTACCCAGTTATCAAAGCATCACATACACAGTTTATAATACACAATGTTGTAAGTTGCTGCGTGACCTGTCAGTAGCTGTAATGGATTGTGCCTCATACCATTACACAGGTCTCCGGTTGTGTGGTGATCATTCAGTAGAATGTGGAGTTGTTAGGGCAGCACAGTCATGCTGTGTGATGACTGACTGCACTGAACAGTATGTACTTAGAGTGCCAAGTCATACAACTTGTTCAGGTCCTCAGGTGTCAGACATGATGTGACCGTCATCACCACACATATGGGCCGGTTTCACTCAGGGCACAGATACTTTTCTTTATCTTGTGTCTGATCATAGCAACTATGGAATCATACAGCACCATTCACATGGTTTCACACATCTCATCCAATAGTATTGCATGTTCATGTCATGTGCACTGTCACTAATATTTATTTATTTATTTATTTAAGAGTTTTACCAGGAAAACATACTGAGCAGGTTACCACTCGATTCCAGATGCGTCCTGGGGAATAGGGACATGTGGAACAATACATCATAAGAAGAGTGTACAAGTTATGCAATTACATTTACATACAGTAGAGAAAGATTGTACATTTTGAACAGAACACTATGCAGGAAGTTGTTATGAGAATACAGAGGTGAAGACAGGTGCATACAAGTAATAGACATGAAGTGGAAGCACATGTGTGCAGCTTTCATATTACAAACAGTAGGCAAAATCGTGCATGTGATAACTAACAAAGAGGTATAATTAGCTGTAAAACATGTGCGAAGCAAAAGAGTTTATAGACAGTTCTAAGAAAGGACTTCACCTCGACACCTAACAAATTGCACAACAAGCATGTAAACTATGCAGGGATGGTGTACTATGAGCACGTCAAGAGGGATTAATGAGAATAGTGGACTTGAGGTATCAGCCCTTTGGGTGGCCCTAAGTGCAGGCACATGTAGGGGAGAAGTGGGCCTTGAGGAGGTTGTTTTGGTGAGCCGGGTTAGTGAAGTTATGAACATCTTCTGGGAGAGCATTCCAGAGTTTAGGCATGAGATAATTGAATGCCGCTTGGCCCCTTGATGTGGCCATGCATGGAACATGTAGCAGCCAGGAGTTACCACTCCTAATGGAATAGGTGGGCTGTGATGGGATTATGAGGGCAGATGCCAGGTAGGGGGGAAGGGACTGAGCCCAGAATTTCACAGTGGTCCTGATGCAGTGGATATGTCTGCGAGCGTGGAGCGATGTTAGATCGAGGGAGCTGTAGAGGTCTCAGTGATGAGTCAAAGTGGGGCAGTCGAGGGCAAAGTGACAGAAGGAGTGGAAAAGAGGGTCAAGGCTGGCTAGGGCAGACTTGGGAGCAGCACAGTATACTGTGTCCCCATAGTCCAGAATTGGGAGGATAATCTTTTGGGCTATTTCCCTTCGGGCTGACAGGGGTAAGCTACCCTTGTTCCGGTATAAGACTCCAAGTTTAGGGTGCAGCTTTTTGTGAATTGATTTGACATGAGTGGAAAAGTCCAGGTGTTGATCAAGCCAGACCCTGAGGTAATTGAAAGAGGTGCAGGTCTCAAGAGGGGTCCCCTCAGTGGTGAAAAGAGTGGGAATAGAAGGGAGTCTGGAGAGCTTTTGCCTTGTCCCAAAAGTTAGGGAGATTATTTTTTGGGGGTTTAGAAAAAGTTGGTTTAATCGAAACCAGTGCTGTACCACATTAAAATCTTATTGGAGGGTAGAGGCCACTACATTGGGGGCGGGGCCTGTGGCAAATAGAACAGAATCATCAGCATATAGGCATATAGACGTGTGAGTGCAGATTGAGGGAAGTTCATTTAGGAATATTGAGAAGAGTAGTGGGCCGAGGACTGAGCCCTGTGGGACCCCAGTAGTAACAGGGAGGGGGAGGAGGTGCAAGTTCTGATTCTTACTGATTGAGTTCTACCTATCAAGTAGGAGTAGAACCAACTGGAGGCTTCACCAGAGAGTCGGACACATGATAGTTTGGATAGCAGTAGGAAGTGGGAAACAGTATCGAAAGCTTTTTCGAGGTCGATGAAGATGGCAGAGGTGGTGTACCCTTTATCCTTGCCCGAGAGGATGGCATTGGTGAGCCTTAGCAGGGAGGTTATGGTGGAGTGTGATTTCCTGAAGCCTGATTGGTAGGGTGTAAAGAAAGAGGATTGGTCGAGGAAGGAGGAGAGTTGGGCCAGGACAAGGCGCTCCTGTAGTTTGGCAAGGATAGGGAGTAGGAAGATTGGGCTGTAGTTACCCGGTGATGAGGGGTCACCCCCTTTCGGGAGGGGGATGACAGTGGCATGCTTCCAGTTGGATGGTATGTCAGCCAGAGAAAAAGAGAGGTTGAACAGCATGGCCAGTGGGGTGGCAATGGCAGGGGCAGATAGATATATCATTTTGGAATCGAGCCCTGACAGGCACTTGCCTTTTGAGGGGTTGAGAGACAGCAGGGCTTTAAACACAATGAGTGGAGTAACCCAGCAGAAAAAGAAGCCAGCAGCCTGGTATGCTGTAGACATCGTGGAAGGTGCATTCTTGGGGGGGCGGAAAAGAGTCTAGAAGAGAGGATGCACAGCTGGTGAAGAATTTGTTGAAAGCTGAGGCCACTTTAGCTGGTTCAGAGAGTATGGAGCCTTCTACATTTAGGGTTGGGGTGGGGGGTGAGCAGGGGAAGTGAGGAGTGACTTTATTGTTTTCCCGAAGTTAGTTGGGTGAGTTAGGTTTGTTTTGAAGGATGCCTTGAAATAATTGGCTTTGGCCTGTCTGATTTGCCTAGTGCAAGAGTTACGAAGTGAGCGGTAAAGTTGGAGTGCCGCCTGGGTGCCTGTTGTCTTATACTTTTTCCAGGCATGGTCCCTAACCTGGAATTGGCCAATGAGTTTGGCCGAGACCCAGGGCAGGTGAGCACCCCTTACCCTCTTTCTCCGAAGGGGCGCGTGGGAGTTCCATACACCTAGGAAGGTGTCCTTAAAGAATTTTAGGGCTGAGTTAAGGGAGAAAGCCTGGGAGATGAAGGACCAGTCAGCCTGTGCCAGGTCACTTAGAAGCACCTCTAGATTGAGAGCTTTGTATGACCTAGCTAACAAAGTCCTTGGTGGGGGGGCATTTGGTCTGAAGATTTTCCTTACAGCATAGATTATGTGGTGATTGCTTAGGGAGTCAGGGAGGAGTCCGGCTTTGATGATCTGATGGGGGTAGGAGGTAAGGGCCCAATCCAAGAGAGAGTGGTTCTGAGATTTGTGATTTAGACACGTGGGTTCAGAAATATGCTGGGTGAGGTTTAGGGCAGTGATTTGGCTCCTAAGTTTGGAGTTGTTTTTTGCGAGCCAGTTGAAATTGAAATCCCCTAAAATGTGTAACTCACCCCTAGAGGAGTTAGCTTTTAGGGTGCCAGATAGTCCAGCATGTCTGGTTGGGAGGTGTCCGGGGTGCAGTAGGACCCAGCAATATATAGTGGGGTGGAGTATGGAAGGGAGAGTTTGATTAGAAGAGAATTGATGAACTGAATGGACATGGAGAGGTGTACCGGGGTGAACTGGAGCATTGAGGAGATGAACATAGCTATGCCTCCCCCTTTTTTCTTGCCGAGGCAGTCCTGGTGAATAAACGAGCGGCCGGGTATAGATACTTCTGAGTCTAAGTTGTGGGGTTTTAGCCAGGTCTCAGTGAGTATCATTACATCTGGATAGAGTGACAATACTATTGGTTGAAGGGCTGTGATTTTGTTCAGGATGCTACAGATGTTGAGGTGAACGAGTTTAAGACCTTTTGGTAATGTGAGGGTCTGGTAGGTGCTGGGGGGGAATGGGCCGGGGTTTAGTTCTACGTCTCCCGACAGGAGGAGCAGCAATACTACCAAGCATTTAAAAGTGTGAATGCTCCATTTAGGCTCGTGGGGGGTAATCACCTGAAGTGATGTTTGCAGAGGGGTATTTAGTATGGTATTGATTAGAGCGGTGAGGCCTGCATGAAAGGATGGAGGCAGGATACTAGCACCAGGGATCCAGACCTTCTGGAAGTAGCGATGTGGTGGCAGTATTAGGGAAATAGTTTCAAGACAGGGAGTATGGACATTACCTAATGAGAGGGGGATTGGAGGTAGGTGAGGATGGGAAGCAGCAGGGAGGGAAGTAAGGGGAGTGAGCTAGCAGACTGTGGTGAGAAGTAGAAGCAGCATGACGTTTGCAGGGTTTGACAGAGGGGTGGGAGAGTGTAGCAGACTCTAGTGGGAGGTGGTGAAAACAGAGTGTCAAGATTGAAGGAAGGAAATATAAATATGCACTGTGTAGGGAGAGGAAAAATGCACTAAACTGGATAGTGCAAGAAATGTGGTGACAAGGGAAATGCAGAGGATGCAGGGGTGACTTCTAGTGGGGAATAATGATAGCCTGCTAATTGGGAACTCGGCTGATAGGTTTCAGCCGACATGTGATTCCGGCTATAATACAGTGAACCGATCAAGGGTGGTTGTGGGGGCGGTGGGGAGCCGACGCAACGAGTAGGCGGGGCTTGCTTGAATCGAGAGCCAAGAAATGCAGTGGAGCTGCTGAGATGGCATACCTGTGTGCAAAGCTGCTGTGGGGGAGGGCGTCCAACTGCTCTCACAGACCCTCGGGGGAGCTGCGGAGTTCTTATCTGAGGAGGTGAGAGAGAGACAGGGATATCAGTAGAGCAAACTACAGTTGAATTTGAATTTGGGGAGGGGCTGGGGGGGAAGTAATTCGGATCTGGGCCCAAGTAAATACACACTATGGCAGTAAAGCAATGCGAAATAGAGGAGTAAGAATTAAAGAACTGAGCTAGAATTAAGCTGACAAGTGCATACAGACTTAACAACTTACACGGCAGATGACTCCAGAGAGCAGGTGTGCTTCTTAACATCTGATAGATCTGTACCATAGATGATACATCAGCATGGTACCTGACTTGAGGGGCTGGCTGAGTATCCTGGTAGACTGGTAACACTCCTGTCAGCAATTCATCTATGGTGTACAGTACACATATCATGGCACACTGCTGAGCTTACACCGCATAGGCAACACAACAGTTTGAGACAGGTGTGGACTGCTAGTCACATGGGCAGGGACGTGGGATTTCAGCTTTCACGTGACCAAGGGGCAGCCGATAACTGTGATGGACAGCACAGGGCCAGTACATCAGCCCTTTGGGACCCCTGTGAGAGTCGGCCTTGATTAGGACAGTTAATCCACCATGACCGCTCTCAGTGTCCTGAAACTAATCAGGCGTCATAGCAACCCAGGCATTTCTGTCCAGTTCTTTCATGTGTCATGCTATGCTAGTCGGCCTACCATGTGGCACTGCCAGCAACATCACTCCTTCCCCAGGTATAGGATGGACATCACCTGCCCACTGTCCAGTGATAGCATGCTGTGCTAGATGACCTCTATCATGTTGCTTTGACAGCATCATCCACTGGGACACACACATCTGTCATTCTTGGGTTCCTTATCTGCAAAGACAGCTACTGACTGTTCTGTCACAATGGTCTCCATCAACTGTCACTAGGGCTGGTCTTAGTTAGGTGCAAACTGTGCCCATGCAACTTGGTGGCCCATACTTTTTTTTGAGGAAGCAAAAATAATTTAAAACATTGAAAAATGCCTAAATTTTGTTATAGATGAAAATGTTTGCCAACAAATCAAAGCAGAAACACAACCGACTCTGCTACTGCTACAAAAGGTCGGGGCAGCTTTGCTGCAGTGGAAAAGATTAGGCTAATTAAGTGCTAATGGTGTTAATGGCTGTACCTTACACCTCCCAGGTTAATTGCTTTCACAAACAAAGGGCTATGTTGACAAGAGAACTTGTTTGTAACCTGGGCTGTAGCTGAAACAATGAATGATATGACAAAATCTGTTTCAAAAGTATATGAGCACTCAAAATCAGAGGTCAATCTTAACATT
Organism: Neoceratodus forsteri; assembly: GCA_016271365.2. Taxonomy (NCBI): domain Eukaryota; kingdom Metazoa; phylum Chordata; order Ceratodontiformes; family Ceratodontidae; genus Neoceratodus; species Neoceratodus forsteri. The sequence continues at coordinate 802,135,818 of CM057458.1, forward strand.
GTTTTACTAGTTCAAATACTAGTGCAAATTGTCCAGGGCTAATGTAGCTAACTCTCTACTTGTCCCTCTTGACTAGTGCAGCTTTTCATGGCTGTTAATGAAGTTAAGAAAGTTTCTACTTTAACAGGCTCTAGTCATCATGCTAATCTCCCTCAATGTTCCAGATGGCCTGGTGTGGTTAAGAGCTCATTAACAGCTGCAATTATCTGGAAGTTCAAGAGGGGGATCCCACAAAAGACTCAATGTGAGTCATTATCACTCCACTGTTAGAACTTTCACCTAGTGTCCAGGGTGTGATCAAGGGTAGAAGGCTGCTAAGTCATTAGCTTCAAGTTTTGAATGCATCTCTGTCTAAAAATTTGTCCCATATTATTAAGACCAGTGCCCCTCATTTCCCTACATTTTGAGTGCCTGTATCCAATATTTCAGTGACAGAATGTGAGGAGGTACAGTATACAGTGTCGGCCCTGCAGGTGGTGGGTTTTTATTCCAGCCTCACCATAACTTTCCTCTCCCTTAAAAAATATCTTAATCCCCATCCTGCCACCGACGAGTTATCTCGTCCTTGCAAAATGCAGTCACTGGCGCCGCTGACGAGTTATCTCGTCCATCTGTACACTTTTTTTCCTGAGCTGTATACTATTTGCATAAATGCCTGTGTGAGAAATCTGCCCAGTGATATGCAAGGCAGGGAGTAGTGGCTTACTTGCATTGGGCAAGCAAATCATCCAATCAATGATCCTGTTCCTTTGGGAGGCATTTTTCATACAACATCCTGCTGTTTCTGCACGCAATTGCTCGTTTCCTGTGTAGACCGCAGTTCTTGCCAGAACGTCGTCTATTGTTTCTTAGCAAACAGAAATCTGCCAGATCTGACAGAAGCTCTGAAATCGATCTACAGCTTTGTGAAGTCAGCAATCAAGCTTTGTTTGGTCAGTATGTATTTATTTATGATTTCAGCAAAAAATCGGCATTCTCAGATTTTTTTTCCCCAATGGTGTACTATGGGATCTCGTAACTACAGCAAAAAAAAAAGTATTCAGAACATCAATATTTTAGAAACTGGACCCTGGTCCTGTTCATTTTGCACTGCTTATGATGTAAATAGATAAGGAAAGGGCCACTGTGTATCAGGATAATTTTTTTCAGTCACGTCAGTTCTTATTGAGTTTTACGCGCCTTTTTCTCCCCAAGTGAATTACAGTATATGATGAGGTAGATCTGAACATAAGTCAATGAAAGATTGTGCTCTCCTGATCAGGTTAGATTTTTCATCGCTATTTACTGCAGGAGTCTCTGGTTTCCTTATTTTTTATATCAAATTCAATCTAAGCAATAAAACAATTTGGGTGTACTCATGGATGCAGGATTTCATTTTTTTGACTGTCATAAATATCTCACTGTTTTTTATTATTGTATGTAGTTTAGTATAGTTTTTCATGCATTTTTTTGATTGGTTGGCCTCTACTTATTTGGCGCTCGATTTGAATTGTGTTACTGAAATGCTGTCAATTGGTGCAGGCATGGGCAAAAGTAAGAGTTTGCATTGAAGGGGAAAAAAGCAAAAATGCGCCTAAGTAAAGAAAGATGACTTCATTTTATTAACAAAGCATTTTTTGCTTCATTTGTCTGACTAGTTCATCCTCATTTGCTGGCTCAGTTTTTGTCTACTCCTCTGTCATGATCATTGCGATGCGAGTTCCCATACCCTAGCAAGCAGCCAACAAAGACGTACTGTAATGTACTGATATTTCTTCAGCTGAGTTTTAGTCATGGTCTGTCAGGCTGGTGAAGGGAAAGTTCATCTCCATCAATTCAGATTTCTGTCTAGGTCCTAGTGCCTATGGTAAAGGTTGGCAGTACTGGTCTGGCTCTCAATGGCCACAGCAATCGAGGTAGTGCAAGGTAAGGCATAAATGACATGATAACAATGTTGTAGGCAAGCACAGAGCATACAGTTTCACAGACGTGATCTTAGAATGCTGATTTTCCAAAATGTGCCCTCTCCCAGTTGGAGATACTTCCAAACTCAGCCCTCTTACACAAAATTTGTGGTATCTCATCCCAGAATGTAATACTATACATTTGGTCCAAACAAAAAAGATTAGTGCACAGAACAGTGTATTTGGGTCTAGTATGACTTCCCGAACGTCTCCTTCCCGACTTTACACTTACCGACTTTAGCATTCCGAAATAAAACATCCCGTCTAAGTATTACTCCCGTTTTATACTTGCAGCGATCAAATGTTCTAATGTCAATGCCACTCAGAAATCCTGCGAGAAACCTTGAGATAATTATTACACAATGTACAAAGAGTAATAGGATTGCAAGGCTCTGGGTATTTTGAAGGAATAGCAAGGAACTAAGTTAGCAGTAGCCAATGACATTTGACACATACTAAAAGCTTGAAACACATCTGCAGTACTGAGAACTACAGCAGAAAACTAGGCATACAGCAATGGCTCATCATAAGTAGGATAGCTAGAAAAAGTCGTCAAGTTAAAAAATTCTCTCCTGTCAGATTGTTACCAGACCTAACCTATTCTTTACAGAGCATTTCACTACTTTTTCAGATAGCATAGTAGCCAAGAAGTTCTCCTGTGGACGAAAAAAGATGTCATCAAAAATGCTTGGGTTCACTTTCAGAGTTGGCCTATTTTATACCTTTGCCAAGAGCACACCTGTGACACTAATAAAAGCAATGCAAATGAGACAATAAACTGTGTGTCATAATGCTGACGATGTTAGATGAGACAAGCATCGTGGTAAAGAGCGGGTTCATTCACATGCCCATATGCCACTTGTAATTCGGTAAACCTAATTTCCGTGCAGTTGTTTTACAGGATTGTCGGGGAGACCATTTGTCAGTATGATAACTAGTCGGGATTTGGTTCAGTAGGGAAATAGGTCACGGGAAGTTTGTTCTCAGAAAGTCCAGTGTCGGGAAGTAGTACGGATCCAATTTTTTTTCAGTCACGTCAGTTCTTGTTTTGCCGCGTCTTTTTCTCCACAAGTGAATTACGGTATAAGGTTGGCAGTACTGGTCTGGCTCTCACTTGCTACAGCAATCGAGGTAGTGCAAGGTAAAGCACAAACGACATAATAATGATGTTGTAGAGCATACAGTTTCACAGACGTGATCTTAGAATGCTGATTTCCAAAATGTGCCCCCCCCCCACCAAGTTGGAGTTACTTCCAAACTCAGCCCTCTTACACCAAATTTGTGGCATCTCATCCCAGAATGTAATACTATACATTTGGTCCAAACAAAAAAGATTAGTGCACAGAACAGTGGAGATGGCAGGTTCCCATCACAGATCTTATATGTGTTGTGTCACCTTGTGCCAGTTATTTTACCCTCCCTGTGCATTAGTCCCTCAAATATTGATCACAAGCAGGACCTAACTGCATGTCAGTTTCAATGTAAGTAAGCAATTGCTGAGCACTGCAATCTGTTTATTCCCGTTCTCAATGGGCTGTGTGTGTACTGGCAGGGCAAGTGTAGACTGTCAAATTAATTTGACTTCTGCCATATCATGGATATGTGTGTGTGTGGGGGGGCAGGGAGAGATTTCTTGGGATCAAATATATATTTGTACAGTCCCATAAATTATAAATAATATTTGTTCCTGTACTCAGTGAAGCTGTGCATGTGCAGGCATGGCAAAGGGTGGTGCAAGAGGGATTTGAGGTGACCAAAGAGACATTTTATGGCCAAAGAAGTAACATTTATTCATAGCCTTAGAGTGGTTTTGTGCTTACACACAGGACAAGAGCAGACTGGCAACAAATCTTTGACTTGTACTTGGGGGTTGGTGGATCTACCTTTTGTTATAATAACAGGACTGGAGGTGGCATTGAACCAGTAGTGATAGAATTTGCAGACCCCCCTGCTTATCAGTAATGCCTTTCTGGCACAGCCGTGTCTGCTGGCACATGGTGTAGGAGATGCGTGTGCTGTTAGTTTTATTTGTGCCATAGGCAGTATACAAATTGACAGTGGCTGGCACCCCCCAACCCAAAAAAAAAAAATCATGGTAAGACATGTAATACAGTGACTGAATGGAGGTGCATGGGGGCAATGTGTCAAGACATTGGGACAATGTTTACGTCTGTTCTTCGGAGAGGATATAGGGGTTTTAAATTCTAATTTATTAAATGTCATCTTGTCAATCATCCTGGAAGAGAGAGTGTTATATGCACCAGATCACCGGCTTATAGTTTATAATAATTGCACCAGCATCTGCTTCCACATCTCTGTGCCCAAAAACAACATTGCTCCCTTCTCCTCAAAGATGTATCTGTCCGCTCTTGACACTGTGCACATAATATTCTCAAAGCTAGCTGTCAAACAGACTCCTCCCCCCACACACACGCCTCAGTTGCCTCATTATGGTAATACTGAAGAGATCTATGTATTGCATCATCAAAAGTGATGGCAAGATGGGGCCTCACACCTTGCCCAAGCAATACTGGTTCACTGACCCAGAAATTAATTTTTCTAAGCCTACCCAGGTCATCACAATTACTTGCAACTACGCCATCTTGGAGGATGTAATTTTTCTTTCTCACCCTCTTCCCAACCAAAAGCTGTTCTTCTCTTTTTCTATCAGTTTACTAATTTATTGTACTATATCTCTGTTTTCAATCTTAGCTTTCAGTGTAACCTTTTATGTAATGTGCTATTGTTCACACCAGTGTTTGTTGTGCTAAACCATTTCCATATATCTCCACACTCTGTTTATTATGTTGCTACTTATCTGTCTCCATAGTAACTGTTTTACTTTTTCCGATTTACAGGTCTGAAAGTATATGGACTACTTAACCATCAGATACTGTAAGTATTATTATGTGACTACAATTGCTATATGTACTATTTTTTCTACAAGAACTACAGATCCTTTGTGACTCCATTGCTATATTTTTACTTTACAGTTTTGACAGTCGTCCCTTCAAGATTACTGCTTCTGGCTCATGGGTACCTTGGTAATAAACTCTACATATATTACTTGAGTTTGTCAGGTTTCATGTAGCAGTTCTTGATTGTTCTTGTGCATGTTACAGAGAGAATGTGTGTTTGCATGTGCGCATGTGTATGTGTGTATGTGTGAGTATGTTTGTGTGTCAGTGAGGACTGTGTGTGTGTGAGTGACTGAGTGTGCATGTGAGCATGTCTACTTGCACTTGTGTGTGTTTGTCTGTGGGTGGGTTAGTGTGTGTGCTTGTGGTTCTGAGTGCTCTGTGTGTGCATGTGTTTGAGTGTGTTCAGTCTGTGCTTTTACAGTGTAGTACGAAACAAAGGTCACATGGATTATTAATTGATATTTATTTATTTGTTTTATTGAAAAGTTTTACTACACATGAATTTATCTGTGCTATCTGTCACTGACCTGTCACTGTCATATTTAGGCGTGGGGACGGACAGGTGATCCAGATGTGAGTGAGTCTAAAGGATGGAACAAAGATACCTTGGATGTGTTACTGCAGATAAAAATTGATTAAAGAACTTTTGAGTTGGTAATTTTCTCCCCATATTGGTTATAGGCAGTGTTATGAATGCCAGCCCCTGTACCGTGAAGGTGGATGGTAGGGTAAGGGGTTGGGAAGTGGAGGCTGGAGCAGCTCTGTACATGCAAGAGCAGCAACAGAAGGCAGATCAAATGAGCTGCAGCCTGTCGCAGGAGCTTGTAACTGATGATGTTGCAGGAGGAATATATAGTTAACGATTGTTTTTGAAAAATAGTTTGCTCTTGAGTGCAGCGGTAGGATTTCTGCTTGCGATGCTGGTGACCCGTGTTCAGGTACAGATCTTGGTAGCTGGACTGCTGGCTGGAGAGAGCAGGCTTGAGCATATGATGACTGCTCACCTTCTCTTGGGTGGAGGGTGGGGAGGTGACCCCACACTTGTTGACTCCTGGAGTGTGGGATGGATCCCACGGAGACCTTGGAATTTTTTTTCTTTTCTGAACTCCCTTCCCTTTGTTCTCATCCACTCACTGTTCCATATCCATGCTTATCCCCTAACTGGGACTGCCGAGGGCAGCTTCCTCGCTTAGGACAATGAGGTTAAGCCCCAGATTACACTGGTTAGGGCCATGAGAGCAGGATCCCCCTGGCAGGCTTTGGAGGCAGTGGATGGTGCAGCGGACCAGGGCTGTCATGTTGGTGCCTGCATTTTTCTGTTGCTTTTCTTCCTGTGGGCTTGGACATGCAATGACATCCAGTGTCTTCCCTGATGTACTGGCGCTGAATGCTGCAGTGCACCCACCCTCTGCCACGGGTCTGTCAAGCGCCGCACACTCTTACCCTCCCTCCCTCCACCAGGAGAAGGACAGCAGTCCACAAGTCACTCTCTCCATCTGCAGGAGATGGCTGTCCAACTTCCCGGGTCTGTTCCTAAACCCTGACCATTGACTTTGCAAGTCTACATCTAACTGCCATGCCAGTGAGCTGTGTCTAGGGAGTGTGTTTTCTGTGAAAGTGCTGGTTATCAGAGGTGGGGAGGGATCAGGAAATGTTTATTTGTTATGGTGCTGGATTTTGGAGGGTGATGTGATCACCACAAACATCTGGGAATTCATTTTGCGAGATGGTTTCTGGGTTATGGACTGTTGGGTTGATATCACAGACAACAGGGAATGTGTTTTGTGTGATTGTGCCATGTCTCATAGGTTGGGGGGCAGGGAAAGTTTTTTATGTTATGGTGCCATGTTTTAGAGGGCAGGGTGAAAATCACGGACATCTGAGAATTAGTTTTGTTTGAATTCATTTTCTGGTGCAGGGGTGAAGATCACATATGCCATGGAATGCATTTTGTGTGAAGGTGCTGTGTCCTGGAGTGTTGGGTGGACCCCATGGTCTCCCGTGAATGCGTTTTATGTGATGGTACTTAGTCTTGGAGGGTAGGGTGGACTTCCTGGACCCTGGGATGGTGATTCCCTGGTGTCCACAGGGTCCATGCCACCAGGTTGGTAGTGAACGCCAGGAATCTGGCATATAAAATGGGGGAATTGATGACAATCATCAAGCATGACAAGTTAGACTTCATAGTAGTAACTGAAACTTGATGGACTGTTCACAACATGTGGGAGACAGCTATACCGGGTTTAAGGACATTTAGGAGAGACAGGAAAGGGGTTGGGGTTTTGCCTGGACACTAGGAAATGGCTTTTTTGTTTTTGGGCCTGCTTTGTGAGGGCATGTGGAGGACACATGACACTAGGGGAATGTTTTACTTGGTACTGCACCTAGCACTGGAGGGAATTTGGGAACCAGTGGACAATAGAATTTTTTTTTTTGCTGGGGCCTGGCATGGGAAGGCTTGTGGGGGGCCATTGGACACCTTGCAATGCTTTAAATGTGGTGGTGCCTGGCATGGTAATGAGTTGGTGGTCGGCTGTCCAATTGGAAATGTATTTTTTTGTGATGGCACCTGCTTTGGCTGAGCATATGGAGGACATTTGACACAAAGAAAGTGCTTTAATTGGTGTTGCGTTCATATGGGAGGGAGTTTGGGGGCCAGTGGACAACAAAGAAATCATTTTTGTTGGTAAGACCTGGTATGGGATGGCTTGTGGGTGGGCCATTGGATACCAAGGAATGATTAACTTGTGGTGGTGCCTGGTATGGGAGTGAATTGAGAGTCCTCTGGACAACTGAGGGTGTGTTTTTTGGTAGTAGGACCTGTTGTGGGAGGGAATGGGGAGGCCATTGGACAACAGGAAGTGCTTTACTTTAATGGCAAGATGGGACCTCACTACTCGCCCAAGTAATACTAGTCCACTGATCCAGAAATGAATATTTTCTGGTGCACCTGGGTCATCACACTTGCTGGCAACTAAGCTATCTGAGAGGAGATCACTGTTCTTTCTCATCCTCTCCCCAATCAAAAGTTCTATTCTCTTTTTTATTAGTTCACTAATTTTATTGTACTACATCTCTAGTTTCAATCTTAGCTTTGACTAACTTTGTATCTAATGCACCCTGTCTGACAGAATACTCACTCTGCCTCCAGCAGATAAGTATCACTCAATGACTACCCATAACATATATTTACTATTTACTCTAAGAACTACAGATCCTTTGTGACTCCTTCCCTATGTTCTTATTTCACAGTTTTGACAGATGTCTCTTAAGATTACTGCATCTGACTGTCTAGTATATTGGTAAGAGACTCTCCTCATATTACTTGATTTTTGTTTCAGGTTTACTGTGGCAGTTCTTGTTGTGCATGAGAGAAAGTGGGGAACAATAGGCCAGCCGTCCTCCTTCCTCCTTCTTCATTAGTGGGGAAGATAACGATGAAGCATATATTTATTTTTTTTTTTACTTTTTTCCCTCGATCACTGACTGCAGGGCCTATCTCAGGCATCCTGACCTGATCCTACCTGCCTGAGGCCCCCATCTCAAGCATCCACCGCGGTACTAAACAGATGATACAGAACTGAAAGAGAGAAGGGGGATGTGGGGTTGGAGGGGATGAGGTTGTGCGTGTGGGTGAGGGAGGTGGGGGTTATGTATTGCTACTCTATATTTTTTGTATTAACCTATCTTTCTCTTTAACAGATCTGACAGGATGCTGACTCTGTCGCCATCAGATAAGTATTACTCTATGACTAACCTGCCCTATACTGCCTAATTATTCATTAAGAACTGCAGATCCTTTGTGACTTGTGTCATGTACTTTACTTTACAGTTTTGCTGGACATATTCCCTTCAAGGTGATGATTTTGGTTCCCTAATTACCCGGTAAGAGACTGTTCATATATATTTGGTTTTATTTTGACTGGGCCTATTTGGTGATGTATCTGGGAAGAGGAACACTGGTGAGTGCTACAGGGTGGGCCAGGAGGATTGATAACCACTAAAATTGTAGAAAGGGACCTGGATCATTTCTGATGAACTAAAGGTGTCTAAGCAGAGTTCAAAGGCTACAGTGAGGGCAGTAGCATGCTGGGATTCATAGGTAGAGGTATCACAAGTGTAACCCGGTGGCGCTATCCCAGAGTAGCTACTACCCTGCCTGTGACTACTGACAGGTGGGTGGTCTAGGTTCTATAGGTGGTTGCCTCACCATCCAGAGGTTGGAGGTAAAAAAAAAAATGTACAGTCACAAATATAAAGTATATTCCTGACTTCATTGGAGGAGGTGTGTGTGTAAAGCTCATTGATTGGCAGCCGTGCCAGACTGAAATCTCTTAGAAATGCCTGGCATGGCAGCCGCATCTTAAGGTAATTAATAAATTCCTAGGCACGGAGCATCTTTCAGGAAGAGATGCTGAACAAAAGCAGGCACAATTTCAAGATGGAGGGCAGATCAGGGGCAACAGTGAGAAGTAGTATTTCATGGAGAGGGTGGTGGACACGTGGAACCACCTTCCTGGGAAGGTCATGGGGTCAAACACACTGGAGGATTTAAAAATGCATGGAACAGACCTAAGACAATTATAGTGAAGGGTGGGAGAAAGTGTGCTGTTGGTTAACTAGAATTTAGAAAATGGACTTTTTATTCCTGGCATCTGATTGGCTAGTACCCTAAACAGAGGCATATTAACTTTCAATAGATGTCCAGGAAATAAAGATATCACCAAATGCCCCTTCACCCACACAAGTATCTTTGTGCACATCCTGCTTGATGATTGGCCAAAACCACACAGCTGAATTTCAAAAAAACAGCCATTTTTCCCTCGCTTAGTGAAAATACTGCTCCCAACACTCAGTACTAACTCTGAAATCATACAAATCCTCTAATTCACTGGGCTTATTTATGACTTTTTGCTTTCTTTAACCTTGCCCCCCTTCAAACTGAAACTAAGCGTTAAACAAAGCGATCTATACCTCATTTTGCGTATTGCCCTGTTACCCGACAGCGATGTTGAGAGCAGCAGTCTCTCCCCTCCGACTCATGAGACAACCACCTTAGCAGATCAATGGACAAGACTACTAACCCCACAGCCCCATTTTGCAATATCGTTTGCGACCGTTAAACAATTGTTAGGCGATAAACTTGCCACAGTCACAAATTGAAACAAATCCTGCTCACTTCTCTGGCGCCCACTCTGTCACACGTCTCCATCTGCCAGAGACCATGCCCGATCTCCAGCAACCAGTTTTCCTCCTGACAAACATGACCATATTAAAAAAATAAAAACAATTTACCTTGGCTGATGTTTCCCTCCTCGTCCAGTGTCACGTAGCTCATTCGTATCCTTGACTGATTTAACTGATGGCTCCTGTGGATTTCGGCAGGCAGGCTCACTCGCTCGCTGGACAAACTGGCGGCTCCTCATCACCTCCCAGTCCTCATGGAAGGCAGCGAGGATTGAGAACTCATATAATAAAAATAAAAAACATAAATAGCGAGTCCTAGAAAGTTACAGCAGGCAGGAGATCACTTCAAAGAGAATGGCTCTCTCCATAACTATTAAAATTAACAAAAAATGATGCCATAGTGAGTTCATCTGTTCCTCTGCAATGAGTCAGGAGGATCACTTCAAGAGAATGGCTCTACAGCGAGGAAGCAACACATAAATCAACAGCATAACTAATCAGAGGACTACTTTACCAACAACACTTTTTCTTCTAGTTTTCTATTAATTTAAACTACTTTCCTCTGTTATTTTACTTTTAATTAAACTGAACAGATACCCATTTCTAAGCGCAATAATGCCCTCCAAGGTGGGTGGTATGGGCCAATACCGAACCCGACCAAGAGCTATAAGGCCCTCCGCCTGCGGCGTCGAGCCTCATCGCCCTGGCCGTCTGGTATTGCCCAACCTACCACCCTGTCGACATTATTGCTACGTCTTTCAACTTATCAATATGAGTAATGGGCAGACTAGGTGGGCAAGTGGTCCTTGTCTGCAATCAAAGTCTATGTTTCTGTGTATCCTGGCTTCAGTGTTGTGGGGGGTATGTATATGTGTGTGTGTGTACACACACACACACACACACACACACACACAACAGATAGCGAGAACAGACTGGCAAAATAATTGTTGACTTGACTTACGATGGGGGTTTAGGCTAGATAAAATGCTATTTCAGATGGGGGAGAGGAGACACTTGGAGGCCATAACTTGGGAAGGACAGAGAAGTGGAGCTAGTTCAGGAGAAGGCAACAAAAATGCTGAGGGCTGGATCCTTGGTCAAAGTCCTTCCTAATCCAGCCACCCTGGCCTCTAACATCATTTCTGAGACCCCATCTCCACAGTCGCTGGATCACCTGATGTTGGAGCCTGAGAGGAGGAGGGAGACTGACTATTGTTAACCAAAGAGATATTTTGCAATCCAGGCAAAAAACATTTTATTGATACCTCCATTGAGTTTTACATCTCTTGTTTTGGCCCTAGTTTTGGGGTGCAGTGGTGGGCCTTTAGCTTGTGAGTGGCACTTGGTATGGGATTAAAGTGTGTGACCACTGGAATCAGTGAACTCTAATTCTGGTGTGGGCTGGTGTATGGGCTTGGGTGGGTCATTGGACACCAGGAAGAGCTTTTATTTTGGGCGCTAGGTGTGAGAGGAATTTGGGAGGAGGCAATTGGAGAATGGGCAAAAGGTTGTTTTGTTTGGGGTCTGGTATGGGAGGGCAGAGGCTACTCAATCCCAAGCTCTCAGCACCTCAAAAAGTACTAAACAGATGATATAGGACTGAAAGAAGGCAAGAATATGAGGTTAGAGGGGAGGAGGTTGTGTGTGATGATGGTGAGGAGGTGGGGGTTATGACTGTAGTGCTACTGTATTTTTTCATAATACTATTTTTCTTCTCTTTAAACAGGTCTGACAGGATGCTGACTCAGTCACCATCATATAAGTATTACTCTATGACTAACCTGTCCTTTCTTACCACAGGAGTCTACTAGCATTGATGGATATGTAAAAACAGCACCTGGAAGCTACTATGTACCAATTCCACATGGCAGATGACAATGGCGCAGCCTCTGAGGCTATGGTCCATGCCATATCTCTGAGGCAGCTTCAGCGCTGGTGTAGAACAACCTGTCTGACCACACACATTCAGAACAAGACCATGTCACCTCCACCAGCAGTCAAAATATATTTGTTTGAGTGCAGGACAACCTGACTTCATGAAAAGGTCTGGAGTACAAGGCGTCCTGAGAGCCAATCATCCACTGGGGGCTCTTCTTCATGCCAACCCTGGATGTATAGTAGGCAATATGGCGCTCACTTGTGTAACAGCCACGTGGGGTTTAAACTTGTGAAGGGGAGTATGGAAGAAGGACTGTTCCAGGAGAACCGATTAAAAGGGCCGGATAAGGTCCCACTAAGGGGATAGAGGACACGGTGAAAGGCCAGTGGGCAAAGAACGCAGCAGGGAGACCACACAGAAGCTCAAGAGGTTGAGGATGGGGGTAAAGTGGTGGAAGTGGTCCTTATCAATGCCAGGAGCTTATGAAATAAGATGCCTGAGCTCCAAACAATGTTAGTTGAGAGGGCAGTGAATGTGGCCACAGTTGCAGAGACCTGTCACCCAGAAGCATGATTGGATCCTAAACCTGGAGGCTACAATGTTCAGGAAGGATAGGAGATGGGAAGGAGGAAATGGGGTACTGATGGTCAAAAATGGCATCGGTATTGGAGGTGGAGAATGCTGAGGGGATGTAGAGCAATTTGCGGTCACCCTGCAAATACAGAAGTTAAAGTAAAAAAGCGAATGGTATACAGACCTCCCTCCCATGCTGGCCGGAGGGGCTAGAGAGAGCCTGGTGGGAAATATGGGCCAGTGGGAGGGAGGATAAATGAGCCAGGCACGACCAGATGTAACCCTAGCCTGACTACACAGTCCAAATTCCTGACATACTCAGTGGCAAAAGAATATGGATGTTCCCAGACATTTTAATGGCGTAGATCCAGTATCTGACTGCAAGACTTCCATCATAGTCGCATTGCATGTCCATCGACAACCATGGCATGTTGAAAGTTCAAACAGTGTGGGAAGTATACAAGAATAGGGCTACTGTGAAAATGTTTGTTGCACATTGTCTATGCTACCAGAAGGGAAAAAGGGGATTACAATGCCCCAGAGCTGTATCCAGGCTGCTTGTTACTAACAACCCCGTCCTCCAGGTGGAGGCTCCTGTGTCAGTAAATGCCCTTAACTGCAACTAGCCTGCAGGCAGGGTAGCAGCCCTTGAGATAGTGACACCTGGGGATACACAAGGTGGATGACATGGGAAGGCTGAACAACATGCTTTATTCATGCAGGTTATCAAACATGACTACTAAAATACCGTTCCTATTTGCAACAATATCAGTTTCTCAAACCACCAATCACATAATGTTTTCTAGGAGATCTGTGCCACAAATGCATAATTTTGCTCTAAGTGCCACTATTAGTAATCACTCTTGAATTTTTTTATTTCCTGAAGATACCAGACATGTTGTCTTTGCCAGCAAATGTCAAGGAATTGACAATACTACCAGTCATAGATTGGATACACCTGATGCTATAATATGCATGTTTTCTTAATTCAGATATGCAGGGTCCAGAGAACTGTATGGATCCTGCGGACACTCCTTATGCATTGGGCAGGATTCGGGAGTGGTCTCGAACTGAGATGAATTGTTGACCTCGATACTCCAGTCAATGTCTGCTGGTTAGGTGAGAGGGGCGCGATGGGATCAACTGCGCCAATGTTGCGACAGGAGTACCCGAGGGGATCCAAACCAGATGTCATCGCCATCCACCTGGGAGGCAATGATTTAGGATTGAAGACATCGATGATGCTGCTCGAAGATGAAGGAGGACATCACCGTGATCAAGCAACAAATGCCGAAAACCGTGATCCTTGATCCCACATCAGGCCAGCCGCAGTGGAGGAATGTTTCTGATACGAAGAAATGGACAGAACAAGGAGAAAGATCAACACAGAGATGAGGGTATTCTGAGAGAGGATTGTCAGCTGGCATGGTCAAGCATGATGGCATCATGTCCCTCTTCCCAGAAATGTATCGGCAGGATGGTGTCCACTTAATGGATCAGGGAAGCGATATGTTCTGCAGTGACATCAAGAGGGCTGTAGCTCCAATACTATAAAAGTATGCAATTTATAGATGCAGTGGTGGAGATGTACATATGCAATCCAATGGACTATAACTTTCAGGTCGCCATTGGTATAATGTCTTTAAATTCCGTGTTTCAGATTGGAGTATATAGGCTAAAGTCTTCAAAGTGAAGAACGATAACGGATATACGCTCCAATGCCCTATCGACTGTCGATAAAGGTCGTCTTCCATATGACAATCACTGTAATCTATATACACAGTGCGTTGTACAAAACATGTCTAACTGAAAATACTCTGCAACAGTCAGAATGGAAATAATTGGAAATAATATGCATAAGGTAGGTTACTACGTGATGTCACTCAACGGTAAGTTAGTTTAGCTTAGGATTTTGAGATGTGTATTGATGTACAGTATGTATTCATGTTTCAAAATTAATTCAGAGTTTGACCTCATTGTAACTACTAACAGTGCAGCAGTCCAGCTGGGTACCCCAACAGTGATTCACACTTGCATACCCATATTCATAAAAAGGGGTGGTTTACTTTTTTTTTACCTTTTATTTATTTATTTTTTATCTTTGGTCATACCGGAGAGAAACACTGCAATGATGCTACATTACAACATTTTTACATCTTGACTTCCAAGATACTACTCAACTGATACTTTCTAGGATTACGGTAAGAGACAAACTAGTTTGTCTAACAGGCTAGAAACCTTGAGGTGTTAACATAAATAGCCTTGTAGACCTACTTAGTACGCATTGCACCACAACAACTACACCTTCACCGACTCATCAGTTGGAATGAATTATAATGCATGGACTAGTTCTGAACACTCCAAGAGATGACTTCATGTGAGGGTGAGCTACATTACTTTGGTTAAATTAAATATCACAGAGTATGTAAAATGTTGATGCAATGGTGTAGCATAGGGTAAGATCAGACAGTTTTTTATCTACAGGTCACAAGCCTGAAGACGATGTATAGAATTTAGAATAGGGAAAGGATAGGGCTTTTCTCCACAGGTTTTAGAATAGGGAAAGGATAGGGTTTTTCTCCACAGGTTTTAGAATAGAGAAAGGATATGTTTTTTCTACACAGGTTTTAGAACAGGGAAAGTATAGGGTTTTTCTCCACAGGTTTTTTGAATAGGAAAATGGTAGGGTTTTTCTCCACAGGTTTTAGAATAGGGAAAGGATAGGGTTTTTTTCCACAGGTTTTTTGAATAGGGAAATGTTAGGATTTTTATTCACAAGTTTAAAAATAGGGAAAGGATAGGTTTTTCTCCACAGGTTTTTGAAACGGGAAAGGATAGGATTTTTCTCCACAGGTTTTTGAATAGGGAAAGGATAGGGTTGTTCTCCACATATTTTTGAATAGGGAAAGGATAGGGTTTTTCTCCATAGGTTTTAGAATAGGGAAAGAATAGGGATTTTTCCACTGTTCACATGCATAAATGCTGGAGATAGATATAGGAAAAGACAGATCTTACTTCAAGAGGGTTCCATCAGGAGGTCATCACATATTGGACTTGCACCACCTGTCATCGGGCCACACGGCAGACTTTTCTAGCAATACCTGAAGGGGACCACCTGCCCAACGTCACGTGATCAACAGAACCCCTTCCAGTGCCAGGTTAGGTTGTGCCGGTTTTTCCACAGGTTTTAGAATAGGGAAAGGATAGGGTTTTTCCACAGGTTTTTGAATAGGAAAGGGTAGGGTTTTCTCCACAGGTTTTAGAATAGAGAAAAGGATAGGGTTTTCTCCACAGGTTTTTGAATAGGAAAAGGTTGGGTTTTCTCACAAGGTTTTAGAATAAGAGAGGATAGGGTTTTCTCACAGGTTTTGAAAGGAAAGGATAGGACTTTTCTACACAGGTTTTAGAATGAGAAAGGGTAGGGTTTTTCTCCACAGGTTTTATAATAGGGAAAGGATAGGAGTTTTCTCCACAGATTTTTGAAAAGGGAAAGGATTGGATTTTTTCCCACAGGTTTTAGTACAGGGAAAGGATAGGGTTGTTCTCCACACATTTTTGAATAGGGAAAGGATAGGGTTTTTCTCCACAGGTTTTAGAATAGGGAAAGAATAGGGATTTTCTCCACAGGTTTTAGAATAGGGAACGGAGAGGGTTTTTTGCCACGTTCTGGCATTACCATGTCTGATGGAATGCTCTTTGTGTATGATAATCTATACACTTGAAAAGTGTCATCGCGTGAAAAATGTGGACAACTGATGGTAAATGCTAATAGTAATAAAAATGATAAACTATTTTGGGTTTCTTTCCTACTGTATAGTACACTATATAAGATACTGTATGGTGGCCTAAATACACACCACTTTAAATTAACACCTTAATTTGCTGTTCTCCTGTAACCGTGAGATACTGAAGAAACTAGGTCCATTTTCTATTAATTATATAAAACTCATGGGTGACGATATCTTGTATTTCATCTGTAAACCTTAGGGTGAAGGTGTATCATTGCTGTGTATTGACAACTCACCAACTATTTTATATAATGTATGGGGAAAAATATCACAAAACATGGGACTAAGGCATAGTAGGATAGGTGACATAAAAAATGTTAATTTTCCAAGGGCTATACAGTGAACTAAAACATAATAGTAAAGGTAATACTAGATACATTTTTGCACTGTTCACATGCGTAAAGGCTGAAGGGCTGGAGATAGATATAGAAAAGACAGATCTTACTTCGAGAGGGTTCCACTCAGTAGGTCATCACATATAGGACTTGCACCACCTGGCATCGGCACAGACGGCAGACTTTTTCTAGCAATACCTGAAGGGGACCACCCACCCAATGTCACTTGACCAACAGAACCCCTTCCAGTGCCAGGTGTGAGTTGCGCCAGTTACAATGTTAGTGACCCTGCAGTGGGCTGTCTTGGTGCTGGACCCTTCCCCATCTACACACACGCGGGTCCAACGTGGATTCATCTGATGCCAGGTCTGACATTGGGGCTTATAATCAACCCTGAACTGTCCATATTACCCTTTAGGGTATCCAAGGATTCCTACCTAGGGTGCTCCACTCCCAGAATGGAGTCATTTAGGGCAGTTCTACCCTGGATTTTGCTCTTACTCCAACTACATGGGGTTCAAGGGTAATATCCTCCACTGGACACCCTCCTCCTCCTCCCCCAGTCTCAACAGGATCCACCTCCCAAACCCCTGGCTACTTCAGATTTCAAGACCCTGATTCACTCTTGGTGGCAGGGGGCCAGGTCAGAACTGGTTTCAGATCTGGAAACTAGGCTCCTGCAACTACAGATTCCTATGTCTCCTTCCCTGATCAGCTATCTTGCAACTGTCAATGTCTCAGAGAAGACTCGGCAGGACGCTTCCCTACCTAGACTTTAGACACCATCCTGTCAAGGATAGTGGGACTTCATGTGATGTGTTATAAAATAGGGAAAGGATAGGTTTTTGTCCACAGATTTTAGAACAGGGAAAGGGTAGGTTTTCTCCACAGGTTTTAGAATAGGGAAAGGATAGGTTTTCTCCACAGGTATTTTGAATAGGAAAAGGGTAGGGTTTTTCTCCACAGGTTTTAGAATAGAAGTAGTTTGATACAGAATATGATTGAACGGTAGCCACCATCTTATTTTGGTCATGTGACCCAGGGGATGTAGATATGGGTACAGTCTGGGCCTTCGATTACTCATTCACTTCCCTAACATGTAAAACAAGCTGCTTTTTCCTTTTCCTTTTTGAATTTATTGGCTTGTACCTCATGATGCAATAGGTGGACACCCCATTGACATGATTGGGCATACCATGGGTGGTTGGATATGGCACCACTTCTTTCTGCAGTTGGGTCTTTAATGAGAAATTAGGGACCAGAAATTTCATCCAAGCACCTGCAGATGTAAGAAAAGGTGTAATGCCTTGACATTTACCCCTTTTATAATATAGTTATCCCTACAAATGTGTAAAAAAGCAGTTTGACAGAAATGATTGAACAGTAGCACGCCATCTTAGTTTTGGTCATGTGATCAAGGGATGTAGATATGGTACAGTCTGGGCCTTGATTTACTCATTCGCTTCCTCATCATGTAAAACAGGCTACAACTTACTTTTACTTTCTGAATTTATTTGTATGCAACCCATAATGCAATAGGTGTGACCCTCATGTGCCAGCATGGCCTTCCTTAGGTGGTTGGGTATGGCTCGCCAGCTATATGGTGGTGGGTCTATAATGTGAAATTAGTGATCATAAATTTCATCCAAGCCCCTGCAGATGTAAAAATAATGTGTAATCCATTGACATTTACCACTTTTATAATGTAGTTATCACGATAAATGTATAACAGAAGCAGTTTGGTACAGAAAATGATCAAATGGTAGCCACCATCTTGTTTTTGGTCATGTGACGCAGGGGATGTAGCTATGGGTACAGTCTGGGCCTTAATTTACTCATTCTCTTCCCTGTCATGTAAAACGAGCTACTTTTTACTTTTACTTTTTGAATTTATTGGCATGCACCCCATAATGCAATAGGTGGACACCCCATTGGCCAGCATGGGCATACCATGGGTGGTTGGGTATGGCACCCCAACTATCTGCAAGTGGGTCTGTAATGTGAGATTAGGGATCAGAAAATTCATCCATGTCCCGACAGATGTAAGAAAAGGTGTAATCTATTGACATTTACCACTTTTATAATGTAGCTTTCCCTACAAACATGTAACAGAAGCAGTTTGATACAGAAAATGATTGAACGGTAGCCACCATCTTGTTTTTGGTCATGTGACCCAGGGGATGTAGCTTTGGGTACATTCTGGGCATTGATTTACTCATTCACTTCCCTGTCATGTAAAACAGGCTAGTTTTTACTTTTATTTTTTGAATGTATTGGCATCCACCCCATAATGCAATAGGTGGACACCCCATTGGCCAGCATGGACATACCAGGGGTGGTTGGGTATGGCACTCTGGCTATTTGCAAATGGGTCTGTAATGTGAAATAAGGGATCAGAAAATTCAACCAGGCCCCTGCAGATGTAAGAAAAGGTGTAATCCATTGACATTTACCACTTTTATAATGTAGTTATCAAAATAAATGTGTAAGATAGGCAGTTTGATACAGAAAATGATGAAACGGTAGCCGCCATCTTGTTTTTGGTCATGTGACCCAGGGGATGTAGCAACGGGTACAATCTGGGCTTTGATTTACTCATTCCCTTCCATGTCATGTAAAATGGACTACTTTTTACTTTTACTTTTTGAATGTATTGGCATCCACCCCATAATGCAATAGGTCGACACCCCATTGGCCAGCATGGGCATACCAGGGGTGGTTGGTTATGGCACCCGGGCTATCTGCAAGTGGGTCTGTAATGTGAAATTAGGGATCAGAAAATTCATCCAAGCCCCTACAGATGTATGAAAATGTGTAATCCATTGACATTTACCAATTTTATAATGTTGTTATCCCTACAAATGTGTAACAGAAGCAGTTTGATACAGAAAATGTTTGAACAGTGTTAGCCATCTTGTTTTTGGTCATGTGACCCAGGGGAGGTAGCTATGGGTACAATCTGTGCCTTGATTTACTCATTCACTTCCCCGTCATGTAAAACTAGGCACATCTTACTTTTCCTTTTCAATTTATTGGAATATAATCCATAATGCAATAGGTGGACACCCATTGGTCAACATGGGTATATGAGGGGTGGTTGTGTATAACCTCAGCTATATGCTGGTGGGTCTATAAAGTAAAATTAGTGATTATTAATTTCATCCAAGCCCCGGCAGATGTAAGAAAAGGTGTAATCCATTGACATTTACCACTTTTATAATGTAGTTATCACAATAAATGTGCAACAGAAGCAGTTTGATACAGAAAATGATTGAACAGTAGCCGCCATCTTGTTTTTGGTCATGTGACCCAGGGGATGTAGCTATGGGTACAGTCTGGGCCTTGATTTACTCATTCACTACCCTGTCATGTAAAACAGGCTACATCTTACTTTTCCTTTCTCAATTTATTGGTATGCAACCCATTATGCAATAGGTGGACACCCCATTGGTCAGCATGGGTATACCAGGGGTGGTTGGGTATGGCACCCCAGCTATATACTGGTGGGTCTATAATGTAAAATTAGTGATCATAAATTTCATCCAAGCCCCGGCAGATGTAAGAAAAGGTGCAATCCATTGACATTTACCACTTTTATAATGTAGTTATCACAATAAATGTGTAAGATAGGCAGTTTGATACAGAAAATGATGAAACGGTAGCTGCCATCTTGTTTTTGGTCATGTGACTCAGGGGATATAGCTATGGGTACAATCTGGGCTTTGATTTACTCATTCACTTCCCTGTCATGTAAAATGGACTACTTTTTACTTTTACTTTTTGAATTTATTGGCATGCACCCCATAATGCAGTAGGTGGGCACCCCATTGGCCAGCATGGGCATACCATGGGTGGTTGGGTATGGCAACCTGGCTATCTGCAGGTGGGTCTGTAATGTGAAATTAGGGATCCGAAAAGTCATCTAAGCCCCAACAGATGTAAGAAAAGGTGTAATCCATTGACATTTATCACTTTTATAATGTAGTTATCCCTACAAATGTGTAACAGAAGTAGTTTGATTCAGAAAATGATGCAACGGTAGCTGCCATCTTGTTTTTGGTCATGTGACCCAGTAGATGTAGCTATGGGTACAATCTGGGCTTTGATTTACTCATTCCCTTCCCTGTCATGTAAAATGGACTACTTTTTACTTTTACTTTTTGAATTTATTGGGATGCACCCAATAATGCAATAGGTGGACACCCCATTGGCCAGCATGGGCATACCAAGGGTGGTTGGTTATGGCACCCCGGCTATCTGCAAGTGGGTCTGTAATGTGAAATTAGGGATCAGAAGATTCATCCAAGCCCCAACAGATGTAAGAAAAGGTGTAATCCATTGACATTTATCACTTTTATAATGTAGTTATCCCTACAAATGTGTAACAGAAGCAGTTTGATACAGAAAATGATTGAACGGTAGCCACCATCTTGTTTTTGGTCATGTGACCCAGGGGATGTAGCTATGGGTACAGTCTGTGCCTTAATTTACTCATTCACTTACCTGTCATGTAAAACAGGCTACATCTTACTTTTCCTTTCTCAATTTATTGGAATGTAACCCATAATGCAATAGGTGGACACCCCATTGGTCAACATGGGTATACCAGGGGGTTAGTATGGTATGCCCCAGCTATATGCTGGTGGGTCTATAAAGTAAAATTAGTGATCATAAATTTCATCCAAGCCTCGGGAGATGTAAGAAAAGATGTAATCCATTGACATTTATGACTTTTATGATGTAGTTATCACAATAAATGTGTAACAGAAGCAGTTTGATACAGAAAATGATTGAACAGTAGCCGCCATCTTGTTTTTGGTCTTGTGACCCAGGGGATGTAGCTATGGGTACAGTCCTGGCCTCGATTTACTCATTCACTTCTCTGTCATGTAAAATGGGCTACTTTTTACTTTTACTTTTTGAATTTATTGGCATGCACCCCATAATGCAATAGGTGGACAATTTCACTGGCAGCATGGCATACCATGGGTGGTTGGGTATGGCAACCCGGCTATCTGCAGGTTGGTCAGTAATGTGAAATTAGGGATCAGAAGATTCATCCAAGCCCCAACAGATGTAAGAAAAGGTGTAATCCATTGACATTTATCACTTTTATAATGTAGTTATCCCTACAAATGTGTAACAGAAGCAGTTTGATACAGAAAATGATTGAACGGTAGCCACCATCTTGTTTTTGGTCATGTGACCCAGGGGATGTAGCTATGGGTACAGTCTGGGCCTTGACTTACTCATTCATTCCCTGTCATGTAAAACAGGCTACTTTTACTTTTACTTTTTAAATTTATTGGCATGCACCACGTAATGCAATAGGTGGACACCCCAGTAGGCCAGCATGGACATACCAGGGGTGGTTGGGTATGGCACCCTGGCTATTTGCAAATGGGTCTGTAATGTGAAATTAGGGATCAGAAAATTCATCCAAGCCCCTGCAGATGTAAGAAAATGTGTAATCCATTGACATTTACCACTTTTATAATGTTGTTATCCCTACAAACGTGTAACAGAAGCAGTTTGATACAGAAAATGTTTGAATGGTGTCAGCCATCTTGTTATTAGTCATGTGACCCAGGGATGTAGCTATGGGTACAATCTGATCTTTGATTTACTTATTAACTCCTTCATGTAAAACAGGATACATCTTACTTTTCCTTTCTCAGTTTATTGGTATGTAACCCATAATGCAATAGGTGGACACTCCCTTGGCCAGCATGGACATAACTGGGGTGGTTAGATATGGCACCCAGCTGTCTGCAGGTGGGTCTGTAATGTGAAATTAGGGATCAGAAATTTCATCCAAGCCCCTGCAGATGTAAGAAAAGTTGTAATCCATTGAGATTTACCAGTTTTATAGTGTAGTTCTGTGGGGCCTACAAACATGTAACAGAAGCAGTTTGATACAGAACATTATCAAATGGTAGCTGCCATCTTGTTTTAGTCATGTGACCTAGGGGATGTAGATATGGTAGTCTGGGCCTTTATTTACTCATTCACTTCTCTGTCATGTAAAACAGGCTACTTTTTACTTTTACTTTTGAATTTATTGGCATGCACCCCACAATGCAATAGGTGGATACCCCATTGGCCAGCATGGGCATACCAGGGGTGGTTGGTTATGGCACCCCGGCTATCTGCAAGTGGGTCTGTAATGTGAAATTAGGGATCAGAAAATTCATCCAAGCCCCTGCAGAAGTAAGAAAATGTGTTATCCATTGACATTCACCACTTTTATGATGTTGTTATCCCTACAAATGTGCAACAGAAGCAGTTTGATACAGAAAATGTTTGAATGGTGTCGGCCATCTTGTTTTTGGTCATGTGACCCAGGGGATGTAGCTATGGGTACAGTCTGTGCCTTGATTTACTCATTCACTTCCCCGTCATGTAAAACAGGCTACATCTTACTTTTCCTTTCTCAATTTATTGGAATGTAACCCATAATACAATAGGTGGACACCCATTGGTCAACATGGGTATACCGGGGTGGTTGGGTATGGCACCCCAGCTATATGCTGGTGGGTCTATAAAGTAAAATTAGTGATCATAAATTTAATCCAAGCCCCAGCAGATGTAAGAAAAGGTGTAATCCATTGACATTTACCACTTTTATAATGTAGTTATCACAATAAATGTGTAAGAGAAGCAGTTTGATACAGAAAATGATGAAACGGTAGCTGCCATCTTGTTTTTGGTCATGTGACCACACAGATTTAGCTATGGGTACAGTCTGGGCGCTGATTTACTCAATCACTTCTCTGTCATGTAAAACAGGCTACTTTTTACTATTCCTTTTTGAATTTATTGGCATGCACCCCATAATGTAATAGGTGGTCACTTCATTGGCCAGCATGGACATACCAGGAGTGGTTGGGTATGGCACCCCGGCTATCTGCAAGTGGGTCTGTAATGTGAAATTAGGGGTCATAAATTTCATCCAAGCCACTGCTTCCATAAGAAATGGTGTAATCCATTGACATTTACCACTTTTATGATCTAGTAATCTCAATAAATGAGTCACAAGCATTTTGACACAGAAAATGGCTGGATGGTGTCAGCCATCTTGTTTTTGGTCATGTGACCCTGGGTAGGTAACTATAGGTGTAATCTGGCCCTTGATTTACTCATTCACTTCCCTATCATGTGAAACAGGCTACTTCTTACTTTTTCTTAATGGATTTTGTGATGTGTACCCATAATCCAATAGGTACCCCTCATAGGCCAGCATGGCCCTGTCATAGGTGGTCGCTCTGGTCACTCTCATAATCTGTAGGTAAGAAACCAATGTGAAATTTGTGTTTATATAAAGAATTTGTAGCCTGAAAGTGAAAATTAGTTACATTTTAGACAACAATTTTTATCAGTGATGCAACCGATCTTAACGTTTTTACAAACTTCAATATTTTTTGCGAATACAAATTCGCAAAAACAGTCGAAATTTCACTAAATAAACATATATATCTCCAAATGTCTTTGTTGGAAACGTTATATTTTCACTTTGAATTATAGTTGTGTTAGTTTCTTACTACCCTGACAAAAAAAAGTTTACCAGGGAATTAAGAAAAATTATGTAATAACATCATAACCGATAAGTGTACAAACCCAGTGAAAAAACCTCTGGCAGCAGGGATATGCAATTTTCAGAAAAACTTTGGCAGTGTAAGGGTTAACTCTGTTCTTTCCCTGGACACCACTGCAGACCAGACTCTGAAATGACCATCCACAGAAATATAGCTGCCATTACATAGCAACACAGAAACACAGAAGTTGACGGCAGATAAGGACCGCAAGGCCCATCCAGTCTGCCCATTTCTTTTTCTACCTTATGAATGTGCCATAGGCCTTTGCTCTGTCAATGGCCTATCTATTCATACTCATCTGTATTGCTCCCTTATGCCTATCCCATGCCTGTTTGAAGCCCTGCACTGTATTCATATCCACTGGCAAGTGTAGGGGGTCCCCAGCTCTTCTAAATGGACTATGCCAGCCATCACTATCCATACAATCCCACCAAGCATGTCCTTTCATCCTAAAAACAACGCTTTGGTTCATGTATGATACAAAAATAAACTTTAATAAAATACATAATTTGAATTCTTAAAATATGCACTCCTGGGGTACATAGATAATCCTATATAGAAATAGAGATAGTATAGCATTATGCCTGTGTACTGTTTCCCCTGGACTGATGAAAGGACAATGTTAAAGAAAAATCTGTTATTGTTGGTGCATAGCATATTAAAATCAATGCTTTTTAAAAATAAAAATGTCTTAGTTTTCTATTTCCCAAGCCACTTAGGTTTGTGTAGCCCCCACCCCAAAGAAATCTTAGATGTGCTCCTGGCTCACGTAAGACTGTACAAAAACTTCCAGAAGTGCAAGACTCCAGTAGACTATAGTGTGAGGGCTGAGAGTGTCTTTCACTGCCTAACTCTGTTTATTGCCTTGTGAGTGGTGGTGACAGTGTGACAAGGTGCATGATGATGTCGGCTACTGTGTGTGTGCAGCACTAGGACTGCTTGATTGAACATTTGCTGTTGTGATATCCACTGATTTGGGGGTGTGTGTTTGTGTGTAGAAAGAGAAGAGGAAGAGAGGAGCCCATGGTACAAAACAATGCGGGAGGCTCACTTTGTATGATGGCACTGCAGTCTTTTCTTTCTGATGGGGAGCTGGAAGCAATGTGGGAGCAGAATAAATGTGCAATCAGAGCATTTCTTGGCTTGCATTGTCTCTTGTATAAGTGATCAAAATTTACCATTATAATTGTGGGCTAGTGCAACCATCTGCAGGCTAGTGCAATTTTGAATCAACTTGCCCTGCTGACTAGTGCAAACATTTTTTTATGGTTGACCCCAGCTCACAATGGCTCGGAAACCTGACCAGCACAGAGCAAAATCACATTTCCTGATAGGGACCCTGAAAACCTGATCACCAAGTAAAAAACCTGATAGGTGGCAACCTTACAGGTGTCCCGTGATTTTATTTTTTTTTTTACCAGGAGAGACACACTAAGCTGAAAGCTTGTTTACAGGTGCAACCTGGGAGCACAAGGAACTTAAGTGACTTGCTCAGGGTCACACAGTATGCAAGTGGGGGCTATGGGATTCAAATCCAGGTTTTCAGGTTTGTAGTTCAATGCCTTAAACCACTGTGCTATATTGCCTCCTATGATAATCCTCTCTCACACCTCCAGAAAAGTTAAGTAGTTTAACTAGTTTGTAAATCAGAGTATCTGAGGTGTGAGTGTCCAGTGATGATGTCCCTGTCCTTACAGAAATGAACATGGCAGTAGTACCATACTTAAGTTCTGGTTCCAGGCTCAGTCAGATTAATTTCCAATGGTGAAGTCAAATAATTTGATGCAGTCCATGGCACTAATTAAAAGATGCTGGTTAAACTAGTAGACCTGCTACTGCTTTATTAATATAGGACAGGAGGGTTAGTTAGGTGTAAATGTTGGATGTGTGAGGGGCCCACAGGGAATGGAGCAGAGGGGCCTGGCAGAGGGCTACACAGGGGCCCAGAATGATTAAGGCCAGCCCTGACTGTCACACTGTGCCGGTTGGTTATACCAACTGTCCTAGGATTACTTGACATGTGCATGCGTCTATCCTCATGGGATGGTGTCACATGGGTTGCCCTACACACATGTGGCACACACCCCTTATGCAGCATATTGTGACACAGGTCTGTCAGAGGGGCAACTGTGACACCGGCCATTTCCATCTCGACCCTCCAGCATACCCCATCTGTGCCTGCTGCTGTGTACATCTGTAGTTCCTTTACTCATACTATGACCCTGTCTACCCAGAGTTCAACTTCAGTCTCCTTCCAGCCTCAGTGTTCCCCACAGTCCTCTTCTGTGGCATGGGCCCCATCACCATTCAGGGTGACAACTGGTCACAAGTACTCGTATGGTGTTTATACCTGCTGTTGACCTTGTTCTGTGCATCCAACATCCATCTGGATCCGGTCCCTTTTGCGTCCATCACTGCTGCACTTCTAACTGTACTGCAATATGTCCGTCTCCACTTCCTTACTTCCCGGCACCAATCTCAGTTCATTCTCAGCTCTGCCTCCCCAGACATCGCACCCTGTCCCTCAGGTACTCCCAGCATATGCCTCAGTGTCATATTGTGTCCAGGTGCAACTGCAATTCTCGTATGTCACATTCTTGTCTGTCACAATGACTGGACCTGCCTACATGTTTGTGATACGTCACCTCATGGTATGTATGATGCATATGTTACAACATGCCCAGGGCACACGAGGCCACACACCGATTGTCTGTCATCCCCTGGCCATGTGGTAACATACTAATTGCCAGCAGATTAGGCCTTATGATCTATCTAGTCTGCTCGAACCTCAGATCCCTAGTTGAGTGCCGAGGCCCTCCCCCACCTTGTGTTCCAGAAACCCCTATCATCCACCCCCACCCCCTGGGCCAGGCCATCATCTGATACATCCACTTTCTGTGTCTGTCCCACCCTCTCTTGAAGCCCTCCACTGTGGATCTCTGAACCAGCTCGCCACATAGCACGGGCCGGAAACATGCTTCAAAGCCTCCCCTGATGCTTCCAGGGATGTATCCTTGACCTGTAGAATTGTAAGGCTCAAATATCAAATTAACGCTCTGTTGCATCACAAAGCAGAATGGCTTTTGCTTAGATCAAAGCATACCTATTGGGAGGGTGGGAATAAGGGTGGCAAGCTTCTTGCTTACCAACTGCAGAAGCAACAATCCTCCTCTAAAATTCATGCCCTTCGTACCTCTTCAGGCTCGATTGCTACTGACCCTGCTGGTATTAATGATACTATAAGGTTGTACTATCAATCCCTGTACCAATCCCAATCCTCTCAGTCACCAACCCAGTTGTCTCAAGACCTGAACCAGTTCTGCCAGTGTTTCACCATACCAACTCTCTCACCGGAACAGGCTGACCTCTTAGATGACCGAATTACAGTCCCTGAGATACATCAGGCTTTATCCCGGATGGCCAAGGGGAAAGCCCCGGAACCTGACCGGAAGACTGTCAAACTGTACCAAGTACTGGAATGGGAGATTTCTCATCCGTTGCTGTTAGCACTACAGGATGCTCAATCCTCAGGCTCTCTCCCCACCGCAATGAAGGAGGCCTTTATTACTGTCCTCCCCAAGAAAACCAACGATCCTCTCGATTGTGCCAATTTTCACCCCATGTCCCTATTACCGGTGGATACCAAGATTTTGGCTAAAATTCTGGCCACTAGGATGCCTAATGTTCTCACCTCTCTAATACACCCATCTCAGTTGGGGTTCATGCCAGGGAAAGTTGGCTCAGATAATACCAGGCTACTACTTAACCTAAAGTGGCTAGTGAGTCGGTCTAAGACTCCTATGGCTGCCCTAGCCATTGACTTTGCTAAAGCATTTGACTCCATCGAATGGAATTATTTACATGAGATCCTCCACTTATATGGCTTCAGTCCTCAATTCCGTTTCTGGGTCTCGAAACTTTATAGCTCCCCTATGGCCAG
This sequence comes from Neoceratodus forsteri, assembly GCA_016271365.2. Classification (NCBI taxonomy): domain Eukaryota; kingdom Metazoa; phylum Chordata; order Ceratodontiformes; family Ceratodontidae; genus Neoceratodus; species Neoceratodus forsteri. The sequence continues at coordinate 802,163,979 of CM057458.1, forward strand.
AATTTTAACTAACTGTGATATCTCCCCTTCTTTTCCCTTGTATAATACAGGTACCAGCCAGGGGTGTCCCTTGTCTCCCCTCATGTTCCTGGTTGCCCTAGACCCGTTGATTCAAGCACTTACTAATGCTGATAGACTCACGGGCATCCCAGCCTATGGTAGCCCATATGTGGTAGCGGCATATGTCGACAACCTTCTTCTTACCCTGTCCAACCCCCAACAGTCCCTCCTGGTAGCTCTGTCAGTCCTATGCAAATTTGCCTCACTTTCATGGCTGCAGGTAAACCAACGAAAGGCCACTCGAGCCCCACTTAACCTGCTCTGTACACAAGATTGCCTTCAGGGCATGGAACTAAGTTGGGCTGCCCAAGGATTCATCTATCTTGGTGTCTACATATCTACTAATTGGATGGAGCTTGAATATTCCAACTTAGCCCCCCTCCTAAAACAGCACAGAGGTGGAGCATTGGCGTAAGCTACACTTAACATTGCCAGGTAAAGTAGCTGCCGTTTGCATGCTCCTCCTCCCCAGAGTCACATTTTTGTTCAATAACCTCCTGATCCATCTCTCTCCCAGACTATTTTCCTTCCTTGAGAAACTGTTAGCCTCTGTCTTATGGGAAGAGCAGGCACATAGGTTGGGAAAACACAAGTTAAGAGCGCACTGGTCTGGGGGGGCCTTGGCATCACCTGGTTCCAGGGCTACCATCTGGTGAGTGTGGCTGCCCAAGCCACAAAATGGTTTATGCCCATGGCTACCCCTCCCCTATTGTGGGCTTACCCTCCTTTGTGATATGCTGAACTATAGCAGAACAACCTTATTGTCGGAGGGGAACTGATCAAATGGCCTTCTTGGGAGGCCAAGGGAATTAGATATGTGTAGGACCTTCTGTTGCCTGACTCAAACACCCTGTTATCCTTTAATCAGTTAAAGAACAAATTCAGCCTCCCAACGCCGATTTTTGGCGGTTTCTCCAGATACACAGCATTATCAATGACCTCTCATCTCAGTATAGGCTAGACCGTAAACCGAAATGGCTGGCCTCCCTGCATAAATCCTCCTCCTCCTCCCAGGGCCGCACAGGCAACTTTTATGCCATATGGCGAGACTCTCAAGCTGACCTCACTGAGAGCTGCAGGTCCAAATGGGAAGCTGACTTTGGCATGGTTATTTCCGAAACCTCTTGGTCTCGATGCCTTAAGGACTCACAAACAGGGTATAGAGACACTAAAAGCCTATTTCTACAGATCAAAATCCTCCTCCAGTGGTACAGAACTCCTGCTGCCCTGCATTCAGTGGGAGTCCTGACTCACTCAAGATGTTGGAGATGTCAGCAACCAGATGCCCACCTGTTCCACATATTGAGGTCTTGCCCCCAAATCTCAACCTTCTGGTCTACCATCGCTTTAGAGTGTTCCAAAGTCCTTGGCATCAGGGATTTACCCCTCAACCCTAAATTGCTCCTGGGTGACTCTTCTGAGCTAACCTTTCTCCCTAGGGCCCATCGGGAATGGCTTATGTAGGCAATGCTGGAAGCTAAGAGGCTACTATTAATGTGCTGGAGACAAGTTAATAATCCAGCTATAGGTATGTGACATGTTGCCATGGCTCGACTGGCCATTTTAGAGTGACTTTCTTACTCACACCGAGGTCAGCTGCAGTATTTCCTTAAGAAATCGGGAGCCTATCTCCACTCGTCACTGTGTAAGATCCCCTCCCCCCCAGGAAACCCTCCTTTGTAAGGCTTTCATGGTTTGGACGATGATTCCACCCTTGCTTGCTGCTAAATGTGAAGCTATAATCAGCACTGCCATACTATTGCATCTTATTTAGACTTCTTCTTCTTTCCACCCACCTGTTTCTCCTGTATTGGATAGAATAATATAGCTATGAGTGGTGTAGAACTTACTTGGTCTGTAAACTTTCTGCCTATATGGGTTGTAATATATGTGATGTCTGAAGGTGTACCACCTTATAAAAATTGAAAAACCTTTAATAAAATCTTCTATGATAAAAAAAGAACACTTACAGCTAGATATAAATGTACCTTACACATTCATTGGCTATCAGCCATTGTGTCCCTCCATATCTGTGATTCTGGGTGCTGATAACCAGAAAATATTTATCTTTAGCTATATGGTAAATTCCATCATGCCCCTCAAGTACCCAGCAGTTACAATGAAAAATATAACATGCTTTAGTTAATTTGTTTTCCACTGATTTCTCCCTTGACATTTGGGGCTATTATGGCTTTACCCTGCTCTGGCAAGAAGAGTAGACATGTAACTACCCTCAGGACTTATGACAAGGTAACAATGTTATCTGCTGTGTAGGGGTGCATAAGAGCCAGTTGACCTGTCAGCTCCCCCTTTTCAAGAGTTGAGTATCTCACTCACCATGTGACAAAATACACATGCAAGGATGATTATCTTATTTAACCAAGGTAAATAACACAGTCAAGGAAATGATCTTTCTCAAGGTTAATCTAACAATAAGAAAGTAACTTTTCTACAGATACATATCACATATTTATACTGACCGCATTTTAGTTTCTGAATACTATTTGCTCTACTTTGTTACTGTCACTCTAGTTACTGAACAATACAGTATATACAGTATAGAACATGTTAAATTAATTCAAATGTATTGAAAATATGTTCTTTCTCTTGATATTGCTGGATAGCCACCATCAAGATATTTTTTTGACTTGTATTAGGCATCCAATTATTGACAATGCATTGTGTTAAAATTAATTAGCATCTGATTTTTGATTTAGTTTGTATCAAATTATGCCACCGATTATTAAAATCAATGTTTTCTACAAATTATGCAGAGGACTTCAGAAGAACTTGGGCATTTGCCAGTATGCAGAAAAAAAAATAAGTTACTTACTGAAAATCATCCTTTTATTGTGCAGTGTTTCAATGGGTTCAGGTGCATGACAGCACCAAAAGACCGACATCCAGTATTTCTTGTCACTCTGATGCTTCAACTAGAGGTGAAGCTGGTGTGTATGCTAATCCTTAAAAACCTCCTTTCAATTACTTTCAATTAAAGAGCCTGGGCTCGATTTTAAAATGGGCCCTTGGATCTATGCAAGCTCTGACAAAACAGCAGCTTGTGGCAAAGTCCAGTGTGCCTGGGACCCAGCACAACATTTTGGTAAATGAGGGGTCCCAGCACCAAACTCCCCACAATTGATGCAACTGCTCCCATGCACCAAACAAATGGCAAACTGGATTTACTGGCTTTACTGGAGGGGATTGACAGAGGTTCTTGTCAGCCTCTGGCCTGTGAATGGCCAGTCCAAAGAGTTGAATGTGCACCTGAGCAAAACACTGGATTGTGCAAACTGGCCCATCTGCCTGCACAACAATGGTGAGAATGATGTCCAGTGTGCAGAAGGTGAACACTGAGCAATGCCCATAGGTGGTGCACAGTGAACATGGACAGAGAGACTGCAGTGGGCAGTGGAAGCAGCCAGGCATCAGCCCAATGTCTCTGCACATGGATTCAGGCACAATGGGACATGGCAATGGTCAAAACACTGTGTGGATGCCAACCATGTCACCACAGCAAGCACTGAGGAAAAGGTCAGTGTTGGCAGCAGTTGTCATAATGACAATGACGGGCAGTCTGTGACAGGTAGTGTAGCACTATGTTACCACCCTTAGTGGTTATGAATGTGCCCCACTGATGATAAAGAAAACATCTGTACCTGGGTGTAGGAGACAGAACAGGAGGAGTAGCACAGTGATATGTTACTAAGCAGTGGGTAATGGTGGCAGTCCCCCCACTACAGTACTTGCACATCAGCAGAACATGATTCTAGCCATAGATGAGCCATGAAGTTGCCATCAGTACCACAGCAAGAGCTTGCACATGGCAGGACACACACAGGATCCTCAACATACATGTTAGGGACTGGCAGTACCTCCACATATGTACAGTTGAACTCATCCAGGACATGCACCCCGTAATGCCATGCACGGGTATGTGCCACCTCTGTAGGTCACAGAACACTAAGGTAGCTGTCAGAAGAGGGGGACAGGGTCATGGGATCATACCACTGAAGGTATCTACCTGTAGACACTGTGTCATCAGTTCTCAGTAGGCAATGCAATCACTACAAGGCTAAACAGTGCCCCAGTGCTGGGCACAGACAGTCCCACCCCCAACCTCTGGCACTTCCTCATCCTATCCTTGTAGTTTGATGTGCCATGTGTCATAACATGCCAATTCCAACAGTGTGGGAGGGTGTCTAGGTGTCACCCTATGTGCCTTGGGTACCGTAGCCATCCTGTGGTTGCCCCAGGCTGTGACAGGAGGCCATCCACCATAGCTGGGTCTCCCTAGCTGTCCCACATGCCAAACTTAATATGATGCATGGGGCAGTAGACCAGCTGTGGATGGTCTAACTCTAGCAGAACATGCAGCCTTTTGGGAGGATTTGAAGATCCCTCTTTAATGAATGATGCAGCCCCATTGTGATGTAAGACCCCTTCCACCATGGTGCAGCCATACATCCATCACAAATATGGAGCTAACCTGGCTGGTGCAGGCTGATATAGAAAAGCATAAATGATGCAAGATGTGGCACAGTGAGCCCCTTTCATCATATCTCTTTGATGTAAGCACCTTGTGTCATTTCTGAATCTTTGAAAATTGGGCCATCTGAATGTCATCACTTTTGTGAATGTATTTTGCTCCCCATCTTCATCCTTTTTTGGACAATTTACTTATTGATTAATTGATTGGTTTACTTTTTTGGACTGGTTGTTTCAAAAGTGTTACCAGGAAAGACATTATTAATCTGTTTGGCTGCTTTATTGACCAAGACAAGATAAATATGATAAATAGCTCCCCATTCGCTGCTCCTTCATTGTTGGATCCACAGTTCACTGGAGAAACATTGATGTTAAATATTGAATACTGCAATCCACAAAATATACTATATATTTAAACATGATTGCAATATTACTGCTCTCTAACTCGTGCTGTGTTTGAGTCCTTACAGGATATTTATTCAGCTTTGTCACTAGCCTGTCTATAGAGGGTTCCATTGTTAAGCATGAACTGACCACATTTGTCCCACTTTTTTCACTTATTCTATGTTTGCAACTTTTGTATTATGTGAAATAATTATATTAACTTACAGTCAAACTTAAACACATTGGATAGGATTTTTAAAAGACATGGCATGGGCCCAATTTCCAATTCTGGATGCAGCCTGGATCAGTCCAAATCTGTCAAATTGTTTGGCTGCATTTTCCAATGTTGTGATGCACTCATGAAGTCTCTTTTTTCAAAGCAGATTTTGTGAAAAAAAGTGACACATGCATCACTCTTTTGATTCAAGATGGACTAGAAAAGTACCCCAGACTGCAGCAATTTCACCCAAATGGTATACTGTACCTCCTTAAACCAAGGAGATTTATTTTTTGGTTTTGCTAAATTACCCCTAGTTTTGGTTCTGTTTTTTTTTTTTTTGAAATTTAAGTTTATTGAGTTTTATATGTAAAGAAAACAAAATACAGGTATTGAAGATTTTCTGATCATACATAAGCATAACAAGAATATAACCCTAGAAAATGCATACAATCACACAGAATTAGGCAGGAACAATAAAAAAAAAAACTAACAACAACAACAAAAACCCCCCTCCCACCCCAACCACCCCCCATCACCTCGGAGAGTTTTATAGCTACAGGAAAAGCAGGATCACTAGAGAGGAAGACAAAGGCTAGAAGCCTGGATACACTGGAGATAGACAATGCAGCAGGGAATATCTAAGGGACTACACCTTCAGGGTTAATTTAGATAGAGCTATATAGTTTGCCCCACTTCCGATTAAAAGACGCCAGATTATGTCTGGAACTAGCTATAGATTTCGGTATTGAAACAGTGGGACATCTCCTTGAACCATTCCTGGTAGGTGATAGGATCCTGATCCAACCAGTGTCTAAGGACCAGCTTTTTGACAACTATTGAGATTAAAGACATGTGATACCTGCGTTCCTTCACCACAATGCTAGAGTAAACTCCCAAGATACAAACTTCTAGGGTGAAGAGCTCCTTGAGCCCCAAGAGTGGATCCAAGCTATCTCGAATTGTATTCCATAATGGTGCCACTCTATTGCATTCCCAGAGGATATGCAGCAAATTCCCTTCAGCGGCTCCACATCTCGAACATATACTCGACTTAAGTTTACCAAATTTGAACAACTTAACTGGAGTATAGTAGAGATTGTTTAAAATATAATATTGGATCAATCTATGGTTATCTTGGGATAAGTAGCAGTACACGTCCTTCCAAATTGATTCCCATGATAAGGGGGAGCTCAAGTTAGGGAGTGACTAGATTACGGACCCCTCCAGGGAGTTAGGAAAAAGGTTGCTTAGTAGTTTATTATATATGATGGATATTCCTTTGGGATTACCAGCCGCATTCTGTACTTTCTCTAGAAATGGCCTTATTTTGGAAGGGAAGGAGACAGGCCCAAAAATTTTGAGAATGAGGTGTCTCAATTGAAAAACTTTAAAAATATGTTTCTGGGGGATGTTGAAGGAAGTTAAGATTCTATCCGATAAGAGAAGTGAACCTTGCTCACAGAGACTCCAACAGTAGGTTGTGTATTTGTGGGAGCTCATTCAGAGGTTAGCCAACTACCTCCAATTTTAATATTGGGATTTAGCGTGAGAGGTTGTCCTAGATCCTTGGTTTGTGATATGTTGAAAAATTCCACCATTGAAAAAGGATTTTAATAGAGAGACCAATAGTGGAGTCTCGAATGGCTGGGGGCAGCATGGAGAAGGGGTGCCAAAAGATACGGGGGGCATAGGTTAAACTGATCTAGTAGACTTAGCTCTAGCCAAATTGGTTGAGGAAAGTTAGACTGTGTGGTGGACCACTTACCAACTCTGTTTAGATGACTAGCCCAGTAATATAGTAAGAAATTAGGTAAACGAAGACCCCCTTTGTCTCTAGGTGCACTAAGTTTAAGAAAGGCGCGACGAGGTTGTTTCACATTCCAAATATACTTGGATAGCAAAGAATTAACTTGACTGAAGTATTGCCTGGGAAGCCAAATACTAAGGAGATTCAGGGGATAGAATAATCGGGGTAAGATATTCATTTTGATGATGTTGATTTGCCCCCATATGGATATTGGCAGTTTTTGCCATCGGTCCAAGTCTCTCTGAATTTTCGTTAATACATCATCCAAATTAAGTTTCTTGACTGTTTCCACCTCCCGAGCCACATGGACACCCAAGTATTTAAATGAGACCGGGGACCATTTCATACCGAACCGTGTGAAACCTGAATGGAAGGTAGAAGAATTTAGTGGAAAAATAACTGATTTAGAGACATTCAACCTGTAGTTAGATACCTGGCCAAACTGGTCAATGATTCGTAATACTTGTGTTAAGGATGACTCAGGGTTAGTAAGGTGCAGCAGAATATCATCAGCAAAAGCTGATACGGTCAGGGGGAATTGAGAAATGGTACAGCTTGTCACTCGTGGTGAATTTTTGATGCTAATGAGTAGAGGTTCTAGGTATAGGTTGAAGAGGTAGGGAAAGGGACATCCTTGACGTGTGCCAGCACATAAAGGAAATCGGAGGAAAAACCCCATTACAATAAACTTTGCTGAAGGGGACTTGTAGATCGCCATGATCTTATGAATAAAGGAGTCAGGAAGCCCATTCTCTTCAGATGGCCACCAAAATTCCCAGTTCACCCTGTCGAAGGCTTTTCAGCATAGAGCAACTAGGGCCATGGGATCTTGTGAAGTGTGGCCGCTTGGAAGACATGGGACAAAGTTCTCAAATGGTCGGCTGATGATCTACCCTGGACAAAACCAGCCTGTTCCGACTCAGCAGGTGCAGCCATATCTTTTAATTCTGAGTGATAAAATTTTGGATAAAATTTTGATATCATAATTTAAAAGCGAAATTGACGGTAACTGGCTGGATCGGTTAAGGGTTTATCAGGTTTGGGGATTAAAATTATTGTAGCTTCTGAAAAAGAGGGGTCTATCGATTCCGCAGTGAACATATATTCATAAAGGTTAAGAAGAAGAGGGGAGAGCTCTTTGCAAAAAACTTTATAAAAATTCGAAGGAAAACCATCAGGCCTGGGGGCTTTCCCTAATGACAACTCGTTGATTGCATCTTCCACTTAGCCTAAAGTGATGGGAGCTGATAGAATATCACAGTGGTATGACTGGAGGGAAGGGAGATTGATTTCGTCCAGGAAGAGCTCTATCCTCTGGGGATGTAATGGAATAGAACTCTTACTATAAATCCCTGTATAGAAAGACTCAAAAATTTGGGCAATGTCCCTAGGTAACGTCTTATTGGTACCATCCTGGGATTTAAGAGCCGGGATTAGACGGGAGCTCTCCATCTCTCTCAGCCTAAGAGCTAGCATATTGCCAGGTTTTTCGCCCTGATCAATATATCTGGTCTTAGTCTTAAACAAAGCATATTCAGCTTTTTCCCTGAGTCAGGTCATTGTATTCATTCCTGAGCTTAATAAGAGCTGTTAGGTTTGCTGAGGAGTTGGAAAGGAAAAGATTGTCCTCGGCTGTTCTCAGCTGTTGAGATAACAAATTTATTTTGGACTCCCTTAATTTTTTCCTGGTGGCAGCAATCTTGATAAGTTCCCCCCGATGAAACATTTGAGGGAGCACCACAGTATGTCATCTCTGTGGACAGACCCTTGGTTCAGTTCTAAGTAAGAGAGGATCATGTCCTTGATTTGGTAAACCGTGTGGTTATCCTTAAGGATTTGCGTATTAAGTTTCCATGACGTGTCCCTTTGTCCTTGGACACCAAGGGAAATCTTAATCCACACCAGGGAATGATCTGAGATAACTATTGGTTCTATACCTACTTGGTGAACACTGCTCATTAAGGCAGAGCTAATTAAAATATAATCTATTCTTGACCAAGTTTGGTGTACGTGGGAGTAAAAGGAGTAGAGACGGGTATCTGGGTTGAGAAGGCGCCAGGGATCGCACAGTCCCAGTAGGTGGGTAAAGTCAGTAAGGGCTAGTTGGGCAGGGGACATCAGTTTTAATGGTCTATAAGTCTTATCTAAGTCACTAGAAGGAGTCGCCCCCAAGGATAAGAAGGGAGGGCAGAAATCTGCTCAGGTTGGCTGCTAGGGACATTAAGAAGGATGGGTCACCACCCACAGGGGCATATATTGCCCCTAGTACCACACTACTGTTGTCAAGCTGGCCCTTGACCAATACAAATCTACCATCTTGGTCAGTAATACTGTCTTCTGCTACGAATCGGACATGGTGCTTAATTATTATAGCTACCCCCCTGCTAGCTTGCGAGCCGGAAGCAGTGAAAATTTGAGTGAACCCTTGCCTGCGTAATCTTTTGGCCTCAGAGGCAGCCAGGTGAGTTTCCAGCATGAACCCTATGTCCACATTCAAAAGGGAGCAATTCAGAAAAACCTGCTGCCTTTTAAGAGAGTCATTGATGCCTCGAACATTCCAACCTGAATTTAAGCGGTCTCGCAGCCATACTGATTAGTACAATATTTGAAAGGACTTAGAAACTTCAGCCCTCCAGTGCAGATAATGGCATGTGGATTACGCCAAGACTTCCCACTTTTAATAATTTCCAAAGTTTGAAACTCTCGAGGCTTCCTCCCCAAAAACCCATGAGGAAATAACTTTAGTGATTAGCCAAACTCAACAATTTAAATGTAACTGGGCAATATAACTTCTCCATCTAGAAAGATAAATCCTACTGGTACCTGGTCCTGAAATTAAGACATACCCACCTACCCAACCCCCAATTATCATGAACTTTGAATAAACCCAAAATCCCCCGAAAACTATTTACAAGAAATCCCTTTAAATTCAGGGAAATATGACCATACCAACTTTGTGTCCTGGATAGGGATCGGACCCCGGGACTAGCAGACCCACACTTACCAGAAACCAACCCCTGCTTGTTGCCCCCACTGATATAGCATGATAAAATATGGACTGAAATCATAAGGCAGAAAAGGGACAAAAACTTACGAACTGCAGTCCCCCCAAAGTCGGGCTATGAGGCAGCTTCCCCCAAGGCCTCGCCTTCGTCCGCCCCCCAGCAAGAAGTAATAGAAATTGGGGGCTATTAATCCATAGCCAAAAAACAGTAAACAAAATTCAAAATTCGTGACTTCGAGGTAATAACCAGACCTACCAAAACAAGAGACAGTCGCTAAAGTGGGAGAAGGTATGCGCCAGCTGACTATTGAGGCGATCGCTCCCATCAGTTAATGTCAGGATCAGGAGCAAAAGGGACAGAGCTCCATGCAAACGGGAAGGCCATCACCTAACAGGAAGAGGAAGGGGAAGGTAAACTGGTGGGAACCCAATTGGTCCGACAACAAAACTAACCGCCGGAACCAAAAGCAGAAAAAAGGGTCCTATCCCACCACCTCGGCCCAATAGATAGAGGCATCAGTCGCAGAAAATATAGGCCACAAACCAGGCCCCAACAAGCACCTCCACCCCCAGACACCATGGAGGACCATCCAGCCCGCCACCCAAAAAACCCAATCCCAGCTTACAAGAAAACAAAGGAGGGCATATTAAGTCACACAAAATCGCTCAACAGAGGTAAGCAGACATTGATCTAGCATTAACATTGCAAGTCAGCCAGTTCTAAACAAATCAGGTAGTCTCTGGGTAAGCTCAACTTTGGCTTGTTCCGGATTTTCAAAAGAGAGCCATGCATTGTCGAGTTGGACTTGCAACCTAGCTGGATAGTTCATACGAAATTTAATTCCAGCAGCTATCAGCTTGGTCACTGTTGGATGGAAATCATGTCTCCTCTGTCGGGTTTCAAAAGGCAGATCTTGGGAGAATCTCAGTGTGTAGTTTTCCCACAGAACCGCTTGGAGGCCTTTAACTTTGCTCAAGATGAGTTGCCTCTCGAGGTAGCTAAGCAATTTGATTATTATGGGTCTGGGGGGGAACCGGGCGGTGGCTTTGGCTTTAAAGATCTATGAGCTCACTTGATGTGGTAGAAGGGTTGATAGGCTAGGGACCAACAATCTTGTTCAGGACTTTGAACAAAGGACAAGATATCTGGCCCTTCCTCCGCCTCTGGTAGACCCAGGATTAGAATATTGTTCTCTCCTGCTACGTCCCTCGAGGTCTTCCGTCTTTTGTTTTAATTTGGTGATTTGCTGTTTGAGCATAACGATTTCAGGATCACATTTAGCCTTCCATGATTCCAAGGAGCAGGTTCGAGCTTCAGAGTCGCCGACTGGATGGTCAGCGAGGCAAGGTCGCTATGCGATGGCCCCCAGCTCCTGGAAGAGATGTCCTGCAGCTGCTTCAAACGGGATCAGCTCCCAGAAAGCGATCCTCGGTGAGCGGGTTAGCAGAGGCACTAGTGGAGCCAGATTTAGCACCCAAACCTGTAGGCAGGGTTCTTGATTTTTAGCTGATTTCTCCGGTGTTCTCAGCGCGCAAAGCTTGGCCTCACCAGTCTTCATCTCGGCCTATGGTCGCTCATCGCACCCTGGCGTAAATGATTTGAAAAACCACTTAATCGCCGATAAAGGGTGTTGCTGGTCTTCTGAGAGCTGTGGTAGAGGAATAAGCACTGAGATAATGTCCCCGAAGTCGATAGGAAAAAGATTTAGCTGGTCGAGAGGGCGAGAGCTGTGGATTATGCTGCCATTAGGAGCGCTGCAGCACGTGACCTCATCTTGGTTCTGGTTTTAGTTTTTGATCTCTGACCAATGCCCATACAAAATAAAATTTCCTCTTTTCCTTCATTTTAATGTATAATAAAATAAAAGAAGTAAAACTATTGAAAAATGAGCCGGCTTATCGGCGCAGCGGTTGGATTTCCGCTTGAGACACTGGCGACCCGGGTTCGGGAATGGACTCGGGTTGCTGGACAGCCAGCCGGGGGTAGAAGTCTTGAGCATCCCACAACTGCTTGCCTTCTCCTGGGGGAAGGGAGGGCATGTGGCTCGCTGTCTGCTGCCCCCTGGCGGAAGCCCAGAGAGCAACAACTTAAGCGAGTCCCACTGTACAAGGGGCGTGATGAACATCGGCTTTGGCCTAGACGTCCGTGGCACGCCATGCCCCCGGGGAGAAAAGCAGAAAAGCTGCCTCCTGGTCTGCCGGATGATGGCTGCCAGCTCCTGCCATCTCAGATGCCCTGACGCCCTGGAATCCACCTCAGCAGTGCCCAGGGACTGATTGAACAGTGCACTGATATCCCCCTCCTGGCACCTTCCTCCTCGGAGGAGAGAGACCCATCTGGTGAAGGGTTACACTGGTCCACCCCTGGGTCGGCTGCGATCTGAGGTGAGTAGGAAGGGGGTTGGGGTGAAGAGGTCGGGGGAGTCATGAGCAGCAGAAAGGAGAGGCAGGCCAGGGGGCAAGTAAGGTGAGGGAAAAAAAAAAGAAAAATGAATAGGTTAATAATTAGCATGGCAGCTAGCAAGCACTAACTTTTGGTACACTCAGGTGTTAGGAAATCATCTTAAATGGTACTTAAAGACTATACCCAGTAGCACGTAGCTTGTAGTCTTGGTTGCTAGCTAGCCATCTGCTCACAGCAAATTCATTAATTCAGGAATGACACTTGTAAATGCAAGTTACTAAAAGAAGAACTTAAAGCTATTAGGGAGAAGTAGAAGCAATTTAGAAGTGACCCCAAATTTGGTGAATTGGATCAGGCTTTACAACAAAAAATAAACAAACAAAAAAGAAATGATAAATACATAATAAAAACCTCCTAGAGAGGAAGCAGTCAAAGCTACAAAGGGACAAAATGGACTATCTTATTCGTGGCTTTTTTAATTGGCCCATTAGAAGTAATCAGTATTCAAAGAGTCAAGGCAGGTCTCAATTAAGGAGAAGAACAAACCAGCGGAGATCAGGTAGCAGAAAGAAAAATCAAGATGAGCTAATAATGGTTCCATGAGATATTGGCGATAGAATAACAGCAAACACATAATCGTGACTTCATTACAGCAAGGACAGAAATGATGACAATGCTCTGCCCCCTGTGCCCCCCTTACTTATATAACCAACTCCAATGTTATAGCACCTTGGGGAGGGGGAAAAGCATTTTCGCCATATCTGCACCTCTAATAAAAGAGTCAGAGAGCACCTCCACTGACTCAGAAAATAGTTCAACTACCATTTCCAATGGGCACTTTTTAGAGGCAAAGAAAATAGGCAACCAGAAAAAAAGAAAGAATAAACAAAAGAACAAAAGTGCACAAGGAGGGATGGCAGGAGAAGAAAAAGAAATAAGAAACATATTACTCAGGAGGTCAGATAGAAAGAAGGCAACTTACTGTAATTATTAATTTGTCTTCACTTGAACTAACCATGTATAAAGATCTTTGTTTAATAAAAGTCTGTTATTTGCACCATGTGGAGCAATTTAAAGTGACTGTTGATTTGTTTAAATTTTTTCAGCAAAGTCTGTTTAAGGGAATACTTTGTAGACATTCCAGCTGAGATGAGTGCCAATATTAATTTGAACACTACTACAGAGAAGGGTCATGATACGCTGCACTCAGAAATGATGATGGGGCTAATGGAGGAAAATGAAAATGGCAACACAATGGACTTTGAATTTACATTTGAAAAAACACTTCCAGGAGGCAGAGCAGGTAGCCATGAATGCTAATGTAATTGGATTGGAGAGAGACTATGGCCCAGATATTCAAAAGGGTTGTACCATGTGCAATAGGGTTCCGCCAGTGCAAGTCCGAAAATGCACCATTCTGCGATATTCAGCGGGAGGCAGATGCGCCCCCCAAATCACACTGCTCAAGAATGCAATGATAATGAATGCATGCGCAACTGAAGGGGGAGGAACCATGCATAAATGGCGCAGTGTGATATTCAACAACATGCGCCATGCACAATAGGGGAGCAAGCAGAAGTTGCGCGATAGCAGAAATGAGCCAAAATAAAAAGGAACAAGAGAGAGGCACAAGAACGCTACAGGGAAGGCACATGTTGCTGAACCATAGCCAGCCACACAGGCAACATACACACACACACAGGGCAGGACAAAGACAGAGCACCTGGAACCCACAGGAACAGGGAAGGTGTGGGGAGCCACAGCCACAGTGCAGTGCAGAAGGGGGAAGTGCCACACAGCACTGAGGCCACCACAGGAAGGTGTTCCCGGTGCAGGGGAAGTAGCAGCCAGGACAGCGGGAGGAACACAAAAACAGCTGCCGGGGTGGGGGACACAAGCCAGGGACATGGCCAGTGCCACCATCCAGATGGAGGCAGTTATGAGGAGGGTGAGAAGGCAGGCAGCAGGGGAGCACAGCCATGGAAGGGCCCGTCAGTGGTATGCCCCCAACAGGCAGTACCGAGCCCGCACCAGCTTCGAGCTGTACACTGATACCGAGATCGTGGGCCGGTACCACCTGTACTGGGCAATTCTGAGGTGGCTCTGTGAGCTGTGCAGTGATGTGATGCAGGCACCCACATGACAGAGCCATGCTCTGTCAGTGGAGACAAATGTGACAGCTTGAATGTGCCTGCTCACCACGAGTACCTTCCAGAGACCGACAGGGCACACGATAGGCATAACCCAGTCGACCACGTCACGCCACCTCACCCAATTCCTCAGCGCACTGCTGCCACATGCTGCAGAGTACATCCATTTCCCCAGCACACCGGCGGAGTGCACAGCTAACATACAGGAGTTCCACAGGGTAGCACGTATGCCTGGCATGTTAGGGGCAATAGACTGCACCCATGTGGCTATCCGTACACCACCTGGCCCCAAAGGGGCCACATACATTAATTGGAAGGGGTATGCAAGCATCAACTGCCAGGTGGTGTGCAATGCCAGGGGTCGCATAATCAATGTCTGTGCCACACACCCTGGGGGAACACATGATGCCTTCATCTGGCACCAGTCAGCACTGTGCCACAGATTCAAGAGTGGGAACATCCCCACCGGCCACTTAGTGGGTAAGTATGCAAACCACGTGGAAAGACATAGAGCTTGGGAGGGGCATAGTCAGAGGTGTCATGGGTATTGGCCTAGATGGCCCAAGGCTGGGTGACGCTGATCACCAAACTAACTTCCACCCTCTACACACAGGTGACTGTGGATACCCACTCCGTCCCTGGCTGCTCACACCATACTGGCGGCCTGCGACCCCATCACAGCAATGCTACAATGAGGCATATGCCACCACACGCAATGTCATCGAGCGGGTGCTCAGGATGCTGAAGGCACGTTTCCATTGCCTGGACACATCTGGTGGTGCCCTACAGTACAGCCCCTCAAAGGCCTGTGGGCTATTCCTGGCCTGTTGCATCTTGCACAACATGGCCAATGACTGTGGGATAGCCGTACAGGTCAAAGAGGGGGACAGCCATGGGGACAATGAGGATGCTGGTGAAGATGGTGATGGGCAGCCCCCCTTGGGTGACGGGACCCCCGACTGACCCGGTTGGCACAGCTGCACTGGAACACCATCACAGAGGAGCACTTCAGCCAACCCAGGTAAGTCATGGGGCCATGTGCAACCACCAGTGGCAAAGGCACAACCCACAAACACGCATGGACAAACACCAGGGGTACATGTCTTCAAGGGAAGTGGCTGAGCATGGAACTGCACACACTGCCAGGGATTGGCAAGGTCTAACATGGCACGCGGTCACACACACACACACACACACACACACATATACACACACACCTCACAAGACATGCACAAAGAGGGGTAGGAGGCACGCCGACCTCGACCACCACTCCTAGCCATACACACGCCCACAGACCACCACGCCCAGTGCCTGTCATTGTGCATGTGTCAGACGCTGGGCACCATTGCACAGTGGTAGACAGCACAACGCAGGCATCATCATGCACACATCACAGTGGACAGTAGCCGGAAGGGTGTGCAGATGGAATGTGTGTGTGCATGCAGGGCTGGGTACCCCACCCGTGCATTGCACGCTGAACAACACAATGCACACAGGGCAGCATCAGAGAGTAGCTGTGCTGGGAGACAGGTCAGTCATGCGCCACAGTGCCATGGCCACCATGGATGCATGGGTGGCCCCGCTGAGACTCGCCAGCAGTGACAGGCTGACCACTGACCTCATGGGGTGGCACCGACGGTCCCTCAGGGGTTCCACTGCGTGAACGTGACCATGCTCGCGCAGGGGTCTGCAGCACACCAAACATGCCTGCACCAGGCGTGCTCGGGATGCCTACAGCTGAACCGAGTGTCGACAAGGAGGGTGTCGCATGATGCCAGGAATGGGGGTGGACATTGCACTGTGCGGTGTCTGTGACACATGGGCAAATAACTGTGTACCCATTGTGGCCATGACAGCTGTGATTGCCTGTGTCTGCCTGTCAATGGCAGCGGTCACATCCTCCTGCAACCGGTCCATCCCTGCCAGGAGTAGAGCGGTATCTCTGCTGCACCACTCCTCTGCCTGGCGCAGAGCTGCACTGAGTGCATCCACCGCCATCACAAGCTGCATCTGCTGATTGACTGATGCTTGGAGTATGCGGGTGTGCTCATCTAAGAGGTCATCTGCCTGATCGGCATGCTGTCCCTCATGGTGTTCATGACCCTTATGGTCAGCACCCCTGGAGGGTGGGCACTGCACACCAGGGCCAGGCCTGGGCATGTCCACAGGCAGTGCACTGATGCCACCCCCTGACACTGTACCCCCATGACCATTGGCCGACTGCTGATACTGCCCCTCTGGCTGCTGCTCTCCAGGGCTCAATGGTGCTGCTGCAGTGGCCACAACAGCCCCACTGTCCTGGACACACACCAGTGCTTCCCCACTGGTGCAGACAGGCACAGACTGGGACTGTGATGACACGCAGGCCTCCACGGCGGCACCACCCACAGCCATGCCCGTGATGTCACCTGCTGTGTGGCCATCCTCTGGCCCACACGTCTTACTGCCCATGACATTAGCTCCATCATCATCGGTGACGGATCCGGCACCAGCCCGAGTCTCAGCATGCTGGCATCCATGGACGCTGGCATGCTGGGACATGGGCAGGGCCTCCTCTGCACCTGCTTCACCAACATCAGTCCGGACATCCAGGCGGGCCCACTGTCGCCCTGACCCCCGTATGCCTATGGAGATGGATGGGCCCTTCCCCATCTCCATGCTACCTCCCTCAGTGGAGAAGCCCACCACTGCTGACCCATGTGGATGCTCAGGAGCTGTAAGGAAAAACAGTAGCATTAATGTATGTGACCTACCCTGTTCCCCCCCCAATGACAGACCAGGACCTACTATGCAGTGACGGGCTACCACCCATCTGGAATCCACCACCCGGAACACCCTTGATGGCGCAACGCTGCATGCTGCCAGCAACCTGCTCTTCTTGTGGAGTCAGGCATTGCACCTCCAGCTGTCCCCCACCGGTCACAGACCGTGCTGCCCTGATTGCTGCTATCTTCTCCTTAATTCTCCGCCTGTCCATGCCCATCTTCTTTTTGCACTCCTGCATGGACCGCTGGTGGCTGCCATGCAGGTTGACAGCACGTGCCACCTCTTCCCATGCAGCAGCAAGGGCCAGTGGTGTTCCCTGGCATCCACTGAGCAGCAGCTCCTGGTCGAGGTAGGCCACAAACAGGGCATCTGTTTCTGCCTTGGTGAAGTTCGGCCTCCTCTTCCTCCCACGTCTCTGTTCCTCTTCCTCCACCTCATGATCAGTCATTATTCCTCCTGTGAGAATGACAGGTGTTACCTATGACTGTGCAGTCCCATGCATGTCCCAAACACCACAGTCCACACTCCCAAACAGCATGCAACTCACCGCAATAGACTGCAGTAACCGACTATGGCCAGTGCAGCCCAATGTTGCATTTTTATAGCGCAATGCATGCAAATAAGGAGGGACATTTTTAAGTGGATGCAAATGCAGTGACTGTGCCATTGAATGGCTGATTAGCTGATCTGCATACACCAGCCGAATATCATGCTATTGCGCTTTGCGCAATTGTGTTGAATGTGCTGAGCCAAGGGCGCAGTTCTGTGACATGCGCAGTACACACCTAACTGCACATACCCGGGATGATGACGCAGGCACCTGCTGTGCTGCTGACGTGCTGTGCATGGGAGGCAATGCAGGGCACAGCCACCATTGTGCCAGTGGTGCTACTGCGCTGTTCACACATATGGCGCTGTGGCACTGGGGTGCCATAGGTCCACTGGGGCCACAGTGCTGTAGGCCGCTACAGGAGATGGCACACAGGCACCCAATTGCGCTACATGCATTGGGTTCCAATCGCACTGTGGCTGTCCGTACGCGAGAGACCCTTGACCCTGTGCCCGACCTTTGCCCCCTAGGCGCCATGCATCAGGCATGGATGCACCACTATTGCGCTGTTCAGTGACAGTGTGATAGGGAATGGCAGCGCTGTACCATGCAGCATCTGCACGTGGCAGGACCACGCTGCTGAGTGCCATTTTGAATCCAACTCTTTGCTGAGATGGCACGGTGAAGGGCAGTGATGTGGAGCCAGGTGGAGCTTGCAAACCTGGTGGCCATTGTAGTGATGCATCCCTGGACAGGGCCAGGAGTGCAGTTTGGCAGGAGGTGGTGATGCACTGGAGGAGGCCACTGGTATGGGGCTCATGGCGGAGCAGTGTCGCCACCGGTACGGGGACCTCAAGTGCAGGGACCCGGACCTGCTTGCCCACATGCGGGCACATACCAGGAGGGGCATGGTGCCATGGCCAGGTAGGTGCCCCATCCATACACTGTTATCGTCCATATGGGTATCACGGTTGTATGTATCCGGCACATGCGGGGGCCATCCAGTGTTGGCCGTGGTGGTGTTATCGGGGTGTGGGGTGGATGGGTATGGCCATGTGGGATTGCACACACATGGGGGTGGGAGGACTTTGCTACCAGATTGTACTGATGTTCCTCTCTCCATGTTTGCACCTTAGGCCCAGAAGAGCGCAGGCAGGTGAGGGAGTGGAGGCATTGCCTGGAGGACCATCAGGACGGGAGGGGTGAAGGTCTGCAGTGGCACAGAGACCATCCTATGCGCAACTTCACATCCCTGGTTGCACTATGGCACAGGTTGTGCAATATTCAGTCGTCTGCCGGAGGTGCATCTTGGCCTGCACAGTTTTTGAATATCACGATTCTTGCGCATGGGCGCAGTGGACTTGCGCTTGCTCCTGCTGTTGCGCACTTTTTGGACGCAGTTTGAATATCTGGGCCTATATGTTTAAACCTCAATCATCATTTGATCCAACAACTCTTTTTACATTTGGAAGGTGTGTAAGGCATGATGTGTCCCATTTATTGCAGAATGTTGACATATTTATAAAGTGTGATATTTTAACAAGGAATGAGAGGACACCCCTAAATGTCCTATGTAAAAATCATAATGTAATCTGTAAGCTGGATAAAGATGTTGTTATGATTAAACAACAATCTAAGTCAATGGTTTGGATTTATTAGAGGATCAGGATCACTATAGGCGATTGTTATGAAACCCTGTTAAAATTTTTAAGAATGAGTTAAGAGAGTTGTTGGAACATGCTGTTCATTATGGTGAGCTCACATAATCAGAATATCAATATCTGCAAACACAACATCCATTAACCACAGTATTGTATGCTCTCCATAAAGTGCATACACATTTAGAAAGACTCAAGGCCATCCAATTGTCTATGGGGTGGAATTTTTGAATAACAAAATGTCAAGATTTATGGACTATTTTTTCCAAAAAGAAGTTGCTAAGGTTTCACCTCAGAGATACAGGTGATCTACTGGTTAAAGTGGAAGAATTTGTGCAGGAGGACAGTTTCCTATTGGTGACAGTTGATGTGGAGGGTTTATACTCATCCATCAGGCCTGAGGATGACCTTGCAGCTGTCAAGTATTTTCTTGGATATGTAAAAAGTACCTGAATGACCGTCACCTGCTGCAGGCCAGGAGTGCAATTATGCCACTTCCTTTTGAGATATTTAGTTGCCACAACAAATGTGGAGCCTTTGAGAAAGCACAATGTGTGAAACATGTCAGGTGACCTTTAGCTCTGACTGCCATTTGTTATTTTTATTGAGGGAACATTTTGCCTACACATTTGTGGCTTATGTGGACTTGTTTAGATTAATTTGGAATAGCAATAATAAAGAGTTTGCTACTTGACTAAGAAGTCTCCATGTTTGTTGTGGCAATGAAATATCTCAAAAAAGGAATAGCAGAATTGCCCTCCTGGCCTGCAGCAGGTTCCGGTCACTCAGGAACTTTTTACATATTGCTTACATTTGACCTGGCACTAATCTTTTCCTTGGTGCGGTCACACTGCCATCTCACCAAATATTTTTTGGGATAGAAGTGAGGTGCCTACACCCAAAAGATTAATTATGGAAGCCATCAAGTTCATATTGAAACATAATGTTCTTGAATTTGACAAATCATTTTTTTCTCCAGTTATGTGATACTGCACTAGGTATGTGGATGGCCCCATAACATGCTAACTTAATGATGGTGCTGTGAGAGTAGAAAACTGCATTGAGGGATGACTTTCCATATGCAGATGATGTTGTCTAGTGACTTGACTTATTGATGACATTGTCTGCTATGGAAAGGAGAGGCAGGACAGGCTGAAACATTTGTATGCTGGCTAAACAAAAGCCAAGTGAATTTGAAGTTTACACCAAGAATTTAAAAAAAAATAGATTGATTTCTTTGGCCATGACTGTCAAAGGAGAGCCTGGAAAGAGAGCAATGACAAAGGGCTGTAGCAAACCAACAGCTACCAATGAATTGTTGCAAATTAGTAGCACCCACCCTGGGAAACTGAAGAATTCCATGACTTATGCTCAGTTTCACAGGACTGGGTGCAATTGTAGCTTGGATCTAGGCTTTAAGCAGTGGATGCTTTGCAAGAAAGATTTTTTAGAGGGGCTAAGGAAACTCTTCTAGAAAGGACAAGGAGCCAATTACTTAACCTTAATCATACTGATCTTTACAAGCTAGAAGAAGGACGCCATCTGTTAAGCAGCTGGTAACCTTATCAATTGAGTTTAATGGATTCGTGGGCTAGACTGGTGCTGCGGTGCACAACTACTGGGGTATTCTCACAACTAATTCAATGCTACAAAAAAGAAGTGGGAGAGAACTCACATGTACCTTTCAGGCTCCCTGACAATTTGAGGAACAAATATGTAAGCAGTAGATTTATGTCATCCCAGAGCCAACCTGACCAAACATGGCTCTCAACACTGCCAGTGGGGTTTTACTGCAGCAAACATTGCAATGTATGCACATTTTGTCAACAGACTTCAAGCCTCACACATCTGAAAACTGGTACTCTGTGTCTTATTAATCAATTTATTAATTGTGACACAGCATTTGTTATTTATGACCTGACATGCCCCTATAGAAAATATATGTAGGAAGAACTACAGTGTTAGACTTTCAAGCATAGGATTCAGAACCACATCAGGGATGTAATTAGGGGAGACAGGATGCTCTATTTGAAATGCATTTTAAAGAGAGTCATGGTTCTGATCCTAAATTTCTTAAAGCAATAGTGCTGCAGCATGTTAAGCCTAACCCCAGGGGAGGTGATTGGTTGTAGTGTCTGTTGCAGAAAGAGACTGAATGGATTTTTGAGCTGAACTGTTTGAAACTGGTTGGATTGAATGAAGAGTTTGACTTCAAACTTTTTCTATAATGTTGGGCTATAATGAAAGTGGTATTGTGTTTTAGCAATATGACTGCTTCATGATTGTATAGGATATTTAGATTTGGATGAGAAGTCAAGGCATATAGAATATAAGTGGTCATGGTCTAAAATTTGCAGTTCTTCACAAATGTTGATCAACTGGATTATAGACTATGTAATATATAGCCATTGCTTAGAAATGTTATTTGGTGTTTCTCATATCTATTGTTTTCATAGGCATTTTTCTTTTATCCTACTAAATCGAAATATGAATATATTTTTTCAAATTGTCACTGGTGTCTCTCTCCTCCCATGAAAATAGAATTTATGCATTTCAATCATCTCTTTCCCTACCAGGCAGCATGTACTGCATGCTGCTATATGCATGTTTTATGGGTTATGTTGATAGATCTATGCTTGCTAGTGACATTTCTATTTTTTGCACAGTGTCACATTTTTGTGATATGTAATTACAGCTCATATGGTAAGTGTGTTTACATGATTTTCTTGTGATTTATGAGAGAAAAAATATTTAATGCATTTCTGTTATGTGTTTGTTGTTCTGAGATAATGGATGTAAGGAGCTGACAACCATCTGGTAATTGAACCTACTACATGCTGTGATACTACTCCATTTTCTGCCTTATGTGGATATCTGAATGATTTTTGTTTTAATTCTTAAGGACTACAGAGCTTTTTTAATAGCTCTTGCTATGGACCACATTTATAGATGGACTTCCATGTCTTGATCTTGACAAGGAATTTGTCATTAGAACATGTTGTTATTCTTTGTAATATAACTATTCAGTTGACAGTTCCTATTGGACATGTGATTGTTACTTTTTTTGTAAAGTTTGAGTGTGATAGTAAACATTAGTGGAGTTTGTATAATTAAGCAACACATGCATTTTTTAAGCGGTGGGGGCTGTCATTATCAGTACTATGACTTTACAATAATTATGTAAGTCACAAGGTGGGAGCCCATTAGTTACAGGTGCCCTTTTTAAAGCAGGACCCCACAACAGATCCATGCCCTTGTAGAAGCCTATAAGGAATGAGGTACTTTGGGTTCAGAAAGGTGTACTGGAACAGGTTTAGGTGACTCACTGCTTCTCTTATCTGTTGCAATGTTTGTAATGTTTGGTAGCTTAAAAATGCTTGACTTCTGCTGCAGTATATTTGCACTTAGCTACCATTTGTAATTTGTCCTATATCTGCTTCAATTTGCACTAATGCTGTACACTTGCACTAATATCTCTGAATTAATGAGTTTGCAAATGTTTCATTGAAGATACATTGTTATACTTCAAAGCTGTTGTATGCCTTTTCAGTCACCCATTTATGCTATTTGGCCTCTTTTTTAAATGCATATACCAGTGAGCAGTAAGCAAAGCTATCTTTCTTTGATTTGTCTATTTATCAAGAGCTAGCCATCCCAAGTACTTATGCACATCTAAGTCTCTTTGATAGCTTAACTGCTCATGTTCTGAAACTTCTGAGTATGGCTGTGCTCACAACAGGTACATGATATGCTGACTGACATGAGACAAGACAATGTAAATGATAGAAGAGAGCACATGGTAAATGATGAGATATAGGCTGAAGCATAAAGCAGTTGAATAGCACATGTGTTGTATAGTCTTGTAAGTCAGTTGTCTGCTGGCAAAAGGGACTTGGTGATTGAATGATAAGACACAATGAATGACAGGTGATGGGCTAAGGCAACAAATTCATGTTAGCAGCGAGCACATGGAGCACATTTTGGCCCTCCCACAATTTATGAATGGATGTATTTTTGTTTTATATGCTGACTTTGTTGTATGTTTTGTCAGCAATGGGTACCCACATTTTGAATAGCACTTTGCAGGGACCAGATATTATTTTCAGAGTACCATGAATAGTGGGGCTCCTGAATACTCAGGAGCACTCTCCCAATATGAGACTATTCAGGTATTCAGTATTTGTGTAAGACAAAGAAAGAAAAACACAGTCCCCAAACCTCCTCCCCAGCCCAAAACACATTAAAATGTGAAACCCCCATCCTCCCATCCACTGTCAGTAGCCCAATTTCATCCTCACCCCAGCACTCAAATTTTGCTTTATATTTTATTGAATTGTTAAGAAAGTCCCTCGATGGCTGACTAGAAAAACCCATCCATCTCTATGACTTGCTGCCATCATTAACAATACAAAACACTTGTTTGTACTAAAAAAAGTACTACTTATGTCTCCACACTACCGACCCTTGCTGCACCTGGCTTCCACCCTCCTCTAGAACCCAATTCTAGCACTGGAAGGTGGCCAGCACAATCCACCCTCCTACGTGGCTGGCTGATTTCATCCTGATAAAAGAAAGCACTTGCACACGTCCTCCCTGTAATAGTAAAACCAGGTGATCATATGATCAGCTGGTTTTATTATTACAGATAGCAAGCCTGTGAGTGCTTTATTTCATAAGAAGATGGCCAGCTATAGAAGAGTGGGGGTATTGCCAGTCTCTGGTTTTGGGCTGGGGAAGAGAGTGGGTGGGAGTTGTTTTTTAGTTTTTGTTTATTTAATCTTATACAGATACACATATACTGAATACCTGAATATTTGGCTGCTGAATACTGAGTATTCAACTGAATATTCTAAAAAAGGTATTTGTGCAGCCCTAATTTTGAATATCTATTTTTATCAGTTTTCGTTATCTTTGTTAGTTACAGGAAGAGTTTATCCAGAACAGGTTCAGCACTGGGTTCAAGGCAGTGGAAGAGAGTCTATAGAGAGTGCCTTTGGAAGTGAGTCTATAGAGAGAGACATTAATATTTAGTTTTTAATTTAGTTATCAATTATTTTACTTGTCACTGTAATCCTTTTTGAACTAAAAATAGAGTATGAGTGCGGAGTTCTTTCGTATTTCATTATTTACACTCACGAATGATGATTACAGTACTCTTTCCTCTGTTTTCATCACTGAATGAAAAGGACTAAGAGTTCTATACAAAAAAAATGCCATAGGCACAAAATAGATGAAAAACTGCTTGGTGGATAGGACCTTATTGAAGAACAGGCTGCGGCAGCAAAATAGAACTAAAGAGTAACAATGGCTCACTTTTTGTGTTGATGCAAATTTGTTTTTCTTATTTTATATAATTTTTTTTATTTTTTTACATAAATGAGTAGCCTATCAAGTGCAAAAGATCAGTCAACAGCATAGTGGAGTCACAGGAAGAGTTTGTCTAAAACAGATTCAGCACAGGGTACAAGACAGTGGAAGAGCATCTACAGAGAGTGCCATCAGTATTAAGTTTTTAATTTGCAGTAGTAATCAATTATTTTACTTGTCACAGTAATCCTTTTGAAATTAAAAATAGAGTACTGTATAGTTGAAGCTGCAGTGCATGATAGTGGTGAAATACTGTGACCTATACTTTGTTTTATTGTATTTTAGATTGCCCATTATCTCCTGACTTGCATAATACTCTTCCTTCCCCATTCTGAGTCTGTTTCAGCACTTGTTTTTACATTTAAATAATAAAAGGACTCCTTTATATGGCTTTGGCAAGGTTGTCATCAGTATTTATCAGGTGATTTTGTACAAATGTAGTCTCAAGTCAGGGAACAGTGTCTGCTGCATGCTAGTTCTATAGTTAAAAGAAAATGGATCTTAAACAATGGGTGTTTCAAAATAACAGACAATACTAGTGAAATACTGGTCCAAGCAGTATTTAATGGTACTCTTTTTCAATTGCAAAAGCAGACTCAAAATGATGGGAAAAGGGCATCATACAAGTCAGGAGATAAGGGGTAATCTAAAATAGAAAAAAAAGGTATATGTCAACATTTTACTGCCTATAGCAGCATGCCAAGTATCACAGTTCAGTTTTTCGGTCATGATTTCTACAACTTTTAGCTCTCAATTTTCACTAATAAACACTTTCCACAGTTAAGCATTCCACAAAGACTTAAAATACCTCTTTAGTGCAAGGGGGATGGTAGGAAACTTACACATGTTGGCTGCCGTGCTTTGTGGGGGGGGGAGACAGTCTAACGGCAGCTGCCTGTGCTCTTCGGGTCCTTTTAAAAATGTTGAATGGACCAGGGAGTTAGTGGTTGCTAGAAGGGAGATGGGAGTGAGTCTTTGAAAGTGCTGGTACTGTCAGTGTTTAGGGAGGTGAGTGTATTTTTTTCCTTTTATGCAGGCTTGGGACTTTGACTGTTGTGGAGCACATAATGGGAAATCAATATGGCAGATTTTTATTTCTGTTTTCAGTTGCCAGATGGATTTAATAAGGGGTGTTTCCAGAAGGGGTCTGACTGACACTTTTTTGTGTGGGTTATCGTAGGATTTACCCACAGCTAAAAGGGTTAGTCAGCCAATCAAAATGCGGGAATCTCGATGCCCATTGTATAATCCCTTCCAATAACTTGAGACAATTCATTGCATCCTGGCAGGCCACACTATATTTCTATAGTCCGTCAGTTAGTCAATCTTTTATTAAGTGGCCTATTGGCATTTACAACAATTACAAATTAAAAATGTTTTAAATATATATTTCTATGCCTGAATTTCTAACGATTCCCACCAGAGTAAGAATAAACCCAGAAAACCCACTGGGGGGGGAAAAACAGGACAATTCCTCCCTGACCCTTAAGGTGATTTCCCTTAGCGGGGCAGCAGGTCTTGCTACATTGTCCTGAGAAGCCCTTGCTCTGCTTTTATGAGGATAGTTAGAAGGGAATTTCAATCAGTGAATGAAAAGAAAAGAGGGTGAACAGAATATGTGCATGGGGTCTTAATCCTCTTGCTCTTGCCAAACTAACTGGCAGTGTCTTCCAGGTGTGTGACTGTGTGACTCAACCTGGCCCTCCTTCATTAGGAAGGAACTCTAATATGAGCAGCATCTACCTGGTTCAGATATGGGGGGGGGGCACTGACAAATCCTCATCTGCTGCAGTGCCTTTGTAGAATGTTTTATTTATGAGTTCCTATATCAGTGACATGGGCTGTACCTATTGCCAGTTTGAGGAGTTGTGGAGAGTTTAAAAATCTCTTTACTCATAGTTCAAGACCACACAGAAAGAGAAGATATTGATACTGTCACAGAAAATGTTTCTATTTGAAGAAGGCACGCCAGAACCAAAACAGTAAAAATCACACGTTCTATACAATATACTTGGTAGGCCAGCAGCATACTGTATAGGAAAGAGGTACCAACCCTGTTACTAAGGAGCTTCACACTCTTAATGCTATTTCATCTGCTGTGGAGGGCACCATTCCCTAAATGCCAATCCAGAGTCTCCACAACAGAGAGCCTCACCAACGTTTAAGGAGGATCTTAGACTTCATACATAGACTTAATGTTGAAAAGCATCAACGGATGCCATCATTTGGAGTGCTGAAAGAGCAGCAGAGGTGCAGAATAGGACCGTACAAAATCTAAACTTTGCTGGTGAAGTTGCAGTGATTTGGCCCATTATGCACTTCACAGAGTTTTTTTTCATAGTTGCCACTTTGTGATTGGCTGCAGTTGCATGATTTGATGTACTTTGTGTGGCAAAAAATTCTCAGAAAGTGGCAGCTTGCAGCAATGCACTTTTTTATGCAAAGTGTGAAATGCACTATGCAAGAGCACATTTTGTACTTTGCATTGTGAAATGCTATGTGAACTGATGTACTTAGTGGCTAACTCCATGAAGTGCATTATTAAAAAAACTTTGCATGGACCTAGTGTAAAAATATGGTGGTGAAGTTAGTGTAACAGATGTTTGTTCCTCTGGTGATGCAGTTATACCATAGCAGCAGAGGTCTAGACCTGGGGAAGTAGGACCACAACTGAGTCTTGTATTTGTACTGGAGAAAGGAAACCAGTGGAGTAACCAGCTCTAAAAAATGTACACACAATGTTTGATAATTTTAAGTATTGGCAGGGGTTCTGGGGGCAAAGGTGGTTCCCAAAAAATTGGGGGGGGGGGTTGGATTCTGGTGCATGTTTGGGTAATTTGTAACAGAATTTATTACCCTACCATCACTCCTCTGGCTCAATAAGTTGCACCCTAATCCAATCCACAGAATCCCCAGAGTCCAAAATGTTGCCCCCAAATTCTCCTCCCATAGCCTAGCCAGCTGCTCCAGAGAAACACTTTCAGTCCACCACCCAGCCAGCAAGTTGCACCCTAAGCTACTGGCACCCTCCCTATAATCTGCAATCCTCCCTCCTAGCCTAGCATGTTACAACCTAGCCACTGACACCCTCCCAGGAATCTGCAGCCCTCCCTCCTCCTTCCGCTCAGCAAGTTCCATCCTAGTTACCCATCCCCTTCCCTAGAATCCATGGCCCTCCCCCCAACCCAGCAAGTTGCACCCTAGCCTTTGTCCCACTCCCTCAAATCTACAGCCCCCCATGAGCCCAGCAACTTGCACCCACACCCATGTTCCCCTCCCTAGAATTCACAGCCCCCCCCCAGCCTAGCTAGTTGCACCCTAGCCCCCGGCCCCCTCCTTAGAATCGGTGGCCCTCACATGAGCACAGGAAGTTCCACCCTAGCCCTCTGGTTCATTTTAATAATTGAAAGCACTGTTCACTACTCAGAGAGAGCACAAAAGAGGTAGGAGCCCTAAGTGACTACAGGGAGAGCAATCTTAGAGTTGTTGGTCCACCTGTGAGAATCGCCTGACCCTAAATTGAGAT
Organism: Neoceratodus forsteri; assembly: GCA_016271365.2. Lineage (NCBI taxonomy): Eukaryota > Metazoa > Chordata > Ceratodontiformes > Ceratodontidae > Neoceratodus > Neoceratodus forsteri. The sequence goes on from CM057458.1 coordinate 802,192,363, forward strand.
TACTTTTTATGTATTTTAGTAGAGTGTCATTGAATGAATTACTGTGGTGCACAATAAGCTTTTTTCTAATTCTTTGGTATCTGGGTAAGGCCCATTAGGCACAAGTGCCTATTTTCAAGGGCAACATGGGAGCATAGCAGAGGTGTTAAGTGACTTGTTCAGTCACAGAGTTTGCAAGTGGAGTTTGTGAGACTTAAACCCAGGTCTGCTGAATGTACAAAATTCAGTCACAGATTGTTATTTTAGGCTATACTGCCAGACCCAAATTGCTATCATATATTGCAGTTTCTCTATTCATTATTTTTTGTTATTTTAGAATTTTATTGTATTAGTAATCTTTGAATTTGTGGTCGGAAAAGGCACACTGAGCCAAAACATGTTCTCAGTTATGACTGGGGATCGCAGGGATGTTAAGTGATTTGCTCTGGGTCACAAAGTATGCAAGTGGCATATATTTACAGTATGTATTCACTTTTGGTCTCTGCTTTATGCAAAGCAGTGACATAAGGTGATAAATGATAAACTGATTCCTTTGACAGTACCTCAAATTAAGCATCTCATTAGCTCTCATATGTATATCAACTCTGAACAATATGGTAGGCATGAGAAACATGAGAAATATTCTGAATGGTAAGAGGTTACTTGGCCTTCTGAGACTTGTCCCTTGTTAGTACATCACTGCCCAAGTGAAGTATCTACAACATATGTTTTGAATGATTCCAGTGTATTAACTTCCATAGCATCACTTGGTACACTATTCCCAAAACATATTATCCACCAAGTGAAAAGATGCTTCCTGACAACATTTCTAAATTTAGTTCTCATCAATATTCATTCATGACCTCTTATTCTATTTCTTTTCCAGTGTTGGAAATTAAACAAATTCATTGGGGGATCCCACCACCTTTTATGTAGGACTGAATATACCTGACACGTTCTGGGGACATGTTTCCTTGTTATGTGTGGCATTGTTACTCCTTAATTAATCATTTTCATGAATTTAAGTGGGAATAAATGGTACATTTTGCACAGAAGCAGACCTTCCCCATTATGCTGCTGTAACTTAGTCACACTTTTAATTTTGCTCTCTGAACTGAGCTCCCCCACATTCCCCCCATTTCCATCACTGCTCTGTGCTTATTCAGAAACAGTTGTTTCAGTTTGATTGAATAATTTTCAGTTTAACAACAATTAATCATCTTTTTCTATACACAAAATGTAAATTTTTATAATCTGCTCCAATTATAACCTGCTCCCTTTAGTAGGGCTATATCATGTAGTAAAATGTAATAATATAGTATAATAATCAATAAGACTAACAGTTCATTCTTTTACCTTCCCAGGTGCATTCATTTAAAAAAATGAGTTGACAAGAACAGGACACGATGTTTTAGAGGAAGGAGGTACATCTGTGTGTGTGCGGGGGGTTTTTTTTATATATTTTTATTGAAAAAAGCTTTAAAAAACATTTATATCCATACACAGTTTGCAAACTAATATTTACAGTAGTTTACAGTTAAGGTTTACAATATAAGTATACAGAGACTCTATATTCATACATGGATGAAAGGTACAGTTAGATAACTAGAGTCAACATCCCATTCTCATGCTGTTCCCCCTTCCCAAAAAGCATGTCCCCAAACTTACTAGACAGCTCACTCCACATTCAGCATGCCCAGTTTAACAAGTGATATCCAAGAAAAATCAGAACATGAACACCACCAATTCTTATATTCCTCTATATTCAGACACCAATAGTCCCATGTTCAATGGCCTCCAGTAAGGGGTTTCAGGTTCTGTCAAAGACAGCTGCTTGCCCCATTGAAGTGAGTTGGTACCTTTATATCTTTATGGGTGGGTTTTTACTTACCAAATTTTGGGCTGTGGTTTTCCTGGCATTCATAAGGACGATCTGCCAGAGTCTGATCTTTTGTGGGTGTTTTGCAGGTTTAGGATCTGCATCCAAGATAAATTCAAAGGGAGAAGTTGGCAAAACCATCTTCATATATTTTCCATCAGGTCATGGATACCATACCACTATGAGGAGACATGGGGGCAGTAAGGCCATATGGATAAAGTCACCCATCTCTGCCAGGCACCCTGGGCACATTGAGTTTCTGCTACTATCAAACTGTGGAGCTTAACAGGGGGGACATAAGCCCTGTGTAGGAAAAAGTGTTGCATTCACACAATTTGTTGGATCTGGAGCATTGGTAGGTTTGACATATAGCTGTTTTCCATGTTGCATCATCTATAGTGATAACTAGATCCCATTCCCAATCTGCTCATAGCAGGGGGTTGTAATGCACCCAGAAATAGCCTATAAAGGGATGTTAAAATGGGCATATATGGCTGTGGTATGCCAAGGATTTCCTCTATCAGGGAGGTGGTGGATGACTCAGTTTTTAATAGCTTTCTCAGCTGTAAATATGCAAAAAAAATCACCTACTTTTATGCCATACCACTGCTGAATGTCAGAGAAAGGCATGAGAAAGCCCCCATAATAAAAATCACTAATTGTCTTGTATACTGTCAGAACAATGATGCAATGACAGTGAACCCCCCACAGCGACAACTCAGTGGCAATGGACTGTGCGGTGATGGGATTGCTCCACGATGGACTTTGCGGCGATGGGGGTAGGCACCTAACTCCATTGCCTGTGCAACATGGAATTAGACATATAAAGTAGGGGGGTGTAGGGGTGGGGATACAGCCCCCCTGCATTGATGCAGTTGGCATGTTGTGAGTTGTGGTCGGGATGCAGTGAAGCCAGGGATGTCAGCAGGAGTCTGTCGCTCTAAAGGACATCGCTGTGATTGCCATCACTATGGCATGGTGGAACCCAATTTTCGTAATGCCCATTTTACCCCATCACAACAGCAGCTGATACAGGAACACGCTGTAGCCTTTGTGATTGTTAAGATTCGTGTAAGGCCTCATTGGCTGAGAGTCCCCAGGAGTGGCCTATGTATTGGTGAGCCCCCTCCAGATTCTGAGTAACTGATGCGTGAATAGGTTAAGTAATTTGGCAGAGTTGGATGAGCAGAGTGATGGGGAAAGAAGGCCCTGTAGCAGCCCACCTGTTACTGATTCTTTTTCTAGTCCGTGCCACAGGTACATGATCCCCACTGTGGATTTGTAAGAAAGACAGCTGTGCAGCCCAGCAGTAGTATTTGAAGCAGGGACAGTGACAAACTGTCATATCTCAAGGACAGTGGCAGAATAGACTTTTTGAATATGGCTGCTTCCCCCTCAACAGAAACTTATGAATGATGCCATTTATTTGCTTAAAGAGTAATTCTGGAACTCTAATAAACTTTGGAATAAGTACAAACACTTTGGAAGGATGGTCATTTTTACAGTATTTTTCTGCCTATAAGGCTGATAGATAGCCCTGCCCATCTATCACAGTCACCGTGGATATTGTCCAAGGGTATGGGGAAGATTTCTTAGTAGAAGTGGGTTGCATTCTTGGGTATATGTATGCCCAAGTATTTCAAGGAGGTGAATATTTTTAGTTTCAGCGGTGAGTCCACTATAATTCCAGGGTTTTCCTCCCCTAGGAATAGTAGTTCACTTTTCGTCTAGTTTATTTTACGGCTAGCCAGTTTTCCAAACTCTGTTAAGAACTCCTGAAGAACAAAAAGACCCACCTGGACATCTTTTAAAGGGGACAGGAACCTGTTGTTCATATTTTTAGGTAATATGAACTGCTGTGTGGCATACATAAGTTGGATTCTAGTGTGTTTTTATGCTTATTTTACAATGTTTCTGTCATTTTATCAATGTTCTATGTATCTGCATGGGCCAGCCATAACACAGCATTCTGAATTGTCTTGAGTTACTGAATTAGCAAAGACATCACTTTATGACATGACAGCTTGTGAGACCTATCTGCATGCGATGGGTAATCAATGTTATCTCAAAAGGGATTTTAATTCATTGGATATACTGTATATATATATATGTGTGTGTGTGTGTGTTTCAAATAATTCTGGTAACTGCTTTTTTTGTTGTAATCTGTGGTATTTTTGTTTGCTCTGTAAAGTGTCCTGCAGACATGTAAACATGTTATGTAGTCCGTAACTGTTTTTCTTTTTAATCTATTTTATTTTCATTTTGTCTCTGTAGTTGCTTGTAACTGAACTGATCTGTAAACTTGTCAGCATGTTTTGAAATCCATGGTGATTTGTCTTGCCCCTGATTGCATATTCATAAAAAATTAAATCAAACTTTTGGTTTCCTTACAGTAGTGTTCTATCCCTGTTCCAGTCATGTAGGACAGTGTCACATCCCTGTCCCTGATCACCAACCAGATCGTGAGAAGGTTTATTTTTATATGTGTGAATTTGATACTTGTCTCAATCCCCCACCCCCACTTGCCACCATCACTTTTTCAATGCCATACCCCTACAGAAAAAAAATACAGTCCATGGCAATCTAGTTATTTTCCCACTCACCACCCACTTAGGTAAGCCCCCCGGCCCGAGAACTGCCCATCGATGACCAGCACAGTCCTCCTCTCACCTACCTGGCTGCACGCCAACTGAGCTATGAATGAAACATAGACACATAGACTTTGACGGCAGATAAGGACCACTTGGCCTGCCTAGTCTGCCCATTTCCCTACCTACAGGATAAGCTGCAGATCCTATTTAATCAACAGCCTATTACTTCCTACCCCCCACAAAAGTTGCCTTACGTCTGCCCCATGCATTCTTGAATTCTCCCACAGTTTTAGACCCCACAACCTCTTCAGGAAGGCTGTTCCATGCATCCACCACTCTCTCTGTGAATAAATACTTCTTCACATTACCCCTGAGCCAGCTCCCCTCTATCTTCAAATTGTGTCCCCTTGTTCTTGCACATCTCTTTTTCTGAAATGTGCTACCCTCTTGGACTTTGTTGACTCCACTGAGGTATTTAAAAGTTTCTATCATGTCCCCCCTCTCCCTCCTTTCCTCAAGGTTATACATATTAAGCTATTTAATCTCTCTTTATATGGCTTTTCTTGCAGACCCTGCACCATTTTAGTTGCCCTCCTCTGGACTGCCTCCATCTTGTCTATGTCCTTGTAGAGATGGGGTCTCCAGAACTGGATGCAGTACTCCAGATGAGGGCTCACCAACTGTCTGTACAGAGGGATAACAACTTCCTGTTTTCTGCAGGTGATGCCTCTCCCTATACATCCCAGTATCTCTCCAGCCCTCCCTATTGCCTTCTCACATTGCTTGCTAACCTTAAGGTAATCTGATATGATTACCCCAGGTACCTTTCCATTTTTGTTGTTGTTACTACCCCCCCAGTGTGTAATCTTCCCCTGGGTATTTGTTTCCCAGGTACTTTATTTTGCACTTCTTTACATTGAATACAAGCTGCCATACTTCTGACCATTCCTCCAACCTTGCCAAGTCCCTTCTCATTCTTTCCATGCCTCCTTGTGTATCAACCAACCCTGTTGCAGATCTTCGAGTCATCTGCAAAGAGGCATATATTTCCTTCCAGTCCTTCTGCAATGTCACTTATAAAGACATTAAAAAGGACTGGACCCAGTACTGAACCCTGCGGTACCCCACTTCTTCACATCACTTATTTCTTCAGAGTGGACTCCATTTACAATTACCTTCTGTGTCCTGTTTTCAAGCTGATGTTTTACCCAGGCTACCACCCTGGGACCCACTCCCAGGTTGATTAATTTGACTATTAATCTTTTGTGTGGGACTGTGTCAAATGCCTTGCTAAAGTCTAGGTAGACCATGTCCACAGCCCCTCCCTGGTCTACTACTTTGGTCACCCAGTCAAAGAAATCAATTAGATTTGTCTGACATGACCTTCCCGCTGTGAACCCATGGTACCATGGATCCTGTGCCCCGCTGGCCTCTAGGTACTCAACAATTCTTTCCTTCAGAAGTGATTCCATCACTTTCACTATCACAGAGGTCAAACTGACAGGTCTGTAGTTTCCTGCCTTTGTCTTACTCCCACTTTTGTGAAGGGGAATCACATCCACCTTTCTCCAGTCCTCAGGTACCACACCATCCTCACATGATTTGTTAAAAAGGGTAGTCAGTGGTGTCACTAGTTCTCTCCTTAATTCTTTTGGAATTCTGGGGTGAATTCCATCAGGCCCCATTGCTTTATCCACCTTCAGTTTTAGGAGTTCTTTCAGAACCCTTTCTTCTATGACAGGACTGAGATCAACCCCCCTATCCAGAGTGCTTCTGTTAATTGGATTAGGCACTTCCCCATCCTCCTCTTTTGTGAATACTGAGCAGAAGTATTCATTCAGTATCCCTGCTTCTTCATTGTCCCTCTCTGCCCACCCACTGTCCATTCTATTCAGCCTCACTATCCTTCCCTTTGTCTTTCTGCACACCGTGATATACCTATAAAAGGTTTTATCCCCCTTCTTAACCGAGTTGGCTATCTTTTCCTCAGTTTTGGCCTTTGCTATTCTGACTACCCTCTCTGCTTCCTTCTGCCTTAACTGGTACAGTTCTCTGTCCTGCTCCTTCTGCATTTCCTTATACTTCCTAAATGCTATTTTTTTCTCCCTAACCTTCACCGCCACCTCTTTTGAGAACCATAGTGGCTTTTTCTTTCATTTTGATTTGTTTATTTGCTTCACACAGAGGCTTGTTGCCTCTGTGATAGCAGTTTTGATGTTTTTCCATTGTTGCTCCACCCCTCCTTCTAGCCTGTTTGTTAGTACTTTTCTAAGGCACTCTTCAATCTTGCCAAAGTCAGTCCTCCTGAAGTCCATTACCCTCACTTTTGCATGGCTTGACTCTGTAACTGAGTTTATCGTGACCCACACTGTTTGGTGGTCACTCATTTATAGTTCAGTTGGTGGGCAGCCATAGAGGTGAGATGAGGGCTGTGCTGCTCACTGACTGGCAGTTCTTGGGGAAGGGGAGTCAACAGACTAGGCAGTTGGGAGGGACACTAGACTACCATGGTGGTGAGTGGTAGTTTGGAGTGGAGAGATGCAGTAAATTGACACATAAAGAAAAAATAAATAAGACAATTTTTGAGATCTGGTTGTCAATTGAAGATAGTGGTGGGACACTGCTCTACAGCGACTAATTAATTTCTGTCTGATTAGTGATCAGGAATGGTGGTTACCTGACTGGGGAAGTGATTTGGGGGGGCAAGTTACTGGCCTATCATAGTCTGAGTTTTATCCTTTTTGGGTATGGCAATAGGAAAAATGGTGCCAAGGGTGTTGGTGGGGTAGGGGTGGAGGGGTGATCAGTAGTAGACTCATATTTTAAAAAGTGGAAAAAAAAGGAAAGAAAACAGACAAATGACATGGCTAAGAAAGGGATTAGAGAACTGCAGGAAGAGTTTGTGGAATTGGGGAGGGGCCTTAGACAGGTAGCACACACAGTAACCTTCTCTGAGGTGCTGCCCATCTATGGCGAGGAGAGGCTAGGTGTTCTGCAAACATGGGATTCTAACAGTGGTTGAAAAACTGTGTGGTTCAGAATTTGGCTTCATTGGGGACTGGGGTCCACCTGGAGTGATGCTAGCCTATACTGGCATGATGGGCTGCATCTGTCCAGGAGGGGAACCAGGATCCTAGGTGATAGATTTAAATGCTTCATTGGCATGCATTTAAACTAGCCAAGGGGGGGAGGCACTGGAAAGGAGCAGGGGAAATCCAAGCCCTTCTCAAAAAATCATGGTAGTAAGTGCGGTAAACACCAACATAGAGGTGTCGATAGGGATAAGGACAGGGGTAAATGGAAAGTAACAAAGGCAGGAAGGACAGGGATGGGGCAAAAAGGAGTAAGGCCATCAAGAAATGGAGTGTAATGAGTACTAATTCCGGTAGTCTGGGCAACAAGCTCCCTGAGCTGGTGGCCTTGATGGAAGAGGGATGCTTGGATATCATAGCAGTCATAGAAACATGGTACGCAGAAAACCATGACTGGGATGTTAACATACCAGGGTACATAACCTACAGGAGAGACAAGCAGGGGAGAAGAGGGGGGGAGGAGTAGCTCTCTATGTAAAGGAAGGGATAAAAGCAACTGAATAAAAGAGTAAAGAGGAGAGGTGGCACTGTGGGTCACCTTGAGATTGGAAAGGGCACCACAATCCACACAGGGTTAGGTACAGACCCCCATGTCAGGGGAGGGAATGGACAAGGATATGATAGAAGGCATTCTTAGAATGGCAGAGAAAGGGAGATACTGTTGATGGAGACCTGAATATGCCAGATGTTAACTGGAGCACATTTGCTGCAGCCACATCCAAGAGCAGGGCCATTCTTGATGCCCTACAGATGGCAGGCCTTAGACAGCTATTTTGGAACCCACTTGGAGGGAGCAATCTTAGACCTCATACTCTCAAATGGGGCAGGAGAGATCTCAGATCTAGAAGTGGTTGCCATCTGGGAACAAGTGACCATCAAACAGTGTGGTTCATGTTAAACCCAGCTACAGAGTCAAGCCATACAAAAGTGAGGGTACTGGACTTCAGGAGGGCTGACTTCGAGATGGGAGAGTCCTCAGAAAAGCTCTAGCAAACAGGCTAGAAGGAGGTGTGAAGCAACAATGGGGAATCATCAACACTGCCATCACAGAGGCAACAAGCCTTTGTGTGAAGCAAATAAACAAATCAAAATGAAAGAAAAAGCCACTATGGTTCTCAAAAGAGGTGGCTGTGAAAGTCAGGAAGAAAAAGATAGCAGTCCAGAAGTATAAGGAAACACAGAAGGAGCAGGACAGAAAGCTGTACCAGTTAAGGCAGAAGGAAGCAGGGAGGGAAGGCAGAATAGCAAAGGCCCAAACTTAGGAAAAGATAGCCAACTTGGTTAAGAAGGGGGATAAAACCTTTTATAGGTACATCAGCAAGCATAGAAAGACAAAGGGAGGGATAGTGAGGCTGAATAGAATGAACGATGGGTGGGCAGAGGGGGACAGTGAAAAAGCAGGGATACTGAACGAATATTTCTGCTCAGTATTCACAAAAGAGGAGGGGGAAGTGCCTAATCCAATTAACAGAAGCACTCTTGATAGGGGGTCGATCCCAGTCCTTTCACAGAAGAAAGGGTTCTGCAAGAACTCCTAAAACTGAAGGTGGACAAAGCAATGGAGCCTGATGGAATTCACCCCAGAATTCTAAAAGAATTAAGGGGGGAACTAGTGAAACCACTGGCTACTCTTTTTAATAAATCATGGGAGGATGGTGTGGTACCCGAGGACTGGAGGAAGGCAGATGTGATTCCCCTTCACAAAAGTGGGACCAAGACAGAGGCAGGAAACTACAGACCTGTCAATTTGACCTCTGTGGTAGGGAAAGTGATGGAGTCACTTCTGAAGGAAAGAATAGTTAAGTACCTAGAGGCCAGTGAGGTACAGGACCAAAGGCAGCATGGGTTCACTGTGGGAAGGTCATGTCAGATGAATCTAATAGATTTCTTTGACTGGGTGACCAAAGTAGTAGACCAGGAGGGGCTGTGGACATCGCCTACCAAGACTTTAGCAAGACATTTGACACAGTCCTACACAAAAGATTAATAGTCAAATTAACCAGCCTTGGAGTGGGTCCCAGGGTGGTAGCCTGGGTAAAACATTGGCTAGACATCAGGACACAGAAGGTAATTGTAAATGGACTCCACTCTGAAGAAAGAGGGGTTACTAGTGGGGTACCGCAGGGTTCAGTATTGGGTCCAGTCCTTTTTAATGTCTTCATAAGTGACATTGCAGAAGGACTGGAAGGAAAAGTATGCCTCTTTGCAGATGACACAAAGATCTGCAACAGGGTTGATACACAAGGAGGCATGAAAAGGATGAGAAGGGACTTGGCAAGGTTGGAGGAATGGTCAGAAGTATGGCAGCTAGGATTCAATGCAAAGAAGAGCAAAATAATGCACTTGGGAAACAAGAACCCAGGGAAAGAATACACAATGGGGGGGGGAGGTAGTAACAACAACAAAAAAGGAAAGAGACCTGGGGGTAATCATATCAGATGATCTTAAGTTTAGCAAGCAATGTGAGAAGGCAGTAGGGAGGGCTGGGGGTATACTGGGATGCATAGGGAGAGGCATCACCAGCAGAAAACAGGAAGTTGTTATCCCTTTGTACAGACAGTTGGTGAGACCCCATCTGGGGTACTGCGTCCAGTTCTGGAGACCCCATATCCGCAAGGACATAGACAGGATAGAGGCAGTCCAGAGGAGGGCAACTAAATGGTGCAGGGTCTGCAAGAGAAGCTGTATAAGGAGAGACTAAAGGAGCTTAATATGTATACCCTTGAGGAAAGAAGGGAGAGGGGGGACATGATAGAAATGTTTAAGTACCTCAGTGGAATCAACAAAGTCCAAGAGGGTAGCATCTTTCAGAAAAAGAGACGTTCAAGAACAAAGGGACACAATTTAAAGATTGAGGGGGAGCAGTTCAGCGGCAATGTGAGGAAGTATTATTTCACAGAGAGAGTGGTGGATGCATGGAACAGCCTTCCTAATGAGGTTGTGGGGTCTAAAACTGTGGCAGAATTCAAGAATGCATGGGACAGACATAAGGCAATTCTTGTGGGGGGTAGGAAGAAATAGGCTGTTGGTTAACTAGGATCTGTGGCCTATCCTGTAGTTAGGGAAATGGGCAGACTAGATGGGCCAAGCGGTCCTTATCTGCTGTCAAAGTCTATGTTTCTATGTCTCAATGTTGGGACACAACACTTACAAACAGAGAATGACAGATAATGGTGGCAAACTGCAATGAAATGCCAAGTTTCAGTGCCAATCCTATTTTCATGACATGTACAGTACAAAGGAATCTAACCAAATGTCATGTTCAAAAAGTAGAGACATTTCTGTTTCCTCCTCTGTTTTTAACACTTTGGACAAATCTCTTAGTGGATTATGTAGTGATCTTTTTGGTTTTAATTGATCTCCTTGTGTGCTGGTAATGCTTGTTGTCATTTTTTGTACAATGTTTGGGCTCTCTGCCATACTGGTACATAAGTGCCTGTTCATGGGGATGCCGCATTTGCACACAGATTGGCACAGCACAACCTGAAAATGGTAGATTTATTATTTTAACATGTAAAGAAATGATAATAAAAACACAGTAGCAAGAAAAGCTTCACCATCCCCCTCAGTAGGTATCAAATCCAGGATGCTTTGCATTATATGCTAGTAACTAACACTTTGAGCTACCAGCTATAGTTATTGATATAGCGCCTTTTTTTTTTTTTTTTTACTTCTCTTCATCAATTCAACTTGTAATGGCATGAGTTGTCTGAGATATCCATTTTGCCAATGGGTTTCATATGAATAAGTATGTATTGTCTGAGTTATTTATGACTGAAGAAAAGGTGGCCCAAATATTCCAAAGGGTTGCGCATGGCGCAACAGTGTTGCACCATGCGCAACCAACTGATGCACCCCGGCATGCTATTCAAACGGGGATTGTGCCTGGCACAATCCCGATGAGCCAGAGTGCTTCAGTAATGTATGCGGCGCTGGTGGGGGGGCATACCCATGCATACTCTGCACATCCCGATATTCAGCCCGGGATGTGCTGAGTCCATGCATGTGCAACCTCTACTTGTGCTGCATACAGGTGAGCCAAAAAAAAAGGAACAATGGCTAGCCACCCACAGGTGAGCTGCCATGTTGCAGGGTGCAACACGGCAGCGGATACCTGTGGGTGACCACCCGAGCTCCAGATGCACCTCCGTGGCGGCACCCCCCCCATGCCCGATGGCGGGCATCTGTCTAAATATATAACATCCAATATCCCTGGTGGTCCAGTGGACTTCTCGCAGCCCAATCATGGGCATTTGTATTAAACAATAAAGTCCAATATCCCTGGTGGTCCAGTGGACCGCTGTCAGCCCGATCACGGGAATTTGTATTAAAAAAATTAAGCCCTATATCCCTGGTGGTCCAGTGGACCACTCGCAGCCCGATCGCGGGCATTTGTATTAAAAATATTAAGTCCAATATCCCTGGTGGTCCAGCGGTACCCCCCTCCCCACCTGCCCACTGAGCCCTACCACCCCGCTCCCCCCAGTCAGTGGGGGGTGGCAGCACCCCACCCGCCTGCCGCCCCACTGCCTGCCGACTGACACCATAGGTAGGGCTGTACGCCCACTGGTCCACAATGTGAGCCAATGGGGGTGCAGCCCGTATCGTACTACACATTCCAGATATGTGAACCATTCACCTTTGAGGTGAAATATGAGCTGAACCATTGTCTCCCAGCCGATTTTTAGTCACGTGCTCACCCTCCTTAGATACCACATGGAATTCTTGGAGACATAGGATATCTGTGAGCAGATCTCTAACCTTTCCATAATTGTTTTCCCTTGACATGAGTTTTCAGGCCATTCACATTCCACGAGCATATTTATAAACCATCATCCATTATCCTTATTGCATGAGATACACTTGCAAATCTCATTATATTGTTGTAGTATGTTGAAGCTTACATTTTTTCTAAACAAAACACAGTACAAACCTGTACAATGACATTGCACTCTCTCACTCTGTCACTGCTGTCTCTCTGCTCCACCTGGGAAGTTAGCTTTGACACTGTGTGTCTTGGAGTAAGGCCACCTCAATTCCAGTAGTGATGATGGCAGACACATATTTCACTGCTGTCACAGCTCTGGAAACAAGAAGAATTGATTTTCTTGTGGGGGGGCCACCATTTCAGAAGAATTTGCACGATGATATAGTATGACATGAGCTTCGTGGGTGTGTCTATGGTCATAACAGGACTGGCTGCTGCAATGACAGTGTCAGTTTCAAGGGGCTGAAAGTTCTCCCTTGCTGTTGAAAGTAAGAAATTGCCACCCACGAAACACTTGACAAGAACTAACTGTAAAAGGACTTCTCTTGGCCATTTTGAAATGGACTAAATCCCTGCAAATAACTGATATATGCAGCAGGTAATTTCAAGGTTCTTAAGTCCCTTATGAGCACTGCAGGGTGTATTTTGTTTACTTTATTTTGTCAGGGTATAAATAGTGACTAGTTTAATTCTACATTGCTGAGCCATAAAGAATAAAACAGTTATATGATGCTGTTCTCAAACAGAAGCACATGGTCACCTTAGTGCATGAGCAAGTACATGTACTTTACATTACATTCCCTGAGTGGACCCCACAGGATATATGCAGTCACTTTGACTCCTCACCACAATCACTTAAGAAGGTCACAGACAAGGATCCTCATCACCAAAGCACATATTACTCTTCATTTAATAGCAGGAAAACATTAGCATAAGCACTGTACCTCATATGGTCATTTTGCAGATGCCACACTCCTCTGGCATGAGCACCCTTCACCTGCTGCATCTTTAAGTGATTCATAATATTTTGGTAGATATTCAGGTTTACCTTGCTCTTCAAACTGCAGAGTAGACTTTTTTTGCACTTTCTGCATAGCTCTCACTTTCTTGTACTGATCTGGTGCTTTTTTTGAGTTTTAGGAGACCTGGTATAGCATCAGTGGTCATTTAAGTCTGGTGCTGGTAGCAGACCATCTATCATGTGACCACCATGTGACCACGTTGCCGGTGGGGAAGATTCTTACTAATGCACAACAGGAATATTTTGACTTGAATTCTGCAGTCAGCAATCAAAACCAACATTTTGTTTTTTTTTTTGAACTATGAACTCCACATTGCCCACAATAAAAACCCCAAAGTCAGGTTTCTTATTTTCCAGCTTTGTGTCTTACATAGTTTCATTGGGTGGGATTTTGAAAAGTAAAAACATGGGCAAAACTCCTAGTTACAGTACATCAAGTTGGATCGTTACAAGTCACAGAATGGATGCAACTCCCAGTCACATTGGGTGGGATGTCAAAACATGGAGCCATTTTAAAATTTCAATTTACCTGCAAAATTAATAGCTGTTTAAAGGTACCTCACATCAAGTTTTTGGATAAAAACTTATAGATTCAACATACAGAATGGGTCACAGTTGATCTATAAATAGTGTCCAGGCATATTTATATCTGACCTTGGCACACTGGACACACAGTAACTAAGTGAGTGTTTTGAAATTTGGACATACTGCATGTAGCTATGTCCTACCTTTTGAAAAGTGCGGATAGGGGCAATCTTGTTTAAGTCAATTGGACTTAATAAAGAATTGCATCTAGATATGGGTGTTAAAAATCTCCCATAGTATTTTGGGGCTAGAAGGGACTGAAGATCTATCTTGTCTGCATCTCCTGTTTATGTCTCATTCTGTTATATTTGTAGCCTTTATATTTACAATATACAGTCTAACCATATAGAAACACATAACATTTGCTAAACTTGCATTTAATGTGTCATGTGTCTACATCTAACCAGACCTACAGTACTCTGAATATCTATTGCTTTTACCATAATTATCTATCAATTATATGATCTCAGTCAGTCAGAACTCAGAACTGCAAGGCCTCCCATACTGCATACAGGTCTCTCATATGGGTAAATTAAAGTACAACATTCCATTAGAGGTGCTGGGAAAAGAATGTTATGCTTGTCTCAATGCAAAATACAACATAAAATGTATTATTAATAACTATATCTGGCTTGAGTAATTTATAATAAGTAGAGTTGTGACAAGCTAGCAGATTCCTCTTCTGCAAACATTTCTGAAATCTGAAAAAAAAATCTTCCCATGGTTTATGGATCAGATACAGTACATAATAAATTTCATGACATTTGAATATGAAGATTTGAAGTTAGTACTTGCTAAAGCCTCAGTATTCAGTTTTGTAGTTTTGAACTTAAAGGGGTTTGTAACCTGGTGGCTTATTACTTTGTGAAAATTTATGTAAATATGCCAATATTTTTAGACGGTTCTAACATAGCTGTCCTTTATGCTAGAGTGATCTATCAGTTAATTGATAAACCAAGCAATTGTGGTGATGGCCTGGATGGTCATTTTTTAAAAAACATGTTATCCTGTTTATTGTGTCTCCCTTATGTTCTATTTTCAATTTATTTTTAATTTCTCAACAGTTCCCTTTAAGTTGGAAATATGCCAGGACTTTCCCCTTACAAAATAGATGTCATGCAGTTTCAGTTGAGAATTTTAGGCCAATTTCAATTTTGAATCCAACTAGTAAACTACTTGAGAAAATTGTAGCAGAACAAATAAATCATCACTTGGAGAAATACATTATTTTATGTACACAACAACATGGATTCTGAAAAGGTTATGGCACTAGGGCGGTCTTGATCAGTTTCACAGATGTGATTCTTAGTGGTATGAACTGTGGACAAATGATGAGGTCTTGTAACAAGTGTAACAAGAGTCTTGTTACTTGAATACTGGCTTTGATTTCTTCTAAAAGTCTGATTAAAATAGTGCAAAAAAGGATTTAAAATGATGCTCCATAGACATACATGGAGCATGTCCCCGGGCTGGTCCTATAGTGACATCGCAAAACAAGAAAGTGCGGGGACAGAGCAGCAAGTCAAGAAGTGAAAGGGATCAACCGGCCAGCCCCCGGCAGGGACAAAACATGATTCCCTTCCCTTCTTAAGGGTGCAGATCATATAGTTTGAAAACTTATATGGAGGAACTCCCATTCAGGTAAGGGAGCTCCCTATTTCTGTTGTAATGCACTGAGAAAGGTGCTTTTTAATGTATTCAACTGGTGATGACATTCATTAAAATGCCTCGCCAGTGGGGATCTGACATAATTTCTTCTGATCACTCTTATCTTCTGAGATGCATATTTTTAATGGTCTTAAGGTTTTACCAATATAGTAGAGTGCACATGGGAAAACAATACAGTACACCACATGGTCTGTGGTGCATGTTATTAAATCCCTTATTATGAATTCTTTGTCCTGGTCTACTATACGCTTTTGAATTCTTTTGATTTTACTCCATTATTTCAATGGGTATAGTTGTCTCACCTGTAAAACCCCTGTGCATTTCCTTTGAAACATGTTTTGGGTTGCTATTTTGGTGTCCACTGTTTAGTTTTAAGAACTCTATTTTTATTTGACACCAAAACAAAAATCTACTGCTTGGGATCTTAACAGGGTATAACCCAACTTTTCCCACGTCTTATTCTTTACGCATAATACCTTCAAAAAAATCCTGTTAGAATAGAGTAAAAATATCTGTCTTGCCATTTTTTTGTGGCACAAGAACAAAGATTACAGTATAAAGCCTGTTATAGTTGAGCCTGTCTGTGGGTCTGCCAGAGGCCTTGTGTTAAACCAGGCAGCATCCCTTATGTAAACCAGCTCAGTCAGTTATGCTCCAGTCCATGAGGGAAAGGTAACCCTCATCCTGGCCTTCTTAGGGGAAGCATGTTTATTAAAGATACTTACGAAGGTGGACTGGAAATATTGCAAAGCCTGATCAGGATAAAGGGCTGCAATATTAAGTTTCAGTCAGCATGGGATTAGTCAAAGAGGAGGCTTTCAAGATATACAGTAAGTTCCAGAATGACATAGATACATACTGTATAGAAGGTTATTTTTACTCTCCATTTATTTTCCCAATATTTACTATTGCTGACAATCAGTAAAAATAAATGGATGGTGAAAATAATGTTCGGCTGACTGTCAGTAGTACTGTATTGAAGAGTGAACAGTCAGAGCTAATTCTACCAAACATGAATATGTATAGAAGGTTGACTCATGCTAAATATAATGGATGATAATTCAACTTGCTACACAGTACATAGACTTTGATTGCAGAAAAGGACCGAGTGGTATAAATAGTCTGTCCATATTCCTGTCTGAAGCTTTTCCCAGCCTAAACTGGACTGGATTTATTAGCAGACTGAACTAATGGTTTTTCAGGCCCCTTCTCCAGAATACCTCCATCCCTTTTCCCTTAGTTTACACTATTCCCATATATTTGCCCTACCTATGTTTGAATCCAGTCAAAGACTGTGCAGATCACCTAATTGGGCAATCAATTCACTTGTTCACCACACTTTCCATGAAGAACATCTCTGGTGATTATGCATCTAGAAATTTCTCAAAGTCCAAAAGTGCCTTATTTCAGATTAGACTCTAGTTTATTAAAAAAAAAAAAACGTTCCTAAATAAAATTAATGAAAAAATTGATAATTCTTTTTTAGACATTCTAGATGAGGAGATACCGGCACAATGGTATGGGATGCTTTTAAAGCATATATAAGAGGCTGCATTATATCATTTAATGTTAAACAAAACAAAAAAAAAGAACGGACTAGAACTATGAAAGAAATAGAAAAATCTATCAATACAAAGGAGAAAACTCATTTTGAAACCAGGAATCCATCGTTTTTACAGGAATTGATAGTATTAAGGAATCGACATAATGAACTTGTGACTGAAGAAGCAGAAAGGCAAATCCTCATGATACAAAGTAAGTACTGTGTGCAAGGAGACACGTCAGATAACATTTTGGCATGGCAGATTAAAAAAGAAAAGGAAAACAAGTCAATAACTAAAATACAAACATTAGAAGGACAAATCACTAACGATCCAAGGGAAATTAATAAACAATTTCTTAAATTCTATTTAACGCTATACACCTCAGACCTGGAAAAAAAAAACAGCAGAACAGTTTATATCTCACCATCAGTATGCTATCCCTGAATTCTCAGCAAATAGAGTTTTTAAATAGAGAAATAATAATGGAGGAAATTCATTTAGCAGTAGTATCACTATCAGTTGGAAAAGCCCTGGTCCTGATGGATTGCCAGTAGGTTTTTACAAAATCTTTTCTAAAAAAAATTAACCATACAGTTTAAAATATTATTTGATAACATATTTTCATATCAAAAGCTATCAGATTCCTTTGGAAATGCTAATATTCTGCTTTTCACAAAGAAAGACAAAGATCAGTTGCTACCAGGATAATATCGGCCAATTTCACTAATCAATGCAGATTCCAAAATGTTTGCAGAAGTTCTGGCCACCACATTAAACAAGGTTCTATCAGATCTAATTCACCTGGACCAGAATGGTTTCATATTGGGCAGAGAATTACAATCAAACATTAGGCGAACACTAAATCTGATAGATAAGTTCAGGAACGCTGCTCTTTCTCTGCAATCAATTAATGCAGAGAAAGCTTTCAATGGAGTAGAATGGGATTACCTAAAAGCTGTACTAGTAAAATATGGCTTTGGGCAGAAATACCTAACTTGAATTAATAAACTATATTCTAAACTAACTTCTAGAGCTAAAAATAGCAATAACATCTCTAAAATATTCCAGTTGCATAGAGGTACCAGGTAGGGATGCCCTCTCTCACCACTGATATTTGTACTTGTGATAGAACCTTTAGCCTTACATAGATACAGAGATACATAGATGTTGTCAGCAGATAAGGGCCTTTGGCCCACCTAGTCTGCCCATTACTACAATTTACTGTGCTTTTTCAAGCTTCCCTGGAGCTAGGTTATCCCTTCCCCATGACTATCAGGATCCGCTTATGCTTATCCCATGCATTCTTAAATCATGTAATCGTTTATGTCCCCACCACTACTTCTGGCAGGCTGTTCCATTTGTCCACCACCTTCTCTGTGAAGAAGTACTTCCTCACATTTCCTCTGAACCACTCTCCCTCTAGTTTCCTCATGTCTTCTAGTCCTGGAGCATCTATTTATTTGAAAAATTGTGTTTTCCAGCACCTTGTTTCTCACCATGAGGTTTTTATATGTCTCAATCATATCCCCCCTCTCCCTTCTCTCCTCCAGGGAGTACATGTTTAAGTCATTCAGCCTGCCCACATAGTGTTTGTGATGTAATCCTTGCATCAACTTGGTTGCCCTACTTTGCAGTGTCTCAACCATGTCTATGTTCTTACATAGATAAGGTCTCCAGACCTGGACACTGTACTCCAGTTGTGGCCTCACTAATGTCCTGTATAGTGGAATTATGACCTCCCTTTTTCCTGCTGGTGATACCCCTGCCTATGCACCCCAACATTGTGTTTGCATTTCCTGCCACCTTGTCGCACTGACTCCCTAAGTTGAGGTCATCAGAGATGATGACCCCTAGGTCCCTTTCTTGCTTGGAGCATTCTATAAACTCCCCCCCCCCGCTTATATGTTGTTCCTGGGTTTTTGTGCTCCATGTGCATTATTTTGTACTTCTTTGCATTAAATCTCAACTGCCAGTCATCCCTTGACCAGTCCTCAAGCTTCTGCAGATCTCTCCTCATTCTCTTCACACTCTCTGGCATGTCTGCCCTGTAACAGAGTTTTCTATCATCAGTAAACAGGCAAATTTTCTCTTCTAGGTCCTCTGTAACATCACTGATAAAGATATTGAAGAGGATTGGTCCTAGCACTGATCCCTGTGGAATCCCACTGGTCACCTTTCCCTCTGCAGAGTGATAGCCATTTATCAACACCCTCTGTGTCCTGCTTTCTAGCCAATTTTCCACCCACTTTACCACTGTCTTCCCCTGTTCCCATGTTCCCTAACTTGTTTTATAGCCTTCAATGTGTCACAGTATCAATGGGCTTGCTGAAGTCCAGGTAGGCCACATCTACTGCCCCTCCCCTATCCACCTCCCTTGCTACCCAGTCAAAAAACTCAATGAGGTTAGTCTGGCATGACCTCCCTCCTGTAAAACCATATTGCCATGGGTCCTGTAGACCATTGACAATCAGGCATTCCGCTATTCTTTCCTTAAATACTGTTTCCATTATCTTCCTCATTACTGAGGTCAGACTGATTGGCCTGTAGTGTGCTGCTTACTCTCTGCTTCCGATTTTGTATAGGGGGACTAGATCTGCTCTCCTCCAATCTTTGGGTACCTCCCCAGTATCCAGTGACAGGCTGAACAAGGTTGCCAGAAGTTCCACCACCACCTCTCTTAGCTCCCTCAGCACTCTGGGGTGTACTCTATCTGGCCCCATAGCTTTATCAACCCTTATTCTTACCAGTTCTCTTAGGATCCTTTCCCTTGGAAAGGGACCTATATCCATTTCTGTACCCATCCTACCCTTTGTATTCCTTTCTGGCCCCTTTTCTGTCCCCTCCTCCATAAAGTCCTTGGCAATCAGACAGTCACTGTATTGTAAAGGTATACAGATGGGGGGAATGATGCATAACATTTATTTTTATGCAGATGATGCCTTAATATACAGTGCCAATCTAAATCATGATTTCAATCCATTGATACAAATTATTGAGCAAGTTGGGAAAATCTCTGGATATAAAATTAACTGGAATAAAATGGAGCTCATGGAAACAAAAGGACACTCCAATCCATTTCAAATCACCAGAGAATATAACATCAAAAGAACCAGTAAAATAAAATATTTGGGAATAGTCATTGTTATAGAACTAAATAGTTTATTTGATTTAAATATTGAACCATTAACAGAAAAAAAAAAAACTTAAAAATGACCTTGAACACTGGGAATCTCTACCTTTGTCTGTGATAGGCCTAGTTAATGTCATCAAAATGAACGTTACCAAAATTTCTATTTTTTTCAGACCTTGCCTATACCCATTAAAAATAATTTGTTTAGGAAAATGGAAAAGATTACAAAGCACTGCCTTTGAAAAGGGAAATGCCCAAAATTAAAAATAGAAAAAAAATGATATAGCCCAAAGACTACAGAGTGTCTGTCATTACTGAACCTACAATGGTACTGTTTTGCTTCTAACCTTGTGGTCATTCATACTTGGTATCATTATAACTCACAAGACAGCTCAGCCCAGATTGAAACTGCTAGTTGCCATTACAATAACATCAACTATTTATGCAAGATCATATCGCAAAAGGATTACAGAACTCGGTTCAAGTTCCAATACTGTATGTCAGATATGGGACAAGGTAAAAAAATCCCTTAAACTTCCTAACAAATTGTCATTTCACATCCCAATATTTATTTATTTATGTCTTTGGTAACCAGGTAGGTGCACTGATCCAGAGGACCGTTTTCAGTCATAACCCAAAATACATCTAAGATATATCTGAATGGGAACTTCAACCCCTCATTAAAGGATTATACATACAAAATATGGCAGCGAAAAAGGCTGGAAGAAATCAGTTATTTAATTGATAAGGTCTAATGGAGTTCCAAACCTTGAGAAACACATATTCACTTAATAATTCCCATTTCTTCTGATATCTTCAAATTCAGGACTACATATCTAAAAATACTAACATATCTGCACCACCGGAATATGATAAATTAGAATTGATATTTGTGAATAAAGATAAACATAAAATCATCTCTAAAATATACAGATATTTGGTGACACATTTAGGGGGACAGCTAAATCAATTAAAAGCAAAATTGGAAGATAAACTAACTAAGAACCTGACCATTCAACAGTCCTGTCTACCTTCCTCTTTCAGTCTATCACTGCTAATCTCCCTTCCACCTCTCCTCCTAATTCTCCTCACTCACAAATGTCCACTCCCCTCTCCCCCTTTCTTTTTCTTTTCCCAGCACTGCTTACCCTTTCTATGCTCTAGTTCCATTTTTAGCCTCTACCTTCCTCACTTCCTTATCCTTACCCCACTCATCCCTTCTCAAGTTTCTTCTTTTAATTTCAGATCTTGCTACTCCCCAGCCTAATCCCCATTATTGCTTGCCCTACTTATCCCTTCCTATGTTTCTTAAGTTGTGATCTTGCTGCTCCCCATCCTAGTCCCCATATTCTCCCCATTCTGGCAATTCTCCCTCCCATTCCCTTGCAGGGTTTATATCCCAGAGGGGTGAAGGCTCACCATGCTATTTCCTCCCACTTTCTCCTATGATTATTTGTTTATGTATCTAGGCAGTGATGCTTGTCTAAGCTATTATAAATGTAGATAAACACTATTGTGTATTTTTGTACAAATGAATGTATGTATAATGTTATTTATGATTTGCAAGTGCTACCTTACTACCTCACAATATGTCTTTAATTGCTGCATCTGTCTATTTCTGCATCAATATTGTATCCTCCCTTCCTCTTCCCTCAGGATGCATCTGGAAATGCACTATTGTAGCTCATGGTGTTTTTCCTGGTGAAACATTTTCAAATAAAATAAATAATAAATAAATTAAAAAAAAACTTTTCAAAAAAGAACTAGACTAACATAATAGAACTAACAAAAGAAGGCATCAGGTCAACAAAACTTCAACAGATTTACAACAATATAATTCACTGGCTAAGCTATACACAATATAGATTAAACCTGATGGATCATGAATGCTCAAATCACTGTCCAAGTTGCATAAATATTGGCACTTTAAAACATGCGTTGGTTAAATGTCCAGTAATCAGTTTGTTTTGGCATCAAGTCCTATCCACAATATCATTAGCAACAGGTACAAAAGTGAGCAAGAGAATTGATCGGATTATGACCTGTCATAGCACATATATTGATGAGTTACCTAATTGGAAACAAAGCTTTATAAGAGTTGGAATTATTATTGCATTCAAATGCATACTATTAAAATGGAAGGATAGCACCCCTCTCCGGACTATATTACATGGCTAAATTTCATGGTTTCAATACATAGAATGGAGAAAGTACAATATAAAGTAAGGAATTAATTAAATTTGCATCATAAAATGTGAACCCCTTTTAGGCAAATGATTGAATCACAGACCATACTAAGTTATTTGACATAAACTTCCTTACATTCCTAGATGAAAGTATAAATTGGCTACAATAAATAAAATAGTAATACAAAGGTTAGCAATTTGAGTATGTAAAATCAGAGTAGGATTAATGTCTTGTACTACATATCTCAAATGTGTTACAATTGCTGTGTAATATGGTTTCACTAGATGTATATCATTGTAAGATATTCTGGAAAAAAAATGATGAACATTTCTATGTCTTGTTTGAACATACTCTCTATTAATTTCAACTTGTGACCTCTCATTATAGTGTTCTTATTTCCTGAGTTTGCTGCAGTTCACCCCATTGTTATCCAGCAAGTACTTATAAGTCTGTATGATGTGCCCTTTCCCTTCTGACCGCCAGTGTTTACAAGTTGATACTTGCCAGCCTTTCATTGCGATTTCCTTTGCTGCTCCTGGATTGTGTTAGTGTTCCTTTTCCAGACAGTATCGCAGTGGTCCCTATCCTTCTTTGATTGAAAATTATAAAATTGTGTACAATATTGCAGGTGGTGCCTCACCAGCGGTATCTAGAGGGGTTTAGGAGGATCTATTGCTGCATGCTTTTGTAACTGACATTATAGATTTATTGTCCTGTATTCAGACCTGGCCATTAGCTTACAACCCAGTAGAAGTAGAAAATGAATTGGTTACATTGTGGTATTTCTATTTCTGGTGCCCATGTGTCAGCTACTACATCCAACAAGCATAGGCTTGGTTCACCCGTAATGGGCATCCCCCAGGAGGCAGGATGGTCCACATGTTTATTGCATACAATGCAAAGTTCAAAGAACAAACGTTATCACTGATTGGAATTATACAGTATATTTGTAATGTAGGGGATCTAATCTCATACATTAGGATTCCAGTCCAAAGTTTGTGAGTTGAGGTTAAGATCTCTTGGTTAATTTTAAGAGTGAGATGTCAGGCATTTTGTCCATGAGTAAGCTGAGATGGGTACAGTATAGGAGAATGGGGTGAGCATTAGGATTCACAATCCCAAGGAACACCCCCATGCCAGTTCCTGCATGCAGGGTGGGGTTAGGGTGTTAGGGTTGGAAACTGAGGGTGGGGGTGTGGTCTTAGGATGGGTACCTTAACACCATATTTCCCTACTTTTGTTGCTGGAACCCTAATGGTACATTAAAGAAGTTTTTTTTGCAGATAATTTCCTTACTTTTTGAGAAAGTATAATAGTAGGCTTATGTGCTTGTGGGAGTGTAGGAACCTCTGGGCCCTGCACTCCAAACCAATGATCCATAATTTTGGAAAGATTATAATTGTATCATTATTTCCCTGAGGCAGCACAGATCCCTGTGGGTCCTGTGCTACCATCACTCTATAGTATTTTCCTTATTTGTGTGTGGGAGTGCAGGGTCCTTTGGGCCCTCCACTGCTATGTATGCATAATGTCTGCACTCCCATCACTCCATAATGGTATTCATATTTTTGTTGTGGGAGTGCACAGTGCCATCCATTCATAATTTTTGAGATATTGTGATCATATCCCTATTTCCCCATGGGAGCACAATGTCCTATAAGCCCTGGGCTCCCATCAGTTCTTTATGGTATCTATATTTGCATGTAGGAGCACAGGGCCCTCAGGGTCCTGTGCTGCCATCCATGCATAATTGTTGAGATAGTGTAGTTCTACCCTTTTTTGCCCATGGGAGTGCAGTGCCTAGATGGTAGTGTGCAGACCTAAAGAAACACCTGACATTGCAATGTGACCCTATGGAAAACATAGAGGCTGGCCTAGTGATGCTGAGGGTTAAGGTGCTGGATGCTGCTCCTCATGTTATGCTGGTAACCTGGGTTCAGGAATGACCTTGGGTCATCGGGGTGCTGGCAGGTGGGGAGGGTGGAGCAGGATTGAGCCTAGTGGCTCTCCTCTCCAGTGGTGGGAGATAGCCCTCCCATAGTCTCACTGTCACCAGGTGGAGGTCTGGTGGCAGTGCAGGTGGGTACGGGTGAATGGTGCATGCTCGCCAGGGATGAGCGAGTGAGTGGGAGAAAACCGGAGAAAAACACCTACAAAATGGGTGTGTGTATATATATATATATATATATATATATATATATATATATATACACACATATATATATATATATATATATATATATATGAAAACATAGAAAATGTTAAACCTTTTTAACTCAGCACCATAAAAATATATTTTCACAAAATCAGCAAAATGCACATTGGCAGGGCAAGTCCTTTGCACCCTGAAAATTTCAGAACAAAATAGCAAACCATTTCTTCTCAGTGGTAAACCTCCCATTACAATGTTATCCTATAGGAAATGAAGCAAAAGTTAATCCTGCAGAACTCCAGAGCCAAGTGATATACTTTCAACAAACCAGAAAAAGGCACATCTGTGCTGCAAGGCCTTTGTACTCTTGAAATTTTAGACAAAAATAACAACCCATTTTGTAACTGTGCAGTGACAAATAAACATCTGCCATAAAAATCCTTTTTTGAAAATTGTGAAAGAATCCTTTTCCACAGTTGTCTTTTTCACAATTTGCGGGCAAAGAAAAATCCTTTTTGTAAACTGAAAAAGATCCTGTTTTGCAAATATGTTTTCCATGATTTGCAAAAGGACTCTCATGACTAAAAAAGCACATTTCTGACTAAGTAATAAAAACGAACCCCAGAATCTGATTCTATGGGCCCAAATTATGTAAATACAACTGTTGGTGTTTCCAAAAGCCCTCTATTTTTTCAGTAATTTGATTTTGTTGTTAACTCTAACTAAAAACAAGATGGCGACAGCAAGAAAACAGATTCTGCATTTGTGGCAAAATATCCCACATTTGCAAAAAATATTCCTTATTTGTGAAAAAGAATCCTTTTTCAAGCTGAACATCTAACTTTTCCAATAGGAAATAATGAAAAACTGAAATGTAATAACTTTGGAACGGATTAATTTTTTTTCATTAAACCACTGCGACCCAAGACCTATACATCCTAAAAATGATAAACCAAGATTCCACACCATTTCTGTGCAGCAGTGTGACAGATAATTTGACACAACATGGTAATTTACACTTTTTGACACTCCATATCTCTGCATCCACAGATCCAACCAGAAGAAAACTTGCCACATCAAGAAATATTTGGTCCCTGATGACACATGCAATGTTTCATGCAAATTGCTTGAATGGTTACAATGTTATTAAAGTCCAAATTTTCAGTTTAGCATAGAAGTGCAGAATGAACACTAATAAAGGGGTACAACTACTCCCCTATAATATATATTCATTGAAAAAAAACTGTTAATGCATCCATTAAGATTGTTACTAAAGTGACAAAAGTAGGGCAATGTGGCATTAGGGTTTCCAGCCCTAACATCCCACCCCCACTCTGCAGACACTAACAAGCATCAGATATCCCTTGGAGTCATCAACTCTAATGTTCACTCCATTCCATAAGTAAATAAGCTGAGATGGGTACTGTATAGGAGAATGGGGTGAGCATTAGGGCTGACAACCCCAAGGCACACCCCAACACCTGTCAGTGTCTGCAGGGAGGGGGTGGAGTGTTTGGGTTGAAAACCCAAACACCATATTTCCCTACTTTTGTTGCTTTAGTAACAATCCTAACTGATGCATTAATGAAGTTTTTTTGTCATGAATTTCCTTACTTTTTCAGAAGTATAATCATATCCTTATTTGTTTGTGGGAGTGCAGTGTACATGAATGGCAGAGACAAGGGACCATTTTCTTTATTTCAGGTTTACAGCAACAGACATTGGGGGCATTTTATTTTTTGCAGATATACATATAAAATATTTTATTTCAGGGCAGTTGGGGGACTCTCCAGGGTCTAAGTCTGCTGGGGAAGGTGAATTCTAAGTGCTGAGATGGGGATTGGGTTCCCTGATGTCGGCAAACATTATTAAAATAATGGGCTGCGGGGAGGCATCCGACACCAGGTGTGGGAATCCTGGTGTCAGATCATGCAAAATTATTTATTAAACTATTTCAGGACACTGGGGGTTGGCTCCTCAGTGTCTCACATTACTAGAGGGTAGAGGGGCTTGTAAATGCCAGCATAGAGATTGGGTCCCCCCTGCTGTCAGCAATTGTAGATGAAACAATGGGCTGCAGGTGCAAGGATCATCTGACACCGGGGGATGGCATCCCAGTGTCAGATTGTATGAATAAATAAATAAATTAATTAGTTAAATAAATACACTGCCACAGGGGATTGGGGTCCCCAGTGAGCAGTTACAGTTTAAGGCAGCACAGACAGGATGGTGGGGGCTACAATGACATGCCATGTCATGTCATGAATGTACTCAGTTGCAATAGTATGCCCATTTTTTATTTATGCTGTTCTCATGCCTCACCCCCTTCCACTGGGAGGTTTTAAAACCTAAAAAAATACTTGAATTAGGAAAACACCAACAAGTCTTATCCTAATCGTGGGTCAAGGAATTGCATTCTGGGGTTGGTGTGTCCCAAAAATGACCCAAAATAGTTTAATTGTGTCTGGCGAATGTATTTGTGCCACAAATTGTGGCAGCTGTTTCACAAAATAAGGAAGGGTGTTTTATGAAACACAGACTACTTTTGTCACAATTTACAGCACAAGTTCCCTTTGTTTGGCAAATCGACTGCCACAATTTGCAGCACAAATATGTCCGCGGACAAAGGTAACATATTTCTGGTCATTTTGGGGACAATCTGACCCCATAATCTGATTCCTTGGGCCCTGATTAGGTAAACACAACTGTTGGTATTTACCATTTCTAAGTATGTTTGAAATATTTAAGTTTGTATGCCGTGCTAACTGAAAACAAGATGAAGGAATAGCGACAAAACGTGCAGCAAAAAAAAAGTTACTTAGAGGCTGCCAGGTGATTTTTCCCATTGGAAATAATGGGAAAGTTTGAACTTAATAACTTTTGAACAGATTAATTTTTCGTTCACCAAATCTTCAAAAGGCATATCTGCGACTCAAGCCCGACATACCCTAAAAATGTTGGACTAAACTCCCCAGCCATTTCTGAGAAATGACGTGACAAATGATTTGCATAAAAATTGTCATTTTCATATTTTTTGACAATCTGTATTTTCACGCCTGCACATCTGATCAGAACAAAATTTCCCACATCAAAAGAACTTTGATCCCCGATGATGCATGCAAAATTACATGTGAATTGGTCCAAGAGTTGCAAAGTTCTTAAAGTGCAACATTTTGGGTTTAACATAGAAGTGATCGTTGAACCCTAAATTTGCTGACAACACCAAAATAGGAGTTGATGTTGAGAATAATTAGCAAGTAAACTACTTGAAAGAAGATTTAAGAATTATTGAGGAATGGGTTATAACCAATGGCATGTCATTTAACAATCTCCCACCAGCAGTCCGTATGCACTGCTCCATCCCCCATGACCCCAGCAGCCTCCCGGTGGGTCTCTAGGGAGCATTTTGGGGTGTGGTGCCCACAGTGCTCCCCATGGTGCCCAGCATGCAGGCATCCCCCCAACACACTTGCATGGCAGCGAACCTCATACACCTGGTGGATCATGATGATAGATATCTCTTGAGTTATCTGCAGAGAGTTGTATGTTGTTTGTCTTACGTGATGATAGAAACATAGAAACATAGACTTTGACAGCAGATAAGGACCGCCTGGCCAACCTAGTCTGCCCATTTCCCTACCTACAGGATAAGCTGCAGATCCTAGTTAACCAACAGCCTATTTCTTCCTACCCCCCACAAGAATTGCCTTATGTCTGTCCCATGCATTCTTGAATTCTCCCACAGTTTTAAACCCCACAACCTCCTCAGAAAGGCTGTTCCATGTGTCCACCACCCTCTCTATGAAAAAATACCTCCTGATATTGCCCCTGAGTCGTCCCCCCATCTTCAAATTGTGTTTCCTTGTTCTTGCACTTCTCTTTTTCTGAAAGATGCTACCCTCTTGGACTTTGTTGATTCCACTAAGGTACTTAAAAGTTTCTATCATGTCCTCCCCACCCTCCTTTTCTCAAGGGTATGCATATTAAGCTCCTTTAGTCTCTCCTCATTTCGCTTCTCTTGCAGACCCTGCACTATTTTAGTTGCCCTCCTCTGGACTGCCTCCATCCTGTGTCCTTGCAGAGATGGGGTCTCCAGAACTGGATGCAGTGCTCCAGCTGGGGGTCACCAACTGTCTGTACAGAGGGATAACGACTTCCTGTTTTCTGCTGTTGATGTCTCTCCCTATACATACCAGTATCCCCCTAGCCCTCCCTACTGCTTTCTCACATTGCTTACTAACCTTAAGGTCATCTGAAATGATTACCCCCAGGTCCCTTTCCATTTTTGTTGTTGTTACTACCTCCTCCCCATTGTGTAATCTTCCCTTGGGTTTTTGTTTCCCAGGTGCATTACTTTACACTTCTTTGCATTGAATCCTAGCTGTCATACTTCTGACCATTCCTCCAACCTTGCCAAGTCCTTTCTTATCCTTTCCACACCTCCTTGTGTATCAGTCCTGTTGCAGATCTTTGTATCATCTGCAAAGAGGCATTCTTTTCCTTCCAATCCCTTTGCAATATCACTTATAAAGATATTAAAAAGGACTGGACCCAGTACTGAACCCTGCGATACCCCACTAGTTACCCCTCTTTCTTCAGAGTGGACTCCATTTACAAATACCTTCTGTGTCCTGTTGTCCAGCCAATGTTTTATCCAGGCTACCACCCTGGGACCCACTCCCAGGCTGGTTAATTTGATTATTAATCTTTTGTGTGAGATTGTGTCAAATGCCTTGCTTAAGTCTAGGTAGGCCATGTCCACAGCCCCACCCTGGTCTACTATTTTGGTCACCCAGTCAAAGAAATCTATTAGATTCATATGACATGACCTTCCCGCTGTGAACCCATGCTGCCTTGGGTCCTGTGCCCCACTTTCCTCTAGGTATTCAACAATTCTTTCCTTCAGAAGTGATTCCATCACTTTCCCTACCACAGCGGTCAAACTGACAGGTCTGTAGTTTCCTGCCTCTGTCTTGCTCCCACTTTTGTGAAAGGGGAATCACATCCACCTTCCTCCAATCTTCAGGTACCACATCATCCTCCCATGATTTGTTAAAAAGGGTAGTCAGTGGTGTCACTAGTTCTCCCCTTAATTCTTTTAGAATTCTTGGGTGAATTCCGTCAGGCCCCATTGCTTTGTCCACCTTCAGTTTAAGGAGTTCTTTCAGAACCCTTTCTTTTGTGAAAGGACTGGGAGTGACCCCCCCATCCAGAGTGCTTCTGTTAATTGGATTAGAGACCTCCCCATCCTCCTCTTTGTGAATATTGAGCAGAAGTATTCATTCAGTATCCCTGCTTTTTCACTGTCCCTCTCTGCCCAGCCACCATTCTTTCTATTCAGCCTCACTATCCCTCCCTTTGTCTTTCTTTGCTCCCTGATGTACCTATAAAAGGTTTTATCCCCCTTCTTAACCGAGTTGGCTATCTTTTCCTCTGTTTGGGCCTTTGCTATTCTGACTTCCCTCCCTGGTTCTTTCTGCCTTAACTGGTACAGTTATCTGTCCTGCTCTTTCTGTATTTCCCTATACTTCCTAAATGCTATCTTTTTTCCCCAACCTTCCCCTCCACCTCTTTTGAGAACCATAGTAGCTTTTTCTTTCATTTTGATTTGTTTATTTGCTTCACACAAAGGCTTGTTGCCTCTGTGATAGCAGTTTTGATGTTTTCCCATTGTTGCTCCACCCCTCTTTCTAGCCTGTTTGCTAGTGTTTTTCTAAGGCACTCTCCCATCTTGCCAAAGTCAGCCCTCCTGAAGTCCAGTACCCTCACTTTTGTATGGCTTGATTCTGTAGCTGAGTTTATTGTGAACCACACTGTTTGGTGGTCACTTGTTCCCAGATGGCTACCCACTTCTAGATCTGAGATCCTCTCACTGTCCCCATTTGAGAGTATGAGGTCTAAGATTGCTCCCTCATGAGTTGGTTCCAAAACTAGCTGTCTGAGGCATGCTACCTGTAGGGCATCGAGAATGGCCCTGCTCTTGGATGTGGCTGCAGAAAAGGTGCTCCAGTTAACATCTGGCATATTCAGGTCCCCCATCAACAGTATCTCCCCTTTCTCTGCCATCCTAAGGATGCCTTAAACATAGAAACATAGAATTTGATGGCAGATAAGGACCGCTTGGCCCACCCAGTCTGCCCATTTCCCTGCCTACTGGATAAGCTGCAAATCCTAGTTAACCAGCAGCCTACTTCTTCCTACCCCCATCCCCTAGAATTGCCTTATGACTGTCCCATGCATGAATGAATTACACCACTGTTTTTGACTCCATGACCTCCTCCGGAAGGCCATTCCATGCATCCACAACCCTCTCTGTGAAAAATATTTCTTAAATTACCTCTGAGCCCCCTCTATCTTCAAATTGTGCCCCTTGTTCTTGCACACCTCTTTTTGAAAGATGCTACCTCTTGGACTTTGTTGATTCCCTTGAGGTACTTGAAAGTTTCTATCATGTCCCCCCTCTCCCTCCTTTCCTCGAGGCTATACATATTAAGCTCCTTTAGTCTCTCTTCATATGTCTTCCAGTGCAGACCCTGCACCATTTTAGTTGCCCTCCTCTGGACAGCTTCCATCCTGTCTATGTCTTTGCGAAGACTGGGTCTCCAGAACTGCACGCAGTACTCCAGATGGGGTCTGATCAGCTGTCTGTACAGAGGGATAATAACTTCCTGTTTTCTACTGGTGATGCCTCTCCCTATGCATCCCAATATCCCCCCAGCCCTCATTGCTGCCCTCTCACATTGCTTGCCCACCTTTAGGTCATCTGATATGACTACCCCCAGGTCCCTTTCCATTTTTGTTGTTGTTAGTATCTCACCCCCCATTGTGTACTCTTCCCCTGGGTTTTTGTTTCCCAGGTGCATTACCTTGCACTTCTTAGCATTGAATCTAAGCTGCCATACATTTGACCATTCCTCTAACCTTGCCAAGTCCCTTTTCATCCTTTCCACCCCACCTTGTGCATCAACTCTGTTGCAGATCTTTGTGTCATCTGCAAAGAGACATACTTTTCCTTCCAGTCCCTCTGCAATGTCGCTTATAAAGACATTGAAGAGGACTGGTCCTAACACTGAACCCTGTGGTACCCCACTAGTAACCCCCCTTTCATCAGAGTGGACTCCATTTACTATTACTCTCTGTGTCCTATTTTCCAGCCAATTTTTTACCCAGGCTGTCATCTTGGGACCCACTCTCAGGCTAGCTAACTTGTATATTAATCTTGTGTGTGGGACTGTGTCAAATGCCTTGCTAAAGTCTAGGTAGGCCATGTCCACAGCCCCTCCCTGATCTACTACTTTGGTCACCCAGTCAAAGAAATCTATCAGATTTGTCTGGCATGACCTTCCCGCTGTGAATCCATGCTGCCTTGGGTCCTGTGCCCCTCTGGCCTCTAGATACTCAACAATTATTTCCTTCAGAAGTGATTCCATCATTTTCCCTACCACTGAGGTTAAACTAACAGGTCTGTAGTTTCCTGCTTCTGCCTTGCTCCCACTTTTGTGAAGGGGAATCACATCTGCCCTCCTCCAGTCCTCGGGTACCACCCCATCCTCCCATGATTTGTTAAACAGGGTAGTCAGTGGTGTCACTAATTCTACCCTTAGTTCTTTTAGAATTCTGGGATGAATCCCATCAGGCCCCATTGCTTTGTCCACCTTCAGTTTTAAGAGTTCTTTCAGAACCCTTTCTTCTGTAAATGGGCTGGTATCAACTTCTGTATCCAGTGTGTTTCTACTGTTTGTTCTAGGTACCCCCTTCCTTTGTAAATACTGAGCAAAAATATTTGTTTAGTATCTCTGCCTTTTCACAGTCTCCCTCTGCCCACCCTCCCCTTTATTAAGCCTCACTATCCCTCCCTTGGTCTTCCTTCGCTCCCTGATGTACCTATAAAAGGTTTTATCTCCCTTCTTAACTGAGTTGGCTATCTTTTCCTCTGTTTGGGCCTTTGCTGTTCTGACTGTCTTCCCAGCTTCCTTTTGCTTTAACTGATACAGTTCTCTGTCCTGCTCCTTCTGTGATTTCTTGTACTTCCTGAAAGCTTTCTTTTTCTCTTGAACCTTCACTGCCACTTCCTTTGAGAACCATAGTGGTTTCTTACATCTTTTAGTTTTGTTTATTTGCTTCACACAAAGGCTTGTTGCCTCTGTGATGGCAGTTTTTATCATTCCCCATTGTTCTTCCACCCCTCCTTCCTGCCCATTTGCTAGTGCATTCCTTAGGCACTTACCCATTTTGGCAAAGTCAGCCCTCCTAAAATCCAGTACCTTTGCCTTTGTATGGCTTGACTCTATTGCTGTGTTTATTGTGAACCATACTGTTCGATGGTCGCTAGTTCCCAGATAGCTACTCACTTCTACATCTGTGATCCTCTCTTCATCTCCATTTGAGAGAACCAGGTCTAAGATTGCTCCCTCTCGAGTGGGCTCCAATACTAGTTGTCTAAGGCATGCCCCCTGTAGGGCATCTAGAATAACCCCACTCTTCGAACTGGCTGCGGCAACTGCACTCCAGTTAACATCTGACATATTCAGATCACCCATCAGCAATATCTCCCCTTTTTTTGCCATACTAAGTATACTTTCTATCATTTCCTTGTCCATTTCCTCCCCCTGAGAAGGTGGTCTGTATGCAACCCCTGTGCGGATTGTGGTGCCATTGCCGGTCTCCAAATTTACCCACAGTGCTTCTTCTCCTCCCTGTTTTCTCTTTTGTTCTGTTACTTTGATTCCTTCCCTTATGTAAAGAGCTACTCCTCCTCCTCTTTTACCCTCTCTGTCTCTCCTGTAGATAGTGTATCCTGGTATGTTTACGTCCCAGTCATGGTTTTGTGAACCATGTTTCTGTGACTGCCACGATATCCAGATGTTCCTCCTCCATCAAGGCCACTAGTTCAGGAAGCTTGTTACTCAGACTACGTGCATTGGTACTCATTGCTTTCCATTTTTTGATGGCTTTACTTTCTGTTGCAGCATCCCCCACTGACCTTTCTACCTCGGTCTTTTTCCCATTTAGTACCCTGTTTTGTAGGGAGAGGCTGGGATTTTTCTGCTGCTTATCAGTGCCTCCCCCCTTGACTAGTTTAAAAGCTTGCCAATGAAGCATTTAAACTGATTACTCAAAAGACTTGTTCCCTTCCTGGACAGATGCAGACCATCCTGCCAGTATAGGCTGGTGTCCCTCCAGGTGGAACCCCAGTCCCCAATGAAGCCAAACCCCTGTGCTCCACACCATTTTTTCAACCACTCATTAAACTGCATGGTGCAAAGTACCCTTGCCTCACTCATGCCATTTACAGGCAGCACCTCTGAGAAGGATACTGTGTGCTACTTGTCTTAGGCCCCTCCCCAGTTCTACAAAGTCCTTCTGCACTGCTCTAAGCTCATGTTGAGCCAAGTCATTTGTCCCTAGGTGGACAATGACATCCAGCTCAGACTCCTGCAGCTGTTCTCGTGATCCTGAGGATGCGCTTCCTGTCCCTACAAGCCATGGCACCAGGCAGGCACTTTACTTCAGTTATCCCTGCTCCCCCCAGTTCTATCCCCCTAATAATTGAGTCCCCCACCAGGAGCTGCTTCCTTTCCTTGTGGCATCCTCTGCCTCCTTCCTGTGGGCCTCCCTTGTGACAGGTGTTCTCAGCCTTCTTAATCTCCTCCGTGGGTGCATCCATAGGGGAGCTGTGCTCCTCCAGAATGGTGTATGGATTGTGGAGTGGAACAACTGACTGGGTGTGCCTCTGTTCCACCCTCCTCACCCTCCCTGAGCCCACTGTGGTCCAACTGCTGTGCTTTCTTTGCAACCTCTGAGGTAGTGGTGGTGGCTCTGGTGCTCCCTGGATGGGGGAGGTTCCCTTCCTACCATCCAGTCTGGCCTGGGGGAAGGTTCTCTCACTGCTGTCTAGTGTGGCCTAAAGATGGGCAACTTCCTCCCTCAGGGCAGAGAGTTGTCTGCAAATAGGGCAGCATCTCAGCCTCCAGAAAGACTCCCGGAAGACTGCTGCCCCACAGCCATTACATTGCACTACTCCCCACATGACTATGTACTTTTTTTTTGTGTGTGTGCTTATGTGAGTGATTGGTTTGTTATATATAAATATATATATATATATATATATATATATATATATATATATATATATATATATATATATTATACAATGTGTATGTGTATATTTTCAGTGCTGTGTGCTAGAGAGGATATGACATTGATATGCACCTTGCACTCTTGAGGAAATGATGTCAGAACCCCAGGTATAAAGGAACTATTTCAGGGGTGGCTGGGGTGTGGGGTGGGAAGGGTTGGGCCTAAACTGTGCCCTCACAAAACAATCAGCTAAGAGCTCTGACCCACCGGCGATGAGTGCCTTCCTGTCTGCAAGATACTATACACAACAATTTGACAGAGAAAATCCCCTGCTAATCAAACAGAGAAAATCCAGACATCCAAGTCAGACACAGGTAAACCTCCCAGCCCCAAAACAGCCTGGTGGTTTGTGCTCTGAAAGCAGTCAGCCCCAAAATAAGTCAGCTGTGCTTTGAACTCTTCCTGCACTGAAAATCTTAAGAATTGTAACAAGACTGTCTTTTCCTGATAATTGTAAATTCCTTATTTCACCTTTCAGTTAGAAGCAGCCTCTACCTGCAGTATATCTGCTACAAAGCAAAGACAATTGAAAGGTTCCCCTTCCTCTGTTGTGAGCACAACTCGCTTTCTTGCAAATCCTATGTTCAGTATTGCAGCTCCCAACAAGAGATAGTTTGACTAAGAAAAATATTAGCTGTTCTATAGCCTTCTATCATATCCTCTTCCATTTCCTCTCCCTGACATGGGGGTTTGTATACAACCCCTGTGCAGATCGTGGTGCCATTTCTAGTCTCTAAGGTGACCCACAGTGCCCCCTCTCCTCCCTGTTTACTCTGTCTCTGGTTGCTTGTGTTTCCTTGCCCCTTCCACTGCCTGTGTGTGTGTGTGTGTGGGGTGAATTCAGAGTTATGGTTGGAAACCCTAATGTCACATTTTCCTACTTTTGCTGCATTAATATTAACCCTAACTGAAGTATTAATGTAGTTTTTTGCAATTAAGTTTCTTACTTCTTGAAATAGTGTATTCATGGCCTTATTTGCCTGAGGGTGTGCATAGCCCTCTGGTCTATGTACTACAACCCATCTATAGTTTTTGAGGTACAGTAATCATATCCTTATTTGCCTATGGTAGCACATAGATTCATATGTGTATGTCATTGTGGAAGGGCCTTGTGCTTCTTTTTATAGGACAACAGTGAACAAATTGTCACCATAGCCATCTTATTATCCCACCTCATGTACCTGGTACAGAAAATTTTTGAATCCCCACTAAAACGTAATTCCATGCAAATGCAACACCATTCCACGCCACAGATGCAAAAACCCATTTTGGCCAGGATTTGAAAAATAACAGCTGTGACATAAATGAGGTGGGGTAATAAGATGTCTATGTTGAAAAGTTGGTGTCAGAATATTAAAAATGTCCAAAGTTATGAGCATGCATAGTGAAATTGCAATGAATGGTCATAACTTTCCATTTTTTATATATTTTAACCCAAATTTTCAAACCAGCCTTCTTATGACCCCACCTCATGAACAAGGGCAGTGAAAATTTCCACATTTTTATTTATTTATTTATTTCAGTTTGGAATTAACACCTTTGAGTCAAGGACTCATTTTCAAAGGTTCCAAGTCACACAAATAATAACAATAATAAAAGGTATTCAGAAGATGATATTGAGATATTTACATTGGCAAGCAAAAAGTAAAATTGAGACTAATATGCATCATTTACAGAGGCAGTAAAATAAAACTGAGACTTACATACATCAAAAATAGTAATTTACACAGAAGAGGGGCTGATAAGAGAAGGTTGGAAAGGCTCATGATTGGAGTTCACTAAGTAGTGTGCCAGCTTAGGATGGATAGGAGTGGGGTGGTCAGCCAGAAAATGGCATTGTCAGAGGTGGGAAGGGGGGTAGGGTAGGGTTGTCAGCCATAAGTGAGCATCATCAGGTGAATGAGGGGTGGAGGAGGGGGATTGTGTGCACAAAAGGTGATTTCACCAAGTGACTGAGGAATCAGCTTTTGGGCTTTGCATAATTCTACTGCCATTGGTCATGTGGTGGGGTTCCTAAAAGGGTATGTTTAAAATTTGGTGTCACAAAATGCAAAAATGGCAAAGATACTTCACTAAGTTGGAAACCCTATTGAAATACACTGAACCTCGCTTCCCTTACTTTTCATATAGCAGTCAGCATTTCCAGCAGCAAGCTGTGTCTTCCATTGTAGAGTGGATCTTCACCCTAGGACCTGTTCAGGTGTGTGTGTGTGTGTGTGTGGTGGGTGGGTGGTGGGTGGTGGGTGCTCTGTGGAGGCAGGGTGGGAGGGTTTGATCAGCCAGGAGCAATTTCTTTGACATGTAAAAAAAAGCCATAGAGGGACCATTTCCTTTGTTACAGGCAGTATGGTGGCCAGAGGGTGAGGAGTCACTACACACCAGGGAAAGAAAAATGTAAGGGGGTGACCATTGGAGGGTAGGGGGTGCCACTAGATACCAGGAAAATGCTAAGCCATGGGGGGCAGCAGTTGGTGGGTGGGGGGTGTCACTGGTAACCAGGGAAGAAATAAATAATTATGGGGACAGGATTGGAGGGTGAGGGGTGACACTAGACATACACTGAAGCTAAATGTCTGACAGCATAGCACTTCATGATGAATGCTGATCCCATGCTAAATGTCAGTCTTTCTTATCTAAGTGTGAGACTGTTAATAAATCCTGACTAACAAAACAAACAAACTGTAAACATAATGGATTTGGATAATAGATCTGATAATAGTGCCCGATTTTGAAGTTTACTGATGGACTAGTGTGATGAGGGGGGAGTAGTTAGAAGATGGTCTGGAACTCATAAG
Organism: Neoceratodus forsteri; assembly: GCA_016271365.2. Taxonomy (NCBI): domain Eukaryota; kingdom Metazoa; phylum Chordata; order Ceratodontiformes; family Ceratodontidae; genus Neoceratodus; species Neoceratodus forsteri. Next base: position 802,229,894 of record CM057458.1, read on the forward strand.
TTAGCATTTCCCTTTTACATTTCCTCCCCATTATATGTGAGTGTCTGTGAATGCCATATTAATGTAAACTGTTTATTCACACCATGAAAAAATACAATAAAACCCTGTTTATCCGAATGTCTTCAGGAACATGAAAAAAACTTTAGGATAAATAGGGTTTTGGATAAATGAGGTTCCTATGCATTTTGGCATTTGCTGAGTAGATTGTCAGTTTCATCTTTAGATAGTACAGTACATAGCAAAAGCCCAGAGTAAAAGCCACAAGTGAGAAAGAGCAAGGCATAAGGATCAGTGTGCCCAAGAGGGATGAAAGACAATGGAACGAAACAGTGTCTACACATCTGAAATTATAAAAGAGAAATGGCAGCCGTGGCTCCACTTTAAGCTGCTTGTGCCAGAATACTACTGTAAATGAATGAAGCACACAACAGAAAAAACTAGCAGTGTGATCAGTGCTTAGTTTAAGAAAAGAGAAGTCTCTTTTTTTATTTCTTTCAAAAACTACAAGTCCTCTCCATATAATGCAGAAAGAAGAGAACTGAAACACAATGAAATGCGATGAACTGCACAGGGTAACGGGCTGCTAAAACATTGTAGCACTTTATTTCTAAATAAGATAAAAAGTACACTGGCATTTTTTTGCACTCCCTACAAATGAAATGAAATGCACCATCTAAGCTTCTGTTTTGTTAGTGTACTATGCAAGTATACCTTTATGTCATTTAGACAAAAAGCACTGCAAGGTTTCAGCAGTCTGTTGCCCTGTGCCATGTTTTTTTTTGTGTTGTGGACTTTTGAAACTACATTATAAAGGTTCATTCAGTCTTTATTTATGTATTTATTTATTTATATACCTGTTTCCCCATCTGTCCATTTGTCCCCCTCGTCCCATTTCTTAAACCTGGGATTTATCTGCATTCTGATGGCTTTATGAATGAGCCCCCGTGTGCTTAAAATTGTTCACAGGCATTGAGATGCCTCATGTAGACATTGTCCAGATTTGCACGAACTCTGCTTCACTTGGAGACATGGGATCTCTACCCGGAACTTCATTTTAACCAGGGCTTTAGCTTTCTACCTTCAATCGACTGTCAGCTCTGAATCAACAACTTGACTAAGTTTTTTTACACAGCAGTTAACAGTTGACAGAATAGCTGAAATATCGAACTCCCCCCCCCATAGCTCTGCTCCATATCTACCGCATTATTTATATCATTAACAGCACAGTGTTGACTGTCATTATCATACTGCCTTCAATTAGTTTGTCCCATACAGCTGATCCTTAGCCAACCAGGTTATTTTGCCAGACTAAAAATTAACATTTAATATTTAACATAAAATGTAGAAGGAGTGTGCTTTAGAGTTGAGATTATACCATCCCCCACCTTTGCTATTATGGTCCTAGAACCCCCTTCCTCTTATGGCTTGCCCTGTTTTGGTTACTTCAACCATTGCAAACTCAGGGATGCTTCTGTCAAGACAAACTGCACCTACTGTTAGTCTGGCTATAAATTCAATTTGGCAGTTTACTTCTGGGCTAACAAGAGTGTTATTTAGAGTTTTGGTCAGTACTGCAGAACAGAAACAAATGTTTTCTCAGTTTGCACTAGTTCTAATGCCTTAATTGTATTTTATATTTTTAAATTACCAATTCTCTTATATCTTGTACCAACTATTCTCATTAATAGCAACAACAGAATAGAGCTTCATCTGAACCTGCTGAATTTATCAAAAAACACATACAGTATATTGCATACCAGTCGACCCCTTTTATGAATTGAGGTTGCAGAACAGTAACATCAACAACAACATCTGTAGGCTGTGTGGCGTACACAATTTTGGCCCTGTGAGCCAGGTTGGACTCTATTTAATCTATTTAATATACTATGGAAAGAAAAAATTTAGAAAGCTGATTGGCTGCTGAGCCCCAGACCCAGTGATGTTATTTCATGATAACATCACTGTATCTAGGGCAGGCAGCAAAACCACCACATGACCACATAGGAATCACTGCCCACTTCATGTGCAGAGAAGCAAATTATACTCATCAAGGCTTCCAGGTCACAGCTGCCGGCTTCTCCCCCTGAACGTCCCTCAGTCAGGAAACTATGAGAAACATAACACTACAGTTCCACAACTTTTAATTTTTCTTTTCAAACCGAGTGACTACATTAAACTTAAAGCAGGCAGGAGAGGTGGCTAGACAAGGATGGAGCCAAGCAAATGAAAGTTATAAGAGTGCAGCCAGCTTGGCTTCCGATAGCAAGTGAAACTTCTGAAACACAACTGCCATACAATTTTCAAAGCTCTCCTCCTCTCCAGTTGAAAGAATTCTCATTTCTATCCTTTTCTACTACTCACCACAAAAGCTACAGTTCCCTGCTTGACATCCTTTTCAAACACCCAGCCCACCATCTTCTGTGAGTACATTTATGATCAAAGATCAGTTCAAGCCCAGTAGGCCATTTGGCCAAAAAGCTGCAGACAGTGACAACATGAAAAAGTAAAGAAGGTGTCTGCTTTTAATTTTTTTCTTTTGTTTTCAGCAAAACACTTGCCTTTGGCTCAACATCCTCTTTTCCATCAGAGCTGCATGAGCCCAGTTCAAATTCGCACTGTACACTCAATGAACAGTACTGTGCACTCAGGAAGTGCCTAAATTCTTGTCAGCCACACACACAAAAACACTTAAATGGGAAACGGAAACAAAATTAAATACTTATAGCTATAGTAAAAGGTAAAAAATGTGTAACCCAATGGGAAGGGCAGAGGGCAGTCACATAACATAAAACAGGATCACTGTGCCAGATGCTCCACCCTGTGGTGAAAGAAATACAGAATTCTGAACTTTTTTTTTAAAACATGTATCTACACCCACAAAAATCAAATAAAAAGTGTATAAACATGTTTTCTTTTTCTTTTTTTAATTACCAAATGAACCATTGTATAATAGCAATAAGGCAGTCCAGGGTATATGTTATCATGTAATAACGTCACTCCTGGGGTGGTGGAAGCACTCAGCTTCACCTCATGCTTCAACCCTCCCCAGGAGTAATGGTATCACATGATAACACACACACACACCCTGTCATGCCTTATCACTTAATTAACCTTTCCCATGCAGCTGAGCCTCAGCCAACTGGGTTGTAGTTACCAGAACAAGATTAAACTCTAAGTTTGGTGGGGATGTTCAGTAGAGATTTTATAATGATGCTATTCTAGGTTATTATGGACCTAGAACCTCTTCAGCCCATAGCTTGCCCCTGTTTTAGTTACAGCAGCCATCATGGAGTCTGGGATGCTTCGATCAAGACACACTGCATCCTTTGCTTGTCCGGGTGTACTTTTAAACATTCGCAGTTTACCCCAGAGCTAATGAGAGCATTAATCAATGTTGGCCAATACAACAGAGCCAAAACTCTTGCTCTTTCCATTTATGCTAGTGCATTGCATTTCCCTCATTTTTTTAACCAAACCTCTTATAACACGTACTAACAGTTTTCCATTGATTGTATCAGCAGAACAAAAGCTTCTGCAGGCATGGTAGATTTGTCATACAGAACAAGATGCATATGACATACCAGTCACCTCCCTTTTATGAAATGAGGTGGCCTAGCATCAACACCTGAAGGCTTTGTGGTATGCAACAAATTTGACCATGCTAGCCAGGTTTGGTTCAGTGCTGCTTTAACACAAAATTCAACTACCATACCCAGCCCTATTAGACTCTGTTTAAAATTACTGTAATATTAAGCAGTCTGCTAGTTATGGAGTCTCACAGAACTATGCCTCAGTCAAAGCGAATTTGTAGTTAATTACCTATTTAGCCCTTAATGGTTAACATTTAGTCTTGAATGCTAGACAATAAAGAGAGCTACGCTATTAGTTTAAAAGGCCTTAGATTGCTCCCCTCGGGTTTGCCTGCGATTATCAGGCAAAAACCTATCACCCGCTCTATCCCTCTGCAGCTGTCTTCGGTCATCGCAGCTTTGGGCACACTATACTAACCAGTCAGCACTCCTTGCAATTAACTTTTGATAGGGGGTTGATCTCAGTCCTTTCACAGAAGAAAGGGTTCTGCAAGAACTCTTAAAACTGAAGGTGGACAAACCAATGGGTCCTGATGGAATTCACCCCAGAATTCTAAAAGAATTAAGGGAGGAACTAGTGAAACCACTGGCTACTCTTTTTAATAAATCATGGGAGGATGGTGTGGTACCCGAGGACTGGAGGAAGGCGGATGTGATTCCCTTCACAAAAGTGGGACCAAGACAGAGGCAGGAAACTACAGACCTGTCAGTCTGACCTCTGTGGTAGGGAAAGTGATGGAGTCACTTCTGAAGGAAAGAATAGTTGAGTACCTAGAGGCCAGTGGAGTACAGGACCCAAGGCAGCATGGGTTCACAGCGGGAAGGTCATGTCAGACGAATCTAATAGATTTCTTTGACTGGGTGACCAAAGTAGTAGACCAGGGAGGGGCTGTGGACATGGCCTACCTAGACTTTAGCAAGGCATTTGACACAGTCCCACACAAAAGATTAATAGTCAAATTAACCAGCCTTGGAGTGGGTCCCAGGGTGGTAGCCTGTAAAACATTGGCTGCACAACAGGACACAGAAGGTAATTGTAAATGGAGTCCACTCTGAAGAAAGAGGGGTTACTAGTGGGGCACCGCAGGTTCAGTATTGGGTCCAGTCCTTTTAATGTCTTCATCAGTGACATTGCAGAGGACTAGAAGGAAAAGTATGCCTTTTGCAGATGACACAAAGATCTGCAACAGGGTTGATACACAAGGAGGCGTGGAAAGGATGAAAAGGGACTTGGCAAGGTTGGAGGAATGGTCAGACATATGGCAGCTAGGATTCAATGCAAAGAAGTGCAAAATAATGCACCTGGGAAACGAGAACCCAAGGGAAGAATACACAATGGGTGGGGAGGTAGTAACAACAACAAAAAAGGAAAGGGACCTGGGGGTAATCATATCAGATGACCTTAAGGTTAGCAATCAATGTGAGAAGGCAGTAGGGAGGGCTGGGGGTATACTGGGATGTATAGGGAGAGGCATCAGCAGCAGGAAAAAGGGAAGTTGTTATCCCTTTGTACAGGCAGTTGGTGAGACCCCATCTGGAGTACTGTGTCCAGTTCTGGAGACCTCATCTCCTCAAGGACATAGACAGGATAGAGGCAGTCCAGAGGAGGGCAACTAAAATGGTGCAGGGTCTGCAAGAGAAGCCATATGAGGAGAGACTAAAGGAGCTTAATATGTATACCCTTGAGGAAAGAAGGGAGAGGGGGACATAATAGAAACTTTTAAGTACCTTAGTGGAATCAACAAAGTCCAAGAGGGTAGCATCTTTCAGAAAAAGAGACTTACAAGAACAAGGGGACACAATTTAAAGATAGAAGGAGGGCGGTTCAGGGCAATGTGAGAAGTATTATTTCACAGAGAGGGTAGTGGATGTATGGAACAGCCTTCCTGAGGAAGTTGTGGGGTCTAAAATCTGGAGATTTCAAGAATGCATGGACAGACATAAGGCAATCTTTGTGGGGGTAGGAAGAAATAGGCTGTTGGTTAACTAGGATCTGCAGCCTATCCTGTAGGTAGGGAAATGGGCAGACTAGATGGGCCTAGCGGTCCTTATCTGCCGTCAAAGTCTATGTTTCTATGTTTCTATTATTGGGAGTTCAAATCAAAAAACTAATTTGAGGATGAGGGGTACCTTATTGACTGTACAGTCAGTATTACAGAACAGAGCCCTCTTGCCCTTTTGGCTCAGCCACCTGCCTTTACAGATCTCTGTGCCCCCCCCCCTTGTGTTTCACATCTTTAAAAACATTAACAACCGCCTATTATAATTAGTTATATCCAACAACTGTAACTTCAACTAAAACTGGCTTACTTACTGTATACAAGGAAAAAAATGTCAGTTTCATATAGAAATGACCTTGTAATCTGTAGATCTGAACCATAACATTTGACCTTTTGTGGGCAAAACGTGGCATACACCACATCAGTTGTTGCTGGCAGGCTGGACACAGGGTTGCTTCTGTAAGAAAACTAAGTTCATATCCCTGTCAGTCTAGAGATAAAATTCCCTTTTTCCTTCTGTCTCTGGTGAGGAGGGAATTTATTACCCAGTTCATTCATTGTTTGTCCATGCTTTTAGTCCCAGTCTTGACCCTTTGTTGCTGCATATTCTGAGGCCCTTCTTCATCTCCGGTAGTGGATTGCAATGCAGCTGTGACATCTTTCCATTCTTTGACAGTTTCATTCAAGGGAGAGATGCTTGATAGTTTCACTGCTTCTGTCAGTGACCTGTCTTGTTTTGCCCTCAAATGGTTGTGGATTTTATTCCTGCGATTTATAGAAGCTGCTGTTATTTTACCAGTCTTGTTTTGCCCTCAAATGGTTGTGGTTTTTACTCCTTGCATAAAAAGCCATTAGTATCTGGATACTGAAAGTGGCTGGCTCTACGATGCCGGTTTGACAACTATGTTGTCAACCGACATGATAGCGACAGATTTATGTCAACTGCATGTTGTGGCAGACATAAACCCAAATGGAGACTCCGGTCTTTTATCTATTGGGAGCTTCCCCCCTGTACCCCCCATGTGGGGGGCTCTGCCCCCTGCACCACTGAACTAAAGGATTCAAACTCTGAGTTAGAGTTGGTTCAGGGATGGGTTGCAGGACTGGGAGGCAGAGTGCCGGAGTCTTGGGCAGACCATTACAGCGAACTGCTGATGCTGTTTGCTTTGACATGTTCACTGCAATGGTGTCGCCATACAGTTGGCATACCAAAGTGGCTTAATTAAAGCTCTTATATGAGGTATAAAATAGCAAATGAGTGAGTACAGTATAAAGTTGTCCCATTTTTTACTGTCACTGCTGGATTGAGTTTAGAGTCACTGTCCAAATGTACAAGCACACCTACAGAAAAGGCATCTGAAGGCTCTTCTTGCTAAGCTGGGCACCTGGGATTTTGGTGCCAGAAAAAGCATTTATGGCCCTAATTGTGAAGAAGAAACATCAGAATCTAGGTAAACGATGCCTGTTTATCTAGATACTGATGTTTGTTTATTAAAATGACAACATTTTTATGTATTTTACATTGTTTTTAGTTAGTGGAAAAGAAAACAAGATGGTGACTCACAAAAAAGCAATTTCCCTCACAAAAAGGGATTTGGTTCTCATGAAAAAGAAACAGGTCTCACGAGAGTGAATCCTTTTTTGCAAGAGCAAAATCCTTTGTCGATTTTACTCCCTCTATCCTGAAAAGTGCTCTTTCCACTGAAAACAATGGGAAATGAAAAACTTAATAACTTTGCAACAGATTAATATTTTTACACAAAACTAAGTATGCCTGTTTAGTTACTCATACTGGTTCCGCCATAAAAAAGCACACAAAGATTCCACATTATATGGATGCAGAGCAATGAGGAAAAAACTACAAAAAGTGGTGACTTTATGACTTTTTGTACTGTCCAGATCTCAGGATCTGCAGATCTAACTGAAACGAAACTTGCCATGTCAAGAGATCTGCCTGCCCCCTCCCCGGACAGTGCATACCATGTTTTGTGCAAATCCATTGATCATTTGCAAAGTTATTGAAGTGCGCAATTTGAGGTTTAAAATTAAACATGCTATTCAACCCTAACTATAGGGGTGTTACCATGCCTATATATATATGTGTGTATATATATATATATATATATATATATATATATATATATATATATTCATTGCAAAAAAAGTCCACTAATACATTACTTAGGGTTCCTATTACAGCAACAAACATTTGAAAAGTTGGTGTTAGGGTTCCCAACCTACCACCCCACCCTCCACACACCAGCAGGCATTAGGGTGTGCCTTGGGATCATCTGGCCTAACTCTCACCCAATTCTATGTGTAAGGAAGCTGAAATGGTGCATTATAGGAGAACTGGATGAGAGTTACAGCCAATGACCACAAGGCACATCCTGACTTCTGTTGGTGTGGAGGGTGGGGTTGGGTGGTAGGATTAGGAATCCAAACACCAAATTTCCATACTTTTGTCACCATAATAGGAACCCTAACTGATTGATTAATGGAGTTTTTTGAAATGTTACCCCACCTCATGTCTCCCGGTAGAGAGAAACTGAAATGCAAGGCAAAACATAATTTATTTATTTAGCTTTTGATGACCGGGTAAGTGCACTAGACAAATTCTGCCTATTTTCAGGCACGACCCAAGGGAGGGGGATATAGATGAATACCAAATGATCTTGAACCAGATTAAGCTGTTGGTGGTATTTTTTAGTGAATGGGGGAAATTTGGCCAGGGCACCGGGAAATTCCCCTGCTTATCAGTAGGGGGACTGGCTGTCTGTCATAAAGATGGCCACTCGGAGTGAGAGACCAAAGCAGGCAGACACTGGTTTAGTGGGGGAGATAGCCTCCTCTCCCACTGAAAAATGGTCAGAGGCTGATCGTAAAATGGGTACAGAGCAAGACTTGGAGGAGGATTTGTCTGATATTTACCTATCTACAGAAGACTTAAGCATTTTGGAAGATGGCCGAGAGGCTGTCAAGATTTCAATGATAAGTGAAAAAAAAGTATTACCGGAGACATTGGAGGAGTTGTTAGAAAAATTGGAGCTGAAAGCTGCATGGATTCTGCATTCTTCTCAGTCAGCGGGGATGCTGACTGTCAAAGAGAGAACCCAGCCTGTCAAAACAACAGATGACGCTGCAGAGTTAAAGGCCTCAATAAGGAGCGGTGAGTCAGCTTCAGCTCTACTTGAAACAATTAACCCTACATACCAGGGTAAAACAAGATATCAGGCTGGCAGTATTAATATAGTGGATAAGTGCCTAAAGCCTGGTTTTATCCAGGAAGGGGGACAGTGTTCAGCTGAAATATCTAATGAACAGTTATAAAAAGAGAAGCGTGTCACTGCAGACTCAGCAGTTAAACTGGGGTTCTTTGTTGGCTCTAGCATACTGCTGACTAAAATGGCTGGTTTTACATTCAAGACCCCAACAAATCTTCCAAATGATAAACCTTTTGCCATTACCTTCCAAACTGAGGCGAACTCTCAAAAAGGGGTGACAGAATTTCTGTTTAAAAAATCTGATTTTCCTACGCAAGGTTTAAGACTGTCATTGAATATTTCAAAACAGTAGGATATTAACACGAGGCCAGGAGTAGCAGCATCTGAAACATATCAAATTGAAACCCAGCTCCACCACTACCTACAGAGCAATGGTCTCCACAGCAAGCATTTGTAGAATCAGGATGGAAGCAGGCTCCAACAGGCATATGGGAGCCAGATCCAGTGTGGGATGCAAACCTACAGTTTTTACAAGCCTCTCCTGCTTGGAAACCCAGGGTAGCTCATAACAACAAAAAAGTGGGAAAATAAAATGGATAGCAAGACTGCAGAATTGAAGCCTATCTTACAGCCCTCCTCAAGACCCTTGAAAGTGAAACTGGCACCTGAAGATCCTTCCAAATCTCAACCTCTAGTAAAGAATCAGGAGGTACACTTGGACTCAGATAGTACATCTCTTACAGAACAAAAACCTCTAATGTCAGACTTATTTTCAAAAGCTAAAAGGGAAGCAGCCCCCAGACATATTGCAGTGCATGTTCATTATAAGGGGGGTCTAGAAAATAGACCAGACAGATACTGTGAGGAACACTTGGATTTTGTGGCAGTCATGGAAACATGGTACATGGAGAACCATGACTGGGATATCAACATACCAGGGTACACCATCTACAGAAGGGACAGGGAGGGTAAAAGAGGAGGTGGAGTAGCTCTCTACATAAGGGAAGGAATCAAAGCTACAGAACTAAAAAGTAAAGGGGGAGGACAAAGGGCACTGTGGGTTACCTTGGAGACAGGAAATGGCATCACAATCCACACAGGGGCTGTATACAGAACCCCATCTCAATGGGAGGAAATGGACAAGAAAATGATAGAGGACATTATCAAAATGGCTGAAAAATAGGAGATACTGTTGATGGGGGACCTGAATATGACATATGTTAACTGGACAACATGTACTGCTGACACATCCAAGAGCAGGGTCATTCTAGATGCCCTACAGGGGGCATGCCTTAGACAGCTAGTGTTGGAACCCACTCGGGAGGGAACAATACTAGACCTGGTACTCTCAAATGGAGAGAGGATCACAGATTTAGAAGTCAGTAGCCTTCTGGGAACCAGTGACCACCACACAGTGTGGTTCACAATAAGCACAACCATGGAGACATGCCATACAAAAACAAGGATATTGGACTTTAGAAGGACTGACTTTGGCAAAATGAGTGAGTGCCTAAGGAATGCACTAACAAATGGGCAGGAAGGAGAGGTGGAAGAACAATGGAGAAAAATCAAAACTGCCATCATGGATGCAACAAGCCTTTGTGTGAAACAAATAAAGAAAACAAAATGGAGTAAAAAACCACAATGGTTCTCAAAAGAGGTGGCAGGGAAGGTTAAGGAGAAAAAGGCTGCATTCAAACAGCATAAGGAATCACAGAAGGAGCACGATAGGGAACAGTATCAATTAAAGCAGAAAGAAGTGGGGAAGGCAGTCAGAACAGCAAAGGCCCAAACTGAGGAAAAGATAGCCAACTCAGTTAAGAAGCGGGATAAAACCTTTTATAGGTACATTAGGGAGCATAGAAAAGTTAACGGAGGGATCGTGAAGATTAATAAAGGAGAGGGGAGGTGGGCAGAGGGAGACAGTGAAAAGGCAGAGATACTGAATGAATACTTTTGCTCAGTATTCACAAAAGAAGAAGAGGTGGAGTTACGTAAATGAAACAATAGAAGCACTCTGGGTAGGGGAGTTGACACCAGTCCATTTACAGAAGAAAGAGTCCTGAAAGAACTCCTAAAACTGAAGGTGGACAAAGCAATGGGGCCTGACGGGATTCATCCCAGAATCCTAAAAAAACTAAGGGGGATCTAGTGACACCACTGACTACCCTTTTTAATAAATCATGGGAGGATGGGGTGGTACCTGAGGACTGGAGGAGGGCAGATGTGATTCCTTTCACAAAAGTGAGAGCAAGGCAGAAGCAGGAAACTACAGACCTGTTAGTTTGACCTCAGTGGTAGGGAAAATGATGGAATCACTTCTGAAAGAAAGAATTGTTGAGTACTTAGAGGTCAGTGGGGCACAGGACCCAAAGAAGCATGGATTCACAGCAGGAAGGTCATGTCAGACAAATCTAATTGATTTCTTTGACTGGGTGACCAAAGTAATAGACCAGGGAGGGGCTGTGGATATGGCCTACCTAGACTTTAGCAATGCATTTGACACAGTACCGGACAAAAGATTAATAATCAAGTTAGCCAGTCTGGGAGTGGGTCCCAGTGTGGTAGCATGGGTAGCAAACTGGCTGCACAACAGGATACAGAAGGCAACAGTGAATGGAACTCATTCCGAAGAAAGGGGAGTTACTAGTGGAGTACTTCAGGGCTCAGTACTGGGTCCAGTCCTCTTTAACATCTTTATAGGTGACATTGTAATGGGTCTGGAAGGAAAGGTATGCCTCTTTGCAGATGACACAAAGATCTGTAACAGAGTTGATACGTGGGGGGGGGTAGAAAGGATGAGAAGGGACTTGGCAAAGTTGGAGGAATGGTCAGATGTATGGCAACTTAGATTCAATGCAAAGAAGTGCAAAGTAATGTACCTGGGAAACAAAAACCCAGGAGAAGAGTACACAATGACAGGGGAGGTACTAACAACAACAATAATGGAAAGGGAACTGGGAGTAATCATATCAGATGACCTAAAGGTGGGTAAGCAATGTGAAAAGTCAATAAGGAGAGCTGGGGGGATACTGGGATACATAGGGAGGGGCATCACAAGTAGAAAAAGGGAAGTGGTTATCCCTCTGTACAGACAGTTGGTGAGACCCCATCTGGAGTACTGCATGCAGTTTTGGAGACCCCATCTACGCACGGACATGGACAGGATGGAAGCAGTCCAGAGGAGGACAACTAAAATGATGCAGGGTCTGCATCAGAAACCATATGAAGAGAGACTGAGAGAGCTTAATATGTATACCCTTGATGAAAGAAGGGATGGGGGGACATGATAGAAACTTTCAAGTGCCTCAACGGAATCAACAAAGTCCAGGAGGGTAGCATCTTTCAGAAAAAGAGATGTGCAAGAACAAGGGGGCACAATTTAAAGATGGGGGGGATGACCCAGGGATAATGTGAGGAAATTCTTTTTCATGGAGAGAGTGGTGGACGCATGGAACCGCCTTCCTGGGGAGGTTGTGGGGTCTAAAAAAGTGGGGGAATTCAAACATGCATGGGACAGACATAAGGTAATTATAGTGGGGGGTTGCAGGAAGTAGGCTGTTGGTTAACTAGAACCTGCAACTTATCCAATAGGTAGGGAAATGGGCAGACTGGGTGGGCCAAGTGGTCCTTATCTGCTGTCAAAGTCTATGTTTCTATGTAGGCAAATGTTTGTTGAAAGACTGCATTTTTCTCCTAAGGATGTGTTTGCTTTTATAAATATATCAGGAGAAGATAATTTCAATGTGAGTTTTAGAACAGCCTATGCACTAGACCTGTTTTGGGAACGATATGGTCAGGTGAAATTTTCTCCTTCATGGACTCCCTTTCTTGTTATTCCTCCTACAAAACCTTCGATCAAATATGCGACTGTTATGTTTAGGAATGAGGAGTCCATGTAGAAGATATCACTTACTGGCTGTCACAGAAATGTGATGTTTTAAGTGCCCCAGACCGAATTTTGGATTCTTAACAATTCTGTACGGGGGGGGGAGGTGGAAATACAAAATAAAATTAAGGCAAACTGATTCAGGAGTGGAACATGTTCCTAACTCATTTTTGTTGGGAAGGGACCGGGGGGTTTTGTTTCTACAGTGGACGTCCGAGAGCCTGTTACAAGTGTGATTCTAAAACTCATCTTTCAAGTGATTGTGATCGGCCTCAGTGTGACAACTGCAGGGAAATAGGGCATGTCACAATGCAATGTGCAAACCACACAAAATGCAATCTATGTGAGGAATGTGGCCATGTTTTTAGAGAGTGCCCCTGCACTGCAAAAAACAAGACCACCTGTGTAAGCCTGGACCTATTGATACAGCAGGCACAGAAGGCAGCTCATCTTCCCCTCCCACATCCCCTTCCCCAGAGTTGATAGAGCTCCCCTCTCATCCAATTTGCTCCAAAACACCACCTTTTACCCCAGTAGAAGCTGAAGTCATGAACCAGGAGTCTAGGATTAAAGAGGAGGCCCATAGCCAAGGGGTTCCTTCTAATCCTCAGGCAATACCTTCAGTCTGTTATACGGACCCAGTTATTTCAGATAAAGATTTAGCAGTTTCAGTATCCTCCTCTCCTTTGCCCCATAGGAGATCTTCAAGAAACCTACACTCAAAATCTCCCCCATCCTCTGTTTCTATCGCAACTAATAATTCTTATGCAGCTTTATTCACTACATGGGGGGATTCAGAAATGTAATTAGGGGACTCTGACTCACAAAAATCTATACAGATCTCAACCTCAACGCCCATTGAGGATTACAAAGAGAAAAAAAAGAAAAGACAGAAAAAATAGTTTAAAAGGGGCTAGGAAGACTCAAACCTGATGACAGACAAAAAATGGGGCTCACTTAATACACATAGTTTATTAAATACACTAAAGCAATGGTTCTTAGACTTTGTCACAGTGAGCCTCCCCAAATCCGTGGAAAAGATTCTGAGCCTCCCCCAAAAACTGAAATAATCTTGGGCCTCCCCAAGGAAAAATAACATGCTGTACTTTGCACAGCACACCATGAATAAATTGAAACCCCTTTGAGTACTTGGCTCACATTCAGTTCTTTGTCTTATACTGATGTGGAACCTTTGAAAAAGAGCTCTTGTGCTCAAAGGTGTTATCTGAATAACAAATAAATAAAATTAACAAATATTATTATTCAGTTTATTGTAACCCCCCGGCCAGCCTACTTGCTCCACTATTTTCATTCTTGAACCATTGTTACCCCTTGTTGCAGTACCTTCATGGTTCAGACTACTTTCTCTGTTTCCTCTTATAAATTACCTTCATACATACTTTGCCTCTCCCTTCCTTCCTGCTACTCAGCAACTTCTCTGGGATTACTTTTGTCCTTCCTGCTGTTGCTCTTAGCACTTCTATGCTCAACCCATGTATTTGGGCTGTTCAATATCAGTTTACAAATTGATCAATGACCACCACTCATTATCAATTTATTGTTCATATTTGTTTGCACTATTGTTCATTGTGTATTTCTTGATTGTTTTGCAGTTACCTTTTTGAAATATATTCACTACCTACCCTCCCAGGGTACACCCGAAATGAGCTTTGGCTCATTCACCTTTCCTTGTCACCTATTAGTAAATAAATACATAAAATTCACCTACTATTGGCCTCTTTCAGTTTGCTTCATCTCTTCACACAAAATACATAAAACTCAAAATTTAAATACTGTACTTTTTCAGACTCACTTGAGCCTCCCCTGGAACAGGTTGGGGCCTCCCCAGAGAGGCTGGCCTCACCATTTGAGAACCGCTGCACTAAAGAGACACGCATTGTTTCAGTACCTGTATGAGGAAATTATTTCTGTCAGTTTTTTGCAAGAAACATGAGATGTTCTCTGTGGAACAAATTTCAACATTCAAAAGGGACTGGCCCTGGGGTCTATCATATTGGTCATTTGGAACCGATAGCACAGATGGGGTTGGTATTCTATTTCACGCCTTTGATTTTACCCTTTACAAACTAATAGATCTTATTCCAGGATGACTCCTGATATTAGATGGGAAATGGAACAACATGCATTGTAGATTCATTAATATTTACAATCTGCAGACTAAGGCTGATAGGGTAGCCTGTCTAAAAGCAGTTCAGCCATTCTTAGTAACCTTGGCTAAGGTCTTTTTTGGGGGGGTGACTTTAATTGTAGTTTAATTAACAAAGCACAATACAATAAAAAAATATATTGTGACTCACATGCACTTGAGTCCATTAAGCAGCTGGCCTGAATAATTGTAATACATATTTAAAGCAATGGCCTGATTTTACTTACTTTAGAGGTAGATTTCATACCACTATTGATTATATGCTAGTATCTCTGGAAGTACCAGTGGCCTCTTTGCAGAAAAAGCCTGTGGAATTTTCTGATCATCTATTGTTATTATGTTCCCTAAAATTTTCAAGAGCAAGAACATATAAACAAAACAGATGGAAATTGAATTATTCTGTTCTTCTGAACCCTCGAGTTAGATCTATAGTTTTAAGCATTCTTCAGGGCCGACTTTCAGCGGCTATATTGTACACAAATTTGGGGGAATGGTGGATAGATACAAAACCTGATTTATGTTCTTGGTTTAAAAAATATGGAAGTTCATTAAGGAATGCTAAATGTTTTACATATCTATCACTACGGCAGTTGTTACAATGTCTTATCACTACCTCTTATACTTCCAAAGAGGATTATTTTGGTCAGATTAGCTGTGTAAAATCAGAAATGAAAACATTTCAAAATGATAGGGCACAGACTATCCATGCTATGCTCTCCAATGGCACAAAAACATCTCCTATAGGTGATCCTTTCGCTGCATGTAAAGAAATAAAAGACTCAATGACTATAAATGTTTGTGGGATTCAAATGGGAATAAAGCTACTTCAATTGAAAGTATTAGAAACATTATTATTAATCATTATCAGACTGTAGAGCCTAGGGAACCTATTTTGCAACCAGAAATTGACACATTTTTGAATGGGTTAAAGTTGCCCCTATTTCCTCAGGAGGCACTGGAACTACAATCCCCATTGTTGGTATCAGAAATAGAAATGGTCATTCAACACCTAAAGAATAAGGTGTCACCAGGTTTAGATGGACTTCCAAATCAATTTTATAAAAGTTTTAAAATAGAATTAGCAGTCTGTCTTCAGCTGGTCTTTCAGTTCATTTTTGACACAAACCTAATGGAAAATTCTTTTACAGAAGGTCTTCTTATTCATATATTTAAATCTGGTGACTGCCATGATATTAAAAATTGGAGGCCCATAACTCTACTAAACTCTGATTATAAAATATTTTCCATAATTTTGAACAATCATTTAAAAAGATACACTAAAAAGTGATCTCTCCCTTTCAGTGTTGTGGTCTCCCTGACAGAAAGATACAATCAGCCATTATGAATGTAAGAGATGTGATTGAACATCTATCCTTGATAGGCAAGGAAGGGTGTTTGGTAGTAGCAGATTTTGAAAAGGCCTTTGATAGGGTTCATCTTTCCAAATCTCTTTTCAGTTTAAAAAAAAATTGGTATTGCCCCATGACTACTTCAGATAATACAACTTCTCTATAGTTCGAATTTGGTTCACCCCTTCCTGAGGGGAGAAACAGTGTGCAGCTTTCAGTTACACGTGGGGTAAGACAGGGCTGTCCCCTGAGCCCCCTCTTATATATCTTTTCCTTAGATCCCCTTTTATACTCCCTGACTTCCTCCCCCAAGTGGAATGGTATCAAGGGAGAGGATCCCTATTGGCAGTTACATTTACAAGCATATGCAGATGATGTATGTCTGTTTTTTCCAGATTATGCACAAATTCAAGAGTTCCTTGTGGAATTCAATAAATTTTCGATAGTGTCAAATGCTAAATTAAATATTCATAAGACAAGAGGTTTATTTATGGGGCAGGGGTAACTTCAACAACTATTCAGGATGAGATTCTTATCACAAGAGAACCCCTTAAAATTTTAGGTTTGACCTTTGGTTCGCAAAATCTTCCTGTAGAAAATTGGGAGGAGGCAATTTTGAAAGCCGAAAATAAGGCAAATAGATGGAATCATTAGAAATTTTCCAAATGAAAGCATATTCACATTATTAAACAATTTATCTTGCCATGTTTGCAATATGTAGCCATGATTTTTCCACTTCCAGCTAACTTGGAGACAAGAATTTATAGTAATTTTTTCCAGATGCTGTGGGGTAACAGGTTGAATCCAGTCAAGAGATGTTATACCAATTTGGATAAGACAAATGGGGGTCTGGGAATGATTGACCCCATAATATTTCTTCATTCTTTGTTTTTCACTCAGTCAGTTAAAAGTGGACTATTGAATACAGTGGGAGGTAGTGAGACTTGGGTAGGGATGAATTTGGGAAGGTATTTTAAGGCATGACACAGCATGGCCCCTAAACTAAATCCCCATATGTACATTCCCATTTATTTCCGTCCAGCTGTGCAGAAGTTATACCGGTGGCAAATAACCAAGGTTATGATACTTAATAATAATGCACATGATCTGTATAGAATTTTACAAGAAAATATACACCCAAAGGTCCCCTGTTTCAAAAATTGCCCTAGTGCACAGAATGAATTTATTTTAGCACAACTAAATAATCCTAGATTACCTCCTTATATGTGGGAAACACAATGGTTGACCATGTATGGGTGTTTAAATGTAAGGGGTAATGCAAAATATAAAGTTAAAGAGGAACGGACCTGCCCATATCCAGATTGTATAAACAAAGAGGAAACAATGGAACATTTTTTTCTACATTGTGCATATGCTAGACAATTATGGATTTTTTTTAGCAGGGAAATGGAATTTGAAATGGTTTTCTTCTTTAACATATAACATCTTAATTCTAGGTATCTACCCCCCTAGATTTGCAATATATCATGAAAGTACTTTAGCTTTATTTTTTAGCTGTATAAGGTTTTATATGTGGCAAGCAAGATGTCAATGGGTGCTTTACCAAAGGAAAATGGCATTTGATTCTTATAGTCAACCTGAATCTCAAGAACTGTTAAAAATTTATTTGAAGGAAAAACAGTTGTTAATTCAGGGAAAGTAAAAAAATGGTGGAAGGATTTTTCTAATTTTATTAAATATAAATGAATTTTGGGTCATATTGTTCACCATAAAACCAAATCTGTATCAGGTATTCTCATTGAGATTTTTCAAGTTTGTTTTTCTTTATTTGTTTACAGTTGCATGATAAGGACATGATTTGTGAATGATTTGTGAGATTTTCTGTTTTGTTGATTTTGATGTTTATTATTTCAATAAAACTCCCCTACTCTTTTCGAGAAGTGCCATGAGATCTTTAACATCCACCTGAACTACCACCAGGACAGGCAGACGGGACCTCGTTTTAATGTCTCATCCAAAAGGCGACACCTTAAGAGCGCCCCCTCATGCTGAACTACAGTGTCAGTATTGGGATTTAACCCAAGTGCCTAGTGTGGGGATAAAACCCACAGCCTTCTGATCTCCCAGCCCCAGAGGCGAGTATACTGCCTGCTGAGCCACTGACACTGTAATTATTCACAACTGCAATGCCATTCTGTGTCACAGGTGCAAAAATACATTTTTTTATGCAGGAGGTGAAAAATGACAGCTGTACTGTTGATGAGGTAGTGTGAAAAAATGGTTATGTTGAAACTTTGGTGGCAAAATATTGAAAAGTACCAAGGTTAAGCTGATGCATAGAATAAATAATATGCATAATAAAATAAAATGCATAGAATAAATCAACAAAAACTAAATAAAATAAATAAAATAAAAATAAATTCAACGGGTGCATGTAATTAGAGCATTTTTAGGAATTATTTTACCAGATTTTCAACATGGCCTTTTTGGGACCCAATCTCATGAGCACTGGAACTGCCATGTTGTTATTTGGTCCCAAAAGATGATTTCATGCAGCAAACATGCCATTCTGCGCCATAGGTGTGAAAACACTTTTTGGGCAGGATATGAAAAATGACAGCTGTACTGTTCATGAGGTGGTATGAAAAAATGGCTGTTTTGAAAATTTAGCTGCAAAATATTTAAAATTTCCAAAGGTAAATTTGTGACACTACTGAGGGGTGATTACAAAATATATTTTCGGCTGCTATTTTAAAGAACTAAGGCCAGAATCGTGTACCTTAGTATTTCATACTGCAGTCACCAGTTCCAGCATGTGTCTTCAATTGCAGAATGGATCTCAAACCTGAGACCTGTTCAGGGGAGTGAGGATTTTGTGGGGATGTACTGTGGGGGTGTGGAGTGGTGGGTTCTGAGTGGGACGTGGGGGTGGGTATGATCATTGAGGAACCATTTTCTTTTTATTACAGGAGGAGGAAAAAAGAACAAAGGACAGTTTTCCTTTTTGCAGCCACACGAACACAGATGGGGGGGTGTTCCTTTAGACAACAGGGACAAATGACAGCATGGGTTGGGTCATTGTAGAACAGGGGAAGGACCCCTAGACACAATGAACCAATGAAAGCACAGAGAGGGCCATCAGACAACTGGGGAGGGACCACTAGACACCAGAGGGAAACAAGAGCATGGGGAGGGTGATCAGAGAATGGGGGAGGGACACACAGCAACACTGGGAGAGCATATGGAGAAAAGGGAAGAGGAGAGAAACAACTAGTCTACCAGAGACATAACTGGCAACACACAGATGGTGATGTGAGAACAGGGGTGAAGAGGGAGGAACCACTAGACTACCAGGGACATAAGAGCAGCATCAGGATGGTGACCTGAGAACAGGGGCGGGTCCACTAGACTACCAGGGACATATCTGCCAGCACATGGATGGTGATCGGAAAATGAGGGAAAGGTGGAGGGACCACTAGACTACCAGGGACATAGCAGCATGGGGAGGTCATTCAGAGAATGGGGGGATGGGGTGAAACTACTAGACTACCATGGAAATAACAGAAGCATGGAGAGGGTGATTGGAGTATGCGGGAAGGGGAGAGACCTCTAGACTACCAGGGAGGGAACAACATTCATAACATTTAAAAAACATACGGTTATGGACTTTCTGTATCACAGATAAGTGCAGAACCCAGCTAACAGGTTTCTAACAACTAAGCTACATAACTGCTGTGCACAAAGTTTGAAAAACCCATTGAAAAAAAGTCAGTCCCCATACGAAAAATTAACTTGTTTTGTATCTCGTCATACGAAACAAGAATCTTGTTTTATATCACGCAATACCAAACAAGATTAATAATGTTAAAAAAAAACACATATTTTAAGAGGATTTACCTGACGGACAAGTGCAGAATCAACCTAAGGGGTCCCAATAAGCAACCTACAGTATATGAGTTGGTTCCTCCCTAAAATATAATTATTGGGGTTTTCTTAATTTTAATTTTCAGACAGAACTGAAAACAAGATGGTGGCAAATGAAAAATTATTTTGCTCAAATGAAAAAGAATGAGGTCAATATGAAGAAAGTAAGCTTTTTTCATTTCATACAGCTATTTTGAGGTGCTTACTGAGCATGCTCATAACCAATTTATGAAACTTTTAAATTAGAATAACTTTGGAATGGATTAATATTTTTTCACCAAACCAACAAAAGGCACATCTGCGAGTTGCCCCCTTTCTACTCTGAAAATATCAGAACACAATTCCAAATTGTTTGAGCTCTAGCCATATTCAAAGAAAATCCCATTCAAACCAATGGGAAAAAAACTATGAAAAATGCACTTATTTCATTATCAAGATCATGGAAACCACACATCCCACCAGAACGAAACTTGGTACATTCAGAGCTCTACCACACAACACTACTCAAACAAAATGTCTTGCAAATGCATTGAAAGGTTGTGAAGATATTAAAGTGCCAAAGTTTGAGTTTAACATAGAAACCCCCGTTTATTATAGAGCCACAGTTGCACCTCTTTAATTAGGGTTGAGTAGCATGTTTAATGTTAAACCTCAGATTTTGCACTTTAATAACTTTGCAACAGATTAATGGTTTTGTACAAAATTTGGTATGTGCTGTCCTGTGAGGAAGATCTCTTGATGTGACAAGTTTTGTTTCAGTTGGAAGTGCAGATTCTGAGATTCGGATAGTGAAAAAAGTAAAATATCCTCCTTTTTTGCAGTTTTTCCTCCTTGCCTTGTGGCTAGATGGTGTTAAATTTTAGCATGATGTTTATTGAGTAGACAGAACTTTGGTAGCAGAACAGTCAGTGAAAATTTGGTGCAATAGTATTTATCTGTTGCAAAGTTATTATGTTTTAAGTTCCTATTATATACTATGGGAAGTTCGTTTTTCAGGATAGCTGTATTTTTTGCAAAAAAGGAATTGGTCTCACAAAAAAGGATTTAGTCTTATGAGAGCATTCCTTTTTTGTGAAAACAAAATCCTTTTTAGTGAGAAAAAAATTCATTTTTTGGGAGCTGCCATCTTGTTTTCTGTTTTTACCAAAAGACAAAAAAAATTAAAAGCACCAAAAATGAAGGTACTGTATCTGCAGACACCAACACATGTATCCTGTTCATCGGAATTCTGTTAGGTGGACTGTGAAGTTATTTGGTGGAAGAACAATCTTGCAATGTCTTTTTTTTAACATTTAAAAACCTTTTTCATGACTTGCTTACATCCTTCTTCGTGAGCCAATTCCTTTTTCACAAGCCGATTCTTTTTTCATGAGCTTATAAAAAAAGATTTTACAGGCTACTTTGATGCATAACTCACCTGTTTTTGGAGATTTTGACCCCACATTTTCAAAATGGCTTTTTGTGGACCCAACCTCATGAACAATATGACTGTCATTAGGCAACTCCTGCTGGAGGGGTGATTTCTTGGTCAGTTGACAAAATCACCTTTCCAATGGGAATTGTGTAATGACAGTCATACTGTTCATTAGGTGGGCTCCCAAAAAGGCCACGTTAAAAATGTGGGTTCAACATTTTAAAAAATGGCTGAGTTATGATGGTTCATTGCAGTTGTGCTACACACGCTTGTAATTTTGTCAATTAAAAATATTTTGACCCCATATCTTGTACATGGACTTGTTGTTACCCCAACAAATGAATGTCACAACTATTAGTTTTCAAATCCTAGCCAAAATGTGTTTTTGCAGATGTGGCATGGAAATGGTGTTGCAGTTGCACCAAATTATGTTTTAATAAGGATTTTAATATTTTGCGTAGTGTGTATATTAGGTGGGGGTAATAGCATGGCTATGTTGACAATTCCATCACTCTTGTGCTATAAATGGAAGTGCAGTATGTACATATGCGAATCTATGGAGAAATGGGAGCACGGGCATAATTATGTACATGATATGATTATACCATCTCAAAAAGTAAAGAAATAAATTACAAAAACTTCATTAATGCATAAATTAGGGTTAAAGTGACAAAAGTGGGGAAATGTGGCATTAGGATTTCCAATATATATCCACAATTTATGTTTTCCTGGGTTCCTTTTCAAGCTTTAATTTAAAATATGAGAATATATATATATATATATATATATATATATATATTTAGGGG
The DNA here is from genome assembly GCA_016271365.2 of Neoceratodus forsteri. NCBI lineage: Eukaryota > Metazoa > Chordata > Ceratodontiformes > Ceratodontidae > Neoceratodus > Neoceratodus forsteri. The sequence goes on from CM057458.1 coordinate 802,252,218, forward strand.
AGTGAGACTGAACAGATTCATATAGAGAGAAATAATAAGTGGAAATCTCACTCAACCCTCCCAAGAAAAATGAACAAGGCCACAGTTGTCTGTTGAACTATAATTTTATTTTCTTTCAAACTGTAGCTCTTATACTGAATTTCTCCTTGTTTATGAGTGTCTCTTTCAAAAGGTTCCAAACGAATATTATGATATGCTCCTTACTCAAATTTGTTTAAAGTGTAACGCTTCAGAACACATATTGGTTCCTTATTCAGACATGGAGCTATAAATGAATCTAAATAAATATAGAAAAAAGGGAGAAAAATTTTCATTGTACTGACTTTCAGAATCATTGTGATTATAGTTATTTCATTAAGAATTGTTTCATTTTACAAAATTTCTAGAAATATATTATTACAGGTGGAACTGACCTGCATAATTCACTTGCATTGAAACAAAATCTTTATAAAGAATCAGCGTGGGTTAAATGCGTTGGGGAGGGGGGATTTCCATCTCCTGCTCTGTAGCACATCAAAAAGTAGCCCCATTAAAAATAAAAATTGTACAAAGGAAATTAAGTTCACAACCTGAATGATTTCAGTCTAAACAAAAGGGCTCAAATGTATTGCAGAAGTTTCTTACTTCAAAGCAGCAAAATTACATTATATTTCAGCAGGAGAAAATAATCTTTCTTTTCAAATCTGAAGCCATTCTGAGTAAAAAAAAGAGGAAACCTCATAAGTGGCTTGAGTTCAATATTCAGTATCCTTATGAATATTTTTTTATATATGTTCAAGGTACAAGCTCCCTTACCTCTCTCTGGGAGTTCGTTTCATAATAATTCAGTCATACTGTGTCAGAACGGATCAAAGTAATGCCAGCAGCCCATACCCATCCTGCAAAGGTAAAGAGGGATCGGGGTGGCACTGGGATATTCACACCCAATGCTCACTCCATTCTCCTATGCTGTGCCTACCCAGATTATTTTTTAATGGAATGGGATGAGCATTAGAGCTGATGATCCCAATGCCACCCCGCTCCCTCTTTGTCTGTGCAGGGTGGGGGTGGTATGTTAGGGTTGAAAACCCTAATACCACATTTCCCTACTTTTGTCACTTTAACCCTAACTGATGCACTAATGAAGTTTTTCACTATATATATATATGTATATATACATATATATATATCTTACACACACACACACACACACACACACACACATGACCTTAGGGTGCCCAAACTAAAACCCCACTACTCCACTCCCTGTACATGCAGGAACTGAGCATGTAGGAACAGGTTCTCAATTCCTACACCCACGTCACCGCTTCCAACCCTAAGACCTCACCTCCCCGCATGCAGGAACTGGTGTGATGGGTGTGCGTTGGCATTTTGAACCCTAATGCTTACTCCATTCCAAGACTAAGTAAGATATGATGGGTAGAGAATAAGAGAATGGGGTGAGCATTAGGGTTTGAAATGCAAAGGAACAACTGTCACACCTGTGCCGCATGCAGGATGGGGGTGGGGTCTTAGGGCTGGAAGCCTAAGGGAGCTGGTGGGGTGTAGGGGTTGGGAATCTTATGTTCCCCTCATGCCTGTTCTGGCATGCACAGTGGGAGTGGAGTCTTAGGCTTGGGAAACAAGCTCATATTTTCCTACTTTTGACACTTCAATCTAATGGTGCATTAACAAAGTTTTTTGCAATGAATCTTCTTACTTTTTCAGACAGTTTATTTGTATCCTTATCTTTCCCTCCATAACTGCCCTTATGTCACAGTTAGAGCACAGGGCCGTTCAGGCCCTGTACTCCCATTATCCATCATGTTCCTTACTTTAGTGCAGCAGTGCAGGGTCCTTTGGACCCTGCGCACCCATTCATCCATAGATGCGTGACCAAATTATCAGCATAGCTTTCTCATTAACCCAGCACATGTAACTGGTAGACAAAATTTTCAAATCCGCATCTAAACATAATTCTGCACAACTAGAATGCCATTCCATGCCACAGGTGGAAACAAGCATTTTGGAGAGGATTTGAAAAATGACAGCTATAACATTCATAAGCTTGGGTAATAAGAAGGCTATTTTGAAAACCTGGGGTCAAAATATGTAAGATTTCCACAGTTACGACTTTGCATACCAAAATTGTAATGAATGGGCATAACTTTGTCAGTTTTTCATATTTTTACCCCAAATGTTGAACATAGTGTTCTTATGCCTCATGAACCCCATAGGTGAAAATGTTCAAATCTGTGGGAAACCATCATTTCGTGCCACAGGTACTAAAACATTTCCAAGGGAGGATGTGAAAAAATGACAGCTATACTGATCATGAGGTGGTGTGATAAAATGGCCATATTGCATTCCATCCATGATTAAAAAAGTACCTTACCAATCTAGTGCAGACAATACATGCAGACTTAGACCGATGGGGAGCACTACCTCTCTCCATCTGGGGGCATGTTAATAAGCTCAAGAATGAATGTCATGCCCAGGTTGCTTTACCCCCTGGGTATGCTGGAGTCTTTCCTCCCCAAAAGCTGGTTTAAAAGACTGCAGAGACACTTCAGTTCTTGCCTTTGGAAAGGTAAGGCCATGAGAAGGGCATATTCCAAATTAACCACTCCCAAATTGCAAGGTGGTTTAGCCCTTCCCTCCCTTTTCAAGTACTATTGTGCTCAACACCTTAGCAAACTAGCACTGTGGACCAAAATGGACCTACACAGGAGGGGGATGGTTACCTGCCCATCTTACTGGACATAGAGAAGGATCTAGCATATAGGTTTGTTAGCTCACTCTCTGCTCTGGCCTACCCAACTCCCTCTCATCTCCCATGCCCGATAAGGGCCTCTCCTGTGGGATGGTCTCTTAAGGCCATGCAACAGACACAAAGGCTTCTGTCAGAGGAATGGCACTACTCTCCCTCTCAACCTATTTTTAATAATTTACTCTTTCAGATTGATCACCGTTCCATCTCTTCAACCTTTCTTCTCAAACTGAAGGACAACACCTTGGCTGCCTTTCTATCTGGGCAAGAACGTATCCCATTCATCAATCTGCAAACTCAGTTCCAGCTGGGAGCAGGATATATTTTCAAGTATATGCAAATCAGACACTCAAGCCTTTCCTTTTTAGGTCAGAAATCTCCTATTTCTGACCCTTCAGTGAGATAAGCCCTGATATTCCTGGATGCAGACCAACCGCATGCAATCTCTAAAATATATAAACATTTATTGGCAGCAGATCCTGGTCTTCCTCATGGAGTTTGTTACTATTGGGTCCAAGTGCTCTCCTTTTCACTGGACCCTGAATTCTTTCAGAAGGTGTGGAGCACTATTTATGTGTAGATTAAACAGGACAGACTACGCCTGACCCAGTTTAACATAATGTATAACTTGTATTATTCCCCAATCAAGTAGTATAAAATAGGCCAGATTTCTTCCCCATCGTGCTCCCATTACAAACATGCTATTGGGTCATTATATCACTTATTCTGGGACTGCTCTCACACTCGGGTATTCTGGAATGCCATTAAGCAAGTCTTGGACCCACTTCTTGGACTTTAATTTTTGTTCATACCGGAGTGCTGCCTACTTTCCATATTTCCCCCAGGTACACCCAAAATAAGAAAGACCCACTTATCCCTGGTGGTGGCAGTAGCAAAACTCATTATGCTCAGACATTGGATAGAGGATTTCCTGCCTTCGACCATGGAGTGGTATCGGGAGATTCTCCTGGCCATACAGCTAGAGAATCACATTTCCCACATACGACATAGGCCTCACATATACCAGAAGGTTGGGAAACTCTGCAGGCCATGATTGCCTTATGGACACCATAGGCAAAGCTGATTTCCCACATTATATTCAGCTCCAGTATCAATTAAGTGCAGATGGGGGGAGGGGTAGATTTGGGGAGGGTACTTGGTATTGTTTCTGTTTTCATGTTGTATGCTTTCTTGTTTGTATATGCAGCTTTTACCCCATGTAACTACATTGTGTTCACATGGTGCTTGTTTTTCTAAATGCAAAAAAAGATAATAAAGCATATTGAAAAAATATGTCTATATTGAAAATTTGGAGTGAAAATATTGAAAATGAACAAAGTTACATGCGTGCGTAGAAAATTTTCAATGTCCGGGCATCATTTGGGTATTTTTAGGAGCTTTTTCACCAGATTTTCAGCATGGCCTTTTTGGGACCCCACCTCATGAACACTACCACTGGCATTTCATTCATTTGTCCCAAAAGGTGATTTCACACAGCGACCATGCCATTCTGTGCTACAGGTGTGAAAACCCATTTTGGGCAGGATGCAAAGAATAACAGCTGTACTGTTCTGGAGGTGGTGTGAAAAAAATTGCAATGTTGAACATTTGAAGTGAAAATATTAAAAATTGCCAAAGTTATGAGTGTGCATAGAAACAATTCAATGACTGCACATAACTCAGGTGTTTTGGTATTTTTACACTTTTTGGGACCCCACTTCATGAAAACTGGCACTGTCATTTAGTTAATCAGTCCCAAAAGCTGATTTCACACAACAACCATGAAATCACCTTATGGGTCTGATTAACAAAATAATTGTGACAGTGTGCATGAGTTGGGGTCCCAAGAAGCCCATGTTGAAGATTTGGTGAAAAAATATCAAACAATGAATGAGATATCAACAAAAGTTGAAAATGCCATTGGCAGTCATTATACGGCACTTACACTGATTCTTCAGTTTGGGGTTTGGCTTTGAAGAGTGCTGACATGTCCTAGTCCACAAAGGATGACAGCAGATGATTTCCAGTGGTAAGTAATGGGCAAGGGGGTAGTGGGGTTGAGACAGTTCAGTGGGAGGGTGGAAATGGGGGAAGGGTATGGTAGGAATGATGAGGGACCTTTTTCTTTTTTTCAGGTTTAATAATAAAAAATAATTTGGGGGACCATTTTCTTTTCCTACAGGTTTAAAAATTTAAAGATGTCTGGGGACTGATTTTGGAACACTGGGAGTGGGCTTCCCACTATCCCATACTACTGAGGGGGCACACATGTATTGGGACACTGGGAGTGGACTCCCCAATGTCCCATGATGAGGGACCATGTTCTTTTTTATAGGTTTAAAAATTAATAAAACACATTTGGTGGCTGATTTGGGGACATTGTTAATGGGTGCGCAAGTGTCCCACACTGCTGGGGGTAGTCATATATATATGGGACACTGGGAGCGGGCTCCCCAATGTCCCACATTGGCTAGGAGGCTTACATTGCTGACAGGGGGATTGGGCACTTCGCTGTTGGCAAATTAAGAAACAAAAGTGGTAATGGGAGGGTAAGGGGTACCACTTGACAGGGGCAACATAATGGGGTGGGTGCAACTAGACACCAGGGATACAGGAAAATAATGGGTGGGCAGGGGATGTCACTACACAACCAGGCTCCCTGCAACCCTATGAATCTTGCCTGTGAAAACAAGCTATCTCCCCAGGGGAAACAAGCTACTTCCCCATGAAAACAAGCTCATTTTTGCACAGCAGATGTATTTTGTCACTGAAATTCAAAATTGTATAACTTTTGAATTAATATTTTTTCACCAACCTTCAAAAGGCACATCTGAGAGGCAAAAGATTTCAACCCTGAAAATTTCAGCCCACAACTGAAAGCCATTTCCAAAAAGCAGCTGTCAAAATAAACTGAAAAAAAGGAAAACATTGAAAACAGAGGAGTGCAATTTTGCAATTTGCACCACTTTGTATCTCAAAAACCACAAAAGGGATTCACACAAAATTTGGGAAGTCAAGAGACATTCCTTCAGCCACAAAGCATGCCAAATGTCATGTACCTCCATTGAACTGTTGAAAAGCTATTAAAGTGCCAAGTTTGAGGTATAACATTAAACTGCCCAGCCAATCCTAATACACTGCGCCACATATATATATATATATATATATATATATATATATATATATATATATACACAATAGGGTGAGTGGTAAATGAGTGAGATAAAACAGCGTATCATCCACTGCAGTGTGATATTTTTACCCTCTGCTCTACTGTGATGATATGAGACATTTACACACACAGGTCACAAAAGGTCACTGATATCATCACCTTAGGCAGCTTTCCCCTCAGCATGAAAGAAACACCTGTGCTGTTACCATAGACACAAATTCAGAACTACCTGAGAGGTCTCACTGCTGCCTACAGCTAACTCAGTGAGCATTACAAAACACACCTATCCCCCAACTCAGCTCATTACTGTGATGTCTCTCAACTTGATGCAGCCAGAATTCCAAACAGCACAGCTTCACAGAACAGTCTAAACTACTGCCTGCAGCTAACTCAACTACCACTGAAACACACTCTCACTTGTTCCTCAAACTCTGATTCTCACCCAATTACTGTGACAATTTCAACTTCACTGCAGCCAGAATCCTAAAGAGCACAATTTCTACAGAACACTCTGCACTCTGCCTGCAGCTAACTAGTACCACTGAAAACAGTATCAGCTGTTCTGACACTCTGCCTCTCAGTTCATTACAATTACATGCTCTTAGCTTCACTGCAGCCAGACTGCTAAACAATACAGCTTCACAAAAGTATGTTTCTCATTCCTATCTGAAACCAACTCATTTAGCATTGCAAAACACACTCATGTGTCTCTCAGAGTTTATAACACTGCCAGCCCATTCAGAAAAGCTCACACACAGAATGAGCAAACACATTAACAGGAACAGAACACAAGACAGCATAACAAAATTTCTGAAACTCTTGGCCCTATTGCATATATCGAATACATGATGGGTAGATCATGTGCTATGGCAAATATTGTCACTTCTGCATCGTGAGCTTGGATATCTCACTTGTGCCTTTGGCACTCGTGAGATATCCAGAGCTCACTCTGCAGGAGTGACAATATTTGCCATATCACACTCATGCCCATCATGTATCCCTATATATATATATATATATATATATATATATATATATATCCTTTGCAAAACTTTGTTAATGCATCAGTTAGGGTTGCTTCCAAAATGACAAAAGCATGGAAAATTCGATGTGAGGGTTTTCAACCCCAATTCTAAATCCCTCCCCACTGACACACACACACACACACACACAGACACAACACACATACAAGCAGGGGATGGTACAAGGCAACACAACCAATCAGGAACAGACACCATAAGGTAACAGAAAGAATATACAACTCTATAAACATACCACAAGAGGCATCCATCATCATTTTTCAGCAACTTATCACTTCTGCTGCCATACCAGTGTCTGGGGGGGGGTACACCCACATGCTGTGTAAACATGTGGGCGTGTGTTCATAAGACTATGTAGAACCTTTTAGATGAAAGTTCTTTAACATGAGATAGTTATGACTCTTTCATACTATTTTGCTACACCTACTGATAACTTAATGACTTGAAGTATATGGGCCACACTCTTTTATATTTCCACAGATGGATACATATTGTATGTCCACCTGTGGAAGGATAGGAATGCAGGGTGTAAATGAACCTACTGTGTGACTGTGACTTATACATACTGTTTTTTATTTGTGTGGATGGAGGTATGTAAGTGTAGGATGTGAAGTATCATGTGGTTCTGCTGTTAGCTATGTACAGTCTTCTACTATCTGCATGTAGGGATGTGACTGTACGATGAATAACTCCACATTTCAGACCTGATCTATGCAGACTGTTGTAGTACCTACATGGACCAATAGTGTTCCCAACATTTCATAAAGACACTGTTCTATTATGTCAATGTGTCTTTCGGACCATGCACTCTCATCCATACATTGACATAGTATGTCAGAATCCACAGAACACAGTGTTCATATGCCACTGTGGCACTCTCTACTTCTAGTCCTACATTAAGATAGTGCAACACTATTCATATGTCACATTCCACATATGTCACAGTGATAATGCAGGGTAGTTTTGACCATGCACTACCATACCTCTTTTGAAATAGTATAACACAATCCATGTGTTACACTATCCATATGGTGCACTTTTCTACTTCTGGCATAAAGGCAGCGTGACGTATGTACTGTGTTGTAGTGTGACGATGGAGTAATGGGACAGCATAATATGAAGCACCCTGTACTCTGTAACATATGGATAGTGTGAAATATAGATTGTGTTGTACTTATATCTTGATGGAGGGATGGGAATTCAGTATTTGAACAAGCATGAGATGACACTGTGACATATGGACACAGTGATATATAGATAGTATTGTACTATGGCAATGCAGGGATGAGAGGGCAGGGTACATAGCACCCTGTGATCCCTCTGTGACATATCTAGAGTGTTGTTCAATCTCAATGGAAGGATGGAAGAACAGGGTCTAACTCACCATGAGGTCCTACCATGACTTATGGGTACTGTTGTAATATCTGCATGGAGATACACAGTTCATGCAGTGGCAATCTTACGTGGTTCCACAGCGTGTGGGTGTACCCCCCAAGACACTGGTAGGGCAGTAGAAGTGATGCATTTGCTGAAACATGATGATGGATGCCTCTTGTGGTATGTTTACAGAGTTGTATGTTCTTTCTGTTACCTTATGGTGTCTGCTTCTGATTGGTTGCATTGCCTTGTACCGTCCCCTACTTGTTTGTGTGTTGTGTCTGTGTGTGTGAGTGGGGAGAGATTTGGAGTTAGGATTAAAAACCATAATGTTGAATTTCCTCACTTTTGCCATTGTGGAAGCAACCCTAACTGATGCATTAATGAAGTTTTTTGCAAAGAATTTAATTTCTTTTTGGAAAAGTGTAATATAAATAGTAAAGGGTGTGTGTTGGTGCGAGCACAGGTCCCCAGAAAGCTGCCCATTTGTGCATAATGATATGCATCTGTGGAGCATGGCCAGGGCCTGCACGTGAGATACATAGTTACAGAGCCACATGAGTCCTATGTACAAGAAACCCTAGTATCAAAACAGAATACAAGGAAGTTTCAAAGTCATACATTACACCTGCACTGGAATTTTTTCCTAGGTGATACGGTTACTGAGATATTGGCAAATTAGTGTTACGAGGTTTCCTTTTCTGGTCTATGGAGCTATTGTATGGTTCGCTTTTATGTGTGTGGGAGTGCAGGCCCAGAGGTCCCATGTTCCCACAGATGTATATCATTATGCACAAATGGGCAGTTTGGTGGGAGCACAGTGCTTTTCAATGCCATTATCTTGGAAACAAAGTGAGGTACTGATTCGGTCAGTTGCACAGATGTCTCACTGTCACGATTGCAATGACATTTTAATTTTTTCCTAGCTGCTATGGTTCCTGAGATATTGGCCTAAAGGTGACCTAAGTTGCAGGTAGTGAAAAATCTGATCTCACTTCATTTTCGAGATACAGACACCAAAAGGCATCATGGGCATCGCAATTATATCCTATGGGAAATGTCTCAACTTTGGAATGTCATAACTATGTAACCAATGCAATTGTTTACACCAAACCAACACACACCACATCTGTGGGACACCCCTTAGCACACTTCAAATTGTAAGCCAAAAGTCTTTACCATTTCTTAGCAGTGAACTGGCAAAGTTTTACAAACCCTTGTTCGTGAGCTGTCAAAATCCCCATTCATGAGGGGAATCCCCATTCGTGAGCTGACAAAATCCCCTGTTCGTGAGCTAAAATCCTTTTTTACAGCTGTGCATCTAACCAAAAGACTGCACTGAGCATGCTCAGAACCCAAATTTTCAAAATTGAATAACTTTGGATCAGAATATTTGTTCACCAAACTAATGCTGGCCTGTTCCTTAGGTAAGCTCTGTCTACCATGAAAAGTTCAGGCTAAAATTCAAATCAATGTGGGTGCATGGCAATGAGGAAAATTTAGGAAAAACTGGCGATAAAACAAAAACATACCTTTTCCCTATGCGCTGCACAAAATCCACATATCCATTTGAAACATACTATAGAATTACTTTCTATCAGATTTGTTTAATTTCAGCGCCCTGACTCTGACATGCTGTTAGCAGTAATTAATCTTCGCGGTCGCACATTGTGCATGTTGTGCAGTCAATACCTAATTAGAACACTAGTACCATTAACTGATCACTGAAGCTGTAGTACGGGTGTTGTGCTGTCACTCCTAATTAGAACACTAATACCCCAATTAGACCCCTATTTAAAGTCAGGGAGCAGTTTACCTGCTCTCATCCCTCTACTGCTACTGTTGCAGAATGTCTCTCATAAGCTGGTTGAAGCAGAAATCATTAAAGCGGGATTGCTCACAGCTAGACAATCCAATGCTGCTGTCAGAAAGTGCTGATATCCCACTACGTGTAGCTGAGAATGTTGTTATGGAGCTTCACTGTGCATCACCCCTCCAGCACAAAGCACAGCTCTGAACATGCCAGATACTGCCCTGATGTGCGATATCAAATCAGGGAACATGTGGCAGAGAGTGGAGTTATGGGTGCAGTCAGACTCTACAAGTCAAAGCACGGTGGAGAAATCAATGAGTTCACTATGTGAAATTTCAAAAGGACTACCACGAAAAACTCAGAGGAACCCCTCACCCTAGTCTGCTTCCCCACAGCTTACCCGACAAAACCATGGAGACCAACCCATCTTCTTTCTGAAGTTGAAGACGAGTAAAAAAACATTCACAGTCTGAAAGGAGAAGGTGCATTTATGAGTACCAGAGTTGTCATGGCCATAGACCATGAGGTTTGTAAAATACACAAATGCATGGCACTCTCAGAGTTTAATGGCAACCTCTCATTCTCAAGGCAGTGGTCCTGGCTCTTTCCCCACTGAATGGAGTTCACAAAAAGAAAGGGCACCAAAGCTGGCAGAAAGACCCCTGAGAATGTCAAGGCTCTGCACTCTGAGTTTCTAAAGTGTATTGCAACTGCATCAGCACAGGAACTGATTCCACCCGAACTGCTCATTAATTTAGATGAGACGGTGTCCAACTTGTCCCATGCTCCCAATGGATGAGGGCAAGATTGGGTTGAAGCAAGTAAAGTGACTGGGTTAGCGGATAAGAGAAGGTCTCCTTGTCCTTGCCTGTACTTTGTCTGGAGAAATGCTGCCACCCCAAATTATTTACCAGGCAAGACCAAAACAGCCTCCCTGCCTTCCAATTCCCCGAAAAGTGGTGTGTCATACAATCAGAGAACCATTGGGCAAACATTGAAACAATGTTACATTACATAGAATCTGTTCTTGTACCATACATAAATGAAATCAAAATAAAACACAAGATACTCTGAGCAGAGATCTCTGCTAGTAAATTGAACTCTTTCGAGCACACAGCACAGAACAAAGTTTTGCAGTACCTGGAGGATAACTACATCATCCCAATTTTCATTCCACCCTCATGTACTGATCTGCTCCAGCCACTTGATGTCAGTATAAACCAATTGCTGAAGGACTTCCTAAAAAATGAGTTCACCGAGTGGTATTCTGGAGCAGTTTCATCACAGCTAGCCCTTGGTATGTTGCCATCTGCTCTGAGCATGGACTTACTTACGCATGACCTCAATCAAAACAAAGCACGCACAATGGCTGGTAACAGTGTCCAAAAAGCTCTGTTTGTGGTGTGAGGATGTGGTATGCAGTTTTGAAATGGCAGGGATTAAGGAGGCACATTTCTCTTGTTTGGATACCACTGCCCCATTAAAGAAGTGTGACTGTCACTTGGTTGCTTTTCAAGGTAGGAGTTCTGAATGAAGTGCTGTAATCGCTGAGTTCAGATGATTACTGACTGCCATTTGGTCCAGAACTGTATTTATTTGCTGAGTTCTGATGTTTACTATTTCTACTGCAGTATGCAATTGTCAAAAAATAATGCTTTATTATACAGTATGTTCTTAACACTTTAGCCTCACTTTACTGTGATTTCTCTGTTTGGTTGTAAAAAATAAAGTTGTAATTTTTATACTGCTGACAAAACCTATTTGCTCATATTTTATTTTGCTGGCATAATGCTGCCGATGAACACAGTGAAAGTTTATTGGCAGCAAAATTAAGTAATTCTACAGTAACTTGGCAAGTTAAGAGATCTATATCTCGGGACAGCGCATACAAAATGTCATGCAAATCCACTAAATGGTTGCACAGTTATTAAGGTGCAAAATTTGGGGTTTAACATTAAACTGCTTACTCAACCCTAACTATAAAGGTGCGACTGCACCTCTATAATACATATAGATAGATAGATAGATATATATATATATATATATATATATATATATATATATAGGGGGATACATGATGGGCGGTAGTGAGATATGGAATATTCTCACTCCTGCAGAGTAAACTCTGTATTCTCACGGTGCGAGGCTACGGTGAGAATCACAGCTCACCTGCAGGAGTGAGAATATTTCCATGTCTCACGATCTGCACATCATGTGTGCTATTATACAAATGGGGTGAGAGCGTATGAAGGGTCAGTGTTTTGCTGTATCTTTTCCCCTGTATCTATGTGCTTTTCTTTTTTTTGAGTTTTAGTCTTTAGTAACTAATTTTTAGTAGGCAGGTGTGTTTTTGGGAGTACTGGGAAGTTAAGTGATTTGTTCAGATTTACACAGTATGCAAGTGGAGGCTGTGAGAATCAAACCTAGGTCTGGTCTGCTGACTGTATCAAGCTTGTTCAGAGCTCATTACTCCAAGGTCTAGGTTATACTGAAAGCAGTGCTTGTCTGTGGTCTGAGAGTGTGGGAGTGTTTCTTAATGGGCTATGATTGTTAGAAGCACTGTGGAACACAGGTGATTGTGTTTGGCTGTGCTAATTGTGTTAGTTGCAGCTTGCAGTGAGAAAGAAACTGCTTTAGTTTCATTTGAAGTCAGGTTGCTTTTATGTTGAAGGCAACACAGAAATGGGCTAAGAGTGTTGACCACTTTGGAACACAGGTAAGTGTGGTTTGCTATGCTATTTGTGTTATTTGCAGCTTGCCGTGAGAAAGAAACTGCTTTGTAAATGAGTTTCATTTGAGCTGAGTTTACCACAGAAATGAGTTAGAAGTTTGGAAACTTTGGAACACAGGTAATGTGTTTTTCTATGCTATATGTGTTAGTTGCAGCTTGCAGTGAGAAAGAAACTGCTTTGTAAATGAGTTTCATTTGAATTTAGGTTTTTGAAGCTGAGTTTACAACAGAAATGGGTTAGGAGTTTTGGAAACTTTGGAACACAGGTAAGTTGTTTTCAATGTCTATATGTGTTGAAGGTAGCTTGCAGTGAGAAAGAAACTGCTTTGTAAAATGAGTTTCATTTGAATTTAGGTTTTTTGAAGCTGAGTTTACCACAGAAATGGGTTAGGAGTTTGGAACACAGGTAAGTGTGTTTTTCTATGCTATATGTGTTAGTTGCAGCTTGCAGTGAGAAAGAAACTGCTTTGTAAATGTTTCATTTGAATTCAGGTTGCTTTTATGCTGAGATTAGCACAGAAATGGCATAGGAGTGTTGGAAACTTTGGGATACAGGTAAGTGTTTTGCAATGCTAACTGAGTGATTTGCAGGCTTCAGTGAGACACACAAACTGATTTTTGAAGCACTTTCATCTGGAATGCTAGCTTGAGTGAATGAGTGAGTCACATCAGCAGAATATATCTCACTCCACTGATGTCATCAGCATTTATCTCACCGCAGCAGGATATATCTCACTCCACTGATGTCATCAGCATTTATCTCACCGCAGTGAGCATTTATTTCACTGCAGTGAGAATATCTCAATTATTGCACTGGAATAGCTCTCCCACCCCATTGTATAAAATATATATATTCATTGCAAAAACTTTGTTAATGTCAGTTGAGGTTAAAGCAACAAAAGTGAAATGAGATGATAGGGTTGAGCTACCCCCACCATCCCACCTCACATTCTCCACAAACCGAGAGATGCTGGGGTGTGCCATGTGGTCATCAAGCCCAGTTCTCACCCAATTCCCTGTGTAAACAGGTTGAAATGCTACAATAAAGAAGAATGGGATGAGAGTTGTGGAGGATGGGGGTGGGTTGGTGGGGCGTTAGGGCTCAACCATAACATCTCATTTCACCACTTTGGTCACTTTAACCCTAAATGATGCATTAACAAAGTTTTTGCAATTAATTTCTTAGTTTTTGAAAAAGTGTAATATAACTAGTAAATAGCATGTGTTGGTGGGAGTGCGGGCCTGAATCAAGCTGCCCATTTGTGCATAATGATATGTGTCTGTGGAAGTGTGGTGCCTCTGGGATCTGCGCCCCACTAACACATAACTACGGACCTCACAGTACCCCTATAGGGCAAGGAACCCTTGTAACACTAATTTGCCAATATCTCAGCAACCGTAGCAGCTATGAAAAAATTCAAGTGGTGTTGTAATCATGACAGTGAGACCTCTAGGGAGAATGGGCAAAGCAAATCCATATCCCACATCATTTACAAGATACGGGCACCGAAAGCACTGAAAAAGGCACCCTTGGAACCTTTGTGACATTAATTTGCCAATATCTCCATAACCATAGCATATAGGAAAAAATTACACTGCAGGTGTAATCTATGACTTCAAACTTGTTTCTACATCAAAGCTGAGAGTAGAAAAATCCATATCTCGCTTTGTTTTCGAGATACAGGCACTGAAAATCGCTATGGAGCCACAATGTACTCCTAGGGAAAAAATCAAAACTTCATGATGGCTTATCTATGTATCTGATTAACTTTTCAACACCTAAATAGCATAATTCACATCTCTGCGGGCACCCCGTAATAGCCTGCAAATTTCAAGTCAAAAGACCAAAGCGTTAATTTACAATGAAGTGGAAACATTTTAAAAGTTTAAAATTCCTAGTTTGTGAGAGCAAAATCCCCAACCACGAGGTCAATCCCTGTTCAACAGCAGTCAAAATCGCTGTCACAAGAAATCCTTAGCCATCAGATTTTGGCCATCTGGTCCCTAAGTGATGGTCAAGATTTTCTACCTCATGAAAGGGGATTGTCGCAGATGGGATTCTTTGTCAGCCTCCAACTGGGATTTTGTCAGTCACCAAAGGGATCTCAAAAACTAATCACCTTTCTCAAACTGACAAAATCCCAGTCCACGAGCTGATCCCCTTCGTGGAGGCAGTAAAATCTTTGACTGTGAGTCAATCCTTGGTCTGCAAGAAGGGCCATCTGGTCACAAAGTGACGATCAAGGATTTCATACCTCACAAAAGGGATAGGCTGGTGTATTGGGATTTTGTTAGCTTGTGAAAGGTTGAAGCGAGTCACAGGCAAAGAATTTCAAAATTTGAAACAGCCTATTTTTGGCCCAAATGAAGCAAACCAAAGGGGTGGGTTTGTACAGGGTGTCACCCTGAAGAAAATCCATACATTATTTGTGTAAGAAGTCACCAGTGGAGGAAGCTGCAGCATTTTGTTTGGGGAAAAATGAAAACAAGATGGCAGCTCATGGATAAGAATTTTTTCATGGTCAGGATTTTTAAATCCCTTTGTGAGCTGACAAAATCTTTGACTGTGAGCCCAATCTCCTTCCATAAAACATCTTGCAGTGAACTGAGAATGCTCAGAACCCCAGAGTTAAAAATTAAATAACTTTGAACAGATTAATATTTTTACTAAACCAATGCTGAATCGTTCTGTGACACAAACTCTTTTTACATTCTAAATTTCAGACCAAAATACCAAACGGTGTTTTACATGATGTGATGGGCACAAAATGTGTCAAAAGTTGTGAAAAATTGGGTTTTCAGTGCTTCACTGTGCAGAAACCGTAAGTTTGATAAAAACACAACTTGGCAAATCAGAGAGCTACCATACCAGACTGTGCATTCCAAACTTCTTGAAATTCCGTTGAACGGTGGCAAAGTTATTAACGTGCAATTAAAGTGCCTACTCAACCCTAACTATAGTGGCATGGTATAATATATATATATATATATATATATATATATATATATATATATAAAATATATATATATAAATACAAATCCAGTGTTCTGATTGTATAAAACACATCACATGACCATGTGTATATCAGAGCATAACCACACACCTGCACTTTCCTCTAAACAACAATTTTGCCATTATATAAGATAGATAACCCACTCTACAGTGTGCTGTCGTGCTCTGATATACGCCTGCCTTGGGTGGTTGATGAACTCAGCCTGCAGCCTTGTGTGTAGAGTGCACACCAAGGGTGCATATATCAGAAGAACGACTGCACACCTAAGAGTGGGTTATCTATATATATATATATATATATATAGTCTATGCAAAAACTTTGTTAATGCATCAGTTAGGGTTCTTCTACTGTGAAAAAGTGAGGAAATTTGATTTTAGGGTTCCCACCCTTGCACCCCACCCTAGCCTGCACCCACCAACATGCATCGGGTGTGCATTGGGGTCATCATCCCTAACTCTCACCCCATCCCATGTGTAGACAAGCTGAGGTGATGCAGTGTAGGAGAATGGGGTAAGAGTTAGGGCCAACGACCCAACGCACACCCCAATGCCTGTTGGTGGAGGCGACTGGGCGGGGTGCAAGGGGGGAACCCAAAATTGAATTTCCTCACTTTTTCACTGTAGAGGAACCCTAACTGATGCATTAATGAAGTTTTATAGAATTTCTTACTTTTTAAGAAAGAATAAAAAGTAGAAAGTTGTGCAAGTTGGTGGGAGCATGGGCCCCATCTGTCCGCCAAAAATACATTGTCTGAGATGTAAACACTGCAATTAACATCTACAGGACATCTTGTTAACACCTCCAAATTTCAAGTAGAAAGACCAAACTGTGTCCAAGATAGGACATGTCAAAATTCAAAATTTTCTTTTGTCAGAGTGGCACAGTTTCACACCTGTTCACATTTAACACACACAATGACAGAAAACTACTTCCATGACACTAAGGCTAGATAGCCTATCAATTTCAAGCCACCACCACAAGCAAAACGGTGTCCACAGAATGTAAACTGTGCCATGCTATATCTCCACAAAATAATATTTTCCAACACAGAAATACTGTGATTTACATCCAGAGGACATGCAATCAACGCCTCCAAATTTCAAGTGAAAAGACCAAGCCACGTCTGAGATATAACATTTTAATATATGAGATTTTCATTTGTCAGACTGGCACAGTTCCGCACCTGTTGACATTTAACACACACAATGATTGAAAACTATATCCATGACACTAAGGTTAGGTATCCTATCAATTTCAAGCAAACCACAACAAGCAAAACACTGTCATAACACGTAAAGTGTGTCATGTAATATCTCTGCAAAGAAATTTCTCTGACACATAAGCACCATAATTCACATCTACAAGACATGCCATAAACACCCTCAAATTTCAAGAAAAAGACCAAACCATTTCCAAGATATTCAATCTGAAAGTTTGGTAAAATGTCCCTATCTATTCCATTATAAAACAACTGGCCATCTTGTCATACCTCACGATCAAAGATGGCCATCAAAGAATCTCATGATCAAAGAATTTGCAGGCTCACAAACAAAGAATAAAAACTTTTGAAATTTACAAAATTGGAAAAATTGCCATAACCACCATCATGGTTCGACAGAACAAAGCCCCTGAGCAAAATCCACCCCTCATTTGACTTCCTAGGCACCCTTGGGCTGAGGAAATTGACTTTTTTATCCGACAATCTCGCCCTAATTTCACGATGCATGATCGCGATCAAAGAATCTCATGATCAAAGAATTGCAGCGTCATAACCAAAGAATAAAAAGTTGTGTAATTTACAAAATTCAAATGATTGCGGAAAACCACTGCCATGGTTCATCAGAACGAAGCCACCTGAGTACAACCCACCCTCATTTGTCTTCATAGGATACCCCTGAGCTGAGAAAATTTATTTTGTTATCTGGCCATCTAGTCCCTCACTCATGATGCATGATCGCGATCAAAGAATCTGCGATCAAAGAATTTGCCTTTCATCGATGAAAAATTGCTCGTCATGAACAAAGAGAAAGGGACTAGATGGCCAGATTTCAAAATAGTTTTTGTAGCTCAGGGGTGCCTTTTGTTATAAAAGTGTGGGTTTTGCTCTAGGGGGCTTCAGTCTGCCCCACCTGAATAAAAAAACAGTACTTTCATTATCCCTGGTAGTCTAGCAGCCCCTCCCCATCATGGTAATGTACTTATGATGCCTGTCATCCCTGGTAGTTTAGTGGCCCCTCCATGAGTATCTTATTAATATGTTTATTTTTTATCCGTGGTAGTCTAGTGGCCACACCATGAGTGTTTATTTATATATTTTTGTTATTTATTTCTTTATTTAAGATTTACCAGATAAGCATACTGAGCGGGATCCACTCGTTTCCAGATGTGACCTGGGAGTTACATACATGCAATACAATTGGAGCATAGGCGATGGTGCAATACAACAGGTACAGAATGAGTACAGTAAAGGGTAAAACAATCAGGTCCAGGAAATGTTACAGGCTGGACTATGCATTTGGTATTTAGTTACAAGTTTTAGTTTAGAGTGCATGAGTTGATAAACATAGTAGGGTTTATAACCGTAGTGCATAAAACAGACAGTGACACACAGGTGAAGGCAACTATTATAGTCAGTTGTTGGACAAATTTACAGTTTATGGCACGTTATGAAGCCTCCTGCTAACAGAACTGGGCTGCAGGTTGCAGTTACATGTGACTGAGAAGTGGGCCTGAAGGAGAGTTTTCAAGGTCCTTGGGGTGGAGGACTGCCTAATTACAGCGGGAGGTCATTCCAGAGTTTGGGCAGTCTATATTTGAAAGCAGATTGGCCCTTTGAGGTGTGCATGAAAGGATATGCAGAAGTCTTGAGTCAGAGTCTCTCAAGGAGTAGGCGAGGTGGGATGAGCTGACAGGATGGAGCTGAGATAGGTGGGGAGGAGTTGGACCAGTGCTTTACTACAAGATTTGCACAATGAAGCTGGTGCCTGGAGTGCAGTGAGGGAGATCTAGGGTGCAATACAGGTCGCAGTGGTGGGTGGTGGGGGGCATTCTAGGATGAGCCGACAGAAAGAATGAAAAAAGAGGGGTCCAAGTTTTCCAGGGTGGATGGGGGGCTGCGCTGTAGATCACGTCTCCATAGTCAAAGATTGGGAGAATCATTTTGAGTACTAACTCCCTCCTGACCAAGGTGGGTAGGCAACCTTTGTTGCGGTGTAGTGCACCTAGTTTTGGGTATAGTTTTTCTGAAGGGAGTCGATGTGGATGGAGAAATCTAAATGGCGATCAAGCCACACACCCACTACCTGAAGGAGGTGCATGATTCCAAGGTGGTACCATCTAGTGTATGGAAAGTGGGGGAGCAGCTAGTCGGGAGAGTCCAGGCTGCGTGTCGAAAGTTATGGAGGTTTCCTTTGCGCTAGGAGGAGTTGGTTAGAGCTAAGCCAGGTTTGCACGGCATCAAAATCCTGCTGTAGGGCAGAGTTTAAGACCTCGCTGGAAAGGCCAGAGGCGTACAGGACGGTATCGTCAGTGTACATTTGTATAGCTGAGTTTGGGCATGCCAATGGGAGGTCATTTAGAAATATAGAAAGAGAAGGGACCCAGGACAGATCCCTGGGAGACCCCATGGTGACTGGGAGTGGGGGATATGTGGGCCAGTGCCCCGATCTGTACTTCATTTTCAATATTATCACTGTCCCTGGTAGTCTAGTGGTTCCCCCATCATAATAAAATTAATTTGCATTTCCATGTCCTGGTATTAGTGGCCCCACCCCACCCAGCCATGCCAGCCACCAGCCCCCACCCTTCCCTAGACAGCGACTGGCACAGTCCATCTCTCACCTCACGGCCAGCAACCGACTGTGTGTATTAGCAGCAGTAATTAAAACAGGCACTCAGAAATAATTTCGTGCCAAGATAAATCAAGTTGGTTACTGAGCATGCGCGAAATTTATCTCACTCATTTTGACCACACTGAGCATGCTCAGAAATGTATTCTCACATGTAAAGATAAATTTCTGAGCATGCTCAGTGACCAAATTTAATTAATTTTCCCCAGGACACCACTGGCAATGAGTTTTATGGCTCAGTAGGCCTTTTTGGTGAAACACTTGCAATAACAAAATAAAATGTAAGATGCGCTTATTTTCTGATCGAATGTTCAGCAGTCTAAGTAGCGTATATTACTTTTTACTTTTGTAGCTTTTACCAGTTCTGTTACAAACACCCCTAAACACCTGTTCTATAACTTGAATATGACATAGACTGATTTAAGATATAATTTTATCTTCAATTGAGGGACTGGTCTATTGCTATCTCAAAAGATCACCCCTCTCATGAAGATAAAAAATGATATTTAAGTCAGCCATATCATATCCTAAATCTATACATATATATATATATCTTCATGCACAAAAATGTTGATGCATCATTTAGGGTTAAAAGCACTAAAAAGTCAGAAATGAAAAATCTTTAGGGTTGCCCTTCCCCCGGACATACCAATCATCCCAAGATTGACAAATGATGGGTGTGTCATTAAGGTCGTGAGCCCTAAATGTCACCCCATTCTATTTTGCTATCCCTTGTCAATATGATTACACATGAAGCGGAGTGACATTTAGGGCTCACGGCCCCAATGACACACCCTGTCATTTGTCAATCTTGGATGATTGGCTGGTCTGGGGAGGACAACCCTAAAGATTTTCATTTCCTGACTATTTGTGCTTTAACCCTAAATGATGCATTAACGCAGATTTATGAATAGAACATATATATATAATTTATGTAAAGAAATACAAAATCACACATACCCCCATAATGCAAAGCATCATGGGCTGCATATCAAATCACCACAGAGTATTATGCTGGTTCAACTTTAAGCAGAAATGCATGATGCTGAAAGGCTTCTCACACAGTTTGCAAAGGGTGCCAACAGAAGACACAGACATGTTTTGTCCTACCAGGACTCATCAGTGTGCCTCGTCTGTTTGACACCCAGTGGAATAACCAGCTACCCTAAGATGGTCTATCTGGGTTATGTTGTGGTGAACCCAATTAAAACAAAAACAAGTTAAAAGACAAAGAACCTCAGTGTGCAAGCACTGAAGCAATGGTTACCTCAAAGGGCATTGGCAGGAAGCAAAGTTTCAAAGAAATACAAATCACACATACCCCCATAATGCAAAGCATCATGGGCTGCATATCTAAATCACCACAGAATATTACGATGTGTGTGTGTATATATATATATATATATATTTATGCAATGGGGTAGGCCATATATGAAGTTAAATAAACCCATTTATCTGAGTCACTGTATGTATAAAAAATTTATACATACAGTGCCAGACTACTTCCTACTTCATCATACTTTCACTTTCTGGCACTCACACAAAGTCTCTGCTGGTGTCTTCATACAGTATGTTTCCCCAGCCATGGTCAAACATCCAGTTAAAAAAATCCATGTTTTTTTTAATTCTCTCCAGCATTATACATCTCCATTTCTCACACCATGAAACAGCATAACACACTTACAGTCCTCTGGCCAATATTGCGTTGCTGACGCATCCCAAACAGCCTCAACCTCCGACTTCCTAATGAACTGCTAAACTACTAAACAGTCAAACTGCCACTTTTTAAAACAAATCTCTCCCCATCCATCCATAACTCACAAAAGCACAACTGCTGACCTGAAAAGGAATGCTCCAGAGTCACTGTTTTTTTCTTTCTGACCCACTTGTCTGCTCACTCGCTCACACTGCAAGCACAACTCGTTGAACTCAGATGCCTTTTCCTCCTGATGCCACTTGCTCTAATTCAATTCACAGCTTGAAACATAAATAAACTGCAACTATTTTAGAAAATATTTGGCAAAAAAAAAAACTTAAGCGAAGCTCAGTACTCTTGTGTCTTCTCCCGATTCAACCACAGACTCTCACTTAGAGTCATACCATTTCTCCTCACTTTTCTGAACCAGTGAAACTACGCCAATCATTGCACACGTTGGCGCCTTGACTGCATGACTCCACACTCCATCCATAGCAACACCCTTAACAATCGGCACAAAAAGCGCAGTGTCACTATTACTTAAAATAAACCCACAAACTAAGCTACATGTACAAAAATAAAACTAAATATACAAGAAAATCACACATTGCACATTTCCTCTCCTATTGCATAAATGGAAATATGCAGGAGAGCCTTGTGTGATACACAATTTATCTATACTCGTGGTGTTTGACCTCAGCTCACAACACTCGTGCTTACGCCACTCGTGAGGTTACCGAGGTAAAACACAACTTGTATAGCTAAATCATGTATTACACAGGCACTCTGCATATCCCTTATATATATAATCTATATATATATATGTATATATATATATATATATATATATATATATATATATATATATATATATATATATATATATATATATATATGTGTGTGTATATATATATATATATATATATATATATATATATATATATATATATATATATATATATATATATATATATATATATATATAGATATAGATATAGATATAGATATAGATATATAGATATATAAATATATATACATTTATGTAAAACATGAAGATTGGGTACCCTCAAGTGTGTGGTGCCGATAAACTGCTGATGGGAAGTGGATTGATTAAAAAATGCAGGTAATCAAGCTGACTCTAATAAAAGTATAGACATCTTTAGTGGAACCCAGAGAAACAGAAGAGATAAAAACAAATCAGTGCATTAGCTAAGATTTGAACCCAGGATACCAGAAATCTGTTCATATAATAAATGATCAATACTCAAATATTGTGTTGTCATTATAATCATGCTTCTAACAGCAAGCAGCTCACTCCTTAAAACTTACAATGCTTTATGCAATTATTACTGAAATACATGCTCTTAAAGACTAGATCAGCTAGTTAACCATGCTCTCAGGTGGTGCACTGGATGTGTCTTGGCTTTAAAGCAAAAGGTCAGGGCTTTGATCTCTAGATGAGTGCACTTCTATACTGCCTTATCAAGGACACCAAGAATTATGCAGTCACTATTATCATGGTTTCACCATGCCCTTCCAGTTTTCACTTGCTATACTGTTTATACTACGACCCCAACAATTACTAAACATAAAAAAAAAATGGTTGCCTCTTGATAGGGTCTGCAAAATAGCGCGAGAGGTTAAAGCACTGAGTTGCGAACCAAAAGACCTCGTAGTCCTAGTTTTGAATCCCAAAACCACCAGATGTACATTGTTCCCTGAACCAGCAACTGCATGTGTCAGAGCATCTGATTTCACCACATAGTCAACATGCATTCCCCACCTACAATATCACCACATGTAGCTCCACCTCCAATCTTACTCCATGTAAGCCCTGCCTCCAATATAACCCATGTAGCCCGCTTCCAATATCAATCCATGTAAGTCCTGCCTCCAGTCTCACCCCATGTAAGCCCTGCCTCCAATATCACCCAATGTAAGACCCACCTCCAGTATCACGACATATAAGCCCGCCTCCAATATCAACCCATGTAAGCCCTGCCTCAATATCAACCCATGTAATTCCTGCCTCAATCTCATCCCATATAAGCCCTGTCACCAATATCACCCAATATAAGCCCCACCTCCAACATCACCCAATGTAAGCCCACCTCAATATCACCACCGTAAGCTCCACCTCAATATCAACCCATATAAGCCCTGCCTCAATATCAACCCATGTAATTCCTGCTCCAACCTCACCCCATATAAGCCCTGCCTCCAATATCACCTAATGTAAGCTCTGCCTCCAATCTCACCATATGTAAGCCCCGCCTCCAATATCAACCCATGTAACTCTGCCTCCAATATCACCCCATGTTATCCATAGAGTGGTATTGGACCCCACCTCATGAACAATGCTACTGTCATCTCGTTACTCAATCCAGAATGGTGATTTCAAGGTAGCTGCGGAATCAACTTTTGGGACATAAAATCACATTTCAAACTGATTAATGAAATTACAATCCTGGTCTTGAAGAGGAGATCCCAAGAAGCCAATGTTGAAAATTTGGTGCAAAAATTCCAAAAATGGCGTGTTACAAGCATGCGTTTTGCAGTTTTATGCATGCTCGTAATTTCGTAATTTTTATATTTTCACTAATGATTTTCAACATTGCTATTCACACCTCATGATGAACAGTATAGCTGTCATTTCTCACATCCTGCTGGAAGTGTGTTTTGCACCTCTGCCGCGGAATGGGCGTCACTGTGTGAAATCAACTTGGCATTGGTTAACAAACTCACAGTGCCAGTGATCATGAAGGATTTCCCAAAAGCTCATGTTGAAAATTTAGTTAACAAATTCCAAAAATGACCAGGTTACAAGCGTGCATTCGCAGTTTCTATACCGCTAATAACTTCCCAGTTTTCAATATTTTCCCTCCTGGTTTTCAGCATTACCTTTTCCACCCCCTCATCAACATTATACAGCTGTCATTTTTACATCCTGCCCAAAACATGATTTTGCATCTGTGGTGCAGAATGCGCATTCACTGTACAAACTCAATTTTTGGGACACATTAATGAAATGGCAGTGACATTGTTCATGTCATGGGGTCCTCAAAATACCATGTTGAAAATTGGGTGGAAAGAATTATAAAACTGCCCGAGTAACATACTGTACGTCCGTGAATTGTAGCCACCGTGGTGACTCTAACTCAAAAACTATGCAAAATAGAGGTTTCTTCGACTTGTCATGCGTGGAGGTCTAGCTGTCATCATTACAATGACATCTGAATTGATTTTGTAGCTGCTATGGTTGCTGAGATATTGACACATTAGTGACACAGTTCCTTGACCTATATGGCTGCTGTACAGCTCCGTACTTGTATTTGTGAGGGCAGCGCAGGCCCGAGGCCCACACTCCCACAGATGCATATAGTTATGCAAAATGAGCAACTTGGTGGGGCGCAGAATTCACCAACACATGCTCTTTACTACTTATATTACACTTTTTCAAAAAGTAAGGACATTTATTACAAAAAACTTTATTAATGCATCAGCTAGGGTTAAACTGACATTAGGCATAATGGGGGTTTGAGGATCTACCCTCACATCTCATTTCCCCACTTTTGTCAGTTATAATAACTGATCATTAACTACTTTTACAATGAATATCAATTATATATAAATCGTGTGACCAGCCCGGTGGTGCAGAGGGATGAGGCAAGCAGCCCATTCCCCTTAAAACTTCCTATGCTATAGACTTTCTACCAAACTACATGCTCTGAAAGACTAGACCAGCTACTTAACCATGCTCTCAGCTGGTGCACTGGATGTGTCTTGGCTTTACAAGCAAAAGGTCAGGGCTTTGATCTCTAGATGAGTGCACTTCTATACTGCCTTATCAAGGAAAGTAAAAGAATTATGCAGTCACTATTATCATGGTTTCACCATGTCCTTCCTGTTTTCACTTGCTATACTGTTTCTACAATACCCCAACAATTACTAAAAAAAAATAAAAAATGTGGCCTCTTGGGTCTGCAAAATAGCACAGAGGTTAAAGCACTGAGTTACAAACCAAAATACCTCATAGTTCTAGGTTTGACTCCCACAACCACCAGATGTACATTGTTCCCTGAACCAGCAACTGCATGTGTCAGAGAATCTGATTTTGCCACAGAGTCAGCATGCAAGCCCGTCTCTAATATACCCCATGTAATCTCCACCTCCAATCTCACTCCATGTAAACCCTCCTCCAATATAGCTAATGTAAGCCCTGCTTCCAATATTAACTCATGTAAGTCCTGCCCAATTTCACCCTATGTAAGCCCTGTCTCCATCATCTCCTAATGTAAACCCCACCTCCAATATCACAGAATGTAAGTTCTGTCTCCAATATCACAACATGTAATCTCCACCTCCAATATCAACACATGTAACCCCACCTGCAATATTACCCTATGTTAGCCATAGGGTGGTATTGGACCTCATCATGAACAATGCTACTGTCATCTCGTTACTCAATCCAGAATGGTGATTTCACAGTCGCTGCACGAATCAACTTTTGGGACATAAAATCACCTTTCAGAACTGATTAATGAAATTACAATCCTGGTCTTGATGAAGGAGGTCCCAAGAAGCCAGTGTTGAAAATCTGGTGCAAAAATTCCAAAGATCACCGTGTTACAAGCATCGTTGTGCAGTTTCTACACATGCTTATAACTTAGCAATTTTAATATTTCACTCCAGATTTTCAACACTGCAATTTTCACACCTCCTTATGAACAGTATAGCTGTCATTTCTTACATACAGCTGGAAGTGTGTTTTGCACCTCTGCCACAGAATGATGCATCACTGTGCGAAATCAACTTCGGGATGGATTAACAAAATCACAGTGGCAGTGTTCATGAAAGGATTTCCCAAAAGCTCATGTTGAAAATTTGGTTAACAAATTCCAAAAAAACAGGTTACGATGAGTGCATTGTGCAGTTTCTATACACTCATAGCTTTGCCAGTGTTCCATATTTTCCCTCCTGGTTTTCAACATTACCCTTTTCACACCTCCTTATCAACATTATACAGCTGTCATTTTTTACCTACCCAAACATGATTTTGCACCTCTGGTGCAGAATGGCGCATTCGCTGTATGAACTCAACTTTGGGATAGAGTAATGAAATGGCAGTGACATTATTCATGTCATGGGGTCCTCAAAATACCAGGTTGAAAATTGGGTGGAAAGAATTGTAAAAATGCCGAGTTACATACATCCAGTGAATTGTAGCCACCGTGGTGACTCTAACTCAAAAACTATGCAAAATAGGGTTTCTTTGACTTGTCATGCATGGAGGTCTAGCTGTCATCATTACAATGACATCTGAATTGATTTTGTAGCTGCTATGGTTGTTGAGATATTGGCACATTAGTGGCATGCTCCTTGCCCTATATGGCTGCTGTACAGCTCCATACTTGTATTTGTGAGGGCAGTGCAGAGCCGAGGGCCCACACTTCCACAGCTAGGGTTAAACTGACAAAAGATAGAAATGAGATATTAGGATAGAGACCCATCCCCAACAACCCATCCCCCTCCTCCACAGACCGACAGATGACAGGGTGTGCCCAGGGGTCGGGAGGCCTAGCTCTCCCATTCTCTTTAACTGTATCATGTCAACCTGTTAACACATGGAATGGGGTGAGAGTTGGGCTTTGTGATCCCGTGGCATACCCGGTGTCTTTTCGTTCTGTGGAGAATGGGGTATGGCATAATGGGGGTTTGGGGATCTACCTCACATCTCATTTCCCACTTTTGTCAGTTTAACCATAACTGATGCATTAACAAAAGCTTTTGCAATGAATATCAATTATATATAATCATGTGACCAGCCCGGTGGTGCAGAGGGATGAGGCACTGGACACCTTACCTCGTGCCACGCCGGTGACCCATGTTCGGGAATCAGCATGGGCAGCCAGAGGATGGCAGAGGTGGAGAGGGGTTGAGCATCCAATTGACTGCTCTCCCTCTTCAGGAGGGGCCTCCAGTGGTCAGCATGCTTCTGGCCCCTAATGGAGGCTGGGGGCAGTGCATTGAAGCTGCAAGAAGAGGCTGAGATGGGGCAGGCACCCAGAGGAGCTTGTGTGGATGCATGTGCAGGCCTCCACTGGTGTCATTGCACACCGTCTCACATAAGGGGTGCAATGAGAAAAATGGTCCTGCAGTTGATCAGGATGAAGCAGCCACTCACTGCAGGCCCCAACATTGAATGGCACTCACCGAACTGGATCCTGGTAGACTTGAGTTGAGCTAGTGAGGCTCCTCACTGCGCTACCCCAGCACAGGGGTAATACTTGGGGAAGAGTGGGAGCTGTCAGATGTTGGGTTATGGTGCTGGATGGGTGGCTGGAGATGGGTGCCGACACCACCCCTGGTCTGCACCCATCTCCAGCCACAAGGGAAGAAATAGATCAACATCTATCTATCTATCTATCTATCTATCTATCTATCTATCTATCTATCTATCTATCTATCTATCTATCTATCTTAAGGTAGTACGGTAGTGCTACCATATATAGTTGAGGAGCCATGTACATGTTAAACCTATAATTTTGCACCTTAATAACTTTGCAACTGTTCAATGGATTTGTCTGAAATTTGGAATACATGATTAAGAACCATACATCTTGGGATCTGCCAACTTTCATACTGTTCGGATATATGGCTGCAGGTTATTAAGCATGATCTGGTTAGCGCGTTTATGCTTTGGAATTCTTTGCTCATCTCTACAGGTTGCGGGTTCTTGTGACCAGTCCAAAATCTTCAGAGAATGAGCAGCTGGGGTCCCAATATGCCTTTGAAGATTTCGTGAAATATATTAAACAGTTCAAAGTTATTCAAAAACTATTTTCCACTATAAGTCAATGGGAAAAGTTAACAAAAGTTTGACAGTATCGCAATTGCAGTTTTACTTTGCAAATGGCCTTTTACTGTCACAAATCTGCAATTTTGTTTTCAGTTGGTCATCAGAAAAATGCTTGGTATTTAAATTTGGGACCCTCTAGCAACCTAATTATTTTTGTATTCACTAGTCAGACCCCAAGGATGCTATGCATGTCTTTATATTGAGGTAAAACACCCTAGAAATATGTTTTTCAAATTTCTGGAAAAGTACTTCCATAAAGTACTTTCACATTTACAACACTGTTGCATGAATTTGTGAAAGCTTCCACAAAGTTCGACACTACTTTTTCCAGGCTGTGGGAAAATGGCAGCAATTCTTTGCCATCCTGCTGCAAAAACGGTTTGGTCTTTTGGGCTGAAATTTGAGAGGAACACAGCCAACATCTCACAGATGTGCCTTTCAGTGTTTTGGTGAAAAATATTACAGGGTTGCAAAGTTACCGCACTCCAAAATTGACACTTTTCCCATAGGATAACATTACGCATCTGCCGCATTACAGGAATCCTTTGCCACCCTGCTGCAAAATAATGGTTTGGTCTTTTGGGATGAAATTTGGAGGAAGAAAGCCAACATCCCACAGATGTGCCTTTTAGTGGCTTGGTGAAAAACATTACAGGAGTCAAAGTTATGGCATTCGAACTTCTCTTTTTCCCCATAGGATAACATTACGGTGAGATACAGACTTTTACGTCAGAAAATGCTTACCCCCTAAAGGGGGTTAAAGCAAAAATATCCAGGAAAGTCATAAATCATATGCTTTTACATTTTTTCTATGTCGTACGGTTCCTGAGATATAAGCAATTTAGTATTCCAACTCCTCATTTTCTGCTCCAAGACCCATTATTATGCATACATTCTTTGTACTCACTGTCTTTTCTATGCAGCTTTAGGAAAACCAGTCTGTGCACTTACATTTCTGTTACCCTACCGCTTCTGCTTGCGGTTCCGTACCCATTTCACTTACTGTTCCTGTCTGCAGCACCATGTGCATTACCCTTTGCATTTTCATTTGCGCTTGTGTTTGTATTATTTTAACCATTTGTGTCTACAGTACTGTTTATCTTTTTGTTTCACTTGCGTCACCATGCGCATTACCATTTGCATTTGGGGACACTCTGTTACTATGTTACAAGACATCACGTGGAGGCCCCGCTCCTGCTGCCACATTACATTCACTATTTCTCATTATCATTCTCAAAATAAGGAAATTATAGGCAAAATCTGTTTAATGCATTAGTTAAGGTTGTTCCAGCGACAAAACTGGGGAAATTCGATTGTTAGGGTTGAAAGCCCCGTTGGACCCCTCTCCACACCCCACGGTATCGGGGTATGCGTTGGGTTGTCAGTCCTAACTCTCTCCCATTCCCCTATACCTCTGCTTCTTCACATCTGATGGGCTGAGAGTTAGGGCGGCAACTTATCGCGCGATGCCGGTTGGGGTATGTGCGGGAGTGGGGGCCAGAAGCGTCTTTCAATCCTAAAACTGAATTTCCTCACTTTCGTCACAGTGGAACAACCTAACTAATGCATTAAATGGAGTTTTGCCTCTAATATATAAATATATATCTATCTATCTATCTATCTATCTATCTATCTATCTATCTATCTATATTTATACAATAGAGGTGGCTGATAAACATCACAGATAAAAGCATGTATTCTCACAAGAGTGATGTAAAAGTTGCTCACATAGGAACTGTGGTAGATATGCAGATTTACACCCACAGTTCCTATGTCAGCAACAGATATTCTCACAGTTGCTATGTCATGAAGAGTAAAAGTGCAGGCAGCTCTGTTTCCTAGCAACTAAAGCAAATGAGACTCACCTGTGAAAATCATGAAAGCTTTACAGAAGTAGAGCGAGTTATCCATGCAGTGCAGTACACAGCTGTTAGTAATTCACACAACAGTATTAAAAACTTCACAAAAGCCCGATACGAAACACTACGGAAGGCATTGAAACAGAACCTACACATACAATACAACATAGATAAAAATAGTAAAGCCATGGATAAATATGTGAAAGCGAGCACATCACAGTGGAATACGGAAGGATTCCATGGAGCAACTGAAGAAAATGCAGAGCATAGAAACGAGCAGCAGGAAATATTATTAATGACTCGCAATTGAACTGGATACTGAGCCTCTATTAGACCTGACGCCACTAGAAATCCATCCCGAATGTGTGCGATCCACAAAGAACTCCTCGACAGCATCAACAGGATTTCTAGACAGTAGTTATATTGATCAATATATTGAATCAGCAAAAATGAGAATACAGACGGAAAAGCGGAATGTGATGTTAGCAATTTTCAAAGTATCTGAAAGAGCAGTTCAATATGACAACACCCATGGAATTTCTGCCTGCACATGATTTAAACAACCTTCTGTGTCACTACTTCATTCAGTGCCAAAAAAGAAGCGTTCTCAGTATGAGCCCTTAAGCTTGAGAGCTGAATTTAAAGTTATGAGACACTTGAAAAAGCACCAGTATCCTGAATCGCTATCCACTTCCCTGCATTTCTAAAGTGTAGAGATTTTTGCTGTCCAAACAAAAAAAATTAAAGGAGGATGGTAAAGGAACAGAGCGTTTGCTGCTGACGAACTCACTGACACCTTAATTAATGATCTGTATGAAAAGATGTACTGGGACCAAAAACTCCACAGTCACTCTTAAATACTAAGTGGCTCAACACAACAATGTTCTTTGGTATCCGGGAAACTCTGAATGTAGGAATTTGAAATGGGAGATATAAAATTATGCTCGGATGACAAAGGAGACAAATACATAGAATATTCCCAGGAAAGACAAACGAAAACAAGGACTGGCAGTAACACAAAAAGACATTCGCATGTGAAAACCACGAGCATATGCCATTGCTAACAGAAAGAAGTGTCCTGTGGCAAACTTTATATTTTATATGGAGAAAAGACCTGCCAAATTCAATTATGACTCTGTCCCTCTTTTTAGCAGTAAATCACCAATATAAACTGGCAGGTAACAACTGCTGGTTCAAACAACAAGCACTGGGTGTAAATACCGCCGCTACCATGTTGAAAACGATGATACAAACTGCAGGCATCCAAACAGACAGGAAGCTTACCAATCACTCCTTAAGGAAACACCTGGTACAGAAACTAATGGATAGTAATGTACCTCCAATGGAAGTAATACAGATTTCAGGACACAAATAACTGCAGTCGCTAATGATTACTCCAAACTGAATGTACACAAACAGAAAATATCTCTAATCTACTGAGCAACCATTTTGACTCAGAGCCATCTACCTCTGCTGAATGTAAAGCTGCACTGGAACACCACAAAACATCTACCTTACAGAATGAGATGCCAGCTTCTGTCCCACATCCTCGACGTGCAGAAAAACAGAAAACATACAAGAAAATAAAAAAGAATTTCACATTTACGAAGCAATGTCCACGTGTTTCAGCAGTCCTACAATTTCTACTACAAACATTACATTCAATATCTATCAGAGTAAGCAGTAATACTTTGTACCACAGTTAACTGGGAAAGTAATATAGTAAACTCTCACTAACACGTAAAGTGCTGCACATGTTAATAAATATTGTTTTTTACAGGTCACTCAAAAGCCCTCCTCAGAAGAAAGCTAAGCAGATGTTGTTTTGCGGGACAGCGGATTAGAACCTGTTACCTGAGAATCATGGCAGTCAAAATGTCCGAAGTCCAGCGCCTTCAATGGGTCCCTTCACGAAGTCACAAAACACTGTCACAAGCAGCACATACAAATATAAATAAACTGCAAAAAAATAAACGCTAAGTAAATAAAGTTGTTCCATGCACTATAAGCACACCAAATGCTGTATACCGAAAAGAAATGTAAGTGCACGCCCAGGCACACAAAATGAACCAATCACAGTAAAAACCATGCTGTCACTCACAACCAACAACCAATCATTACACAACAACAATAACCAATGAGCTGCATTTCTACCCCAGTTCACACACCTTAGCCAATGAAAACTGCTATAATACCCAATCACAAAGAAGAAACAACATCCATTCATAAAAACATCAGTATCCACAAGCAAAGCAGCCTCATTACAATGGGCACTACTAATATGTAAAATAACACCCAGTTTCATCACTAAAACCTGCTATTCAGCAACACCTACCAAACCTACCCTATTGTATCATCGACACATGATGGGGCTGAGTGGGATATGTAAAACTCTGCAAGACTGACAATATTTTACATATCACTCAACCCATCATATCTATATATATATATATATAAAATCATGAAGATTAGGCACCCTCAGCGTGTGGTGCCGATAAACTACAGATGGGAAGTGGTTTGATTAAAAAAATACAGAGCAATCAGCTGACTCTAACACAAAGTATAAGCGTCTTTAGTGGAACCCAGAAAAACAGAAGAGATAAAAACAAATCAGTGCATTGCCTAAGATTTGAATCCAGGCTACCAGAATTCTGTTCAAATAATAAATGAGCAATACTCAAATATTGTGCTGTTGTTATACTCATGCTTCTAACAGCAAGCAGCCCATTGCCTTTAAAACTTACTATGCTATAGGCACTTATTACTGAACTACATGCTCTTAAAGACTAGACCAACTAGTTAACCATGCTCTCAGGTGGTGCACTAGATGTGTCTTGGCTTTAAACAAAAGGTCAGAGCTTTGATCTTTAGATGTGTGCTTCTATACTGCATTATCAAGGACACACAGGAATTATGCAGTCACTATTATTATGGTTTCACCATGCCCTTCCTGTTTTCACTTGCTATACTTTTTCTGCTACAACGCCAACAATTACAAATAACAGAAAAAACCGTGGCCTCTTGATGGGGTCTGCAAAATAGCGCATAGTTTAAAGCATTGAGTTACAAAGCAAAAGACCTCCAAGCCCTAGGTTTGAATCCCACAACCACCAGATGTACATTGTTCCCTGAACCAGCAACTGCATATGTCAGAGAATCTGAAATTTGCCACATAGTCAGCAAGCAATTCCCACCTCAATATCACCCCATGTAAGGTCTACCTCTAATCTCACTCCATATAAGCCCCACCTCCAATATAACCCATATAAGCCCTGCCTCAATATCAACCCATATAAGTCCTGCCTCCAATCTCACCCCATGTAATCCCTGCTCCAATATCACCCAATGTAAGCTCCGCCTCCAATATCACCACATGTAAGCCCACCTCAATACCAACCCATAACCCTGCCTCCAATATCACCCCATGTTTTTCATAGGGTTGTATTGGACCCACCTCATGAACAATGCTACTGTCATCTCGTTTCTCAATCCAGAATGGGGATTTCACAGTCGCTGCACGGAATCAACTTTCGGGACATAAAATCACCTTCAGAACTGATTAATGAAATTACACTCCTGGTCTTGATGAGGGAGGTCCCAAGAAGGCAGTGTTGGAAATTTGGTGCAAAAATTTCAAAAGGGCCGTGTTACAAGCATGCATTGCGCAGTTTATACGCCTGCTCGTAACTTCACCAATTTTTAATATTTTCTCTCCAGATTTTCAACATTGCCATTTTTTCACACCTCCTGATGAACAGATTAGCTGTCATTTTCACATCCTGCTGGAAGTGTGTTTTGTTCCTCTGCCGAGAATGGCGAATCGCTGTGCTAAATCAAATTTCAGGATGGATTAACAAAATCACAGTGGCAGTGTTCATAAAGGGATTTCCCAAAAAGCTCGTGTTGAAAATTTGGTTAACAAATCCCAAAAATGACCAGGTTCACGAGCATGCATTGAGCAGTTTCTTTGCTCGCTCATAACTTGCCAGTTTTCATATTTTCCCTCCTGGTTTTCAGCATTACCCTTCTCCACACCTCCTCAACAACATTATACAGCTGTCATTTTTGCATCCTGTCCAAAACATGGTTTTACACCTGTGGTGCAATATGGCACATCCGCTGTATGAACTCAACTTTAGGGACAGATTAATGAAATGGCAGTAAAATTGTTCATGGCGTGGGGCCCTCAAAATACCATGTTGAAAATTGGGTGAAAAGAATTCTAAAAATGCCGAGTTACATTGATCCACTGTATTGTGGCCACTGTGGTGCCTCTAACTTGAAAACTATGCAAATAGAGGTTTCTTTGACCCATCGTGCATGAAGATCTTGCTGTCATCATTACAATGACATTTGAATTCTTTTAGTAGCTGCTACGGTGGCTGAGATATTGGCAAATTAGTGCGTTGGTTCCTTTCCTATATGACTGCTGTATAGCTCCATACTTGTATTTGTGAGGGGCAGCACAGAGCTCAGAGGGTCCACACTCTCACAGATGCATATAGTTATGCAGAAATAAGCAGCTTGCAGGAGCGCAGTGTCCACCAACACATGCTCTTTACTAGTTATATTACATTTTTCAAAGTAAGGAAATTCATTAAAAGCAAACTTTGTTAATGCAGCAACTAAGGGTTAAACTGACAAAATGTAGGAAATGAGATGTTAGGCTAGAGCCCATCCCCAACACCTCATCCCCATCCTCCACAGACCAACAGATGGTGGGGTGTGCCCAGGGGTCAGGAGGCTTAGATCTCCCACATTCTCTTTTACTGTAGAATGTCAACCTGTTTACACATTGAATGGGGTGAGAGTTTGGCTTTGCGATCCCGTGGCATACCTCGGTGTCTGTCGGTGTATGGAGGATGGGGGTATGGGGTAGTGGGGTTAGAGCTCTACCCTCACATCTCATTTCCCACTTTGTCGTTTAACCTTAAGTGATGCATTAACAACTTTTTTACAATGAATATCAATTATACATAAATCGTGTGACTGGCCTGGTGGTGCTGAGGGCTGAGGGACTTTACACCTTTTCTCGCTCCATGCCGATGACCGTGTTTGGGAATAAGCATGGGTAGCCGGAGAATAGGCAGGGGTGGAGTAGGATCGAGCATCTGAGGACTGATCTTCTCTCTGGGAGGGGACTTCAGTGGTCTCCTTGCTCTGGCCCTAACAGAGGCTGGGGACACAGTGGGAGCTGCCAGATGTTGGGGTGCAGTGCTGGATTGGTGGCTGGAGATGGGTGCCAACACCACCCCCAGTCTACACCAATCTCCAGCCACCAATGAACAAATAGATACAAATTTATATACATACATATATATATATATATATATATATAAACATGAAGATTGGGCACCCTCTCGTGTGTGGTGCTGATAAACTGCAGATGTGGAAGTGGACTGATTAAGAAAATGCAGGCAATCAAGCTGACTTTAATACAAAGTATACACATCTTTAGTGGATCCCAGAGAAACAGAAGAGATAAAAACAAATCAGTGCATTGGCTAAGATTTGAACCCAGGCTACCAGAATTCTGTTCAAATAATAAATGAGCAATACTCAAATATGGTACTGTCATTATACTCATGTTCTAACAGCAAGCAACCCATTCCCTTAAAACTTACTATACTATATACTTATTTGCCACATAGTCAGCATGCAACCACCTCCAATAGCACCCCATGTAAGCTCCGCCTCAATCTCACTTCATGTAATCCCCACCTCCACTATAACCCATGTATGCCCCACCTCCAGTATCAACCCATGTAAGCCCTGCCTCCAATATCACCAATATAAACCCCACCTGCAACATCACTGCAGGCTCAGAACTTGTAAATTCAAATTAAATGACTTTTGAATGAATTAATATTTTCACCAAACCAACACTGGATTGGTCTTTGGGCAACCCTCTTGCTACCCTGAACATTACAGACCAAAATTCCAAACAGTGTGACTGCAGCATGATGAAAAAAATAAGCAAATGGGCAAAACAAGGTGAAAAACTCATTTTTGGTGCTTCGCTGAATGAAAACCACAAATCTGATCAAAATGAAACTTGGCAAAGAAGAGATCTACCATCAAGACTGTGCATTCTGACTTTTGTACAAATCTGTTTGAGCAGTTTGCAGTTATTAACGTGCAAATTTGAGTTTTAACATTAAAATGCCCACTCAACCATAACTACAGGAGCACGACCCGCCCCATAATATATATATATATATATATATATATATATATCAGTATATACATATATATTCCAGTGTGCAGTGAGTCCACAATAGTTAGTTGAGTACCCATTTAAGATCAAACTCTGAAATGTGGTAGCTTAATAACTTTGCCACTGTATGACAGATTTGCCTGAAATTTGGCATGCACAGAGCAGTATGATACATCTCTGGATCTGCCTTGTGTCATAATGGTTGGATATATCGTTGCAGAGCTACATAGTGCTGAAGAATGTGGTAATACGCTTTTTGCACATTCTTTGCTCGCACCTACAGGTTGCATGGTCTGTGTGATCAGTCCAAAACCTTCAGGGAAGATGCAGCCATGGTTCCCAATGTGCCTTTTGAAGAGTCTGTGTAAAAATAGTAAGCGGTTCAAAAGTTATTTAAAAAAGTTTCCCATTATAGTCACTGGGAAAAGTTAACAAAAAGTTTGATAGTGTTGCATATGCAGTATTTAGTGTCTCAAATGACCCTGTAGTGTCACAAATCTGCCATCTTGTTTTCAGTTGGTGGTCACAGAAATGCTTGGCATTCAATTTGGGACCCTCTAGGGAGACAATTCTTGCTGCGTTCACCTAGTCGAGTCCTGAGAATGCTAGCCATGTCTTTTTGGGGGTTAAACACCCCAGAGATATGTTTTCAAATTTTTGTAAACAGCAGTGTCACAAAGTATTGTCAGCATTCGACATTTTCATGATTTTTTATGAAAGTGTCGCAAATCACGACACTACTTTGCGATACTATGCCCAAAAGAATAGGAATGTTTTGCCACCCTGCTGCTAAAGAATGGTTTTGTCTTTTGGGCTGAATTTTCGGAAGAAAGCCAGATCCCACAGATGTGCCTTTTGGTGGTTTTGCTGACAAAATAGTAGAAGGCTGCAGAGTTACAGCACTCCAAAGTTGACAATTTTTCCCATAGTCTAACATTACAGTGTCCGTCAAGCCTTTCTGACCCGTATCTTGAAAAGCTTCAAGATACAGACTTTTCATTGCACTAAACTAGCCAGAAAAGTCATAAATAATATGAGATTTTAATTTTGTTTCTACATCTTATGGTTCCTGAGATGTAAGCAATTTAGATTCCAAGTGTTCATTTTCTGCTCCGAGACCCATTATTATGTATACATTCTTTGTATTCAGTGTGTTTCTGAATGCAGCTTTTGGGGAAAAAAAGGGTATGCATTTCCATTACTGTTACAGTTAGCATTCCGCTTGTATTTCCTTAACCGTTTGCATTAGCATTCCCATTCGCCACTGTGTGTGTTACCCTTGCATTTGTGTTTGCACTTGCATTTGCATTACTGCTAACATTCGCATTTCATTACTGTTTTGTTTGTGTTTCCTTTTTGCATCACCGTGTGCATTACCATTTGCGTTTGTGTACACACTTCCGTTTGCATTTCTATTTCCTCTGACGTCATCGTTGGTGTTACTGTCAGTGTTTGTGTTTCAACTGCACTACCATGACCATGTGTATTACGATTTGCATTTGCATATGTGCTTGCATTTGAGTTCCTGTTACTGTTCCTTTTGGCAACATCGTTGGTGTTACCGTAACCGTTTGCCTTTTCAATTGCATTACTGTTACTGTTTGTGTCTTCATCACCATTTTCATTTCTGTTGGCCTTAGCATTTGTGTTTTTGTAGCATTTCCATTGTTGATTTCATTACTGTTTCCTTCTGTGTCACCATTGCCATTACCGTTTACATTTCTGTTTGTGTACCCAATTTTCATTTCCTCGGTCATACAATTTTGTGCAATGATAACAAACAATTACATGGTGGGCCCCGATGCTCCACCACCACATTCCATTCACTGTTTATAATGCACATTCTCAAAGAAGGAAATTCATGGCAAAAACTCTGTTTAATGCATCAGTTAAGGTTGTTCCACAGCGACAAAAGCGAGGAAATTCAGTGTTGGGGTTGAAAACCCTAACTGCACATTCCTCCCACCACCACCACCACACGCACACACACACATACCAGCAGAGGAGGACCAAGTCAACACAACCAATCACACACATCAACCACCAGGTAACAGAATAATATACAACTATGTAAATCATGAAACCACACCCATGCTCCCATCGGACCTGTTGCTTGGAGTCGTCACTGCTAACTCTCATCCTGGACATTCCTCACACTGCTAAACACATATCACTACAGACAACTGCACATCTTGGGCCCACGCTGCCACCAACACATAGCACAGACTACACATATGGTATTTTGGGGTTCGCAAGATCCAAAACAGGATTTTGCACAATCCCTGAAATACTTTAAAAATACTTTCACAAATCACGAAAGTGTCGTGCTGTCACACTTTCATCTTTGTGAAAGTATTTTGTAATATGCTCTAATGACTTCACATCTTTTTCATCATCCTGCAAGCAAACAGTTGTGTCCTTTGGCCTCAAATTTTGCAGGATGGCAAGACCTTTCCCACAGATGCCTTTTTTCTGCTGTTGTGCTACAATACTTAAGGATTACAAATTTACACTGTTCCAAAATTGAGCAATTTGACATAGCTAACATTGCAGCACCCATATGCCTTCGCCACACATATGTTGAAAACAAAGCTAGGTACACCTTTTTCAGCATTGCCAGCTTGGTTCACCTTTATGTGAACTAATCTTGAAGAACAACTTTGTAAATAATACATGATATCTAAAGTTGGATTTCGCCACTTCCTACAGTAACACAGGTATACACCTCCTGCTGGATGTGTGTGATTGGTTGTGTTGCCTTGGTCCTTCCCTACTTGCATGTATGTGTGTGTGTGGTGGGGTGGGGTGGAGAATGCACAATTAGGGTTTTCAACCCTAATACCAAATTCCTCGCTTTTGTCGCTGTGGAACAACCTAAGTGATGTATTAAATGGAGTTTTTGCCATGAATATATATATCTAGATAGATAGATAGATAGATATGATAGATAGATAGATAGATAGATAGATAGATAGATAGATAGATATATGTAATAGATAAACCACTCTGAGGTGTATGGTCGTGCTTTGATATATGCATGCCTTGGTGTGCGTTGATACACATGAGGCCACAGGCCGAGTGTGTCAACCACCAAGGCATGCGATATCGGAGCGACCACCACCTCAGCATGGTTTATCTATCTTATAAAACGCCAAAATTGTTTTGAGGGGGTAAAAGCGCGGGTGTGTGGTCGGCTCTGATATCGTACGGTCATGTTGTGGCACTCATCCAATAAAAGCAACAATTTCCTATCCATTTATATATATATATATTATAGTGGCATGGTAGTGCCACTATAGTTAGGGTTATTGTAGGTAGTTTAATGTTAAACCTCAAATTTTGCACTTTAATTACTTTTCAATTAATTACTGTTTAACAGATTTGCACAAAATTTGGTATGCACTGTTCCATGAGGAAGAACTCTTGACATACCAAGTTTCATTTCAAACAATTTGCAAATTTTGTTCTGCAAATAGTGAAAAAATGTAAAAGTCACTTTTTCACCTGTTTTGACTGTTTTTCCTCATCATGCTGTAGCCACACCATTTGCAATTTTGGTCTGACAGTTTCTGGGTAGAATGGGCTTGTCCCAAAGAACAAGCCAACATTGGTATGGTGAAAAATATTTCTCTGTTCCAAAGTTATTCATTTTGAAATTTTGGGTTCTCGTATGCTCAGTTCAGTCATTTGGATTGCTGCATAGTGCGAAAGAGATTAAGGGCTCATGAAAAGGTTTTGACAGCTCACAAGACGGATTCATTAAATCCTCTTCATGAGAAAAATTCCCTTTCTCGAGCCACCATCTTGTTTCAATTTTCTATGCCCAACCAAAACATTGTAACTTTGCCGAGGAATCCAAGCATGGATTTTGTTCATGTGGATGTCGTTTACAGTTCTCTGCCTTTGGTTTATTTTGCTATATTTAGAACATTTATATTGAATTTTTAAAATCTCTTTTCACAATTCACTTCCAATTCCTTGTCGCGATGTGAAAAGGTTTTGACACCTCATGAAAGGGATTTTGTACAGGTCATGAAAGGGACTGGGTTATCAGACCAGATGGCCCTGCAGGTAATCCTTTTCACAATGAAAAAGGGATTTGACACCCCACAAAGGGATTCGGCTCACAAAGGGATTTTGATACCTCACAAAAAGATAAATTTTTCAAATCCCTCTTTGTGAGCTGTTAAAATCCTCTTATGAAACAAATCCCTTTTTGTGAGCTGTCAAAATCCCTTTTTGTATCACAAAAGGGAATACCTGCAAGGTCATATGGTTTGACAACTCAATCCCTCTTCATGAGCTGTTAAAATCCATTTTCACGAATCAAATCCCTTTTGACAAGCTGTCAAAATCCTTTGCATCACTAAAAGGATTTCTAGCATAGCCATCTGGACCAACAATCACAAAAGTGATTTTGACACCTCAGGAAAAGGGATTCAACTTGCAAAGGGATTTGACAGCTCACGAAAGGATTTCAAAGTTACTGTTTCTTTGCCACTTCACTGCAAAGAAACAGTTAGAAACTGGGATGAAATTTTCAGGGTAGAAAGGGCTTGCCCTGCCCCACAGATGTGACTTTTGCTGGTTTGGTGATCAAATTTACATTGCATGCATAGTTACAACATTTTGAAGTTTAGAAATTTCCCATAAGATAACATTATTGTGGATGTAGTACCTTTCAGTATCTATATCTCAAAATGGTTCAAGGTGACGGTTTTTTGCTAAACACAGCTTTGTACACCTTTAGGTGTACTAACCATGCATGCAGGTTGCCAGGACATGATTACAGCTGTGGTGTATTTTTCCAAAGTTGCTATGGTTACTGAGTTTGCACCATTTGCATCACAGGGTTACTTGGAATATCACCTGGTCAGCACTGTGTATCTACACTTACCGGGTAGGTGGGAGCTCAGGGCCAGGGCCCTGCACACCCACATATGGATACTCATTTTGCAGTAATGGGAGTGCAGTACCCTCCATTATGCAGTACACGAGTGCAGGGCCCAGACAGCCCTGTGCTCCACAGGAAGATGACAGGTCATTACAATGTAGCTACAATGTTAGATAGATGTGAGCCCAGGCCTATAGGACCCTGCAAGCCCTGAAAATTGATACCATTATGGAGTAATGGGAGCATGTTAGGAGTGCAGGATACCATTATGAAGTGATGGGAGCATGATGGGAGATGCAACCACAGCATACTCTAGACTAATGGAAGTGCAGAAGTTACACTTCTCAAAAGTAAGAAATTCATTGCCAAAAACTATGTTAATGTATCAGTTTGGATTGAAGCAACAAAGTAGGGAAATGAGGAGTTAGGGTTTTGAACTCTAACACCCCCACCTAACACTCCTTGAGTCATCAGGCCTGTCACCCTACTTCTATACTGGACCAGCTCAGCTTTCTTACACATGGAATGGGGTGAGAGTTAGGGACGATGATTCCAAGGCACACCCCAATACTTGTAGGTGTGTGGAGGGGTGTGGGTGGCATGGTAGGGTAGGGGTATTAGGGTTGGAAACCCTAATATCTTATTTCCTACTTTTCTTGCTTCAATCCAACTAACATATTAATAAAGTGTTTTTGCAATGAATATATGTATAGTGAAAACTTTGTTAATGCATCAGGTAGGACTAAAGGGACAAAAGTAGGGAAATGTGACATTAGGGTTTCCAACCTAACACTCCACCCTCTCTCTAGACCAAGAGGCATTGGGGTAGCATTGAGGTCATCATCCTAATGCTCACCCATTCCATTAGATAATCGCTTAGGTGGGTACAGTATAGAAGAATGTGGTGAGCATTAGGGTTGACAACCCCAATGTCACCCCTGACACCTCTTGGTCTGTGCAGGTTGGGGGGTGGGGTACCAGGGTTAGAAATCCTAACACAACATTTCCCTACTTTTGTTGCTTTAACCATAACTGATGCATGAAATAAGTTTTTGCAATTTATTTCCTTACTTTTGCAATAGTATACTCATATCCTATTTGATTATGGAAGCATAAGGCCCTCCAGGCCCTGCAGTCTCATTCTTCTATAGATGCATATATGTACACAGCTGTGGAAGAACAGTTCCGTCCCATGCCCTGCACTTTTATTTATAGGACAAGAGTGAAGAAATTGTCAGCATAGCCATGTTATTACCCTACCTGATGTACCCAATACAGAAAATATTCAAATCCCACAAAATATAATTCTCGCAACTGCAATGCCATTCTGCTCTACAGGTGAAAAACACATTTCAGCCAGTATTTGAAAATGACAGCTGTGACATACATTTGGTGGGAAATAATAAGTCTATGTTGAAAATTTGGTGTCAAAATATTTAAAATTTACAAAGTTATGAATGTGCATTGTAAAATTGCAACAAATGGCCATAACTCAGGCATTTTTGACATTTGTACCCAAATTTTCAACATGGCCTTCTTATGACCCCACCTCATGCACAACATCAGGCAAAATTGAGAAATCCACATGAAAAGGCAGTTTCATCAACTGACCTCAAAATCACCTTCCTGGCAGGTGTTGTGCAATGGCAGTCACATTATTCATGAGGTGGTGTTGCCAAAAGGCCATATTGAAAATTTGAAGTCAAAATCTTAAAAATGGCAATGTTATGCATAAAAGTTGAAACCCCTTTGAAATAGATTAAACCACATTTACCTTAGTTTCTCAT
Organism: Neoceratodus forsteri; assembly: GCA_016271365.2. Classification (NCBI taxonomy): domain Eukaryota; kingdom Metazoa; phylum Chordata; order Ceratodontiformes; family Ceratodontidae; genus Neoceratodus; species Neoceratodus forsteri. Next base: position 802,295,274 of record CM057458.1, read on the forward strand.
ATAGCAGTCATTGGTTCCGGCAGCAGAGGTGTCTTTGATTGGAGTGGGTCTTGAACCTGGGTCCTGTTCAGGTGAGTGAGATGTGTGTGGGGGTGTACTGGGGGTGTGAGGTGGTGGGTGCTGCGTGGCAGGTGGGGGTGTGGGGTGATTGGCAAGGGACAATTTTTTACAGCTGAAAACAAAAGCATCAATGGACCATTTTCTTTTTACAGCATTTGGCCACTTTGGGATTAATGACTTCACTGTATGAAGTAGCTCAGCACTCAAATTGGGTGATCCCAACCAATGGTTGTGCAGCCCTGAAATGAACACTGCCATTGCATAGCACTAGACTTGACAATCATAGTTACTTTAGTGAAGTAAGTCATGAATCATATGCCCAGACTTGTGTAGGTTTCGAACAAATGACTCCCAATAATCCAATTTATAAACAAACTATAGTCTCACAGCATACCACCAATGTGGCCTCAACAGAAGGCAAGTGGCTTGTAAATGAAATGAGCTGAATACATGCAAGCACATGGAAAGGGTTCAGTGCATTGGTTACATAGAAACATAGAATCTGACATCAGATAAGGTCACTTGGTCCTCCCAGCCTGTTCATTTTCTCTACCTATAATAGGAAAACAGGATTGCAGAGAGGATGGTTTATAATCAAAACAAATGTCCTCTGATGTCAGTCATATACATGTTTGTGAGTTGTATATAAATAAAATAACTGGATAGCCTGGGTAGAATCAAATATATGATCATTACTTGCTGGACTTAAAGGGACCATACTGCTCAGGAGTGGCATGATGTGGCAGGCTAACACATAACCCATGTCACGTCATTTCTGTTGCAATGATGTCACATGCATCATGGACAATATCACCAGTCATCACATGTATTAGCTCCCACCTGTGATCTGGGGACACACCTGCATATCAATGCAATGATAGAGGTATGCAAGAATGACCTGAGGATGTGAGCACCCACTGAACAATGAGCCTGTGCACATGTTTGCCTGGTTAAAGCATAATAATATCAACCCCACCGATGCATGGCTCTGCATATGCAAAGAATGTAAGTTATTGTGTTCACTTGCGTGCATGAGCAAGGAATATTTTGGAACAGTATGACTTTTGGAGGTGTGTGACCCTCATATCCAATGCAGTACTCCATGTAGCAGGCATGTCCATATGACACCAATGGATGTGCTAGCTGTCTATGACAGCAGTTCAGCTGCAGTAGTCTTCAGTTCAAAGAAAACCACCGCTGTAATCAATGGTGGTAAAGTGTCTGTGTTTAGCATATTGACGTCACCCAATTTCTCCCCACTGATGTTGAGTTGTCCAATCCCCTGTCAGCATGCTGCCTCTCCAGTTCATTTGCTGATGGAGAAGCTCATTCCCCATTGGCATAATGTCCCACCCTCGTGAGTAGTGTGCGAGGTGGGTGCCCAATTCCCTCAGCTCTTGCTCCCCTGAAAGAGACACATGTGTGTGCCAGCGTGGTGGCCAGTCCCCATTGTCTCCAGGTCCCCAACAAACACTGGGTGGCATGCTGGGAGCCCACCCCAGCATGCCAATCGTCCCTATAAATGTAAAAGGGTCTTGCAATGTCTTTTCATTTTTTTACCTGTGGAAACAGAAAATGGTCCCTCGTTTTCTCACGATGCCCCTCCCCAACCTGTACCCACCCTCTGCGCACCTAACCTCTCCACACAACCTCACCCCATACTTATCTCTGAGTCCAGTGCGGCAGTCTTTGGCAGAGCGGGAAAATGTCTGCACTCTTCAAAGCTGACCATGAACTGAAGAAATGCCAGTAAGCTGTATAATGGCATAAATAAGTTTTTCAACTTAGGTGGATATCTCAGCCATTTTTGAGAATTGTGGCACAAAATTTTCAACATGGGGTTCTTGGGACCCACCTCATGAATTCAACCACTGTCATGTGGTTATTCAGTCCGAAAGGCGATTTAATGGTCACTGCATGAATCACCTTTTCGGGACCCATTAATGAAAAGACAGTGCCACTGTTCCGGAGGTGGGTTCCTAAAAGGCTATGTTGTAAATTTGGTCAAAAATGACAGTGTTACAAGCATGTATTGTGCAGTTTCCATGCACCCTCGTAACTTCAAGAATTTGTAATATTTTCACTCCAGATTTTCAACATTCAAAATTTTCTCACTTCTTTATGAACAGTGCAGCTGTCATTTTTACACTGCCCTAAATGTGATTTTGCACATCTGGTGACAATGGCACGGTCACTGTGGAAAATCATTGTTTGGGACAGATTAAGAGAATCATAGTGACACTGTTCATGAGCAGAGGTCACAAAATGCATATGTTGAAAATCTGGTGAAAGAAGTCCACAAAATGACTACGATTCTGAGCATGCATTGCTCAGTTTCTACCACACTCATAACTTCAAGAATTTGTAATATTTTCCTCCAGATTTTCAATATTGCCATTTTGCACACTTCCTTATGAACAGTACAGCTGTCATTTTTCACATACTGCCCAAAATGCATTTTTGCACATCTGGTACACAAATGTCACGGTCCCTGTGGAAAATCAATGTTTGGGACAGTTTAAGAGAATCATAGTGACACTGTTCATGAGCAGAGGTCACAAAATGCATATGTTGAAAATTTGGTGAAAGAAGTCCATGAAATGACTGTATTATGAGCATGCATTGTGCAGTTTCCACATATGGTTATCGTTTGAGAATGTTTAATATTTTCACTCCAGATTTCCAACATTGCCATCTGTTCACACCTCCTATTAATGGTACTGCTGTCATTTTCACATCCTGCCCAAACTGTATTTTCACACATCTGGCACAGAATGGCATGGTCGCTGTGGGAAAGCAACATTCAGGACAGATTAACAAAATCACAGTGCCACTGTTCATGAGCAGTGGTCCCAAATACTTTATAAATTGGGGGTCACAAAAGGCCAAGTTTAAAATTTGTAGTGCAAATACCACCAAACGCCCGGGCATTAGGGTTTCTTACTCAAGCACTAGGTGGTTAAGCGACTCGCTCAGAGTCACATAGTGCATAAGTGGAGGTTGTGAGAATTAAACCCAGGTGTGGTCTGCTGGATATACCAAGCTCATTCACAGCTCATTACTCTAACCTCTAGGCTATACTGCCAGCAAATTAGCAATATCCTGTAATTTGGTGATACATACAAGCTTGTGACACTCGATTCAATTTTACGGGCTGGACCTGTATATCATAAGAGTTCTGTTTTGTTTTCTAATCCCACTAAACCCATAAATTGTTGTTTCTATGAAAACTGGATTGCAGGGGATATATTGTATATTTTAGACAAGTTCAATCCCCTTTCTTTGTCCACATAACTGTGGTAAATGATTGGAATTGATGGAGGCGGGATTTGCAATAAAATTATTTTGCTCAGTGCCAGAACAGAATATGTGATGTTAGACACAACAGTGCATGGACAGTATAATATAACTTCTGGTATATAAAGGACTTTTCTTGTGTTTAAGCTTGGAAATCCTCACAGATCACTAAAAATGTATTTTTACTCTGTGTAAAGATAATGGCTGTGTCATTGTTACCCAGCCTCAGGAGTTTACCTTGTTGCTCGTGGTTGGGCTTAACTGCTGACATCTATACTGAAGTTAGCAGACACCAAAACTCCTAACACATTTGTATGAAGACTGAATGCTCTAGATTGATATAATTCCATGCCATCATTCATTTTCACCTTGGCGGCCAATGTATCAGGTTAAGCAATGGATGTTTCAGACTTCATATGGAGCTGCTGGAGGAAATGGGTTGATAACTGGCTCTTAATATTCTTTATTAAATATTCCTATGTGAAATAACTGCATTCTTAACAATATGATCATCACCGGCCTGGTGGTGCTGAGGTTGAGGTGTTGGATGCCACACACTCGCCCACGCTGGTAACCCGAGTTCGAGGCGAGATCAGGTGCTGGGGTCAGCAGGGAGGATTGGATTGAGCACCTGCTGAGCTGCTCACCTATCCCAGGGGAGTGTACTGGGAGTCTGGCACTCTGGTGGTCCCTGGTGGAGATCAGGCAACGAGAGTGCTGGGCTGCACATATAGCATGGCCGACACTGACAAGGTCGCGTGCACCATCGCATCAGGGTGTGTATATGCAGGAGGGTGGGGAAGCAGCACAGAACAAAGGAAACAACTGGCTCATGGGTAGGCAATGGCACCAGTCCCCATGCCTCCACCAGGTTCTCTCAGCTGGCCTTCCAGTTCCTCCCTCAGGGCCCACCTGCAGTTGGAGTCTGCCTTGTAAGAGATCCTGAAGAGGTGACAGGCTACCCTCCCCGGACAGGTGAAACTGGGGTGCTGGCTGCAGGATCGGGGGAGAGGAGGCTCAGTCTGAGAGATCCACAGGTGGGCAGGATAAGGACCAGATGCCTGAGAGATGACTCCATGAGCCACGAACCGAGTGAAACAAATAAAAAAAAAAATCGATCATCATCATAAATGTACATTTATTGTATTTCTGTATAGTAAAACTGATTTACAAAAGTCCCATTAGAGAGAGAGGAAAGAGGACCATACCTCTCAGCTTTCCCTGATTTTAAGGGATGTCCCTCATTTTGCCTCAGAATGTTACTGTCCCTCCCACAACTTGTGTTTCTCTGACTGAACAGTGGGTATACGGTATGCTCACAATATTGTCAAACAGAGTTACAGACTTGCACTTCTGCAGACAAAGTATTTTACATCAATACTCTTAATGCTGCCTGCTTCTGGGGATAGAACCAATTGTTCAACTGTATCCCTTATTTTAATTCTTTGTCACTAATTTTTAAGCCATGTCCAAGTGCCACACACCACTGCAAATACCTGCAAGTGAACGTTACCATTCTGATGAGAACATGGCAAGGCCAGCATCAGAAACCTAATTTTGTTTAAAAAACAGACTGAACTTTTCCACCTCAGCACATTAGTGCCTTTATTTATTAAACTGTCACCATAAGTGTGCAGATAGTTTTATCACTAAGTGAAATTATTAGCATTTAAGCTGCTTGACTGTGTAATTTTATGTTACCTTAAGTGATTCTGCACATCAAATATTTGTTGTACTGAAGGACTAAGGACCCGATTGCAAACCGTGTCACAAGGGTGCAGATAGTAGTATCACCAAACACATTTATCAGCATTTAAGCTGCTTGACTGTGTAATTTTATGCTACTTTAAGTAATTCATACAACCAATATTGTTGTACTGCGGGGCTAAAGAACCCGATTGCAAACCTACGTGCCACAAGGGTGCGGATAGTAGTATCACCAAATGAATTTATCACTATTTAAGCTGCTTGACTGTGTAATTTTATGCTACCTAAAGTGATTCTGCACAGCTATATTTGTTATACTGCACGGCTAAAAGGTTCCGTTTTGCAAACTGTATGCTGTGCCACCATCTTGTGTTAGTCCCTGACCTCTAGAGCTAATTCTCCCCCATTTGCTCAGCCACACCCCTTATCTTTATAACCTGATTTCAGTCTGTCTTTCACAGCATTGCCTGAAGTCCTTGCCCAGTGGTCCAAGGGCCGCGACGGAGACCTGCCCTCCCCAAATCTCCGACTAAAGTGCGTCTCAGCTTACTGAGACAGAGTTTGAGTGCCATGGATGACTCGCTGGTTTGGCCACAGATACCCGCCCACGCGCGCCTGCTACCCCTCCACGCCCCCAGGTGAACCATTTCATACAGAGTGAGTCACGTGTTTGAATTATCCTATCAGTCGACTTTTCCATTAGCAAGCCATTGTTTTCCCCACTAGAAGTTGCCACAACGTAATCCACAATAGCTGGCTTTTCCTACCACACAAATTCACCATGTCACTCTCCTTATCCCTCTAATAGCTTCATTTATAACTGCTGCCTCCCTCCCTCTCACCATCCACCCTTCAAGGAGTCAGACAAACTGGTGCTTCACACTGAGGCAGTGGGTCTGAAGCACTGTTTACCTTCCACCCTGTTACTCACCCCAGCCACTATCCTGCCACTGGTGGATCAACCACTCATTACTGCCACCCTCCTTTCACACTGGGCTCATTGCCCTGAACTCAGTCATTTGCTGTCCACCATCAGTTGCGATCTGGCCCTTGTACACATCACATAAGCCCCAGAAGCCCATGCCTTTGCCAAACTACTGGTATCCTTGCTTCTTCTATTGGCCAGGGACATTGAACTGAATCCCAGCCCAACCACTACCCATTGTTACTCCATCAGGGGCTCAAACTTATACCACTAAATATGCAGCCTTCTGCACAAAATAACTACACTGCAACAAATGGTCAGTTCACTGAGGCCGGATATTGTGATTATTACATAAACCTGGCTAAAGCCCCACAACAATGACCCCAATTCTCCATCCCTGGGTACTCCGTTATCCGTCATGACTGCCCTGGCAGAAAAAAGGGTGGAGGCATAGCAATGTATATCCCATCCTCCCTTCAGTACTCCATAGTTAGTATTTCACGACCCTGCTGGCAATTGATGCCATGATGATTAAATTCTCCCTCCCCAGTCCACCCACATTTTCATAGCTGGTTCTTACTGCCTGCCGACTCCCCTCGCAAACCATCCTGGACCATTTGGGTTCCCTGACTTCCCTGCCACAGGGGTAGATTCATATACTGGGGATTTTAATGTGAATGGCTTTTAGAGGCACCGAAGCTTTGGAACTAGGTAGCCACCCATAACATGTCATAGATGATCTCTGAACCCACCAGGCTGAACCCTAAATTGCTAAACCACTCCCTCCTTGACTGTTACCTTGCCTTCTACCAGCACCGTATTATAACCGTGGGTATCCTGCCTGACTCACTCAGTGACGCACCACATGATTTACTCTGTCGGAAAATCATCAGACCCAAAGCACCCCCATACTATTCTCACATGATCATACAAATCCCTGGACCTTGCTTTATTCCTAACTGACCTAACAACCACCGACTGATCCTTTATTCACACAGCAACCTATATCAACGCTGCTTGGGATTACTTCAAGCTAAGATTCTTAGCTGCATGGGATTGCCATGCCCCATTCAGATATACATGGGTTAGGGTGCCCATTTGCCCTGGATCTCCTCCAACATCCTGTCCCTTACTAAAGCTAGAGACCAGGTGTGGATGTCGTCCAAAGCATCTGGCTCCCCTGTGGACCAAAACAGTTACCGCACCCTACAAAACATTTGCACTAGACAAATCAGGCTAGCTAAAGCAAACTATTTCAAAGCCTCCTTCCAGTCTAACCTAAATTGCCCATCAAAATTCTGGAAGGTGGCAAAATCTCTTTCTCACCACCCTTCCAACCTCCCAATCCCACGCTGTCTATAGGCTGGTCTGTCGTAACAGACCCGCAAGCCGTTGCCTCTGCATTCAATTCCTCCTTTACAAATTCCACCCCAGTCCTTCTCTCACTCTCCACTCTCCCCCTTTCAGTCTTACCCTCCCACCTGGCCTCCCTGTTCAGCCTCCTCCTCCAAATGCTCCCTCATTCTCCTTTCGCAGGTCACCCCACCAGAAGTCTATCAGGTCTCGCTTTCCTAAACCCAAACAAAGGCAAATGCCCCACAGGGCTGGATTCAAAGATGCTCCACCTGGCTGCTCCTGCTATTGCCACTCCCCTGGCAGACTTTCTAATCCTCTCATTCTCCTTAGCAACTATCCCTAAGGATTGGAAGCATGCTACAGTAATCCTGCTCCATAAGGGTGGTGATTCCTCAGCCCTGGAAACAATACAGACCCATTTCCCTACTACCTATTATAGCTAAGCTACAGGAGTATTTTGTCTCTCTCTCAAATCTCCACTTTCTCTAACCCTCCTCCTTCTTCTCACACTACCAGTCTGGTTTCAGGAAATCTCACTCCACTGCCACCTCACTCCTCAGGCTCACAGACTCCATCCTTGATGGCATGGACAAGGCCTTATCTCCACAGCCATTTTGTCGACCTGCAAAGACATTCGAGCACGGTCTCCCATGCCCTCCTCTGACAAGCTCTCCCAGGCTGGGATCTCTACCTTGGCCACCAGCTGGTTACACTACTACCTGGTCAGCCATTCCCAGGCGGTTAAAACTGGCAGTTCCACCTCCCTCCCAATGACATCCAGGGTCCCTCAAGGCTCTGTCCTTGGACCGCTCCTATTCTCCATATTTCAAAATGATCTGCCCCTCTGCCTGCCCACACTCATCCATATGTACACAGATCAACCACGGTCTTGTATACATCCGGCAAATCATCAGCTGATGTTGCAACCTGACTTCAGGAGAATTTCAACGATGTTCAGCTCGGTTCTGAGCAAACCAGCTTTTCCTCAAGAAGACCATCTCGTTGACCTTCGGCACAAGGCAGACCCTCTCTAGGCTCCTGAAACCCCTTCCTTCCACACTCTGGATGGGACTATTCTGGAGGTCTGCAACTCCTTCAGATATCTTGGGGTATGGCTCAACCAGCACCTCGACTTTTCTGTACATGTCGATGCCATCCACAAAAAGCTACACCCCAAACTGGGTGCCCTCTATCTGAGTCATGATTGCATCCCACCACCAGCTCGCCATGCACTAGTACAGAAAATGATTCTCCCAATATTTGACTATGGTGATGTAGTCTACAGTGCCTTCCAAGTCCATCCTAGCCAGACTGGACCCTCTGTTCCACTCTTTCTGATGTTTCGCTCTGGACTGTCCCCCTCCACTCACTACTGTGTCCTCTACCAATCTTTCACTTTTCCCTCACTCCATGACCAATGATTGTCCCACTGTATCAAGCTCACTGCCAAGTATTGGTCCCAGACACTGCCTCCCTATCTCTGTTCTTTGTGGCTGTTCCTGCCCCTACTGTGCACTCCCTTAGAACACAGACTCACAAACCTTAGCTGTCCCTGGGTGTCTTCCTCAAGCGATTAACATCTTTTCAATACCGGATGCCCAAACTATGGAACTCCCTCCCTACCACCATCTGACATATGTCCCAGACAATGCATTTCAGCTCCTCATCAACTCACATTTCATGTCGTCATGTGCCTGTGGGTAATTTTCAATAGCTAAAATACTAAAGTAAACCAGGTGTCCGACTAATGCATGTTGTACTGTCTGAATTTTTGCTCACTACCCTACCTATCATGCACTTCTCTTCACCCTACTGGGCGCCTTGTTTAATTCTGCACTGTATAAAATGCTTCTGTATAATTTGTACATCTCTGCCTAATTCTGGCATTATTATGACCACGTGCTTTTACATGTATGTCTTGTTGTATTGCCTAATGTGCACATACTGTTTCCTATGCCCCTTCCCCAGGACGACCTGGAATCGAGCACTAGTGCTCAGTGTATCTGCCTGGTAAAACTTTTAAATAAATGAATAAATACAACACAGACTTTGCCATTCTAGGTCATCCTGGCATACTTTGGACTAGAGGCCTGATTCCACTGATGGCCAACCATGCTGGCGGGTGAGTTAAGTCCACATGGCATGTATATACAGCATGGCATGTTGTTATGTAAGGGTAGTGTTTTGCATACTCCTCAGTGCCCATGTCTCACATTAACTTTCTTCCCTATGCAACACAGGGGCAATGGAGAGGTCCAAGCCACCACCCACAAGGTGGCACATAGTGACCTGACATGATGGGACACACAGCCCTGGAGGTTCACACCATATTTGTGATGTTTGCAGTGATAAGGTAGGTTACAGGGTAGCTTTGAACATCTGTTGGCAGTGATGGTGCATAAGGTAAATGGGTCACATTTCCGTATGATGTACATCCATTTGGATGGGGATATATGTTTGTGCATTGCACAGTGTATTGACATGGTATTATGTTATATTTTCTAGGTGAACAACAATGGCTGAGAAGTATAAACCCTTTTGCTTGCTTGGAGTGCATGGTATCATTCCCCATGACATCTCACAAGACAACTTCCATCACACCATCCCAATGCTGTTGCCTTCCTTAACTGTTACACTTCTTCCCACTTCCACTCATGACATCATTTCAACACACTTATTTTGTATAAATTGTGTAGTTAAATCTACTGGTATGCTACATTTCTGCTATGTTAGGCTCTGATAAGTCACTTATACTTTGTCTGATTCTGAGCCACTTCTGCCTTCTTTATATCAAGATCAAGGCCCCAGACCTCTGCCCCATATAGGACTGTTGCTCTTGCCTTTGATTCAAATGCTGTCTTCAAACCCATGAAGGAATTATTTGTAAATCATTTTTCAAATCTACTGATTCCTTGGACTGTTTGAGTATTGGGATTTTTAGGTGTATCTAATGACTGTTCCAGTGCCCCAAATAACTGAAGAAAACCCCAAGATAACAATACTCTTTTACTACATAATGTTTTTGAGAAGTCACAAACCACCCACAAAATTGACTTTGTCTTCCAAAGACTATTATCCTTGTTATAAGTACAGTAGCAACTAGAGACATGGTCAGATATTTCCAGATATTTCACAACATTTCTAAAGAGTGTCTCCCTATTTGCCCCCTACTGTGGAACTGCAGAAAGCAGGAGATTTCCTAGAAATTACACAAAGTTTCAGGAAATATCTTACCATGTCTTTGGCTGTGACTGTAGGTGTATTTGAAAGTTTTATTCCATTTGGTTTGTGATAAAAGGTAGTAAGGCATCTTTGTAAAACTGCTAGTGTCTGGTAAAATGAAACTGCATTATCAGCATACAGTAAAATATTAATCTTGTCTTCTAATACAGGCAGAAACATAGAATTTGACAGCAGATAAGGATCACTTGGCCCACCTAGTCTGCCCATTTCTACCTAATGGATAAGTTGCAGATCCTAGTTAACCAACAGCTGACTTCCTCCTACCCCCCACTAGAATTGCCTTATGTCTGTCCCATGCATTCTTGAATTCCCCACTGGTTTTGACTCTACGACCTCCTCTGGAAGCCTGTTCCATGTATACACAACCCTCTCCCAGAAGAAATACTTCCTCACATTACCTCTGAGCCATCCCCTCTATCTTCAAATTGTGCCCCTTGTTTTTAAACATTTATTTTTCTGAAAGATGCTACCCTCTTGGACTTTGTTGATTCCCTTGAGGTATTTGAAAGTTTCTGTCATGTCCCTCTCCTCCTCCTTTTCCTCAAGGTTATACATCTTAGTTCCTTTAGTCTTTCTTCATATGTGTTCTGATGCAGACCCTGCATCATTCTGTAGCCCTCCTCTGCACAGCATCCACCCTGTCTATGTCTTTGTGGAGATGAGTCTCACGAACTGTACACAGTACTCCAGATGTGGTCTTACCAACTGCCTGTACAGAGGGCTAACAACTTCCTGTTTTCTACTGGTGGTGCCTCTCACTCTGCATCCCAGTATCCCCCAGCCCTCCTTACTGCCTTCTCACATTGCTAGACCACCTTTAGGTCATCTGATATGACTACCCCAGGTCCCTTTCCATATTTGTTGTTGTCAGTATCTCACCCCATTGTGTACTCTTCCCATGGATTTTTGTTTCCCAGGTGCATTACTTTGCACTTCTTTGTATTGAATCTAAGCTGCCATACATTTGACCTTTCCTCCAACCTTACCAAGTCCCTTTTCATCCTTCCACACCACCTTGTGTATCAACCCTGTTGCAGATCATTGTGTCATCTGCAAAGAGACATACTTTCCCTTCTAGTCCCTCTGCAATGTCACTTATACAGACATTAAAAAGGACTGGCCCCAGTACTGAACCCTGTGGTACCCCACTAGTAACCCTCCTTTCTTCACTGTGGACTCCATTTACTATTACCCACTGTGTCCCATTGTCCAACCAGTGTTTTACCCAGGCTACCACCCTAGGACCCACTACCAGACTGTCTAATTTGTTTATTAATCTTTTGTGCGGGACTGTGTCAAATGTCTTGTAAAGTCTAGGTAGGCCATGTCCACAGTCCCTCCCTGGTCTACTGCTTTGGTCACCCAGTCAAAGAAATCAATTAGATTTGTCTGGCTGACCTTCCGCTGTGAATCCAGGCTGTCTTGGGTACTGTGCCCCACTGGCCTCTAGGTACTCAACAATTCTTTCCTTCAGAAGTGATTCATCATTTTCCTACCACTGAGGTCAAAATGACAGGTCTGAGTTTCCTGCCTCTGTCTTGCTCCCATTTTTGTGAAGGGAATCACATCCACCCCTCCAGTCCTCAGGTACCACCCCATCCTGCCATTATTTTTTAAAAGGGTAGTCAGTGATGTTATTAGTTCTTCCTTAGTTCTTTTAAAATTCTGGGATGAATCCATCATGCCTCCATTGCTTATTCACCTTCAGTTTTAAGAGTTCTTTCAGAACCCTTTCTTCTGTGAAAGGATTAATATAAACCCCTATCCAGAGTGCTTCTACTGACCAGATTAGGTATTTCCCATGCTTTTCCATTGTGAATACTGAGCAGAAGTATCCATTCGGTATCCCTGCTTTTTCACTGTCGCCTCTGCCGAACCACCTTCCTCTTTGTTCAGCCTCAGTATCCCTGCCTTAGTCTTTCTTTGCTCCCAAAGGTACCTAAAAGGTTCATCCCCTTCTTAACTGAGTTGGCTATCTTTTCCTCAGTTTGGGCCTTTGCTATTCTGACTGCCTTACCCGCTTCCTTCTGCTTTAACTGGTACAGTTCTCTGTCCTGCTCCTTCTGTGTTTCCTTATACTTACCTGCCCTGCCACTTCTTCTCATAGCAAATTGTTGCAATACATCAACTACCTCATTTGTGTAGAAATTAAAAGTAGCAGGGCCAGAATGCAATCCTGTTTTACTCATTTGGTTATGTTTATACCTTCTGAGACCCCAGCTTTCCATGCCCATACTTTTATAACTTTACAATTGTATATTATTTTCAATACGGTAAGTCTTTTGAAATATCCTGCTCTCTAAAATCTGCAAAGTTTCCCTCTGTTTATAGTACCCATTGGTTTCCGTAATATCAATAAAAGCAGCATAATATTTTGGACATTTCTGCTAAATGCTCTTGCAAATTAAGAAACCTATGATGGAGATATGGGGTTAGAATTTCAAAAGCCCTCCTAGCTCCTGCAGCTGCAGGAAAAAAATGGTGCAGCGGGTATCCACTTGTGGAGACACAATTTTTGTTGCAGCTGTGGTATTTTCAAAGTGGAGCTGGTTTGCTGCTGGAGCCACAGTTTACAGCAGCTTGTGGCCATTTTTCAGTGCAGCTGTGGGGAAAAGTTACACCTGGTGAGATCAAGCTTAACATCCCTTGCAGCTGCAGTGGCTGAAAATATAAATCTCTGTAGGTGTAAGATTTCATCCTGCAGCTAGGGCTGTGGCATGGGACTTAGTTCTGACTAGCATTTGAAAATCCAGCCCATGATTTTTACTTCATCTTTAGGTTCTGAAATCTGCTTATGCCTCTGGTGACAAATTGTTATTGATTACCCAAGATTCTGCTTTACCCAGAATGAATCTGGTGGAGAATTTTAATGCCACACTTAACAAACTTAAAGGGCATTAACAACTTTATCTTGTTTTTGAAAATGAATACAATCCCTCTAAATTCCTACAGGTTTGATAATATTATGATTTCATTAATATTAATAAACAACGATCAGAAAAGTTTAGCCCACCATTCAACATTTATTTGGAAGATCTCCACAGTCAGCACATCCATGTCAGGGATAACATTTTCATTTGGATCTTGATCAAAGGTTCTATTTCTCTGGACCACACTGGGGCGATTTTGAATAAATGGCACCATTAGCAACTATACTACAAATTGTTAGTAGGATTATTGTATTGAACATATTTTATATTTAATGTGTATTTCTCTCCTCCATAAAGCATTATAAAGTGGTTTATCCATATATTTGCTGATATATCAATGTCCATATTAATTTACACATTGTTGGTGCCAAAGGCACCTTTTTAGAACGAAAGTCACTTTTCTCAGTTGTCTTTATAGTGTTGGTAACAATTGCATCCTGTAATTGTTCCCACAGTTTCATTTGAATTTCCCATTTCCTTATATAAGAGATCTATATGCTCCTTTTTAAAGCAACAGTGCAACAATATTTATTTTCCAGTATGTTTGTTTCAGCTACAGATGTGGGGGCAGTTCAAGGGTAACATTAGGAAGTACTATTTCACAGAGAGGGTGGTGGATAAGTGTAATAGGCTCCTGGAGGGTGGTTGTAGAAGCAACAGTGGAAGGCTTCAGAGGGCATGGGACAGCCACAAGGAGTGTTGATGGTGGTCAGAGCACACGTCCTAGCAGATAGCTTGACAAATGGGAAGACTAGGTGGGCCTGTCAGTCCTTTTCTGCCATCACACCTCTATGAATCTATGAATCTAGTTAACAACAATCTTAGCACCCATCAAATCAACTTTTCTATGTACTTAAGCTGCGCACCACAAGTTTTTTTATTTTCTCAGCCTCAAATGTTGCCAGGTCTACAATGCTATTTAGAAGCAAAATGTGGTGGCCATCTGTTTTTCTTTTAGAAAAAATAATGAAAACATTATAAAATACTCACATGGTGATGGGACTAGACAATTCTACCACAAAAAAAAAAACCTAGAAGATGTCTGAAATCTTTTATAGTGAAAACAGTAGAGTCAAATGTTTTCTTGAATTTTGTTGCACTACTGCTTGACTTGAGTAAGAGCCACCAGATTTCTGAGAAAGGATACTTTCTAAAAATCATCCCCACTGATTGGACAGTAGTTGTTGCCTTCCTACATTCTTTGTCAAATCATTTTATTGTTGCCATGTGCTTCAATATTGAGTTTCCCTAAGAATTACTATTATTTTTCAAAATCTATGATGGCACTATACTAGTTATTATGTCAGATAACTGTGTTGGATTTTCATGAGCAATATTCTTACTTACTTCAATCAAATGTTTAGTTTCCAATGGGGCAGATATGTTATCTTGTAAAATCAGAATCGATCTGAAGAAGTGTTTACTTTCTAAAGTTGAGTGATTTTCTGCCACAATTTCAACTTGCCTGTTTGCACCATTTTTCTTACTAAGATCAAAATATGGGTCTACATTTAGTATAATTTTGAAATGAATACTGTTACATTTTCTGCTGCATTAAAATTCCTTATCTTCTGAAAGCTGTATTCATCTGCTGCAAGTAGTCAATCATCAAAGTAGCCCTTTCTTTGTTTGAAATGTTAAGTGTACCACCAGAATTCCAGGGTTCTTTCCATTAAGAATATGGAGCCCAAATGCATAAATACTGATAACAATTTTTGCCCACGTGTTAATTACTTTGTCTTTGAGGTACATTGTGATGTATATAAAAGGATATCATCAGTTACTACATACAGTAGTGTGATATCACCGCATTTAAAATATACACTCTCTCATTTGCATCTCCTGCCTGTCAATAAGATTGAAATATTCTCAAATCCAATTTATCATTTCAATAATTTCCTAAAATTAGTAAAAATGGTATCAAAATACCACTGTTGAGATGATGGTGGTAAATACATATTTATAAGTAGCAAACATATTTCTTTCCTGATGTAAATGTCAGTGGGAGGATCATGTGGTGAGTCCAGCTCAATTTTAAATCAATTTAACTAAGGTTTAGTATAAGACAGTGTAAACAGTCCTCCACACCCAATGATTTGTATTTGTCCTTGTTTCCTTGGTCACCCACCTTGAAAATTCATTGATATTTACATTACTATGTTCAGATACAGTTGGCACCTCTTATAATGGACTAATCCAGGAATACTGATTTGTCCATTATGGCGATATCTGACTTACACGTGGGTAGTTTACAGTGTGGCAGTAATGATACAGTGTAGTGATAGTCATACAGTGGGGTGGTACCACTAACTGCTGGTCTGCTAATATGCAGGAGAGAAACTACAAGTGATGTACATCTAAATTAGCATGCTAGTCATGTTTGCTGTATCAAATATTTAAGCTGATTTCTTTAGCAGAAAAAATGAAAGCATTATTGTATAGTGGCACTTTAGTTGGCGTCTGCTCACCCTGCTCAGAACTACTCTACAGCATTCATAAGCAGGTGATTTTCCACATGAGTGTTGGGCTTCTTGGCATACTTTCTCAGCATATTCTCTGTGTGTGTGTACTGTAGTATGGATCAATCCAGAACAATGTCTGAGCTTCAGCATAGGCTCAGTATCTTGTAACATTTCAGCTTTTTACTGAGTGTTGCATCAGTCTGTTTTGGTGTTTGACACCCAGAGGTGAGACACCTTTGGGGCTGACATTATACAGGTACAGGGTAGCAGTGCATCTGAGAAACAGGGAAAGAGCACGATAATTACCCTTCAAGCAGCTGAGAATTAGCCGGTAATCATCAATTGTGAAACTAACTGCCAGTTATAAAGATAAGTCGGAAAACATGTGGTTTATTTCACACCTCATGAGTTCTCTGGTGGCTGCTATACATGGCATCTATAGTATGTTATAGGCACCAGGTTTATTAAAAGCTTCCTATTAAATAGGTTTGGGCAGCCAAGAAATGGCCAATATCAGTGGTGGTCGGGGAAAAGTGGCTACATTATAAGTGGTGCTGCCTTTACCTAGCTTTCCTGTATCATAACTACATTAAAAGAATGTGTGTATTGTTTCTACTATTAGTCATTTGCCCTGCTTTTCTATCCTGCTATATTCTAGAAAATCAGGTTGTATTTCTTTGCTGGTTTGACTGATATTATTATATTTGTCAATGAGAATTTTCTTGACCAGTGAACCATATATATTATTTCTATACTATTTCTAAATGCTTGCTTACATCTAATACTTTTCTGTTGGATCATCTATCATAATTGTGTCTTCACTTTCTAGCACTTTAATTCATAACTAAGGCTGTATTATTTTCACGGGGTCACTGATTTCATGATTACTGTGAAATCGGATGTCTCCTGTGAAAATCTCCAAATTACCAATTTTACCTAATCCTCTTTCAATTTGTAAAGTCCCCGAATTAAATAGCTAGATTCCTGTCTGCACTGCAGCATTTCTGGTTTTGTCCTGAGCTGTGAGGGGAGGACTGCCATATTCAAACTGTGGCTGCCCTAAGACCCCGGTTCCTTTTCGGCTCCTGGTCTCCTGAGTTGCGACTTGCATCTGCAAACAAAAACACAAATATTGCAGTCCTGGTGCAGGGAAGGGCAGCTGAATTCAAACTGTGGCTGCCCTAAGAACCCAGTTCCTTTTCGTCCCCTGGTCTCCTGAGTTGCAACTTGCAGCTGCAAACAAAAACACAAATATTGCAGTCCTCTGTGCAGGGGAAGGGCAAATTAATTCAAACTGTGACTGCCCTCAGACCCTGGTTCCTTCTGCATCTATCACAGCGAGCAAATGGGACTAAATTGGACAAGAGGGGTGGGAGGCAGCACAAACAATGTCAACAGATAAGTCCATTTCAAGTCTGTTTCTGGTCTCTGCTCTAGCTGCAACTTGCGGCTGCAGGTCCGATTTGTGTTTAAAAATATATATCAGCACATTCTGCCCCTCTTACCAGGACCGTGAAATGCCATGAAATTGTTCTATTTTTACCATGAAAACTTACAGCCCTATTCATAACCAACAAAATGAGGAGCACCCACACCTGACACGTCAAAACCTGCACTATGTGCTGCTAAGAAAACTACAGTATCTCACCCTGAATACATTGTTAATTTATTGCATATGTATCACATAGAAAGTGAGCATAGTAAACCTAGCAAATATAGTTGACTAGAAGCATCACCACTGAATCATCAAAGTATTAATTCTGTTCCAATGAACGTTGGAGGTGGAAGGATTCATATCACATTATCTCAATTTTATCATTATTTTCTACAGCATAATCAATGTTAAGCTTGTTAGATTATATTTAAAGTATTTTCCTAACATCAACTCATCTTCTTTCATTTCCAGATTTGTAATTACCCAAAGTAGCAGGTTCTCCTGAATTTGAGGTGATCTCTTTATAGGGGATGATGTAGATGTGTGACAATTATGGTTTCCTAACTGTGCTACAGCACTGACATCAGATGCTCACTAGGATCAAAATGCCCTCTCCGATAATAAGTTACTGTACTAGGACAGGTAATGTTGCTATTGTTTTGCTTTTTTTTTTTTGTAATTTACTAACTTTAGGCCATCTTTGTGGGGCTCATTTTACATATTTATTTTAGGTAAAAACAATGGGTTTAACATACAAGGTAAGAAGCTGTGTAATTAGTTTTCAGGAACCAGTAATTGGCAGAGTTAAGGAAAAGCATGTTTACAGTATGTGAAAACAAACTGTAAGTACCCATTTGCTTCATCCATTGTATTGTAGAAAACCCCTATATGCAGCTGAATTCAAGGACTATAGGACTACACTGTGTTAATAGAACAGAACTGTCACAAAAAGCTAACCAACATTATACATGACAGTAATGTATCAATTTAAAGCCACAAAGTGCAGCAAATATGTTTCCTTATACAAAAAAAAAATATGAATAGGTATTACTTATAGAAGGCCTTTCTCTAGGGGTGGCTGAAAGTTCGGATTTCCTTTTCTTGGAAGTTCTGTGAAAATAAAAAATTGTGGAATCTTCTGCTCTTCCACCTGTGGTGAAATTCTGATCTTTCACCTTTTTCATGCAGATTTCGCCTAGTGGTGTGGAAAAGTTTACAAACTGTGGACTTTTAGTTAAAAATGTGGGAAAAATATCTTGACAATTATTCCACTTTACTGTGTAAAAATCCACATTTTTCAATGTGATTATGCAGATTTTTTCCTGGCTTTGATGTTGGTCCATATTTCTTTTCTACTGGTGGTATTTTAATGGTAATGGTTACATACTGAATGTAATCACCCATCCTGTCAAGCACCTTAACTGTGTTTTCTTCTGGTAATCCTTCATGTTGTTTTAAATTTTTCTTTTTCCTGCCAAAATGTGTAGATTACGCTTGTTATACTTCTGTGTTATATTTAAAATTCTGATGTGTGGCACAGAAATCCCACAGAAAGTTCAAATTTTACTGCAAGTAGCTCTGATCACATGTGCTTTCACTCTGCAGTCACATGGTGTGGAGAGGGAGGTATTAGAAGGTAGCACACATTTCTTACTGTGTGGCTAGTCATGCTGCAGTTGATTTCTGAAGATGGAACAGCTGTGTTTTTTCCAGAACAGGCCTTTAGAGTGCTGAATGTCACAAATTTTCTTCTGGATAAACAATAAATTGCTGTTCTCGAACAGTTTGAGTGCTGTGTCACATAATTTCAGTAGTTTTGTTGCTCTCTTTGCTAATATATTAATAATTTGTTTTAGTCTGTTTTGTAGTCTGTCACTGTTCTACACATATTTCTTCATTGTTTTATTGTATTTTAGGTTATGGCAAAGCATAGACAGACAGTAGAACATGCCAGACAAAGGCAGTGGGAAGTGTGTAGAATGTGGAAAAGTTCCATTGGTACTGGATCAGTCAGCAGGGTGTCACAAGGACATGTAGAAAGCGGTGCTGTGGAAGGTGTTAGTGGGGGCACAGTGGTTCAGCACTGCTACTTCTAGTGGCAGTGCAATGCCATTTTAACACATGCTGTGCCAGTTTCATCATCACTGGGAATGAAAGCTCCCAGCTTCTTTGGCAATCAGCACAGTATTGCTACTCTCAGCGCAGCTATAGTTGATTGCTCTAAACAACAATCTAAAAAGACTGCATTGGAAGTTGACACACTATTATGTGGTCCCCAGTGTCTCAAGGTGAGACAGAAAATAGTGAACAGTCTCAGTCCCAGGAGACACATGATTTAACTGAGGAGCTGGTAGTGTCTAAGAGCAAGGAGGGTTTGGTACAGTGGGAGGCAGTATCAGACATGATGACAGTAAGAGTGGCACATGTGCAGTATTGGTTAATGTGGGGGTAGATAAGTAGCAGCAGTGTATAGATCCTACAAATGTGTGTGAGGAGCAAGAACATTCTTTTAACAAACACACTGTTAGTGGTAGAGTTAATGTGCCAGAGCACGTTACTGAGGAAGCAGACCTGGGGAATAGTCAGTCCTTACTTTTAGATGGAAATACTGGAAAGCTTGGAGGGTACTAGTGATAATGGTTGTGAGGATGACGATGACCTAGTATTAGACCCTAATTGGCAATCACCCCATCCACAATCAGCAAATAGAATCATTAGTGGAAACGACAAGCTATCCCTTTTCCATCCATTCAGAACAGCAATCTGTCACGATCAGGGGACAGCAATTGTAAAAATTGATCTATTAGAAAGCAACAGCAACATGCAAAGAAAATGGTGTTGCCCAACCTATCCTCTGTCCCCATCTGCCCTACCACACAAAAAGTCTGGTGTGTGGGTGGTCATTCCTTAGTGCGGGATTTCTTTGCAATTGATGAGTCTGATGACAGCATTTCAGTGTGCAATAACTGTCATTCTAAAATCAGTGGGGTAAGCCTGGTTCACACTATGGGATAACTGGCATGCATAGTCATATGCAATCTAATCACCCCATTAAGTGGAACCAGCATAAGCGGTTGTCACCCATGCCCACTTCATCTTCTTCAGCCCAACACGAGAGCAAGGGTCCCCAGGCAGTTGCTGATGTAACATTTGACCACTAGTGTGTTCTATCCCTACACATGCAGTTAGAGGTGGAGGAGGTACTGAAGGTGATCTATCCACTGTATGAATGGAAAGGTTTTTGCAGCCTGACTCAGCTACTGCGAAGGTAGCCAAAGCCACAAAAAGCCACAAGAGTCAGACCATATCTGGCAAAGCCAAAACACACCCACAGTGCTTGCATACTTAGAGGCTTAAGCAGCAGATATAAATCTGCATTAACCCTTCGGAGCCTAACAACAGATACAGCCATTGTTTATCCTAGTACAGAGATACCTCTCCAGGCTCCAAAGAGTTAAGCAAGAACACAAAATATCACCGTAAACACCGTGACAAAAGAACTTAACACGGCTGTTGCCAAAATGTCTAAAAGACCTGTTACCATTTTCATTTGTCAAGAATGAGGGTTTTAGGAACTGATGGAGAAGGCTGTGCCTAAATATAGCTGCTCCAAGTCGAACATATTTCAGCACTAAGGCTATTCCATCTATGTATAATGACCTTGCATGCATGAGGTCCCATGCTCTATCACACTCTGCATCAACCAGTATATACCTGACCACAGACATCTGGACTAGTGCCCCATGAGCAGGCATTAGTTATATGTGCATTATCACACACTGGGCCTGTTTTATTCTGGTATATGCTCTGCATCCCTGTAAATCATCTAGTTTCCCTGAGTACTGGCAGCAGTACTAGTGGTTGTCAACAGCATGCCACATTAATCATGCAGAGTATGCATAGGTCCCATACATCCGAGTGAATTCTGACATTCATCAGTGAGGCCATTACACAGTGGCTAAAGCCCCATGGATTCAATACAGTCTACATTGCCAGTGACAATGCCCATAATGCCATCAAAGCCATAACTGATTGGTGCTTTTACCATATCCCTGTTTTGCTCATGTGCATAATCTAATTGTGAGGTCATTTCTGGAGCATGAAGCAGTGAGTGCCATGCTGTCTGTGAGCCATAAGATCGTCAGCCATTTCAGTCATTTGGCACTGGCTAGAGCAGAGCTCCATGCTCTACAGAAGGCCAATACTGTACCACAGCACCGGCTGAGGCTTGATGTGCACCAATGGAATTCCACTCTGTATATTCTGGAGAAGCTGTATGAGCAGTACAAGCCATTCCATGAGGTATATTATACACATGCGTGATTGGAAGCACACTCTGCCATTCCCTGAGTCCATCCAGTGGTTTGTGATGGACAGTGTTATCCAGGTACTATGCCCACTGTAACAGGCAACACAGGTTGTCAGAACAGGCAATGCTTGTTTGAGCCAGGTAATACCACTGCTGCAGGTTGTCATGTCAGGCACTTTGCAATGTAAGGGGTTAATTTGAAGTGGCTGATGACTCTGTTGGAGTTGAGCTTGCTGACCTCATCATGCAGCCTTGTAATGATGATCCATGGGTTATTCATTAACCAGTCAGAGGCATATATACTACCAGCCCTGCTGGATCTAAGGTACAAGCAGGGTGTGACTTCATTCTTCCTGGTAGGAAGAATGATCTTGACCGTTATGTAGCCATCCTGCATGACAAGGTTGAAAACTGGATGAGTAAGTGGAGGTAAGGGTGCAAAAAACAATAGAAGTCAACAATCATCAAGTATTGACATCATCTCACCCAGTATCTTTCTCCTCCACAAGTACATTGGCTGTACCTTCACCCTCAGTATCATGAGGTAGTAGTGGTTTCACAAACCCTCTGTGGTCCATGCCAAAGGACATTGGTGTTCACGCACGGCAGCCACCTCAGGTAGAGATAGAATTCAGCTGTCTGCACGCCTATGGTGCAGACATACCTCAATGACCTGCAGCTGCTAATGTATTGAAGAGGAACCCTTTCAGTACTGATGAAGCAAGCTCCAAATATAGCCTACACTTGCTACTATTGCCATTGAGTACCTCAGCTGCCCCTGTTCCAGCATAAGCTCTGAATGAGTTTTCAGTGCTGCTGGTTCTATAGTGACCGACCAACGAAGCTGCTTGTTAGAGAGTAATGTGGAGTACCTAATATTTGTTAAAATGAAATCCTATTTCTTCCTGAAGCAGTACATGGTGTCAAAGAAAGCAAGATTCCATGATCCTACAGAAGAAGGTGGTGAGCTTCAGGACTCATCAGAGGATGAGGACAGTGTTACAGTGTCTTCAGATGAAGACACAACTGAGGGGTTTGAGTTCTCCTGAGTAGGACAGAGTCACAGATCATGTGCTCGTTTGCCTAACTTGATGTGCTTTTGCAGATGTATAATAGGCAGATGATGATGTCACTGAATTACATTCTGACTTGTTTCATCCTTTTGTGACCATGATTATTTGCTGTCCAAGTTGACTGTTGTTCATTGGCCTTTCACTCCCACAATAAAAAATCATAAATATCCAACAAAATTGCATAAACACATGTTTGCATGTCCCTTGCTGTTACACACCTGTGTTGTGTGGTGCACCACTTGCTGACTGAAACACTTAGCTGCCATATACTTTCCTAGTTGGCAGATGTTCATTGGCCTTCCCACCCATAACAAAAACAGAAATACCAAAAATTCAATGGACACATGTTTGCATGTCCCTTACTATTAGACACCTGTGTTGTGTGGTACACCACTTGCTGGGTGAAACACTCAGATACCATATACTTCTCTAGTTGACCGATGTGCATGGCCCTTACCCTACACCCATAAAAAACAGAAATACCAAAGAAATTCCTGCATTCCTGTATTCTTGTGTACCCTATCACAAAAAAAAACCTCCAGCCACAGGAACTACTATGCACCATAACTTCTGTTTATAATGACCCATTTCCTGACTACAACATCCTAGACTACAAGATCCCTGTGGATCCTGCAGTACCAAATATGAACATCAACAGCAACCACTATGCTATGTTAATCTTGCTGATGATGACTCATTTCCTGACAACTGTACCAGGGAAAATCATGCTTCACCAAATAACAACAGCCAAAGGACATACCATGCCTCAGTAAAGATACTGGTGTTGAATCATGATGCTACTGCTGCTTTTGAATACTCAGCCATACCACAGGTTGGTATACATTTTATAGTTAATTTTTGCCACATCATGTTAAGTATTAGTTAAGTTATTGTGTTAATAAATACAGTATGTCAAGGGTATTCATACTGTCATTCTTACTCCTAAAAAAGAATGTGTTTTATGGATAGTGGTTGGTGGGTGTGGGGTTGGGAGCACACAAGGTTGAGGTTATTATAGGCTTCTTTGTGGGGTAGGCAGGTACATTTGGTAGTGATAGTACCATATCTATGAAAAGGTGCATAACGCATGATAAGAGGGCACAGTACTCCTGCTAAGAAAAAACAGCTTTTCTTTCTGTGACTATCTCACTCTCTACTATTTCCTTCCCAGGACAGTTATGTCATTCTGCTGTAGTAGCCAGGAGCATACCTGACACCCTGCCATACCGTTGCCTCAATATGTATCCGTCCCATCTGACCAGGTAAGTAATCATTTTTAGGGTTTTGTTTTTGCAAAGCTTTCTATTTTAAACCCTTGTTCATTTCAAACTATAACAAATGATTGTAATAGTAAAGTGACCATGTGGAACTGATGGTGCATCACCAAACATAGCAATCAAATAGTCAAGTAAGCTTCATACCTTGACACAATCTCGTCAATAAGCATACCACGGCACCCAAGGCAAGCATAATATGATAATGTTCATGGGGGTTATCATATTGAAAATTAGATGTTTTGGGGTCCCATGAGGGTGAGCAGGCTGGTTGTTAACAAACAGTAGTAAACATGTCAGTTGCACATTAGGTAGTGAGTGATGGCACACTAAATAGTGAGAATATGTACACAATTGTTTTGGGGAAGGTGACGAGGGTGTAGTATGACACTCAGGTAATCAGGTAAGTGTAGAAGTGTTTTTGGCTGTCATTCATCAAGATCAAGAATGTGTTTAACGGGGCCTGACCAACCAGCAACCAAGATGGCAGCTTGATCTCAGAGCTCCACATGCCTAAGAGCCCAGAACCCGAATAAATATATATATATATTTGTGTATCCTGATGGGAGAAAACTAACTAGCTGGGGTCTGAAGGTACCTGTTCAAGGTTGGCAAAATTCAGGAAGATTTTGACCAGGTACGACTCGGTAAAATGACCCAGCTATAACCCTTCTACAGTAGGCGCATAGTGCACTTGGCACGGAATGGGAACAGCCCTCAGTCAGAGACATGTTTACCTCTATCATGACCAGTATAGATGCCCTAACATTAGCGCCAAATACCACAGCAGTTTCTATGCAGCAAATGAATTCATGAGTGGATCACCTAGAACAAAAACAACAGCCCAAGATGATGTACTCCAAGGTCACTGTGCTACTATGCTGGAACAGGCAGCCCAGATTCGTTTTCTCCAAGACAAGTTGGAAGACTTGGAAAACAAGTCATCACAACAACTTGCAACTCCTTGGATTCCCTGAAGGTTGTGAAAATGGGAAAGCATTAACCTTCCTGCAACAAATGCTACTAGAGATTCTTCAACTTCCTAAAGGCACAAGAATCACAATCGAGAGGCGTATCATTCCCTACAGCCCAGACCTATGCAGGGACAGGCCTCGACCATTCATTGCAAGAATCTTAAATTTCACTAAGAAAGAAGCTATTCAGGCTAGGCCAGGGAATTGGGGCAATTATGTTGGAGAGAGCACACAATTATGATTTTTCAAAACTATTCTAAAGATTTAGCTGCCAAACGGAAAGCCTTCTCTGAAGTAGAGACTCAAACTCCACACTCTGCAAGTTGCCTCTACTCTCTGAGATACCCTGCCAACTTACAGATCTCGGTAAATGGTACAGTGCATCAGTTTGCCTCCCCAGACACAGCTATGGACTTTACTGCAAGAATGTGCCAGCTGGCTCTGATTCCTCTTCTCTTAATCTGGACGAAGACCGAGCTCAACGACAAGTAGTGAGAGAAAATCTACCTGAAACCATAGTGGTGGCACCTCCAACATCTCTTCATAAAGACCTGGACCCTCATAACTCCAAAGTTAGGAAGCGTCAGCAAATTCCTTGCACTCTAAACGCAGCCATCCACAGGATAGAAAATACCCCTGGGAAGCAGGTCCAACACTCAAGCGCAGGGCGAATACAGTAGAACTGGAATTGTCAGCCCATATTTTGCACACAGCCATTTTATGGCATTGAGAACTTGCCAGACACGGATCGAGGAGATGAGATGGACACAAACTCGATAGACCTAATCGCAATGACTCAGGATGAGCGCACCTCCTGGGCTATGCTGCGAACGTCACTGCTGCCCTTGCAGGACCTAGACACACGAACCCAGGCTCCTGAGTTCACCTCCAGGCCGCAGTACAGAAAAGTATACTGCAGACCTGTTATGATCTTCTGTGCAGACTGTGAAGTTAGATAAGTACCTAGGGACAGATGTCTCGGCAACTGGGAAATGGAAGTAGGTGATAACTGAGGCCTTAGTGGCTTCTAGCAGCCTGGAATATAAATTTTGCTCGATTGTAACAGCTAGTATTCAGGGCCTTCTCCTGACAGGGTAAACCCCACTGGTTTAAGTGTAATGGTCTGATCAACACAAGTTTATTAATGTTCCCAGACATCTACTCGGAGGTATTAACAGCGTGGGGTATAACAAGGTTAAGAGGGCAAACACATAAAATATGTAGCAGAACGGTATGGTGCAAGGTTAATCCTTCCAGACAGGTAGGGTAAAATGACTCTTGACTGTTTTCTGTTCGAGCATTTTGGAACCTTTTCCCTCTCCCCCTCTGCTTACTAAGTTACCGAGAAAGAGTGTGGGGCCAGGTCTGTGTTGACTCATACCAGAGTGATGGGTATTTTGTGTATATAATCCTAATAGACCCCATTGTCTGCATGGTCTCTCTACTCTACGAGCAGATAATGCAGTGGAAAAATTCTGCTATGTTGCCATGTAATACTAGCATCCAGAATGTGGGCCGGGTATACAGCGTTATCTACCTGCTTCTATTGGATTTAACAGACACTGACTGCTAGAGGTCTTTGGGAAACAGAAAGTCAGGAAGGGTAAATAGCAAACGAGTGTGTACTGTTCAGAGATTTTTGGGGTTTGCTCAAGACTGTACACTTCTGATAGCCCTTTTACAGTTACTTGCACCCTCCTCCCTCCCCACCATTACCTGTCCTAACCGAAGATACATCCATGGAAAGATGCATCCTTCAGGGAAGGCATAGCAAAATGAAGGATAAAAATTTAGATATAGTTCTGGTACAAGATACCAGCTCAGTGTGTTTGGTTAGATGTTATTACTGTTAACTAGATCTAGTTTAGAAGTAGTTAATGAGCCCCCATTTATACTGCCCTGAGCAGAGACAAGACTAGGAAGTATGTGAAGATGCTAGGGGTGCACGATATGACAGTCAGTAATCTACATTTTACCAATATTTGTGATTCCAGTAATAATCCCATAGTCCCTCTATTTCATGTCTTAGGAAAGTGCTACTGTGATGATGTTGATACATTTCCTGTTTTGATGTTAATTCTCCAGGAGGGTGTCTGGACCTTTTGGTTAGCCAGCAGCCCAGCTATTAATCGGAGATCACCCAAGTGTTCCTTCTTCCCTCTTAGGAGGCTCATATATGTCTTGGCACAGTTGGACAAGGCTCTGGGCAATGGATTATAATATTATTCTCAGTTGTGATATTAAAAGCAGTGTACTGGATAAGTCATTTTGAACTTAGAGTGTAAAAGAAGCTCCCTTTCTATTGGGGCTTAGTTACACGTCCCCCAAGAGGCGATAAGGCATACCATTGGCCTGGGCTCTAGCAGTTTAGTCTCATCGCACCTTTCCGTGGTGTTCTGTTTGATAAGTTGAGCAATTCAAATCTTCAGCTAGAACATAGGTACAGTATTTAAATGTAAGCTTTTACATTGTTATTTCCAATGTGTGTTTAGTAGGGAGAGGATAGAAACATTTAACTCACTTGGCATAGAGGTTGGTTTGGACTGTACCTTTTACTGAGCTTAATCCAGTCCCCTTTGGAGGTCCTTAAGCCATAATGACAGACATTGTACTTCACACTTGGAATGTCAGGTTGAATTCCCGGTGAAGTGCAAGAAAGTCCTGGCACATCTGAAAAGGCTACACTCCAAAGTGGCTTTCCTCCAAGAGTCCAAACTCTCAGGGGTGATCACACTAGAATGAACAATGACTGGGTGGGTCAACAGGTACACTCTAATGCCCCAACTAGGAAGCATGGTGTTCTTATTCTTGTGCATAAATCACTTAACTGGACATTAATTCAGACGCTTTCAGATCAAGATGGCAGATGGGTAATTACATATAACACACCACAGGACCAATTACTCTATGTAATACACTATATACACCTGAATGGGGACTCCCCAGTTATTTCATAATCTGGCAAAGGTGATTTTGAGTTTAACCCCCAGACTGCCCCTGCTTAGTATGGGGATTTCAACCTAACACTGGTGCCCTCCCTAGATAGAAATGACAAGGGCAAGGAGGCGCACACTAGAAGTGGGAAGGCCCTTCACCAAATGATCCTGGATCAGGGGCTCACTGACTTGTGGAGATTGTTTCTCCCCAGAATGAGAGACTACACTTTCCATTCAGAAGCTAATGACTCGTACAGTGAGCTAGATTTTGGTTAGGCTCTCCCACTCTTACAGCCAAAACTCTTGAGTCCTCAATACTTCCACATGCTATTTCTGATCATGCCCCAGTCCAACTCCTCATACAGTGGGATTCAATGGCTCCCCACCCAGACATTGGAGACTAGACCCTCTCCTAATGAAAGACCGGACTTTGTCCCTGGGCTAGGAATGAGGCTTAGTTATTCCTGGCTGAAAATACTATAGCAGACACCTCTGCTGGTAACACATGGGAAGCCTTTAAAGCAGCTATGCAGGGCAACATCATGGTCTTTGTTGTGGCTAAGCGCAGAGAAAGAGAACAACAGTTAATCACCCTGGAACAGAAATTAGCCAAAGTGGAAGGTGTCTTAAGTCCATGCCCTCTCCATCTATTCAGTCCCTATAGGCAGAACTATTTTAGGTCTTCGATTTGAAATCAATCAACTTCTAAATAGGAAGGCGAAATAACCATTCTTCTACTCAGGGTACCTTCTGGGAGGGAGGAGATAAAGGGGAAAAGTGCTTGCCTATCAAATCCGTAAACAACAATCTAGTAGATATATCCCTGGGCTGAAGAACACACAAGGGTATTGGGTACTTCCCAAGGACATTAATTCTGTTATGTCTTCTTTCTATAAATTGCTATATACCACCACATACAGGACTAAATGGAGATACTCAATTTTTTTAGATGCTCTGCAACTTCCCAAGCTGCAGAAACAACAGGATCAATGCCTGGACCTTATGATCACTAGTGAGGAAGTAGCAGTAGCCATTCAGGATCTGAAGAAGGAAATCTCCAGGTAGTGATGGCTACATGGCAGATTTTACCAGGCATTAGCCCTGGTTGTTCTCCCTCCTCTTACTCAGGTATTCCAAGAGATTGAAATTAAGGGTACCCTACATCCATCTATGCAAGAGACAACCAATGTTGTTATTTCTAAAAGGGTAAAGACCCCACCACCCCGAAGTTACCGCCCGATATCACTTATTAATTTAGACAGCAAACTCTCGCCAAAATTCAAGTGACTAGACTCAGCCTCCTACTCCTGGTCTTATACACCCCTCCCAAGCAGGCTTATAGCTGGACATCACAGCTTGGACCACCTGAGAACCCTTATGAGTTTATTGCCAATTTTGAAGACGTTCCCTACACCTGTAGCTGCCATTGCTGCAGACTTCAAAAAGCATTCAGTTCAGTCGAATGGGATATCTGTACTTGGTCTTAAAGCAATTTGGCATGGGAGAAAGGTTCTAGCTAGGATACAAGCTATATATGAGAGTCCCTTGGCAAGAGTTAATACAAATTCGTACTTTCTCCCCATTTGCACTAGGAAGAGTACGAGGCAAGGCTGCCCCTTCCCCTTTTGATCGTACTGGCAGTTGAAGCCCTGGCGGCTGCAATCTGTAGTCACCCTGATATTCAGGGGTTGAAAAGGGAAGTATGACCTACACAACCTTTATGTATGCTGACGACCTCATTCTTCTTTTTAGAGAATGTCCACCATGCCATCCCTCCCTGCTTAGTCTCTTAACCACCTTCTTTAGTTACTCAGGCCTATGATTGAACCGAACAAAACTGAGGTACTCCTCTTAACTCCCACTGCTCACAACAACTGGTGGAGGCAGACAATCTCTTATGGCTCTAATGGTCTTACATACTTGGGTATTAATTTGACTCCATCCTTGGAGGATATATGCAGAGCTAATATACAGCCCCTTCTATCCTCCGTTAAGACAGATTTTGACAGATGGAGATTATTAAAACTCACTTCAGCAGGAAAATTGCAGCCATAAAATGGTAACAGCCCTAAACTCTTGTACCTTCTTTATGCACTTGCCTATCCCTTTACCTAAACACTGGCACAAGCCCATAGATAAATTATTTGGAGATTTCTATGGGAAGGTTCTAAACCTAGATTCAGCCAGTCCAAACTTAGATCTCACTGGAAACAAGGAGGCTGGAATCTTCCATGACCAGAGGGATACCGACGGCTTTCCTGCTAGCCCAGACGGTTAAGTGGGCATGTTCACTCTCCTCTCTTTCTCCGCAATGGGTACAACTTGAAATGGATATTATGAGAAACATTCACCCTTCCTCCCTTTTCGTACAAAGGCTTAGTCCCCAAACTGGATCATGGCATATGTCAAATGCAGATCCTATCTCACCTACAGTGGCTACATCTAGAGCTAGTTGGTTCAGTACGCACCTGAAAATGAAAATGGATCATATTCCTCTTTCCCAGCTGCCTCTCTGGCAAAAGCCCACTATCACCATAGGAGGTTCTGAGGTAAGCTGAGAAAAATGGGCCAATCTGGGCATTTTCAAAGAGAGATATACTGACCCCTAGCCATAGAACTCTTCATACACTTCAATCTCTGGGGGCAGATGTGGGGCATGCCGCAATCTGATTTTGGAGATACTCCAACTTAGAGACACTACTCGACATCTGTTACCCCTAAAGTGATATATGACAGACCCTCCGGCCTTCACTCGTGGATACTGCACCTCATGGTCTGGCAGGTCAGCTATATGCCACTATTAGAGACACTCACCCTTCCCAATAAGAAGAGGCTAGACGTAAATGGGAGAAGATGCTGCAAATCCACATTTCACCTGAGGCTCAGGATAAGGGCTAGAAGGACACACACAACTGGTTTAAGGATGTTAAGTACAGATTAATTCAAAATAAAATTGCCCACTCATGGTATAGAACCCTGGTTTTCCTCTATAAAGCCAAATTACTAGAGTCTGATAGCTGTTGGAGATGCCAGTTACCAGCGGAGATTTACTGCATATTCTATGGTCTGTACAAGGATCCAACCCATATGGAAGGAAATACAGAAGGTAGCCTCAAAGGTGATGCAGCAACAGATTCCTCTTAGCCCTTTTTTACCTTTTGGAGATAAGTAATGATATACTGAAGTTACCCTCACAACATTATAGATGGCTAGCGATGCTTATTCTGCAAACTAAGAGATCTATTCTATGTAAATGGAAACTCTCTGGTCCACAGTAACTAAAATAATGACATCCCTTACTACCCTGGTGAAGCTAGATAGAATTTCCCACCTTGAACATCTCAAATGTCCAGATTTAGACTCTGTTGGGCACCTATCTTAATTACCTTAAAGGCGTCCATCCACAGATAGGTATAAGATGAACCCTCCTTGAACCATCTGTGGGTTGTAAGGTGCTGCACTGGGAATGTAAGCAGCTGACCAAGTATTGTGCAAAGTGGTTATTGTTCCCTCCCCCAGTGGGAATCAGGCTTGATAAGAATACCATGCTATCAACAGGTTAAACCGGCTGTACCCTGCATGGTACTTCTACTATAATGTATATGTACAATTTCAGTGTTACAAGAGTGATAGCAATCTGCTTACAACCAGATATCTTTCTAACTTGATGTCTGACCTTTCCTCCTGTGTACTGTATGTATAATTAATTGTCTGCACACCTTCTGAGAGAATAATGATTGATGTCTGTATTACTCTCTAACCCTCACTTATCCAAACTGTATATCCACCCCACCTCTCATCTTCCTCCCTCTTTACCCAGCTACATTTATCCTCCCTATGCTTCATAGAAGTTTATACATGTGCATTGCTAGCTGAATGGTTAATTATATGGAACAGAATCTCTGGATGTATACTGTATCTTGTACACCTTTTATCAGAAAATAAAACATTTTCAACAAAAGAATGTGTTTAACGGATATGGGAGGAAGTGCTTTTGGGGAGGGATGAGGGTGCACTTAGTGGTATGAGACTCAGATTGCATTCATAATACCATATCTAGGAATGTGCATTAAGCCTTATAATGACAATGCTGTCCCTTGAAAAGGAAAATAGCTGTTGTTTCTCTTGCCTATCTCACTCTGGCTTATTCACCTTCTAGAACTGTCACATGCTGCCACTCCTGCTGCTGTCACTTAGGTCAACACCGGATCATGAGTCTGACCAACCCCATATCGCCATCCATTCTGCTTCATGGTGTGGCCATCAAAACTCAACAGGTAAAAATAATTTTTCCACATTTCACTTTTAAAATAACACCTTGTTTTAATTTCCAGAAAATAAATTGTATGGGTATTTCATGGTGTGCCTACTTATTATTAATGGCCTATAGCTTCCCAGGTATTTTTGATCGACCAGATAATTAGTATTTGTTGGTATTCATCTTTAGTCAATCAATCAATCAATCAACATCTTTATTTAACCATGTGGAACACCATTGAATGAAACTCATTTACAAGATGGACCTGGGGTAGTTATACATAAGCAAAGGTACACAACAGACAAAAAGAATATATTAACAGATAACATGCATGAAGTAAATAAGAGAAAGAACAAAACACTAAGGTTAACACAACATGAATGAAACAAAACAGTGTTTTGTAAACATTAAGCAGTAAACAGTAATTCAGATACAAATACTTTGGAGGACAAAGGTAAGGATACAGTTATATACAAATTCACTTCATTCATAGGAGGTATACATCCAGCAGTGGTCGGCAACTCTACAGCTTATTGTCTGAGCAATAAAAGAGCACATGCATGGTATGAACCATTAAGGGCAACGGAATAGGCAACAAAAGGTGGGAGAGATGGACACAGTTATAACTGGAGAAGGAAAGAACACTGCACAGGAGGTTAGACAGACAAGTTGGAAAGTACTGCTGAGCATCATAATTGAGATAGATGTGTGTATTTTACTCCCAACCTCTATCTATGCTGAGGGTGTCAATGGACATTTTGGGTGGTCTGATTGAATTGACAGGAGGTTAGACAGCAGTAATATTCTTAAACTTTAAATAATGTAAGGTTAAATACAAAATGTCAATAATTTATTAAAACACTGATCATGAGATTATCTGCTTGTAATATAATAACCAAGTACTTTCTAATTGTGTTACATTTACAACTACTCTGATGGGTTCATTTTCAGGTCTGCATATAACATGATCATCATATGCTGATGCTGATGCACAGGCTTCTGTTAGAAACCAAACAGGCCATAGACCTACTTCTGTGTCCTTCAAAATGAACAGGTAAGTAAGTGATTGTTATTGTTAGTGTTTCATACTGTGAAATAGGATGTCATATTTCTTTACGGATGGTTGTTCTAAGATAATGGCCAAGGTCTATGTGCAGAGTCGCATATAGGCCATGATTTAATTCAACTGATGGTGGGTGGGTGGACGATGTGCAATGTCGAACAAAACACATGTTAATGAAATGACAGTGGCAATGTGCTGTGCTCATGATGACATGCCCTTTCCATGTGAACTGAAACAACCATCTCATCCCTATTTCCTTACAGGCCTTTCACACGCTGTTGCTGCTGCTGTTGCTGCTGTCAAGATCACTCTTTCCAACCACACTATTACTGTTTCTTCACAATGTGTCCATCAAAACTTACCAGGTAAGATATTTTTGGGATACCTTTCTATTTAATACCTTTGATCTTGCTCTCTGAATGTCAGCCAGGGAATCAGGTAAGTATTGTAGTGATATTCCTATTGTCATACATCAAGATGTAGTTGAGTGTGTTTCATGGGTGATACTAGCGACTGAGTGGTTGTTTTGGGGTGGAGGGTTATCACACTAAGGTGGAGGTAGGCAGTCAGTCACAGTTGGCAGTCCAAGATTGTACTGTATGTAAGAAACTGTTCATAATGCCTAAGAAGAGGTCACAGTCTTGGCTAGCCAAATGTCCTATGTTTCTGTTACTATCTCACCCTCACTTATTTCCTTCCCAGGCCTGTCACATGCTGTTTCTGCCAGGATCACTCTTCCCAACCACACAATCACTGTTTCTTCATGATGTGTCCATCACAACTGGCCAGGTAGGATATTTTTAAACCTTTCTATTAAATACTGTTGATCTTTCTCTGAATGTCAGCCAGGAATTAGGTAAGTATTGTAATGGTATTACTTTTGTCATATCTGAAGATGTAGTTGAGTGTGTTTCATGGGTGGTACTAGCAACTGAGTTGTTCTTTAGGGGTGGGGGTTATCACACAAGGTAGAGGTAGGCAATCAGTCATAGTTGGCAGTCTAAAATTGTATTGTATGTAAGAAACTGTTCATAAAGCCTGATATCTATAAGAGGTCACAATCTTGGCTAGCAAAGGTGCCTGTGAGGAGCCCCAGAAAACATGGCAACCAAGTGATCTAAGCTTTTCTTAACCTTGACATGCAGTCGGTCAATAACCTGAAGCCAAGACAAGGATGACTACAGTGTTATGAAAAGAAAGGTTTTTATATTTTTAAAACAATAATAGAACAAGTTAAAACTTTCAAAAACACAGAACACTATTTAAAGATCATATGCAAAGGTCTAAATAGTACTGCTTCTGCATGTTATAGCATTGCAAATGGTCTGTGGAATGCAGTGTGCTAATTTGTCCATTAAAAGTTAATCTTCAATAGATTCCATTACCGTAATTTGTTGGCTTGTTCCCAGTGATTGTACTGCACTTGTTCAGATGCAGAGTGACGCAATGCTCATTTGCATACAGCGCGGTGATGTCATTAGTGTGTGGCCCAATTGACAGCCGTCTAGCCAGTTTTACCACCGTATTTCTGTGTCATTCATTAATTCAATCGCTGCCTATATTTTTATTTCTACACTGGTATCAGGTACTTTTATGTGTTACCAGCTGAATTTTTACTAACATATGTTTAAGAAGTTTGTTTTGCTGCTTCAACTCAGGAAGTGATCACTGTGTTGTCTCCGGACTGTAGCTTGGCTGTCAAATTGACAGTAGTAATAGTAACCCACGATGTCCACATGTAATTTGTCATTGATCAGTGTACTTCTGTTTTTATCAATGTCTGCCTTTCTTGTTATATGTCTCTTCACCTGTTGTGGTAAATGTTTTATTGGTATTTAATTCATACTGCTTCCTACATTATGATTTGAGCTTCTCATAATGGTATCATGATACCCTGACAGGATTCTGTCTGTACAGTCATACTGGGTGTTCACCGCCGAAAAAGTAATCGGTCTGCATTTATTTCACTACCGATTGCAACACATCACGCTTTCCATGTTTCTGTATTGTACAGAAAATGCCATGAAGCACCACTACCAAAAGGACCTGGCAGTAATTCTGCATAACCAGGACTCATAACTGCAGAACAATTGAGCAATATATTTTACATCTTCATAAATGTTATGAGCGTCTCTATTTTTTTTTAGTAGCTTTAGTGACAAAGGAACTGTCAGCTTAGTTTCCCTACTGCCGCTTCCGTTATTTTCCACTATGATTCTGCAGAGATACTAGTCTGTAGTGAATGAAATGCACTGAAATTCTTCTTTACTCAGAATTAGTCACTGTTTAGCTGCTCCATCTTTCAAAGTGACACCTGCCTGGAGCAATCAATGGGGCATATGTTAATATTATATTCTGTGACTGTAGTTCTTTATTTTTATCTGTTTTCCTCTGCACTTTCATTTTCTTTATTTGTGTCACAGTATATTGCACAGTTGTAAGTCTCATTGTATGTCTTATGTCATATATTGATACCAGTCTGTGTTTCAAACCCATTGTCTAGTTATGTCCCCCCAACATCCAATTCACCATGCTGGTGTGATTCATGCAGTGATCACCCTCTGTGTTAGTTACTAACCTTGTTTCAGCATGTTATAAGAATTACTTTTGTACAACTATTGTCAACCTCATAACACTTGTTGTACCACTTCATGCAGTGTCACTTTTAATGTGCAACTGTACATGTATCATGATACCAGTAACGGTGATGCACTGTATGTTACTGTGATATTACACTTTCTGTCACTGACGTATAAGTCATTTGGACATCTATTCCTGTTATGTCACACACCAATGCAGTGTGTCACAATGATCCAATTCTAACTATATGTCACTTTATTTAATTTTGTACAATATCATAAATGACAAAAATACCACTGACATGTTAATGTGGTACAATTTCAGTTTGTTGCCGTCTGTCTCACCTTCCCCCAGGGTCAATCTTGAAAAAGACACTTATAGTATCAATGGGCCTAACGTGTCAACAAAATTCTATAAATAAGTAATATAATAAATTCCTCAAGTTATCTGCACATGTGTCACTTATTGCAAGCAAGTGATGTGATTGTATGAATCTGTTAACGTGAATTGCTTCATTACTTACTCAAGTCGCGATGCAGTATTCAATGATATGATTGTGCTGCATTCCACAGTAGAGTCATATCTTGTCATAATCCATAACTACATTTAGTTACCATAACTGAGAGACAAATTTATGCATGTAGGAGCAAAGAATCCCATGACAGAGTATTACCTGGTTGGAGTTGTAGTATCTGCTTCACAAGGGAGAAGGACCTGGTACTGATGGTCACTATTGACCTGAATCACTCCACACAGTGCAAGAAAGAAGCCAAGGCAAACAAGATGCTGGGATGCATAGCTAGGGGACTGAGAAGTAGGGTAGATGAGGTTATACTGCCCTACTACAGGTGACTGGTAAGTCTGCATCTATAGTATGGAGTTTACTACAGGTGTACACACCTCAAAAGGACATTAACCTGATGTAGAAGGTAGAGAGGGCTACAAAGATGATAGCAGGTATGCAGGGCAAGGCATCTGAGGAGAGGTAGAGTGCACTGAGCATGTACTCCCGGGAAGACAGGGAGAGAGAGAGACAGGAGACATGACTGACGACATTCAAGTACCTCAAAGGAGACATGACTGCGACATTCAAGTACCTCAAAGGAATAAATAAGGTAGATATTTAAGCTGAGTGGCAACCATATCAGAAGGTGGCACAGTCTGAAGATGGAGGGTGGTAGGATTAGGAGGGAGGTCAGGAAGCATTTCTTCACAGACTGGGTGGTGGACACTTGCAGTGTGCTGCCAGAAGAGGTAATCTCATTGAAGACAGTTGGCAGCTTTAATAGGGCTTGATAGGCATAGGGGAATGTAAAATCATTGGTAGCAGGATGGGAGGAGTGGAGTGACGGCAGGTCCATTAGCTCAAGCTGTGGACCCTGCAATATGAGCAGCCTTGATAGACCAAATGTCCTTCTTCTGCTGGCTTCTTCTTATGTTCGTATTGGACTGCGAAGTGAGGAACAGAGGCGGCAAGTGTAATATATATACAATGGTACTGAGTAAAATTGATATTGTAAAGAATTCTGTATTGTTGACCCACGTTGTCCTATACAAATAGGTAACAAAACCAGTCCTATGATCCATTACAATTCTCAAACACTGCCAGTGAAGAAATACTTCCTAATATTTCCCACAAATGTTCCCCACACCTCAATTGTGCCTTACTTCTTGCATGTACCTTCCAAAAGAAACTGTGACAGACAGTCATGTATCAAGATATCATGATTCCCTGTGACTGTACATTTCACCTCCACACCCACATCCAGTGTGCTAAACACATCCATTTTTTTCCAGGTACTACAATGTAAATCATAGTGCACCGTGTGTTCCACTAGTCTTTTGTCTACTAATAAGATCACACAGTATTTTGTGTGTAATAACAGTTTCGATCACTGTCTCTTGCATGGCATCCCACATGTTTACCTCATGGACTAACAGTGCTTATATACTAACAGATTCCAGCATCTTATATGACTTTGTTTATTCATGATTAACATTCCACATTTATATTTCTCTTTGTAATATCACTGAATCTTTTATGCTACTTTTTTCTGTTCCTCCATGTTTTCAAATCAGTGCAGCAATGAAGCACTTTTGTGCGTGGATGCAACAATGGTAAAGACTACAAGCGTAGTTTTACTGATTCCCAAAAGATCCCAAATGATGAAAGCAGTGGGCACAGGCTGTGAAGTGCTGGATGGCAGCTCACGGACCATACTGTTATCTGTGCTGATTATTTCACTGATGATCAGTTTGCTATTTCTCAAACTCTGTTGGATATTACTGGTTTCATCCCTGGTCAACGAAGACTGAAATTGGATGCTTGTCCATCAGTTTTTGCTCATAACTCCATAAAGCCATCACGAACCAGTACTACTGTTCAAAAAGGAGAAGACTAGAGGTATATTTCTCATATGTATTTTATTACCTATGTATCATGTACTTGCATACAATATTGCAATATTTCAGTTTCTCAATATTTCTTTCAATAGGTTCTTGGCATCTTGACTTGCTGCCTTGTCAGTCCTTCACTGCAAGTACCGGTACACAATCCATCAACTTTGAACAACATGAAAATGCAGAAGATACACCTTCTGGATCCTGTGAAATGCCAGATGTTGTTGCACCAAGGTCACCGCCACCAACAATTTCTAACAGCGATAGCTTGTCATCTGACAGACTCAGGCTGTCAGACCACACGCATTGTGAGTATTAGTGTTCCTAAATAAGCACTACAAGTTGCAAGGTTACATGCACTGTATGCGTGAATAAAACATTGATTTGGGTATCCAATTGATTTTGCTATTGGTCAGGTAGAGGACTAAAAGTCTCACCTCCTGCTTCCTATGTATTACAGGGAAAGTCATAGTGGCAAATGTCATGCTCATATAGTAATATGCTGACATACTAAAATGACTGCAGAATAGGAATAACAGTCTTTGTAGTCTGCTGTCTTTTCAGCGCCCACACTGAGGGCTGATTTTGGTGTCCTTCCATTTTCCCTTGTGTTATGTTGTCCCCAGTCGCATGTGTCCCACCTGCATTGTACCTGGTTACTCCTCCACCCCCGACCTGTCCAATTCTCTTAAACCTTGCCATAGTCTTTGCCTCTACCAGCTCCTTGAGCAGTGCATTGAATTTGCTACACCACCCTTTCAGTGAAATAACACATCTGTCTCTCCCTCTGAGCCTGCCCCATTGTAGCTTACACCTGTTTCCTGTCATTGTTGCCTCCTCTTCCTTTGGACAATCCTGGCTGTGCACCCTTTATTGATCCCCTTTGTAAGCAATAAGACATGACAGTGTTGTCATAGAACGGATTATAAAAATTTTAAAATCTCCTCCATGATCACTCCTGGAGTGTCTTACTCCTCATTGTTAAGTCACAGTACCTGCCTGCAAACCATCTAATCTCTCCTATTCTCTGTCTGATCACGACTTTCCATTGATCTTCTCCTGTCTCTGTCTTCTGTCTCCTGATTCCACATCCTCTTTCCTCCCTGGTGGCATCTGGTCTCATTAGTGATTACTAGTCCTTGAGTCATACCTCTCAACCTCTTGCCTCATAAATCAGGGACAAGGCTTAAAAAATCAGGGACAAAGGACCAAAATCAGGGACACATCTTCAAAATTAGAGATATCCACCCAGAAAGCTGGTAGAACATGGGGCTTAGTGCAAAATGCATTTTCTAAAGAAGAACAAGTTTGTAACTTTAATGCTTGACATTGTTTTGTGCTTACAGTCCCACTGTTTAATCACAAAACACAAATTTTAGGAGGGACAAAGTAAAATTTTGAGGCAAAATCAGGGACGGCCCTGAAAAATCAGGGACACTTGAGAGGTATGCCTTGAGTCATCCAGAGCCAGGCATCTTATAATCTGTTCTTCTCAGTGCATCCTCTCCCAGCACCGGCAGCGGTGATGGGATGTTAGCAATTGAAGAACAATGGTGGCATTTGAAATGTCAACATTCTAAGCTCATCATGTTAGCCTTTTATTGATGTTCTTGTAACCCATGCAGGGAACATATTCCATGCATGGTGAGCTTGGTCTGTGATTTGCTGGTTTAGCCTATCCATTTTAGAAATGCACGTAAGACCTCTGGTCATGTTCCCCTGTCCACCCTCTCATCCAGGGTGTACATGTACAGATCCTTGAGCCTCCTGATAGGTTCTGTACCCTAGGCCTCAGATCACTTTGGTTGATCTCCTTGGACCCTCGCTAATGGTGTAACATCCCTTTGTAGATGTGGTCTCCAAAATGTCACATATTACTCAAGGTGTCAGCCTAACCAAAAAGTTGTACAGGCATAGGATCACGCCTGCCTTTCTGAAGGTAATCCCCTGGCAATTCATCCCAACATCCTATTTTACTTTGACGCTGTCCTCCTACAGGTCTCTGAATATTTCATTTTGATATCTACCAGTATTCCCATGTCCCTCTCACCTTCTGTAAGTTTAATTTTGTCTCCTTCCAGGGTATGCCTCTGCCATGATTTGTGACTCCAGGTGCAGAACCTTGCACTTCCCTCACTGAATATTACTTTCCTTTTCCTGATCAACTTTCCAGCACCCAACTTGCTGAAATCCAGAAAGAGAATATCCAATGGCCTACCCAGGTGTAGGGCCGCCATCACCAAGTCATACCAATCCACAATGTTCTTCTGACATTATCTTACCGGACAAAGCCATGCTGCCTATTGTCCAAATACCAGTTTGTACCACAAACCCCCTATCCTATCCTTGAGGACACCTTTCATCATCTTGATGACCTCTCCCTTTCCCAGTCTCATGAAGGACCCTCATCTGTACCGCTCCCATCCTTTCCTCCTGTTTGACCATGCTCCACCATTAAAACATAGGCTCCGGTACAACAAACAGTAAAAGAAGGTGAAAACAGTTTCCATAGATACATTAATGAAAGGAGGAAATCCAGATGTGGTATTGCTAAGATAGAAGGAGATAAGGGAGCATGTGACGTTGAGGACCATGTCAAAGCATCCATCCTAAATAAATGCCTCTGTTCAGTATTTACTAAAGAGAACAGCTCTGCACCATGGACGGGGGACTCACTTCACCAAACAAGACAAAACCTGAAGCAACCTATAGGCTGGGAAGGTGCTTGATGGCAGTCATAAGGAAGAAAGATAATTGTGCATCATCATCACCGATGACCTGAAATCATACAAGCAGACAACTAAAGCAGTAGGTTATGATAGAGGGATGTTGGTGTGATTAGTAGGGTAGCACAAGTTTCAAGAAGGAGGTAATAATCCTCTTTACAAGACACTAGTTTGCCCACATCTGAGTACTGTGTGCAGTACTGCAGTCCACACCTTCACAAGGACATTAACCAAATTGAGGTATTACAGATAATGTCAACCAAAATGGTGCAGGGACTGCATCAGAAAACACACGAGGTCACATTAATGGAGCTCAACTTTTGAACAGAAAGGGTGCTGGATGCATGGAATGGCCTACATCAGAAAGTGGTGGATATGAATAAAGTTCAGGACTTCAGATAGGCATGGGATAGGCATAGGGAGCAATACAGATGAGTATGAATACATAGGCCATTGACAGAGCAAAGGCCGATAGCACATTATAAGGTAGAGAAAGAAATGGACAGAGTGGATGGGGCTTATGGTACTTATGTGGCATCAACTTCTATGTTTCTATGTTTGTTGATGCAGAAAATGTGACCAGTGACAACACAGTGGCAAATGGATTATTATGAACTAATATATGTACATCTCATTTTGGAAGTACATCAGGTTTATGAGCATGATTTCTCATTTCTTTCAGGAAACTCAAAACAAGGCAACACAGACTGCAAAGTACATGCCCCATGGTCTGGGGAAAACAAAGTTCTCAAGAGGTACTGAGACGCTGGAACCTCGGTATAAGTAGTGGTGTTCAAGTGTACATACCAGAGAAGAAAACACTTGTTGATGCTGCTACATAGCATTGTGCTCACCATGAAAGTGAGGAATATGTCAATGACAGTACCATCATGTATGGAGACACTGACTGAGGAAGACCCTGATGAAGACTTCAAGTATGATTTGGATGATGATCCAGAATGGACAGTCGAAGATTTCATAAACACTGACTCTGATTCAGACAACGAAGACAGTGTTAATGATAAAACCGATACGTAAGTGTTCAGTGCACCTTGTTACAGTTTCTTGCAGCTCTTAGCAAAACAATAAAACATTCCACAGCACTACACATTAACTGGAGAACTGCATAACATGTGCTCTTCAGCATTCTAGTTTTGAACCCTCTACACACTGTTTTATGTTTTGTATTGGAAAAGGAAATCATAATTAGCCTTTATTCACTGTGTGCAGTTTCCTGTTCCTTTCATAGATGTTCTGAACTTCATTCAGATGTACCTCCGAGAACCAGTGAACCTTTATAATTTTTGAGAGTATAGTTGCCTCTTCAAGACATGCTTCCAATGTTTTGGACATTGTAAAGTTGTGCTGCAGTGACTTTTGGCACTATGGCAGTGCTGGAGCAGGTGTGTGTCAACGGTCATCGGAGGAGATGGGAGACAAGCCCAAACCTGGCCAGCTGCCAGCAGGAAATCTGATGACGGCCTGTGGAATATTTTTTCAGTGGTGGAAGCTCAGTACGATGCTAAATTTCTTCAACATATTAATATGCCGCATATATCATTGCGTAACATTTAACCTAATGCAAGTGACCTATTTGATACCTTCCACTGCATCGTGTGGAAACAGCACCAGGATAACATGTTTAATGAGTTACATGGAAGGCCAATCAAACTTGAGGGATGTCCGTGTTGTCTCCGGGCATACTGCCAAATTTAGGTCATATTCCTAATGGACCTTGTTCGTCTAAAATAATTGACGCTGCTTGTTCAGGTAATCAGTCAAGATTGTTTTTATCTGACTGTGTTTATACTGTTCTTTCTATGTCTCCATCATCTTCCATTCTTATAGGTGGGGTTCTTGCTCAGTTAAAATTCATGTTATTCCTTTTATACCATCACACAGAGCAATGAGGTTTCCAGCTCAAATGCTATGGAGCTTGAAGGATTAAAAGGAGCATTAATACCGTGAAGTCTGCTGGCTTAAAAATCCAAAGCCTTACCACGGATAGACATGTCAGTGTGAAAAAACACATGCGTGAGCAGGAGCCCGCATTACTCACTGGTTTGATGTCTGGCATGTGGCAAAAGGTGATTATGTCTACCGACTTAAGCAGATAAACACAGAATGGCAACTGAACATTTCTGTCTTTTAATATTTTCTTTGTGTGATTTGACCATGAAACAGGAATCAAGAAAACTTGAGGAGAAATCCAGACGAGCAAACTGTAGAGTGCTTGATCGCTGGGCAAAGCCTATTTCCAACCACTTGAATTGGTGCGCCAACTCAAGCAGCGGAAATGGTGACCTTGTTGTTGCTAAATGGAAATCCATTTCTAATCATGTGGTCAACATTCATGTGCATGACAGCAGTGAGTATCCAAACTGCCTTCATGGTGCACTGGAGGAACGGGAGTGGATTGAGAAAGGTTTGTCGTTATCTTTATTAGATAGTTTGCTATATAAGCTTATTGAAATGTAACGTAACTGTCATAACATTACTGCTTTTATGGCATGCCAATAGTTTTACACCACTTACTCGTACCTGCCATTTGTTATTCAGTGTCCCCGGAGAGGTAATGCCCAGGCCCAGGCTGTCAGTAATGGGTCCTGCCACTTCATGGTATGTGTTTGGTCTTGGTTTTATCCCAGTACCATGCCACTGCAATAGCTGCAGCATCCGTCTCCACCTCTGCGGGGTCAGCAAAGCATCCTAGTGTTGCCAAACCCTCCAGTTGTGCTGGCAAATGCAGTCCAAACACCACCACCCTCCCTGAGGAAGAAAAGTAGTCCTCTGGATGCTCAGTTGTTACCTCCCCAGACAAGCCATAATTCAATTCAATTCAATTCATGTTTATTTATAAAGCGCCTTTCAAAATCAAGGCGCTGTACATAATAATAAAACAGAAACCAACATTAAACAATCAAACTATAAAGAAAAGCCAAGTTAAAAGATATGTTTTTAAAGCAATTTTAAAACTGTCAACGGTCGGGCATTCTCTCAACCAATGAGGTAGAGAATTCCACAGGGTAGGAGCTGAAAAGGCAAAATCACTAGATCCTGATAACTTCAAACGAACCCTGGGAATTCTAGCAATCCCTCATTACGGAGGGAGGGAGCGGAGGGGCAATAGGAATCAGAAG
Organism: Neoceratodus forsteri; assembly: GCA_016271365.2. Lineage (NCBI taxonomy): Eukaryota > Metazoa > Chordata > Ceratodontiformes > Ceratodontidae > Neoceratodus > Neoceratodus forsteri. Next base: position 802,339,422 of record CM057458.1, read on the forward strand.
ATCTTTCAGGTAACCGGGTCCCTGATCGTGTAGGGCTTTAAAGGTTAGTAAGCCAACCTTAAGGTGATTCATACGCACAGAGCAGCTGGTGCAGTTCGCAAGCACGAAGTAATATGACTAGTTCTTGGGGTCCCAGTCAAAGCCTGGCCGCACATTCTGCACCAGCTGCAGGCGGCGGATATCAATCCCTGGTAGCCCTAGGTATAGGAATTACAGTAGTCCAAATGGGTGGTAACAAAGGCGTGAACCAAGGTCGGAAGGTCCTCCTGGGGAATCAGATGTTTCACCCGGCGATATTCTCAGATGATAAAAGAGGATTTGACAACAGCTGACACCTGTGATTTCAGGGTCAGACCGTCATCAAAAATAACGCCCAGATTTCGCACCTGTCGAGAGCTAGAGAGCGTACCCCACCAAGTAATAAGCCTGATGGATGTGCACGCGACCTAAACCCCTCCCAGGATGACCTGGGCCCACAACCAATACCTCGGTCTTATCTGACCCTACTCTTTCTGTAAGTTAAAGCAATGGTATGTCACGAGTGTGGCATTTGGTTCCTCAACACTGAGGATCATGGGATTGATATCACTGCGTAATCACAGGTGACTGCTCTCTAGCTTAGGTTTATTTTTATTTTCTCAAGTACAATTTGAAGGAATACATCTGCAACATTTATGTTGCACAGTAACAATTCTACGTAAACATGGATGCACAACTAAAGTAGCACACTACCATTTGTGTCTGCCCATTGTAGGTAGTAGAGCACACAAAAATGGAGATTATTGCCTACAACAACCTACTAATAAGTACATCAGACGACTATCTCCCACAGAGCAGACATCATCTCAAGAATCCTTCCACAAGGTTCTGCTTTTCTTTGCTCCAAAACTTACGCATTTCTTCTATGACAGTATGGAGGCACGGTAGGTTGACATCACATATGTATGATATGCATACTGTTCTTACTTGCTGGTATCAGAAATGTATACAGATAGATAAATGGGGTGACTAAAATCATACAAAAGTAGTTGATAACATTGCTGCTATTGTCTTCATTGACACATCACATGGTGTACTGAACCGCTTATTTGAAGCAGCATATTACACATGTATATTAGCCAATTACAGTATCTGCTGAGAATGGGTGAAAGTATGCAGCAACCTCCATGGGGTGGTGAGTTTTCCACAGAAGTAGCTGAACTGCCTCTTTCTATTTTTGTTATTACTGACTGACTGTGCACAGCCCCACTGTATGGATAACATTTATTGTTTGTTACAGACTGCTTATATCAGCAATGCATTTTAATGAGAATTGAGCTGGCCTCAAAGAATTAAAAATGATGGACAGAAGCAGTGGACAGTATCATTTCCTAAATCCAGAGGAGGAGCAGCACAGTGAAGGAAGTAAAATGCCAATCACATATGGTAAGTGCCATACTTTTGTAGTGATGCAGTCATGGCGCATGTAAGACTATGTGGCACAGGAGGTGGCATCCTGTAACTCAGCACTGCCATTCAACAGGTGATGTGAGTTTCTAACTGGTGATGCGAGACTTGAGGCACCTGATCCCAGACCTCGAGCCACACTGGTGACCCCTATTTGGGAATGAGCATAGGTCACCACTGCTAGTCAGGGTGTGAGGAGAAGGATCACATCCTATGGACTTGTGTCTTTTTGGGGATTGTGGGTTTTACCTGTCTGTGCCGACCTGGACCCTAGCATGGCTGGGTGGTTTGGGGAACAACAGATACAGTACAAAACAAAAGCTATTTCATTACTGTGTGTGTGTGTGTGTGTGTGTGTGTGTGTGTGTGTATAACAAAGACAACCATCTCTAATGAAGGCACAGGAGCTGTGTTATTAGAGAACCACATTTTGACATTATTCAAACAATTAACTTTTAAAAGAGAATATATGTTTTCAAACAACGGTAATATAGTGGCCATTTTTCTAACAATAACACCCTCCAGGGAGGCGTATTGTGCCCTGCGGTATAAGGCACTGTGTGGTCCGGCACAGTACAATACCACACACCAAGTCAGGTATTATTGCTTACACAATGAAATGTCTCCATATACATTTACATTGTATTTGTTCTGTCATACACAGCATATGTGAAACAGTTAACATTTGAGGTTTCAAGATGCGTGAGGAACATCCCAGTTATCACATGGCGAAAGAGGCCATGCCACAATGTTCCATACCTCTCCACTTTCGCCACGTTTGAGAAACAAGATATAGGAACTGCTTGTTGAACAACATTGCACATGCTTCAACAAGCCTGGAAAAGAAGGTTAGTATTGATGTATAAATCATAACAAGGGCACAGTTCCATTTATCAGTAATGAAAGTAATATGGTCCACTTGCCATGCCCGAAGTGTTTTGCACTCGGGCAGCTGAACCTTCTGTGTATCGCTGCCATGTAACTTAACACGTGACCGGGTGATGAAATGAAAGTGACATCATGCGCACAGCGCTACAAAACTTGAAAAGGTGGCATGGGTCATGGTGTGTTTCGGTGCTATTTCTTTTTGGTTTGTTATTTCAGTATGCTGCCTTGAGGCTGGACAGGCTCCACACTGAGCAGCAGACATTGTCAAGAGTGTGAATGCATGTGGCAGTTGCTTTACTGTGTCCTACCATGTCTACAATGCACGAGTCCCGCCATGTACTCAATTATCCTCCATTGCGAAATATGGGACCTTATACCACACACACTGTCATTTCTAATTCAGCATAACAGTGCATTGTGTCTTTAGTTGTGTATAATTATAGTTCTTCATAACATTGTCAGTATAGTGACATAAAGACCATACAAACAAATGGTGCAGTACTGATTAATAGTATGTGGTTAGGGCTTATTATGAATAGAAAGCCGATCTTTCAAAATCTTGTTGTAGGACAGTTCAAAGGTCAAACAAGCTGTTGTACTATTGGTCTGACATCACATCTACAGTACAACAACCTTTTACCTTGCCCTGCCACCTGATTGGCTCAGTCAATGTTCTTAGGAGAAAAAGTTGTGTAACATGGTGGTGCGCGCTGGTCGGGGACCTTCCTCGTTTTGACACAGACAGCCTCATAAGGCTCCATGTCACAAAACTGAATCGCTGTTGTTTTATTTTTAAACCAAGTGGTGATGTGCTAGTGGTACAGGGTCACGCAGAACTGAGTCAGAGTGGGACAAGCATGAGGGAGCCAGAACGTGAGCAGCACAACTCGACATAACCAAGGTAACCGTAAAGTTCTGGGCCAAAAAAACAAACCCAGGAACCATATACTATATAATATAGTGCATGGCTAACCATCCACAAGTAGGGCTGTGTTTCCATCTCAGTTGAAGACATCATGGACACCTCTCGAGCGCCACCCTCGAGGTCTCCATGATGTCATCAACAACCTCGATGGAAACACAGGCTTGTTGTGTATGGTCAGCCATCCAGTATTCTATATGTAGTGTACAGTGGATTGTTGTTCTGTATAGAATTCCATACCTTTAAAATGCTGTCGTACAACACATTTGGCATTCACAGTTTTGGAAACCATTACCCACCTTGTGCCTGCACCTGTGAACAGCAGTTGTGTGACTTCACCAGTGCAAGAATATTGAAACCCATGCACCACCACTGTAGTTTCACAGTGTCTATATTTGTCATCCACAGGTGCAGAAAACTACAAGCACCAACAGAAGAGTGAGCAACATCACATTACAAATAATGTATGACAGCGCACGTCAGCAGTGTCAAATGAGAAAGGATATCACAGCAGCAGAAAATACATCTTCCTGTCAGTGTGTGACATGTGTAATGGACAATAGGTTGGCATGTGGAGTCTTCATCCAACATTATTCCTTGCAAATGATTGTTGAACATTACATGGACATTGTTAAGCAAGGTAAACTATATTTGACATACAATGAAATAATTCATAATCACTAATGGTACAGAGTGTGTTACTGTTTTTATTGTTAGTGAAAACAAGAAGTTCAAGTACTTGTACTTGTGGAAGTGTGACTTGTGACATTTTAAAATTAGAAATAAACAGTTGAGCAACAGTTGCAGAAGCAAAATCAAGTTTCAGCGTTGCTTCAATAGTTACTTGCTGCCCTAGGATGAAAGAAAAGAACAATATTAGAGACATAATCAGCAGTGCACTGATAATGTGCTTATATGTATACATGGTCATACATGTATATATGCAATGGTGGTGAGGATAACATTTGTCAGATAGCAGCAATATGTTTGTGTGTGCAAAACTACATTGAGAATATTGCATTTATCCTCACTGTATGTCATCTATCCACACAGTAGGTGTACCACAGACAGATACTGCAGTTCAGTGTTGCAACACATGACGTACTCATTGACTGAAGCAAGCAGCAGGAACTACCATCTACAGAACATCACGCATACTTGCACTACATTCACTTTCAATCCACTTCTTTCCAACAGCAGAACAGTTTACAACAGGAAGATGCAGCACCTGCACCACCCATTGGAATCCATGGTCACTGGATACATCATGACCAATGCTGTTACTACCTGCACATGGGCTTACAATGAACTCTCCTACTCTATGACATGGGCAACAAACACCTGTTTCACTTTACCCCAAACCACTGCTCACTGGACCATACTATCTGATAACGCCATGACTGCCGATTGCCAAGCTAGCAGTTGAATTCACTTGACCACTCGCACACAATGAAGCTGATATGGTAATGCTATGAAATAGTATGCTCTGGTCAGCAGTTTATTTCACTGAAGTGGAGCAGGTAGTTGCTGTTGTTGTTGAGTACTGTTCAAGTCTGTATTGCTGTGGAGGGAGAAAGTTACAGTTCAAGATGTGGAATACCAGATAAATAAAACTGTTCTGCTGCATGAAAGATGTGCTTGACACTGACTGCTGTGGGACTACATGCAATTGGCTCGCGATGATTACTACAGCAAATCAGTATCTACTGTTTGACTATGGTTACGTGCAATATCTGCCTATGGTGTACATACTGTGATGATAAAAACCTACAGTGAAGATGAATGGGATATCACAACTGCTAAACAATACTTCTTTGTTTCCAGCCATTGTTTAACCAGGAGACAGACACTAATGTGACAACTTGTTGACAGGTGCACGCTGTTAGCACAGGGAAGTTAATTGACTTGATGGGGTTGCATGGTATGCAGGTATGGGATGTGGTATTAAAACCCATGTCTTCACATTTTAGTTTCAGAGCATCACATCAGTGCACCACTGCCTCCATTTGCCAATTGTTATCCTCATGATCATAGCATACTGGCATATCTATACTATATATATCTATCTATATATGTATATATATATATATATATATATATATATATATATATATATATATATATATGTATATATCTATAAATATAGAAATATATATACATACACTTTGTAACCAGTCTTACAAAATTATTCTTGACAAATGTTTCATGACATTTATGACATTGTCATGACAGTTCAAACTGTTCAACAGTTTATTCACTGATGCTCTGAGTTGTGCAATACATGATGTGAATGTGATATGCCATGTTACACACATGGCATGATTCACAATTCTCATCACAGGGTGCACTGAACTTCTGCCTCAAATAATAGTATGAAGCAGCACTTGCAACAAACAATGAAGTGGGAGATAATGACATAGACAGTATGAGGATATGACAAGTGAAAACACAAAAGCAGGCTGACACCACCCTATGCCAAAACATGGTCTGCAAAATGGGGTGAGGCGGTATGTGGCGGTGGAAGCTGGGAACTCTCCAGAATCTGGATTCATACACTTCTCAGACACTGACATTTTCTAAGTATCCTTATACCATCCATGGTGGTTGATTGACAAGTCAAACCCACACCAAGAATATGCCCTTATGATGAGTAGCAATATATCCACAGTGTTTTGGCAGGATACGTGTATGTAACAATGAATTTACACTGTTGGTATAATGGTCATGCACCACCTCTGTGTCATGTAGTGTCCACATGCTGAACAACATGAAAATCTTGTACTCATCACCCAGTGATAGTTCATTCAGTGCCAGGTGTGTTGGTGTGAACAGTGTTGTGGTTGCACTGAGACAAGAAATGTCTTGGTGTGGTTAAATGGCAGGACAATACCTGCAAGGGTGGTGTTGCATTTCCTCTACACCATCAGTGTAACTGAATTGCTGCATACACATAAAAGACCATATCAAGGTGGTGGTATGGACAGGTACACCACTGTGGATCAGTACACCAACATTCCTCATATAGGCATATTCATGCTGCGTAGTGGGACAAAGCAGCATGGGTTCTACAAGGAAGGTTATGTCAGACAAATCTAATAGATTTCTTTGACTGGGTGACCAAAGTAGTAGACCAGGGAGGGCAGTGGACATGGCCTACCTAGACTTTAGCAAGGCATTTGACACAGGTTGTAATCATAGCAATATTTTTCAGAGACACACAATGTTGGGTATGAGAGCAGAACACCAAGAACAATGCATGCCACCTTGCTGCCACTGAGCACACAGCAGATCATAGGTTGATGTCAACACTGGTGCATGGCACAGGTCAGGGCTATAACGCCATATTCACCACTTTATGTAAGTACCAGAAAGGGTACCATTGTCAGAAACCCTGCCAGGAGCGACATTAGTGAAATTATTGGTCACCCCTTCTCAAATGACAGCCTTGCCACAGTGTGCCCTGTGATGCACTGTAAATGTCTGCTGCTGCCTCCTACCACACATAGCAACAGTGTGATGTGTCACAGCTGGCCTTACACCACCTTACGCTGCTGTTTCTGGATCTTTTAAACAAGAATGACAATGCTACACTGTCTTTATCTCCAATATTTGTAATCTGTCTTCTTGTACTGTGTGCATACTGTAGTGGTACTTTGGTTTTGTGTTTGTTACCATAGTGACTGTATGTTCAAATCCATTGCTGCAAAGTAGTGCGAAACCAAAAATGTAAACCTGGTCTCCTAGATGTGTCAGTAAAAATTGTGATAATGCATCTTGAATATGGTGCTTTTCTACTTCACATTTTGTGTTCCTTTGCCATACTCACAGTAAATATTATTGATGGTTCCTAGGTTAAACTGTTTTGATAACTGAGGCATGCGTTACGTATTCTGCTATACTTTGATCAGGAAAACATTGATGTACAGCCCCTTTGTGTACCTCCTCCACCAAAGTGATGAAACACAACCTGTGTCCAGTAACATGGACATAGTAATAGTTTCATTTACATGATCATCTGATAAAATATTGTAATTCTCCAGCCGGTGGCACTGAGGGCTGAGGCACTGGATGCCACACCTCGCCACGCCAGCAGCCAGGGTTCTGGAGTGAGCACAGGTTGCCGTGGGATGGCAGGAGGAGAGAATCAAGCATCCGGGACTGCTCTTCCTCCGAGGGGTACAGTGGTCGGCATCAAACTGCCCCTGACGGAGGCCAGAGGTCAGGGACACACACCATACACTGGGGAGGAACTGAGGGAAGATACCTGGATGAGGATGCATGCAGGCGCATGTGCAGCCACAGCCACCAGCATCATTGCACGCCCTCTGTCTCTGGGGAATACGAACAGGGCAAAAATGGCACTGGTTGTGACAGCTTGCCGTATCTACACAATGAGACGGCAAGAATATGCATGCAGAAGTCATCAAAAAATATATGTTACAATATGGGGTACATTACATTGCAGCACTGTACATAGAGTATGCAAACAAAATATGAATTTGTGGGCTTATTCTGGTCATGTATTGTGAACTATTGGGACAATTTTTGACAGCTGTCAGGATGCCTTTACCATTCAGAAAGCTCCATAGGATCGCTATCACTGCTGCTCCTCATTTCTTGGATTCATCAGAATCAGAAGCCCCAGGATTAGAGATGGCTGCAAGGGATTCAACACTGTAAGGAACAACATGAAAGACTGCATTGCCAGCTGTACAGAACAATGCCAGCAACTCGTTATCCTCATCTGAAGACATTGTGGAAGCAGTGCTGGCTTACTCCCGCTCTTACGGATGGACGCCTACCTAATGACGTCATCAAGAAGGACATTCACAAGCAGTCAGGGATGCGAGTACGAAAGTAAACAGAGCGTGAAGAACAGTAGCGGGCACAAATTAAAAACTAAATTACGCTGAAATGAATAACGTTACAATGAGAAACACTGCACAGAACCGAACAACTAAAGGTAGGGAACACAAAAAACGTATGATGTACCAACAGAGGACAAACTTTGCATATGATCTTTAAATAAGTAAAAAAAAAAGAACTGATTAACTATTTACAAGTGGAATGATATGAACAGTAACTAACAGTAACAGGAAACAACAATAGCAACAGCAATGTAACAACAAGACAACAACTTTAAAGACATTTACAAGTCAATGTAACCATGATCAGAGGGCAGAGTAATATATGAAATATTTAATGGCTACAGCGACTGTGAAACAAGGGTTTGCCATCTATGCACTCCAACAAGCCTCGAAAAGTTTGACAAGTTTTTAACATTGCCCTTAAAATTCAAGATGTGTGCCTCCAGTGCCTTGACCCTTTCTTTACAATTCTGATGTCCCTGTCCTCCTGTTTTCCTCCTCTGGTGGTGGTGCTTGGAGAGGATGTTGCTCATTGAAACCAGGTTCATGCACAGTACCACTACCTGGCACTGTCACACAGCTCTTCAACCATTCACAGCCTGCTATTGCTGGGACTCCCTCTCTGTCAGCTTTTTGAGCTCCTTCATGATTTTATTGCACTGTGTGCTTTCCACTATGTGGAATGGGATAAACTCATGGTCTTCAATGGTGCTGCAGGACAGAAATAAAGGTTGGTGAGAGAGATGAGTAGACCTCAGGGACCTTGCACGGTCTCAGCCAGGGAATGCCCCACCTCCAAACCCCAGGTAAGGGATCCTGAGGTCACTGCCACAGCCCAAGTGAACCACTAAACATTAATGTTACACCACCCAGATAATAACTACACGATGTTGGACATCAGGGATCTTGCACGGTCTCAGCCTTGGTATGCCCTCCCAAACCCCAGGTAAGGGATCCCGAGGTCACAGCCAGAGCCCAAGTGAACCACTAAACATTAACGTTACATCACCCAGATACTAACCACACATATGTTAGACCTCAGGGACCTTTCAGTGTCTCTGCCAGAGAATGCCCCCAAACCCTAGGTAAGGGATCCCACGGTCACAGCCACAGCTCAAGTGAACCTCTAAACCTTAACATTACAACACCCAGGTAATAACCACACATATGTGAGAACACTATGCAAACCATACTTGCTGAGCCTATTTACTAATTATGTATGTTAACAAAAAATATACAGATATCGCATCACCAGACGGGTCTCCACAGTGCTACTGCCTGCCCTCATCACCCCTCCTGTTGTCACTGTGGTGCTGGACTCCATGCTCAGCTCAGCATGTTTGGTAACAGTAGGCAGCACCTGTTCAAAATTAAGAGAGGAATATTATATTTCACAGCAGTTGTGGCAATTTTAATATGAATTATGGGCTGATTCTCATTTGCAGTACTGTGTCAGAACTAATTAGGTATAAACTTAATGCTCTGTCGTAACTGCACAGCGCCATGACAAAAAAGTGTCAATTCAGTGTCTTCACAACTCAATATTAAGCTTAATTTGTCCTGTATTGACTACATTGCACTGTACCATTTAATAATTGCTGCTAGCTTATTGCCTGCTGTAAACAATATGTTATCAGTTTATCTGATCCTCTGACACTGACACTGAAGCTATATAAGGAGCTTACAACTGAAATGGGTTTATTCTGATAACTCAATTAATCAATAAAAATAATGATATTTCTGTATGTATAATATATATAATACAATTAAAGCAGCACAGCAATCAATAAATCAAACTCAGGCTAATAACACAATCATGCAGTACAGTGCCATTGCAAGAATATCTGATGCCATTTTATTATAATAGTAAAGTCATATTAACTCACTATCAGTAGTGCTGTCATCCTCCGCTCTAGCCTGCTTCCTCTGACTGGATCTGGTGTTTATGTCTCCACCTTCTGCTGCTCCTTGGTTGCCTTTATTTGCAAGGTCGACGTGGTGCCTTTATGGTGACTGCTCCACCAAGGGCCTCCAACACTGCCCTGTCATACCTCTGTTTGTCATCATATTCAGTTTATGTTTTTTCTGGGAAATAGTGTGGGACACAGCATCCTCACCTTCTCTGTACAGTGTGTCCCTAGGAGGTCCACAATGCATTCCTCTCTTTAAGAGGAGCCCGCTGAGCTCATAAAGTTCACCCGTTGGCGGTGACCTTCTTACTGAGGATGGCCACTCCTTGCACGACGCCGAACGGGTAGTGGATAGTGCACCGCGTGGTGTCCACGATGCATGGGCACCTGACTGTGTGCCCATTGTGGCCATGACAGCAATGAACACCTGTGCTTGCCTGTCAATGGCAGCAGTCACATCCTACCACAAATGGTCCATCTGTTACAGGATCCGTTCTGTGTCCCTGCTGCGATGCTCCTCTGCCCACTCCAGAGCCACACACAGTGCTTCCATGGATGTTGCAAGCAGCATCTGCTGCTGGACCGATGCTCGCAGTAGGGTGTGCTTGTCCAAGAGGTCATCAGCCTCCTCGGCATCCTGTCCTTCAGGGTGTGCAAGGGCCTGATGTTCAGCACCCTTGAGGGTGGGTGATGTGCACCAGGACCAGGTCTGGGCATGTCCACAGGCAGTGCACAGATGCCGCCCTGAACCCTGTACCCCCAAGCCCAGTGGGCGACTGCTGATGCTGCCCCTCTGGCTGCCGCACCCTCAGGGCTCAGTGGTGCCACTGCAGTGGCTGCAACAGTCCCACTGTCCTGAACAGACACCAGTGCTGCCCCACTGGTGCTGACAGGCACAGCCTGGGACTGTGCTGACATGCAGGCACCCACAGTGGCACCCATCCACAGCCATGGGCGCCGAATTGCCCTGCTGTGTGTCCATCCTGTGGCACACACGCGTCACTGCCCATGGACAGTTGTGTCATCATCACTGGTGCCGGACTCTGCCCGGCCACAGCCACAGCGTGCTGGCATCTGTGGATGCCAGCATGCTGAGACACAGGCAGGGCTTCCTCCACACCTGTCTCAACGACATCAGTGTGGACAGCCAGGCGCCCCACTGTCGTAACAGATCCACTATACCTGTGGAGGTGGATGGTCCCACCTCAACTCCATCCAACTGTCCGCAGTGACAGGCCCACCACCGCTGACCCATGCAGATGCTCAGGATCTGTAAGGGAAAGCAAAGTCGCATTACTGCGTGTGACCTACCCTGCTCCCCCCCAGACACACCATGACTTACCATGCAGTGATGGGCCACCACCCGCCTGGAAGCCACCACCCGAACACCCTATGGCACCGCAGCATGCTTCCAGCAAGCCTGTCCTCCACTGGGGTGAGCTGTACCACCTCCAGTTGTCCCCCAACTGTTGCAGCACGTGCCGCCTGATGGCAGCCATCTTCCCTTAACCTTCCTCCTGTCCATGCCCATCTTCTTCTTACACTCCTGCACGGAGCTCTGGTGGCTGCCATGCAGGTTCACGGCATGAGCCACCTCTCCATGCAGCAGCATGGGCCTGGAAGGGTTCCCACCGTCCACTGAGCAGTGACTCCTGATCCAGGTAGGCCTCAAAAGGACCTCTGTTTTGGCCTTTGTAAAATTCGGCCTCCTCCTCCTCCCACCACTGTTTTCCTCCTCTCCAACAACATGCTCGGTCATTATGTAGCCTGTAAGAATGGTAGTTGTTACCTGTGACTGTGCAGTCCCTTGCATGTCCCTGAATCCACAGTCCACACTCCCAAACAGCATGCTACTCACCAATAAACTGTGGTAACCGACTATGGCCACTGCAGCACATTGTCGCACCTTTATAGCGCAATCCATGCAGATGAGGTGAGGAGCAACTTTAATTAGATGCAAATTGCAGTGCTGCGCCATTGAATGGCTGATCGAATGATTTGCATATGACGGCTGAATATTGGCGCTGTTGCGCTTTGCGCAATTGTGTTAAACGTGCTTAGCCAATGGCGCAGTTCTGTGGCATGCGTGGTACACCTCACTGCTCATGCCCGGTTGCTGACACCAGCGCCTGCTGCACTGATGATGTTCTGTGCAGTAGACAATGCAGGCATGGCCACCATTGTGCCAGTGGTGCTATAGCAATGGTCACTACATGGCGCTGTGGCACTGGGCCTTCATAGCGCAATGGCCCAACTGCCTAATAGTCCATTGTGGCGCTGGCACACAGGCAGCCAATTGCGCTACATGCATTGTCATCTGAAAGTATGTGGCTGCTGAGACTCGCCGACCCTGTGCCCAACCTTTGCCCCCTTGGTGCCATGCATCAGGCATAGGTGCACCTCTATTCGCTGTTCGGTAACAGAGCAATAGGGAATGGCAGCGCTGTACCGCAGCATCTGAACGTGGGGAACCATGCTGCAGACGCCATATTGCCTACTGTAGCTATTGCAATGCCGCATAGAAGAGCTGCTCCTTGACTGCCATTGAGCTGGCAAATCTGCTGGCCATAGTCGAGCCACACCATGGGCCTTTCTTTGGGGAGGCCCCTGTATAGGGCAAGGACCCAGGTGTGGCAGGAGGTGACCACTGCCCTGGATGAGGCAACAGGCAGGGGGCATTCAGCTGAGCAGTGCAGGCACTGCTATGGTGACCTGTGCAGAGGAGCCAGAGCTACTGGCGGACTGAGTCCACGTGCCAGGAGGGCATGGTGCCACGTCCAGGTAGGAGTTCCGTCAACATACTTTTATCATCCATGTGAGTCACAGTGTTGTATGTGTCCAGCACATAGTGGAGGGACCGTATGGGGTTGGCTGTGGCAGTGTTCGCAGGGTGTGGGGTGGGTGGGTCTGGCTGGGTGGGAGGCACACTCCTTGGGGCAGGGGGACTTTGCTTCAGGAATGTACTGATGTCCTTCTCTCCTTTTGTCCCCACAGGCCCGGAAGAACTACGCCGAGTAAGGCAGAGCGGAGGGAGTGGAAACTTCAGCCAGGTGGGCTGAGGACCAGCAATGCCCACCTGTCCAGCCTGATGTGGGTGAGTGCCAAACATCCATGATTAGTTTTGCATGCTGTGTGACAAGGTGGGCAGCGGGCATGGCCACCATTCATTGACATCACTGCCATGCCGCCACTTGTTACAGTCAACACTGTCCAGTGGCAATGCATGTCTGGGTGTCGTCACTGGTGGTCCATGCATGCACCAGGTGCATGGCTGTGCCACTGCCTTTGCACCACATAGCCATGTCACTAGGCGGCTACGGTGGTGCTGTGCATGACTTGGCGGTGGGTGTGTGGCGCTCCATGGCTGTATGCGCCTGGGTGGGCAGGTCCTGTGGATGTGATCACTGCAGCTGGTCACACACCATCACAGTGGTATGTCCCATGGCCGTATACCATGTACAGTGGGCGGCTGTATGGGGTTGTGCATTCACACCTGTTGACTGTGCTCCCTTGTCCTAGGTGCGAGACATCTGAGGGAGATCAGAGACACCATCGCGGGAGCTCCTGAATCTGGCCCACTAGACAGTGGCAATACTGCGGAGGCTAGACCGAGTCAGGAGTTCTGCGGCACACAGAGCCAGAGGGAGCCAGAGCCAAGACTGGCGGAGCTTCAAGAGTCCCTTGGTCCCTGACTTCCCCACCCCTGGACCCACCCTCACACCCCCTCTATCCCATCTCATTTTCCACCCTTCCCTGCCCACCCCACCTTTTTGTGTCCCCACCACAAACCTGTAAATAGTTTTATTCATGTACATAGTTGAGTTTTCTATTTTTATAATACATTTGACTTTTATATGAATACCGTGGTGGTCTCTGATTTGCAGCGGCTATATAGGTGCTCAGCTGCAGTGGTGTGCATGGCATCAGGGTGGTGCAGTCATGGGTATGTGTGTGTCCATGTGAGGTGTCTATGTGTGGGGGTAGATGTTAGCCAGTGTCTGTGTTGTGTGTGTTGTTCCCTGTGCAGCTGGATGACTGTGTGCAGTGGTCCATGGTGCGTGCTTTGTGTCCATGGTGCACCCATTGGCCTGTCCAAGGCCTGTGCAGCCGACACACATGCCTGTCTGTGACCTGCATGGTCCACTGGCATGTCAGTGGTGGCTTTCCTGCAGGGCGGACACTGTACCTGTCGCTTGCTGGGTTGCCCATGTCACTGGTGTGGTGCATGCCTGGCTCAGGTGACACTGTGGGCAACACAGTCATTGTTCCACCTCCATGCTGTGGCTTGTGTGTGTTGCAGGGATGTGCCCCAATGTCTGTGGCTTGTGCTCCTGGTGACTACTGGTGGTGTATTGGTCCATGGTGCCTGTGCTGCGTGGTTGGCACTCCAGTGCCATGGTGGACTGAGGGTTGTGTGTACACGGCTTACATGGGCCCACAATGGGGCTTGGTTGCCCCACCACCGTGTCCCTGTGTTGTTGTGCCCTTGGGTATGGGTGGGTGTCTGTCCAGACCCTGTATGGCATCCGGTGTGGTGCATGCTTCCATGCACCACTGTGGGTGTCTGTGTTGGCTGTTGTGGCCAGTGGTGGGCCAGGGTGTGTCACTGGAATACAGTGCAGAGCACTGTACTACTGGTAGTGGTGTCGAGACACGACCATCCCATATGGGGTAACTCTTGTGCCAACGCATGGTCATTCTCTCGGCAGTACTCGGGGACTGTGCTTGGGGCACTGTGTCTGCCATTGTTGCATTGCCGTGTGCTGCAATCTGATGATGGGTGCTCGTGGTGGGGCTGGCTTGCATGGTTCTGTGGTGCACAGGGTTGCATTGACACTGTGGGGTGGTGGCATGCATGGAGTGTCCTGCTGTGGTGGTCACTGCTCATGGGGGTGTCTGGGGTCACGGTGCAGGTGTGCTGTGCACTGGGGGATGGTGTGGCACAGGGTGGTCTGACCTCCTTTTGTGCCAGTCACAGCTTGCCGGTAGGTGTGATGGGGCACCATGGCCCGGCTGTGGGTTGTTTGCTTGTCTCCATGGGCCAGTGGTTATTCCAGCCTCCCCAGTTGTGCTGTGCTTGGGTATGGGGGATGATGTCTGTTCTGCTGTGTGTTCCTGTGCCCATCTGTGGCATGGGTGGTGGCCCCTCCCTGATCATGCAGTTACATTGCTCTGCAGCTGGGGACTCCTGCTTGCACTATGGTGCCTCTGGACTGCTCAGCTGAACATCTCTTGTTGCGCTATGGCACATCAGATCTGCTCAGCTTCCCTCCCTAGTTGCGCTATGGCGCAGGTGGTGCGATATTCAGTTGTTGGCTGTAGCGCAATTTGGCGTGCTCCTTTTTGAATATACGTGTCTCTTGCGTGGGCGCAATAGACTTGCGCTTGCTCCTGCTATTGTGCACTTTTGGGCGCAGGTTTGAATATCTGGGCCAATGACTTTGCGTTACTCCACCTTCCCAAACCACTACTCCACTAATCCTTAAGGCGTAGTACATTGAAAACAATGTACTTCGCTTTATTTCGCTTGTTTTAAGCTCCAAAGGTGAATTTTGCAGTGATTCATGGGATTTCAGGTCACATGTGCTCTAGATTGTTCTGCACAGCCTCAGTTTGGGGTAGTGTGTGTAGGAAGCTGTAGGAGACAATCTGCTGTGAGAGCTCTCTGATTCAAACCTTCTAAAGCTGTTAAAAAGCCTTTTGAGTCTTTTTTTCTGAAACTTTAGTTCATCGATTATAGGAAACCCTCCTGTGCTCATATCATCGACGTTTATTGTTGTGTGTGTATTTTGAAAGTTAATGTACAACATTCAGTCTGTGTACTGAGAGACAGTGGAAGTGTGCTTTGGGGAGGGGCGTATCTGTGGTGTAGGTAGATTAACTTGGAGAAAAGACAGTGCTTTCTGTTTTGGAAATATTTTTCTTGTATGATTGTGTTAATATACACACAGTAATATTTTCAATAATTCTTGTAATTTTTTGCTGATTGTTGTGGTGCAGCAGTGCATAATTTTAGTTTGTTTAAAATATATGGTTATATTACTGAAGTTTTCAATTTGCTACGCATTACTTAGTGTGTGTGTGTGAGTATGTGTGTGACGATGTCATCAAATCAGACACCTTTTATTGTGCCACATAATTTCAGCAATGTGAACCTGCTATCCACTGCAGCTGTGTAATTTTTGTACTTCTTTGTGGTATCTTTACTGGTACTGTACTAGTGACTCTTACTGCAGCAGTGAAGTACACTACCCCCGTGGCCCACCCCAACTGGCAATGATATTCTTTTCCAGATTTGAATTTCTGATGGTGAGCACAGGTTAGGTTTTATGCCTTGCATCTGCATCTCTTCAGTGAGCAGCGTAATCTTAATCTGTCTGTACATTTGCATCTCTTTAGGGCCCAATTTCCATCTCTAATTTAAGTCACAGTTGTTTCTTTGGCTTCCCTTCAGAGTACTGGACAGAGTGTGGTACATAATTCAGCATGAACATTGTACTCATTAATATGCGTTTTAAGTCAGAACAATCATCAGAGTCACTCGATGAGACAAATCATGTTCTTCATCATCACGGTCACAAATGCAGTCACAAATTACAATTTACTGATCACATCATGAATCACAAGAATCATTCTTTTACTAGTTACTTGGATGTATTGTAAGCCTGTTTTGTAGTCTCTCTCCAGGCTTCACCGCCCCACCATTGTACTCATTAATAAGTGTTTTTAAGTCAGGAGTTGGACAGTGTCTGCAGTACATATACAGACTGGAAAGAAAACTGCACTCATGCAGTTTAGCACAGTATACTTCACTGCTCAGAATACATGCAGAAGACAACAAAAAGGACATAATTACATAAAAGGTTGGGGATGGTGGAGGAATACATTTTATAACACAGCAAGGAAGGTGTGGGGGGCAACACGTGTGAGAGAAAAACCTAATGTGGATTCCATGGTGATCCAGCAGCAGTTCCAGCATGGACATAATTTGCAACTGATGTCCCTCTATGTAAGAAAATAAAATTTACAGAAAGAACAAATTAAGTAATAAAGAGTACAGACAGAAAAGACAAAAAATTAGCTTTTAAAAAGCTGTTGGGTCTAAATCAAAGTTTAAATCTCCTCCTTGTTTTGATCTCAAAGTATTAGCAGTCACAACACACCCCTCTCTCTTTCTCTGTCTGCACAGGAAAAAGTAAATATGTCTGCTTGTATGATTCACTTTCTTCCTACCTAGCTAAAGAACATGTGACTTACAGTACTGTAAGCCATGATGTATGTGGGGCTGCCAAATCTGAAACACCAAGTGGTTCACTTAGAATCATAATGAGGAATGCGAAGTCCATTAAAACAATGACTTTGCCTTACTTCACGTGCCATTCTGCCTTAACGCAAGTGGTAATGACAAGGCGGTGAGCACTTTGCATGTCTACTCCACTTCGCGATTAGGGTTACCACCTTTAGGAAGCCCAAAGTGGGACATTTCTTACTGAAACATGATTTTCACAGGACAGTACGTAACCTCAACCAATGCAACAGACTTGTTTTCACTTTATAATCAGAATTAAGGTTAAGTATTGTAGTTTCTTAGTTGCTTCTATTATTTCTTACCGTTCTAAGGTATTTTAGTTAAGATATTGTAGTTTTCTCAACATTTAGTGGAAAGTTAGAAAATATTTTTATACTATATTATCAGGACATGTAGTATTTTTCACGTTTTTGCAGGACATAGCTGCCTAAATCAGGACTGTCCTGTGAAAATCAGGACAGGTGGTAACCCTACTGTGGTCACTACCAGTGGAATTTAAATTCACTGCATCTCTAATTACATTGAGGAAAGTGAGTACCAGGGGCAGGGTAGCCAGAGGTAACTGAGGCTTGGAATGGACACAAAAGATCAGTGCAGCCATGGGCATTTGTCAGACCTTAAAAAGTGCTTGGGGTAGGGGGCAAAACAGGAGGGGCGGGTAGGCTGTAGGAGGAGGAAGAGAAGGGTAGGAGTAGAGTGCTAGGAGGTAGATCAGATTATGAGGGACAGTCACAGGAGCTAGAGGCAGCTAGGTGGAGATCAAGGTTGGCTTTGAACGGCCTTGCTTTTGCAGACAGGAGATGTCTTTGTTGAGTCCATTAATCCAGCTAGGAGCTCGGTACACAAAGGATCTTGGCCCAGTGTGGTGTAACACCAAGGAATGTGTAGCATTTTATTTTCTGAAGCCCTGGTGAAGAGCTGCGTGCCAT
Source organism: Neoceratodus forsteri (assembly GCA_016271365.2). Lineage (NCBI taxonomy): Eukaryota > Metazoa > Chordata > Ceratodontiformes > Ceratodontidae > Neoceratodus > Neoceratodus forsteri. Next base: position 802,357,694 of record CM057458.1, read on the forward strand.
ATGGAAAACTTCAGACTCTGGGGGAGCAAGATGTTAGCATAATTTTCTTAGCCATTAGAAAAGTTTGGTACTTGATACGGTTTGATAACTGGAGTCATCCTGTTTGGGCATAGAGGTCACATGTATTGGTGAGTCAGTGAGAACCTGTGATGAGTCAGCAGGCTTTGTTTGGGGCCAAAGATAAGTGCTTGAGGGCAGTGTCAGTTGCAAGACCATAAATAATCAGACCATAGTCAATTAGAGAGACCACCAAGCTCTGTAATGCTATCCTTAAGGCATCCGAGGTAAGCCATTGCCTGTGCCTGTAGAGGAGACCAATGCACGGTTTGCAGCTTTGGTGATGCTATCTATGTGAATGCTGTAGGATAGGTTGCTGTCTATGGTGATCCCTAGATATTTAAAGGGGTGAACCTGATCAAGGACAGCACCAAGGCAGTTTGTAACATTAAGGTGGTAAGCCAATGTTTGTTGTTGGAGCCAGAAAAGCATTGACTTGGTTTTCTATAGTTGAGAACCAGCTTTTGACTACTAAACCATGTTTGAATGGAGGTGAAACTCTTCTGAAGCTTGTTTTGGAGTAGGTGAGGGTCCTGTTGGGTGGTGTGAATGACAGCATCATCAGCATAGAGTAGGATTTGTTCTGGACAGGATTGTGGAAGATTGTTCAAAAACAGGCTGAAGAGGAGTGGCCGAGAATGGATCCTGGGGACTCCTGAGTGTACTGGTCTAGCATCTGAGAGGACATCACCAATTTTCACTCTTTGGGAATGGTTTTCCAGGTAGCTCTTAAACCAAGTTGTAGACTCAGGGGATAACTCAGCTTTAGCAGTTCTGTGAGGAATTTTCGATGATGGATGGTGTCAAAAGCCTTGGTCAGGTCTATGAAGACTGAACCAGTGAGATAATTATTGTCTAGGGAGTTGTGAATTGCTCCTGAATTCAAGGAGGGCAGATGTGGTGTTGATCCTTTTTATGAAGCCATGCTGTCATTTACAAAGGATGTTGTACTTGTCCAGATATTCCATTAGCTGGTCAGATAAAGATGTTCAATGGCTTTGGGGGCAGGTAGTATGGATATAGGCCTTTAATTTCCATGAAGGGCCTTGTCCCCACTCTTGTGGATTGGTGTCAAGGTGGCAGATTTCCATCTGTCAGGGAACTGGCCAAGGATGAGGGAGAGGTTGAAAATCCAGGTTAGAGGAGATAGCACTTCATCAAGAGTAAGGGACAGCAGTCTGTGGTTGAGTGAGTCACCACTTATTCTAGATCCAGCAATAGCTTTACCGACGTATCTATGGACTTCATGTGTCTTGACTGCTCTGAAGTAAAAAGTGGGGTGACTTGAGGAATGGGAGGGGGTGGGGAGAGTGCAGGAGGAGGTCTTCATCAAAGAAGTCCAGAGGAAGAACATACTGAGGTCAGTGAATGCATTATTGAATGTGTTAGCTATAGTGGAAGGGTCAAGAGTTATAGTCCCATCCACGTCCAACATTGAAGGTGACGTTTGGGCAGTATTCCTGTAACTTCCTTGAGATTATTCCAGAAGGACTCCCCTTTTCCCAGGTGTTTGTGAGTGCATCTTTGTAATAGTTCCTTTTCTTCAGGCGTATTTCTTTGGTGCAGTCATTTTCGGACGCGTTGTAGTTTTGTATATCTACTTGCCTACCTGTGGCCCTAGCCTGAAACCAGAGGTGGTCCTAGCTTTCAGAAATGTAAGGAGATAAGCAGTGAGCCATGGATTGCTAAGGCCTTCTACTTTCTTCTTTTGAAGAGGCATAAACATCACAGGCAGCATTGAAAGAGTAGATGAAGTCCAGCGTAGAGTTGACATCTGATGCATGGAAGATAGGTGATCAGTCTTGTCTAAGGAGTAATTTGAGGTGTCAGTTGACCATATGGAAGGATTCGGCTGCTTATTAGTTTGGGTGGTGGTGGGCTGAATTTGTTAGACCATTCGCATGTGACTAGGGAGTGGTCACTTAGCATATGTGGGAGAACGGAGACTTTTGAGATGAGGGATGGGTGGCTGGTCAGTATCCAGTCTAGAAGGGTGCTCATCCCAGTCTTATAGTTGAGTCTAGCGGGTAGATAACCAGCTGAGCGAGGTTGGCAGCTGAGATGGCATCCTTGTAGCCACCTGTATCTGATCCAAACTAATTTATGTTAAAATTGCCCATTAGGATTATTTCAGTGCCTGGTGGTTGGGAACAGACAAGGTCAAGGATGGAGTTGAGACCTTTACCTTGATCCTTGGGAGGATGTGAGAGCAGAAATAGTCAGTGCCTTGTTGTGAACCCAGAGTAGAATTCTGATGGGTAGTATCTGGGTGGTAGAGACTGAGGTAGGGGTTGAACACAGTGCCCCAGGAGAGAATCTTTGAGGTAAACAGCACATCCACCACCTTTTTAGTAGTCCTGTCAATTCTGAATATATTATATCTTGGTAGGGTAATTGCACAGTCGGGTATTTTTGGAGTGAGCCAGGTTTCAACAATCACAAGAACATCAGGTTGTGCTGGTGTGCAAATAATTGTAGGGCATCAAGTTTTGGTAAAGGCTACAGATGTTAATCATTGCAAGTGTGAGTCCCCAGAGTGACTCTTCTGGAGGTCAAAGCTTGGGATTGTGGAGCCAGGGTTAGGTGAATTTTGCCAGACAAAAGTAGTAGTAGAAGCAAGAGTTTCAGGGTCCACCAGCGTAGCTGTTTGATGGAGATTTTATCTGCCCGTTTCTTATTGGAGAAAGCTACTCTGTAAACAATGATCCCAGTAAGTGGTGACTTAGGCCAGAAGTGAGAGTGGGAACAGGTGAACTTAAATCACCTCATCTTGATTCCAGAAGTGGTGCAAGCTTGTCCTGGTGGTGGTTAGATATGGAGGGCATAGTCCAGTGGGTATTATCCCTGAGTGCCGGTAGATGTTGTCCAGCTGGAAGCACAATGGGAGATTGGGATGGCAGGCTTCAGGCAGGAGTGCCATGGGAAACAGGGAGGAGACAATGACCAGGCGGAGGGATGGGGGGGCATGGTGAATAGAGAGGTGAGGTAGAAGGTAAGAAATGTCTGAGTGAGGGGAAAAAAACAGTCAGGAATGGAGGTGAAGCAGGGGATGCGATGGGTGCAGCAGGAGATGTGAGGAGGTGCCAGGCACAGAAAGGAGGCAGTTGCAGTGAGGGATGGAGTTGATTAGTTAAGGGGAGGAGAACCATGGAGGAGGGAGAGGGCAGTAAAGAGAGGAGTACAGGAGAGAGAGAGAGAGAGAGTATCCAATAGGAAATGAGGAGGCGGGTCCCTAGGCAGAAGTGGGCAGAGCTAAGGCATATTTAATTAAGGTGGGAGGTGGGGAGGGGTTGGCAAACATTTTCTTCAAAACCCACTGAAGTCTATGGGTGTAGAGCCTAGCAGAATAGTTTGAATCAGTCAAGATTGCAGGGCTAATCAGTGGCCATGCGGACGCAACAGTCAATAGGAGATGGAAGCAACAGGTGAAAGCCAATGGGAGCCTTTCAGCACTTCCCAGTTCAGCCTGGGAGCTTACCAGCAAAAGTAGGGTTCCTTGGCAGTAAGCAGTAGTGGTGTGGATGGCTGGCCCAGGTAGCCCCAGCTACTCAGATGTTTCCCCAATCAGGGGCTGAGAGATCAGCAAGAGTAGGGTTCCTTGGTGGCAAGCAGTAGTGGTGTGGACGGCTGGCCCAGGTAGCCCCAGCTGCTCAGATGTTTTCCCGATCAGGGGCTGAGAGATCAGCAAGAGTAGGGTTCCTTGGCGGCAGTAGTGGTGTGGAAGGCTGGCCCAGGTAGCCCCAGCTGCTCAGATGTTTCCCTGATCAGGGCTGAGAGATCAGCAAAGTAGGGTTCCTTGGCGGCAACCAGAGTGGTGGACCAAGAGGAGCAGTTGATGTTGCCTACCTTGACTTCAGCAAAGCTTTGATACTGTTCAACATAGATGATTGATTAATAAGCTGGGTAGACTAGGGTGGGTCAGAGTTGGTCAACTGTTTGGTAAACTGGTTGACAGACAGAAAAAGAGAGTGGTGGTAAGCGGTATACAGTCAGAAGAGATGCAAGTCACAAGTAGGGTACCTCAGGGATCAGTCCTGGGCCAGTCCTCTATAATATCTTCATCAGTGACATTGCAGCAGATGGACTGGAGGGTAAGGTTTGCTGTTTGCAGATGACACCAAGATCTGCAGCAAAGTAAATGATCTAGATGGGGTGGGCAGAATGAGAAGAGATCTGGATAAACTGGCAAAATGGTCAGAAGAGTGGCAACTGGGGTTTAATGCAAAGAAGTGCAAGATCATGCACATAGGGAAGAGAAACCCTGAAGCCACCTATAGGCTGGGAGGGAGTTGCTGGCAGTCACAAGAGAAGAAAGAGACTTGGGCATCATCATCACAGATGACCTGAAATCATCAAGCAGACCACTAAAGCAGTAGATAAGACTAGGGAGATGTTGGGGCGTATTAGTAGGGGTATCACAAGTCATAAGAGAGTAATAATCCCTCTTTGCAAGATACTAGTTAGGCCCCATCTGGAGTACTGCATGCAGTACTGGAGGCCACACCTTCACAAGGACATTAACCAAATTGAGGCAGTCAAGAAGAACAACCAAAATGGTGCAGGGACTGCATCAGAAAACATATGAGGACAAACTAATGGGGCTCAATATGTATACCTAGAACAAAGGCAGGAGGAGGTGATATGATCAAAACATTCAAACACCTTAAGGGCATTAACAAGTTGAAAGAGTCTAACATGTTTTAATATAAGAAAAATAGCAGGACAAGAGGACACAACATGAGATTAGAGAGGCCGATTAAGGGTAATGTGAGGAAGTTCTTTTTACAGAATGGGTGGTGGATGCATGGAACGCCTACCTCAGGAAGTGGTGGATATCGTGCAGTGCAGGTTTTCAAACAGGTATGGGATAGGCCTAAGGGAGCAATACAGATGAGTATGAATAGACAGGCCATTGACAGAGCAAAGGCCGATGGCACAGTCATAAGGTAGAAAAAGAAATGGGCAGACTGGATGGGCCTTTGGGTCCTTATCTGCCATCACCTTCCATGTTTCTATGTTTCTATGTAATTTTCAGGCTCAGTCCACTGCTTTTCCTTCCTCTCCTCATAATCATGGAAACAGGAATTGGTGAAATGTGATTCCAGTTCTGCATTTATAAACGCGGATTTTTATTTTGTGATTTACAGAAAATTCCATGGTTGTAATTGGAACACTGTTTAAGACACGCAGATTTTTTAATGGATGAATGAATCACGTGTCATAAAATAAGTAACGTTACTAAGCGATATTTTCTTACGTAATTGTGTAAATATATTTGAGCAATATTACATATCGCTTATATTAATAAATAATTTGTGATTTAAAGTGATTCTGCATATTTAAGTTTCACATCTAATGTGTGGAACTTTTGGGTTTCAGTAATACAAGTGTATTGTTATTATTTAAGTTTTGAGTCACATACCTTTCTTAAAGCACACAGTCTGTCCAGAACTGACTCCTGGTATGTTATTGCTATTGCTCATGTGGGAGGGGAGATGTTTTTATCATTTGATTTGGCAATTTAGATGTTTGGGGTGGGGTGGGGGCATGTGTCGAACAGACTTGGTGTTACCTAAGTTGTAAACATGTTGGTTGATAGTGAGGATGTACATAATTGTTGGTCCAGCTGCACATGTGCACCACAACCACTGTCGTTACTAATGTCTTGTTTCCTATGATTCATCAGCTGTATCTATGTTTTTTCACGTTTCTAGTCTGCGTCTAGAATGTTTGCTGGTGATATTGCTGCTCCTACTGATTAGATTCAATGTACCCTGCCATGCTACAACCATGCCAGTGACTATATTGTCAATGACAAGTGCACAGGTAAGTGCTTCACACAAACACTGATCCCGGAGAAACCTGCATCCTTATAGGCATTTCCAGAATGTTTATTCCAGCCATGGTAGTGCAGTACATTTGACGATACATTATGATTCTTTTCAATTAAAGAAGGTGGGTGGGCATCTGTGGGGAGTCGTAGCAGCAGATTACCTACTGCAGGCCCAGCCCACCTGTCCTTAATTTACCTTAGGCAAAGAGAAAGTATCTTCTGAGTAGGTGGTCTGGCTTAACTTTTGCTGTTTGTCAACAAAAACTCACAATCATGCTTTTCTGATGTGTTTGTGCAACTGTTGTGTGGTTTCCCTTTCAGGCCTGCATCATGATTCCTAAGACTTTCTGACTGCTGATCCTGCTGCTGCAGCAACATCCTTACTGACCCCATGCTGTGGCTTCATGGTGTAGCCATGACAACTTCTAAGGTAAGTACGTAATATTTATTTTAATTTTTAGTGAAACCTTGCAATTAGTTTATTTTTCTATTTAGTACTGATTCTGATCATCTTTGAGACAGGCGTTTGAGTTCAATTTCCGATGGGGTTGTACAGTATACTGGCAGTGGTGGTACTATGGTAGCTGCTGTACTTTCTCTCACTCTGTCCCCTACACTCCACCACACTATCTATCTCTTTGGACTTTAATATTAGCCTATAACAGCAACATTTCTGATTTCTGAAGGCCAACATGCAGATTTTTTTAAAATATTCTTAAGAAATTCAGCAACTTCACACTGACTGCTGTTTAAAAGATGCAGATTTATTTTCCATGGGACAGCATAAACGGAAATACATAACGTGGAAGACGTGCACACACCCAAAAATTATGGGACAATTATTATGCATAAAATGCTGATTATTTAGTATCTCTAAAAAAACACAACAATTTGGATTTAGGAACATTTTTCCTCAAATACATTTAAAAAGACATAGCTAATACAAAAAGAACTGCTTGTCAGGTGGAAATTCTGTGAAGTTGAAAAATGTTTTCAAACTTCCATGGAAGTGAAAATTCTGCCTTCACGGATAATTCCATGGGCAGAATTTTGTTTTCGTACCCTTCCTCTGTCCCTAGGGAAAACAATAGCCTGCAGTCACTCAAGCCATTTATGAGGATATCTTTAGCTAGAGGAATAACTAAAGATGTCTTTGATTACTTTCCTTGGCCTATAATCTTCTCAGCATTCACCCCTGTGAGGTACTAGTAGGTATCTATCAAGTCCTCTCTTACTATCCTGTCTTCTAGGCTGTACTGTACATGTTGAAATCCCTCAGTCTTTCATCTAGGCCTTCTTATGCAACCCCTGCACCATTTTATTTACCTTTCTCTGGACTGCCTACAACCTGTTTATGTCCTTTCTGAGGTGTGGTCTCCAAACCTAGACAAAGTACTCAAGATGAGGTCTAATTAGTGAGTGATACAGTGGAAACATCACCACCCTCCTCCTGCTGGAGCTACCCCTCCCTATGCACCCAGCATTCACTAGCCCTACCCACTGCTTTGTCACACTACCCTGTCACTTTGAGGTCTTCCATTATGATAACCTAATGGTCCCTTTCCTGTTTATAGGCCCTCAGATGCTCTTCTGGAGGCAGAGTTTTTACTGTACCTCTCTGTAGTGGCACCTGGTGATGGCATGGTAGATGTGCCTTTGAAAGCATGAGTGACTATAGGACATCAGGCAGCTCCCAGGCCAGCCACAGCATATGTGAGACTTTGGAAAAGTAGTGAAGAAAAGCAAAACTGCCATAACAATACACAGGATGATAGCCTCACTGTTCCCATGCCATGGACCTTCCAGCACACCAGCTAAGGAACACATCAGCCTCACCTGACTATGGCCATTGAGAAGCTTTCTTGTCTGGGGGTACACAGTTCTCATCTTCTGCCATTACTCCTTCACCTTTCAGGTGGGAAAGGACAGCCTGGAGGAGGCAGCCAAAATGGTGCAAGGGAAGGAGTGCAAGATGCATGAATGTGGAATCCCAGGATGAGTGTAAAGGCTCCCAGCAAAAAGCAGAAGCAGCTGCTGATGGTAGACTGGCTTGTGAGAGGGATAGACATGTAAACAGGAAGGGGAGCAGAGAAGGGGTTAAGTTGCTTAACTGGTGATTGGGCTTGGAGGAATGAAAGGTGGTCTCTTAGAATTACTAGGGAGGTAGGAGATGGGAGGGAGTTGGATGGCATTGTCCACTTTGGGACTAATGACTTGATGAGTTATGCAGTGGGACTTGTTCAGGGAACTGAAGAGGGCCTTAAACAGGTAGCAAGAATGGTGGCATTTGCTGAGGTGCTACCGTATATCACTGAGGGAAGGTAGAGCACTCTGCACCAGGAACTTCAATAGTTGGTTGACAGCATGGTGCAGAGAAGATGGATTCAGATTTATTAGTAACTGGGGCTGACTTTGAAGGTTGTTGGCCTATACAGAGGGAACAGCCTACATCCTTCTGTAAATGAGACCTTGGAATGAGCATTTAGACTGACAGGAGGAGGCTGTATTGTCAAGGGAGGTATAAATTCCTGCCCCAATAGATTAAAGCAAAGAGAGGAGTGCCCCACGTGAGAAATTTCTCAGGGCTGTGGAGCAGGATGAAGGGAAGGTGAGCAGAGTGGAAGCCTAGGGTGGAAAGAACAAAAGATGCAGAAGGAGAGATGGAAAGTGGACAAGAAACCGAGTGAGCGTGAGAAGGAAGGGGGAGTTAGGGAGAGTCTCAGGTAGCACCACAGGCAGAAAAAGTAATCAAAGGTAGTTGGAGGAAGGAGGCAGCAAGGATTGCAGAGCCATGTGTGCCAATGCAAGGAGTTTAGGGAATAAAGTCTGGACATTGAAGTACATAGTGGCCATGGCTAAGTTGTGCTGCTCTGAAAATCACAACTGGGTATGGTAATACCAGGATACGAGTCCACATGGTATCCCTTGGGAATACCAAATAGTCTAATACTGGTAATTAGGGGCCATACAACCTATATCACATACACCGGGGAGTTGCAGCAACCAGGCAGGAGAAGGATCTAGGGATTATAATCATAAATGACCTTTATGTGGTGACCCAGTGCAGCAAAGCAGTGGGCAAGGCTAACAGGATGCTCATGTGCACAAGGAGAGGATAACCAGCAGAAGGAGAGAGGTGCTGATGCTACTTTACAGCTCCATGATGAGGCCAAACCTGGAGTATGGGGTACAGTTCTGGAGGCCCCATCTAAGAAAGCACATAGATGGCATGGAAAGGGTGCAGAGAAGGGCCACTAAAATGGTGCATGGGCTGAGATGGATGGCATATGAGGAGAGGTTGAGGAACTGGATCTGTATCCTCTGGAGATAAGAAAGGAAAGAGGGACATGATTGAAACATTCAAGTATGTGAAGGGATCAATAAAGTGGGAAGAGCTTATTTACAGGGAAGGTAGAAAAAACTAGGAGATAGATACAAACTTCAGCAATTTAACATTATGCACAATATGTACTACACTCCTGCTAAACTTTACAGAATGGGTAAATTATCTTCGCTACCTGCATTAGATGTGGAACCAAGGAAGGAGATTTGTTCCATGTGCTATGGGAATGCGTTAAGATTCAGTCCTTCTGGAAGGCAATTAGTGCCTCATTATCACGGATTACAGGCCTGGAGTACTATTTCACACCAGAAATCTGCTTGCTGAATAGCTTCCATATTGGCATGACCAAACAAAATAAATTGTATATGGCCATCACATCGGCCATGGCAAAAAGCCGTTATTCTGAGGCACTGGAAGGACACTACTACCCCACCAATCCTAGAATGGTATAGAGAATAATGCTTGCTTTACAGTTGGAGTTACACATAGCCAAGATGAGTAACAGAATCAATCCTATGATTCCAAGTGGGGCCCATTGGATGCTGTCTTGGCTACTTGGCAAGCTAAGATCACCTAGTCATAGGAAATATCCCTGATAGACATATTTATTGATCCATGTCTCTTCCTTTACCGAGATTCCTCGTGGTATCCCAAGTAGGGTGTAGATGCTGTCTATGGAACGGGTGGTGGGTGGGTACAGGGTAAAATTAAGCTGATCACATTGTTATGTGTTATGTCAGTCCTTAATGATACTGGCTTGTAAATACATTTACATGTTAATGGCATATGTAACTTGTAGTACTAACCTGTACAGAGTTGTATAATTCATGCATTATTATGGTTTCAATAAAATAAAGTGAATAAAAAAAAAGAAAAAAAAACTAAGGGGCATGGACTAAAGGTGGAGAGTGAAGGTTTAAGGAAATGTTAGGAAGTTTTACTTCACAGAGAGTGGTAGAGCCCCAGAACAGACTTCTGGAGGAGGTGGTGAGTGCAAGTACAGTGGAGGGATTCAAGAGGGTCTAGGATGAACACAGAGGGCTGCCAAGGGGAGGATGAGGAATCTGTGGGGGATGACAGGTATAGGAGGAATGGGCAGACTGGATGGGCCAGGAAGGCCCTTTTCTCTCATCACATGTCTATGAATCTATGAACTTAGCACAGGTTCAATGCAAATTTATAAGAAAACTGCCACACCATAAGCCAATAAAAAGTCATATCTTCCTTTAATTCATTAGAATTTTCAGACAAGTCCACCTCACTTGAAATCAATGTTTCACTTGATAAGGCTTTGTCAGGATCAGATGGTCTCTTCAACAGATATGTACAAAAATAATTATTAAAATTTCACCATAAACATGTATACAACAATTTATGCCATTTTATAAATATAATTTCAAAGTAGCTAATTGCTTACATGTGTTTAAAGAGCAGGTGTTTACGTCTAATAAATAGACAACTGACTGTTTTTATCTATTGTATTTTAATATGTTAGTAATTACTTTCTACTTTTATAATAAAATATATGTTAGTGCAATAAAACAAGTGGGTTTTCACCTTGCTTTTCACACTGCTGGTAAAAATAATTCAATAGAATTCTGGTATTGTGATGTCAGAAACTGCCAGCTACTTAGGAGCCCAATATAAATATACTGTTTTCCCTTTTTAAAAGAAAAGATACTTCTTTCAGTAACCTTTTTATTAGTTATAGATTATACATCAAGGTCCATCTTTTACACATTTTACACAATTTTCACAAAAAACATGAATTAGGTTGATAGGTTGTCTTGTTTAGTACATTTTCATATAATTATAATGATGTTACTATTTATTCATTATTCATCATTTGTTATATCTAATTTATAAATAACCAAAGAAAAACATAATAATAAAAATGAGAGATTCTGTACTTGTGTGCTTACATTCTAATCAAGTTTGCTAATTCCTCCATTTCATTTGTTTTTATATAATTACTAAAATGATTCCATAGCTTGTCAAATAAAGCATACATTTCTGTTAAAATACAATGAACCTTTTCTAATTTATATGTGTCATGCAATATATTTATCCATAACTTATAATCTGGTGGTAATGTACCCTCCATCTCATTAGAATACATTTGTGAGCATTAATTATGCCTATCATTAACAATCTTTGTTGAAAATATTACTTTTATCCATTATATAGCCCATTGTTAAAATAAGCTTTCACTATATTTTTAAATGAATAGATGTGATTTTAAATAGTGTATGTATAATTTTCTGCCAGTATGATTTTAATTTATCATAGTATATTAACATACAGCATGTTCTAATATTTTATTTTCAGATTTACATCTTGTACAGAGATTTGGATGGTTTGGATTCATTAAATTGATTCTATTTAGTGTATAATAGGTTTGATGGATTATGTTGAAATAAATTTGGGATAGTCTATTTGATAATATATCTGTGTTTTTATATTTATAATATTTGCCCATTTTTCATCAGTAATTAGGGTATTTTGTGTTTCCTTCCATTTTGTTTTAAAGTGCTTAATGTCTGACCAAGGGTTGTTTGCAGAATAACATAACATTTCATTATAAGGTTTGAATTATTAATATCAAATGAGATTCTAACTTGTTTGGTTGTGGGTCAATTGAACCATATCCTGATTTCTCCAATAGTCTCTTATCTTAGAAATCTAAAGAAAAAAATGGACATTAGGGAAATTATATCTTCGCTTTATTGTGCCATAGTCTGCTATGCCTGTGTTGTTAAATGGTTGATTTATTTATTTCAGACCGTGTAATTGCCAGGTTTTACATCCTGGCCCAGATATTCAAAGGGTTGCACCATGCACAATAGGGTTGTGCCTCGCAAGTCCGAAATTGCACCATTCTGCGATATTCAGCAGGAAGCAGTTGCGCCACTGAAAACATGTTGAGCAACAGTGCAATGCAAATTAATGCATGCTGAACTGGAGGGGAGGAACATGCATAAACTGCACAGCCCGATATTCAGTATTCATTCACAAATATGGACTGTCTTGTATGGTATGGGCTGCACGCCCATTGGCTCTCGCTCTGCACCAATGGGCATGCAGCCCCTACCGGGCAGTCAGTCGGCAGGTGGCGGGGCGGCAGGCAGGTGGGATGCCTCCCACCAGCTGCCGGGGGAGCGGGGTGAGGGGCTTTGTGGGTGGGTGGGGTGGGGACACTAGGCAAAAGGGCTGTGTTCGGGGTGGGGATTTGTTTAATTATTACAGCCAGCGATTGGAATTGTAGGTCCACTGGACCACCAGGGCTATGTTAGGGGTGCTTATGTATTACATCCCGCGATCAGGATTGTAGGTCCACTGGACCACCAGGGCTATGTGTGGGGATACATTGCCACCCGCGATCGGGCTGGTGGGGATTTAAGCTATGCCCGCGATCGGGCCAGTGGGGTGGTGGGGGATTTTACAGTCTTCTGCCCACAATTGGGCTGCAGGGCATTGGTCCCCAATGGCTGCTGCCTGGCAGGGTGCCAGGTGCAAGTCCTCGGGGATCGGCACACCTGCATGCTAATGGCATGCAAATGGGGCCATAATCAGATGCAAATGGCCCCTGCGCCTTGCATGAATTATGGCCCCATTTGCATGTCAACTTTGGATATCAGGATTTTGCACATGGCGCAATGATACTTGCGCCACCGCAGTTGAATGCTCCACTCTGTCCACTTGCGGTAGCGCAAGTTCCATCATGCTTACGCAGTGGCTGTGGTTGGGGGAGGATATTCAAAGGAGTTGCTCAATAGCTAACTCCTTTGAATATCGCCTGGCCACACCTCGCACAACTATTTTGTGCAGCACAAGGGCTTGCGCCACAAAATAGCACAGTTTGAATATCCGCCCCTCTGTCCATAGTGGATGGAATAAAGTGGCCATTAAGAAAATCAGGATAAAGGGGAATATACCTCTTTGAAATTGTATTTGATCCATAATGTTATCCCATATTTTGTAGGTAGTTGTCTGGACATGCAAATTGATTTAATTTTTAATTGCTTGAAGGCCAGTATATAGAATATGTTTAATATTTTCATAAGGTATAAAACTTACTTCTATCTGACATGCTGATTTGAATTGTTCTTGATGAAAACATTCATAGATTATGGATGAATTCACTGCTTGGTAATACAGAATAAATTAGGTAGAGCTAGGCCTTCTAACTCTTTAGCTATATATATACATTTTTTCTATTTTAGACCTTTGTTTGCCTTTTCATAAAAATTTCTTTATAATCTTTTCCATTTAAAAAAAGTATTGTGTAGAATCATTGGAAGAGTTTGAAATAAAAATAAGTACATTGGTAAAGTATTCATCTTTATTATGTTCACTATTCCTGTTAGGGTTGGGGGTATCCATCCATTGAAATACATATGAGTTTTATTAATTAGTGGCTCAGAATTATTAAAATATACAGTAATTGTTCTATATTACTATCTAGCATTACTCCTAAACATTTAAATTGTTGTACTTTTTAATATTAGTATTTTGAAGTTGATTGAAAGGGTTAGTATATTTTTTAGATTCCAATAACTCTGTTTTCTCCCAATTGATTTTATATCCTGATATGCTGCTGAATGTTGTAAGATTGTACTTCATTCTGTATAAATTATGTTCAGATTTTCAATGTATATAAGAGCCTCATCGACATACACACTTATCTTATGTTCTTCCCTTTCATTTTAACCCTTGTATTTTGTTGCTGTTACTTATGGCTATAGCTATGGGTTATATTGCAATAGGAAAAATCAGTGAACAGAGGAGACAGCCTTGTCTAGCCCCTTTGTAGTTTTATTAAATCTGATAATTCACCATTTGTTTTAATTCTTGCTGTAAAGTTTTAATATATAAAATCAAACCATGAGCTGAAATTTGGGCCAAAATTCATATGTTTATTTAGGGTTTTGATTTAGCCCCATTCCAAGTGATCAAATGCTTTTGCAGCATCTAACGCTAATATCGGAAGTTGTCATTCTTATATTTAGGTATTAGATTTTTGTTCTTCCTATATTAGTTTTGAGTTGTCTATTTTTATGAAGCCATTTTGATCTGAATGGATTATATCCAGGAGGATATTATTTAACTCATTACTTCCAATAGCTTTGTATGAAGTCTGAGCTATCCATTGTTTACCTGATACAAAATGGCCACCCAGGTAATATTGAATTAATCTGCTGGCAAATATTTTGGTTAAAATCTTGCTGTCTCTAGTTATTAGAAATATTGGTTTGTATGAAACTGTGAGTGTGGAGTCTTTATCTTTTTTTTCAAATAACAGTATAGTAGCTTCAGTGCAGAAGGGTTCATTATTTTATGTTGTGATATATGATCATATAGAATTTTTAATTGAGGGTTAATATACCCATATATCTTTTATAAATATTTATTGGGATACCATCTGGTCTGGCTGCTTTTCCATTAGATAGTGATTTTATTGCCATTTGTATTTCTAAAATTGAGATCTTATATTCTAATGCTAATATATGTGATTCTTGTAATTGAGATAGGTTTATATATTTTTAAATATGATTCAATAGCTTTGCAGTCAGTGTTCCTTTCTGATTTATAGAATTTATTGTAATACGTTTCAAAGATTTTATTTATTTGGGTTGGTTCATTTATTATTTCTCCCTGTTCATTTTGAATCCTTGAGAATGTATTAGCTTCAATTTCTTTTTCAGTTGCCATGATAAAATGTTATCAGGCTTGTCACGAGTTACATAATATTTTGACCTTGTTTTTAAGTAATTGTTGTTCTGCTTCTGTAGTTGAGAGTTTATTAAATTGATCTTTAAGATCTAGCAGATATTGAAATATTTTAGGAACTTTTGTTATATTAAAGAGGTTTTCTTTTGATTTATAGATTCTTCTAACGCTGATATTTTTTGTTTACTTTCTTTCTTTTTATTTATATGGCGTGGATATTCCTCTAACATAAGTTTTATAAGTATCCCATATAATAGTAGCAGGTGTTTCATTATAACTGTTTTTTTTTTTTTTTAAGATTCTGTCTCTTGCTGGATTTTATATCAAAACTGTAATCTTTAAGCAGGATGGTGTCCATTCCAAATGAATAATTTAAAGTTGTTTTTTATTCTAATGGTCATAATGACTGGTAAATGGTCTGAGATATGTATACTTTCATAAGATATATCATATAGTAATGTTTCAGGAAATAAGTAAAAATCTATTCTAGAATGTGATTGATGAACAGCAGAAAAATATGAATAGTGGGTAGCTGAGGGGTGGGCATATCTTCAGGGATCTATTAGATTATAATCTGACATAAATTCTTTTATTTTTAGTGCTGCTGATTACATTTTGAGCTAATGATATTGGATTTATCTAATTTGGGATTTAAGACCTGATTGAAGTCACCAGCAAAATTAAAGGAGATGTAAACATTGCAGCTATTAGGAAAAGTTCTGAGCAAAATTCTGGTGAGTTTTCATTGGGACCGTATACATTAACTAAGTAATTAATGTTCCATTGATAAGGACTTCACAGAAAATATAACATACTTTTATATTTGAAATATTTCTTTTAATTATTATATCTGAGTTTTTTTCAGAGATTTAGCCACCCTCTGGCATTAGATCTATATGGTGCATTTACACTCTTGGCCCCATTTTTTAGAACAGAATAAGAATTCATTTTGTAATAGATCGTGGTTTATTGTAGAAATACAACATTAGCTGTTTATCTATATAATTGAAAATTGTCTTCCCTTTCACTCTATCTCCCAAACCTTTCACATTCCATGTGATGATCTTTAGTAAATTAGTCATTGTTATTCTGTTTATTAATTATTTAATTATCTAGATACAATAGTAACACCAATAATAACATGTTTTATTTCAACCTTTGTTTTATGACACCTCATCTTTGTTTTTTTTTGTGATAACCTTGTTTCATTCTGTAATTACAATGTTCAATTTTTTTATTTTCCTTCTCCTATTCCCCAGCCTCTTCCCACCTTCTAGTCCCTTTTCACCTTAAATCTATTAACAAAAATAAATAGCTTATGATTAGTTTAAACCCCAATTTATTTTGTGTCTGAGGTGTCCCCATACTTCTTTCTTGATGGCCATGGGTGAGGTATCATGGTTGTGGCCCAGTACCCAAGCACCCTCACCAACCTCCGACCATTGTCTCATAAGTACAGTGACATACTGTAGTTTAAAGCTTAAAGCTAAATGCTTCATGCAAAACAACCCAAAATAAAAATATTTATTCACTTTTCTTCCTATCCTTACCTATACCCTTTTCTTTTCCCACCTCCTAATTACTTTAGCTATTTATGTTTCAAGTAGTGGTAAACATACTATCTTAATTCAGAGCTTTTCATTTGTTTCTTTACAAACTTATATTCCATCCATCTTTGGCACTTCCTTCCTTCCTTTTATTTTGCTATTTTCATCCTCCCCACCACTGCTATTCATTTCTAGTTATTATAACTTGCCCCTTTTTCTTTTTAGTTCATAAAGAATTTGAATCATTTGAGTCCAGAGAAGTATGGGTTGTGGATATGGGTGTAGTGGAATTTGCCTTAATACTGTTGGTTCCTGTAGGTGTAGGGTCAAGATTCAGTTGGGTTCTATCCAGGAGGTTGTTGTCAAACTTGGCTCTTAGGAAATTTTCAGCCCATTTTGGATCCCTGAAAAATTTATTTTACCATGCCAAAAAATCTCAGTTTTCAGGAGGAAGAATGGAGAATCTGATGCCCATTTCATACAACATTGCTTAAACCTTATAAAAGGCATTTCTTGATTGCACTGTTTCAACACTAAAGTTTGGGAAGATTGATAATTTCCTTCTGCCAGTAACCCTTTTTCAATTCTTGCTTTTCTTAAAATGCGCTTCCTGTCTTGATAATAATGAGATTTTATGTAGATAGATCTGGCATTTGAATGGGTTAGAGCAAGATTAATTGGAGTTTGTGTGAAACTTTACCTGCTCAGTGTGCTCGATCTATTATTTTTCTTCTGGAAATTTAATTCCAAAGGCAGATGTAATAAGTTTCTCAAAATGGAATTGGGTCTCCTTTACCTTCAGTATCTTTTGGAATGCTTATTAGCCTCAAATTATTTCATCTTGATCTATTTTCTTGATTAATAATGTTTTGCTGCAGGGATTGTAGTTGGGTTTTACACTCTTTTAATTGCTGATGCTTGGGTTTACTATGTCTTCTAAGTTGCTTACTCACTGTTCATCTTCTGTGGTTCTGATGGCTGAAGTTTCTAATTTATTTGTCAGGTCATTAATTTATTTAGTCAGTGTTGAGAAAGCCACAGCCATCTTTTCAAAACCTTCCCTAATGCCAGCTTGCAGCTTATTCTTAAATTTAGTTAATGTCTTCGTTTGGTCAGTGACTGTTATAGTCAGTGTCTCTGCTGAAAGTTGTTTGGTTATAGCTTCTCCATTTTCCCCATTCTGAACATTATTAGAGTTTGTTGTTTCCTTCTCCTACTGCTTTCCCTTTTATAAGCATTTCTATGACTCTGTTTATTTAGCTTGTAGTCTCCTAAAACAACACTGCTATCTTCTACTACTGCTGAGCTTACATTTAGTTTTTCAGCAATGTCAATGTGGGATGTACTAACCTTTTCAGTCCTTGAATCTTTTTGTTAGTTGTCTTGTTCTGTCCAACACTTGAGCAGGTGCAGATTCATCTGGTGCAGCTGCTTCCCTTGCAGTGTTGGTTCCACACGCATCATAGAAAGGTTGGTCTCCAAGTGAGATTCAGTCAACCCACCTCTTGCTGAGAACATAAACATATTAGGACTTCTCTCTTCTGGTATACCTGGCAGCAGAAATAACAAGCTTGGTATCTTGAGAGTGTTCTTGTCTGCCAGTGGTAGGAATTGTAAAGTTCTTTGCTGCAGTCACTTTCATGAAGCTGGAGCTGCAACTGGAATTGAATGTGCGTGGCTGTTTCTGATTGTTCTTGATGTTCCAAATTCTGTTTTCCTTTTGCTGTCCTGGATCACTTTGATGTTTGAAGCTTTTCCAATAGATCTTCAGCTCTTCACATGGATTTAGACATCACCGTCCATTCAGAATGAAGGTCAATTTTATCCTCCATTTGTTTTGCTGTTGTGCACTTATTTTAATTAATACATGGGTATCCAACAAACAAATGAATAGTCAGAGGTTTCAGAGCTTGTTCTAGGCATCCATACATCAGGCAGCCATCTTGGACCTTTCAGTAGCAGTGGGCCAAGTGGCTGAAATTCAATCTGAGAAGTCATTCATGGAGTAACGCTGGAATCTGTAAAATATTCTGCAATGCTAAGCAGGGTACTGTGGTCATGATGAGGAACATGAAGTCCACTGAAACCAATGACTTAGTGTTATTCTGCCTTCCCCAAACCACTTCTCCACCAATTTTAAGGTGAAGTACATTGAAAACCTGGATGTTGAACAAATCTGGGAGAAATTATGTGACAAGCTGGACATATGCATTAATACCTGGGTACCAGAAAGGAAAATATATATTAATAAACATAGAGTCCCAGTATGGTGGAACAAGAAAATCTAGAAAGCTACAAGAAAGAAAAATAAATTATATAGTAAGACCAAAAATACCCCACTGGCACTAATAAGACTTTTTACAAAAGCAGTTAAGGATGTGAAGAAAATAATTAAAAAGCAAAAAAAAGAAATAGAAATCAAATTGCTGCCACTATAACAGATAATAAGAAGAACTTTTATAATTACATTGGGTCATTAAGAAATGAGAAGGGCAACTCTGTAGGTCCCATAACAACAGAACTGGGAACCATAAGTACAGAAATTTAAATGGCTTCAGCTTTCAATAGTTGCTTTCTTAGTGTGCATAAAGAAAGAGATATTTTATCTAATGGTCTTCCATCTATACACATGGATTGTCCAATTATTTGGCCAGATGATATTATACAAACTGTTACATCATTAAATAATAATAGCTCTGCAGGCCCAGATGGCCTCACACCAACATTTTTGAAAGAAACAATTCATGAGCTGGCAGGCCCCATTTCTGTTTTATTTAACTCATCATTGAAACAAGGAAATCACAAACATATGGAATATAGCAATTGTGACCCCTATTTATAAGGGAGGTAAAAGCAGGATATTAAAATTATAGGCCTATTAGCCTTTCATCAATATTAGGCAAAACTTTTAAAAGAATATTACAGAAACATATTATACAACATTTAACCAATATAGACTATTGTGATATAACTCAACATGGTTTTGTGTCAGGCAGATCTTGTTTAACCAATCTATTGTCCTTTTTGAACCGGTTAGTGCTGCCTTAGATAGAGGAATGTCAGTGGATGTGGTCTTCCTGGATTTTTCAGGCTATTGACTCAGTTTCCACTAAGATCCTAATCCAAAAACTAATGAGACTAAATTTTCATCCTAATATTATAAATTGGATCAACTCATGGCTGAGCAATAGGTCTCAATGTGTGGTAATACAAGGTTTTATGTCTCCTTGGGGATGTGCCCAGTGGAGTTCCACAAGGCTCATTCTTGGGACCTACTTTGTTTAATATATTATTATCCTCTATGCAAGTGCCAGCAGGAACTTGGTCCAGCAAGTATGCAGATGACTGCAAATTGTGGTATCGTTCATAATGATATAACAGCAAAAGCCTTTCAAGATAGTTTGCATCATTTGACTCAGGCACATGAACATAAATTAGTTTTAATGAACAGAAATGTAAAGTTATGCACCTCAGAACACAGAATTTAAAATATCAATACAGTATTAATAATGTTGAGCTTGAGGTATGTACTGATGAAAAGGATTTGGGTGTCTGGATATCTGACAACCTAAAATTTGACTTCCACACTGACAAAATTGTTGGGAGATGCAATCAAATTATATATTGCATCCTGAGATTGATAAAAAGTAGAGATTCTGTGGTTATTATTCCACTGTATACAGCCCTTGTACTTCCACACATGGAATACTGTCTTCCCTTTAGTTCTCCTTATTCCATGAAAGGAAAAATAGACCAGAAAGAGTACAAAGGAAAGCCACTAAACAAATATTAGAGGTACAAGGATTACAATATCATGATAGACTACAGTATTTACAATTATACTCAATGGATTGCAGATGTCTAAGGGAAAGTTATCTTTGATTTTAGGGCCTATTATAACCCAGAATTATTTGAGCTCATTGGTCTAAATAAAAATACATTTCATCATAAGAAAACAAGGTCACACAATTTTAGACTCATAGGAGAAATGAAAACATTGTTAAAAGGAGTCAATGGTTTACCAGAGAGTTGTTAATGCTTGGAATATACTACTGAGATGTGTGGTTGAGAGTGGAAGTATGTCAGTTTTAAAAAACTTAGACATCTTTATGGGTGACAAAAAATTCTTATGATCCACCACTGTATGGTGGCAAGTTCACTTCTGGATGTTGGTCTTCTGGACTTAATATTAAAACTATGAAACTATGAAATCAATGTGCTTCACATCACTTCACCTTGTTATTGAGTTCCAAGGTGAATTTTGCAGTGCTTCATGGGATTGCAGGTCACATGTGCTCTAGATTGTTCTGCACAGCCTCAGTTCTGTGTAGTGTGTGTAGTGGAAGATGGAGACAGTTTCTTCTCAGAGCTCTGCTATTCAAATCCTGTAAAAGCTGTTAAACAAGCCTTTTGAGCCATTTCTTTTGCTCAATATTTAGTACATCGATTGAAGGAAACCCTTCTGTGCTCATATCATTGAATGTTTATTGTTTGTGTGTGGGGTCTGAATGTTAATTTAGAACAGTCAGTCTGTGTACTGTGAACTGTGCTTTGGGGAGGGGTGTATCTGTGGTGTAGGTAGATCAATTGGGAGAAAAAGCCAGTCTTTCTGTTTTGGTTATATTTTCTTGTATAACAGTGTTAATGTACACAGTAATATTTTCAGTAATTCTTGGCTTTTTTGCTGATTGTTGTGGTGCAGCAGCACATAATTTCAGTTTGTTTAAAACATTTGGTTATATTACTAAAGGTTTTAATTTGCTATGCATTACTTGTAGTGTGTGTGAGCGATGCATGCCATTAAATTAGACACCCTTTATTGTTCCACAGAGTAATTGCAGCAGTGTGAACCTGCTATCCACCACACCTGCATGAATTTTTATACTGCTTTGTGGTATCGTTACTGGTAGTGTACTGTTATTGCTGTGCACTACCCTCCAACAGGTAAAAGGTACTATTTTCCAGATGTGGATTTGTGACTTGTGAGCACTGGTTAGGTGTTGTTGTGCCTTTGCATGTTTTTCTAATTGTTTAACCAGGAGAGACACACTAAGCTGAAAGCTTGTTTACAGGTGAGACCTGGGAGCACAGGTAAGTTAAGTGACTTGCTCAGGGTCACACAGTATGCAAGTGGAGGGCTATGAGATCCAAACCCAAATCTCCAGATTTGCTGCTCAGAGCCTTAAACCACTGCACTATACTGCCTCATATCGTCTGCATCTCTTGAGTGTGCAGCACAATCTTAATCTGTCTGTGCATTTGCAGTACACCATTAATTCTGGGAGGCTTTGCATTTCTTGTTATGCTCTCATTTCACTTTGTCAGTACTAGAGAATTTTCTGGACACAAGACAGCAGCATTTTGGGGATGCACATTAATTCTGTTGACTGTGTGTGACCGCTGCATGCATGACGGAATGCACCATTAATTCTGGGATACTTTGCATTTTTGTTACCCTCTCATTTCACCTCGTGAGCACTGGGGAGTTTTCTGGACACAAGACAGTAGCATTTTGGGGATGCACATCAATTATTCTGGTGACTGTGTGTGACCACTGCGCACTTGACAGAGTGCACGATTAATTCTGGAGACTTTGCATTTTTGTTCCCTCTCATTTCGCTTTGAGCACTGGGGAGTTTTCTGGATACAAGACAGTAGCATTTTGGGGATGCACATAAATTCTGGTGATAGTGTGTGACCACTGTCTCTACATAGACAGTACTGCATCTCTTGATTTACTTATGGTGTTTCTCTGGATGCACACCACTGTTTTTTCTTCATCAGCTGCTGCCACATGCTGTTGCTCCATTAAAAGTTGATGCTAATCACTCCCTCGTATAATTTTCCTGATGAGTTTCCACCATATCTATGCTGTTTAGTTTTACTTTTATGTTCTTCTGCCCTAGATGCATCACTTTAAATTTTTCAAGTTGAAGTTTATTCACTAATTTTGTGCCCATTTCTGAAGCATGGCCAATATCCTTTGTATTTCATTAATGTTCTGTGCAGATTAAACTATTAGCAGTGTGCATGGCTGAACTATTAATTCTCCAGTACCACCAACAGTAGGGCTCTCAGCATTCAGGCTGAATATTGAGTATTTGTTTACTACATGGGGTATTTGTGAACATTTACTTGGTGTGATTTTCAAATCTAGCAGAACTTTCTGGACCAATCAAAGGCCATTGTTGGAGCTCACAGAAGCCAAACAATGTGACTGCTCCACTATCATGAGATACAAAAGTGGAAACAGATGTGTCTGAGCTGGGTTCTGTAGTCTGAGACCAAAGCTTACCAAAAGAGAAATTGTCAGGTATAGGCTTATTGAAGTGTATAGTAATTATTTACATAATATTATGACTGTTAGCAAGGAGGAGAGAAAATACCATGTGGAGGAACCATCTGAGGAAACAAGACTCTTTTAATCCCTCCATGCATAGGACAAGTATGGCTAAAATAAAGACATCAAAGTTTCAAATATTGGATGATTTAGTCATCCTCTTTCATGTTGAAGAGACTGCTACTCTTCCAAATGTGTTCCAAGGCTGGCTATGCAATCAAAAGAATCCTTGTGTGGAAGGAGTTCACCCAAAGAGATGCTTGGAGGCTGAGGCCTAATGTGAAGAATGACGGAATTGCTAAATGAACCCTGAAGGAACAGGAGACCAAATACAGCTGCTTCAGCCTTGGCTGCTCATTTACTCTTTCTGACAGCAATACTCATCCAAAAATTTTAAAATTAAGCATTTAGAGCTTGCCTGGAGTCACTGAGGTTGAGGTGCTAGATGACACACCTTGTGCTACGCGGTGACCCAGGTTCAGGAATGAACTCAGGTTACCAGGGTGCCAGCACAGGGGTAAAGCAGCATCGAGCATTGGCTCACCTCTCCCATGTAAGGGGCACCTGCCCATAGTCTCACAATCACCAAATCGAGGTTTGGTACTGGTGCAGGTGGTCAAGTGGTGTGACTGGAAGGGAGGGCATCCCAAATGGCATGCATGTTGGTGTAGGGGTCGGGAGAAAACCTGCAAAATCCAGAAATTACATATAAAAAAAATAAGCCCTTGGGGTAAAGCCCAATGAGACTACATAAACATCAATCCCTTGAGGGCTAGGTCCTAGACAGATGAAAGCATTGAGGATCATAGTAGAAAGCCCTTGTGGGGGTAGATGATCACTGGGGTGACATCCTGCTAGCCATTGGTATGAATGCTCAGAATTGTAGGGACAAATGAGTTCTACTAGTGTTAGAGTTAGGGTAAATACCTGGAAGCTTGTTGATGGTGTGAGGAAGTTAACAATTTGTAGTGAATGCCCTATACTGAAAGGTGAGCTAATATGAAGAGGACCATTATCCAGGTTAGATCATATGAAAAGAAGATCATTGGCCCACGTGGGTAGGACTGTATGAGTGTTGAGCTCAAGAGAGAGATGGGAGGACCTGAATGACTGACTGGGCAGGCTGAGGGACATGGTAGTAAAAGTGAAGTAGCAAACAGAGGACCCAGGTAGAAAGGACAAAAACACGGCAGTGGGTAGGCCACAGAAGTGGCATTTGGCCAGAAGAGGGCATAGAGCAAGGCCAGTAGGAGGACAATGCAATCACAAGAGCACAGAAGGAACATACAGGGAAAGCAGGTCAGGAGGAGGCAGCAGGTGGGGGCAGGGGCAGCAAGTGAGGAAGAAGGTTACCAGGCAGGAAACTGTCAGCTGAAGAAAACAGGAGAAACAACATTTTGTAGATCCTGTTTTCTAGTATCCATCTTGACAAGAGATTCTGCCAACTCAAACCAAGCAGCTATTTGCCATTCACACTACATACACACAATAACTAGTACAAATAAGTATAGCAAGCCAAAGCTTTATTATAGCAAAATATAATATAAAAGGTTACAATAAGTACAGCAAGCCAAAGCTTTATTATAGCAAAATATAATACAAAGGTTATACATCACCGATTCCAAAAGCTACATCCAGCCTGTTCCAATGGCTGGGAAGCCCCTTGTCAGCCTGGCTAGGAGTCTCATGAACCGAATTGCCCCACAGCACGCCACCCTGCAGGTGAGGCTTCTAACCAGGCATTGAGAAAGCTACATTTATATCTTATTCTATGCTAAAATAACCGTGCAGCCTTCATAGTGTTGTCTTCTCACATTCTAGAAGCTGGCCAGGCTCCCAGGATGCTGAATTCACACCATAAGGACTGCTCAGAATTCCTACACCTGCTAGGTCACTGTGCTCCAAACACTGGCGGGTGCCTAGAACACTATGAGCTAAGTAGAAGTTTAAACAAAACTACAAAACAGGTTGCCTGATAATATGCAACCTTCAAGTTAACAAAATACACTGTCTGAAGCAAAACATAATAATGAGGCTATCTAAAGAGCAAAACACCAATTAAATGAAGCAGCATGTAAAATGGAGTCACACAATACAAAATGGAGTATAAAATGACATACATTACATGAAATAGCATACAAAATGGAGTGACAATAATCAACATATTATACTATCACTACAAGGATTTAAATGGATCTGCCACACAGTAGTAATACTACTATTTTTAATTAGTTATTTGAATTTGTGGCTGGGAAAGGCACACTGAGCTCATATCCAGGAGCCACTAGAGGAGGGGTGGGTT
Organism: Neoceratodus forsteri; assembly: GCA_016271365.2. Classification (NCBI taxonomy): domain Eukaryota; kingdom Metazoa; phylum Chordata; order Ceratodontiformes; family Ceratodontidae; genus Neoceratodus; species Neoceratodus forsteri. The sequence goes on from CM057458.1 coordinate 802,382,846, forward strand.
AAAGCAGGTGAATGGTAAGATAAAGACAGGCATTGCGAGAAGATCAAAGGCCACAGATATATACAATCAGTTCTAGGTAAAATACAAACAGTCAAGTGCGAAATGCGAATGCAAAAATCCAAAACAGTTACAAATATACAAAATAAAATTATGTACAAAGATGCAAGAGGTAAGAAATTAAATCTAGGATATGTCATAATTGCTTAGGGCACCTGGGATTACAAATCATATGGTATATTTTGGCTAAGTACCAAACATCACATTATACATGTGTAGCTTTGCAGTTATGACTCTTTGCCAACAATACACACTTTGTGTTAGTGTGAAGTCTGTTTTCTTAAAACAGTTTACAAAATAGTCCTCCTTCTCCTACCCTAATAGCCGACCCACTCTCCTCCCCAAACCACAATAAACAAACTCTGATCAGAGCCAACACAGCAGCATAAACTATTCACACTGCTCGTGGACAGCAAAGAGCTCATGGGGAAAGTTAGAAACATAGAAACAGAAAATTGATGGCAGATAAGAACTACTAGCCCCTCTAGTCTGACCTTTTCCTTACCTGTAACAGTGGCTGGTGACTCTACTTGGGCATCATCTTAGTCTCTCCTTCCAATCTTTTGGGTTCCTTAATGTCTATCCCAGGCATGCTTGAATTCCTCTACTATGCTTGCTCTCACCACCTCTTGGGGCAGGCCATTTCATGTAGCCAACACTCGTTTCAGCGAAGAAGAACGTTCCTATGTTTCCCAATATTCTTCCCCTCCAATCTCATATTGTGCTCCTTGTTCTTGTACTCATTCTGAAAGATGTCACCCATTTGCACCTTATTTATGCTTTTAAGATTCCTGAAGGTCTCTATCATATCTCCACTCTATCTTCACTTCTCCAGTGAATACAATTTCAGGTCCCTCAATCTCTTCTCATACTGTATATCCTGTGGTGCAAGCCCTGTACCATCATAGTTGCCCTTCTCTGAATTGCATCCACCCTGTCTACATCTTTACAAAGATGCGACTCCAGAACTGTACTCAGCATTCCAGATGAGGCCTCACCAGTGTTTTGTACAGAGGTTTTATCACCTCCCTTCTTCTGATTGTGATACCCCCAGTGCACCTCATCATGCCTCTGACTATCGCTATTGCTTTTATACATTTTTGGCCACTGTTAGGTGATCAAAGATGATAATCCGTAAGTCTCATGTTTCCCTAGTGACTGCCAGCAATCCCCCACCCATCCTGTAGTTCTCTTCAGGGTTCCTGCACCCCAGGTGCATGACCTTGCAATTTTCACATTGAATCTCAGTTGCCACACTTTGGACCATTTTCCCAGCTTTTCTAGGTACCTGCTCATTTTCTTCACCCCTTCTGAAGTGCTTACCTTGTTGCAGATCTTTGTGTCATCTGGCAAGAGGCAAATCTTTCCTTCCAGCCTTTCTGCAGTGTCACTAATGAAGACATTGAAAAGGACTGGTCCCAGGACTGATCACTAAGATACCCCACTGGTCACTTTCCTTTCCTAAGACTAGATATCGTTAACCACCACCCTCAGCTTTCTATCCCCAGCCAGTTACTAACCCTGTTCCTGTGATGAAGCTCTGCATGAAGATGAGCTCAAGGCAAAATGTGTGCCGTGTCCAAGATGGCAACTGAAGTTTATGCATCCACACTGACTCAAGAGATGCATGGCAATCCGAATCATGAGATGGCAAAATACAGTGGTTGTGAATAAAGTTCTTCATCCTGAATTTTTATAGTGTATAATATTATTTATTTATTCATTTGTTAACTGGGTTGATGCACTGGTCCAAGGACCTTTTACAGGCATGGCCTAGGCCAGAGTCTGGCACAATCAATGGTAAAATACAGTGAACAACAGCAGTGAATCATACATAAGGACAGAATCCAGTACAATCAGGCAACATACAGAGGTGGACAAAAGAGTGTCATCTGGGTCAGAAGGATGGTTTGCTAGGTGGTGGTGTGGGGGTAGAGAATAGGGGTGATCTGACATAAAGTCCTCATTTCTTGTTGTAAACCTGTATGTGATTGGCGGTGGTGTACATCAACCATTCGAAAGTGCTACCTTAACCACTGCTGTATGCCACGGAAGAAGTGAGTGAGGTAGATTCTGGTGTCACCTCATTAGAATAACCCTTTTGCTTTGAGAAGTACCATGAGGAGCCATTTTTTTGATTGGTTGGAACAGTTTGACACCTTCAAGGTATTACCCAAGAGACAAAGGGTCAGGGGTAGCAGGGACTTATGTTTGCAGGATATTGGAGAAGCCTTGAATTACTCCTGTTCAGAAGGGCACCAGTATGGGGCACTGCCGTAGTATGTGCAGCAGGTTGGCCTGTGTGGCCTGGCACCTCCAGCATGCAGAATGGGGGATGAGTCCCATCTTTTGGAGTGTGGTGGGGTACAGTACCATCTCAGCTGCACCTTAAGGTGTATAAGCTGGCCCTGAAGTCCCTGTAGACCAAATCGGCATCCTTAAGATACTGTGACCCTTCAGAGTCTGTTATGTTTATTTGTAGGTCCTGCTTCTATTGCTCCTTACACTTAATCATGGTATTGGGTAGGAAATCCCTAAGCATACCATAGATCTTGCCTGCAGTACTCTTTACTTTGTCTTGTTTATGCATGGTAGTCAGCCATCTCCACCCATCTCCCATGGTGTTGTGGCTCTGGGGTCTTTGTTGCATCTAGGATCTGGAGAAATCTCCAGAAGTCCATTTTGGGTAGTAGATACTATACCTGCATTTGCAGGAAGGGCATCATGACTTCAAAATCCAGTGCATAAAGATCTGCTATCATACAGATGCCTGCCTACTGCCAAGAGCAACCTTTGATGGTTTTTCCCTTACTAGCATATCTGGGTTGCCCCATAAGGGGCTGTGCTGGCAGATGGTGCCCACAAGGGGCTGGACATTGAGTGAGATGTTTGCACCTGTGCCAAGCATCTCTTGTCTCTGGACAAAAGGAGGAAGGTGGCCCTTTGGGTGTCCCCTTTGCTCGGTAGGTTCTCCAGCCATTTGGATTCCAATAGGTCCATTTCAGATTCACCCATACAGGGGTATTGAGGGTTTTAGGAGAAACCATCTGATTGCTTGTACAGCCTTATATGCTTGTAAGTATTCCTTCAGCCAGGTGAGAACCATTTCCCAAACCAATACGCCCGTAATCTAGTTTTTGCAACTCTTGAGGCTTTGCCTTCCCAAATGAACTTGAACTATGACCTTGTTGATTTTCAGAAGTGTATTTTGTGGAGTAGGGATTGGTAGGTTGCACATGAGATATGCTATCTTAGGCAGCATAAACATGTGTATGGCATCTACCCTGTCTTTCAGGGATAGGTGTAGCTTAGTCCATCTCTGTATTTCCACTCTGATGGACGCAGTGATGGGTGTGCAGTTCACCTCAACCAAGTTCTTCCATAGTGTGGTGATGTTCATCCCAAGTATATAAAACCTTGGGGTGCCCATACCATTCTTATGCCCTGCAGGCATTCCATCATGCAGGGCAAGTTTAGTGGTGACTGCATGCCACTGCATCATTTTAGTTGCCCACCTCTAGTCTGTCTGTAACCAGTGTATGTCCTTTCGGAGATGTGCCCTCCAGAACTGGACACACTACACTAATTGAGGATTCATCAATTACTTAATTTTATAGTGGTATAAATGCATCATACTTCTTGCTGGTGATACCTATGCACGCAACATCCCACTGGTGCTCCCATCTGCTTTGTCACACTGCTTAGCTTCTTTAAGCCATCAGAAATGACAGTCCCCAGTTCACTTTTATCTTTTGTGCTCACCATTGCAGTACCTCCTTCACGTACTCCACACCTTGGTTTCTATGCACCAAGTACTTGATTTCTCATTTATTCACAATGAATATATAGCATATAGTAGATTGTTGTTCTGTACAGAATTCCATGTTTTGATAAGCTGTTTTACCACAGTTCAAAGGTCATGGAATGGGATTAAACTCGTTGCATTACACCATCATTCTGAAACCTAGAGACTGCGACCTCAGTTTCATTCTGAAAGCACTATAACTGCCGTATGCACATTTAATGCAGTACTATATACAATAAATAAAATACTGATGAGCAACTTATGAATAACCAGTGTTTCTATTAATTGGGTTCTGATTCCCACAGACATCTCAAGCTTCACTTTTGAGGTCAGAGGGAATCAGAACCCATCTATGGCAGAACACACTGGTTGTCCATAGTTGCCCATGCATTATTTTTATTTAATGAAACACACTGACCACTCTCAAGCTTAAAGAGGACCTTCACCAGCGTCTTGAAAGTCATGCATAAAATCAGTTTTGTTGCATTATTTTGAACATTGTAATTCTTTTTATAACATTTGCTCCTGGTTTTGCATGATGAGGTGCTGCAAATATCCTTACTTAGCCGTGTTTGTGTAGCTTTGCGGTTCCTGCTCAGTGTTTTTCGACATGCGCATCCCACAATGACATCACTGTTGGGTTCAGTTTGTGGACAGTGCATGCATGAGGAGAGTGTGTGCATTTCGATGAGAACCAGCACTGGCAAGAGGAGCTGCTAGGAGACAGCATTGTGAGTGGAGGACCATAGATGTTGTACACAATAAAAAAATATTTCTACAGCTTTAGCAATTGTTGTAACACAGACACTTTCAGTGATAGGTATACCAGGGACAAAGGTGACACATTCAGGTATGCAAAGCGTCTGTAAAGGAAACATAGGTGACAGGGGCTACAACCTTTATTTGATACTGTCATCTTTGTGTAAAAATATCAGCTGAAATCTGGGCTACATGTTTACTTCCTGACTGGGTTTGCAGTGCAAGACAGAGGTCATTTCCCAACTGGGTTTGCAGCTAAGAAGACAGCAGAAAGTAGTTCTGGAAGGACTCAAGGAGAATATGAGGTACATGGCGAGAGGGGAGAGCTGTGGTACTGTGTGGACAGGGTGAAACAACAATTGTATAGACATGATTACATGACTGGTAACGTATAATAGCAAGTGGCAATGTCATTTGCTTGGCAATAGCAATACATGTCCATTTTGTAAAGGTCCATTTTCTGCAGGTCCATTTTGTGCAGCAGTGAAATGGCGATCTGTTCGTGATGAAAATAACAGGAAAGGATGAATACAGAAAGTCCCTGAACTAATAAGATGATGGGGTGTAATATACTGTGCACAGTAAATTATACCACCATCAACTTTGAACTTTACTGCTTTATTTTCATTTTGCACTGTCATTGCAGTGTGCAGTCTTTTTTCAATGGAGTGGCATACGGAGTGCAATTGGAAGTTTAATTTCTGTCTCTGTGTGATACTAGGCAATGTGCACTTGAACTCCTGTGGATGCCCACTTTTTAATCAGCAGGGAAAGCATGCTCACTGATGCAGTCCTCACAGTGGAATGCGCGCCTACTAAGACATCACACTGAGAGGGCACTGGGCAAAGGAACAGAGACAAGAGTACCCAGAATGGTGCGTGAGACAATTAAACATGGCATACAAAAAAAAAATATAATAGAAAACAACAATGCAAAGTTGTTTTCCACTAAAGATGTGCACAGTTGAACTAAGAAATGGTACACATTAGAACATCGGGGAAGGTCTTTAAGTAGTTCTGTCTTCATTGTTCCATTCAGTTTTCTACCCCTCGGTTGTGTCTACTCTGTGGTAGATCTTTGTCTCAACCATAAACAAGCATTTTCCAATGCCGAATGTTTGCTTGCTGATATTAGCGTAGGACATGCAGGAGTTAGACAGATGCAGAATAGGAATGGCAGTGAAGTATTGAACTCATGCAAACCCACCTCCACCATGCAGAGATGGACAGGCATTGGGGTGTGCCTTTGAGTCATCACCCATAATGCTCACAGCATTTCACCTCACCATATCCTGCAGACATTGACAAGTGTTGAGGTGTGCCTTGGGGTGTTCAGCTTGACAGTCACCCCATGTCCTAAGGACATCACGCTGAAATGGATCCACGACAGGAGTTCTACAGAATTTCTGTTAACACCTCGTCAGCGACACCGGCAGGTTGACAGCATTCAGCAGTCGGCTGCCAGTTCACTAATGATGTCTTTGTTTTTCTTAGAAGGGCTTCACCCACAGACACCCCATGTGGGGGGGCTGCACCCCACTCCCCATAAGGATTCTCAACTCCAGTCAGAGCTGATTGGGGGGTGCAGGACCCCCAACAGACAGCGGGGGTTCAGCAGGTTTCCCACCATGGCTGGGCACTGCAGTCGCTGTGGGGGCCTCGCTGGTGAAATGTCATTGTGAGGGTAAACACGCTGAAATGGGTGCAGTATAGGAGAATGGGGTGAAGTCTGGGGCGAAGAGTCAAGGCACCACCGATGCTAACACTGGCTTCTGAGTGGGGGTGGGGTGGAATGGTGTGAGTATTACAGCTGGCAATCCAAAGGCACGCCCCTAACGCCTGTCAGTCTTTACATGGTGGAACGTTACGATTAGAAAGCCAAACGCCCGGTGTTTGTTGCACTACAAATTTTCAACATGGCCTTTTCTGACCTCCTACCTCATGAAAGCATTTGGGACCTCTGCTCATGAACAGTGGGAATGTGATTTTGTTAATCTGTCCCGAACATTGATTTCCCACAGCGATCGCACCATTCTGTACCAGATGTGTGAAGACACAGTTGAGGCAGAATGTGAAAAATGACAGCTGTACCATCTATAGGCAGGTGTGAAGAGATGGCAATGTTGAAAATCAGGAGTGAAAATATTAAAAATGCTTGAAGTTATGAGCGTATGTGGAAACCACGTGCAACACAACACACGCTCGTAACACAGTCATTTAGTGTAATTATTTCACCAAATTTTCAACATAGTCATTTTGTGACCTCTGCTCATGAACAGCGACAAAATAATTTTCTTAATCTGTCCTGAACATTGATTTCCCACAGCCACCACACCATTGTAAGCCGGATGTGCGAAAACACATTTTGGGCAGGATGTGAAAAATGACAGCTGTACTGTTCATAAGGAGGTGTGCAAAATTGACAATGCTAAAAATCTTACATGAAAATATTACAAATTCTCGAAGTTATGAGAACTGTGCAATGCATTCTCATAACATAGTTATTTATGGACTTTTATCACCAAATTTGCAACATAGGCATTTGGTGACCTCCGCTCATAAACAGTGTCACTGTGATTTTCTTAATCTGTCCTGAACACTGATTTCCTTCAGCGACCACGCTATTGTGCACTGGAAGTGCAAAATCACATTTCTGCTAGGGTGTGAAAATGACAGCTGTACTGTTCATAGGAGGTATTAAAAATGCCAATGTTGAAAATCTGGACTGAAAATATTACAAATTCACGAAGTTTTAGTGTGCATGGAAACTGCGCAATGCTGCGCTCATAACACAGTCATTTTGAATTTGTTCACCAAATTTACAACATAGGCTTTTTGGAGGCCACCTCATGAATAGTGACACTGTCATTTCATTAATTGGTCCCAAAAGGTGATTCTATGCAGCACTGCGAAATCACCTTTCAAGACCGAATTATAACATGACAGTGACTGAATTCATGAGGAGGGTCCAAGAACCCATGTTGAAAATTTGGTGCCAAAATTCACAAGAATGGCTGAGATATCCACTTAAGTTTAAACCTCCCAATTTATGCCATTATACAGCTTACCAGCATTTCTTCAGTTTGCGGTCAGCTTTCAAGAGGCAGATGTGTTCCCAGTCTACTAAAGATCATTACGCTAGGCTCCTGAGGTAAGTATGGGGTGAGGGAGTGCAGGGATGTGGGGTCAATAGAGGGTGGATGCAGGTTGGGGAGGGGACCAGAGACAGTGAGGGACCATTTTCTGGTTTTACAGGAAAAAACAAATGACAATGCGGGAGCTTTGGCATACAGTGGTGGGCTCCCAACATGCCACCTGGGTGTTTGTTGGCAGCAGGCTGGAGCCAATGGGATTGGGCACCCCCGTCAGCCATACAGTGTGTTAGGGGGTGCACAAGCATGCTGGAGTGGGCTCCCAGTGTGCCACCTGGGTGTTTGTTGGGGGACTGGTGCCAACAGGGTTGGGCACCCCATCAGCCATACAGTGTGCTTGGGGCACATGTGCCAAGAGGGATTGGGCACCCCTCGGCACACAACAAATGGGGACATTATGCCCATGGGGATTGGAATACCCCATTGGCAAATGAACTGGGGAGGGGCATGCTGACAGGGGACTGGGCACCCCATTGGCTTTCACGGGACTGAGAGGCAGCCAGTTACAGTCACTGCTTGATGTCAAAATGCAAATTACCTATACATTAGCACTGCTGATTGCAGTGGTGGTTTCTTTCAGCTGCTCGGCACTGCATCTGAACTGCTGTTATAGACAACTCGGCCATTCATTGGTGCGGTGTGGTCATGCCTACAAAATGGATCAGGGCTTCAGCAGAGCGGCGGCACACCTCTAAAAAGTCATATGATGGCACTATGTTTCTGTGCATGCATGCAAGCAAACATAAAAGCATATCTCACCTTCTAACCCCACTTTATTATCCCCAGTGAAGTCAATAAAGAGTACAGGCCAAGGTACTGATCTGTGTGGCACACCACTGGTCATTCCTCCAAAACCAGGTAAACACTGTTTTGCACCACCCATTGATGTAAACTTCCCAACAAATTCTCTACCCAGTTTATCATTTAAGTACACACTCCCAGGCTGCCCAGCTTCTTTACTATTCTACTATGTGGAACAGTATCACAGACCTTACTGAAATCCAGGTAAACCACATTCACCACTCCACCCTGATTAATATTCCTCATCACCTCTCAAAGAAAACTAATAGATTACATAAGCAATAAGGCATGAAGGGATGTATGTCAGCCATATTTTACAGCATGGCCAGGGGCATAGAAAGGCACAAGGCTGAAGGCCAAGTGACTTCAGTTGCTGGCCATGCTGTAAAATAAGGTTTACACACACCAAGTGCCTTATTTCACTTATAAAATTAGCTTTTTTTTTTTTTTGCTTTTGACTATTGGGAAACACATGTTTATGTGTAGAAAAATAATTTTACTTGTGTGCATTTTTTTTTATCATAGAATAATTTTTATTATGTTCCATACAGAAGTATAGTATCACATACATTAATGCTCATAGGTAGGTAACATGTTCCATATGCAGCTATATTCAACCAGAAACTATTACATTGCCATAATGGGTGTAGGTATATTCACAAAGCACCTGACTTAATATAATCTCATATGAGCCAATCTGGGATGCAATTTAAAAACAACAACAACAACAAAAAACTACCCAGTGTGCCAAAGTGGTCTTCCACTATCTTCGAGCACTAGAGACTGATAGGAGCAGGAATAATAGTTATAGAGATGAAATATCATGTAGTCAAGGTGGAGGGGTCGCTAGATTTGGAGTTTTGCAAAGAGGTGAGTGGAGATAGGCTTCCCATCTGGCAGCATATTGGTCCATATGACCTAAGTGAGTACAAGATAAACATTCTAGTGTGGCTAATCTAGCTAGCGCCTCATGCCACTGGGAGCGAGTCGGAGGAGTAGGTCAATGCCAATGCATAAGTACAAGTCGCTTTAGCTCCATAAGTGTGAGTACAACCCATTGCCTCTGAGGCCGAGTTACAGCAGTTAGGGAGGAAGTGTCCTTAGAAGGAGTTTGAGGTCAGAGAGGCAGATCTGGAAACCCAGTATTGTAGAGCAGTCCTGAGTTATAAATGCACAGAAGTGTGAAAGCAGAGGCACATCCACAGAATCTGAGTAGGTGAGCCCCAGGTTGCTGACAGCGCCAGCAGTTAGAATGTTGTGAAAGGCCGTGGGAGTGTAGAGATGATGGTGTACGATACCAAAGCAGTAGTATTTTGAGCTGCAAAAGCGACTCTTGGTATCCGTGAAGGTATAATGGCAATCTCAGAGATAGTAATTCCAGGAGTCCTCAGAAATATTGATATTCAGGATAGCCATCCATTTCAGTCAGCATGCAATTAAGGGATCTACCTGCACATCTCGCCAGGTCCTATAAAATCTTCCAATAAGGCCCCCAGATGAGGGGATTCTATGCCTGTGAGCCAGCAAGTTCCATTTGAATCGGAACGCACATAGACCTATTGGCTAGTATGGCACTGTGTAATTGAAGAAATCTCCAAAGGTCATTGCTCAGGAGATGAAATTTGTGTTGAAAACATGTGTGCATTTGTGATAAAATAATCCTTCCTCCACTGTAAGTGATGTCATTGTATTATTGAGTACTTTCTTCTTCCTTTTTTTTTCTCTGTTGTTCTCAACATTCAAGATAGGGAATGTTTATCATAGAATGTTTACCACAGAATACATGGATTAAAAATTCTGCTCAGTTCCACTGGCAGACTGTTTTCCCAACACACTGTACACACAGGCAACAAAGGCATTTGTTACAGCTAGAGTCTTAGTTATCTCACTGTCAGGGCAAGAAGAAGAGTGTTCCTGATAAGCAGGAAAAGATAGAAAGAGGATTTTTCACTGTCAGCAAAGAAACAATTGTAGGAAAACTATAAACAATACTAATTGTTTCTAATTTGTTTATGTGTGTAAGGAGAGTGTGATAATCAGGGAAACAGCATTTAATTAATTAATTTGTCTTTTTTTATTTAAGGTAGTTTTATTTTTAGGGCCCAGTTGAAGTTTGTTGTACAGTGTAAAGGTAGCAGTCATATTTGTGCTGGAAGATCAGTTCTGGCAATAGGGGGCTAACTGAAATGCTTATGTTTCAAATGCCCATTGATTTGTGTCGTAGACTCTTCACTGATGAACAGTCCTTTTTAACCATGTGTAAAGCATATTTTACACATAAATAGGAGCCAATCAGATTACATGATTTTACCCTACCATTTCATAATTTGACATCATCCCTCCCCAAGTAAATCCACGCAGCCACAGATAGTGTAAGCCACAGGATTCAAAATATTTCACAATCCTTTTCATCAACAGTGTCTCCATTACTTTCATCTCCACCAAATTCAGGTTGATGGGCCTGTAGTTGCCAGCTTACTGCCTGCTGCCAGCATCTTCCCTGCTCCCACCTTTGTACAAAGAGCCCATGGTGAGGGTGTAACTCTGCAATGGTGCTAGCTCACTTGTTGCCTGATGTTGCAAGCATTATGCAGGGAAGAAGTGGTGAACAGCATTGCAAATGTGATGAAGAATGCGCTTGAACATAGGGTCCCTGACAATGAGCCACTTTTTGTCACATCAACTTGCCACAGTAACCTGGAATAGAACTCCCAGCTTTGAACATTTAGAGCCCATGGATTATTTTATGCTGTAACACAGTACCTCAACAATATCTAATTGATATTCCCGTACATACTGATTTCATATCAAACATTTTTTCCTGACGTGTTATATATTGCAGTTTGATACTGTTAGACCACCCCGACAAAGTCTGACCAGATATCCAAGCAGTGTATCACACTTTCAACAAAAATATACATTATATCACCACCCAAAAGTTGCACACTTTCAGCATAATTATAAGTCCTCTTGTGGTTGTGTGTCTAGGCACACACAGACATATACACATCGCAACCATGGCTAAAGGTTGGGGAGACATGACTCTACCAGGCCTTTGCACCAACACCAGTGCCACTGGATACCACTACTATGTGTGTGTGCATGCGTGCACACACACACACACACACACACACACACATATGCACTCAGAAACCCACTGGGGCACTCATAAATGTATTCCTAGTCCACCCTCACTGCACAGCTAGCAGTTGGAATTGGGTATCAAAGACTTGGTTTAAGTCATTAGCATCCTAGCCATGACTGACATTGTTTGGTTACTATGGAAGAGACTCCACCACACACCTCCAAAGTCAAACAAAAAATTGCCAAAGGAAGACTACTGTGAATCACTTCAGGTGCCTTGCTTCTTAGTGGATCCTGATGGTGCTGAGGTAGACTACAAAAAACACCACTTTTTCAAGTAGTGGCATAACTGTACATAAATATAAACATACATTACTGGTTTAAGCAATTACAGATGCTATGGTTGGTGGGAGAGCTTTCCTCTGCAAAGCAGCTGAAGATGGGAATGGCGAGACTGAAATCAGATCAACGATCATCACCTCTCATACATGCAATGATGTGACAGAAGCTCATTAACATGTTCAACTGCTTTGTTTTATGTATTGAAACCATATGATTTTGATTAACATATGAGAATGCATGTGGTGTTGGATCTATTCTTCTAAACTACAGTATATACAATAGTAGTCACCCTCACTTGGGTAACTACAAATTCATATCAACTTCAGCCTGGATGTGCAGTCATCCTCACAGGAATAAAATAGCGAGTACAATACATCAGAGGAGAAGACTTTTTTAAATATAACTCTTTGGTTCCCATCACCTCCTCCTGCCAACTGGTGATGGGGACACATACAGTAGGTATTTTTAATCTTTTTCTCCCTGAGTCCCAAGGCCCCAGCACACAACTGTGAGAGCATGTGTGGGCATGCTATGAACCCTATGGCACCAGCTCAGTCCCTTCCACCTCCTGATACTTTTGCCGCACCCTGCCTCCACCTATACTACCCACTGGACCTCCACCTGTTGGGAGCAGAACTATGGGGGGCACCAACCACCCATTGGCATGCTCAATCCTGCTTCACCTTCCCCCCGCCAGCATCCCAACAACCCAAGGTTGTTTCTGAACCTGCATTGCTGGCATGGTATGAGGTGTGGCATCCAATGTCTCAACCCTCAGTGCCACCGAGCTGGCTTGTGGAGAGGACTTGTTATGTTTTGGACTTGACAAACAGAGCTGCAGCCTGCATAACTGTTTGCTGCTGCTCTCTTTCCTATAGATGTCTGTATGTAAACTGAAGCCTCCCATGCAAGTACGGTCAGACAAAGCATCTTGACAAATAAAGTGCCTAGTTGTTGAGAATCAGGAACACTGAACATAGACACACACACACACACACACACAGACACAGGGTGCCGAAAAATTGTAAAAGTTGGGGATGCTGGAGGTCAGAAGGGCACTTGTTACAGGTCTGTGGGTTATCTACTTGGTGCTTTTGCCCACATCTCAAACTGGCATACACCTCCTATGCTTACCTCTCCTCTACCTCTCTCTCCCTCCCCGTATTTCATGAAAATGCATGTCTCTGGCAGCCCTTACCTATGGATTAGTAAGTTCAATAAATGTCTCCTGGACCCTATGGAAGAGCATGATAATCAATGTTTCTCAACTGTACTGCTTCTTCCTGCCAATTCTTTTTATCTGCAACTGACATATTAATCCTGCACTTGAACTTCATAACCACATGTATAGTTTTATTATGCTGTCCTTATTGTACCTTCATAGTATGTTAACTATGAACCAATCATATTTGTGGTAAGTGTTGTATCGTCCATGTACCTTGTCTTGACATGGAACTTTTGTAAAAAGCATTTTGCTCAAGGTCATTTTCAGAAGTACGACATAAATAAATGGCACTTTTTCTGAACCAGTTATTGATATACAGAAATATAATAAATACACATTTATGATGACAGTAATAATGTTTAAGTGTACATTTACAGCATATGTGAATATTTTATACTGAATATTACATTCTCAGCTGTTAAACCCATTAGCTCCAATAGCTCCATATGAAGTCAAAACCTTTTATTGATTATGGTGATGCCAAACAGCTCGCAGTCGAAAATCTACAAACTGCTAAAATTATAGCAGTTACAGTAAAACAAAACTATGAGTATATGTGCAATAGGCCTGGGACCTGGAGATCCAAGTTCAAATTCCATAGCAGTCTGTATGAGGCTGAGCAAGTCAATTAATGCTCAGCTTCTCCTTGGTTTACTCTGCTCATCTGCAACAAAAGGAGAAAGCCAGACTACTCTGCTAAGTGTCAAACTGGGCTATCCTGTGTCAATAAATAGCAAAACAAAGTGTGTGTATACTTACATTCTTTTCAAATGTTCCTTGTGATGTCATAAGCTCTTTAAAAGGATGACAGAGGGATAACTGCATGCATTCAAACAGCAGTCAGATTTTCTATAGGATTACTGTACATTTAGTTAGATTTGTGTCTTCTGTACTGCTTAAGCAAATACACAATGTCACACACATCCTGACTGCAGTCCAGACTGAGCAGCTGGATTTCTCTGAAGCCTGTTGGAAGATAATACAGGACAACAGCCTGTATGAGAAATGGGTTCTGTAACGCTGTACCAGGGGAACCATGCACATGATTTTACACTGTAGCAATGTGGGGTCCTTGGAGTAACACACATATACACACACACACACACACACACACATACATATTTTCCCTGAGGTTACTTTTTACTATACATAATAGAATCATAATGTAGGTGGCTTACTGGTTGCATATGTTTCTGATAGTAAATAGAAATGCTTTAGCACATTAATCATACACAGTATGTATATAATTGTGCAAAATGAATGGAATAACACCTTTTATTTGCACACTTCTGATGAATTATCCACATTTTAGATTACCAATGCCTAACAGCAGTAGTGACAACTGGTAACCTCCTTAAATATTAAGTATGCCCCTAAGGAAGAGATAAGGTAAAAACAGTTTAGACTCTGAATACCCTGTGTTTCCTATCTGCTACAACTTTTAACAACTGCTGAAATTAATAAAGCAGATTACCAAAAATATATTATAGTATCTTCCATAACTAAAAATTCATGACAAACTGATGCAAGGTTAAACACTATACTGTTCTGTACTGTACTATATAGATAGAAATGCTAGCAGTTCCATTGAGAATTTTGAGGAGGGGCAGGGTTATATTAAGAGAAAAATGAAAACAGATAAAGCATGTATATAGCCTGCTTGCACTTTACAACTGTTTGGTCTGCAGTGCATAAAAGCCTATCCTGTGGAAACCATTCACAAAAATGTACTGTATTATTTTTATGACAGGCTATATGCAAATCAGATAACAGTGCCCAGCCATCCTAACTGCCTACACGAAATAACTATAGAATAAGGTACAATCAAAAAGTACTAGTAGTAGTTGTTGGCCATTGAAACAAACAATAACCAGCTGGCAGCCTCCATGAATAACTATGTACAGCACAATGCACAACTTCAAGTCAAACAGAAAATAAACTCAAACTTGAAACCATACAGCCATGTTTTGCTGACTGCCAAAACAACAACATTGCAGTTTATCATTAAATCAGCTTGCCTATTTGAGTGAAGTCAGATACAGTTCTTTCTCTCTGGTTGGGTTCAGCTGGTGACACTGTCGTGACTCAGGCAGCTTTAACCCATTCACACCTGAGATATACATATGTGGCTCTTTTCCAGTGAGTTCTATTTATTTCTGTGAGATGGGGTTAAAACAGCAGCTGGTGCTGTAAAGAAGGCAGTTTTAAAAGGGCAGTTTATGATGTCCTAAGAAGCTTAGGTGCTGCATCACTCTTCACTCCTTTGACACTTAAACACACACATACACACACACACACACACACACACACACACACACACACACTGTGTCCCTCAACCCCATTATACTGATGTACTGTATGAAACTAGTGTTTCAGATTGCTGTTTCAGGTTCCCATCTGTATAATCAGATGTCTTGAGTTACAGCCCCACTGTTAGTCACATTCATTTGTAAATTAATCCATTCACTACTGACTATAGTATATTCTTGAAGGAATGCACACTGCACAGGAAGCGTAACCAGTCTAGTTAAAACAAAGCAGAATGTCCGTGTGTGTGTGTGCAGTTAGCAGTACAGATCTGGGGAACAACACGGCAGGTATACAAATATAAACAAAACAAAGAAGAAACTGGGCACTATGTAGCCAAATGCTGCATTGCTGAACAGAACCTTAAACAGCTATGTTCTCAACAGATCAGAATGAAGACATCTTCGTGTTAATGACTTTTATGTAGTATGGTACTGCTGCTTTAAACAGGAAGCAGAGATATGTGCCTCAGCACCAGTCGAACCACTTAGCAGAGGAAAACTGCCCCACATTCCTGTCACAGTATTTTTCTCTCCTATATCATTGCAATACATGAGCATGGCTCTGCCCATGCTGCTGTAAAAATACCCTTCCACAGCCCAGGTAGCTCTCCATCTCTTCCTCTTCATCCCCAGCCACTGTCATCAAGAATGGTACTCAAAAATACCCAAAGCATTCCCATCACTCACCCTTGTAGCACCCATCCCACCCTCCTCCCACCCTATGATTATACACAGGAAAGTCTTTCCCCATGCCCATTTAGTACCCAACCTATCCTCCCCAGACAGGACAGAAATACTGTACATACAAGTTCATAAATTACTCACTTTCCCTCCTTTTAATACCCATTGCCTCCTTCTCCCCAAACCCACAGTCAGAACAGATTAGTGCCTCCCTTTCCACCAGCACAAGTAGTTCTCCATCCCACCCCATGACACACATGTTAATGAACAGTGGAATCAATTCTGGGAAGTGGAAGGAGAGTGTATGGGGGAGGGGATGACTCAGAAAGAGTGGGGGGCAGCTCAGGGACCCAAACTGAGCTCATACTTGAGCAGACTAGATAGACCATTATGACCTTTTCTGCCAGCAATTTTGTATGTCTGTATTTAAAGAAAATCCCTGACTAGACAGTGACCAGACACCAACTACACAAGAGTGACAGGTCTCTCACTCATGCAATGAAGGTGGTACCAAATTAACCAGTAGAGCCAGGTGCACCTTGAAACAAAAATAAGAAAAATGGCACACACACACACCATGCTTGATGGAGGAAAGATTCATTAATCCTTCTATTTTAAGCACACCACTGTGACATTAAACAAGCATTTGCCAATGCCAAACATTTGCTTGCAGGTATTTGCAGTGTGTGTGGCAATTTGGACATAGCTTAAAAATTAGTGACAAAGAAGTTGAAAGAGGGACACAGTTGAACAATTGGTTCTATCCTGAAGCTGACAGCACAAGAGTACTGGTAAAATACTTTGTCTGCAGAACAACATGTCTGTAACTCTGTTTGACAATATTATGAGCATACAGTATACCCACTGTTCAGTCAGAGAACACAAATTGTAGGAGGGACAGAAACATTCTGAGGCAAAATCAGGGACATCCATAAAAATCAGGGAAAGCTGAGAGGTACAGTCCCTCTTTCCCTCTCTCAAATGGCACTTTTGTGTAAGCAAGTTTTGCTATATAAATACAATAAATGTACATTTATAATGATGATGATCATATTGCTAAGAATGCAGTTATTTAACACAGGAATATTTAATAAAGAATATTAAGAGCTCAGTTAACCCATTTCACTTCAGAAGCTCCACATGAAGTCTAAACCATCCATTGCTTAACCTGATACAATGGCCACCAGATGAAAATTTATGATGGCATGGAAATAGTGATCATCAGTCTCAAGCATACAGTCTTCATACAAATGTTTTGGGGAGTTTTTCATGCTGCAAACTTCAGGATAGAAGTCAGAAGTTAATCCCAACCACCAACAGCAAGGTAAATTCCTGAGGTTGGGTAACAATGGCACAGAGCCATTACTTTTACATAGAGTAAAAAGAGACATTTTTAGTGATCTGTGAGCATTTTCAAGCGTTAACACAAGAAAAGTCCTTTAAATGCCATTAGTTATAGTATACTGTCCATGCACTCTGATGTCTAATATCACGTATTCTGTTCAGCACCAAGCAAAATAATTTTATTGAATTCCCCCTTCCCTATCAATTCCAATCATTTACCACAGTTATGTTGGTCAAGCGTAAGGGGATTGAACTAGTTTAGAAATAATATATCTGCCACAATCTGAATTTTATAAAAAAAAAAATTGAGGGTTTAGTGAGATTAGAAAACAAAACATAACTCCTGTGATAGACAGGTCCAGCCCAGTAAAATTGACTTGAGTCACAAGGTTATATGTATCACCTAAATTACAGGTTATTGCTAATTTGTTGGCAGAGGCCTGAGGTTGGGAGTAACGAGCTGTGAATGAGCTTGTACATCCAGCAGACCACACCTGGGTTTGATTCTCACAACCTCCTCTTGCATACTGTGTAACTCTGAACAAGTCACCTAACCACCCAGTGCTCAGGTTAGAAAACCTAACACCCAGGGTATTTGCACTACAAATTTTCAACATGGCCTTTTGTGACCTCATCCTCATAAAAGCATTTGGGACCTCTGCTCATGAACAGTAGCACTGGGATTTTGTTAATCTGTCCTGAATGTTGATTTCCCACAGCAACTGCACCATTCTGTGACAGATATGTGAAACACAGTTCAGGCAGGATGTGAAAATTACAGCTGTACCATTCATAGGAAGGTGTGAAGAGATGGCAATGTTGAAAATCTGGAGTGAAAATATTAAAATGTTCTAACTTACGAGCATATGTGGAAACTGTGCAATGCATGCTAGAAACACAGTCATTTCATGGACTTCTTTCACCAAATTTTCAACATAGGCATTTTGTGAGATCTGCTCATGAGCAGTGCCACTAGGATTTTCTTAATCTGTCCGGAATGTTGATTTCCCACAGCAACGCGCCATTGTGCACCAGATGTGCGAAACACATTTTGGGCAGTATGTGAAAATGATAGCTATACTGTTCATAATGAGGTGTGCAAATGACAAAGTTGAAAATCTGGAGTGAAAATACTATTACATTCTTAGTTACAAGTGTGCATCAAATCAGTAATGCACACACTGTAACATAGTCATTTTGTGGATTCTTTACCAAATTTTCAACATAGGCATTTTGGGACTTCACTCATGAATGGAGTCACTGTGACTTTCATAATCTGTCCTGAACATTGATTCCCCAGGCGACCACACCATCTGCACCCGATGTGTGAAAACACATTTTGGCCAGGATGTTAAAATGACAGCAGTACTGTTCATAAGGAGGGTGTGAAAAATTCCAATGTTGAAAATCTGGAGGAAAATATTACAAATTCCTTGAAGCTACCAGTGTGTGTGGAAACTAAGCAGTGCATGCTTGTAACAAAGTTATTTTTTTGAATTTTTTCACCAAATTTGCAACATAGCATTTTGGAGCCCAACTCATGAACAGTGACACTGTTATTTTGTTAATAGTCCCAAAAGGTAATTCCACGCAGTGACAGTGAAATCACCTTTGGGACTGAATAACCACATGACAGTGACTGAAGTAATGAGGTGGGGTCCCAAGAACCTCATGTTGAAAATGTGGTGCCAAAATTCACAAAAATGGCTGAGATATCCAGCTAAGTTGAACCCCCCATTTATGCCATTATACAGCTTGCATTCATTTCCTTCAGTTCATGGTTGGCTTTGAAGAGTGCAGACTTGTTCGCTCACCGAAGATCACTGTGCCAGACTCTGGAGGTAAGTATGGGATGAGGGGTATGGAAAGTTGGGTGCACAGAGGAGGGTGCAGGTTGGGATGGGGCACTGCGGAGACAATGAGGACCATTTTCTGTTTCTAAGGTAAAAAATTAAGACATCACGGGACTGTTTTACATTTACAAGGATGATTTGCACACTGGGGTGGGCTCCCAGTATGCCACCTGGGTGTTTGTTAGGAGGAGGCCTGAGTCAACTGGGATTGGGCATCCCATTGGCACATACTCTGTGTCTGTGTTGGGGGCACAAAAGCCAGGGGATTGGGCACCATTCTCAGCACAATACTCATGGAGCTAGACATTATGCTGATGAGAGTGGACTCCCCATTGGCAAATGAACTGGGGAAGGGGCATGCTGACAGGGGATTGGGCACCCCAATGAAAGTGGATGGGGTGATATCAATATGCTAAATACAGACACTTTACCACTGCTGATTGCAGCAGTGATTTTCTTTGAACTGAACACCACTGCAGCCGAACTGCTGTCATAGAACAACTTGCTCATCCATTGCTGTAGTATGATCACACCTGCTACATGGATTGCATTGGACAGGAGGGTCACACACCTCCAAAAGTCGTACTGTCCCAAAACGTTCTTTAAGCATGTGCACAAGTAAACACAAACAGGATTGCTAAGGAACAAGCACCCATACATACTGCTGGAAGTGCTTTGTCATGGTTCCACTATGCCACAGTGATAGAAAGTTTCTGACTGCCTTTACAGCAACACTGTACTGCTGACAGCCCAACGGTGCCACATTACAACACCGACTGGGAAATGAACCGACACTGACCCTGTGTAAATGCGGAGGCTGTGCCCTACACCCCCACTGCTAATGATTGCTAACTCCATGTTGCACAGGCAGTGGAAAATGGCCAATCCTGCTGCCTACACACCAGTCACTGCAGCACATTGTCGGAGTTGAATACATCTCGCTGCAAGCGCGTTGCTGTTGGGGAATCGCTGTCGGGAGTCGCTGTTACAGAGTCACTGTAAAATGGTATACTCCTCATCAGGAGGTGGTGCCTGCTACCTCACTGTAGTTTTATATCAGACGAATACATAATGTGATCTTTAGCCCTAATCTAAGTGATTTTACATACCATATACAGTACAAGTAGAGCATTTAACATACAAAATGTAATTATTCATGTATTGTCCTAAGCCATTCAAATGTTGTTGGAGACATAGATTACAGAATTAATCTATAATGTTTACCCTGACAATTTAATGTACTAATCTTTTGTCAATAATCTCACTTCTACAAATTTGGTGGATGAAACATTAGAATTAATATAAATGAAAAACTTGCAAAAGCACATCAATGCATACTATTGGAATTCAAAATTATGTATTTTAAATATTTTCAGAAAATATTACTGTGGATGTTTAAAGTTTCACTGGAACAGCTCAGACAGAATGGAACAGGTTGCCGTGTTGGGATGGGGGCTTCCTTCATGGTAAACTTAACCACAAATACAGTACTTAAATTTAATATTCTGCAATAATTAAACTACTAATGGCATCTCCTCTAATGAAATGGACCTAGGTGCCAAAAATCTAGTGAACCTAAGGATCCTCCCATAGTGAACTAAACATAAGGCAAAAGCAGCTATTATCATATTAACATAATGCAAGTACATTCTTAATATTCCTATCAAAGCCAATTCATTTACCATGCTAGATTACAGAGGCTTGTCAGTAAGTGGCATCCCTATGCCCACAGAGATGCAAATAGAAAATATTGAGACAGACAGAGAATCAAGTAGTCCATATCTGGGTAATATGCTGTTCACTGTATTCTTCTCCAAAAATCAACAGAGAACAATCAAACAGTAACATGTATCACTGGTTACTGTGATAGGGCCTAGAAGAAGAGAACATCATTAGAAAACACTCATAGATTCCTGCAGTGAACACACAAAGGGCTGCTACAGGTGCAAGTTGTGTAGCACAGTAATCATCACAACAGTAAGAAGAGTGAACTGCCTCTACTCATTTAATGCTGGGATAAACAATGCAACACAATCTGGCATACTTGCTCAGTGGCTGATGTGTTACAATGAAAACAAAGAGATGCACTTGTAGCCTGTGTGTTATGTTATTTATTTCAGTATTTGGTGGTAGCACCAGTTTACTGCATAATGGTTCTTATGGTTTTACAGTGAAATGGAGCTATCAGAACTAATAGGGAACAACCCTGAGTGAGTTTCTGCAGGGGTAAACACCTGTGTGATGTTCTGGTCAATAGTCAACTCAATCAAAAGCCAAGTCCTCTGATATCTAGCAGAAAAGGCTTTTACAGATGTCCCTGCTAAAACACCTATAAATTTGAAAATGTATGATCAGAATTCAATGATCCTATCACAGAAGAGAAACACAGACTGAACTGCTGTGCAAACTGCAGAACAGACTTTGTAGTCTATGTAGTTTTGTGTCATTGTGGTCTGAAATACAGAGGGAGAACAGTCAGACCAGTTAAAATAGGATACAAGAACATATTAGGGATAGTTAAAATGACAAAAAGAGCTTGGTGGGACAACACTAAACCAGTGTGTCTTCAGGTAGACCAAATGGTTTTAGTTCTGTGTACTGGAGTGCACTGTGGTTGAGGGGTTTCATAGAGGGAGGGATCAGTGCTACTATGAGGGTGGGAAAGGGAGTGGCTTGTGAACTTTTTAACCTTTCAGTCATGACTGAGGAGAAGAGTGGTATTGGGAGTTATGTGGGTGAAGGAAAATTGTACTTAGGAAATGGACTGAAGCTTTTGTGTTCTCTGATTGGCTGAGAGTTGTGACAAGCTGGTACATTAAGTACCAGTACAGCTTCAGAAAGAACACGTGGCAGCTTGCCCTGCCTCAGTACTACCATGAAATCCATCTGCCAGTTTGCATTTTAAAACTTTTGAGCCACAATTTTTTCTCACTCGCTATGCAGGAGAAGTTATGTTCTAGGCCCCTACCCACAAATGCCATAATAAAGTAATGACATAGAACAAAGCGGCAGATCCTGGAGTGAGAGTGGTACTGCATGACAAAACAAAACTTTTCCAGTACGCTAAGCCTAGCACCCATGAACTCCAAAGAACATCAGGTAGACATAAATACTACTTATGTCTATTAGTATATCCAATCCAAATGAATGATGCCTATGTCTATAATAAAAACAATAACCAATGACAGTGAATAATGCTTATGTCTATTTATTATAACATATAAAAAAACAGCCATTAACAGAAGTGCAGACCCTCTTCCCATACAGACAACAGTTTCATACCTCTAGCTTTGAAAAGTGCAAGAGGCAAAACTGCTTGCTGTATTGGGAGGAGTATGCAATTCTGTCATTGGTTGTTGTTCTTATGTTTTTATCTGTATTAGCAGTATCCACTGACCAAGAAGTGAGATAGAACCAATGTGCATGGAAGGTTACCAAAAGAAGAGGCACAAAAAGCTGATCTGGTTTTCAAAGGGGTGTAGAGGCTGCAAGGCTAAAGAAGGGCCTTCACCATGAACAGGAGGAACAAGGGAGGTAAATTGGCAGGAATATCAGACTAGACTCAAACAAGCAAGGGTGGCAGATAGGAGAGGAAAGGCAGACATGAAGCTGTGGATTACCAAAGAGATAAAAGGTGGAGAAAAATAGTTTTTTAGATACATTTGGGAAGAAAGGAAAATGGATGGGGATAGTCAGGCTAGCAGGGAGGTGGGAGGGTAATTGAGATGATGAGCAGAAGGCAAATTTACTTAACAATTACTTCTGCTTGGTATTTATGGAAAAGGACAACAGGCCTGTACCAGAGGATGGTATCACAACCATCACATTGGAGGGTCAGAAATGGACAAGGTAGGGATAGTGGTAGACTGGGTAAGAAAGGGACTGGAAGCCCTCAAGGTAGCTAAGACATCAGGCCCAGATGGCCTGCATGCATGGTTACTTAGCAAATTGGCCACATAATTGGTGGTACCCTTAACCTGATTATTTAATGACTTGCTGAAGTCTTGAATTGTGCCAGTAGATTGAGATCCACTGATGTAGTGCCACTCTACAAAAGTGGAGGGGACAGGGAGGATCCTGACAACTTAGGCCTCTTAGACTTACCTCACTGTAGACAAGATGATGGAGTCCAGAAGAAGCGAAAGCTTGGTGGCCCACTTAGAGGATAATGGACTTAAGAAAGCAAGAAGCATGGGTTTGTGTTTAGAAAGTCATGCCAGACCAATCCAATGCTGTTTTTGACTGGATCACTATTGTAACAGATAAAGGACAGACAGTAGATTTGCACTACTTTGACTTCAGTGAGGCCTTTGATTTGGTACTGCACAGAAGGCTGGGAGTGGAGCAGGTTATAGTCAGATGGGAAGAAAATGGGCTTGAGGCAACAGAGGGTAGTCATGAATGGGCGAAGTCAGGGACATGGTCATGAGTGGGCTGCCACAGGGATCTGTCCTATTCAGTATTTTAATTGATGACATAGGGAATGTAAATGGGGCAAGTTGTGTCTCTTTACTGATGATGCAAAGCTCTGCAGTAGGGTATATCATGAGGATGGGGTGTGGGAGCTCCAAATGGACACAGAGAAGCTGGAGGCGGTGGTCTTATATCTGGCAATTGAGATTCAACCACAAGAAGTGTAAGGTGATGTACTTAGTAGGGCAGAACCCAAATCTGTAATATAGGATGGGAGGTTAGACTGGCTACTTCTAATAGAGGAGATGGATCTAGGGGTCATAATCAAGGACTCCATCAAACAAACGAGTCCCTGTAACAAAACTTATATCAAGGTCTTGAGGATACGGGATTATAGAGAGGATTTTGATAGTATAGTGGAGAAGTGAGGGATACTGCCTCTATACTGATCCCTGATGAGTCCTCAGCTGGAGTACTGTGCTCTGTTCTGAAGTCTGTACCTGAGGAAGAACCTAGATAGACTGGAGTCAGTGCAGAAAAAGGTCACTACAATGATCCAAGCCAGCAAGGCCAGATCCTATGAGGAACATCTTGTGGTTGTAAATATGTACTCAGTCTAGACAAGATGCAAGAGGGTGGACCTAATAGAAACACATACGTTTCCATAGGATATAAACAGGGTGAATAGCAAAGATCATTTTATACATACAAAGGAAGCAGTCACCAAGGTGCATGATTGGATGTTAGTGGGGGAACTTCAAGAGGGATAGAAGGAAGTTTTACCTTATGGAAAGGGTGGTGGAACCATCAAACAGATTACTTGCAGAAGTGGTGGGGCAGCTACCTTATAGAATTTAAACATGGCTGGGACAGGGCAAGGGGAACAAGTGAACTCATAGCCACTGAAGGTCAGATTTTGCCTGATCACTGTGAAAAAGTCAAGAGTGGCTTACTATTTATTTTGGTCCTCTGTTCTTGAGTTTAGTTCTATGTGTGTGAAAGAGGAGGATAAGCAGCTGGCTCCCCTATCCTGCAGCTTACAGTGCACACTAATTGAATGTGTGTGCATGTGTTTTCTTTGGGGGTGAAGCTGCTAACTGCATGTACACATCTATATGCACACAGTTATTCAAAAGTGCTGCAGATCTCAGTGGGTCAGACTGACACACTGAAATTTGTATTAGTGTCATCCAATTCTGGGTTTGGTTCCAGGAACAACTGAAGAGGCAGTTTGTTGACTCCCTATCCCATAGCTCACAGTGCATGGGTTGAATATGCATGTTTTTTTTAATGAGGCTCTCCTGCATGTGCACAGCTGTGTACATGCAGTTTATGAAACTTTGAAATTACTGCAGTACTCTGTGGGTCAGGCTTAACTCTTTTGAGTTTTCTAGTGTGTCATCTAGTTCTGGGCTCAGTTCTGTGTATGATTGGAGGTGGAAGGCTAGGTTTGCTGGCCAAGGCACCTAGCTTCACCTAAGCTCTTTCCTTCTAGCTTGCTTGAAAGGACAGAACTAAGAACCTTACCAGAGTAAGGGAAAGGACAAGACTTTTGGCTAGGCAGATTTACTGTGTGTTGTTGTTTTTATTTTGTACTCACAGGGATTGTTACTGTTTGTTGCTAACATTTTATTAATTTATTTTCTCTGATTCAAATTACAGTTGCTGGGTATACCTTCTGCTGCATTATTACAAGGTATACATACAGATGTGTGCTAACATATTACTGCTGTAATCTTCTGATTCAAATTGTCTTTTGCAAGGTATATCTTCTGTTACTGCTTTATTTTTCTCTGTAGCAAAGTGTGTCTTGCAGGGTATATCTTCTGTGAAATTATTACAGGTGGTGCTTAAATTTTGTGACTTTTATCATTAGGCTAAGTAAAATTACTGTTTGCCCCTATTTTATTTATTTCTTTTTGCTGAAAAGGCTTTTTTGTCTCAGATGTGTTGCAGTCTCCTTCTCACATTGAAGACAGGGAGTGTGAGAAAGCAGCCACAGCTTCCTTGAATCAAGGAGGTTATTTTCTAGACTACACTGAACTGAATTATTACTTTTGGACATGTGTAAGTAACTAGTATTGATTCTGTTTTTGGGGTGAACTTTTCTTAGTTTTAACTTTAATTTGCCTGGGAGGAACTGTAGCTGGAGATATTTGTAATCAGTTGTGACTAGACCTGTTACTTAGCCTTTGTGAAATAGGTGTCTGAAAGGAAGGAAGGCACTCCCGGGTGGAGGGTAAGAATTGTAGGTGATTGTTTCTGGACAGCATCGGTTTACTCCCACCCACCTTCCCCTCACCCCACCCTCCCAAGCACATAACTTCCTTTATAGCAGGGGCTCTGACATCACTTCCTCAAAACTGCTAACAACATATACCTGTTCATATCCTTAAAGGCACAGCACACTGAATAGGGGTAGAGACACTCACATGCTTGCACACACTAAAACAAGAACAAAAAACAAAAAAAAAACAAAAAGCATCTGTAACTGGAAGGACACAGACATGTGGGGAGTGGTGCAATGCATTGACTGTAGAGCAGCAGTCTTCCGGTAGACATTCTAAAATCTGCGTTGCTGCCCTATTTGCAGGCACTCTCTGGTCTGAGGGATAAGGTTGTTCGTCTCCATGCTGACCTGGCAAAGATTTGGAAACCTGCTCCCTCACCCAGGGACCACCCAGGCCACTGACACTACCTCAGAGGTTGCCAAGAAAGAGGAGTGGTTGGACCAAGGTGGGCTTAGGAAGGGTGAGGGTAGTGGAACAGAGGTGCATCCCTCCAGTTGTGCCTCCACAGTTCATTCACCACTCTGGTGAAGCATGGTTCCTTTATGGAGGCACCTGCAGTGCAGACCAAGGAGGATACTGGGAACTGCCACAATGGAGACCCACAGGAGGGTGGCCCAGGACCACAGGGGAAGGAAACAACTCTTGGGTGGGGACTTAATTGTTAGGGAGATAGAACTGAGGAGAGAGGAAAGGGAGGTAAGGTGCTTGCCCAGCATCAAGACTTGGAGAGACAGGAAACAAATCCTCAGGATCGTGGGAGCGGCAAGGGGAGGAGCTGGATGTCATTATCCACCTAGGGAAGAATGACCTGGCTAAAAATGGGATCAGAGCAGTGCAACAGGAGTTTGTGGAGTTGGGGAGGAGCCTTGAACAAGTAGCACAAATGGTAACTTTCTCGGAAGTGCTACCTGTCTATGGCATGGATGAGGCTAAGGCACTCTGCACCATGGGATTCAATGACTGGTTGAAAAGCTGGTGCAGAACTCAGTGATTTGGCTTCATTGGGGACTGGGGCTCCACCTGGAGGGATGCAGGCCTATACAGGCATGATGGTCTGCATCTATCCTGGAGGGCAACCAGAATCCTAGGTGATAGGTTTAAATGCTTCAGTGGCAAGCATTTCACTAGCCATGGGGAGCCACTGAAGAGGAGAAGGAAAATCCTAGCCCCACCAAAAATCAGGGTAATTAGTGAGGTAAACACCAAAATAGAGCAGTTGATAGGGAGAGAGCAGGGGTAAATGGAGAAAAGACAAAGGCAGTAGGGATAGGGATGAGGCAAAATAAATAAAGTCATAAATAAATGGAGGGTAATGAGTACCAATGCCCATAGTCTAGGTAAAAGCTCCCTGAAATGGTGGCCTTGATAGAAGAGAAATGCCTGGATATTGTGGCAGTCACAGAAACATGGTACACAGAGAATCATGACTGGGATGTCAACATACCAGGGTACACAATCTACAGGAGGACAGGGAGGGAGAAGAGGAGGAGGAGTAGCTCTCTATGTAAGGGGAAGAGTTCAAAGCAACAGAACTAAAAAGGAAACAGTGAGAGAGAAGGCACTGTGGGTCACCCTGGAGACTGGAAATGGCTCCATAATCCGCACAGGGGTTGATACAGACCCCTGTCTCAGGGGAGGAAATTGACAAGAAAATGATGGAAGGCATCCTTGAGATGGCAGAGAAAGGGAGATATTTCTGATGGGGACCTGAATATGCCAGATGTTGACTGGAGCATCTTTGCTGCAGCCACATCCAAGAGGAGGGCCATTCTCGATGCCTACAGGGGCATGCCTCAGACAGCTAGTTTTGGAACCCACTCGGGAGAGAGCAATCTTAGACCTGGTGCTCTCAAATGGGGATGAGAGGATCTCTGATCTTGAAGTGGCTACTGGGTAGCCAACTGGGAACAAGTGACCACCAAACAGTGTGGTTCACGATAAACTTAGCTGTAGAGTCAAGCCACCAAAAAGTGAAGGTACTGGACTTCAGGAGGGCTGATTTTGTCAAAATGGAGAGTGCCTCAGAAAAGCACTAGCAAACAGGCAAGAAGGTGGGGTGGAGCAACAATGGGAAGCATCAAAACGCCATCACAGAGGCAACAAGTCTTGTGTGAAGCAAATAAACAAATCAAAATGAAAGAAAAAAACCACTATGGTTCTCAAAAGAAGTGGCGGGAAGGTAAGGGAAAAGATAGCATTCAGGAAATATATGGAAACACAGAAGGAGCAGGACAGAGAACTGTACCAGTTAAAAGCAGAAGAAAGCAGGTAAGGCAGTCAGAATAGCAAAGGCACAAACTGAGGAAAAGATAGCCAACTCAGTTAAGAATGAGGATAAAACCTTTTATAGATACATTAGGGAGCAAAGAAAGGCTAAGGCAGGGATACTGAGGCTGAACAAAGAGGAAGGTGGTTGGGCAGAGAGCGACAGTGAAAAAGCAGGATACTAAATGAATACTTCTACTCAGTATTCACAATGGAAAAGGGGAAATACCTAATCCGGTCAATAGGGGTTGATATTAGTCCTTTCACAGAAGAAAGGGTTCTGAAAGAATTGAAGGTGGATAAAGCAATGGGGCCTGATGGGATTCACCCCAGAATTTTAAAAGAACTAAGGAAGAACTAGTAATACCACTGACTACCCTTTTAATAAATCATGGCAGGATGGAGTGGTACCTAAGGACTGGAGGAGGGCAGATGTGATTCCCCTTCACAAAAGTGGGAGCAAGACAGAGGCAGGAAACTACAGACCTGTCAGTTTGACCTCAGTAGTAGGGAAAATGATGGAACCACTTCTGAAGGAAAGAATTGTTGAGTACCTAGAGGCCAGTGGTGCACAGAACCCAAGGCAGCATGGATTCACAGCAGGAAGGTCATGTCAGACAAATCTAATTGATTTCTTTGACTGGGTGACCAAAGCAGTAGACCAGGGAGGGCTGTGGACATGGCCTACCTAGACTTTGTAAGGCATTTGACACAGTCCCACACAATAGATTAATAAACAAATTAGCCAGCCTGGGAGTGGGTCCTAGGGTGGCAGCCTGGGAAAACACTGGTTGAACAACAGGACACAGCGAGTAATAGTAAATGGAGTCCACAGTGAAGAAAGGAGTGTTACTAATGGGGTACCGCAGGCTTCAGTATTGTGGCCTGTCCTTTTAATGTCTTTATAAGTGACATTGCAGAGGGACTGGAAGGAAAGTATGTCTATTTGCAGATGACACAAAGATCTGCAACAGGGTTGATACATAAGTGCGGTGGAAAGGATGAAAAGGGACTTGGCAAGGTTGGAGGAATGGTCAAATGTATGACAGCTTAGATTCAATGCAAAGAAGTGCAAAGTAATGCACCTGGGAAACAAAAACTCAGGTGAGGAGTACACAATGGGAGTGAGATACTGACAACAGCAAAATGGAAAGGGACCTGGGGGTAGTCATATCAGATGACCTAAAGGTGGGCCAGCAATGTGAAAAGGCAGTAAGGAGGGCTGGGGATACTGGGATGCATAGGGAGAGGTATCACCAGTAGAAAACAGGAAGTAGTTGGCCCTCTGTACAGACAGTTGGTAAGACCACATATGGAGTACTGTGTGCAGTTCTGGAGACCTCATCTCCATAAAGACATAGACAGGGTGGAGCTGTCCAGATGAGGGCAACCAAATGATGCTGGGGTCTGCATCAGAGACATATGAAGAAAGACTAAAGGAACTAAAGATGTATAGCCTTGAAGAAAGGAGGGAGAGGGGGACATGATAGAAACATCCAAATATCTCAAGGGAATCAACAAAGTCCAAGAGGGTAGCATCTTTCAGAAAAAGAGATGTGCAAAAACAAGGGGCACAATTTGAAGATAGAAGGGAGACAGCTCTGAGGTAATGTGAGGAAGTATTTCTTCACAGAGAGGGTTCTGGATACATGGAACAGCTTCCTGAGGAGGTCTAAAGTCAAAAACAGTGGGGAATTCAAGAATGCATGGGTCAGACATAAGGCAATTTTAGTGGGGTAGGAGGAAGTACTCTGTTGGCTAACCAGGATCTGCAGCTTACCTGTTAGGTAGGGAAATGGGCAGACTAGGTGGGCCAAGCGGTCCTTATCTGCCATCAAATTCTATGTTTCTATGGCAGTCAGCTGATTCCCTCCCATGAGGTCACTGCATTCATCGATCGCTTGTGCATGCATACTTTTTATTTGTGAGGCTGCTCCTCATGTGTTCAGCAGTGTGCACATATAATATTTCAAACTGCTGCAATTCATTTCAAAAGTCCCTTTGAAGATAATAGGTGAAAACAAATGACTGAAAAGCTAAATTTTAGGCACATGGAGCTGGAGGAGAGAAAGGAAGAGGAAGTTGAAACACAGCATTGATTTCATGTAATTCTGTAATGTCCAATTTAGAAAGACTTTGGGTTGCTGATTGGATAGATTTTTGCCCTGATAATAAAAGTAATAGATGGCATCACAGTGTTGATGCATACAGTACAGTGCAGGTTATGCAGTAAATTGAGGATGATGTAAGTGCACTAGCTGCTAAGTTTGTGACAGGTTCTCGGTGGGTTGTACACATTACACCAGGTTCAATGGAGTGGGGTAGTATTGTTATATTCCTTTTGCCCTGTTTTGACAAAATTCTTTTACTGGCAGAACACTGAATACTCAAATAACAAGGACCCAAACACACAATATTTAGATGAATATTGGGAAAAAGTAGAGTTGTACAGAATGCAGGAGTCCATCGGTGGAATTGTCATTTAAACTATAGATTAGTTTTCTGTGGTTTACAGAAATTGCAGCAAAACTAATCCAGAGTTTATATAAACCATAAATATAAACACCATTAACAAATCAAGAGTCACAAAAGGAATGCAAACCACTTTCAGAATTTCATTATTCTGCTACCAATGGATTTTTGTGAATTTAGGTAGCATTTGTGAAATTCTGTGAATTCCATGAGAAGTAGAATTTGAAAATCCCACACAACTGTAGGAAATAAGTATTTGCACAGCCCTACTTTGCAAGTTAGACAAAGACTGCAGAGGCAAGCAGCCCCTGATCTATTCCTTTGAGGATTGAATCAGTGAGCGGTATGAGGACAAGTCCGTAAACTGGGTTTTCAGAAGCTAAATTTGAAAAGGGCAAAAAGAAGGGGATTAAAACAGAGTGCTGGGAGAGCACAAGTGTTTCTGTACTTTGGTAAAAGCAGGGAGTGGAGAAAATGGTAGATCATTTCCTGATGAGGAGGGGTCACTCCTTTTGGTGGGGAGGACTTAGGTACATTTCTATGCACCAGGAACCATGCCAAGATAAGAA
This sequence comes from Neoceratodus forsteri, assembly GCA_016271365.2. Taxonomy (NCBI): domain Eukaryota; kingdom Metazoa; phylum Chordata; order Ceratodontiformes; family Ceratodontidae; genus Neoceratodus; species Neoceratodus forsteri. The sequence continues at coordinate 802,414,268 of CM057458.1, forward strand.
GAAGTTTAGGAGGAGAAATGCTGACATAAATACATGGAGCCATGAAGTGGAGGACAGAGAGTTTAGGCCATAGGGCTACAACACTTGGATGGAGTAATGGAGAGCATATTGGATTGCGTGGCAGCTGAAGAAATGTGGGAGAAGGGCTAAGTAGTGGAGGGAATGGGTAACGGAGGAGTGGAAGGAGAGCTAGTGTGCCTAGGCCACACTATATTGTACATGGATGCACACATGTGTAATTAACATGTAGATACACATTTCAAGTTCTCTAGGAGAAAGTGACATTTGGACACCATTCTGCTTGCATTTCACATTAGCTTTGTACTGTATTTCTACTCCCCATTAGTTATTACTGCTGTTCTATGCATGAAACAGGATGGTTGATCCAAGAGAGTTCAGGAATCCTATTTCTCAGCCCCTCCCTATATGAAGTTATAGGCCCCGATTCTAGAAAGAACTACCTGGCATAACAGCACTTGCACCAATTAGAATGGCGCAAGTAGCAACTTACGCCAGCAGCAACTTGCGCAATTCTACAAAGTGGCTCAGACATGTCACAGGCCACTTGGCCAAACAGCTGTTACCCCAGCAGTTGCACCATAAACGCCTGCAACATGGTGCTAGTGGGTTTATGACAGCAGTTGCACCCCATTCCAGAAGGGCAGCAACAAAGTCCCCAATGTTGGGATTCTGCAAGAACCCATGGAGGAGAACCGGCAATGTAGATACAACTGCATTTAGCTGGTGTAACTTACATCCATCTTCTGAGGGTCCTGTAGAACCCGGTCCATGTACCCCATGCCCAGAACACTCCCTTTGTTGCCCCAATGGGCATCACGCATGATCCTGCCCAACTCTGTACTGTACAGGCCCCCCATACAGTAATGGCCCCACAGGGCTGCCCACCAACTGCCACCCAAAGCATATGATAAATGCCCACAGGGCTGCCCACACCCAGGCCGAATCCCCATTGCACAATGCCCTGCAGAGTGGGGCTGTCATCTCCCACCCGAGCCCCAGCCCGAGTCCCAACCTGGAAATGGGCAGATGCCTGCCCTGGTAGTCTAGTGGCCACCCACACAGCCATGCCAGCCTACTCCAGCAGCCCTCCCCACACCTGTCCCTAGCCAGCACTGGCATAGCCACCTCACCTTCAGCGGTCAGCCACTGACTGAGTTCTGTAGGGAGCTGCTGAAAAGATACGCTCAGAAATTAATATCTGAGCGCATCTTTCCAGTAGTGCTCCTATGGAACTCAGTCAGCGGCGGGCCATGGAGGTGAGGTGGGCTGTGCCAGTCACCATGGGGATGGGTGGGGTACTGGGTGGGCTGGCACTGCTGGGTGGGGGCTACTAGACTACCAGGCTTGACAGAGTGTACGCCGCATTTGGGTGGGCGACTCAGGGTCGAGGCATGAGTGGGTGATGACAGCCACCCTGTGGGGCATATCTCTAATGATTTCGGAGGCAGTTAGTGTGACCAGCCTTGCAGGGGCTCGCAGATACATTTTGTGGGGAAGTTCTTGTGGCCAGCCCTGCGGGCTCCCACAGATACATTTCAGGGGAGCAGTTGGTGTGGCCAGCCCAGCAGAACTCCGCGGGTACTATTTCAGGGGCGGTTGGTATGGCCCAGCCCTGTGGGCCTCTATGGACACGTCAGGGGCTGGGGTTTGAGGAGCCTGCGGGGCCTCTCTACGGACATGTAGGGGGTGGGGTGTGGGCAGTCCTGCGGGTTGCCAATGTGGCTTGCTGGGCATGTGGGGACTTCGTTGTGCAGTGTGCCAGTTGCGGCTTGCAACAGTTGCCAGGTGTGCCCTCTGTTTGGCATACCTGGCTGTATGTTGCAAGTTGCAGGACTTAGCTGTGGTGACCCTTCCCCATCTAGAAGACGCCACACAGGGTCAATGTCGCAGTTGAGGGTGGCATAAGTTGTGTTTGGCGGCAACTTGCGCCACCCTTCTAGAATCAGGCCCATAGTATTCTGCTTGTGACATCACAGTTACTCCTATTGCAACAGACATCAACATCACAACAGAGGATTGTGCCTCATGTGGGGAACAATCTGAATGGTTAGGTGAACCCTAGGTGATAAAAATCAATTTTCATATAACTTTCCTCATTCATAAATAAGGAGAAGCCAAAATCTACAGAAAATAAGTGATATACAAGCTAAATTGTGTCTTAATATTTTGCATTCCAAAGTTTTTCCAAAGGTGTCAGCAGCTCTTTAAAAATATTACAAACATTAGCTTAGCAGTATTTTTCTTTTATACAAACCACCACTGAAAGCTGCAACACATTTTGATAATGGTTTCAGCAACACCAGCACATTTTCATAATGGTTTCAGCTTCCACAATGACGGTCCAACACCTGTTGTGATAAAAGCAATTTTCATTTAACAGGATCTTTCAATGTTTATTAGAGCAACCTCATGTGTACGTGTCACTTATTCCCACTGCTAAATAATAGAATCAAACAAACGTCTACATTTGCTGGGTTATTTTCCTTCCAGTTATTTACAATTGGCACTTCCAGCCATAAACAAAAACAACACAGTACTCTATTTACCTATTTATACCCCTTTACAACTACAGTATGTGATACAACTTTACAATTGTCAAATAGTGACTAACTAGCACATACTATTACAAAGTGTAGGCATGTCTAAAATAGTGTAGGCAATGAGATACAGTTTCAAAGAATTTACACATACAATACAGTATGCTTGCTCAACAATTTTTAAAACATTTTTTATGACAGCAAAAAACATGTAAGTATTTCAGACCCTGCTGATGTCCCCACAAATAAAAGAAGATTTTCTACCGAAAATAAGTCTTTTAACATTTATGATTTAATATGACCCAATCATATATCATATCCAAAGTTGTAGGTCTATAGCAACATAATTTTAAGACATGTCTCTATTTTAAACAAAAGCAGTATATTAAAGGAGTAGTCCACCCAAAACTTGCAAAAATATATGTTGTGCAGAGTGTTTTAATTTGTATGTGAAGTTCTAGTGTTCCTTCCTCTGACTGCTAATAGGAGTTTTCCTAAATTAGTCTGCTAGCTTTATGCTAGTTTTAAGACCACTGGGGATCTTCATCCGAGACAGCTTAATTGTATTCCTTGTTCCCTCAGTGCATCTTGTCTCATGTGACAGTGACGTAGCAGAGACTCAATATTCAGCACACACATGCCAAACAAACAAAATATCTTGGAAGCTTTACAAGCTGCACAAAATTACCAACAGTAAAGTTTTTCAGGACCGTAAGACCTTTACAATGAGCATAGTCACTAAGCTGAATTCTATAGATTTTAAAATATAGCCAGCTCTACTGTTGTGAAGTAAGCAATAATACCCAACAGGGTGGGCGGTATTGTGCTATACGGACTGCCTGAGGGGCGTAATGAGGCCATATGCATGAGGCGGGACTTCTAGCCCCTGGAAGGTCAGTATAGCACAATACCACCCACCCTGGAGGGTATTATTGTGCTTAGAAAATGGGCACTGTCAAAAATTAAGTTTAAGAAGAAAAATGTTAATGAAAATTTAATTTCAGTAAGATTTGTAATAAAATAGTTCCTCTGCCTGCAGTTTTGGAGGTGGTTGCCATGGTTACACACACACACACACACACACATACAAAATCATCTTTCAGACTTACTTGTGCCCCCAGAAACCCTGGTCATTAGCAAGTGATCGTGATGCTGTCCCCCACACACACAGTGCCGGCGTTTGATGGTTGTGTAGTCCTCAAAAGAAAAATACATTCAGTAAAGAAAAGGCTGCCACTGCATTCACTCCTTTATGTTCTGCACTGTTACTTACTCAGTCACTCTCGCCCGTAGTTTGAAAGGGCAGATTTAAGTGTAGTTGCTATGGTGAGGCACACACTACGCGCACTGCCCACCACAACTTATGTGAAGTTGATTGGTCTGCAGCTTCGTTTTCTTTTTTAATGCGTGGCTACTATTTAAAGTTCAATTTAGCAGGTCTATGTAGAGCTACTGTTTATGGTGTGATGCCGCCCCCATAGAAAACACAGGGAGCCAAGCTGCGGTTTATGACTGTGGGCCGGGAGTTGACTTGACTTAAAATACTGCTGACAAGGCTAGGATCGAGGTTTTTTGTGCCACTTTTGTTTTAATGGGTTTCTGGCAGAGGGAGAAGTCAGGGACACTGAGCCTGCTCGTGGTGGAGGTCATGGACAAATGAGAAGCTGTGAGTGTGATTTGTGGGACTGTAACACTTTGGGGTCCGACTTCAGCTCTGGCGATGTCTTGCCGGCTTGGGGATTTAAATTGAGATGCCGGCTTTTGGGGCAGCAGAGCAACTGGGAGAGTGACAAGTATACATGTGTATGATGATGCCTGTGGAGGTTTTATAGTGAATTCAGGTGATCGCTATGAATGTTGGTAAGGAGTTTACTTTTCTTACATTTTAAAATTGCTTTATGATGCCCGATGTCATTGTACAGGATCTGTGGGCAGGGAAGGCCACAAATTAGACTGCTAAGGAGTGAGAAAAATGTCTGCTTTTTAAAATGAACGCTCTATTTGAATACTGATATGTGATTGGGCTTGTGGCTAGCTGGCACTTTTAATGCCTGGGTCTGTTGTCTGATAGACGCCCACCTTGCCAGGTCTATCAGCCAGTCAGAGCCTGGGATTATCTTAGCCCATTTTCTAACTGATTGTAAAGCAATGCTTTCTGATGGATTTATGGCCTCTGCTACATCACTGTCACATGAAACAAGGTGCATTGTAGGAAAAGGGAATACAATTAAGCTGTCTCATATGGAGATCTCCAGGGTTGTAAAACTACTCTAAAGCTAGCAGGCTCATTTAGGAAAAATTCTTAATAACAGACAGAGGGAAGGACACACAACTACTTAGCATACAAATCAAAACACTCTGTACAACATATGTTTTTGCATGTTTTGAATGGACTACTCCCTTAACTGAGACATGCCAATAATGACGATTAGTGAAAAACAAAATGTATAGGTTACAGCTAGAGATGGGCAAAGTGAGTGAAATTAGCTTCAGAAGTAATCCGCAAAATGCTGCCCTTGTCACGGAGTGAAATGCAACATTTGTCTGGTGGAGTGGCGAAATTTCACCTGGTGGAATTACGACATTTCACCTTCTGTGGTGGAAACTCCACCTTCTGTGGTGAAATTTCAACTGCAGAAGGCAGAATTGCACATAGAGAGGTGAAATTTCACCACAGAAGGTGAAATTTTGCCTAGCGAAATTCCGCCTTAGGCGGAAAATTTCGGTGATTTGCTCCACCAGGCTAATTTGGCCACTTAGCCCGCACTTCACTGGTGGAATTTAAATTTGCTGCATCCCTAGTTACAGATTAGGATCCAAGTAAAAGACCATACAGTTTGGTACAGCAGTAGCGATGTTGCACAGATTTCCACTGAAGGTGAAAAGTTGGCAACACCAACTTCCTTGATGAAGACACTACAAAGCAGCCCCTACCCAAGGTGCTCTGCCAGTAATTTCAGTTCTAATTTACAAAGGGCAAATAGCTAGCAGGTCACATGGTGTGCAATAATCCATTGCTGCATGGATGTAACTATGTGACAGTGCAGTCCAAACCTATTTGCAGAAGTAGGATGCTTCTCCAGTTGACTCTGAGGAACAGACAAAACAACGCTTGATTCAGAGCAGCTAGTATTTGATAATTTTCAAAGCTCCTAGGTCCACCTTGCATCCAGTGCTATTTTCAAAGCAGTTGTATTGGCCCTTGTCCATGGATACAGATGGGTAATGGATACTGGTGGCAATCAGTATTTTGCCCAGCAGTGAATGGTGGCAATAGCTGCATGCAAAGTTAAAATCATGGTGGATCGTAGTTCCATTATTCATGTAGAAAATTCACACAATTACACAAATTTTACTGTGGAAGTTGCCACATTGCCCAAACTCGGCAGTTGCAGTGAATTTATTGCATCAATTTACCACAAAGTATAAATGATGAATTGCTTTTATGCAAACTACATGAATGCTACATATATGGCATACTGGCCAAAGTTGCTACAATCTGTGGTCAGATTAATAATTTACAGCACTCCTAGCCAGCAACCATTTTATAAGTTCACTGAGACCATTCCTTTGCTGTCTAAGAAAGCTAAGTAAGGAGCAATAAGTGCATCTAAGTAAGAATGCATGCTGCTTGTAACCACAGCTAATTGTAAATTGACTACAGTTTCAAAAATAGCACTTGCTGCATCTAAGAAGGTAAATGCAATGAGTGTTGTGGGATACATGTAAATCACCTGCAACCATACTTGTAAACATTCTGTGTTTGGAATGCTCCTAGGTGAGACTGGAAGTGAGACGGAAGTGGAATAGGTTTAAGCAAAGCACTTTACAGCACAGATATTTATGCAGTTATACTATGCTTACTCTCACTTATGGATGCAATATGGATTTTAAAAAGTTTTTCATACAGTTTTTCCTGACTGCACTCTTAGTGCTGGTATTTGTGATTGGAAGTAAAGCAATATGAAGGTGAGGATGCAGGTGACTCCTAATTTTACTGTAAGGTTGATACAGGTTGATATAGCAGCCAACAGATGTAGGCCACTACTGTTTATAAAAAGTATGCCTGTCATACATGTTTATTGTGGCTGGCAGAATGGCAGGTACAGCAGCTCAAAAGGTAGGCCACCACTGTTTCATTATACCTGTCTGACATGTTTATTGTCACTGGCAGAATAGTAGATACAGCTGCTCACATGGTAGTCATCACTGCTATTTCAAAAAGTCTGCCTATTTAAGGACTCTCACCATGACGTGAATGGTGCACCTGGATAGAAGGGAGTGGCCAAGTCTTTAGGCCATCGGATGGTTCCTGGGTCTATAGCATTATTGGGATTAGTGATGGTGAGATTCCTTCACCTGCAGAGATCCTTTAGACAGAAGTTACCAGGGGCTACCTTACAGGACATAAATCTGTTCCCACCCACAGTGACAGGCGATCTACCAGATAATTAAGCAATAAAGCACAACAAGGTGTGTTATCATGTAATAATGTCACTCCTGGGGTGGGTTGAAGCACGAGGTGAAGCCGAGTGCTTCCACCATCGCAGGAATGATGTTATTACACAATGACACACACCTTGGAGTGCCTTATTGCAATTATACAATGGCTCAATGTTATATTAAAATAAAAAAACATTTAAAATGTTTTTAGTAGATTTTGTGTTTCTGAAAAGAAAAAGTGGTCATCCAAATGGTCAAAAGGTCCATGTGGTCCAACAAATCCATACGGTGGTGTTGTTGTGTAATAACATGACTGTCTTAGGAACCCACTGACCAATCAGAATATGGGAAATTTCCTTGTCATTGTATAATATACAGTACCCTTTTATTAGACAATAACCAGTAGCATTCAATACATCAAATGTAAACACATTTTAATAATGACAACTGAGAATATAGTACTAACAATCAGGAAGGGCTTTATTATGGGATGATGAAACAGGGTCTAGGGAGGAAGGTTGAGATAAGAAGGTAATAAACAGTATTCAGGAACAGCAACTAGCAGTGCAAAATCACACTACCCTACAACACAACATGTCTCAATGACCTTCTCACAGGCGTAGCCAATAATCCCACAATGCCCTTTGGAATTCCTTAAAAAGCACATTTCTACTAAAATAAAATGCTTAAAATGCTTACTCACCACTGTATATTTACAACAACTATCTTCAGTGTTTTGTGTGTTGTGTTTTCCTGTTATATATATATATATATATATATATATATATATATATATTAAATATTTCAAATGCAGCATTCATGTTACTGTGTCTTTAAAAAACTCTGACTGTCCTATACTTACCTTACAATTGTGGTTTGTGACATCTAAGTCCATTGCCACAGTGAGCACTACAATGTCATAAAGGCAATATGAGATTAGTAGTGGCAGTCAAATACTTGTTAGACAGACATTTTAGACAGGCTACCTTAAATCACTGCAGTTTGTGGTGATCTATGGCTGCAGCAAATTTCAGGTGTGTCAGGGACCCTGCACTTCATTTTATAAAATGGGGTCCCTTCACCAAAGACACAAGAATTGCCACAGCCACAGGGATGCGCCAAACATTTGGCACAGCTATGAGGTTCTATGGAGGGATCTGTCAATCCCTGCCCAGCACAATTGTAGATGACCCGTGGAGGTTGGGGAAGAACTATGCCTGATGGTGGGAACCAAGGCCAGAAGTAGCCTTGGTGGTGCCATGGAGGTGAGGCAGGTGGTGGCAGTGGGGAACATTAGAGAAATGATGATGGAGGTGCCCTATGACTTGGAACACAGCCAATTAGGCGCCAAGGGGTCATGGCTGAACCAACATGACATGGCCCTTACTCAACAGCTGCCCTGGCACCCACCCTACAGGACCAACAGTCCCTGGCAGTGTTGTTGAGCATCTGCCAGCATGCCACATAGGGGCTGTGTACCATGGGATGTCACAGTGCTTGGGGACATCCTGGCCACAAAATGCACTGCAAATGGCACCCACTGCCACCCACAACATTTAGATCTGTGGCACCTGTGGGACAGGTGCTAGGGCAGCTGTTAACTGTGGTCGGGGTCTTGATGATTCAACCATGCCCTGACCCAGCCTGATTGGCTATGTGCCAAGGCACACAGCACCTCCACTGGGTGCCTTCTCACATTCCCCCACTACCACCATGCCCCATTCACCCCCATAACACTACCAGGGTTCCATTGGTCCTTGGTCCCCACCTTCCAGTTACCCACTCAATCACCACCCTGCCAGGCGATGGCTCAGCTCCCTCCTGGCTGGTCTAATGTGAGTTCCCTTTTGCAACCATGGCGGGGCTTCTGGAATTCCAAACAAGTGAATGGTGTAGCCCCACCATGGAACAAGCCCCTTTGCGACCAGGCGCACAGGCACTTCTGCCACAAGGGTGGTGCAGGAGGCTTACACGGGCATCCTGATTTCACACAGCCTACATTCAAAATCAGGGATTGCCATACACCTGCAAGGTGCCACTTGCATCAAAGCTGTTTGTACTGGCACCTTGTGCCAAAGTTTTGTTTTGAAAATTGAGCTTGTGGTTTAAATCCTGAACCAGAAACCTTAGAGCTAAAAAATGTATTCTAAAATTAACTGTATGATCTGAAGCATCTTATTTATAAAGTATATGCTGACAGCAGAGTTGGTGTTTCACCCCTCACCCTTGGATTAAATGGAAGTCAATGCAAAGGGAGCCACTAATGGCTCTCTGGGTGAACTACTAACACTGCTGTGTGTATAAATTGTGCAATATATATATATATATATATATATATATATATATATATATACATATATATTATGGTAGCACGGTAGTGCTACCATAGTTAGGTTGAGGAGCCATTTCTATGTTAAACCCAAAATTTTGCACCTTAATAACTTTTGCAACCATTTAACGGATTTGCCTGAAATTTGGAATACACAATCAAGAACCATAGGCCTTGGGATCTGCCAAGTTTTGTACTGCTCGGATATACAGCTGCAGAGTTATTAAGCATGATCTGTGCGCACGCTTATGCTTTTCTGAATTCCACGGTCGCGCTTACAGGTTGTACGGTTTATGCGGATCGGTCTGAAATCTTAGGGAGCGTGGCTGGGGTCCATGATGTGCCTTTCAAGATTTCATGAAAAATATTAAACGGTTCAAAAGTTATTCAAAAAACAGTTTCCATTATAAGTCAATGGGAAAAGTTAACAAAAGTTTGACAGTGTCGCAAATGCACTTTTAGTGTCACAATGGCCCTGTTAGTGTCTCAAATCTGCCATCTTGTTTTCAGTTGGTGATCAGAAAATGGTTGGCATTTAAAATTGAGACTCTCTAGCAACCTAATTCTTTTGTATTCACCTAGTCGGGCCCTGAGGATGCTAGCCATGTCTTTATTTTGGGGTAAAACACCCCAGAAATATGTTTTCAAATTTCTGGAAAAAGTAGTAGTCAGCAAAGGTGTCGTACTAGCGAAAGTGTCACAAATTTTTGCAGCTTTCAAAATCACGACACTACTGCTCTATCCAAAATAACAGTAATTTTTTGGCACTCCGCTGCAAAAGAACGGTTAGGAGTTTTAGGCTGAAATTTGGAGGAACATGAAGACATCTCACAGATGTGTCTTTCAGTGTTGTTTTGAAAAATATTACATGGCAGCAAAGTTGCGGCACTCCAAAGTCGACGGTTTTTCCCATAGGATAACATTTTACGGCACCCAACGACAGAAATCCTTTGGCACCCTGCTGCAAAATAACGGTTTGGTCTTTTTCCTGAAATTTGGAGGGAAGACAGCCAACAGCCCACAGATGTGCCTTTCAGTGGTTTGGTGAAAAAACATTACAGGGAGGCAAAAGTTATGGTGCTCCAAACTTTCTTTTTCCCATAGGATAACATTACGGCGTCGCCCGCGCCTTTCAGGGCCGTATCTCGGAAGCGGTGTGAGATATGGACTTTTGTCTGAAAATTTCTTAGCCTCTCCTGGGGCTAAGATCAAATTAGCTAGGACAGTTGTAAATAATATGACTTTTAAATTTTTTTCACGTCATACGGTTCCTGAGATATAATGTATTTAGTATTCCAAGATCTCATTTTCTGTGCCGATACTCATTATTACGCATACATTATTTGTACTCACTGTCTTTTCTATGCAGGTTTTGGGGAAACCAGCCTGTGCACTTCATTACTGTTACTGTTGCCCTTTCCGCTTGTGGTTCTGTACCCGTTTCACTTACCATTGACGCTACGCCACCATGTGCGTTATCCTTTTATGCTTTCATTTGCGCTATGCTTTCTGTTATTTTTGCCATTTCTGTCTACAGTACTGTTTCTCTTTCTGTTTCACTTTGCGCCACCATGCCCATTGACATTTCCGTTTGCAGGCACCATGTTACTATGTGACAACACATCACGTGGCAGACCATTCCGGCTCACGCCACCATGTATACATCTTTCTGTTCTCATTCGTGCTTGTGTTACCATGTGCGCCACTGTTAGCATTTCTGTTTGCATTGCTGTCCCTGTTAGTATGCCACAACACATCATTGGAGAGCGCGGGGCACCGCATTATGCGGTGGGCCCTCAGCCCTGCCGCTGCATTACATTCACTATTTCTCGTTATCATTCTCAAAAATAAGGGAAATTAGAGGCAAAAACTCCATTTAATGCATTAGTTAGGGTTGTTCCACAGTGACAAAAGTGAGAAAATTCGCTGTTAGGGTTGAAACCCCCTTGCACCCCCACCCACCTCCCCAACCGGCATTGTGGTGTGCATTAGGATCGTGGGTCCTAACTCTCACCCCATTTTCCTATACTTCTGCTGCTTTACACATGTCATGGGGTGAGAGTTAGGGCTGATGATCCCAATGCACACCCCATGCCACCACGGCTCATCCTTTATGCTTTCATTTGCGCTATGCTTCTGTTACTTTTTTTGCCATTTGTGTCTCACTGTATTGTTTCTCTTTCTGTTTCACTTTGCTTCACCATGCCCATTGACATTTCCATTTACAGGCACCATGTTACTATGTGACAAGACATCACGTGGCACACGGTTCCGCTTACGCCACCGTGTGTGTTACCCTTTCTGTTCTGATTCACGCTTGTGTTACCATGTGTGTCACTGTTAGCATTTCTGTTTGCGTTGCTGCTTCTATGTTAGTCATGTGGCGGAGCACGGGCCCTTTGGGCCCGTGCTCCCCACCGCATTACATTCACTATTTCTCATTATCATTCTCAAAAAGAAGGGAAATTAGAGGCAAAAACTCAGTTTAATGCATTAGTTAGGGTTGTTCCACAGTGACAAAGTGAGGAAATTCGCTGTTATGGTTGAAAACCCTAACTCAATTCACCCCCAGCACCACACACACAGACACACACACATTCAAGTATTGGGGAGGACCAAGTCAACACAACCAATGACAGACATCCAGCAGCAGGTGACAGAAATAACAAACAATTGTCTAAATGTACTACGAGACATCCCCACCCACCTGACCAGGTACTGCATGCTCAGTGGAGATCAACAGCAAAACTGAGGCCATGTACCAAGCGTACACATCTCTGATTGCAGCTGCACAATGTACCACACTTAGTAGTTGCATGGCCTTACCTACCGATGCCCCACACCAGACCACACCACTTGTGGTGGGCCACCTGAGCAACAGAGTTCAGCAAAACCAAGGAGTTGTACAGGTATAATATCTCTAATTATAACAAGGGTTTGAGAAATGCAGCTTTCTAATTGACTGTAAACATTGTAACAGCCTTTATGTTTAGTTTTTATTAACATACATGTAGAGCCTAACCATATGATGAACATGGTTTAATGTTGTTTAAAAAACAGTTTTATTATGATAGCAATAAGCCACTCCCAGGTATTATGTCAATGGTCAGTTTATCACTGTCTAGCGACATGTGGCACTCGGCTATGCCTCATTCAACATTAAACCCCTACAAGGTGATTAACAGACCATTTAACATAACTGTTGGTCATGCCTTATTGCTTAATTGTCTTTATGAGTACATACTTCCTCTGCTAGGCACTGCAGCAGCTTTGAACACAGTGTCCCACCCAGTTACACCATACACTGTCTAGTTACTGGAGAATGGCTGTGAATATGAACTCATGAAGATGAACAGTGTAACTTGATCATTACAGTCATCTAAACCCTAGTGTGATTATAACTGACAGAGTCAGTGATAGAGGATAACCCTGCTGTCCAAGTACACTTACCCCATTGTGAGTTAAATCAATACTAAAAGACATTCTGTTTATATATACACCATACCTACTTGATTCCTGTTGTACCACAATTAACATAGTTATCACTTTGATAGCATCAGTGACAGAAGTGGCAAACCCAAACAGTAGGCATATAGCCTGAGTATGAAACAACTGTTAAAAAAATCACACTGTGTCCATAAGTGGCATAGATCACTCATTGCAACAATTGTAAATGTATTACTATTTGAATAAGTTAGTCATCACAGATGCAATGAGATTGTCTTTATCAGGTACAACATACTCAGTAAGTGCCTACAGGAAAATCTATCCTATATACATCTCCGATACAGGTACATCATTGTTGGCTCAGTAGTGCTATGATATTTAGAAGTTGCTTGGCATGATCCATGCAATTACAATGTTTCTTACAAAGAATACTTACTGCATCTTTAGTATTGAAACACACTGAAGGTCTATGTAGGTACATCAGCAGTACACCTTCATCAGTAAGAATGCATGTGATACTGGCAGCACGAATTTCACAGCGTTGAACAGGCAATGTTTTTCCATATGTTTACATCAGCCTCTCTATGTTGAGTAAACCATTGCAGTAAATATACTACTATGTAAATCACCTACTAAATGTATCACTACTTTATCTTGAGCATGCTAGTGTCTTGTAGTTAATTTATGTGCTTCTCTTAATTAATGTATACTCACTAGTGTTAAAACCTTTCTACAACTGTCATCATGCACCTTCAGCATTTATATTGAATAACGGCACAGTACCAGTTGTGGTGGTGTGGGGCATCGTAGGTAAGGCCATGCAACTACTAAGTGTGGTACATTTGTGCAGCTGCAATCAGGGATGTGTACGTTTCGTGTACATGGCCTCAGTTTTGCTGTTGATCTCCACTGAGCGTGCACTACCTGGTCAGGTGGGTGGGGATGTCTCGTAGTACATTTAGACAATTGTTTGTTATTTCTGTCACCTGCTGCTGGATGTCTGTCATTGGTTGTGTTGACTTGGTCCTCCCCATACTTGAATGTGTGTGTGTGTGTGTGTGTGGTGCTGGGGTGACTGGAGTTAGGGTTTCAACCCTAACAGCAATTCCTCACTTTGTCACTGTGGAACAACCCTAACTAATGCATTAAACTGAGTTTTTGCCTCTAATATATATATATGTAGTGCTAATGTGAAACTCATCAGTCTGTTATTTTACAGGATAGAGCCCCAATCCTCCAAACAGTTAATGTATTTTTCTGAAAGATACCAAACTAAATCCATTTTTTAAATAAAATCATCTTGGGAGAGAGGTTGTAGGTTAAGTAAGCTCTTGTCTCTTTCTACTGGCATAATAGGTACTTAAGCGTGGACTATATTTAACTTTTTTTACATTTTAAATTATTAAATCATTAAAAATATCCCCTGTTTTAAATATAATTTACTTTTTTGTTGCATTTTATTTTATAAGACACTTCAGGTGTGGTTTACTATTCCTGAACTACACTACCAGATTGTTGAAGGCACCTGGGTATGCAATTCATAAACATGAGGCATACCTTGTCGTGTCTTCTTGCAAACTTCACTCTTGTACAGTGACCTGTCTTCACCCACTGCTAGGAGCAGGCAGTTACTCAGGTTCTCAGTGTCATTGGCTCTCTACAGGATGAATTCCTGCTGCATGATTTCAAGAGAAATGCAGCTGGTTTCTCTCCCAGAAATAGAGGTTAAATAAGGGAACCCTTGCTCTTAAATGTGAAGTGTAGAGCAAGTATGTCAATTTCAAGGCACCAGATCTGTGTTACAGAGCTGCAAGTAGGGAGCTCTGGCTGACCCTAACTGCTGTGTTAAAATCACTTATTTCTCACAGATCTTTCTCTCAAAACAGCTCCAGCTGAACTGACTGGCTGGGCACTCTGCAGATGTCCCACACCCACAACTGCAGTGTTTTTTTTAAATTGAATATACTTTATTAGAGTTTTGTCTACAACAGAAGCAAGTCAACAAAGTAAACACCAATACACTTCACAAAGGAATCATAACATAAACCATCCGATTACAGATCAGATTAAGAACATCAAGAGAAAATTTGAGATAATACAAAAGCTTAATATAAGCCTCCCTGCCCTCCCTTTCCCAGAACACTCTTTCTCCACCATCGAGCACAATAACATCCTGATAGAAACGAACAGGAACCTAGGTCACTAAATTCATGTAAGGATATGGAGAGCCCTGACACATCAGAAGGACAGCAGACTAATGAAGTGAACAACTCGATGGGCATTGTCCTTCATCCTTACTATAATCTTAATTAGGATCCTCTGAAACCGTCAGAAGAGCATAAAGAGATTCCCATCTGGCATGGAATTTTTCTAACTATAATGTAAAGTTGCAATCTGTTTTTCAATTGTTAAGACTTGTAAAATTTCCTGATGCTATTCCTTGAGTGAGGGGCAGTCATCCTCCCTCAAATGTCGTAAATAATTACCTTGGCTGTGATAGCAATCAATTCCATATATGCTTTATGGGGTCCAAAAAGGCTGTCAGGTTATGTCCAATCAAGCATCTATCTGGCATGAAAGCATTGTCTAACCCCAGGAGGGATCAGAGAGTTCTTACTAGCCACCCAAAGGGTCAACCTTTGACAATACCAAAGCTTACGTTGCAAATGTCCTTCTTCCACCCACAATCGAAACATAGAGAAGAAGGGACTATCCCTATACTATACAGCTTCTGTGGAGTAGAATACATATTGTGCATTACAAGAAAATTGAGTCCAGAGGTAATGGTCTTTTAATATATGGATTGTTAAAATAATATGGTTCAAAAGCCATGCCACGGTCTGGTTCTGCCTGGACCTAGGAGGGCTAGAAAGCTGCACAAAGACGGAGGTAACTGACTTCAGGGGAACGGATTTTAAGGAAATGGGAAGGATCCTTAAGGAGCATTTGGATGGGATTGGGTCAGACATGGACGCTGATAGTAGGTGGGAAATAATCAGGAGAGGGTGCAAGATGCTACCAGCACCTGTGCAAGAATGAGACGAAAATGCGGTAGGGCCGAAAACCCTGCTGGTGGACCAGGGAGATCCAGGAGGTGGTGCAGGGAAGAAGGCAGCCTATAGGCAATTCAAGTGTTCAAGGAGGAAAGGGATCGAGGAGTATGAGCTGATTGTTAGAAGGGCCACTAGGGTGGTGGAGGGCGGCTAAGGCAAGGAAGGAGCAGAACCTGGCCAGGGAAATCAGGAGAGGGAACAAGGGTTTCTTAGATACATTGGGGAAAAACGAAGGGTGAAGGGGCAGATTAGCAGGATTAAATCAGGGAGAGATGGGCACAAGACCGGGGAGCAGGCTGAGGTACTAAATGAGTACTTCACCTCAGTTTCCACCAAGGAAAATGGGTGCTGCATCATACATGGGAGGAGACAGAGATACTGAGGAGGGAGGACCCCACCGATTAGCGGGTCTGGGGAGAGGGAGGCATCACTGGCAGGAGGGGAGGGTGCATAAGGAACTTGCGGATGTCCTGGCGAAACCCTGGCGGAGCTTTTCACCATCTCTGAGGACAGGGTGGGTGCCCCAGGACTGGAAGGTGGCACATATAGTGCCTATCCACAAGGGGGGATCAAGGGAGGTGGCAGAGAACTACAGGCCTGTCAGCCTGACATCGGTGGTGGGCAAGGTGATGGAGGGCATTGTCAAGGAGAGGCTAGGGGGGACCTGGAAAAGTCAGGTGCCTGGACGATAGACAGCATGGATTCATCTCGGGAAATTGTGTCAGACAAACCTTGTGGAGTTCTATGACTGGGTGACGAGTGCCTTGGACCTTGGTAGACCAGTGTACGTCCTCTTTCTAGACTTCAGAAAGGCATTTGACTCTGTTCCTCACATGGGCCTGTTGGATAAGCTGGGAGAAATGGGAGTGGGGAACCAGATGATCAGATGGCTAGGCAATTGGCTCCAGGACCGGACCCAGAGGGTCGTGGTTGGTGGGATAGTCTCATCCCCAAAGAGGGTCATTAGTGGGGTCCCACAGGGATCAGTCCTTGGGCCACTTCTGTTCAACGCCTATGTCTCTGACATAAGGACAGGAATCAGGAGTGAGATGAGTCTCTTTGGGATGACTCCAAACTGGGGCGGTAGTGGATGGGGAGGAGGGAGGGTGGCCCTACAGGGGATCTGGAGGCTCTGGAAAGATGGTCTAGAAAGTGGAAGCTGAGGTTCAATGCAGGGAAATGCAAGGTACTCCACCTGGGGGCCAGAAACCCGGGCCAAGTGTACACCTTGGGGAATGCTACAAGTCTCGATGGCTGAGAGGGACCTGGGGGTGGTGGTGGATGTCAAAATGAACAACTTGGAGACTTGTAGGAGGGCAGCAGCCAAGGCCAACAGGATGCTGGGATGCATCGCTGGGGATCACCTCAGAAGGAGGAAGTGATGCTCCTCTGTATAACTGCTTGGTGAGGCCACACCTTGAGTACTGCGTGCAGTTTTGGAGGCCACACTTAAAGAGGGACATTAAACTCCTGGAGAGAGTCCAGAGGAGGGCAACCAAAATGATTTGGGGCTTGGGGACAGGACCTATGAGGAGAGGCTCGAAGAGCTAAATATGTACACATTGGAAGAGAGAAGGGACCGGGGGACATGATAGAGGTCTTCAAGTACATGAAGAGGGTAAATAGGGGAGGAACTGTCAGGGTGCTTCGAAGGAAGGAGGAGGGGCCACTAGAAGGCATGGGTGGAAGCTGGAGGGGAAGATTCAGGGAGAAAGGAGGAGGCTACTTCACTGAGAGGTGGTGGAGCCATGGAATGCACTGCCTAGGGGGCTGGTGGAGGCAGAGACGGTGGAGGGGTTCAAGGGGCTGGGACAGGTACAGGGAAGGGTTCTGGAAGCAAAATTCAATGCAGCAAGAATATCCAGAACTGGGAAGGGAGAAGCCAGAGAAAGCGAGGGTAGAGGTCAGCCCCAGGGTGGGGCTGACCAATCGAAGCAGACTCGAAAGACCGTTAGGCCTATTCTGCTGGCATTTTAGTATGTTAGTATGTTAAAAGCATACAAAAATTTCCTGGTAATACCATCACTCCTGAAGCGATAATACTACTCTTCCTGAAAGATAATACTATCGTTGAGGTGCGAATACTATCGTTCAGCACCGAACGATAGTATTATTAACAAAGCTAAACAGCACATGTGCAACTCTATCCCTGAAGTGTTAAACTGTGTGCTCTTCTGATTGGCTGCTTTTCCTCTGTGGGGCGGCGGAAGAAGTCTGAAAACATGGCGGTTGCTCGTCATTAGCGAGACAATCTTCTCCTGAAGCAACCATTTTTTGTTTTTGTTTTTTAGGTTGAAAACCATTTGAGTAATACTATTCACAATCGGACTCTCTCTGGGGCTCCTCTGCTAGCTCGACACCGCCACTGATAAAAAAAAATAAAAAATGACTCAATGAAGCCCACAGCAGCCACTCGTCACACAGGACTGGGAACCCTGCCAGCGTGCACAACCACCGCTAACTCCAGTGCTGAAAGCGGAGGTGAGTCAATTCACCTCGTGTCCATATATTAAAAAATAACAAATAGGTTCTGGCATTACAAGGTAGTAATTCCATCTCGAGGTTCTGGGGACACATGAGAACCTCTTGAGCTTCGCTTTTGAGGTTTTCTGTGTCCCCAGAACCTCTCGATGGAATTACTACCTGTAATACACCACAACCTATCTATTATTCTGTTTTTGACAAACTTATAAAATGGCGCCACAAACCCTGGCAGTGTTTAATATCCCAGTGAAAGTCCAAGGCTAATAATAACAGATTCCCACAGGACTCCCACATCCACAGATTGAAATAGGAGTAAAACTGGAAATAGTATGGGGTTGACCAGCCAAAGATCAAGAATAAGCTAGGAATGAGTCCTCTGGTAATAGCCAAGGACCAGGACAAAGTGAAAACCACTGCATTTGTGAGCTGGAAATACTTAAATGTATGCATTTGAGGAACACAACTCAGTGTTATTAGTCTCTTGTTAAAGGCAAACCTCATGCATATTTTATGCAGTGTGTAGGTATTTTCATGATTATGCATGGCCTGCTGATTGGTTCCATGTATTTTCTCTGTGTTGAACAAACACTGTCCACTTCTCAGAGGTCTGTAGGCAAGAGGAATTTGATGGTGTCTCTCATGTCTTCATGGGCTTTTCTTTATATTTTGTTTACAACTCCATCCATTGATGTGGCTTTTGGATATATTAGCTTGTCTCCTGGCACACAAACAAACATATAGTAGGTCACCAGTTCTGGTTCCTGTCCAATATCCTGTCTATCTGCTGGGGTCCAGCCAGACAAGGGAGTGTCCATAAGCACTCTAAACTCAGCTCCATGGTGCAGTCTTCACTCTGTGCTCAGTACTGACTGTGGCAGGGAGAAAGCATATATTTTTAATGTTTTGTTTCCTCACTATGGTTGTGAGCATCAGTCTCCTCCCACCAGTGACTTCTGAACCACAATCCTCAGCTGTGCACTTCCATGGCACAAAGAACGAGGATCTGCAGGTTCCTGCTGCAGTCTGTGTGGACCAGGAGCAGGAATGTCTATGGCAGCTGCTGCTGAGAGGCTATGTTGTGGGCAGCTTGAAGATTAGGAGGAGAGTTGTGTTCCCAGACGGGGGCTGTTAATGTAATCTGCCCTTCTTTGAGTGTGGGTGGGGTTACACCTGTCTAACATTCTTGATACTAGCAGAGTAGTAGGTACAGCAGCCCACATGGTTGGTCGTAACTGTTTCAAAAATGATGCCTGTTTGTCATGTTTATTGTTGCTGAAAGAATAGCATGTACTGCCACCTACATGGTAGGCCACCACGACAATTTCAAGAAGTATGTCTGTCTGACATATTTGTTGAGGATCACAGAACAGCAGGAAGAGCAGCCCATATGGTAACTCACTAGTGTTTTCAAAATTATGCTTTATTGACATGTTTATGCAGTGTGTCTTCAGTCTGACTGCTTCTTCAGTATCAATCCCAGCTCTGTGTTATTTGGAATGGGTTCCTTTTCTGCAAATGAGCTACTGTGCTGCCCAGCTCCACGTGTGTTTTCGTGAGTATGTGTTTTCAGCCCTGATTTAAAGATAATAATGAGTTGTTTTTAGCTTCTGTGTTTGCTCAGTACCTTCCTTATTACTTATGTGTTGAACTCAATATACTACTGCTTATTGTTGCTGGCTGAATAGCTGATACAGCAGCACACATGTTTGGCCACCACTGTTTACAATAATTATGCTTGTCTGGAGTGTTTACTGTTGCTGGCAGAATAAGAAATAAAGCAGTTCATATGGTATGTTGCTAGTATTTAAATGCATTGCCTATTTAACGTGTTTATTGTGGCTGGCAAATAGCATGGAAACTTAGAATTTGATGGCAGATAAGGACCACTTGGCCTACCTAGTCTGCCCAATTACCCTACCTACTTAAGCACTGCATACCTACTTGATCCCCAGCTTTACCCCCCTTTCACTGAGTTCCACTAAGGTTCCTTTTGCTTGTCCTGTTCTTTCTTGAATCTCATTAATATTTTTGCCCTCACTACCACTGCTGGGTAGCCATTCCAGGCATCCACCACTCTTCCTGTGAAGAAGTACTTTCTGGACAAGCGAAGAAAACTGCTCCAAATCCCACTGTGCAAGTACATATACTCATGATCAAAACAGAAAGAAGTACAGCACTAGCCTCCACAATGCTATAAAAAGATTTATTACTCACAATTCAGGAAACAAAAACCAAAGTAGTGCCACACAGGTGACAACTCTTCCACACACACAAGAAAAGGTCCTCACATCTTCCTAATTCTACCTCCTTCCAGCTTCATTGCACGCCCCATGACCCCACCATATATGGTGAAACACACCCTTGTACAGATGCTTGTGTGGGAGGGTGCAGTCAACATGGATGATCAGGCAGCACAGGGTGAATGGGTGCTGGACCACAGCCAGCTGACAGGCATCCTCAGCCACCCAGTGGGGTGGTCATGCAGTGTCTGGAATGGGTGAGCAGCCGAGAGCACCCAGAAGACGAGGTCCAGCAATTTCACTGACACACAGGTGACAGCACTAGTCACTGACATCCAAGCTAACTCCAAAGTCCTGTATGGAGCATCATCCCTGACCTCTGCCACCTGCACCAGCAGCAGATCTGGCTGGACATACAGGCAGACATCAACACCACTGGCCCACAGACATGGACGCTCTCACCATCAAACACAAGTGGTGCAACCTCCAGTTGGTCATAAAGCATAAACTGCCCACTGCCAACAGGGCCCTGATGGTAACTGGTGGGGTCCTCCATCACCAGAGCACATACTAAGCCCCTGGAGCAGATTGCAGTGGAGACCATCATGGTGGTTTCATGGCAGGGGTGGCAGAGGGTGTTGACACACTTCCAGGTATGTTGTATCCATGAGGTGATGAGCAGGGTGGGTGTGGGGCAGGCTTGCAACACTACTAACAGTACTGATATACTCCCACAGGGCCAACAGAAACAACCACCCTGGGGGTGCACCACCATTGTGCAATGGGACACCACAATGCAGGTGTCTGAGAAAGATAAGCATGATGCACCATGCCACCCGCTAGACAGTGCCACAAGTGCCAAGGCTGTGTAGAGGATCTAACACATCACTGCATCCATCCATAGGTACCATCCAGGAGACACCAGAGATGGAGGAGGCCAACATGAAAGGGGATCCAGCAGGCACCTATACAATAGAGACCATGGATGAGGGGAGTCCTGCACGACCACAATGACAGATGTAAGCAGAGAAGCAACCCACCACAGTGCCACCATGTCAATAGTGTTGTGACCTGTACCTGAACCATTGCCATCATCACATGGGATGGTGAGTGGGATACGCCAGCCTGACATGACCCCACCCATAAATGACACATCCCCCAACAAATGCACCCATACATGAGGACCCCACAAGTTCCCGCGGCAGTACACATAGTGGTCAGGGAAGGACAGCACACAACTTGACAGAAGTGCATCTGCCATGAGTGTCCTGCAAACACACTACCCAGATCTATGCCGCCTAGTACTGAACAGGCTTGTGGCCCAGTGTGAGAACATGGTGGCACTACAGCAACTCACTGAGGTTGTGGAGGGCATGTGCTGAGGTATCGATCACATAGGTGACTTGCTGGAAAGTGTAGCAGAACACATGCTGGCAGAAACCACCACTGCTGTGCCAACACCGACATCATCCTCACCACCAGCCACCACACCTACCGTCAGTGCCTCACCCACCAACACCACCACCACCACCACCATGGCTCCTCTACCCCTAACACCCTGCCACCCCCACCATCGGCAAACAGGACTGGAGTCCCATCTGGGGCCACAACAAGTCTATGTGAAGCAAGGGCGTGGAGGGTGCCCCACGAAAATGCTCTGCTGTGGCATCTGAGAGCACATGACATTCACCCACCATGGCTTCTCACAGCCATAATAGCACATGGCATGAAGCAGGACAGTGCACAGTCACTGTTGTACACATAGTGACACTCTCACACAATGGCATACAGGCCACACAAACATGGTCCCCACACATGCTCATGCACCACAATGAGCCCCCAACCAGTTCTATGCACCCAGCCCCCACCAACCCAGCGACCATACCATTACCAAGCACATGTTACACACAGGCCATGGCACACATGACACTGTTGGAGGTGGTGGTGGCCACATGAGCATATGGGCATTCAGATCTGTAGGTCATCTTGATGGCTATGGCTATGGCTCATATACCTATCTACCAAATGAGCCATGTGCCATGGCATGTCAGACTGAATGGCTGGTGGGATGTCCCATGGGGCTCGGGCACCTGAGGCCCATAACGGGGCACATGGTTCTACGGGTGGAGCTGGTAGTCAGTGGTGCACAGATGCTATGCAGCATGGCATAGAATACTCTGTATGCTGTCTCTGGGCAAGCACCATCATGCAACCTGAGTGATCAAGGCATCAGAACTATATCATTAGTACACTGACTAAGGAGTGAGTCAGTGCATTGGGGCAGAAGTTTGACGTCTTTGCAGAATATTTAAACCAGCAAATGGGGAGGGTGCAGCATCCCATACGTCAAATGGGAAGAACATTCCTCCCCTCAGCTAGTGGTCAGCAATTTTGTAGTTCATTTGCATCATGAAGTAGAAAAGGGCCAGCTCCCCACAACGTACAGGAGAAATGCCAGACCTCACCCAACAACTAATGCACGAAATCCGCAAATGATGCTCGCAGTCTGGGAAGCAAGATCCAAGACCTGTAGGCAATAATGACAGAGGATAAACAGGACATAGTAGCCATTATCAAGACATGGTTTACCAGTAACCACACTTGGGAGACTTCAGTACCTGCCTATGTACTGTTCAGAAGAGACCGAGGTGCAAAACGGGGTGGAGTGGCCCTTATGTCAATGAAAATATCAAAGCTACAGAAATTCAGAATACACATAAGGAGCCAGAAGAACTGTGGGTCACCTTGGAAACAGGAAATGGGACAGCCATACAAACTGGGGATGTGCACAGGCCTCCAGACCAGGGGAGAACATAGACACATTACTGTAGAAGATATACAAAACATGACAGCTAAAGAGGAGGTTCTGATAGTAGGAGACTTCAACATGCCAGATTCAGATTGGTCAATACCAGCAGGAACATCTGTCATAACTAGACAAATGGTGGATTCCCTGCAGGGGAGGGCCTCAAACAACTGATACAAGAACCCACAAGTGACAGAGCTATCCTAGATCGAGTACTGACTAACAGAAAAAGGATCTCAGATCTCCAGGTAGAAAAGTAACCTGGGAGCCAGTGACCATCACATGGTATGTTCAGTTTGGCCACTAGAACTAAATCATCCCATTCCAAGGCAAAAATATGGGACTTCATATGAGCTGACTTTGATAAGACGCCAACAGAGTGAAGCTAGCACTGACAAAAAGAAATACAATTGAGGGGTACAGGCAAAGTGGGCAAGCATTAAGGAAGCAATACTTGAAGCAATATCCCATTGTGTTAGAGAGAAAAGTAAGTGTAAAGAAGAGGGAAACCACTTTGGTTCTCAAAACAGTAGCAGAAGAGGTCAGAGCCAAAGGCTGGCCTTCAGGAAATATAAGGAAACAGCAGCATGGTGATAGGGATAAGGAAGCAGGGAAGGTAAGGCAGTGAAAGGGCCCAAACTGAGGAAACATTAGCACAAATAGCAAAAAGAAGGTGACAAGACTTTCTATAGATACATTAGTGAAAGGAGAATGTCCAGAGGGTATTACTAAGATCAAAGGGATAAGGAGGCATGTGAGGAGGAGGACTATGTAAAAGCATCTATCCTAAATAGATACTTCTGCTCAGTATTTACTGAAGAGAAGGTGAGGCAGGGCCCACAGCTCAGCACAATGGACACGGGGAGGAGGTGCATGAGTCCTTCACAAAAGAAAGGATCCTACAAGAGCTTGATAAGCTCAGGGTGTACAAGGCAATGGGACCTGATGGCATACATCCCGGTGTACTAAAGAAGCTAAGGTTGGAACTAGCAGAGACATTATCAGAACTGTTTAGTGAGTCTCTGAGCACAGGAGAGGTCCCAGAAGACTGGAGAAGGGCTTGTGTGACCCCGCTCCACAGGAGTGGTAGTAGAGAGGAGGGAACTACAGACCAGTTAGTCTTATCTCAGTAGTGGTCAAGATTATGGGGCACTCTTTAAGGAAAGGATAGTGCAACGCCTGGAATCATAGGAGCACAGGATCCAAGACAGCATGGGTTTACAAAAGGAAGGTTCTGTCAAACTTATCTCATAGATTTCTTTGACTGGGTAACCAGAGTGGTGGACCAAGGGGGGCAGTTGATGTTGCCTACCTTGACTTCAGCAAAGCTTCGATACTGTTCCATATAGGAGATTTATTAATAAGCTGGGTAGGCCGGTGGGACAGAAGTTGTCAATTGGTGGCAAACTGTTGATGGGCAAAAAAGAGAGTGGTGGTAAACTGTATAGAGTCAGAAGAGATGCAAGTCACAAGTGGAGTACCTCATGGATCAGTCCTGGGGCCAGTCCTCTTCAATATCTTCATCAGTGACATTGCAGATGGACTGGAGAGTAAGGTTTGTCTGTGTGTAGATGACACCAAGATCTGCAACAGAGTAGATGATTCAGATGGGGTGGGCAGAATGAGAAGAGAGCTGGATAAACTAGCAAAATGGTTGGAAGAGTGGCAACTGGGGTTTAATGCAAAGAAGTGCAAGATCATGCACATAGGGAAGAGAAACCCTGAAGCCACCTATAGGCTGGGAGGAGTTGCTGGCAGTCACAAGGGAAGAAAGAGACTTGGGCATCCTCATCACTGATGGCCTGAAATCATCCAAGCAGACTACTAAAGCAGTAGGTAAGGCTAAGGGATGTTGGGGTGTATTAGTAGGAGTATCACAAGTTGGAAGAGAGAGGTAATAATCCCTCTTTACAAGACAGTGGTTAGGCCCATCTGGAGTACTGCATACAGTACTGGAGGCCACACCTTCACAAGGACATTAACCAAATTGAGGCACTTCAGAGCGGCAACCAAAATGGTGCAGGGACTGTATCAGAAAACATATGAGGACAGATAAATGGAGCTCAATATGTATACCGTAGAGACAAAGGAGGAAGAGAGGTGATATGATTGAAACATTCAAACACCTTAAGGGCATTAACAAGGTGAAAGAGTCTAACATGTTTCAGTATAAGAAAAATGGCAGACAAGAGGACACAGCATGAGATTAGAGGAGGCCAATTAAGGGGTAATGTGAGGAAGTTCTTTTCACAGAAAGGGTGGTGGATGCATGGAATGGCCTATCTCAGGAAGTGGTGGATATGAATACAGTGCAGGGCTTCAAACAGGCATGGGATGGGCATAAGGGAGCAATACAGATGATTATGAATAGATAGGCCATTGACAGAGCAAAGGCCGATGGCACATTCATAAGGTAGAAAAGAAATGGGCAGACTGGATGGGGCCTGCGGTCCTTATTTGCCATGAACTTCTATGTTTCTATGTTTCTGTGGTTCTCTTGATGACTGACCATGTCCTCCAATGTGCCTCATTGTATGCCTCCTCTGCCTGTCCTTGCAGTGCCAGGTACAGCGTCATCAGGTATGGGGGCGTGGATAGCCACTGTCACCTGTGGATGTAGTCATGGACAGTTAGTATGGTGCTCCGTGGCCCACCCCTGCCCCAGTACCCACCATCACCTATAATTACATAGTGGCCAGCTGTCCACACCACCAAGTGCATCAAGATGTGCACCTAGGCCTGAGCTTGTTGAGGACATGTGTGTCATGGCATGACCAAGGGTACCTCT
Source organism: Neoceratodus forsteri (assembly GCA_016271365.2). Lineage (NCBI taxonomy): Eukaryota > Metazoa > Chordata > Ceratodontiformes > Ceratodontidae > Neoceratodus > Neoceratodus forsteri. Next base: position 802,440,416 of record CM057458.1, read on the forward strand.
CACACATGTTGGTGATGATGCTTAACAATTTTTCTGTGGTATCCTTTCAATTCCTATATGCTGCCTTGTCCCCATACAGAGACAGGATCACCACATGTGTGCCATCGATGATGCACATGGTATTGGGCATGCCATGCATGGCACAGAATTTCCTCCTGGTCAGTTGTATCTCCTGCAGGGCTGTTGGCAACCATATAAGGGGCATTACATCATGGAGCAATACATCTGTCATCTGATGCACAGCATGGGACACAGAGGACTGGCTTACACCTTTCACATCGCCACTCACACTTAAATGACCCTGTGGCATAATGTGATAATGTGTACAGTAGCTTCATCCCCACTGACATGGCCTTTGACTGGAGCGTACACAATTGCATGCTAAGCCAGACCACGGTGCACAGGTGGGCCACTGTCACATGGTCCACCTGAAACCTGTACAGGCACTGGGTATCCCATAGCTCAGTGGCCTGAAGATGTGTGTGTGGTACACATATGAGTGATTCTGTGCCTGTCTGTCATGTCTCTGCATCATTGCAGCATCCAGCAGGACAGATTATAGCAGTAGTCCTCGGAATATTGCCTTGCTGACCCATAGCCCTGTATCCACCCTGGGGAGCAGGCATGGGCTGTGTTGTGATGCTGCTCAGGGTCATAGGCCTGCTATGCATGGCTGCCTGTTGCACCACGGTGCAATAATCATGACCCTCCACACTGCGTAGACCCAAAACATCACCTTGTATGGGGTGTACCTGCACATTACTGTCACAGATCAGTATGGCCACTGCAGATGGTCATGTTGCATCAGTGGGTCAACTTCTGGACTATTCCTGCAAGCTGTGGATGATGTCCATCCATTGCTACTCATATGTGCTGGAGGATGGTGCCATGTGGTGGGTTACAGAGCCAGCTGAGGTGGTTATTGGAGGTACAAGGCACCAATAGGTGGGTGTCTGCCATTTGCCCCATACTTATGATATCTCTATGATTGTGCCTCCACAGAACTTTAAGGGCCACCCAGAGGGGTTCACCTGGAGCCCTGTGACCTGGGAGAATGGCCACTAGGTAAGTGGTGGTGAAGTAGCACCAGTGGATAGAATAGTTACCTGGATTCCTCAGTCTGTTTGTCAGCAGCACCAACATCTAGTACAAGGACAACTGTGGGAGTTCTGGTTTGTCCCTCAGCTCTCAAAGGTATTACCACTGAGCCATGCATGGCATGGTGTATAGTGCCATTGTCATAGTCTGCATGCCACTAATGTACCACTCTCTGTGTTTTCTGCCATTTCAGGGGTACAAAGGCCCTCTTTGGAGGTTGGTACTTGTTCAGTTTGACTAAAGTGACAGGAGGAGGAGGAAGAGCCAAGTGACATTCAGAATGAGGACGGGGTAGCAGAGACAGACTGATGCTGGGGGTCTGTTATCACCACATGGTGCATTGCAACAGTTGCTGCAGTGGGAGTAAATAAATACTTTTGTGCCTGCAGAACATGTGTCTGTGCTTTCCTTTGTGCATGGCCGGGCCTTCAGGATGTGTGTGTGTATGTGTATGAGTGTGTATGTCCATGGATGGGGTGTTGTGAGGCATTGGACCTGCTACCTGGTCTGGCATGGCTGGCAGGTACCTTTGTCACACATGTGCCTTACTATTTGTGTTGCATGGCCTGTGCCAGCAGCCCTTCCACCTGTGTGGTCATCCCTGGTGTTGCCCAGGTTGATAAGGGCATACCACACATGCAGGGTGTGAGGTGCTGGCCTACGCAAGCTGGTGGGGCATGGTGTTCCTCAGACATACTGCCTGTCTCTTTGCCATGGGGCCATCATGCCATGGGGGTCTGTTTGTGATCTTCCCATCCATGTGTGGCACAGTTTACACAGTCAGCATTGTTGTGAGTGGTTGTGCCTCCAGGGTCTAGGCCTGCTACTATCATATACAGCAGTACCCTGACACCCATGGCTGTCCACTGGTGTGGTCCATGGCCTTGTCCAGCCATGGGAGGGTGTTGGCCCTGGGATGTGCCCTATGAGCATGTGCAGGGCCTGTATCCGACCTCCCATGAAGGCACATACGCACCCCATGGTAGTGTGGCCTTTAGCAATGTACTTCATTCTCCATTGTGCCTTGCCAGTATTGTGCTACAGTATTCTGCTGCACCTGTCTGCTACTGTATACCATGCCCGCGCATTTTCTGCTGCCTCTGCCAGGCATAATGGCACCTTCTGCATGTGATTTGCCAATGTAATTGGGAACGTGCATGTATGTGCCTTGGGACTGCTGGGTCTGCTGTGCAGGAATGTTGCTATGCCTGTGTGGTGCTTGTATGCTGCACTGGTCCATAGGTGCTGCCTGCCCACAGTGTTGCATGCCTGTTGTGCATGCCACAGATTTGTTGTTCATGTGAATTTCATGTGTATCCATAGGAAGATATAGTAGCAGCACGTGTGGTGCATATCTTGGAGAACAGGCCCCACTGTGAATACCAACTCACCAGATCTTACACAGGAATAGACCCCCATTGCAATAAACTGCATGACAAGGAGAGGGCAATTTTGTAATATTCTGATGTACTCAGACAACTATATAATTAATTTTGGAAAACAGTGAGGAATTAATTATTCTTAATTAATAACTATGCATTATACATGGGATAGATGTCATTATCAACCAAACTTAACATGTTGAGTGTTGATTGAAAATAACTCATCAATGACATAACCTCTCCTAATGATAAATGGCAAACTCATACTCTATTAATGAAGCTTAGTTCGTTCTTAAGTAGGTGACAGATTAATGAATAATTGCTGACTTGATTAAGAATTAGTTAGCAGTTGGTTGCCCTAAAAGGAGTTGGCAACAAACTCATTTGCACAGGAAAATGTCAACCAAATCAAAACTAATGTACAGTTGAAAAGCATTCATTATTAGTGATTGGCATTCATGGAGCATTAGGCCTATTTTTTGTAAGGGAAATGAGAGTTTCTACAGCCTAGGTAAGACTAATGGTGAGAGAAGTGGGCCAGAGCCATCTTTGGTTCAGCTTGGTTGGACCCTGAAACCTTTATTTGGCCTTGCCATTTCAGTCGAACTACTCTGTCTCCCAGCATAGTTATTGACATTTGAGGTCAGTAATAAAGAAGGAGGTCCTGACCATGTGCTCCCACCATAAGGACCACCTTCCCTGCATTGCTGGGCAGTCTTTCAGACCCAGCCACCAACCGCATACAGCCAGCACATCTGCCCACTCAAGAAGGTATGCTTCCTGAAAAACCTTGACTCTCCTTGCTTTCTGGTTCCTGTCCTCCTGCTCACAGACTGGTTAATTATTTCCCAGCTTGAGACAATCATTGGCTGCTGCCTTAGCACCACTTCCACTTCGCTTTCCTTCACATATTCTTGTGTGTTAACTTGTAAATCAAACTACTCCTGCTTTGCCTTAATTTTTATTCAAATTTCTACAGCCTCAGGAGTTTTTGCTTTTAATTGTATACTGTTCCCTGCCCTGTATTTGCTTTGTGCTATTTAATGTTAGAACTTCACTGGTTAGCACTTTTATTATATGTATCACTCTAAGAGATGTTGTATAAATGGCTCCAATGGTTTGTTTGAATCTCAGATACATCCCTATTTGAAGACCCACTGAAGTGTTGAGCCATTAGGGGTTACTGGTTCTGGACAGGCTCTTGCTGACAATTAAAAAGCACTTGTTGATTAACTTTACTGCCTGAGTGCCGTGCTTTGTTTGTGGATTTACTTGAGCTGTCACCTCCAGTGTTCACACAACCACTTTTCTGTTGTTTCTACAAGCTTACTTGTGTCCTGCCAGAGAAACACACAGAGTGCATTGTGGAGAGCAGTTTTTGAATGTTCAGTGTCTGTAGAGGCTTATACTGTTTTTCACCCCTGAGGCAAGCACTGTTTTGCTACTTTATGTTTCATACTTTGGAGCTCATTTAAAAGTATGAGTAACTTAAGCGCCACTCTGGATTTATGTTTTAACAGTAGCCAGGATCCTGAATCCATCTTAGGGAGGAAGGTTTACATTGCCTAGAGGACCCAGAAGATTTGGACAGACATCGGAGAGGAAAAACATACGATTTTTGGGATGGAGAATTCAACAATGACAACCCAACACTACGTGAGTTATTTTAAGAACTTGAAAGGTTAAGAATTAAAGAAGTTAATTTATATTACAACAAAATAACCTTGAAAAGTACCTTGATTAAAAATTACACCACGTGGCCTCAGAACTGATAAAGTCCTGAGTACTGTGTTTGAAGATGAAGAATTTAAAAGAGATTGGGAGAAAGCAGTAACTACCTACATTAATAGTTGGATCAGCCTTTTATTGGAAGAGACATTCACTCCCAACAAATAGTAATACAAGAAATAGAAACTGCACAAACCAAACTAACTGACTTGAAGGGCAAATGGATTTTGATAACTTTAACAAATGCTACATGAAAAAGATTAATAAACATGAAAAGATTTGATTGAGAAAACATACAAAGGTTACAAGAGACATTGGAGACTATAACAGGAATGAAGTTGTCACTTGGGAAAGGAGGGAGCACTCCAACAGTAGAGGGCGCCCAAGTCTAGAAGATGCTACTGGAATAAAATCATCAAAACCAGCAAAAAGATAATATAAATACCGATAAAAAGTGTAAGCTTTCAAAACAATACTGAGGCACCATCAGAAGGAATAGACACCACAAGAACTGAACCCAGCACTTCAAGCTATCCAGGAATTCCAAATATTTTCTTAGAGCAAGAACATTTGATAGAGGATAGCAAGAAAGCACAGGAATCAAACAGCCAAACCAAAAGGAACAGTTCCAAAAAGATGAGGTGGGAAAGCAGAGGTAAACAGAACTTGCCAACCAATCAAAGATTGCCAAAGAACAAAGACAAAGAAGGAAATCATAAACCTCACTGAGAATTCATTAACTGCAAACCAGATCTCAGTGTTATCAAAAGTTATTACATTTGTACCAACACCATGCCCTGACTTGTTTAAAACCAGGGTGACATATTTAAACCAATAAGGAAACCCAAGTTAAAATATTTCTTTGGTAAACAACAATAACTTACCAACATGGGAGGCAGCAGAGATACAGTGATTCAAGAGACCACCAATACATGGGACTCACCTACAACTGATGCGATTTATTGTATTTATCAATACATAACACTGAACACTGGAAAAGTGCTAACTGGGACTCAAACATCATTGACAATATTGATTTATAGCCAGGAGACTAATACTAGAGACTGTGTAAATAAAGACAATAGGAATCAGAAAAAGTTGGAAAGGATAAAATTGAAGGGATTGAAAAGGTCAAGGAAAAGTCAATACAAGTAATAACAGAGGATACAGGAATTAGGAAGAGAGAAACAGCAATGCTAGTGCAAGAACTAAAAAGAAATGGAACCAGAAGATGGTATGAGTAGGAGTAGGAGTTGAGAAGATGAAAGTAGATAACATAAAGATATCCAAGCAAAGGACTAGACTACAAGGAAAAACTCTGAAAGAAGTGGGAGAATAAAAAATAACTATTACTATGGAAGAGAATGGATAAAAAATATCAGTTGGTAGAAACAATCTTTGAAACATCGAACTTAGTACAAATAAAATAGACAGAAGAGGAAAGAGGAGACATATATGGAAATAAGACTCTGTAAAAATAAAGAAACATTAATAGAAAAGTGAGAAATACTTCCCACAGTCTACCTATACTGTACACCTAAGGCAAGAAATGAATATGCAATGACTTTAAAAGTAGCAGTGTATAACATCTGCAAAGGTGTTTTAGGAAAGAGCTTTGCATGGTCTGATATAAGCTCTGTTTATAGATAACAGGCTGGGAAAGAAAAAGGATGGGTGTATCTTGTTAAGTCAGCTACTGTAAAACAAAATTTGTTAATGGAAAAGGACAATGTTCAAAACTTGGAATAAAGGCAGAAACAATAATGATAATGCCTATTCAGTATAGGCAACAAGATGAGGAAAAAAGAAGAAAAAAGGATATAGTACATGAAGAAGTAGGAGACAACCAAGAAAAAGTAATAATAAAAATACAGCAAATGATTACTACATATAGGGTACCTAATGAACAGGAACATTTTTTACAACCTGATGAGGGGTGTTATACCAAGAACCAAGGAAAAATATAAGAAGGAGATTATGAAACGCCCTAGAATTAGTAATAGTATAGTCTTAATGGGTGATGAGGAGGTGGACCTGGTGGGAAGTGAAGTGGATACAAATCTAGAAGTAGTATACAGGTCCTATGTACAAGACAGTAATTGTTTCCTCATTCTGGATGAATCTGTAGAAGCATGATGACAGAAAGAAAGAAATAAAGATCCCCACAAAAAATTGAAATATCCTGAGTTGGAATATTGCTAGGGCAGTGGGAAAATTTAGAGATGTAGGGTGTAAAATTCCTGAATAGATAGCTAATGTCTCCTGTAGCATTATTACTGGTAACTCCCAAGATGAATGGATATTAGAAAGATATCAATGTTGGGCAACTGAGGCAAGAAAAAGTAGCAAATATGGAAGATCATCTGGGGGAATCATTACTTTGATACATACAGGACAGGAGCTGAAAGGGAATGTATTTTTAAGGATATCGAACATTTTATCCTAGGTTTGATGGTACTATGCAATGATGATATTGTTTGCATTTTGTTGGATGTATATTTCCTCCATACACATCTACAGCTCCTCTATGGTAACCTCCTTGAGGTCTTAAAGCAAGCTGTTCTGCAACTAGGAATTCATTATCCTGGTAAAATCATTCTAATAGTGGAGATTTTAATGCCCACATTGCAATAGATTTGAAAAAAACTGGAAATTGGAATTTAGATGATACCATGTCAATTCCTCTGAGAAAATCATTGGGCACTCAAATTAATAAACACAGAGAGTTATTATTGTAGTGTTTAAATACATTGAATATGTGAATATTAAATGGAAGATTTAAAGGTGACAGGAGTGAAAGCTGACCCATAACCATCAATGTTGTGGAAGTACATTACATTATGTTGTTTTGGATGTTTTTTCCTACAAAATTGTGTTAAGTCTAAAGGTGTTAGGCAATTGGGATAGTGATCATAGACCAATAAAAGTGGAGGTGAGGGGAATGGTTGAAAAATAATGGAAGATCAGAAAATGACTGAATGGGTAGAAAATAACATGTTATTGTATAACAAGAAGATACTAAAATGGACACCATTAAATGTACAAAATGATTGGGGCTCTTGGAAGAACAAGAAATTAAAGCCCTAAAGGTAAATTATTAGTGGAATAATGACAAATGGAAAGGGACATGGTCAACTGCCATACAGCAGCTATATTTTTAGATAGAAAATCAGTTATTTGAAGGATAATCAGACTACAAAAGAAAGTAGAAAGAATAAATGTTATAAGGCAAAATGGTTTGATGAAGAATGTGATAGGAACAGAAAGTAATCAAGCAAACAGGGAAACAGATATCAAAATATAATGAGATAAAAGATTAGATTGCTCTTAAACACCAGAAAATGAATATAAAATTCTCATGAAAACAAAAACAGGCTTTCAACTCTGATCTATGGAATAGATTGCAAATGTCAATAGAAAATATGGATAGCCTTGCTTTTTGTCATCTGGTTGCATATGGTATTGAAAAGACTAGATATAATCTAGAAGAGGTAATTTCTCCTGAGGTCTGGAAATTGCAATTGAAAAATCTTTAATAATATCAATGTACCTGTCCCACTAAAGAATACAAGTGGGGAAAAGAAAGGATATGTACGGTCAGTAACCAGTCAATCACTAAAGAGGAAGTAGTGTTAGCAATTAAATCCCAGGATAGAAATAAAGCCCTGGTAAAGACGGGATAAGTGCAGAAATGTACCAGGCCAATCTAGAATGGTGGGCCGATATTTTGGTTCCATTTTGTGAGAATATAATTCAAACGAATATTACACGGATCATTGGAATATAGGGGTTGTTGTCCCATTACATAAAAAGCGATCTATATTAGTCCCAGAAATTACAGACCAATAACACTGTTAAATATAAATGCAAAAATGTTATTGCTAAATAGATTACAGGTATAGATAGAGGATAATAAAATACTGTCAAAAATCAGGCAGGATTCTGTAAAGGAGACCTGCTATCGAACAAATGTTTTATTCTGTGACATATACAGGTATTAGACACGTTACTGGAAAAAGAACAAACATTTATATAGTATTTCTAGACATTATAGCTATATTTGATTCAGTGAATAGGTTAACACTGTGGGATATATCAAAGAAAAAGGGAATAAAAGATTTGTTTGAGACAATAAAATTACTGCATGGAAACACAAAGTTAGTTATAAGACACAGTAAACAAGGAGCAGTGACAGAACAAATGAATGCAACTAGAGGTGTCAAACAAGGATGCCTGTTGGCACCGACCTTATTTAACATATATGTTGACACTACAGTGGAAAATTTAGAAAACGTTGAAACATTTCCACCTAAAGTGAATCTTATGCCTGTAAAGTGTTACTGTTTGCTGATGATGCAGTGCTAATTTCTCAAACCCCTCTAGGATTGAGAAGAGCCATAATATCAGTAAAAGAAACCCTTAAGAAACTGGATTTGCAACTAAACACTGAAAAACAAAATTATGTTTTTGGGGAGGAAGAAGAATAGGAAAAATTGGTTAGTAGGAGAAGATTGCATTAAAGAAACAACTGAATTCCAATATTTAGGAGTTACAGTAAGTAAAGAAATTTAGTGTTAGAGATTGCAAATTTGCAAATACTTCACAAATCAACTCCTACGTAGCTCAATATTGATACTATGATGCCAAGGTAAAGTCACAAATTATATATGGGTCTGAGGTGTGGGGTTTGTGTTGCAATATCAAAGAAGTAGAAACAGTACAAAATCAATGTATAAAAATCTACTTGGAGTCCCAAAATCAACACTGAATGCTGCCGTTCGAGCAGAGACTAGAACTCTTCCAATTGCCACAAAAGTTTTAAAAAGATGTAAATTTCGCAAAACAATAATGACTTCTCCGTCAGACAGTCTGTTATACCAATGTTGAGTGGAGGCCCAGCAAGGAAAGATAATGTATAAAGAAGGCTGGTTCATTATTTTGAACCACAAATTGCATAAAATTGACTGCCATATAATTATGTGTATAAAGAATCACTTGATCCAGGAAAATTTAGGGATATTGACTGTCAAAGACTGGTGGATGTAGCGATGCAACAAGATAATAGTAGCATAAGGGATGCTTGGGAATGTACCATATTTAAGAAAGTAAAACAGAATTTTGTAATAGAAATATCTCTTTGTATGTGAGAATGCAAAACAGAGAAAAGCTATGTCGAGACTGAGACTGGGAATCCTAAGTAATAGATGAGCAATAAACTCAGGAGCACAGAGTAGAATGTGTGGATGTGAAGAAATGATAAAATTAACAACAAAACATATAATGTTGGAATGTCCAGATTTTAAGGCTGATCAAGAAGAGAAAATACAGGTCCAATTCTTAATAATTTAGGACTATTAGAGAATGATAAAAAATGGAAATGATGTTAAGCGTAGGTACAAGAGGGGCATCTTTTCAGTCACAAATTTTGCACAAAAGTTGTTGCTAAATTAAAGAAGTCTGCTAAGCCATAGCTTACTGTCTTGAAGTACAATATTAATTGAAGGTGACTGTCCAGGAATAAGGGATAGTGATTTAAAGGGCATTGCAGCTCATGGATGTATAAATTTGTATATGAAACTTTAAGAATGTGAAGTATTTATGTATGAACATATTGTCTGTGTTTTTAAAAGTTGTTGTAACAAACATTGTTTTTATACATGCTGTACAAATAAACTGAACTGAACTATTGATTCATAGATTCATAGAACTTGATGGCAGAAAAGGACCCCATGGTCCATCCATTCTGCCCCTTCTCTCCGTACTACCTTACCCGCCTCCACCTTGAGTACCCATTCCACCCCCAGTAACCCTTTGTGCCTGTCCCATGCTGTCTTGAAACCAGACACTGTCTCTACTCCCACAGCCTCCTCCAGAAGCTTGTTCCAGGCATCCACCACCCTCTCTGTAAAGAATCACACTCACATTTCCTCTGAAGGGCCCCCTTAGCCTCAGGCCATGCCCTCATAGTCGTGTCCTACTTATTTGCAACAATCACCCCGGCCCTCTTTGTTTATCTCTTTAATGTATTTGAAGGTCTCTATCATGTCCCTCTCTCCCTTCTGGTATCCACTGTATACAGTCCCAGCTAGCTACATCTCTGTTCATATGGTTTGCCCTTTATCCCTGTACCTTATTGGTCACTCTTTGCTAAACCCTTTCAATCAGGTCTATGTCCTTGTGCAAGTGAGGCCTCCAGAACTGGACTCCATACTCAAGGTGTGGTCTCACATTGCCTGGTACAGTGCACCAGGACCCTCCTCCTGCTGGTAATATCCCTTCCTACACATGCCAGCATCCCATATGCCTCCCCATTACCTTTGTACACTGTTTCCCCACATTAAGATCACTGAAGACTATTACACCTAGATCTTCTCCTGCTCCATAGTCCTGAGTTCCTCCCTCCCAGTGTGTAGCCTGGCCTCAGGTTTTGCCCCAGGTGCATAACTGCACATTTCTTGATGTTGAATTTCAGCTGCCAGGTCTCTGCCCATTCTTCCAGTGCCCACTGATCTCATCTCATGTCTTCCATCCCTCCTTCAGTGTCAACCCTATTACAGATTGTCATGTCATCCTCAAAGGTGCAATGCATCCTTTCAGTCCATCCATTATGTCGCATAAATAAGTACTGAATAGAGGTGGTCCCAACACTAACCCCTGGGGTATCCCATTTGTCACCCACACTCAGGGTCCTGTCCACAAGCCAGCTTTTCATCCATCTAGTTACCTTACCCCCACCCCCATACTTCCCAATTTGTTGACCAACCTTCTATGTGGTATGGTGTCGAAGGCCTTGCCAAAGTCCAGGTAGGCTTTTCCATCCCCCATGTTTATTGTCTTTGTCACCTCATTGAAGAATTATATTAGGCTGGAGTGGCATGATTTCCCCTTGTGAAACCATACTGGTTGTCATACAGCAATCCATTCTCCTCCAGGTACTGTACTACCCTTTCCTGATGAGTGCCTCCATGGCCTTCCCACCACTGCAGTGAGGCTGACCAGACAATAGTTCTTTTCACCTCCTGCTTCCCCTTGTGTACTGACATGACTGTTGCCTTCAGTCCTCTGCCACCTTTCCAGTGTCCAAGGACAGGTTAAATAGCCTTGCCAGTGGGGCAGCCAACTCCTTCCTTAGCTCCCAGATCACACTCAGATGCAGTCCATCCGGTCCCATGGTCTTATCCACCCTCACCCTGCCATGTTCCTCCCTGAATCTCTATGTTAAAGGGAATCATTTTTGTACCCCCATCCTCAACTCCATTCCCTTCTCTCCACTCCTCCATGAAGATTGAGCAGAAGTACTTGTTTAGCTCATCTGCTTTTATGCAATCTTCTTCTTGTGGCTCCCTCTCCTGCAATCCTGCAATCCTGCAATCCCTTGACCAGTCTTCCATTTCTCCTCATTTATCTGAAGAATGTCTTTTATCCCCTTGGTCTGCTTCACTATCCATTCCTCCATATCAGACTTTGCCCTCCTTATCTCCCTCCTTGCTAGCCTCCTCATTTCCTTGTAGGCTTCCTTTTCTCCTCCTCCTCCTTCTGCATCTCCTTGTATTTCCTAAATGCCCTCCTTCTGTCCCATACCACCCTCCCTACAGCCCTGTTGAACCATAGTGGCCTCCTGCTTCTTGCTCTCTTCTATCCTCCTATGCTCACCTGTGTGGCCTCCCTATCCAGTCCTTAATAACCCCCATAGCTCCTCCTGTTTCATTAATTTCCCATACCATCCATCACTTCCTCACTAACCTTGGCATCTTAGTGAAGTCTGCCTTTCTGAAGTCCAGCACTGTTATACTGGTTCAGTCTCTTCCTCCCCACCCTCACCCTAAACCTTATGGCCCTGTTGTCGCTATTGCCCAGCTCCTTGCCCACCACCCTCTACGCTTCTCCCAATTTGTCCGGACCACTTCCAACAGGTTGTTCCCTAGTTGATTCTCTGACTAGCTGCTGTGAATTTCCTGCTTTTGGTCAACACTGCTTCTGGGATGGTCAAGTCAATGACTGGGAGGATTAGGTCTCCCACCAGTAGCATTTTCCCTTTAGAGCCATCCTTGCTATGTCCTGTGTCATCTTCCTGTCCTGCTTCTCCCTTGGGTCGATGATCTGTACACTACTCCAAGCCTCACTGATTCCCCTGTCCTTCTTCAACTGTCACCCAGAGTAATTCAACTTCCTGTCACTCTCCTACCCTCCATCACCTTCACGCCTTCCCTAATATATAAGGCCACCCTCCCATTCCAGTCCTTCCTTATCAGTCTGAATCCAGGAATCTCCATTTCCACGTGGAAATTCCATCCACCATGTCTCTATTATGTCCAGCTTATGGTTTGCAATGATGGCTATTAGCTCCTCCATCTTGATTGCCAGGCTCCTAGCATTGACCACCAAGCCCTTCCACCATTTTTATCCTTCTCAGCTCCCCATGGGCTTACTAGTAGACTAGTGTCTACTGTTCTTCCCATGGGGATCTAGGTCCCTGACTCAACCTTGGCATGGCAAGGCTCCACATCCAGCTCCCCTTCCTCAGTTTAAATTATATTCCTTCTCAAAGAAATCCCCAGCCTGCACCTGAGCACAGCTGACCATCCCTGTTGAGGTGCAGCCTGTCCGGGGCAAAGAGACTCTTATCCTCCCATATTGCCCCCAGTCCCCTATCAGTGCATACCCCATCTGCCTACTCCATCTCACCAGTGAGTCATTAAACTCCTTAATTTTTGCTTTGTCTCTGTACTGGCCCTTGGCACCAGTAGCATCTCTAAGAAGGTTAAAGGTTTGAGGCCTAAGTCCCTGCAGAACCTAGCTAGAGCCTTAAAGCTCACCTGTACCTCCATGAGACTCTTGCCTTACAGGTCATTCATTCCCAGGTGGAATACCAGATGCACATTTTATCTTGATACTGCCTCATGATGGATTGATGGATCACCTCCAGCACCATCATCCCGGTATGCACTCCACCCACACCGCCTGCTTCTGCCCCACTTGGCTCCTTTCAAGATAGAATCTCCAATCAGAAGCACCTTGCTCCTGGTTCCCTGGTTTAGCTGCACTGCAGTTGTCCTTCCCAGAGATGCCAGTGTCCAAACTATCTTCCTGGTCTTTGTCAACCCTCTACCCTTCCCCATGCCCTGATCCTCTTCCCCCAGTCACTGTATCCTCATCTCAATTTTTCTGATTTCTTCCTCTGCATCCCACTTTTCTCCCACTTCACTCCTTTTACCTAGATCCTGCCTGTGAACTTCTACTGGCTGCCCCATCCAGCTCCTTCTTACTGCTCCCTTTTGTCCATTTTGCCTTATACCACCACCTGCCCTGCTGGTGCCCTAGCTTTACCCTCCTGTCATCCATTGTGACTTCCTCCACTTGTGCTGCCTGCTGGTCAACTCTTTCCTGTGATCCTTCCTCCTTCCTCACCTTCCCATCCTCTTCCCTCCCTTACACACAGACCCCCAGCTTCCCTGTCTGCAGTGAAACTAGACCTATACTGATCCTGTTACCCATGCCCCATCTTCCTTACTTCTATCCTCCTCCATCCTCATTTCTCTGCCCATTACCCCTATTGTCTCTGCATGTCATGGTTCCTGCCAGTGGTAAGTACATGTTTGAGAATGGGATCCCTATGGCTTGCTTCCCATATTCCCTCCCTGCGATGATAGCTCCTTTGCTGTGGTTCTTGGAGCACTTCTCTTCTCCCACTAGCACCCACCCTTGCCATCCCTTGCAATCCAGTCCCACTGGTCCCTTTTCTCATTTCCACCCCCCAGGCTGGCTGACCTTCCATGGTGCCAGTTTGGTCTCCAAGCTCCTTCATCTTCCCCTCAGTCCCCTCCATCTCAAATAATAAATGCACTCCCCAATCCTGTGCTCTTCACCCATCAATCAGTTCATAACTAAGCCTACACAACTCCTCCTCTAATTTCATTAACCTGGCACATATAGGACAGTGCCCCAGTTTCCATATTGTATTTAGCCATAGCAGCCCCACAGCCACTGCATCCCACAAGTCTGCTTCCCTACCATCCTGTACCTGCAGTCCACCCCTGCCCAGTGGCTACACTGATCCCCAACCACCGGTTAGCCATTTTGCCATCACTTCCCAGTACCCCTGATGAACCCCATCTTGTTTTGTCCATTTGGCCTTGCAAGCAGTGCACGTCTCCCAAGAGTTGCCTTCCTTGTTCCCTTGCTGATTGTAATCAGTTCCTGTAAGTTACTGGTGCAAAATCAGCCCTGTCTAGGATCAATGTGACAGTGGCTTTAGATTACCAAGAATTGTCCTTCTTTGTTCCCTTCCTGATTGTGACTCAGACCTGAAAGTGGCTCAATCACAAATGTTAGCCCTATCTAGTATCAATGTGTCTATGGCTTTTTGGATTATCAAACTATTTGTTTCCTGCACAGTTGCTCAGAGTGTGGACCCTAGATCACTTGCCCCTCTCAGTTAAGAGAGCTTCCCTATCCACAGCATGCCCTAAATGTAGTCTAGACTCCCACCAGGGTCAACCATAACATTGTTTTACTAGCCCAAACACTAGTGCAAACTGACCAGAGCTAGTGCAGCTAACTCTGTACTTGTCTGTCTTGACTAGTGCAGGTTTCATGGCTGTTAATGAAGTTAAAAAGTCTCTACTTTAGCAGGCTCTAGTCCTCATGCTAAACTCTCCCAATGTTACAGATGGCCTGGTGTGATTAATATCTCATTAAGAGCTGCAATTATCTGGCAGTTTGAGAGGGGATCCACAAAAGACTCAATGTGAGTCATTATCACTAAACTGTTAGGACTTTCAGCTTCAGTCTAGGTGTGATCAAGGATAGAGTGCTGTTAAGTCATTGGCTTCCAGTTTTCTGAATGTTTCTCTGTCAGAAGTTTGTACCATATTATTAAGACCAGTTCCCTCATTTCCCTACATTTTGAGTGTCTGTATCCAACATTTCAGTGACAAAATGCGAGGCGGTATATATGGTCGGCCCTGCAGGTAATTGTTTTATCCCAGCCTCAGCATATCTTCCTCTCCCTCCAAATCTCTAAACTCTGTTCTTTCCTGAACACCTCTGCAGACCAGACTCTGAAATGACCATCCACAGATCCATAGCTGCAATTACTGGCAAGTGTAGGGGTCCCCAGCTCTTCTAAATGGACCATGAGGTGGAAGACTAGGTTTGCTGGACAAGGCACCTAGCTTCACCTGAGCTCTTTCCTTCTAGGTGCTTGAAAGGACAGATCAAAGAACGTTACCAGAGCAAGGGAAAGGATTAAGACTTCTTTTGGCTAGGCAGATTTACTGTGTGTTGCTATTTTTATTTTGTACTCACAGGGGTTGTTACTGTTTGTTGCTAACATTTTATTGTTTATTTTCTCTGATTCAAATTGTTATTGCTGGGTATACCTTCTGCTGCATTATTACAAGGTGTGCCTACAGGTGTGTGCTAACAGAGTACTGCTGTAATCTTCTGATTCAAATTGTCTTTGCAAGGTATATCTTCTGTTACTGCTTTATTTTTCTGTAGCAAAGTGTTTCTACAAGGTATATCTTCTATGAAATTATTACAGGGTGCTTTACAGGTTTTACAGTTTTATCTATCATTAGGATAAACTTTCAGTGTTACTGCATTTGTTGCTAACTAATTGTTTCTGCTCTTACCTTCTTGTTTCTTTCGTCCATGGTTTTCTCTTTTTGGAAGGGAAGGGCCCAGCCGCCCACCCATCTAACCACCCCATACTACACTCCTTTTATAGGGTAGCACAGTCATGACATTTCCTGTGGAAAGCAATAAGGGCAGATCATTGGGGTATCCACTGGTGACCTCATTTACAGGGGCACTAGTAATTTAACTTGTTATAACAAGTTTTACAAAAGCAAACAAAACACAAAATCAAACTTTTGCTTTCATTTTCTTCCTTCTAATTACTCTGAACAGATTATAAACCCAGCAATTTATCTGGAATGGATATCATTAACTGCAGGTAGTGTGAAACACTTTTCAGAAAGGCAGTTTTACAGGATTTAGGACTCTGTCCTACATGCTGGGCCATTGGAGATCTTAAGGCATGGCTCCAGGCAGCATGGGCAGAGTTGCACACCTCAGATTTCATATTGAAGAGGAAATATATTATAAGAACCACCCGCCATTTCCCCAACTTTCAACAGAAGCACCTTGACTGCAGAGGGTAGTTGGCACAGGAGGTTGGCAGGTGGTTAGGAGGGACATCGGGTGCCCATCACTCGGTGCTCTCAACATATTACTTCACAAACCATATAAAACTACAAACAGGTATCTGCTTCTATCTCCGAAATCAAACAAAGGGGAGAGGACACTGCAGAGCAGGACACTGCAGCACAGGAGCTAGCACAACAAAACTCACCCAAAACAGGAACCAAAACAAAAAAGCAAAAGGAAATCAAAAACTTCTGATCATAGGAGATTCCATGATTTGGGAGTTGATACCTATCTCCAGCTAGAGTAATGGTCAGATGTCTCCCAGGTACATCAGCATGGAGAGACACTGACTGCATTGCTAAAATTGTTCAGGAAGCAGGAGAAAACATTGACATCCTGGTACACATAGGGACTAATGATCTTGCCAGACGGTCAGTTGTGGAGACCAAGAAACACCTTGCCAGGCTGGGTGACAAACTATCATCCATTTCATCCAGCATCTCCTTCTCTGAGATCTTGGCAGTCTGGGAGAGGGGGACAGATGGACAGAAGGTCAGAGAAGGGGAGACGGGAGCTTAACATATGGCTCAAGAGCTGGTGCCAGGAAAAAGGACACAAATTTGTAGGAACTGGCAACAGTTTTGGGAGCGAAAGTTCATTAAATTTGATGGACTGCATCTGACTAAAGGGGGACAGTGCATTAGGGGCAGAAGTGTGATGTCTTTAAAAATATTTAAACTAGCAAATGGGGAGGGGTGCAGCATCCCAAAAGTCAAGTGGGAGAACACCCCTCTCCCTCAGCTAGTGGTCAAACAGGAGTTCAGCATGTTTTGCAGTTCATTTGCATCGCCAGGTAAGGAAACAGGTCCAGCTCCCCATACGATGCATAGGAAAATGCCAGACCTCACCCAAAACTAACACACTGAAGTCTGGCCAATGGAAAATCATGTACATTAAATGCTTGCAGTCTGGGAAACAAGATCCCAGACCTGCCGGCAATAATGGCAGAGGCTTAACTGGACATAGTAGCAATTAGCAAGATGTGGTTTACCAGTAACCACACTTGGGAGACTTCAGTACCTGGCTATGTACTTTTCAGAAGAGACCGAGGTGCAAAAAGGGGGGTGGAGGCCCTGTATATCAATGAAAATATCAAAGCTACAGAAATTCAGAATACACATAAGGAAACAGAAGAACTGTGGGTCACCCTAGGAACAGGAAATGGGACAGCCATAAGAACTAGGGTTGTCTGCAGGCCCCCAGACCAGGGGCAGGCCATAGACACATTACTGTTAGAAGACATACAAAACATGACTGCTAAAGTGGAGGTTCTGATATTGGAGACTTCAACATGCCACACTACAGATTGGTCAATACCAGCAGGAACATCTGCCAGAACTAGACATATTGTGGATTCCTTGCAGGAGGAGGGCCTCAAACAACTGGTACAACAACCCACAAGAGACAGGGCTATCCTAAATCTAGTACTGACTAACAGGGAAAGGATCACAGATCTCCAGGTAAAGGTCACCTGGGGCCAGTGACCATCACATAGTATGGTTCAATTTGGCCACTACAACTAAATCATCCTATTCCAAGGCAAAAATATGGGACTTCATAGGAGCTGACTTTGATAAGATGGCCAACAGAGTTAGCTAGCACTGGCAAAAAGAAATACAGGTGAGGGGGTACAGGCAAAGTGGGCAAGCATTAAGGATGCAATACTTGAAGCAACATCCCATTGTGTTATAGAGAAAAGGAAGTAAAAGAAGAAGGAAACCACTTTGGTTCTTAAACACAGTAGCAGAAAAGGTCAGAGCCAAAAGGCTGGCCTTCAGAAAATATAAGGTAATACAGTGGGATGAAGATAGGGAGTCATGCCCAGCTTCCCAAAGGAAGCAGGAAAGGCAGTAAGGCAAGCAAAGGCCCAAACTGTGGAAACACCAGCACAAACAGTAAAAGAAGGTGTCACGACTTTCTATAGATACATTAGTGAAAGGAGAAAGTCCAGAGGGGTATTACTAAGATCAAAGGAGATAAGGGGAGTGAGAGGAGGACCATGAAAAGCATCTATCCTAAATAGATACTTCAGCTCAGTATTTACTGAAGAGAAGGTAGGACAGGCCCACAGCTCAACACCATGGAAACAGGGGGATGGAGGTGAGCCTAGTCCCTTCACAAAACAAAGGGTCCTACAAGAGCTCAATAAGCTCAGGGTGGACAAAGTAATGGGACCTGATGGCATGCATCCCAGGGTACTAAAGGAGCTAAGAGTGGAACTAGCAGAGCCATTGTCAGAACTGTTTAATGAGTCTCTGAGCACAGGAGAGGTCCCAGAAGACTGGAGAAGGGTCATATGATCCTGCTTCACAAGAGTAGTAGCAGGAGGAGGCAGGGAACTACAGACCAGTCCGCCTTACCTCAGTAGTGGGCAAGATTATGGAGGCACTCCTTCAGGAAAGGATAGTGCAACACCTGGAATCCTTAGGAGCACAGGATTCAAGACAGCATGGGTTTACAAAGGAAGATACTGTCAAACTAATCTCATAGATTTCTTTGACTGGGTAACCAGAGTGGTGGACCAAGGGGAGCAGCTGATGTCGCCTACCTTGACTTCAGCAAAGCTTTTGATACTGTTCCACATTGGAGATTGATTAATAAGCTGGGTAGGCTTGGCTGGTCAGAATTTGGGTCAACTGGGTAGCAAACTGGTTGACAGGCAGAAAATAAAGAGGGTGGTAAACTGTATCAGTCAGAAGAGATGCAAGTCACAAGTGGGTACCATGGATCAGTCTGGGCCAGTCCTCTTCAATATCTTCATCAGTGACATTGCAGATGGACTGGAGGGTAAGGTTTGGCTGAGTGCAGATGACACCAAGCTCTGCAACAGAGTAGATGATCCAGATGGGTGGGCAGAATGAGAAGAGATCTGATAAACAGCAAAATGGTTGGAAGAGTGGCAACTAGGGTTTAAGCAAAGAAGTGCAAGATCATGCACATAGGGAAGAGAAACCCCGAAGCCACCAAGGGAGTTTCTGGCAGTTACAAGGAAGAAAGAGATTTGGGCATCATCATCAATGATGACCTGAAATCATCCAAGCAGACCAGTAAAGCAGTAGGTAAGGCTAGGGGTATGTTGGGGTGTATTAGTAGGGTATCACAAGTCATAAGAGGGAGGTAATAATCCTCTTTACAAGACAGTGGTTAGGCTCCATCTGAGTACTGCATGCAGTACTGGAGGCCACACCTTCACAAGGAAATTAACCAAATTGAGGCAATCCAGAGAAGGACAACCAAAATGGTGCAGGGACTGCATCAGAAAACATATGAGTACAGATTAACGGAGCTCAGTATGTTTACCCCTAGAGTAAAGGAGAGATAGAGGTGATATGGATCAAACATTCAAACACATTAAGGGCATTAACAAGGTGAAAGTGTCTAACATGTTTCAATATAAGAAAAATAGCAGAACAAGAGGACACAGCATGAGATTAGAGGAGACTGATTAAGGGGTAATGTGAGGAAGTTCTTTTCACAGAAAGGGTGGTGGATGCGTGAACGGCCTTCCTCAGAAAGTGGTGGATATGAATACAGTGCAGGGCTTCAAACAGGCATGGATAGGCATAGGGGAGCAATACAGATAAGTATGAATAGATAGACCATTGACAGAGCAAGGGTCATGCGTACATTTATAAGGTAGAAAAGAAATGGGCAGACTGGATGGTCCTTATGTCCTTATTTGTTGTCAACTTCTATGTTTCTATGTTTCTATGACAGCCATCACCATCCATAAAGTCCCACCCTTATCCCAACCAGCATGTCCTTTCATCCTAAAATAAAATTGGATTGTATGGTATAAAAATAAACCATAATAAATACACATAATTTGAAAGCTTAAAATAAGCATTCCTGGGGTACATAGATCATCCTATATAGAAATAGTATAGCATTGTGCCTGTGTACTGTTTCTCCTGGGCTGATGAAAGGAAAATGTTAAAGAAAATCTGTTATTGTTGAGGCAGAGCATATTAAAATCAATGCTTTTAAAAATAAAATGTCATAGTTTTCTATTTCCCAAGCCCCTTAGGTTTGTGTAGCCCCCACCCCAAAAAATCTTAGATGTGGTCCTGGCTCACTTGAGACTGTATACAAACTTCCAGAAGTGCAGGACTCAGTTGACTACAGGGTGGGGCCTGAGAATGTCTTTCTCTGCCTGACTCTCTCCATTGCTCTGTGGGTGGTGGTGACAGTGTGGTGAAGTGCATGATGATGTCAGTTATTGTGTATGCAGAGCTAGGACAGCTTGATTGAACATTTGCTGTTGTGATGTCCTCTGGTTTGGTGTGGGGGGTAAAAGAGGAAGAGAGGAGGCAGTGGTAAAATAATGGGATGGGGGCTCACTGTGTGTGATGGCATTGTAGTCTTTTCTTTCTGCTTGGGAGCTGGTAGCAATATGGGAGTAGGATAAATGTGCAATGATCAGAGTATTTCTTGACTTGCTTGGTTTCCTGTATAAGTGATCAAATGTACCATTATAACTGAGGGCAAGTGCAACCATATGCTTGCTAGTAATTTGAATCATCTTGCCCTGCTGGCTAGTGCAAAAAGATTAATTATGACTCCTGCTCCCCACACCCAGCAGCTTTGGACAAATTCCTGCTCAGGGTCTATCCCAGAATCCAGCTCAGATCCCCCACAACAAGCCACCATTCAAGGAAACAATTTAGCTCCACTTCCCACAACAAGGCCCAGATCCTCCCCACATCCAGCAGTTCAGCCCAGTCAGTGGCAGTGCATTAAACTCTTCAGTGAGCCTGACTAAATGAAGGATCCACTATTAGCAAACATTTAAGTAAAACAGCCCTGTTGTAAATATTTCCAGTCAGAAGTTCAGATGATCCACTATTGGCAAAAGATCCACTAATGGCAAAAGATCCACTGTTGGCAGAGTTTAAATAAAACAGCCCTGTTGCAAATATTTCCAGTCAGAAGTTCAAATGGACACAGCCCTGTGGTGAGGTTCTTTAGTCAGACCTCCTGGTCAACCCCTGAGCCCATGGAGAAAATCAGTATAAATGTCCAAAAATGCTGCTGAAAGCAGTCTTCCTGGCCAATCACTGAGACTTCCTAGTCACAGGTTCCTCCCATCACAGGCATTTAAGAGAGGTAAGGGTTGGGATGGCAGGGCGGAACAACTCCTCCATGCGCACAGCTCCTTGGAAGCATGGCCGGCTTGTTGGCTTTTAAAGCCTGGCCACACTTGATGTTATGCTTTATTAATGGAAACAGAAACTGAACCTTCAAGTACTAACACACAAAGTGAACTAGTTATGAAATTTAAACCAAAATCTATTTGTTGTCCACAGATAACAAATGCAGCACTCAAGATTTTTGAAAAGTGTTTGTTAAATGGAACCATTAATATCTTTAATGACAAACAAATAAAATATACCAGAAGTCTAGATAAAATGGGTTGAGGTCTTACAAGAAATAAAACATTTTAAAGGTGTCACAATTATAAAATCAGACAAAGAGGGTGATATTGTCCTTATGGAAGAAGCCTGGTATGTAGATAAATGCCTGGAACTATTAAACGATGGTTTAAATTACAAAAACTTGCTAATGATCCCACCACCAAATTTCAAGGAGACCTCTGTGAATTCATTGACTGGGGACTTAGGTGTGGCTGGCTGAATAAAATTGAAGCAGAATACTGTATATAAAAACAGATTACCCATTAGTGCCTACTTTTTATTTATTTTCTACCTAAAATTCATAAAACTCAGCAAATCCACTGGGCAGACCAATCGTGTCTGGGATTGGTTCACTTACACATAATTTGGCCAGGTTCATTGACGGTCATTTACAATCAAAGTTGCTCATGCTAGACTCATATTTAAGAGACAGCATTGCCCTTTAAAAAAACATGAAGGAAAAATCTGGAATTCTGAGTATTGCTGGTTTACTATTGACATCAATAGCCTATATACTTCAATTAGACACAACTAGGCATTACAGCAACTGATTACTTTTTTGAAGGGGAAGACTTAATTTCATCACATTTTATGGGGTGGGTACTCTATTTTGTCTTGACTCATAACTGTTTTACATTTAACAACCAGTATTACTTGCACACATGTGGAACAGTGATGGGGTGGTTTTTGCCCTGTTGTATGCAAACTTTTCGTGGGTTATTTTGAGGACAGATACATCAAAGATGGCAGACACAAGAAGTATCATGACCACATAACTTTATGGTTACATTTTATTGATGACATAATTGTCATATGGAAAAAGAAGAAAATCTGATACCTGATTTTATCTTGTACCTCAACTATATTGACATGAGTTTAACATTTCTTGCCAATCCAACAAAGACAGAATCACATTTTGGACTTGGAGTTAAAAGGAATCCATGGTAAGGTAACAAAATATAAACATTTCAGGAAAACCACAGCAGATAATACAGCATTACATGCAGGTAGTGCCCACCGAAAAAACTGATATCCTCAATTCCATATGGGAATTAATCCGTTTTAAAAGAAACTGCTCAGATGAAACTGAATTTCTAGAACAAGCCACAGCCCTTAAAAGCAGACTCGAGGAGAGGGATTATGATCCTGAAACCTTAGAAAAGGCATGGACAAAGGTCAGAGATATCGATAGAAGGAAACTTCTAATCCTAAAAAGACAAACACAGAATTAATGGTGATACCAATACTGTGAATGTTATACAAGAACAAGCATTTGTCAATGCCAAATGTTGGCTTGCTGGCATTGGCATTGATAGTGCAGGAGTTAGAGAGATGCATAATAGGAATGGCAATTAAGTATTGAACTGACGCAACTCCACCCCCATCCTGCAGAGACTGACAGGCTTTGAGGTGCGTTTGGGTCATTAACACTTAACACCCATGCCATTTACCTCTCCCTACAGACACTAACAGGTGTTGTAGTGTGCCTTGGGGTCTTCAGGCATTATACTCACCCAATTCCATAAGGAAATACACTGAGATAGGTGCGGTATATGAGACTGGGGTGAACACTGGGGCAGAAGACCCCAAGGCACACCTTAATGCCTGTCATGGCTAGAGGTGGGGTGGAATGGCATGAACATTACGGGTGATGATCTCAAGTCACACCTCCGACACCTGTCAGTCTCATAAAGAAGAGCATTATGGTTGGAAACCGTAATGCCCTAGCTGTTTGTTGGTATTTTCACCCAAATTTTCAAAATGGGCTTTTTGTGATCCCAACTTTTATGAACAGTTGCACTATCATTTTGTTACTCAACCCAGAAAGGTGGTTTTGCACAGTGACTGCACCATTTGGTGCTACAGGTGCATAAACACATTTCTGACAGGATTTGAAAAATGACAGCTGTACTATTGATGAGGTGGTGTGAATAAATGGCAATGTTGAAAATCCGAGTGAAAATATGAAAATTGGAAAAGGTAAGAAGTGTAGAAACTGTACAACTCACGCCTGTAATACACTCATTTTAGGAATTTTTCACCAAATGTTCAACATGGTCATTTTGAACCTCTTCTCATGATCAGTGGCACTGTGATTTTGTTAATCTGTCCCAAAAGTTGATTTCCCACAGCGACTGCGCCATTCTGCACCACAGGTGTGAAAACATGTTTCAGAAAGGATGAAAATGACAGCTACACTGTTCATGAGGAGGTGGAAAATGGCAATGCTGAAAATCTGGAGAGAAAATGTTAAAATTGGTGAAGTTACGAATGTACATAGAAACTGTGCAATGCACACATAGCATAATTTTTAGAATTTTTTCACCAAATTTGCAACATGGGCTTTTTGGGACTCCTCATGAACAGTGGTACTGTCATTTCATTAATTGTCCTGAAAGGTGATTCCGCCCAGCGACGTGAAATCACCCTTTGAGACTGAGAAACTAAATGACAGTGATACATGTTCATGAGGTGGGGTCCCAAGAACCCCATGTTGAAAATTTGTTCCAAAATTCCAAAAAATGGCTGAGATATCAACCTATGTTGAAACCCCCATTGCCTCCCATTATAAAGCTTACTGTCATTTCTTGACATGTGCCAATTCAGAGAAGATTGCAGTTCCAGACTTCCAGAGGGTAAGTATGGGTGAGGGTGTGTGGAGGAGGTGTGCAGAAGAAGGGGGGGATGGGGAGGGGCCGAGGAGACAACAGTGGATGATTTTCTTGTTTGCAGGGAAAAAAAAGACCACGAGGGAAGGTTTTCTTCATTTACAGATTACACAAGAAAATAGGCACACTGGGGTGGTTTCCCATGTGCCACAATTTTGGGGGATGCCGACATGGGGATTGGGCACCCTGATGTCTGCAAGGCATATAGACAGGTTGGTGATCTGACACTGGGAGGCATCCCAGTGTCAGAAAGGGGAAACTGTTTAACCAGGAAAGATGCACTAAGAGGGGGATGTTGACACGGGATTGGGCACCCAATGTTGGCTTTTCAGGATTGTGTGACAGGTGGCAGGCGCTGCCATGTTAGGGTATGCCACATAATGTGGGGGTATGTCAGCACAGGGACTGAGCACCTGATGTTGGCTTTCTGGGGATTGTGTGGCGGATAGCAGGAGCTGCTATATTTATTGAAATGTAGCACCAGGAAAGGCATATAATGGAGGCGTGTCTCTCGCCGCTGCAATGATGAACCTGTACCTGATTGCAGCACGCCACTAGTTGGCAGCTGAGGGTCACACCCACTAAAGCATCCCATGCATTCACCACAACACTGACACACATCTGAAATGTGCTACTATCACAAGATGTTGCTTGTGCTTGCATGCAAGACAAAATAAAAATGAAGGATGTGGTAACTTTTGTTATGGAGTATAGTCCCTGAAGGACAAGTGGGTGGACTTGTCCACACATTTTGGCCTTTACTGCTAACTGCCTCGATTCTGAAAGAACATATTTCAGATAAACCCAGGGTTACAAAGGAAAGAACATAGGTGGCAGGGTTAAAAGAAGTCATTTTACTTCAACACTTGTGCAACCCAAAAACACACCTAGCTAGGAATAAACTAAAAGGCCTACATAAATGTGGACATTGCACTATTTGACAATATGCACAGACAGGTAATGTTTTTACCAAGGATGATGCAATCTTTACATTGACCATTTTGTAAGATGTACCACTCCTTTGTAATTTACATCTATTGGTGTGTTTGCCCACTGTTTCATATTGGAACGACCACCTACCCTGCAAACAGAGAATTCAAGAACACATCAGAGCTATTGAAAATGGTAACATTTCCAATGCAATATGTTTCCACTTCCTTCAAACCCATAGTGGTAAACCAGACTGCTTTAAATTTACCATCTTAGACCATGTTGAAAGGCATCCAAGGAGGAAATAGAGCAAATAATCCCAGCTCAAAAAGAAACTAAGTGTATTTTGAATTTCAATACAGTTGTACCAATAGGTTTAAATGAGGATATTGATTTCACACCATATTTGTAATATATGATTACCAGAAAACCAAACTGTTCATTATATGATTTTTAACCACATTTTTTTCTTTTTCTTTCTCATAGGAATAACACCTAACCCATATATCTGAAAATGTTAAGTGTGAGCAACTGAGGAGTATGCCCACAGACCACAAATTTAAGTTCAAACACTTCTTTTGGACTTGGAAGGATATTCTTCTGTCGTCTTTTCTCTCCTTTTTCTGCTGTATGCAAGGGAACTATAAGTCACAGCTTTTGTTGTTTACTGTTGTTCTTATGATATATACTAAATCTAAGCATATTTTTATTTCATTATGTTATATTTAAATATTAGGTCTATGTGACTACTGCTTCCAAGCTACAGGTCCCTATAGTATTTAATTATTTAACCTACTATCTACTCCCCAATGGACCTCTCCATGTAATCTGAATTTAGAATAAGCATAACCTATTTATTTATTAAAATCAGTTTTCTTTTCATGTCAATAATTGATTCAGTACTTGGCATATATTCTGTAGTTACTAGAAATTATTTGTTTTTTATAGATAAATGAAATAATATAGGTCTCACATTGAGTACTGACCTCTTGACCTTCTTTAAGGAAAATAACTTAGCAAATATTTCCTATTAATAATTATGAATTAGTTAATGATTCTCATCATCCTTAATAAACCTTTGAGAAAATATCAAAGAGGCTGTGAACTGTAATATTTTGATTCTGTACTTTTCATATAGATACTCTCTAGCCTTAAATAATGCAATTCAAAGTATATTGCAGATAGGACCTGAATTTAATACTGTTTAGAAACTTATGATGATTGTACTGACATCCTAGCTATGATTTAGTGCAGCAGAAAACGTCTGCAATCATTTTTCACATTATTGCACTGGGTAGCACTTTTCATTGTATGTATCACTTTAAGAGATTTTGTTTAAATAGCTCCAATGGTTTGTCTGAATCTCAGATATGCCCCATTTGAAGACCCACTGAAAGGTTGAGGCACTAGGGGCTACTGGTTCTGGACACAGGCTCCTGGATGACAATTAAAAGCATTTGCTGATTAACTTTACTGCCTGAGTGTCATGCTTTCTTTGTGCTATTTAATGTTGTTATGTTTGCTTGCGCATGTGCAGAAACATATGCCATCATCCGAGTTTTCAGGTGTGGCAGCCCTCCTCCAATTCAGGCAGTGTGTTTGCAGGCGACGCCGGATTCTCAATGCCTGCTGGAGCTGTCTATGACAGCAGTCCAAATGCAGTGGAGTACAATTGAAAGGGGAGCTACGCTTCAGTGAGCAGTGATAAGATATCGTCTGCTCATGCGCTGCCTTCACACACACACACACACACACGCATACTGCATGTCGTCCCCCTACATATTGTGTAGCTGACGGGTGCCCAATCCCCGCCAGCTGTGCTGCGCCTCCCAAAACAGAGTTCCATATGCCATGCTGGGTGCCCTCCCAGTGTGGCTACTCATCATATAGCCAAAGGGATGCCCAATCCTGTCGGCTCCACTGGTCCCCAGAGTACAGGGTGCCACTCTGGAGCCCACCCCAGCGTGGCAACAGATACTATCGCCGACAGGGTACCCAATCCCCCGTCAGCTCTACATCCCCACCCACCAGCCATCCTTGTGCCATCCTGGGAGCCCACCCCAGCATGGCAAACGTCCCGCGTTGTCATTTAAAAAAACAAAAAACTGAAACTGAAAACGGCCTCACTGTCTCTGCCCCCACCGTGCCCACCCACTGTGCACCCCGCCTCCCACACCCGCCTCACCCCATATCACTTACCTACGGACTCCGGGCGTGACATCTTCGTGGACCAGGAACACGTCTGCACTCTTCAAAGCCGACCGTGAACTGAGGAAATGCTGGAAAGCTGTATAATGGGATAGATAGGGTTTTTCAACATTACTGCATATTTCAGGCATTTTTGGAATTTTTGCACCAAATTTTCAATATGGGGTTTTTGGACCCCTTCTCATGAATGATCTCACTGTCATGGTGTTATTAAGACCCAAAGGGTAATTTAGCAGTCTCTGCACAAAATCTCTTCGGGACCGAGTAACAAAATGACAGTGCCAGTGTTCATAAGGTGGGCTCTCAAAGCCTATGTTGAAAATTTTGGTAGAAAAATTCCTAACAATGACTTTTTACGAGCGTATGCTATGCAGTTCCTATGCATTCTCGTAAGTTCGTGAATTTTCAATATTTTCACTCCAGATTTTCAACATTGCTATTTTACCACACCTCCTTATGAGCAGTACAGTTGTCATTTTCACATCTTGCCCAAAACATGTTTCTGCCCATGTAGCGCTAATGGCACAGTCGGTGTGCGAAATCAATGTATGGGACACATTAAGAAAATCACAGTTACACTGTTCATGAGCAGAGGTCTTAAAATGGCTATGTTGAAAATTTGGTCAAAAAGTCCATAAATGACTGTGTTATGAGTGAGCATTGTGCAGTTTCCACGCACCTCGTAAGTTCATGACATTGTAATATTTTCAGTCCAGATTTTCACCAGTGGCATTTTACACAGTTCCTTATGAATAGTACAGCTGTCATTTTTCAGAACATGGCCGAAATGTGTTTTCACACTTTCAGCGCAGAGATGCATGGTCGCTGTGGGAAATCATTGTTCAGGACAGATAAAGAAAATCACAGTGACACTGTTCATGATCTGAGGTCCCAAAATGCCTGTGTTGACAATCTGCTGTAAAATCCCCAAACTAATTACATTCTGGTGTGCGTTGCACAGTTTCTATGCTGCCTTCGTGACTTCACCAGTTTTTTAATATTTTTGCTGCAGATTTGCAACATTGCCATTTTTACACCTCCCCATGAACAGTACAGCTGTTATTTTTCACATCCTGTTTGGGATATGTTTTGCACCTGTGGTGCTAAATGCCATAGTCGCTGTGCATAAGCATCTTTTGGCTAACAAACTGATATTGCCACTGTTCATGAGGTGGGGTCACAAAAACCCATGTTGAAAATTTGGAGTGAAATACCAATGAATGCATGAGGTGTTAGGGCTTCCAACCATACGCCCACCCTGTAGAGAATGACAGGTATCAGGGGTGTGACTTAGGATTCTTGCCTGTAATGCTCATACCATTCCACCCCTGCAGCCAGTAGAGGCATCGAGTATGCCTTGGACTCTTGCCCCTAAAGTTCACCCCATTCTCCTATACCGCACCCATCTCACTGTATGTCCTGATGGAATGGGTGGCATATACCAAAGACCCTACAGACCCGTGATACTTGTCAGTGTCTGCAGGGTAGGGTGGTGAAATGGTGTGGCCATTATGCCTGATGACCCAAAGGCACACCACAGTGCCTGTCACTCTCTGCAGGGTGGTGGTGGGGTTGGCTTCAGTTCAGTACTTCACTATTTCTATTATGCAGCTCTGTAACTTCTACACTACCAATGCCAATGCCAGCAAGCAAACATTCAGCATTGACAAATGCTTGTTTTTATTGATTGTGTAAGTTTTCATTTAAGAGTTAAGGTGCTCTGAATTTTTCATCAGCCTTTGTTACCTCAGTTTGAATTTTTCTGTTTAATTTCTTTTCCTTTTTCTGTCTCCTAAGCCCCACCTGTTCACTGCTTCCTCCCTATCCAACAAGGGATCCGACTTTTCTCCCGATTGTTCAGGGCTGACCCTGAGTCTCCCTCCCCATTTCTTTCACTCTCTCTCCCCCAACTCTCTTTGGTGCCCTCCCACCTATTCTACTATTCCCCATCTCTCCTGTGCCCCTACTGTTTCACTGTCTCCCTCCTGTCTGCCCGTGACCACCATTTAAACTCAACTGTATAATAACATACTCCCTTTTTCTCCTATCAGCAGGAGGCCCCTGACCGGGCACTCCTTCTTCCTCAAGAACCCCCTCCTCTCTCCCACACTTTCCCATTTGCAAGTTATACATCTCTACCACTTGAGTGCACTGTTACTACATCTCTTTATGACTAGGTTAATTGCTGATAATTGCAGTTTCTAGAGATCGGCCATTAGAGGACTACAGTCCTTCCTCTTACTTCTAGGTGTCTCCTCACTTTTCAGACTGGCCACTTAGTGTTAAGTAGGGTGCCAAATGCAGTCTCTCTTTCTATCTCTTGGCTGTTTAATAGGAATTTTCCTTAGTACCCTTGACCTACACACTGTACCAACAAACCCAGATTCACCGAAAACCTGACCCTTATTGAGTCACATACTGTAATTATAAACCCAGATTCACTGACAAACATAAAGTTTTTTGCACAGTACACCTCGACCATGGCACTAATCCTCAGGAAAGTAGAATTTACTTTCTATTCTACTGTCTTCACCCTCCTTCCCTGCACTTGTAAGCCTTTCAGCTCTGGTGCTCTTATATGCTTCTATTGGTCTCCATAGTCCTCTCAATACCTGCCCATCCTTGCATATCTCCACAACTCCAAAGAGGACAGACTTGACTCCTCAGGTTGCTGTTAGGTAACCTCAAGAAACTTCTTCTTTGTCATTGTTATGCATGGGTAATGTTGAACTAAATCTAGGCTCCCTCTTATTTTTACGTCCACCGATCTAGCACTGCTAAAGGGCATGAGCTTTTTACACATAAATGCTTGCAGTTTGTTAAGAAAACTTGATACTATACAATCATGGATTTGCCATACAAAACCTGAAGTACTAGTGGTAACTGAAACTTGGATTTGAAGCTCCACCATGACCATGAATTAAACCTTCTGTCTTAAAATGTATTCCAAGCTGACAGAAAATCCAGAAGGAGGAGCCATGATTTACATCCAAGATAAATTCACAACCTCTCTAATCGACTCAACTACCATACCCAAAGAATTTTAAAGTCTCACAATAAAAGTTCTATTATCTCCGGCTGTGTCACAATACATTATGGGCGTTACATATCTCCCTCAGGGGGCTCAAATCGCTGGGTCATCTAAGCAACTCCCTGGATTCACTGTTATTGGAGAGGATCAGCATGGGTGACTTCAACCTCCACTGGCTCTCCCCTAGTTCTAAACCACTAAAAGACCTTTGTGATGCTTATAGTCTTACCCAGCTTATCTCTTAGGCCACCCGCCCAAATCATAAAAATTCTGCAAATAGTAAGTAACATAGAAACATAGAATTTGACAGCAGATAAGGACCGCTCGCCCACCCAGTCTGCCCAATTCCCTACCTAATGGATAAGCTGCAGATCCTAGTTAACCAGCAGCCTACTTCTTCCTACTGCCACCCTCTAGAATTGCCTTATGACTGTCCCATGCATGCTTGAATTCCACCACTGTTTTGACTCCACAACCTCCTCTGGAAGGCTGTTCCATGCATCCACAACCTCTCTGTGAAAAATACTTCCTAAATTACCTCTGAGCCGCCCCTATCTTCAAATTGTGCCCCTTGTTCTTGCACACCTCTTTTTTGAAAGATGCTACCCTCTTGGACTTTGTTGATTCCCTTGAGGTACTTGAAAGTTTCTATCATGTCCTCCTCTCCTCCTTTCCTCGAGGCTATACATATTAAGCTCCTTAAGTCTCTTCATATGTCTTCCAGTGCAGACCCTGCACCATAGTTGCACTCCTCTGGACAGCTTCCATCCTGTCTATGTCTTTGCAGAGATTGGGTCTCCAGAACTGCAGCAGTACTCAGATGGGGTCTCACCAGCTGTCTGTGCAGAGGGATAATAACTTCCTGTTTTCTACTGATGATGCCTCTCCTGCATCCCAGTATCCCCCAGCCCTCCTTGCTGCCCTCTCACATTGCTTGCCCACCTTTAGGTCATCTGATATGACTACCCCCAGGTCCCTTTCCATTTTGTTGTTGTTAGTATCTCTCCCCATTGTGTACTCTTCCCTGGGTTTTGTTTCCAAGGTGCATTACCTTGCACTGTTGGACCTAATTCTTGTAAATAAGCCCCACTTGATAAACTCATGGTGGTGCTTTTCAGTGGCATAAGTGACCATAGTTCCATAGCCTGTGTGAGGGCTGTTCCTAAACCTATCTTCACCTCTAGATATATATTTAAAGAAGTCATTGTAATTTTGACTGTTATGCCTTCTTCTTAGACCTAAAGAATACCAGATGGCAAGACGTTTGCTTGCTAAGAATTTATCTGAAGCCTACGACCTGTTCCAAAATATAGTCTCAAATGTCATAGATAAACATACCTGTTAGTTAAAATTAGAACTAGGAAAAGCAGTGCCCCTGGTTCACCGACAATCTAAAAGCAGCCCTGCTTAACAGGGATGCCCTATGGAAAAAACATGAAAATCTAAACAGCCAACAGACTGGGCAGCATTCAGAATGGTGAGAAACCAATGCACAAAGCTTATAAGGGCCAAGAAAGCCAAATATTTCAAGTCAGAACTGGACTCCTCATCTAACTGCCTGCTAAGTTCTGGAGAACACTGAAGGAAATTGCAGGGCACAGTCCAACTAACTTTCTCCCCACCAAAATCTCATCTGTTGGTATTACCACTACTACTAAACAGTCTATTTTAGACCTTCAAAACAATCAATTAGCTACAGCTGGGTTAGTTTTCAATACCTCTCCTGCAAATAAATTGCACTCCCAGAACATTGTCCCTGACTCAGCCTGTCCAACCGTAAGCGCTCCTTGCCAGAAGCCAAATTTGCATTCTGCCCTTTCACTTTCAAGCTAGTGGAAGATCTTCTACTGGGCCTTGATGCAAGAAAAATTAGAACTAGGAAAAAGTAGTGGCCCTGGTTCACTGACAATCTAAAAGCAGCCCTTCTTAACAGGGATGCTCTATGGAAAAATGCATGCAAATCTAAACAGCCAACAGATTGGGCAGCATTCAGAATGGTGAGGAACCAATGCACAAAGCTTATAAGGGCTTAGAAATCTGAATACTTCCAGTTAGAACTGGACTCTTCATCTAACTGCCCTGCTAGGTTCTGGAGAACACTGAAGGAAATTGAAGGGCACAGTCCAATTAACTTTCTCCCCACCAAAATCTCATTTGTTGGTATTACCACTACTACTAAACAATCTATTTTAGACCTTCAAAACAATCACTTAGCTACAGCTGGGTTAGCTTTCAATACCTCTCCTGCAAATAAATTGCACTTCCAGACCACTGTCCTGACTCAGCCTGTTCAACCATAAACACCCATGGGCAAGAAGCAAAATTCTCATCTTGCCCTATCACTTTCAAGCAAGTGGAAGATGTTCTACTGAGCCTTGATACAAAAAAGTGTGAGTGCTGATCAGCGTGATACATTCTTCCTAAAACTAGGTTATCATATTCTGACTGCACCCATCACTCATCTTTTCAACATGTCAATTGCTCAAGGTGCTCTCATCGGTGTGGAAACTAGCATATGTAATCCTGCTATTTAAGTCAGGTGATCCGAGTGACCTTAATAACTACAGAGCTACATCTCTCCATCCCATCCTGTCTAAATTACTCTAAAATTGCACAAACGAGTAACCTTGGCACCTACTCATGCACTCGTGAAAGCAATGGACATTGTAAAATGTTTAGTCCTTTATTTTAAAATATTTCAGCAGTGACAATGCGTCTAACACACCACACAGCAAACAGTCTCAACATTTTGTGCAGGTGCACTGTGCTTTATCAAGAGATATACCATTACAACATACGCTAACTTAAATAGTGAATACATAATTAAAAACAGGTGTAAACAACATTAATTAATTATGAACACTCAATTTACTGTCAGATTTGTCATTGTTAAAATGAAACATCTCCACTTGTCATTTTGAATTGGCTCCTTAATACATTTTTAAATATCATTCAACACTTTATTCTGTTCTTTCATTTAACAAATTTATTTTGTGTCTATTATCAATCCAAACACAAATGTAGGGGCAATTCTTATTTTATCATTTATTCCAGGATAACTGGTAGCTCGATATGCCTGGAATCGGGCTGGCAGTCATGCGTGAAGCCACCAGATATGCTAACAGTTTACGATCTCGGCCACGAGGCATACGCACTTGGAATTGGCTCCAGGTCTCTTTTTTGAAATTAACACTTACTAACACAGGATGCCAAACAAGACTGGTGCAAACTACTTTCCTCCCTCTCCTTGACTATGCCGACTTTTTTATAGTCATGGACCCAGCACTGCATTAACCAAGTTGGACACCCTGTATCACAGAGCGCTAAGATTTATTACTGGAGCACTGTACTCTACCCATCATTGCTCCCTCTAGTCCCAGCTTGGTTGGAAGTCACTAATCCAGAAGATTAAAAAATGCAGCTACTTGAACCTATAGAGCACTTACTAACAAGCTTCCTAATCATTTCCAATTGCCTGCTAACTAGTACCCTGGAATTTACTCCCTGAGAAGCCACTCCTACATCTCTCCTGATACCCCTAGAATCAGAATGCGCTTTGGCAGATCTTCTGTGAACCATGCCTTTCCTGTGCTTTGGAATAATCTCCAAAAACCCTGAATCTATAAAATTTAGCAAAATGGCTGCCTTTAAAACTCTGTTTGCAAGTTCTGTTAAAGATACTTGTAACTGCTTTCCTTAACCACCTTCATGACCTGAGCTTTGTATGCTTGCACTCTACCCCAGCTCTCATCTAGTATGACTTGTTGCTGTTACCTCCTTCTCTTCCATGCCATCTACCTCTTCCATCTACCCCCTTAATGGAAGAGGGATGCCTGGATATCGTAGCAGTCACAGAAACATGGTACACAGAGAACCATGACTGGGATGTTAACATACCAGGTACATAACCTACAGGAGAGACAGGCAGGGAGAAAAGGGGAGGAGTAGCTCTCATGTAAAGGAAGGATAAAATCAACTGAAAAAAGAGTAAACAGGAGGAGAGCAGGCACTGTGGGTCACCTTGAGACTGGAAAGGCACCACAATCCGCACAGGGTGGTGTACAGTCCCCATGTTGGGGGAGGGAATGGACAAGGATATGATAGAAGGCATTCTTAGAATGGCAGAGAA
Source organism: Neoceratodus forsteri (assembly GCA_016271365.2). NCBI lineage: Eukaryota > Metazoa > Chordata > Ceratodontiformes > Ceratodontidae > Neoceratodus > Neoceratodus forsteri. The sequence goes on from CM057458.1 coordinate 802,475,218, forward strand.
TGGGAGATACTGTTGATGGGAGACCTGAATATGCCAGATGTTAACTGGAGCACATTTGCTGCAGCCACATCCAAGAGCAGGGCCATTCTTGATGCCCTACAGGTGGCGGGCCTCAGACAGCTAGTTTTGGAACCCACTCATGAGGGAGCAATCTTGACCTTGTACTCTCAAAGGGGCAGTGAGAGGATCTCAGATCTAGAAGTGGGTTGCCATCTGGGAACAAGTGAACATCAAACAGTGTGGTTCATGTTAAACTCAGCTACAGAGTCAAGCCATACAAAAGTGAGGGTACTGGACTTTAGGAGGGCTGACTTTGGCAAGATGGAGAGTGCCTCAGAAAAGCACTAGCAAACAGGCTAGAAGTGTGTAGCAACAATGGAGAATCATCAAACTGCCATCACAGAGGCAACAAACCTTTGTGTGAAGCAAATAAACAAATCAAAATGAAAGAAAAAGCCACTATTGTTCTCAAAAGAGGTGGCTGTGAAAGTAGGAAGAAAAGATAGCATTCGGAAGTATAAGGAAACACAGAAGGAGCAGAACAGAAAGCTGTACCAGTTAAGGCAGAAGGAAGCAGGAGGAAGTCAGAATAGCAAGGGCCCAAACTGAGGAAAGATAGCCAACTCAGTTAAGAAGGGGATAAAACCTTTTATAGGTACATCAGTGAGCAAGAAAGACAAAGGAAGGGATAGTGAGGCTGAATAGAATGAACGGTGGGTGGGCAGAGGGGACAGTGAAAAGCAGAGATACTGAATGAATATTTCTGCTCAGTATTCACAAAGAGGAGGGGAAGTGCCTAATCCAATTAACAGAAGCACTCTTGATAGGGGGTCGATCCCAGTCCTTTCACAGAAGAAAGGGTTCTGCAAGAACTCCTAAAACTGAAGGTGGACAAAGCAATGGGGCCTGATGGAATTCACCACAGAATTCTAAAGAATTAAGGGGAACTAGTGAAACCACTGGCTACTCTTTTAATAAATCATGGAGGATGGTGTGGTACCCGAGGACTGGAGGAAGGTGGATGTGATTCCCTTCACAAAAGTGGGACCAAGACAGAGGCAGGAAACTACAGACCTGTCAGTCTGACCTCTGTGGTAGGGAAAGTGATGGAGTCAGTTCTGAAGGAAAGAATAGTTGAGTACCTAGAGACCAGTTGGGCACAGGACCCAAGGCAGCATGGGTTCACAGCGGGAAGGTCATGCCAGATGAATCTAATAGATTTCTTTGACTGGGTGACCAAAGTAGTAGACCAGGGAGGGGCTGTGGACATGGCCTACCTAGACTTTAGCAAGGTATTTGACACAGTCCCACACAAAACATTAATAGTCAAATTAACCAGTCTAGGGGGTCCCAGGGTGGTAGCCTGGGTAAAACTTTGGCTGGACAACAGGACACAGAAGGTAATTGTAAATGGACTCCACTCTGAAGAAAAGGGGTTACTAGTGGGTACCGCAGGGTTCAGTATTGGGTCCAGTCCTTTTAATGTCTTCATAAGTGACATTGCAGAGGGACTGGAAGGAAAGTATGCCTTTTGCAGATGACACAAAGATCTGCAACAGGGTTGATACACAAGGAGGCATGGAAAGGATGAGAAGGGACTTGGCAAGATTGGAGGAATGGTCAGAAGTATGGCAGCTAGGATTCAATGCAAAGAAGTGCAAAATAATGCACCTGGGAAACCGGAACCCAGGGAAGAATACAATGGGGGAGGTAGTAACAACAACAAAAAGGAAAGGGACCTGGGGTAATCATATCAGATGACCTTAAGGTTAGCAAGCAATGTGAGAAGTCAGTAGGGAGGGCTGGGGGTATACTGGGATGCATAGGAGAGGCATCAGCAGCAGAAAACAGGAAGTTGTTATCCCTCTGTACAGACAGCTGGTGAGACCCCATCTGAGTACTGCGTCCAGTTCTGGAGACCCCATCTCCAAGGACATAGACAGGATAGAGGCAGTCCAGAGGAGAGCAACTAAAATGGTGCAGGGTCTGCAAGAGAAGCCGATGAGGAGAGACTTAGGAGCTTAATATTTATACCCTTGAGGAAAGAAGGAGAGGGGACATGATAGAAACTTTTAAGTACCTCAGTGGAATCAACAAAGTCCAAGAGTGTAGCATCTTCAGAAAAAGAGATGTGCAAGAACAAGGGACACTATTTAAAGATAGAGGGGGTGGTTCAGGGCAATGTGAGGAAGTATTATTTCACAGAGAGGGTAGTGGATGCATGGAACAGCCTTCCTGAGGAGGTTGTGGGGTCTAAAACTGTGGAAGAATTCAAGAATGCATGGGACAGACATAGGCAATTCTTGTGGGGGTAGGAAGAAATAAGCTGTTGGTTAACTAGAATCTGCAGCCTATCCTGTAGGTAGGGAAATGGGCAGACTAGATGGGCCAAGCGGTCCTTATCTGCCGTCAAAGTCTATGTTTCTATGTTTCTTATGCTCTTACTGACCTGCTTCCACCTCTCAACTTAATAGTAATCTTATTTCTAGCTTAGGTGTACTATATGTCACTGTTATATTGTGCTCTGTAAATTTTATATGATTCTATCATGTGCTGTAATGCATTGCTGACTTATGTTCTCCTTGGCCCAGGTCCACCTTGTAAATGAGTTCTCTCAATGGTGATCCACCTAGTAAAATAAAGATTGATATATTGATTGATTGTTGTAGCTACTTGTGACAGGTGCTGTTGTTTGTGGTGTTGTGACCAAGTCTGCAAAACCCTCCAAGACCCCAAGACCCAGTGTGAGCTATAGAAATAGTATTCATTGCTGACCTCAAGGTATACCCCTGTCATCTGTGACACACCACTTCACCTCAAACTTATTACCACGTTCTCCTCGCAGCACCATGGATTTTACAATATTTTTATAGTGTGATATGTTTTTATTCAAAGACTGCAAGAATAAATGTTGCAAATAAATGCATTGATTTTTATGTGTGACAGGATTTAAGTGGAAATAAATATTTTATTTCAATCATTAGTGGGTCTCCAATGTTTATTTCCACTTTAGGCTGATCACAAAGGAACTCTAAACCAGTTGTAGAACAGGCTTGCACAGTGCCTGATGACATTGCAATGGCATCTGCTGCAGTTAATAACAGAGCAGTGAAATCAAAAGAATGTAAAATCTGCATTGAAAGAACCAATCATGACAGAATGGCACAGTCATTGTACAAATAATATATGCCATAGGCTGACTAAATATATGAAATTCATTTTTATCTGCAGGGTTTGACTTGTACAGATCTCACTCATGGCTGTGACACTCATGAATTCATAGAGGTTAAAACCTGCAGATAAAAATAAATGTGATATTTTAGTCAGCCCATGGCATATCCCATAAATATCATTTATCGCTTTCAATGTTCTTAGGTTAGGTGTGTTTTGTATTTTGCAATAAATAGTATTATGATGATAGAAATGCATAGAAAAATTTGTTTTTATTAATTTTCTGTATTTTTAAATATCATTTTTTTATTTTTATTTTACTCTTTGGTAACCAGGTAAGGCCCACTAGGCACAAGTGCCTGTTCCAGGGGCGACCTGGGAGCACTGAGCGGTTAAGTGGTGCTCGAGTCACACAGTATGCAAGTGGAGGTTGTGAGAATCAAACTGAGGTCTGGTCTGCTGGATGTATCAAGCTTGTTCGCACCTCGTTCCTCTAACCTCTAGGCTATACTGCCAGCCACGTAATTTAATGGCATTACGCCAGGGACCAATATTCAAAAGTTTGCCCAGCCACAAAACCTGGTTTGTGCATACAAATTGAGCTTTGCATTGATTTCCTATATTCAAAAGCCCAGTTTGCTTGCACATACAGGGTCTGCATGCAGGCGAACTCGGGTGGAGGTACAATGCAAATGGAGGTGGCAGGAACCTGAATATCCACGTAGTCCAATATTCTGAGTATTTGCACCATGAAAAGGCAATTTGTGTGGTCATCTTGTGTGGTGCAAATACTGCCAAAGGAGACCATAACTTACTCCTGTGCAACCCTAGCAGTAGGCGGAGAAAGTGCAGCACAACCCTGTGCCAGTCCCAATCCAGTGCATTACACAAAACAGAGTTCCTGGTGTCCAGTGGTCCTCTCACTACCCAGTCCCTTGACTGGCAAATGACAACATATTCACTGGTGGTCAGTGGTCCTTTATCCCAACCACACCCACACCTGATGGTCAATACATCATTCCCTGTTGTCTAGTGATCCCTCCCACCACCTACACCCAATATATCATTCCCTGCAGTAAAGTGGTCCCCCACATGATGCCCTGCCTGAGTACTAAAAGAATATTTTCCCTTGTGTCCAGTGGTCACTCCCCAACTCCGATCCCCTTCCTGCATTACTGGTGACATTAGTGAATATAATGTCCCCAAACAACACAGCCTAGCTCAACTACCAATCCCCTGACCCCTCCCGAGCCCATTCCCAGTTGGTGTCTAATTGTTCCTCCTCCCATGGCACAAACAACCCACTGCCCTGGTGTCCCTTACCTGACCATGAGTGTCACGGTGCAGCAAAGGTGAGCAACACAGCCTCCACACATCACCTCAGCTGCCTGCTGTTCGATGAAGCAGGGAGCATGCTGCTTACAAGTAGCACACACTCTGCTTCTGTCAGATGGCAAGCTGCCAAAGTGGTGTGTGGAGGCTGTGTCACGCCATTGCACTACCGCAGCACCAACAGTCAGGTAATGGGGACCATGGGTGGGTTGTCGGTGCCATGGGAGGGACGGCCACTAGACAATTAACAGAGAATGAGATGATGGGTTCAGGGGACCAATAGTTGGGACCAGAACTGTGTTGTTTGGGATTTATTATGAAAGACTGACAGGCAGTTGACAGACAGTCATAATCCCGACACTGCAAACCTAACAGGAAAATCCCAACAGTGGTGGCATATGAGTCTTTCATGTTTTGGGGCTTCACCCACTGCACTCCTCTTAATTATTATAATAAACTCCACTGCATGCAAAATATCACTGTCAGGGTTTTCAGTGTTGGGCTTGTGGCATTAGGATTTCAAGTGTTGGGCAACCAAGTTTCAGTCTTTCAAAATATTCCCTTAGTTTGGGGCACTACTTGCACCAATATTGTTGATATGAGAATGGAATCAGACAGGGAGAGACCACTCAAACCAGGGACAATAATCTTTAGTATGCAGGCAGGGCATCAGGTGGGGGAACCACTAGGCATCAGGGACTGAACTAGTGACCATCAGGCATGGATGCGGGTGGGGAGAGACCACTTGACACCAGGGAATATGTTGGCAATCACTGGGTATGGGTGTGGATGAAGGGAGGGATGACTAGACACCAGGGAATATGTTGGCATTTACTGAGCAAGGGATTGAGTGGGGAAGGGACCACTGGACACCAGAGAGGGGTTGTGTTAGTATGGGACAGGGGCTTGGGGAAGGGGACACTGGACACCAGGGAGTTGTTTTGAAATGACAGGGATGGCATCAGAGGGTGGGAGGGACCACTATCACCAGGGAATTGTATAGGACAAATGGGTGTGGCATCAGAGGAGAGGGCACCACTAACACCAGGAAATTCTGTATATTTTGGGGTGTGAGATTGGAGAAGGGAACCACTAGTAACAGGGCTAGCTACTCCCTGAGTCCAGACAATTGGGGAGGTGCAGCACAAACATGCCTGGCTACCCATGTAAATGAGCCCATAATTGGCATGCAAATGGCCCTTGAACCTTGCAAGCCCAATTAGCCCTTTTGCATTGAACCATTTGAATATAGCACATTGCGCCCAGTCCTCTCCATTGTTGTGCCGTACTTCAGGAGCCGTGTCAGAGCAGCACTCAGTGGCTTAGCAACCGGCTGACAAGGCCCTATATTCAGTTAAAAGGTGCCACTGTGCTGTTCTACTCAATATAGCATCTTCAGGCACCTGGACAATCTCAAGACAGAGGGCAAATTTTGCACTCCACTTTGCGTGATTTTGAATATTGTGCCCCATGGTTTGAGAAATGAAAGTTGAATGTTTTGAAAAGAATGAGTCGACATTTTATTTTAATGTAATGTTATTATTTATTTTTTAATTACATACCAGGAACTATCATTGTGTTACAGGATAAGATGGGAGGAGCTGCACAGCTGCATGCTATTCAGTTGAGGAGAAACTGAAGGAGCAGGACGCCTACAAACTTATCTTTTACTTTGAACAGGCATGCCACCATTGTCTGTGTGATTATGAATTTATGTTACTCGAGTAAGTGAAGTGAAGGAGAGTCAGCGGTAGTGACTTCATAAAAATAACATCTTCCCAGGCCAATTTGTCCTGATGAAACATACAGTTGTGAACGCTTTTGTACTTTTGTTTTGCTCCTGATGCAGAAGTCTGGGCAGTGGCAGAGTCCGCATCCGAGGCAGAATGCTCAGGCAGCCCTGCAGAGGGCTGGGAACCTCAAGACTCAAGCTGGAAAAGAGTACACTTTTGTAGAAAAAGTGTTTTAGTTCCTCTATCCAGCAAAGTGTTCCTTATTATACTTTACTGTCACAGCAGAGGCAATATGTTAAGATATATAAAGACATTGAAGGATATGTTTTAATATGTGGTATTTTAGAGAAGTTTATTTTACTATATTTATGAATGCCTGATACTTTCGATTGTTATAAACATTCATGATTGTCATACCTGTGGTGGAGTGCTCCCTTGTAGAATTGTGGATATCACAAAGACAAGCCCTCTTGTCTATCTCCCCTTCTTAAACAGTCTTCTGCAGTAGCATTTTCTATTTTCTTGTCTATCTTGACAATATCCTTTTCTACTATGAGGGTGGCCTCCCCATAGTATCTCATACTACTCTTCCCCACTAGTTCTTTTTCTTTTCCATCCTTGGTGATATTTTTGAAGAGTCAGTGTATGCCTCCAACCTGTACAATAGCCCTTGTTTCAGAGACTGAAATACATCCTATAGGTGAACTGTTACTGTACAGGGTATTGAATTCCCATAAATAAGGGGAACAATTGAAAGTAATGTGAGAAGGAGCTTGTCTGCTCCATAGATATGACACCGGACATACAGGGACACCAGGGCAGTAGGAAAGGTCCGAGTTGCCATACGGAAGAGTGGCACCATTACAAAGAAAATATGGTACACAGTATGTGTTCGAATACAAAAGTACCAATTTGAAAAATAAGCTGGTGCCCTCTACTCCAGTTGGAGCATAATGAAAAGAGTTTTTTTCTTCTTTGTTGGATGTTTTGTTAAACCGTTTTATGCAGTAACTTTAGTCCCAAAGAAGTAGGTAGGTTAAACTAACGTATAGACAGTCAGCACAATTCAGCTTTGACTTGGGTGAATTACAAACTGTTCGAAAAGAACTCCTACCTGGTACTGGTAGAGAGGCATATACCACCTCCACAACTCCTCGCTTCTCTGTTCTGCCATAAGTCCGCAGCGGGTAGTAGGAGAGTGAGGAGTATAAACAAAGCATAATCGAATGCAAGCTGCCTTCCACCATTTGCATTGGAGCAACAAAAGAGCTCTGATGGTGGTGCTGTTGTCAAGGTGTGGTGCTTGGCTTCCAGTGTTAAACTGGGACCAGTGCTGTGCATCATAAGCCTCTCTCTGTATCACAACCTTGGAGAATACAAGAAAAGGGACCTTAAGGAAAAGTATTATATAAAGATGTTTGGGAGACATAGGAGGCAAAATAGCCCATATACCTGTAGGAAAATGGTATAAAGGCCCAAATGAAATAATAAGCCATTGGCTGCCAAATTGCAGCTGAAAGAACTCTCTACTGTCACAATATATGTGATATGTACTGCCATCACTATATCTGATGGCAAGTGCTGCATGCCTATTACTCAAGAGCCACTGGAAATCTGGAGAGGCAAGCCTCTCTGTTTACTGCTCATCAGGCTTGCACTATAAAACCTTACACTTCTATTAGAGGAGAGAAAGCTGATTCTGCTTTTAATGCATCATGCTTACTATGAAACTTTGTTAGGAAGGAAAATTATTTATTTATTTGAAATTTTCACCAGGAAAGGCATACTGTGCTGCAATAGCTCATTTTTTTCAGATGCATCCTGGGGAGAAAGGGAAAAGGAGATACAATATAGAACACAAATACAAAATAAAAATAAACAAAATGCAAAGTCTGAACATAAAACTATACATTTAGGCTATACCAAACATTTTGAGTAACAGGCATGCAGCACTTGCCATCAGAAATGGTCCTATACATATATCCATTTTACATACTGTGTACACATACATATGTATTTATTCATATACACACACACATTTAATACTCATTTCATAAACATATGCATACATGCAAAACACTTCAACACAGATACATTTTGCTGTTACAACACTTGGAGGTTGAAGGTGAGAACTTTGTAGAACAGGGGAGGTGGGTGTCGGCAGGGTTGAGAGTCAGGATTAGCCTTCATCCCTCGGGATGCACACCATGCAGAGGGATTGGCAGGGTAAAAAAAGGTGGAAGGAGGGAGGCAAGCCTTACCCACAGGAGCAGAACCCCAAGGGCATGAACACTAGTCGATGTAGTGTAAACCCAGCTAGTGCTAGGGGCATGACTAGGGAGGTTAGAGGACAAAGCAGTGTAAAATAGAACAGAAGAAAGTGCAGAGGGAATAATGAAGGTGAGAAGTAGGGCATTATAGGAAAGCAATTAAATTTAACGTAGTGTCTTTCATACACACAAAGGGCCCAGTTCTAAAGAGGTATGCTCCGGCGTAACAGCACTTGCACCAAAAGAATGGTGCAAGTAACAATTTAAGCCAGGAGTTGTGACTTATGGGATTCTAATGTGGTTTTGTGACATGCAGCAGGCCACTTGCTTTAAAGAGCAGTTACGCCAGCAGTTGTGCCATAAACCACCTGTGACATGGCGGTAGGGGTTTATGGCAGCAGTTGCACCCTATTCAAGTAGAGCAGCAACAAAGTCCCCAATGTCAGGATTCTACAAGAAACCCAGGAGGATAATCGGCAACGTAAGTTATACCAGCATTTAGTTGGCATAACTGTACATATGCCCTCCAGGGTTTCTGTAGATCCACTGCACACACTCCACAATGTGCCTCCCATGTCCAAACCACCCCTGTCATCGTCCCACAGGCAGCCCACAACCCCCAGCCCCGATCCCCATAGCAGAGGTGCCTAACTGGGTATCTCACACCCCAGTCCTCAGAGCCCCAAACCAAAAATGCTCTGCAGGGCAGCCCACACACATCATGCCCCAAACCCACACCACTATCAGCCCACAGGGTAGCTGCGTTCCCCCACAATCCAGTCCCGGCCTGAAGTTATGCTGAAAATGGATAATTATTAAACCCTCGGATTTCTGGTGAGTCTACAGGTCTTTACCCAAATCACCCAGCAGTGCCAGTCCACCCGCATCCCACCACCCATTCCCAGCTGGCGACTGGCTAAGCCACCTCTCATCTCCACGGCCAGTTATCACTGAGCACCACATGAGCACTTACTGTAAGTGCACCAGAAATCAAATGAATACTCATTCATTTCTAAGCACGCCTCATACAGTAAGCATATGTGGTGCCCAGCTGGCAGCTGGCCATGGAGGTGAGAGGTGGCTGTGCCAGTCCCCGGCCAGGGATGGGTGGGGGATGTGGGTGGACTGGCACTGCTGGGTGGAGCAGCTGGGGGCCACTAGACTACCAGGGATTTCAAGGGGTTTTAATAATTATCCATTTGTGGCACTGAATCTGGGTCAGGGAATGGATTGGGGTAACAGCTGCCCTGTGGGAATTTGGGGGCACTTACATTTGCTGGGGCTGCAACTTGTGACATGCCCTTGGGTGCTCCTTAGGTTGGCGTACCTGTCCGCATGTTGCAAATCATGGACTTAGTTCTCGAAACCCTGCACCTTCTAGAATAGGGCACAGGGTCCATGTCACAATGGTGTTTGGCACAAGTCACCTTGGCAACTTGCACCAAGCTTCTAGAATAGGGCCCAATATTCCAAAGTGATTTACAATCACAGGTTCACCACAATATATCCCAGGGACACTGCCTTAGGGTAGCTGGTCCATTCCACTGGGGTGTCAAACAGACGAGGCATACTGATGAGTCCTGGTAGGACGAAACACGGTCTATGTCTTCTGTTAGCACCCTTTGCAAACTGTGTGAGAGGCCTTCGGCACCATGCAATTCTGCTTAAAGTTGGACCAGCATAACATTCTGTGGTGATTTGCATATGCAGCCCATGATGCTTTGCATTGTGGAGGCATGTATGATTTTGTATTTCTTGAAACTTGGCTTCCCAGCCAAATGCCCTTTGGTAACCCTGCCTCAGTGTTTACGCATAGAGGTTCTTTTGTCTTTAAATAGTTTTTATTTTAATGGGTTCACCACAATATATCCCAGGCACACTGCCTTAGGTGTAGCTGGTCCATTCCACTGGGGTGTCAAACAGACGAGGCATACTGATGAGTCCTGGTAGGATGAACACATGTCTATGTCTTCTGTTAGCACCCTTTGCAAACTGTGTGAGAGGCCTTTCAGTACCATGAAATTCTGCTTAAAGTTGGACCAGCATAACATTCTGTGGTGATTTGCATATGCAGGCCATGATGCTTTGCATTGGGGGCATGTATGATTTTGTATTTTCTTACAATCACAGACACATAAGAGAATGTTGCTGCCATTTCACATGCACTGGAAGATTAAAACAGTGACAATCATATGCTTAAAGACAGAGATAGGAAAGATGTGAAGAAAAGTTAATTTTCTAATGGTCCTCTGGAACTCTGGCAAGATCAAAATCTACACCAGGAAGTAGTGGGAGCCAGCACAGTGGAGAGATTCAGACATTCATGGGATAGGCACAAGGGATCCCAGGGTTGGGTAGTAAGGGATAAAGCCAATGACAAAGTAGGGTTAGTGACCACTGATGTAGGCAGGGAATAAGGGTAGACTGGGTGGGGCCTAGTGGTCCTTATCTGCCATCAAATACTAGGTTACTACATCACCATGTTACCTCAGATCAGTGCCTTCCATAACTTAAGTGATCTCTCTAAGATCCCCACACTTGTCACCAACACACTGGGGAGGGGGGCTGAACCAAGACGGTAGTACTATGTTACAGAACTTATCTGTAAAGCACAAGAATTTCACAATGCATCAATGAACCACCAGCTTTTTCCACCTACTTGTCTAGTAATATAATGAATAAGAAACTCCAGAATAAAATGAAATGCAAAAATACTCAAAGTGCCCACAGGCTAATTAAACAATTTTACTTTTCTATTTCACTTTATTGTTTGTAACTTTACAACTTCCACTAACATACTGTCATTCTTGGGGTGCTGTGCAAATCAAAAAACACATTATCATAGTCAAGTGCTCATTGGAGATGCACTCACAAAAATGCACACATGCGCATGCAAGAGCACACACACACACACATATCAACATTTTTCCCAGATGCACAAATTCCAAGATGAAAACATGTGGAGGAGAGGACAGGACAGGACATGCACCCCTAGCAAGCCCCACATCCCCACCAAAACACAAGCCAAAAATATGTGCTTGCACCCTCCATAAAGAAAGATGCCCCACATTTCAGTCAACAGTATGTAGTAAGCCCAATGACACTAATAGATTCATAACATTGTATTTTATCTAAAAATACACTACAAATCAGACAAAAGCTGGCTGCCTTTACTTACACTGAAAAGCATCCAAGTCAGTAAATTTTAAACATTTTCAGCTGAAATAAGTACTTTGTGGTGATGGTATTGTTACAACAGCTTCCATCAAATCACTGTCAGATAGATGACCCATCAAATTTTCAGAATCACTCCAGCTGGTCATAATGATATTAATGAAGTTCTCAAAATGTTTGTGCACCTCTGATCTTTTGGCTAACTGAATGAGCCTATGCTGTATGAACTCATGCTATGTGACTATCACATGGGATGAGCACATGCTTTACATAGAAGAAAGGCCTGATTATTCAATAGCTGCTATGCTGTCTTATGATATATAGAATGAGTAGCATGTGATTTTCTTAGACTGTAATGTTGGGCAGGGCATTTTTTAGATTTTCAAGGAGTGTAAAAGAGTTCAGAAAGCAATTGAACAGGTTTTCATTTTTAAATTGGTACTGCAGCATATGTTTTGTTGCTTTCTGAGATTAGATCCTCTTGAACACTTTCACCATTACCATAAGTATATATTTAATACAAATATGTGCTTTAGATAACCAGGTATCTTGTAAATTATCTTTTCAAAGGAGATAGAAAATATATTTAGTTTCTGACATCAAAATACCAGAATTTGATGCATTCTGTTTTAAGCTTAAAAGAAAAAGGTATGTAGAGAGTATATCTGTTTTAATCAGACCTTAGGATTTGAAGAATTTACTTAGACTACGAAGCCTTGTAAAATCAGCTTCAGCACTGGACACATGCACACACACACACACACACACACACACACACAGACATGGTTTCTGACTCTGCTTCTTAAGTTAGAACTCATTTTCTTTTCTCATTAAAAATAAACTTCTGCTTATCATAAATATTTAAAATGTATTATTTTAACAGAAATCTTTTACATAGCAACGATAAAATGTTCTTACAGGAAACACATGGAGGTTAAAACCCTCTTAATATGTTTCACCTGTAACAGTAGTATATATTTAATAGAAACATGTGCTTTGGATAAGCAGTGATCTTGCAAATGATCTTTTCAAAGGAAATAGAAAAATATATCTGGTTTCTGATCTCAAAATACCAGAATACTGTTACATTATTTTTAGCTTGAAAAAAGCAATGTAGTGTGTTTTTAAATCAGACTTTAGCATTTGAAGCAGTCTACTTAGACTAGGAACCCTTGAAAAATTAGTTTCAATACTAGACACACACACACACACACACACACACACACACACACACACACACACGGCAGCTGCAAACTAGGGGCATTGACTGCACACTTGAGCAGACTTAGATAGACCAGGTGGTCTGTTTCTGCTGGCACATTCTTATGTTCGTATGTTCATACACTCAGTTGTTCTGTCTGCATTTAAAGTTAGAATTCAAGGTCTTTTCTCATAAAAAATAAATCTCTGTTTTTTCATAAATACTTATAATGCATTGTATTAAAAGAACTTTCTTACACAGAAAAGATAGATGTTCTTACAGTCCTCTGAGCTTCAAAGCGCATTTCACAAAAAAAATGCCCCGAGTAAAAGGCACCTGCAGTTATCCCAAAGACAGACAAAGGGGAGGCTGAGGGAGTGCAAGGTAGGTGATAGTGGGGCACGGTGAGAGGAGGAGAGACTCAGGTTCACGCTAGGTAATGGGGTGCAAGGCAGGTGATGTGGGCAAGGAGAAAGGAGGGAAGAGACTTGGGTTTGAGGAGGTGATGGTGGGACAAGGTGGGAGGAGGGGAGAGGCTCAGGTCTGAGCTAGGTCTCTGCTTTTTTATATAAATATTTAAATGCATTATATTAAAGGTACTTTCTACACAGTGGAGATAAATGTTCTTACAGTCCTCTGAGCTTCAAAGCACATTTCACAAAAAAAAATCTGGTAGAAGCACCCTGTAGTTATCTCACAGACTGATGGGGGAGGTTGAGAGACTGCATGGTAGGTGATGGGTGCAAGGTAGGTGATGGCGGGGCACAGAGAGAGGAGGGAGTGATTCGGGTTTGAGGCAGGTGATAGGGTGCAAGTTAGGGTGATGGTGTGCAAGGAGATAGGAGAGAGAGACTCAGGTTTGAGCTAGGAGATTGGGTGCAAGGTAGGTGATGGTGGGACAAGATGGGAGGAGGGAGACTTGGGTTGAGCTAGGTCTCTACTTTTCATAAGCATGTAAATGTATTGTATTAAAAGAAATTTCTTACATAATAAAGATTAAATGTTCTTACAGCACACTGTCCTCTGAGCTTCAAAGCACATTTCACAAAGAAAACTCCTGAGTAAAAGGCACCCTGCAGTTATCCCACAGACAGACAAAAGGGAAGTCAAGGTAGATGATGGTGGGGCAAGGAGAGAGGAGGAGAGACTCAGGATCGAGGAAGGTGATGGGTGCAAGGTAGGTGATGGGTGCAAGGTAGATGATGGTGCAGCACACCTAGATGACATTGTTGTTTTAGTCCAACATGGAATACCCACTTGGCACACTTAAAAGTCATTATTACTTCTATCAATCAGGCTGGAATGACAATAAATCCAACTATGTGTGCTCTGGTGATGCAGAATACCAGATACTTAGGATCTATACCGGGAATATATGATCAAACCAGAGATTAATAAAGTTGAGGCAGTAGCCCAATGTCCAGCCCCAGACAACAAGAAACATGTCAGATCATTTCTAGATCTAGCAGGATATTATAGCTGATTCATAGCTAGTGTGGAATTCAACAACACAGACACATGTTTTAAGATTTTAAAACACACTTTGGTTCAGTGAGAATTTTATTTTCTTCAAATTCTTACCTCAGAATCAGAAAATAAAATAAGTTGAAAATAAGAAATCAAAATAGATTTGCTCTAACTGAGCATTAGCACTGCTCTGCCCTATCAGTGCTGCCACAGAGTAGATAATCCAAAACTTCAAACAGTCTCTCCACTATCTTCTGTGCTACTTAATTCTGCAGAACTTGCTTCCCTACTGCTTACCTAGGCTCATCTGATAAACTGAGCACCAGAGGTGCTAATATAGAGACCATCCTCTGACCTCACAGAGTCAGCTAATCCACCCATTGTGTTTAACACACAAAAACTATTCTAGTACAAGCAAGTGGGGAATCAGCTAGACCAAACTATACAAAAAATGTATTATCAACCTATAATGCTACATTTAGTGCATTTGTCCCATTGTAGCCAATATTCCAGCAACAAAAACCCTATGGGAACTTGAGGGTCTTAACTTCACCCCAGGATAGTATTATGGACTGTCCATGTCCCTATAAATAAGATTCTTATTGGATCTGCTGCCTCCTAAGGCATATACCAAAAAGTATAATCAGGTAAGGACTCGGGGTTAACCTTCTCTTAATAGGTATTTTACTTCTGTAAAGCAAAAGCAGTGTTTTAATATTTGGAAACATGTTTGTTTGTTTCTTACTCTACTGTCATTAAATGATGGCAGTAGCACATATATTGTGACAGTAGAGAGTTCTGTCAGCTGTGGTTTGGCAGCCAACGGCTTAGTATTTCATTCGGGCCTTTATACCATTTTCCTACAGGTATATGTGCTATTTTGTCTCCCTGTGTCTCCCAAACATCTTTAATACAGGACTTTTCCTTAAGGCCCCTTTTCTTATATTCTCAAGGTTATGATACAGGGAGATGCTTATGATGCATATCACTGGTCCCAGTTTAACACTGGGAGCCAAAGTACAGCACCTTACACAACAGAGTCACTGTATGAGCTCTTTTGCTGCTCCGATGCAAAGGGTGGAACACAGCTTGCATTCTGTTATGCTTTTTGTTTATTCTCCTCTGCCTCCTGCTATGCACATGAGGACTTATGACAGAACAGAGAAGCGAGGAGTTGTGGAGGTGGTATATGCCTCTACCAGGACCAGGTAGGAGTTCTTTTCAAACAGTCTGTAATTCAGCAAAGTCAACGCTAAATTGTGCTGACTGTCAATAGGTTAGTTTAACCTGCCTACTTCTTTGGGACTAAAGTTACCGCATAAACGGTTTAACAAAACAACAATCAAAAGAAAGAAAAAAAACTTTTTTTAATTATGCTCCAACTGGAGTAGATGGGGCACCAGCTTATTTTTCATATTGGGTACTCTTTTGCCCAATTTGTACACTATGCATCCACCATACTTTTTTTTGCAATTGTACCACTCTCTCCTGTATGGCAATTTGGAGCTTTCCTACTGCCCCAGGCATCCCTGTAGGTCTGGTGTCATATCTATGCAGCGGACAAGCTTCTTCTCATTAGTTTTCAATTGTTTCCCTTATTTTGGGAATTCAGTACCATGTACAATAACAGTTCACCTATAAGATTTGTTTCTGCCTCTGAAACAAGGGTATTGTACAGGTTGGAGGCATACCACTGATTCTACAAAAATATTACCAAGGATGGAAAAAGAAAAGAACTAGTGGGGAAGAGTAGTCTGATATACTACTGGGAAAGGCCACCCCTTATAGTAGAAAAGGGAAATAGTTAAGGTAGACAAGAAAATAGAATATGCTACTGCAGTAGACTGTTAAAGAAGGGGAGACAGAAAAGAGGATTGTCTGTGATATGCACAATTCTACTGGGGGCACTCTGCCACAATGTGCTGGGATGGTATATGATTGTTAAGGGATTATTTGCCAGTTTTCTAAATAGACCCTTTTGGCAGCACAGAGTGCAGTATACTGATTACATATCTGTGGTATTCATAGTATTTATTGTATCCTGTTACAGAGTTGGGAAGCATCTGGGGATTTGTAATATACAGAACCCTTTTAGTATGCCAGTATAAGGGATAGTGGACCCAATTAAATATCTCAAGTTTACTAAGTGACTAAAGTGGCTGCAGTTCCCTTACAATCACTTGTTGGTATGCTAAGGTAATTGCAGCAAGCACTTCCATGCAAGAGCTAAGCACAAGCCAAGCAAAGGATAAAGAGCCATTTTATTGGTTAAAGTGATTATATAATCTGCACTAATTAAGATGGTCCATAATAACAGCACCTGATGTAAATTAGAGCACCGGCTTAAGCTGAATAAGGCTGAGGTGTGGTAAAGGTTCAAATGAAGCAGTCAGGTAAACAGAGTGAGCGTGAGGATGAAAGCAGGCATTTTTTTGTGTTACATTTGATCTACAGTCAGCTAGCTAGCTTCCTTACCTCTCATCTCTTAACTTTTACCTGATTTAGCATGACATATTAGCCAAACATGAAACAAAAGCATTAAGGAGTTGTAAATCACTACGCTAAAGGCTGGTAAAGCCTGAAACAAGAACAGCAGTATTTATTGCCACTGAATCCTTCATCAATATTTCTGTGGTGTTATCTCCGGTGTTAGCCTCAGTTTTGCCAGCACATACAATTAAAAGTCAGAAGTCATGGTCACAAACTGGCTGTTCTTTGATTTGGCTTACTATTTATATATATATATATATATATATATATATATATATATATATGTATTCATTCAATATCAGATTGCATTTCAGAGTCATAGAGTATAGGAACCAAGGATTTAGGATTAAATTATAAAGCCCAGAAAATTGAAGTTATTTAATATTTTAAATTGGAACTCGGAGTTAAATTAATAGTTAACCAATTAGTTCTATTTCTGTTACTAATTGCATCCCCCCATTATTACTGGATTGTATCTTAGTATTTTTGTACCTTTAGTGATGCTTAGAGGGACGAGGTTCAGGAGACCCAGGAGTATTTACAGTCCCATAGAATGAACTAGAACAGCACATCAACTCCATTCTGTTGAATACAACCAGAAACAGGCTGAGTTATTTGGAGTTGGCTATGATTTTCCAGTACACTCATCATGGGGTAAAAGGCACTTCTGCAAAGAACTGAGACATACTAGCACCAAAGGAAGCTCAAATGGAAATCTGAAGCCAGAAGCAAAAAGAACCATGTTTGCCAGAAAAAGTTTGAAGATTTAAGACTGTCCAGTCATAAGCTGAACATAAGCTGCAAGCACCTTAAAAGAGAATGGTGACATATACACAGATTTTTAAGTAACAGTACAGGCTGCCTTATTTTCTTGGATAGAACCAGTCAAATTGTGCCATCACAAAGGACTATAGGAGTTTTCTAAAGTATACAATATTAATGTATTTACAGCATATTACAGTACCACAGTATTACAGTACTGCTTTGTGTAACAAATTCCTGATTTCCAGCATATTATTGGTGCTATTACTATATCTCAAGTTATTTAGAGCATTTAGTAACAGCAGTACATCAGAAAATGCCTGCAGTTACAAGAAGTGGCAGAAATGGGGACAATGATGTCAAAAATAAGGTGGGGAGGGTAAAGGGAAAGGAAAAGGCCCTTTCTTTAAAACATTTGACTCTAAAAGCCATAAGTAAAATTTAGAAGGACACGATGAGAAGGAAGATTAATAGTAACAAAAGTATCAGGAAAAAAGTAATCTGTAAAAATATAGGGTCAATGAATACCTCAACACCAAACTGTGATATTATAAAATCATGTTAAAAATATTTATGACAAGGAAGGAAAGACTGTGAACACACTAGAAACCAGCTCATCTCAAAACATAGGGTCAATAAACATCGTAGCTTCTAATTGTGATTCAACAAAATTAGCGGCACTCTTTCAAATACTAGTGTACTAAAAGAGGAGTTCCTCAGGGTCGATACTAGGGCCTCTTTTCTTTTCTATATTAATTAATAGCATTCCTGAGAAACTGGCTAAAACCCATAAACTATTATATGCTGATAACATCATCATATACGCAAGTTACAGCTCTATTGACATTATTGCTCAGAACCTGAATAGTGATTTTCTAGAATTAGAAATTTGGCTAATAAAATCTAAGCTACTTTTAAATAATACAAAACAAAGATATGTTATTCAGTTCAAAAGAAAGATTAGAAAAGTCAGGAAGTCTTGTTGTGTTTGATGGAAAGGAACAAGGTTAGAACAGGTAAAATAATTTAAATATTTAGGCATAAATCTGGATACTCAACTAACATTCATAACTCTTATAGAAAACATAACAAGGAAAGTTAACCAAAAATTGGGGTACTGTTCAGATTTCAGAATTATCTGACATTACAAGCTAGGATTGCAATAGCACAAAGTATATTGTTGTCTCAACTGAATTATAATTCTTTTTTGTTCACATCCCTATCTAATCAAGCTATGCTAAATCTAACAACAACTTTTAACAGCATTTGCAGATTTGTTTACAAACAACTGCACAATACTCATCACTGTAAATTGTACGTAAATCACTGCTTTCCACCTAATTTGACATTTACTCCCTATGCTGTGTAACTGATAATGTCTTAAATCAACATGATAACTCCCTCTCTACCCACTGTTAAAAACTAGAATTACAAATTAAGACCTTAGATCAACGCCAGTCTATTAATAAGTAAAACAAAACTAAAATGGGTGACTGAGCTTTTCTATTTAAGCTCCTAAACATTGAATTCCTTCCTCCTGAATTACAATCAGGCATAAGTCATGAACTTTTTAAAAGCAAGATAAAAGCTATCTTTTAACCAATTGTAATGTTCTTGCCTTTTTATTAATCTTTTGCTTAAATATAGTGTAATGGCATGGTGTCAACTGTACTGAATTATGTTTGTGAACTTAATGTATACTGTTTGGTGTTATTATTAATGTCATATGTTTGTGAATGAAACTGCACAAATTTTACATCTTGACTGTACATTGTAATGGTCTTGGGTCACCTACAAAAATGGGCCTTTGGCCATATGTTTACCAATAAACAAAAGATGAATAAATAAATAAATAAATAAATAAAAACACTTATGATAAAGAAGGGGAGATTGTAAACACAGTAGAAATAATCTCATCCCAAAATGGAATGGCAATACCAGACATAGAACCTGAAAGCAATGTAATCGGATGGACAAGCACAAAGTTGCAAAACATGATGGGATGATGGGGACTTAAAGTTACATTTTACAAATGTGTTCAATAATTTATCAATACTTGATAAGGGAGTCTGAAGTTTTGGGAATCAACAAGAGAGGATCAACAGGGCCTCAAGTACACAGAAGGGAAGAAATCACCAAAGAGGGACATCTAAGGATTATGATATAAATAGAACCTATAGTGATAGCTCATGTTCAATGAGCACAGAAAGCTTCAGCAGTCCCTAATATGGAGGGTATAACCAGGGATGTGATACTGACACTGAGAGATCCTTTCAATGTGAATGTGTTATTATACAAATGAATCATAGAAATAAAACATGATTTGGCATTTATAAAAGGGCCTGTATTGACAACAGGATAAAATTGGAGACGTTAGCAAAATCATACAGCAGTCCTGATAGGAGAGGGAAGAGGAAAAAGGAAGACACTTATGCAAAACCTTTCAGTACAAGAAACTCAGGAAATAGGATCCTTAGACAGTAGTAACCCCAGTATTGTTTCTGAAGTAGAAAACACGTACAGTGAAGCATCTGAATATATAATGCTCCCAAATAAAGAGCTAAGGGAGCATAGCATACATATAGAATTGAAAAATGAATTCCAAGATCTCTGGGAAATAGGGAGAAACAAGAGAAGGAGGATGCAAGGAATAAAAGGCCCAAGAGAAAAAGGGAAGGTAAACAAAGAAGGAGATGTCAACAGCGATATGGAATTAACCAAAGAAAAAGGTAAGCAAATTATGAATAAAAAGCACATCAGCAATTGCGTATAATAGAACAAGATATAAAGGAAATCAATACCACTTTACAAGGCAAGATAAGAGGAAAAGATAATTCAGTTTACAAAGGACAAAAGGAGAACAAATTCAAGTAAAAAAGAGACAACAGGTATAATCAAGAAGCAGAAAAAGCAAACATAAGCTCCCTGGAAAAAAGGGAGAAAAACAGGTTAAAAGGGTCAAAAAAAGAAAGTAAAGCTAATAAAAGGCAGGAAATTGATACAACAGGGACAGGAGAGAAAGATTTCATAAAATAGAAACTATACTTATAGCAATAAATACAGAAGGGACACAGAAAGAAGCTGCAAAGGAAAAGATGACAAAATAAGGAAATAAGAGAGCAAGAGATGACAACTAATGAGCACTTTAGGACATCTTTACAGAAAACTTTAAAATGGATTATGTATTATCATTGTCAAAAGTGGCGTGTTTACCTTAGAGACTAATGAAAACCTATTGGAAATGATTAACAAATTATTATGGACTGCAATGAATAGTTGCAGACATGTAAAGGATCATTTGTGTATTGTTAGAACAATACAGTAATTGGATCAGAATTGGTCCTGTTAGTTTCTGATCAATTCTATATACTAAAGGCTGTCTCAAAAAGAAAGAAGAGATGAAAGAAATGGGAATTGAAACAGGAGATGTAGTAACTTTGAAAGAGCTCTTCCCAGAGTTTTATGGCATGAAAGGGAGGAATGGGATATAAATAATGTATTGATATCTATATTTGGTTTAAACAAATGAACAAAGAAAATAAAAGGAACATTAATGGAAAATTAACTGATACACTGAATGCATTACTGAATACACTGGTCTGCAACCATGAAATACAAAAATCAGTCAGATGGGAGATAAAATGGTAAAATATCACTATGGATGAAAAGGAGGGTAATGATGGAACAACTGCAAAACAAACAAAGAATACTTGATGAATTAGGTATTATATGTGTGACGATGAAATAGAGAAAAGTAAGCTTCACTGCTCAAGAACAGAAAAAGGTTAAAAGGGGAAATAATGATCATAACCTCAAATAAATATGAGTCTTTGGCTAATATGAAGCAGTGACAACCAATATCAATACCCCAAGGAAGGAGGCCACAGGAATCTTATAGAAATCACACTCATTAAAAACAATGAACCGTACTCTACAGGAAAATGATAATGGAGTAGTTTGGATATTATCCTGGAAAGCATCAACTATAGGGGATAAATTAGGGGACCTGGAAGTAGAAAGATATATGGAAAGTTTGATTTTATATGCATACAGGAAACCTGGTTATCTAGTAGGTGTTCCTGGATGGGTATAAATCCTATTTTAAGAATGCATCAAAACATAAAAATATGGTAGAAATGTTGGGGGCTTGGTTACAGTCTGCAGATTGAATAGTAAAATAACAACAGAAGAAGCTGGTAATGAAAGTGAGAGCATATTAGCAGTTAAAATTTCAGATGGAAGTAAGGAAGATATCTTCCTAATAAATATTTATGCATATCCATAAAATAGTGAATATGGTGACAAATAATGGTTACCTCAGTTGACTCATTGATGGACACAATACAGCAAAATAACCGATTGGGAAAATGATATTACTTGGGGACTTCAATGCAAGGGTAGGGAACTTACAGGGTATATCAGAAGATGCTCGAAATGCTATGGCACAAATAGAAACAGAGGTTATTACTGTGGAAAGGAAATCCAAGGATCAAACAATAAACAGAAGAGGTATAGAAGTGCACAGAGCTTTAAGAGACAAAAACTTTATGTTATTAAATGGCAGACTAAATGGTGACCAGCAGGATAACTATATTTACATGGGAGGAAATGGCTCTCAGTAATTGACTATATATGGGTAATATCAATATGATATCTCAATGTACTGCATGAGGGCAGTGCTGAAGCCAGAAAGTCAACATTTGGCTTTAGAAGTCAAGATCAAAATTGAAGGGAAACATTACACAAAAAATGAAAATGGCTCTCTTTAGAAATAAAGAAGAATTGTATAGGGTGGCAAACAATAGAAGGGAGGGACTTTATATAGCCCTTGAAAGAAAAAGGAACATTGGAAAGTCTCTCAACATTTACAAATTATACAGATAATAAAATAATCATATCAGAATATAATATAATCATGGCAATTACAGCAACTATAATTATTAAAGAGATAAATATATGGAAAAGAGAGGGTTACATCTGGTATAACAAAGAATGTAAGCAGGCAAAAATTAACAATTGAGCGTATTAAAGCAAAACTCAGATAAAATAATAACAGAGTAATAAATAAATTATGGAAGGAATACAGAACAGTTCTGAAAGATGATAAAGAGAAATACATCAAACAATTATGGGCGGATTTAGAGAATGCAGTACTCAAGAAAGACACAAGAAAATTTGGAACATTGTAAATAAAGGGATGAAGGACCATAATAACAGAGTAGAAATCCATATAGAGCCAGAGGTATGGGTAAGACATTATAGGAACTTATTTTGGAGATGTTATTGATTACATCAGCAAAAAAAAATGAGGGAAGCAGAATATTGAGACAGCCAAGAAAATATATAACCACTAAAGAGATAGAACAAGCCCTGGATTAATTCTGCAGTCATAAAGCCCCAGGACCAGACGGGTGCCACCAGTCATACTATGGAAAGCCAGACCCTATTGGATACCATCTTTGAATAAACTATTAAATTATATTTGGGAATCTGGTAATACACCTGAAAGCTGGAAACTGAATATAATAGTACCTTTATTTTAAAAGGGGAACGAGTCACCCCTGAATGCTACAGACCTATTAGTCTGATTGGTAGTACTGAAAAGTTATTCACAAGGATCTTAAACAACAGAATAACAGAATGGGTAGATGAAAATGGTATTTTGGATGAGGACAAGGCTGGCTTTAAAGCAGGATATGCTACAATTGATCAGTATTTTACATTAGCACATTTGGTACATAAATACAAAAGGGTGAAAAACAAAAATATACTGCATCTTTGTAAACCTAAAAGCAGCTTTTGATGGGGTGAATGGAAATATGTTATGGAAGAGACTGGAAATCTTAAAGATGTAAAGATCAATTATAGACATGATTAAATTATCACATGAATGTGAAATTAGTTCTATGTGTTAAAATTACTACTTTGAGTTAGAACTGTTACTTGGGCTGTGCTATTGTAACTTTTGAGGCTTGGGAACACTTGTTTGGCAGTGATAATTAGAGGAAATTTATATGTGATGTTTGCCTGGGTTGGTAAGAGCCTCCCACCCACTCTGTTTTGTAGGCTTTCTAATACTGAAAAGCCACTGGGGTTGGGATTGAAGAGCTGTGTATTTCTGTTTGGGACTGAAATTCGAAGCAACAGGAACTGGTGGCCTGTGACATCATATGGTACCTGATGTCTGCATACACACAGTGTTAGTGGGACCGGACACACACTGGACTGTATGTGTTTGTGAGACTTGGGAGCTTTATTGGTGGGGTTGAAATTGGGTTTGTAAATAACTGCAGTCAATATAGAGAGAAACTGTATTCCAGGAGGAAGGACTGAGAAAGGGGTGTGCCATTATAAATCAGAGGGGTCAAACAGGGTGGCCATATTCCACCATGGCAGGCATCTTCAGAAGGGTTGTAGGCTGCACAGGCTGTGGGATGGCACACCTCAATTGGGCCTGAGAGAGGGAGGCTGCCCACTCTGTAGACAGCTATCTTGTATCAGAAGTGAGGTATATTGGTTAAGGAGTAAGCTGGGGAGCTGGGGGTGTCCAAGGACAAGGGGTGTGGATATGGTCAGCAGAAGGGTGGGGCAGAGGTGAGGCTGGGGCAACGCCTGAAATTACAGGACGTTATGTTACAGCAAGCAGGAGGGGGATAGGGACAGAGGACCCTTAGGATGTTGACACTAAGGGAAAGCGATAGGGTGAACATTCCAAATACAAAGAGAGTGGAGGGGAAGAGTCAGGAGGGGCTGTTGTGTGGAAGCTAGTAGAGCAGACATTGAGAAGGGAGGGGCTGTTGTGGGAAGCCTAAAACAGCAGACTGTGGGAAGGGAGCTCCTAAGGAGAACAGAGCAAGAGGGGAAGAAGAGGGCAGTTTAGAGGTGCAGTCAGGGGAAACTCGGGTTACTTGATGGAGGCTGACATAGAGTGTCACAACAAATTTGAGCTACTAAGCAACCTAGAGGGGAGGAAGGAGTTGGTGGAAATGAGGAAACTGATACAGAGGCCTGGGAGGGAGTCGGATACCCATAAGGCATCACAGACCGCAATGGAAAGGATAGAAATAGTCCCAGAGGGAGAAGAGGAAACATAAATGTGAAGCAGATGGGGAGATGCAACATATTGCAGACATGAGGAGGAGAGCACGACTGGAGAGAAACTGGGAGACAAGAAGGTGGGAGGGCCCCTTCAGCAGGGGGTCAATACCAAGGATGGGGCCCTAGCTAAAGGGGGACCTACAGAGAGCCTCTGGAGGCAGGGGTACTATTACGGGGGAGGATGGTGGTGGGGAAGGGAACCATCAGGGCCAGGATAAATGGTTCAGATAAGAGAGGGTTAAAGGGGACACCTATTCAGAGGGGTCTGAGTTAATGGGCAAAATAACGAGGAGGCAGAAAGGGAGGGTGACAAGGGGTCTCTAATAAGGCAGGAAGACTCCCATGGAATGAAGATCACGAATGAAGGGGGATGGGGGCTGAGAGGCATAGTGGAGGTAACCATAAGGATGATGGAGTGTTAAGGTTCTGTTATTGGGAAACTCTATGATTAGGGGTATCCAGTGGGAGGGACAGGGGATGGATGCCAAAGCCAGGTGAAGGTAGGAGTATCTCTGGGCTGACAGTGCACAGAGCAAAGTTCATGGTGTATGAACTGGTTAGGGATTGTGGAGGGAAACCAGATTTCCTGTGCATTTGGGAACTAACGATCTAGAAGGAAATAGGCTTGAAATCCAAGCAAGGTTCAAAGAACTTGCCAGAGTCTGTCGGATAATGGATGCAACATTTCTTTCGGAGATATTGCCAGTACCAAAGGCCTCAGTGGAGAAAAAAATGAAGATCACAGAGGTTAATGATTGGCTCAGGAAGTGGGGTGAAGAGAGTCGGTTGGGGGTGTTAGGAACTGGAAAGGAGTTTGGGAGGATAAGGGACTGTATGCCAAGGACAGGCTTCATCTTGCCCCATTAGGGAAGGAAGTCCTGAAACAGGGATGGCTGACTACATTCAAGAAAGGTGGGGTTTAAACTTGTGAGGGGGGAAGGATAAGGGAGGGTTGACCAGAAGCCCTCTCCCAAATGAGGGGAGTAGCCTTCAAACCCAAGGGGAGGGGGAAACAGACTGGGGGTGAAGGTTTCAGGAGGAGCAGAGGGAGGATGGAAGTATAAGGAACCTGGGTGGGGTTCAACAAAAGGGATCAGGCATAAGGGGTGGGGTTGGTGTTAGTAAATGCCAGGAGCTTGGGAAACAAGTTGCCAGAGTTCCAGGCCATGCTGTTCGAGGAGGGGTGGATGTGGCGCGGTCACGGGGCGTGGGCCAACAAAAACCATGACTGGGACCTAAGCGTCGGGGTACACTATGCTTAGGAAGGATAGAAAGGAGGGCAGAGGGGATGGAGTGGCTATGTTCATTAGAGATGACATAGAAATTGCTAGGGTAGAAGAGGCAGAGGGAAACGTGGAGGCCTTATGGGTTACTTCACGATCCCCAGCAGGAGATAAGGTCAAGCTGGGTGTAGTATATAGGCCCCCGGATGAGTGATGTTCTAGAGGATGGTTTGCTGGACAACATCATTGCCCAGTGTGGACCAAAAGGGAAGGAGGGTGTTGATGGGGACCTTAATATGCCAGGTACAAACTGGGGAACCATGTCCTCTAAGGTTGCCAAGGAGCAGAGGCTGCTGATGGCTTCCAGGATGTGTTCTTAACACAGCATGTGATGGAGCCCACAAGGGAGGGCATGTCCTGGACATGGTTCTGGCAGATGGGGATCTGTAAGGGACCTGGTTGTAGAGGACCCCTGACTGGGAGTGACCACAATACTGTCTGGTTTCAAATAAGCATGGGGGAGATCTAGGACACTGGCAGTGGACTTCAGGGGGCAGACTTTGTGGGCATGGGAAATATTCTCAAGGATCACTTGAAGGATTACATCAATGACAAGTGGAAAGGAGATGGAGGTCATAAACGGGACTTCATGAGGCAGTCAGGATCTGCGCTAAGTTGAAACGTAGGAACAAGGTCACATAAACCATGCTGGTGGTTCAGTGAGGTACAGGTAGCGGTCAGAGAAAAGAAGGCGCTACAAAAATATAAAAACAACAAGAGGGGATAGGATAAGGAAATGTACCATCTTGCATCTAGAAAGTCACCCGGATGGTGAGGGGAGCAAAGTCCAGTAAAGAGCAACGGCTGGCACATGGGATACATGGAGGGGAAAAGGGGTTCTTCCGTACATTGGGGAGCAGAGAAAACTAAGGGCCATCTCAGCAGATTGAGATCAGAAGGAGGGTGGGTGGAAGAGGCGAGGGACCAGGCAGAGGTATTTACCAAGTACTTTGCCTCTGTGTTCACTAGGAAAGGGATGGGATATCTACAAAGCAAGGCAAGATGGGGATAGAAGTGGCAGGGAGTGGATCAGGGAGCAACAGAAATGGAGCAAGAAGGAGGAGAGGTACCCCAGGGGTATCACATCTGGATAAGGATAAAAAGGCCAGTAAAGTGGAGGGACGGATGATGCTATCTCCACCAAAAGGATGTGGTTAGCCCTCAAGGCCCTAAAGAAAGATAAATCTCCTGGGCCAGATGGCATTCATCCGAGAATACTATGGGAATTGGCGGACATACTGGCTGCACCTGGCGGAGCTCTTCAACAGGTCACTTGAGACAGAGAGGGTACCTAGGCATTATGAGAGGCACATGTGGTGCAATCCATAAAGGGGTCGAGGAAGTACAAGGTAACTATAGACCCATCAGTTTGACCTCAGTGGTGGGAAAATTAATGGAGAGTATACTAAATGAACAATTGGGGTGTACTTGGAGGAGGAGGTGGAGGTCTGGATAGTCACGCAACATGGGTTTGTGCCAGGTAGATCATGTCAAACCAATCTTGTGTAGTTCTACGAATGGGTAACATCAGAACTGGACAGGGAAAGCCTGTGGATGTATTATTCTTGACTCAGCAAGGCTTTTGAACTCTGTCCCCACAATGGTCTGGTGGAGAAACTGATGGGGTTAGAGTAGGCCCTTTGATGGTCAGATGGATTGAAAACTGGCTAGCTGGACGCACCCAGAGAGTAGTGGCCTGTGGGGAGCTCTCGAACCCCAGAGAGGTTGGTAGTGGGGTACCGCAGGGCTCGGTCCTGGGTCCGATCCTGTTTAATGCATACATCGGATATCAGGGAGGGTATAGGTGTGAAATGAGTCTCTTGCTGATGACTCCAAGATGGGAGCAGTAGTTGAGGGAGAAGAGGGGAGGTTGGCCCTGCAAGTGACCTGGACACCCTGGAAAGCTGGGCTCACACATGGAAATAAAATTTCAATATCACCAGCGCAAGGTGTTGCATCTGGGTGGGGAAACCCTAAACACAGATACACCCTGGGAGGGGAGGCTGGAGGCCTCAATGGGGAAAAAGACCTAGGGTCATGGTGGATGCATGTATGAATAACTCTGAGCAGTGCAGGAGAGCTGCTAGCAAGGCAAACAGGATGTTGGGATGCATCAAGGGGATCACCTCTAGGAGCAAGGAAGTGATTCTGCCACTGTACAATGGACTGGTTAGACCACACCTTGAGTACTGTGTACAGTACTGCAGACCCACTTGAAGAGGGACATACAGCTCCTGGAGAGGGTACAAAGGAGGGCAACTAAGATGATACGAGGGCTAGGGGATTTGACGATGAGGACAGACTTGAGGAGCTCTGCCTGTTTTCATTGGAGGAGAGGAGAGACAGGGGGACATGATTGAGGTCTTCAAGTACCTCAAGGGAATAAATAGGGTAAACATGGAGGGATCTTTAGACTAAAGCAGGAGGTATCACCAGAGGGCATGGTTTGAAGTTGGAAGGTGGAAGGGTGAGGGGAAAAAGGAGGAGGTTTTCACTGAGAGGGTGGTGGACCCTTGGAATGCACTGCCTGGTGAGCTGTTTCAGAGATCCACAGTGGAGGGCTTCAAGAGAGGCTGGGACAGACACAGAAAGTGGATGTATCAGATGATGGCCTGTCCTGGAGGGTGGGATGGATGATAAGGGTTTCTGGAACACAAGGAGGAGGGCCTCGCACCCAACAAGGGATCTGAGGTTAGAGCAGACTTGATAGACCGTAAGGCCTAATCTGCTGGCAAATAGTATGTTAGTATAAATTGCTGTACCAAGACAAATAAACCAGTATTAGATATAACAATCAAGGAGAGATCAGTAATTGGTTTGAAGCAAATATGGGATTAAACAGTGTACTCTGTCACTCATGCTGTTGAATCTATTCTTTGACACAGTTCTATAAAGCGTTATATGACCCAGAATTTCATATGCCAAGAATATAAGAGAGGGCATGCCCGTATCTGGCATATGCCGATGACGATGGCTTTATTGTCTATGTTATATAGGCATAAAATGAATGTTGAATAAATTTCAGTCAGAATGCAGTAAAGTGGACTTACAAATTAATTACAAAAACAAAAGTGATGGTATTTGGGGGTAATAATAAAACATACAAATAAATAGTGAACAATCATAAACGGAAGTAAATAAGGAATTTTCTTATTTGGGTTTAGTAGTCACACAGGAAGGCACGTGGGAAGACATATTAAAGAATTAGAAAATAAAGCTAAAAAATTTATACCAATCATGAATACTTTCTCATATAAATATGGGTCAAATCAATAGAAACATTAATGTGATAAATGCAAAAATTCAGAGCCAACTACTCTATGGGGTGGAAATATAAGTACACAAGCAAAGATCAGTATAAAACTTGTTTAAATAACAGTGCACTCAGCATTAGTGAGGTCCAAACTAGGTCAACCACCAGTAGAATGTCAAATAAACAGAGACAAATTACCTACTGGCTAAAAGCTATGGAATGGGAGGAAAAGGTTTCACAGTCTATGCATCAAACAGGTGACAGCATATTTAAAACAGAATGTGATATTTCCAAGCATACAAACTGTCGAAAAACTATTAAACTGTATGCTGCTTTCAAGTATCACTGATAGCCTCAGATACCCATTCAGTCGGAATTAAAGGCAAACATAAGAAACAAATTAGGACATCTATACTCAAAAGGATTTGCAAACATGTAAGCAGTACAAGGTGTGCAAATGGCTCACCAAAAATAAATGAAACCACAGAATGGAAAGAAATCTACATGTGATTGGCAGACCTGATTTCAGGAAGCTAATCACACAATATAGATTTGAGTGTTTTTCAATCAGTGGACAACAAATCAGTATAATAAGAAGGGATGCTAATAGTGAAATGTGTAGATGCAATTAGGCCAAGATGATCTGAAACATTTGTCATTCTGTGCCTCTTATATGGTAAATACAGGAAATCTCTTTGGGAGAAATATTGGGATCTTTGGAATATGAGCCTCAATATCTGGTAACACATCTACTAAAAGCCCAAACAAGAAGCATACTAATCCCTGGCCTCCTTCCTAAACATACAGCAATTGAGGGAAATAATTACATTTAGAGAAGGTTAAATGAAGTGTAAACCATCCAAGATTACAGATTTCTTAAAATGCACCTGAAGGCAGATTTTTGCACATGATGTTATAGAAAATATGGATAACTTAATGTACATTGTCCTTGTTCAAGTGTGTATGAAGTTGCATTAAATATGTATTTTATTGTATGTTACGTTTTTTATTATATGCAAATCATGTGTTTTTATATTTTGTAATGACTTGAAATAAGTCAAACAATATACTGCTTAATTGATATAGGATAAGACAGTGGTGTACTCTACAGGGTTGCTGTAGAAGATCATAAATAATGGCACGGTGACACCCTCAACTGTACTCACCAAGGACCATGCTATGGGTTGATTATTGTGCACTTTGGATGCCTGTTCATATGGTCACAGAAGTAGAAGAAGCTTTTTCAGCCCATGCCATCACATGCACTGTCTGGGCCTGGCATGTCTAGACAACATGAAGCATCATGGAATGGTTGTATTTATGCTTCAGTTCTTCATGCAAGAGTCTTAAAAGCCTGTATTTTCTCCATTGGAGATCAGCTGAAGATTAAGAGCCAATATTGCTCCCCAGTGAGTTGTGGAATGAGTGCAAAGACACTGGTTCTTGTTCTTCTGCTGGCACTGGCATAGGAGCAAAGTGAAGGTTGACATCATGACATGAGTGACATGACAATGAATTTATAGAAGCAGATAATTGTACTAAAAATATATGTATTTTTATATACATTAGATGTATTTTTTATTTGACAAGAAAACATGAAAATGAAATATCAACTCACAGCAGTAGAAAGGAATTGAAGCCACAGTTGGAGTACTGTACCCAGTTCTGGGCTCCTTACCTGAGGAAAGATAAGGACAGGCTGGAGATGGTGCAACATACTGTAGGGTAACCAAAATGGTTTAAGGGCAGCAGGGCAGATAATGCAATGATCAGCGTAAGGCACTGAACTTGTACTCACTGGTGGCCAGGCAGGAGAGGGAGATATTACAGTGTCCTTCAAGTTCCTGGAAAGGTGGCTGACCTGGTGGCATGGAGGGCTAAGGCACTGAACACCTTACCTCCTGACTTGCCGACAACCCCATGTTCCAGAATGAGCATAGGTTGCTGGGGGTAAGCTGGGTGGGAGTGGATTGAGAGTCCCAGGACAGCTCTTCCCTCCCTGTGAAAGTTGTCCAGCCATTTTGACCTCTGATTGCCACTGGTTGTAGATTTGGTGGTAGCAGGCAGTCAATGGCTCATAGGGTGGTCCGCAGCTCTGTAGGATGTGATCTCTGTGATGTGTTAAAAGGGAGAAATGGAAAAGTGGGAGAACAGGCTTCATGAAGCCCTGCCTATACCCTCAAGGCCTGCACTGCTCTTCAATGTCAGGGAGGGACTGGATATGCTTACTGGAGGGGCGAATGGCCCTCCTCAACCTCCTGTTCCTGCCATGGGGAATGGATTCCATGAAGGTCTTATCCCCAGCCAAGGGAGATGACTGCCAGTCATGGGGATAGGCTCAGGGACAGAGCTGAGAGCCTGCCCACTGTCAAACATGGAACAAAGTAACAACAAATAAAAAGTTCCTGAAAGGAATTAACAAGGTGAACTGCAAGGAACTATTCAGCAGGAATAGCAGATCAGAAACATTGGGACATGAGTGGAAACTGGTGGGAAGATTCACAAAGGATGTGAGAAAGTTTTATTTTCATAGATGGTGGCTGAGCTATGGAACAGTCTGCCAGCTGAAGAGTTGGGTACCAAAACCTTTAATGGTTTCTACATGGCAGCAACAGAGTGAAGGGTTTAGTAGTTACTCAGGGTGGTAGCAGTAAAGGGGTCATGGGTGGTAGTGTGGGATAAACTCCTGTATAGACAAAAGGTCTCGGGTTATGATAGGGTGTTACAGGCAGCCTGGATTAACCAAGCCATTAATGACCAATCCAGTAGACAATTAGGAGTCTTCTAGGCTTTCCATTTCATGAATATTTACTAAAACTTAGAATTTGTAATTTACATGTGACTTGTCATAAAGATAATAATAACTAGAACGATCTCTAGTGTCTGCACAGGTAATTATCTATGCTTATGGGGCACAGTATTAACTCCTACAGTAATGGTTAACAATCCTGTTATGACATCTCTGTGTAGTGTGCATACAGGGAAGATGGTGGTGGTGTCAACCACACATCACACTGATGCATGAAGAGGAAAATCTGATTCATGATGATCGTAGGAGAATGATGAAGTGAATGCGTTGTTTTCTAAATCAGTCAAGTTGTTTTTTTTATTTAATATAATAATTTGTTAGCATTATTCAAAACTTTGCCTTTATATGCTTAGAAAACAATTTCAGTGGATTTGCACTGATGATATAAAATACTCATATGCTGCAAAGGGTCCATTTGTTTTTATTTACATTTACATTAGAGTGGTGCTGGTGGTGATGGGGTACTTCTGGAGAGGAACTACTGTAGGCACAAGGGAGGAGACTGTGAGAAG
This sequence comes from Neoceratodus forsteri, assembly GCA_016271365.2. Taxonomy (NCBI): domain Eukaryota; kingdom Metazoa; phylum Chordata; order Ceratodontiformes; family Ceratodontidae; genus Neoceratodus; species Neoceratodus forsteri. Next base: position 802,507,773 of record CM057458.1, read on the forward strand.
ATTTCTTCTTTCACTGACTATGAAATGATATACCTTCAGATGACATTGTCAGGGCAGCAGATATATTCTGCTGCAAAAGCAATGATAATGATGCTAAATGAAAATTGTTGCAATCTTTATAGAAACATAGACATTCGTGTCAGAAAAAAGAACTTGGGTTCATCCAGTCTACTTTGAATATTATTGCAACTGCACTACTTTGTAAAGATATTGTCAATGAAAAGTTTCTTACCAATCTTGTTCACAGTAATAGCTAGTAGTATGTTATATTCTGCCAGGTGCCATGACCCAGCAGAGATATGCCATTGCTTCATTGAAAATATTACAGTGACAGGTCATTTACAGGACAAAATGACAGGTCACTGTGGGTCGCTGCAATGGTTGGCTACAGCGGTGGGACCCTGACACAGCGCCTCTGGGTCTTGCACCCTCCTCAAAACACCTCCACCATGGAAGTTATTATAGTAAAATCTAGGGTGCAGGGACACAGCCCCTGCAGAAAACACACTTTGTGCTCCCAACAGCACAATACAGACCACAATCACAGTCGACATTTGTGCCATCGCTGTAAAGCTGGTTGTCAGGTTTTCTGTCAAACTGGCTTTGTGGAACCCCCAGCAGATCATGGCAGAAATTGTTGCAGTTGAGTTACAAGAACAAAAGGATCATTTGTTTTCTCTTTGTTCTGTTGATTAATTGAGACCTCACCCATGACGAAATATGACAATTAGTCCAATGGCAGAAAAACATGCCACTGGCCTTATCTGCAAGCTCACCACATATATACCAAAATCTAAAAATATTAGACAAATAACCTAGAATGTTCAATTATGTATAATAGTCGATTATGTGTTATTTTATTGTATATGTGCTGGCAGTGGCATGCAGTTGTGCTACGTGGTTTGTTGTTGTGAGGTTGTGCTGCATACCTCTCAACCTTGTCTTCACTGACGTAAGCACAGGCACGGCAAATGAAAACATGTTACATTATGCACTTACAATGTGAGACTCATCACCAAGCTTGAAGATACATTTCCCACTAAGGAAGCCAGCACCTTTATGTGTACAAAATGTACTTATGATTTAGAAATATAGTTAAGTTCACATTAAATATATTGTGTAGCCAATTAACAACATGTTGGCATTTCACATGTTTAGGTCCTGCTTGCAAAATGTCTTAATCACTGATATCTTGTTTGCTGTTTTATGCTGAGCTATTAATGAGCTGCCTGAATCTACTCTCAGTAGAGAGCCACATTCTGCAGTTCAGGGAAAAGCAAATCAACAAACTGAAAACTCACTGCAGTCACTTAACAGGAATGAGTTGCTAACTTACTGCACACTAAATTTAATGTGAACTGTACTGTATAGATGCTTTAATGTCTTAGTTTAAAGCTTCTTCTCTGTGTGTTAAGAACCTGTTCCATGTTGGAAGAATATGGGATGGATCATTTCTGAAGAGTGAAATGAAGGATAGCTATGTATTCTGTGAAGTAGTAAAGAGGTATGTTTTTATGTATTGTGGTGTTTTTGTGTTGGGATACAGTGACAGGTCAGTACAGATTTATTAACAGACAGGCCATGGGTTGTACTGCACTCTGGTGGTGTCATGTTGTAGTGGTGTGTTGTTATGGTGTATTGTTGTTATGTTGCATTAGGAAATATTGACATTTGGAGAAACTGACAGTAAGGGTAGAACATTGCTTGTTCAGTTTCAGGACCTTCCTTCCTGGTCCCCGATCTGTACTGTTAGTGGTCTGCAGAAAAGAACAGCTACATGAAACTGCAATATCTGCACCCAATCACAAAAGTGGATGTAAACAGTGTCTCACTAAATAAAAGGGCATGGACATTTATGGATGGAGTGTGCAAATGGCTTACCAAAATAAAAAAACCACAGAATGGAAAGATATCTACAAGTGATTGACAGACCTGATTACATGAAGCTAATCACATGATACAGATTTTAATGTTTGGGTCTGACAGTGTGTCTGAACTAGTAGAGATCTTGTCAGATAAATGTTGTCTTTGTATGCCATAGGGCCTTCCAGTCAGAAATGCCAATCAGCATGTCCCATGGCACACAAGAATATTACCTGAATCATCCAGCTCTGGTAGGTCAAGCACATCATGTGAAAGCCTGATGTCAGCTTATGAGCACTTTCATTTGCAAGATGTTATTTTCAAATTTGGTATAACGTCCTAGATACAGAAACATTTTGATCAGATGAGACATAATTAAAACACAGAAAACACAAACAGGTGTTTGCACTAGAGGAATTGGGGGTTGGTTCCAACTTTGATACATCCAGGTGCATTGCCTACAGTAACAGGTAGAGTCAGACAATAGTCAGAGAGTAAAGATCTTACAGGAAGAACAGAACAGAGCTCAGCTTCCCAGATCTGCTGACTAGACCTGAGTGAAAAAATAATAATTAAGAGCAGCACAAATATTTTAAAGACCTACTATATACTTTCAAGCTCCATTGGTCATGGACTAGAGATCAGAACAAATATCCTGCTGTACAGTTGCAGTCAATGGTAAGTCATAGGTTTATCTAGCTATACCTGGATATATAGGAATACATAATGGTCTGCAGTGGAATAACATTTTTATCTCCACTAGTGAGGGTAAGACCAATAACTCACGAGTGGTGAAGCCACAAGTTAGTTATAATGATCTTACCACTCATGTGGGAGATAAATGTGTTGTTCTACAGCAAACCATTATGTATTTGATATATACCACACCATTTGTAGTGTTTCTACTGGTGTTTTACCTTGTTTTAGCTAAAACTGCCTTTCTTTCCATTGTAAATTCCCTATCTGGCCCATTGTTCTCTGTGTTTCATTTCCAGATTCTAAGTGGATATAATATGTTCTAAGTTATGTAACTGTTGTTCTAAGTGAAAATAAATATTTTATCCCAAAATAGCATGATTTATTTACCAGTTCATTCACTACTGATGTGGTATGTAACTGGATATACTGTACAACAGGAGTGAGGGTAAAAACAATAAGATACAAAAAAATATATTTAGCTAGTAAGTGACATCAATAAAATACCAAAAATGTTGCTGTAACTGTTGTCACAATGGATATTTATAAGGTTACTGCCATAACAGTGGAATACTAAACCAATCAGAGAGCAGATTTTACAATGCTGATGACATCACAATGCCCAGTACTGCACTGAAGCCAGCCGTTAAAAGAAACACAGCAACATTTTCAAACAAACTGCATATTTAAAGGAGCCAGGAAATGATTATTAAATAGTTAACTGCTCTTTGATCTTCATTTCCACGCCAATGATGTATTCTGATATGCTTTGACCAAAATAAATAATCTAGCTTTGGGGGTGCCCTCAGAGCTACATAGAGTTCCACTCCCTCATCAGCTACTGCTTTATCTTTCATATTTCTAAAACGTGCTTGACACCAATAACACCTTTCCATGCTATTCATTGGACTAGCCTAGAATGGGTGTTATTGATGTCATAGAATGTTCAGGCAGTATGAAAGAGAGCAGCAACTGCTGAGCAGAGAGGGATTCAGGGCAGTTATCAAGGCAACACAATTAGATTATTCATTTAACAAAAAGGTCAAGCATGTAAGAATATTGAATAAACAGTAAAGGGACAACAAAAGTTCATTTAGACATTTAAAAAAACCTGTTTTCTGTCAACTTTAAAAGCTGTAACTTGTAAATTACATCTATCGAACAGACAATAGCCTGGCTCAAAAGAGGCAATTTATAGGGCTGTGCAGAGTGTTGAATTTCTAACAGAATGGAATTCCATGGAATTTTAGAAAATTTGCTGATTTCTGTCAGCTGTGGATTTCAACATTCCACATGTGGAATTTTTTTTCAGGTTAATAATCCACAGTTCAGATAAACCACATATTCTTTTTCCACAATCCGTAGGAAATTATTCCATGCTATACATGATCCTTGAAAATTATTCCACAGTTTCCAAAGAAATACTTTTGAAATTCTGCAGAAATTAGAAAGTCCACAAAGCATTTTGGAAGTGGAATTAACATTTTGCAGCAATTCTGATGGCTGAATTTCACATCGCACACAGTCCCAACAATTTATCATCACTTGTGAGAGGGCAGGACTTTCATTACTCATTCGTGGCTCAGCCACTCATGAGTTATGGTTCTGCTCTCTTACACTTGAAGACAATTTACATATTGTGAGTCAGTCCGTTGCATATCCCTATATATACAGTATCGCCTGAAATGCTGTTAATCTCAAAGGATATACTTCAGCTTGTTACTGACTGCAACTATACTGTAACTTCAGAGAGTAAACATTTTTGTTGATTTTAGTTCATGTGCAAGCTGCTCTGATGAAATTGCAGCCCCTGGATTAGAGGGTCTGAGGAGATGCATAGAGACATAGAAACAGAATCTGCTGGCAGATAAGGACTGCTTGCCCACCTTGTTCACCCATTTTTCCTTCTTACAGTATCACCGCAGATCCTGTTTCATCTCTGGCCCATTTTCCTTCCCTGCTATCTCTCCCTAAGATTCCCTTATGCCTGTCTCATGCATTCATGAGCCCCACCATTATTTTCACCCCTACTAGCTATGTTGGAAGACTGTTCCAGGAATATACCACTTTGACCTATATTCATGAATTCTAACTCCTGTGTTAGCTCCACTTTACCTTTACTAACTCCATTCAGGAATCTTCCATGTTGCTCAAAGGCTCAATACTGACTTGAGGTAGGAGCAGTTAATAAAATGGTGCTAACACTGCAGGTTATGTTCATGAATACAGGCCTTTCTGGGAAGAAGTACTTCCTCACATCTCTCCTGAATCTACCCCTTCCAGTTCATACTATGTCCCCTCATTCTTAAACACCTTTTTCTGAAAAATACTTCCTTCCTGTACCTTGTTTACCCAAGAAGCATTTAAAGGTCTCTATCATATGCACCCCTCTCCTTCCTCTCTTCCAGGGTGTACATATTTAGGTCCTTTGATCTCTTTTCATATGGCTTCTGATGTAGACCTTGCACCATTTTAGTTGCCCTCCTGGACCACCTCCACTCTGTCTATGTCATTCTGGAGGATTCCATAACAAGACAGTGAGAGTCCAACAGCACCAACCTATGAGTGAGGACACATCAGGTACTATAAATATACAGCCCATACTAATAACGGTGAACATCAAAACAGCAACACAACAGCAGTCTACCTTTCTGACTCTGGATAAACTGAATGGATATCTCAAAAAAAAGGAAAATAACACCTAGCAGCCACAACATGAACACCACTATAATGCCCACTAAACACACTCAATTTAAAGACCAGTAATGGAACCCTATGCAAAACAACTCCCTAATTCCAAACAACCCACACCTGACAAGAACTAAATACAGCACACTAAACTGCATACACCTGGTAAAACCTCCATCATAAAAGAAAATTCACAGAACAGAACTACATTCTATCAACTACGGATAACAATGCCCAGTTCACATACACGCTGAACAGAGACAGCTACCGTAGACTTGAAACTACAACACCACATGGCACAAACCTGCACAAATGCCCTAACTGTCTAACACCCTGCTCTACCCACTAAGCCATGATAGGACCATGATCCCAACCCTGCCAACAAAGGCACATATTCAGAGACAGGACAGAACACATTCAAAGGGCATGAAACTACATTATATTTATGCGGACGGCTTCACCCCACACCTCTCCAGATAAGGGAGTTCTCCTGAACCCCACATTATAAATATCTAACTCTGAGAATGCACTATCCATAACAATATGTGAAACAGTACCCCAGCACAAGTTGTCCTTGCAGCACTAATTCACTAACATGACATGCGCTGTTCTACCACTCGCTCTTATGACAGGTGTTCATACTGAGTCACCATTTCATGGGATACCTTATGGACATGTGGTCTCCAGAACTGACTCCAGTAATACAGGTTGGGTCTTACTAGCTATCTATACTGAGGCAAAACCACATCTTTCTTTCTGCTGGTGATACCCTCCCATGCACTCCAGTATCCCATTAACCTTCTCATCTGTTTTGTTGTACTGCCTGGCACCTTTAAGTCATCCTATATGATCACCCCAGGTTCCTTTCCTGCATCTTGGTCATCAATACCACCCCCATACACTTTGTACTCCACCCTGAGTTTCTTTGCCCTAAGTGCATTATTTTGTACTTTTTCCCATTGAAACCCAGCTGCCAACCCTGACTATTCCTCAACTTTTCTTAGGTCACTATTTATCCTTTATAACCCCTGGAGAGTTCACCCTACTGCAGATTGTGGTATCATATGCAAAGAGGCAGACCTTCTTCCAGCTCTTCAGCAATGTCACTTATGAAGACATTATAGAGGACATGTCCCAGCACTGATCCCTGAGTCACCCAGCTGGTTACCCTCCTTCCTTGGAGTGAACACCATTTACCATCACCATCAGCCAGCTATCTCCTAACCAATTTCTTACCCAGTTTACCACCTTGGGCCAACTCCTAAGCTACCCAGTTTGCTTATTAGTGTTCTGTGTAGAATGGTATCGAACACCCACTGAAACCTATGTAGGCTACATCCACTGCTCCCCGATCTAGTTCCTTTGTCACCCAGTCAAAGAAATCTATCAGAGTCATTTGACATGACCCCCCAATAAATACATGCTGTCTCAGTCTTTGTAATCCATTGGATTCAAGATATTACAAAATTCTTTCCTTCAGCAGTGATTCCATTAACTTTCCTACCATCAAAGTCAAGCTGACTGGGTCAATATGCCGTATGCTTATAGCGCATGACATGAGCACTAAACCGAAATAGCACTGTAAATGTGAGGAGAGGATGCAATACAAGAAATTCTATGTGCATGGTATTGCACCTCACACTGTCCCAGGCAGAAGATAAGAACTTTGCGGGATGGGTCTCATAAGCAGCTGCCGTGGCTCTATGAGATGAGCCACTGGCAGCTAGGGACATAGACAGAATATTTGGGACTTAGTTCAATTCCCAGACATAAGTAATTTTTTTATTTTTGCACTTTGTGCAATTTCCTGTAACCCCGGTGTGAGAACTCTGGGGGGTTCAGGGTTCACAACCCCATAACAGGGGTGTGGGGACAGAGCCCCCACAAAAATATTAGCTGCATGCAAGAAATTGCGCCTCATTGGCAGCGCCTTTGCATGCAACATAATGTCTTGTGACATTATGACCCCGTGTCAAGTGGGATTACATCTTCCTCCTTCAGTACTCCAGGACCACTCCTGTTTCCAATAAGCTATTAAACAAGGACTGTCAGTGGTGAAACCAGTACCTCCCTGAGCTCCCTCAATACCCTTTGGTGGATGACTTCTGGCCCAATTGCTTTGTCCACTTCAAATTTGACAGCCCTTCAGGACTCTCTACTCCGAACATGGAGTAGTGTCAACCTATCTTCTCCAATGCTTTTTCTACTTTTTATGTGGCCCCTTCCCATGTCTTTCCTCTGTGAACAATGAGCAAAAGTATATGTCCAGGATGTATGCCTTTCCTATTCACTCTCTGTACCATCTCACCTTCCCTTTCTAACCTTACAATCTCACCCCTTGTCTTCCTCTTATCATTTACATACCTAAAAAATGTCTTGTCTGCTTTTCTTACTGCCTTGGCTATTCTGTCTTCAGTTTGTGCCTTTGTACTCCATAGTACTCTCCAGGTTTCTGTTTGTTTTCCCTGTATACTCCTTCCTTTGTATCTCTTTGTACCTTCTGAAAGCTACCCTTTTAACATTTACCTTTTCTGCTACTTCATTCAAGAACCATAGTGATCTCTTTTTCCTCTTACCTTTGCTCATTTGATTACCGTAGAGATTTGCTACATTACTATGGCCCTTCTTAATTTTCCCTATTGTTCCTCCACCTTCTCAGGTCATCCCTTCTGTCAAGTCATCCCTAAGGCATTCACATTCTTTTAAATCTACCCTTCTGAAGTCCAGGACCTCACCTGTGTGTGGTTCAAGTCTGTATCCATCCTTATATTGAACCACACCATACGGTGATCACTAGTCCCTAAGTGGCTTCCCACCTTGATGTCTGCATCATTGCCCTGTTAGTGAGTACCAGGTCCAGTATTACAGCATCATGATTCATGGTGGGTTCACTGTCTAGTTGCCTGTGGAACACCCCTGCAGGGAGTCCAGGATTTCCTGTTCCTGTCTGGAAGCAGCAGCTGGGGCTCCTGTTCACATCTGGCAAACTGAAGCCCTCACCAGTGTTACTTCCCCTTTCTGCCACCTTGCCAGCATCTTCCATCAGTACCTTATCTAACTCCTTCCCCTGTGCTGGAGGTCGTTAGATCCACCAGTGAACAGAGGCTTCATTTGCCACCACCACGGTGATCCACAGTACCTCTGTCCACCCCTGTATTCTCTGTATCTCCATTGTTTTTATGTCTTCCTTCACATAAAGTCCACCCCTTCTTTCCTTTCCTTCCACAACGGAGTATAGAATGGTATGGCCATGTTCCAATCATGGCTTCCAGTGCACCATGACTCTGTAATGGCCACAATATTCAGGTAGGTCTCGACATGATAGCCTCTAGATCTGGAAATATATTTCCTAGACTTCTTGCAGTCACACACAAGACTTTCTACTTTTTGTTACCACACTGCTTGTTACCACTTTTTTCCTTTTTGTCTTCCCTCTTCCCCTCTCTTTTAATGCTCCTACCCCATCCCAATTCTTTTCTTCCAATCTGCTTCCGATATTTATTTGCACCTTGGGATTCTACTCCTCCTCGGGTCCCCTGCTCCCTACTTCAGCTTGTAGGGTAGTTTCTGCCTCCCCAATCTCTTTTGCCACCCCTTGGACAATTTAAATGCTCATCAAAGTAACATCTAAATCATCCACTGAGGACTGCAGTTCCCTCCAAGATGGATGAAGGCCATTACCCTTGTAAGGGTCCTTATCCCTTCAGGTGGACTGCCAGTCCCCAGTGTAGATGAGCCACTCCCTCTACACCATTCCCTGAACCATGAGTTAAAGGTCCTGGTGCACATATCCTTCCACTTCCCTCTCATCATACACAGGCAGCAGATCAGCAAAAACACTTCATGCACTACCTATCAAGACCCCTCACCAGTTCCTTAAACTCCCCTGCACTATCCCAGTCATGTCCCCAGCCAGGTCATTAGTCTCCAGGTAGACAATGACATCCAGCTATGCCTCCCATCTTGCTGCCTTAGAGATACTCAATATCCACTTCCCATCCTCTGGACCTTTGCACCACCTAGGTATCTAACCTCCCTCCCACTTTCCTTTTCCCAAATCTATCCTCCTGACAACTGAGACACATTTAAATGTTCTGCTGACCTATGTGAAAAATAAATAACTGAGAACTGAAATCAGATTTTTGTCTCTCACAAGGCAGTGTAAGAAGTTGGGAAACAGAACAAACTATTTGTCTAATAAGGAATTTATATGGGGATTTGAAAATTGTAAATTATAAAAAAATATTTGTTAATGATAAAAGCCAGCAGCAAAGCCGCTAAGATTAACAAAAATATATGCCAGAAAACTCCCTTTACAGCATTTACCAAACATGAACAGCAATTTATTTTAACCTAGTAATGCAGGTTTACATGAAAAGCAGCAGCATGTGAAACTTCACACAAACCTTGCATGTGATCAAGTCATACTCCTAAAGAAAGGGTAAAGTGTAAATTGTTTAACCAGGAAAGGCACACTAAGCTGAAGCTTGTTTCCAGGTGTGACCTGGGAGCACAAGAAAGTTAAGTGATTTGCTCAGGGTCACACAGTATGCAAGTGGGGGCTGAAGAAATAAAAATATGTCATTTTCATGTTCATTATTCACTCCAAAATCAGAAAATACAAAGCAAAATCCAGGTCAAGTAATAAGAAATCTCTTGGACTGGAAAATCCAACACAAAATCAGAATATATAAAATCAGAATATAGTGTTTCCATCGAGAGGGCACTATATATGGATGTTCGTTGTATTTTTCCTCTAACTGACTTCCTATAAGGATTGTATTTTAGTGGCCTAAGCTCTGGAAGGCAGCTCTATGAATTAAAAGTTGGCTGCTACTACTACTATTTTTAACATCACTATAGTACTACTGTAATATGAAAACTGTGCTTTAGCTTGTAAATGTAATCAAGTTAAAACCCCAAAATGTTCTTCATGTAAACTTGGTGCTTGTGACGTGAGCCAGTCATTTAACCTCTCAATGATTCAGTTCAACTGACTACAAAAATGGGTAAACAATGGGCATCACTGAAGGAGAGATGTTGTATCTCATCTGTAATATCCTGATAAATAACTGATTTAAAAAAAAAAACAACTTAAAGCTTTAATGAAATGCTCATGTTTCAATAGATCTTCAACAATGTTTTACTGACAATGCTGCATAAATGTTGCCATGGAGATCATTTCATAACTGAGGACTGCTAGGTATGTTAATTGTCAAAACTTTTCATCACATAGTTTTGTAGAAATATTAATTTCTTGCAAAATATCAATGTACCAACTTTTCCCATTTTCCTATTATGTGCAGTCATAAAGTAAGATACTTAAAAATGCTAATGTGTAGACATAATTACTGTTGATCATTAATTACAAAATTAGTATTAATAGTTGATTTAAAACATCTGAGTGAATTAAAACTATACTGATGATAAAGCAGGGTGTAAGAAATACATCGGTGCTAACAACTATATGATATTTTTGCTGACTAGCATAGTCTGCTGCTTTAGTTGTTAAGTTTGCTACATGTCCAGTGTCTGGAAAGCTTTTTGTTTTTACCTGGTTGTTGGGATTAGTTAACAGTGTAAAAGTGGATTGGTAATTAAAGGAGAAGTAAACCTCATATCTTGTAAATGTTATTTGTTTCCTTGTCAACATACAACCTTTTGTGTAGCTATTGGAGATATATGTGTTTGATTTAGTTTGTTTTCACTGTTCACACCAGCCTCTGTAACTAGCCTGGGGTCTCCATTTTCTGGTTGTTGAAATCTTGTCCCTGAGAGCTGCTTTAGCATAAGAGAACATGATGCCATAGCACCCATTAACACCACATATCTCTGTACTGAAAGTACACATAACCTGAAAAAACTCTCTTGAAACACACAGATTGAATGCTGTTTAAAGGAAAACCTTACATTACATGTAAGACAGTGTGTAAAGCTAATTGAAGGTAAATGCATATATTAATAGATTCCCTGTCACCACTCGTTATGGGATAAGGTGGTTTCACATGCGTTCTGCTCGAAAGAGAACAGCGAGGTGAAGCTGAGCTCTTCTGGCTCGAGCAGAAAGCAAGTGAATCCACTTTACCCTCAATGAGTGGCGATCAGGGATGTATTAATACATTATTGCTCAATGATATTTAAAAAAAAATAGTCCCAGAAGGTGCCCATTTCCAGGGATCTGTGCATGAGATGCTCTTCACAGAATAAGAGTGTCTCATGTGCAGGAGAAAGGAGCACTCAGATTGGTTTGGAGCACCCTCGATCTATAATGGCATTTCAAACATTTCTGCAACTTGTTATGTTGAATTTTAAGTATGCAGACAAGCAGACTGCAGAGTCTAAAGGGTGCTGACACATTGTACTCTCATATGCTAATGCAGCTGTCAGTCAGAATCAGATTTCAACAACCACAAAATGAAGACCCCAGGCTAGTTACAGGGACTGGTGTGAACAGTGAAAGCAAACTAAAGCAAACACATGTAACTCCAACAGCTACACAAACAGTTGTTTGTTGACAAGAAAACAAATAACATTTGATAATTTGATAATATGATAGAGACATACAAGTATCTTACAGGGAGGAACAGGGTGCAGGAAAACACTATTTTTAAGCGAAAAGATGTTCCAGGACTAGAGGGCATGGGATGAAGTTGGAGGGAGGATGATTCAGAGGAAACATGATAAAGAATTTCTTCACAGAACTGGTGGTGGACAAGTGGAACACCCTGCCAGAGGAAGTGGTGGGGCTGAAACAATCATGAGTTTAAGAATGCATGGGATAGACATAAAGGAATTCTGAAGGTCAGAGGTAAGGTGCAACAGACTTCTAGGAAAACAAACTGAACTTACAAGCTCAAATGGGCAGACTGGGTGGGCATAGGCCCTTATCTGCCGACACTGTCTATGTATCTATGTATTTACAAGATACAAGGGTGTACTACTCCTTTAACACTTTTAATGAGGCAGACTACAGTATTTCTAATATGACCATTAAATAGCTGGTGTACTGCCTAAAACTAATACTACTTTTTAAAAGCAGTGAACTGTTACCATTTATATCTGAGGTACTTTTTCTTTTCCCTTTGGTTAATTAGGATTTTTACCAGGTGTTAGAAGTGTGCTGTGTGTAAAGCACTCTGCTTGGCAGCTGACGATCTAGTTCTATCCCACCCATTACATCTTCATCATCAGCACTGTGAACTCACTGACTGTGACATCGCTTGCTTTTAGGGACAGCCACTTAGAAGCTGTCAGGTCAGTCAACTGTGATGTCACTATCAGTGAGATCATAATGTTGATGATATAGTGGGGAACTGAAGATAGATATGGCATCTGCCAGGCTCTAAGCTATTCTACACATCCAACATAATATTATCACATATAAAACATTCTAATGAGTAAAAGAAAAAGAAAAATACTCAGAAATAAAAAACTACAACTGACTAGTTAAAATGTGTGCCATTTTCTTGTCTAATTTGGTTTCACTACCTCTTTAAAGCCCACAATAGTGTGACAAGTCAGACTACTAGCATGTTTTGTATCATATTTGTAACCTGTTAATCAAAATTTTTGGCTGGATATTATGCCTGCTTATAGCCTACACACAGAGGAAATACATTTCCAGTTCCTGGAATTAGTATACTATATATTGTTGATTCAGATTAGGATAATGTTTAGAAAGAATGGCAAATCTCTTTTTCTCAGGTCTGGCTGACTGCCAGCAACTGTGTTTGCAATGCATATGACTTTAATGGAGATATTTTTGTTATTATAGAAAAACTCTATCTTAAGCACTGCAGGATACAATGGTTTGCAGTACAGTAATTGCCATTACCCTAGATAACATCTGGGATGGAAGGTTATCATTAACTGTACAGCTATGGAAACCCCTTTTGGCCCTATTAAATCATCCATTAACAAATACATTAGGGTTCTATTTGACTGGTTCAGATGATGCTGCTATGAATTGCTAAGCACCTGCACAGGACATGTGCTGTATATGAAGGCAAGCACATGCTTTGCAACTGTTACTCAGAAACATGATCCGTAGTTATTGCTCACAGCATATTCACAGGAGGTCTTGGAACTGAATAATCCCAAAGGGCCTAATGTCATCATTCATTCAGTACCCTCTCTTCTCTGATGGAGCAGTGTAGGCCTGCTGAGCTTTGGAAACTGCATGTGCTGTTGCCTTGGGGTCTTCAAGACAAGCATGCCTCCTGGTCTGTAGTCATTAATTATAAAGTTATTCACTTGTGCACAGTAGTACTGTTGAGACTTAGGGACCACAGATTGAAGCAAGTCTAGCAAAAGCAGTTATCTTCTATGCATTCTTTTCTTATGCTGACACTCTTGGCCAAAAGCAGGGTTTAAGCTGGAAATCTTAAATTTGTAGTTTTATGAATAACGGGCAGCAACATTATGTAGCCAAATCCAAACACGTGTTACCAAACCACACAAATGGAATTTGTTTTAATAATGAAAAAGGAGCTATAGCTTCTGTTTGTTGTATTACTGTGGGTCAGACAGGCACGATAGTGAAAAAACCGCAAACAACTAAAGATTTGATTCCCCTTAATTTTATTAACCACACCTTGATGCCGCTGCTGCTAAAATTCACTTTACACCCAGAGCCAGAGACAGTACAGAGCCCCCATGTGCCATCATGGCAGCTACATCCGAGCTCTGATTAGAGATAGAATTGCATTGCATACAGTTGTGGCAGGATGGGACAAAACTAAAGCTTTTCCATTTCTGGCTGTCTGCCCTTCTACAAATCTTTCTTGTCAGCCAGTCTGAGAGTTAACACAGACACCTCCTTCCTTGTTGCCTCCTGCTGCTAAAATTCACTTTACACAGGACCTTCAATCCACCAACTGGTTGCTAATGTATTCTCTCCCAAAATTGACTCTGCCATCTCCCTGTCCCTCTTCTCACACTTCCAGCATAAAGCAAGAACACTCATGCCCCCTCCCCAGAAGGTGCAGAGTTAAACATTCCCAACACCCTTGGATTTCAGCTGAAATCATTCAACTCTGATAATCTCCTGTCCTAGCCTGACTAATTTCAAATCCTCTCTCTGTCTCTCACTTAGACTCCCAATCCTACTGGTCCCTACTGATGCCTGTACTAAGGTCATTAGGGCTTAGAAAGCATTATATTTTAAGTCTGCTCTACAACAAAACCAAACTCCACCTAAACTTTTGGCACACTTCCACTTCCTCTTCGACTGCCCACCCAAGCTCTCCTCCTATTTTACTAGTTGAGGGCTCATCTGTCCCAGACCCCATTTCTGTGGCTGCCTTTCTCAACTCTTTTTACCACATGTGCCCACCTCTCAACCCCCCCTGTGCCTCTTGACTTGTCTGCCTCCCCATCAAAGGGCTTCTCCATCTCTCCTGTCTGTGCTCAGGAAGGGTACCATGCCTTTTCACACAACCCCATGAAGTCCAGTCCAGATGGACTCGACCTCTATCTTCTCCTTATCTCTGCCCCACTATTTCTATTCCTCTCACCCACTTGGTGAACCACTCTTTCAGCCTTGGCTCTGTCCCCAAACATGGAAAGTTGCCAAAGTGATTCCACTTCATAAAGGGCCAATCCTTCCATCTTGGTAACTATAGACCCATATCCTTCCTATACTCCCTGGCCAAACTGGAAGAGACTCTATTATTCTTCCATCTTATAGACTTCTAACACTGCCAGCACTCTGTGTGCTGGACTGAAATCGCCTGCTATTTGGGCACCAATTTCCAGGTTTGCCACCCTTTCAGAGTCCGCCCTCCCTGGGTTGGTATATTTAGTTGGGGGCATGGGGTGCAGTCCCCACACAGGGAATACAGGGGTGTAGCCCCACAATAGAATGGAATTTGCTATGAATTCTATGCACCCTAATGGTGGGCTCACTCCGGCCGGTGTAATCACCAACCGAACCACTTCCTAAACTCCTCAGATTTCCTTTTCTCCATTTCAGTTCGATTCAGAACAAATCACTCAGCTATCACTTCCTTCCTTCATGTTACTGACACTATCCTCACTATCATGGATCGTGGTAACATAACTGCTGCCATATTCATTGATCTAAGTAAAGATTGCAGTTCGGTATCCCATCCTCTTCTTCTTAACAAACTGAGATCCACTGTGTCTCTTGCCTCCCTAAATGTTGGCTGGTTCAGGTCATACCTCAAGGGCTGTACACAATATGTCTTGGCCAGAGAGGCCCTAACCACCTGCCCATTCAAGCTGGCATCCCCATGGCTCCATCACAGGCCACTTCTCTATCTTCCTAAATGATCCCCTTCTGTTTTCTCTTCCTCTAGTATCCATATGAATACTGACAACTCTGTCCTCTATGCATCATGGCCCGCTGTTTCTGGAACATAAGAACATAAGCAGAACATAAGAATTTGCTGAAGAAGGAGACATGAGGTCCATGTAGTTTGTCTCGGTTTCTACTCACCACTATCTATTTGTCTTGCTAAGGTGACTATACTGTCTATCCCATGCCTGTTTGAAGTCAATGACCATGTTGGATGCCACTACCTCCAGTGGTAGACTGTTCCAAGGATCCACCACCCTCATCGTGAAAAAGTACTTCCTAACATTTGTTTTGAATTTATCTCCCACCAGGCACATGTTGTGTCCTCTAGTATGTGCAGCCCTGTTTTCCCAGAAGAGGTTCCTGGTTTGTACTGTGTTGATCCCTTTAACAAATTTTAATGTCTCAATCATGCCTTTCTCTGTTCCTTCTCTGCTAGAGGGAGAATAAATTTAGCTGGCTGAGCCTAGCTTTGTACATTTCATGATGCAGACCCTGCACCATTTTGGTGGCACATTTCTGTACAGTTTCCAGATGGTCTATGTCCTTTTTAGGCGAGGTCTCCAGAACTGCACACAGTACTTTAAGTGAGGTCTCACCAGGGACCTGAACAGTGGGAGGATTACATCACGCTCATACTGGTAATACCTCTACCAATACATCCGAGGATGCTGCTTGACTTTAGTGATGCTTTTCGCATTGCTTCTGTACCTTTAAATCGTTTGAGATCATGACACCAACATCCTGTTTCAGCTTTGTTTCATCTAGTAGTTACATCTCCAGTACATACTCATGCATGGGTTTCTTCTATCCAAGTGCATGACTTTACATTTTGGCATTGAATCTCAACTGCAAGTTCCTGGACCATTCCTCTAGCATCCTGATATTTGCCTCCATTTCTGTGATATTTTCCTATGTATCCATCATGTTGCAGAGCTTTGTACCATCTGCAAAGAGGCAGACATTCCTTTCAGTTCTTCAGTGATGTCACTGATGAATATGTTGAAAAGGATGGGCCTAGTACTGACCCTCTGCGGCATGCCACTTTACACCTTCCCTCTTGGGACAAGGTGCTATTTACCATACCCTCTGTGTCCTGCCTGAAGCAGAGTCTCAGCTGCAGTCTGGCTTTCTGTGTGTCCATCTTTGGTTCCAGGACAACTAACTCAAAGTCAGTGAAAAGAAAACCATGTCAATGACCTTTGGGACCCCTTAAAACTGGCCAAACTGTCTTCCCCTCTTCTCCTTCACCCTTGATGGTACCATTCTTGCTGTAGTCCTTTCTTTCAAATACCTTGCCTTCTATCTGGATAGTTCACTGGATTTTTGGCATACATTGACACATATACTCCAAGCTCTGTCCCAAGCTTGTAACCTTCTATAGAAACAGAGATTCCCTCTCCCCAACCATCTGCTGGCAGCTTGTCACAAAATGATCCTCCCTATCTTCAATTATGCAGAGGTAGGTTTTGGACCCCCGCCTCTTCATTAGCCAGGCTGGGCACCTATATAATGCATTCTACCACTTTGCAATTAATGCCCCACGACCTACCATTGCTCCCTTTATGCTTCCCTCTTCCTTTCCTCCTTACACCTGTGTAGTCAGCACCACACCACCAGTCTCATCTCCAAATTCTGGCTTGGGTCCTTTCCTCCTACATCTCCTCTTCCTCTCTCTCCCCTCTTCCCATCCTCCTAACCTCTTCCTACCACTTACCCTCACTCTGAAACTCTCTTCCAATCTCCCTTAGACTCTCTCCTCCTGCTCCACCTAAAACATACCCCTCCCTTTCCACTTCTCCTCCATGTTCCTGTCCTCTTCCCTGTAACTCAGGGTACTGCTTCTCTTAACCCCACTTGCAAGTTTAATTGCCCTCTGCATATCCCTATTCTCCTTCTGTTTTTGTTAGTGTTGCACTCCATGGCACCCCTACCTCTATCTTTGCACCCTTTGTATATACCACGTTGTCTTAAATGCCTGTTCAACATATTTAAATTTATATCCTACTGTTTTTCTAGTTTGTATTACTGTAATCAAAATTCTCTGTACCTTATGCCTTCATTATATAATGATCTTCTCATGTATGCCATATGTAAATTGTTATTCCATTAACTTTGTACTACCCTTTCCTCTCCCATGAGTCGCACTCTGGAAATGAGTCTCAGTTCAATGTATTTCTCCCAGTCACCAACTTTAAATAAATAAATAATTGCAGGAGTCAGGACATAGAATAGGCCAGTTTCTTCCCAGTCCCATCTACGTACATAACTCTAACAGGCTCGTGCAAGGACCAGACAGGAGGATCAGGTACTGCTAGATTTTCTCAATAGGATCCTGACTCATTGGGCCTGATTTGCAAAGATTTATTAGAACAACCGTACACAAATTGCATACACAAAATATGTATCATTCACCATGCCTTATTCCAGAAGAATCATGACTTGTGTTGATCTTTCTTAAACAACGCGAGTTGCAGACTGCACCATATCAAGGGATGCAAACTGTGGAAATGATGCAGATTGTAACTGGAGAGTAGGGTGCAGGAAATGGCTGCAGAGACCAGGCAACACATGGCACAAGAGGCTACTGGGAGGCAGAGGAGGAAAAATAACTTTACACCTGAGGAGACAGACATCCTTATTGATGAAGTAGAAGCCCAGGTGGAGCTACTATTGTCTTGAGGTTGTGACAAAGACTTGTGTGACCACCGAAAGGTAGCCTGGGACGAGGTGATCACCAGGTAAATGCAGTGTTCTTGGTGAGACACTCTATCAGGAGCTCCAAAAAGATATCACAATATCAGACATAGGTGCAAAGAAAAACTGGAACACAATAGGAGGAGCACGATGTCCACTGGTTGTGGTGGTAGACAGGAACGACCTCTAATCAGCCAAGAGGAATGAGTAGCTGCACACCTCAGCAGCCATGCCATAGAGAGAGATACAGACCTGTGATATCTTTCAGCTGCAGAGCAGTACAGGCATGTCTGAGGTCAACACAGCATTGCAAGGGTGGCGGGGAGCTACCACTGGCAACAGTACTGAGGTGTTTCACCATTTTACACTGGTGTGTGTGTGTGTGTGTGTGTGTGTGTGTGTGTGTGTGTGTGTGCAGAAAAGAGATGTAACAGTCCAGAACTGCAACAGGGCCATAGGGCACAAGAGTTGTTGGTTGGGGTGGGGCATGTCTAAGGTCCACATACAAGGAACTTGTACATCATCCAGCACAAGCTGGTCTGTGTTCAGGCAACCAAAGTCCCACCCAGGCATGTGCATAAGGTGTGCCTGCCACTGTGTCAGTGCTGCAGTGCCTGCAGTGGAGGGCAGGAAGTGTACATCAATGATACATGTGTCTGTGTGTGACAGTATGGAATCCGCCATCAATGTGAAATGACCATGATTGTGTGGCACTGCACCATGCAGTGGAGCACAGGTCGAATGTGAGTGCATAGTCATGTGGAACCACAGTGCAGGCATACAGGTGCATGGGGATGCATAGAGGGCTGGGAGAGTGTTGTGAGGGCCCTGAACATCAAATTATGTGGAGATAGTGAATGGGCCAAGGACAAGCAGCACATGTAACTGCAACTATGCCATGACTCAGGTGTCCACACGCAGAAAGAACACAGGATCCCCAGGTGGCCAACACTGGCACTGCAGACAGGCATGAAAGTACCCCAGAGGTACAGACAGAGTAGGGAATATGTGTATGACTGCCACTGTATGAGCAGCAGTAGGGGAAGCCACAGTGCAGTTATTCTGGCATCTGAGTGTTTGATGTATGTATCAGATATGGTGGAGTAGCCTCATAGGCATGGAGTCATGTGCAGGACAGGACAGGTGCATGTGACCAGGCAGGGGCATCTTTGTGGAGTGCCTTGTGGGAGGGGCGTGTAGTCTGGTAAGTCATCCAATTCCCAGGATGGTCCTGGGGCCTGGGGATGGCTGCCAGAATCTGCTGTACCAGCTGCTGCATCTCTGTAATGTGAGACAGAGGTTCTACTGCAGAGTGGCACAGTGGTACATCATATGCCAAACTCAATCAGGTGGACTAGCAGTATACAGGACAGACAGGGCATGCACCAAATGCCCTCAGTGGCATGTCCAATGACCGACCAAGTGACTGAACTGTTGACAGGGTGGTGAGCCACCACAGGAAGATCAAGGTATGTGTTGCACATACTATGACCCAAGGATACAGAGTCAGTTACAAAGTACATTGATATCAACAGGGGTTTTGGTCGGGCTTTTCAAAGGTATGTCATGAGCCGTGAAGGCAGAAGTCTGAAGTGCCAAGACAAATATGGAATATGAGAGTGTATGTCAGCAAGGTCCATACATACTGACAAGCAGAGATCAAACAATGCAGTGGTCCACTCAGCAGCACCTCATGGGGGTGTTTTGCTGCTGGACGGAGAAAGCTACAGGGCAGTTCAACCCATAACAACAGACACAAAGGTAAATGTGGAAATGGAGGCTGAGGCAGCAAGTAATAATGTATTTTCGCCCTACAGATACTACAATAGAACAGGGTGAGGTGGGAACAACTGACATTAGTGGGAGAGGTGTCCTGCTGGCCAGTCAAGAGAATGTCAACAGTCATGAGGTAAACAGCAGCATTGCCAGTACCACAGGTATGCAGGCTGAGCATGAGGAGGCAGAGCAGGAGACACCATGTGTGGCTGACACAGGAATGAAGAGAGCCAGCCAGATAGCAGCAGTGGCAGTGACTGACAGTGCTGCAGATGACAGTGACACTGAGTGACACCAGAGCATACCTGACAATATCATAGAGGAACTGAGTCCCCAAGTGTGGCTGAGTTGGAAGCAAGATTGGAGTTGGCTGCCCAAACCTCCAAAAGCAGGTGTCACCAACCATTGACCTTGACAACTACTGTCAATCCATGGTGGTCAGGTAGGAATAGTAAATTGAGGAGCTGGTGGCAGTAGGACCTCCTTGAAATGACACCATCAGCGCCTGGATTACCTCCTGTCAGGCAACACCAGTGCCATACAGGGAGGCACTTGGAACACCAAGACAGTGCCGTCTGACATCATGGTGGTCCTGCATGGCCTACGTGCATGTGCACAGGGGCAGATGGAGGCAATAGAGTGCCTCATTGTGGTACTGGAGAGGTGAGCAGTGATGCAGCAAAGGCAAACTGAAGCTCTGTTATCCACATTGTGGACATTAGCAGCAACAATGCAGTCGAGACCACAATGGGCTAGTACACCACACAAGGATGCCACACCCAATCAACCACCCGATCCATCGGATAGCGGTGCACCCACCATGCATCCCCAACACAAAGCCAATACACCGCAGACTGCGCAACAGCCATACTAATACAGCATCTTGTGATGTCCTCACATGGCATGCAGGTGTCTAATATTCGACCCAGGTCCCTCTGTCAGAGATAACTTGCCAGGACCTACCTGTACATCAGTCCATAACAGCACCACTACCATTATCGTGGCTTTAACAGTAAGCCCTGTGCAGACACTAGACCCTGTGCATGTGAAGGCTATCAACCTGACGGTGGGCAGCTGCATGTGCAGGAAGCAGAGGCAGAAGGTAGTCAGGCCACAGAGGCATTACAGTCAGACACACCTGGCAGTGACCCCCAAGAAACAGAGCCATAGCCACATCATATGGCCATGCAGGACCCCTGCCACAGATGTGGCAGACACTGCCACTGGGAGTATTGGCAGAGGGAAACCAGGTGCACAGGCAAGGCTAGGCAACAAACAGCAGCCTGCATCAGCCCTCCGTAGTATGGGCAAGACTCTGTGCAGGGAAGACATCACACAGTGACATCCTGGTTAGTCTAGGGCACTGTACTACGCCTTGTGTTGCACATGGAGGGAAGAGAAATAGTCTGCACAACTGATGCACAAATAAGGTGGGGTCATGGGTACCACAGTTGGGGAGATTACACAGTTGGGGAGGTAGTAATTGTGTGATGGGTATGAGAAATGTTTCAGTTCATGCCTGTACTGCAAAGAATTCACTACAACAGAGATCTGTGCTGTAACATTATGATGTACAATATGGTAAATGTATATCTCACATCATGCTGTGTAATAAACCCTCTAAAACAAGTCATGCATTGTGGTCATCCTTTCTCAGACAGAGGCTAGAGCACATGGCTGCACTGTGAATGGCATGACAGTGGTTGGGGAGCAGGAGTAAGATCCAGTGGCGCATAGACAGGACTCAGTGCAGTATGCAGACAGGTCACTGTCACCATACATGTGGTCCCTGACACCTGCCTTTGCCCCGACCACTGTAGTGCATGTATATCATTCCACCTCTGGAGCTGCTCCACAGTTCCATGCTAGGGGCCTGTTAGCCTCAGGGGAAGCATGAACACAGTGCACAATGATATACATAGTAGGACATAAAGGCCACAGTGGTGGAGATGCAACCCCTGTCACCGTGTCCCTGAATGCCTGGAAGAATGCACTGCTGTGCAATCAAATATGATGTGGCAAGGGATATGCAACACTGTTTGGAGCACCGCTGAAGAGTAGTCCAGAGGATGTATGTAACAGCAGCTGTGTGTGATGACTCAACACATTGTCACACACGCTCCCGTGAGTGAAACTGTGTGCATAGTATACCCACCTATGGTGAGTGCCTGTCACACAGAATGGTGTCCCTGCTGCACGTAATGCTGGCGGACCCAGGACCCCCACCAACAGGGAGTATCATGTGGTGCTTCAAGCCACACCCATAAGGAACATTGTAATGCAATGCTGCTGAAGACCATGCTGCAGACAGCAGGAGTGGGTTGCCACTATGTTTGGTTATGGGCATCGCAGCCTACATGCATCAGATTGCAATGAGACTGCCACTGTGGACAAGGCACAGGAATCCTTGACCAAAGGAAGCACACTGACAATGTGAGTAGCAAATAAATTCAAATTTACTGAAAAGTTGTGTGTTGTATATGTGTGTGTGTGTGTGTGTGTGTGTGTATTAGAAACATACATAGAACATAGACTTTGACGGCAGATAAAGACCGCTGGCCCACCTACTCTGCCCATTTTCCCTACCTACAGGATAAGCTGCAGATCCTAGTTAACCAACAGCCCTTTCTTCATACCCCACAAGAATTGCTTTATTTCTGTCCCATGCATTCTTGAATTCTCCCACAGTTTTAGACCCCACAACCTCCTCAGGAAGGCTGTTCCGTGCATCCACTACCCTCTCTGTGAAAACTACTTCCTCACATTGCACCTGAGCCATCCTCCCTCTATCTTCAAATTGCATCCCCTTGTTCTTGCACATCTCTTTTCTGAAAGATGCTACTCTGTTGGACTTTGTTGACTCCACTGAGGTGCTTAAAAGATTCTATAATGTCCCCTCTCCCTCCTTTCCTCAAGGGTATACATATTAAGCTCCTTTAGTATCTCCTCGTATGGCTTCTCTTGCAGACCCTGCACCATTTTAGTTGCCATCCTCTGGACTGCCTCTATCCTGTCTATGTCCTTGTGGAGATGGGGTCTCCAGAACTGGACGAGTACTCCAGATGGGGTCTCACCAACTGTCTGTACAGAAGGATAACAACTTTCTGTTTTCTGCTGGTGATGCCTCTCCTATACATCCCAGTATCCCCCAGTCCTACCTACTGACTTCTCACATTGCATGCCAACCTTAAGGCCATCTGATAAGATTACACCCAGGTCCCTTTCCATTTTTGTTGTTGTTACTACCCCCGTCGTATAATCCTCCCTCGGTTTTTGTTTCCCAGGTGGATTATGTTGCACTCTTTGCATTGAATCCAAGCTGCCATACTTGACCATTCCTCCTACCTTGCCAAGTCCCTTCTCATCCTTTCCATGCCTCCTTGTTTATCATCCCCTGTTGCAGATCGTTGTATCATCTGCAAAGAGAATATGTTTCCTTCCAGTCCCTCTGCAATGTCACTTGTAAAGACATTAACATTACTAGACCGAGTACTGAACCTCGGTACCCCATTAGTAACCTTCCTTTCTTCAGAGTGGACTCCGTTAAATTACCTTTTGTGTCCTGTTGTCCAGCCAGTGTTTTACCCAGGCTACCACCCTGGGACCCACTCTCAGGCTGGTTAATTTGTTTATTAATCTTTGTGTGGGACTGTGTCAAATACCTTGCTAAAGTCTAGGTTGGCCATGTTTACAGCCCTTCCTGGTCTACTACTTTGGTCACTCAGTCAAAGAAATCAATTAGATTCATCTGACATGACCTTCCCACTGTGAACCCATGTTGCCTTGGGTTCAGCCCCACTGGCTTCTAGGTACTCAACAATTCAAGTAATTCCATCACTTTTTCTGCCACAGAGGTCAGACTGACAGGTCTGTAGTTTCCTGCAAAACAGAGGAATTCAAACATCAACAGTGATGACAGGAACTATAGAAACACACCTAAAAAACATCAACTAAAAAAACACAAGCAACACTGGGAACATAAAACCACATAGTAACTGAACAACAAACACTATGCATAACTATGTACATCATGCAGTGGGTGCAACACCTACACCTTGATGGTGCATGCAGATTTAGTCTACATACTGTATACTGCCACTCCTGATGTGTCCCCATATACTAACAAGGGACTGAAGGGCATCAAGGAAAATACAGGCAATGATCGGAGGGAGAAGGGGATGCATTTTTTGCATTTATTTATTTATTCAATCTCGATTGCAAATACCTTGAGCACAAATGCAGCTCATTTACAAAGGTTCCATGTCAATGGGGAGGGTTACAAACAGACATAGGGGAACTAACAGATTGAGTTACTAACATACAGTAAAAAGTTTATAATACATCATAGATAATCAGTACTACTTCAGTATAAAAGAAGAGATGGGAGCAAATAGCAGAGAGATGCATGGGTAGTAGGATTATTAGACCTAGGGACTGAGATAGCAGCCAGGGGCTTTGTCAAAGATGTTGATGGGGTGGGAAGGGTTGTAGAGACAGAGGAGGAGAAGAGGAGAGGGAGAAGGACAGGGTAAAAGAGAGGAGTAGCAGCCATGGGCCTTGTCAGGATTATCAATCAATGATCAGGTTGAGGTGCGTGTGAGTAGGAAGCACTCCATAGGTGATGGGGATATGGCAGGCTTATTTTGGATTAAGTGGAACAATCACAGGAGCTTTCAGAGATGAGATGCTGGTGGAGTGTATGCTTAAACTGGTCAAGTGTGGGTAGATTATTTTATTGTGCAGCCTGTTGTACTATAGCAGGGCTCTAAGAAAAGGATCACTTGCATTGGGCTGTATGGCACTTAGGGACAAGAAGAAGATCAGTGGTGGAAGTGCAAGTATGTTGGGTCCTGAGAGATTTGTTCAAAAGCTTTGCTTCCTCGGTTGCAGGAGCACTAGGAGAAACTTTTTAGTTAGTATGCATGTTTGGTATTTGATCCTACCACTTATTTATTTATTTCTTTATTTATTGATTTATTGAAATGTTTCACCAGGAAGGCACACTGAACAACAAGTTGCTCATCTCCTAGTGCAATCTGGGGGGTACTATTGGATGAAGAATTAAACATACAGTTTAACATTTAAAACATACAAGAAATTAAACATTCAATTACATTCATAACAAGACAGTTAAAAAAATCATAAATAATCATTCAGTCACATTTGTAACTATAACATACAATTAAATATATCATACTTGTGAAATATGCATTTAATTGCAAGTGGCATATCTAAGGAACATAGTACATAGTGGTGAAGGGGAGGAGATCATGCTGAGATGCAGGCTGGGGGTGGAAGGTTTAGTAGGTGATGTGAGTCATGTAAAGATGCCAATGCATAGGAGAACAGTTAAGGAGGGTTAAAGCAGGAACAGTTAGGTGACAGAAAGTTATGTAAGGCAGAGAGAAGGAGTGGGAGGAGGAGGAGTGCTGTATTTGGTGGGGAGTGACTTCCAGATTTGCAGGAAATGGTGGGTAAAGCCTGACTGACCGTGAGAGTGGTACGATGAGGGACCAACAAAGTGAAGTGACAGAGGATCTGAGGGAATGGGAGGTGGGGAAGAGAGAAAACATGAGAGGTAGGAAGGAAGTTCTCCTAAACAAAATTTAGAAGTGAGTTTAGCACAATGAGTGAGGTGCCTGTTGGCAAGCGGGGAAGGAAATGGTGTGATAGAGGTCACAGTGATGGAGTGCATGATGGAGCATCAAGGCAAATTGACAGAAGGAGTTAAATAGCGTGTATAATCTGGTTAGGGTGGATTTGGGAGCAGCACCACAGACTACATCACAGTAGTTGGAAATGGAGAGGATCTTCTTCTGGACTACTTCGCCATGCTGTAGGAGGGATGCAACTACGGTTAGAGAATAAGGCACCAAGCTTGGGGTGCAATTTTTCAGGATGGAGTCAATGTGGCCAGAGAAGTTGAGATGTTGGTCCAACCAAACCCCAATGTATCTGAATAAGGAGGTGTCCTCTAGTATTGTCCCATCTAAGGTATGGAAAGATGATAAAGGGTGGAGCCTAGAGAGTTTCTGCCTAGTGCCAAAGGTCATGGAGACAGTGTTTTGGCATTCAGGAATAGATAATGTGATGCAAACCATAACTGAACCTGGTGGAAGTCAAGCTGAAGGGTGGTTGCAACATCAGCAGGGCATTTGCCAAACAATAACAGGACAGCGTTGTTGGCATACATATGGATATAGGTGGAGGGGGCATATTGAGGGCAAGTCATTTAGGAAGATTAAGAAGAGAATGGGCCCAAGCACCAAGCTCCAGTGGAAATAATTACTTAGTCAACACTTAGTTGAAGCCATCCAGATTGAGTATATAACTCCACAAGTGTGAGTGAGGAGTACAGCACCTGTGAGTAGTCTACATACCTTGTTCAAAGCGACAGTTAGTCTTTGGAGAGGTAGGTAGTAGCTCTGTAAATGACCAAGCCATAATCAATGATTGACAAGATCGAACTGTGAATTGTGAGCTTGAGAGCTTCAGGAGTCAGACACCACCTGTATCTAGAGAAGAGTCCAATCCTAATATTAACAGCCTTGGCAACATTCTCGACATGAGGCACATAGGTGAGATGATTATCCAAGGTTACTCCTAGATTCTTGAAGTGCTGGACTTGTTCGGTGGGGCTCTCAGGTTATTTCTAATGGTAAGTGCATGAGTCCTGTAGTTACTGTGAGAGGAGGTGAACAACTATAACTTAATTTTTAAACATAGCTTTCATTAAGAGTTTCCTAAGACACAGGTTTCAAATGTTACAGAGTAACATGACTGAAATTAACCAGCCATATTATTCTTTTTGCAGTTAACAGGTAGCATTATTCAATTAAATCACCATATAAAGACTATAAATCTTACATCACAGACATTTTGAAAGGTGCACACATCTTCACAATCCTACAAAACAGGCAAGGAGAGAAAGAGTTGTAGTTGGCCAAGGTTATATATCTCTGGTGTCTCCACCTCTCTCCTCCTATCTGGTGGAAGTAGCACCTCTTCCCTCCCTAGAGAACCCAGACAGCACATTAGGGTACAAAATCTGGGTCAATTTCTGCCATATACTAAAGCCGCCTTTGCCATCTTAAAGAAAATTTATCAGATTGATCATGTAATGATGCTGACTGTTTTTCCATTTGGTAAATGTTCATAACTATCATTCTCCAATCAGCAATAGCTGGAATTTGAACTGACATCCATTTATGTGTGAATGGTTTTTGTAGCTAGCAAATATATTGGTAGGAGAGTTTTCCTCTATTTTGACATAATGGACAGGAGTATAAGTTCTGCAGTACATTCAACTGATTATCCCATGCTGTCTTGGATCTCATTTTATAAGGCACACCAGTAGGGCATTAGCAATGGACAGCCATAGGATATGGCCCAAGTCAGCTTTTCTGCAATTACGGCCCCTCCAGCATTTACCAAAATCATCTGCATATATTTAATCAGAATAGCTGGAGATATGAAATATCTGGAGTGGCATTTCCAGGATATTCTCTCCATGTTAAGGATCATGTAATTCTAATAGCTGAGGAAGCACACTTTAACCAATCATCCTCCACCACCTCAATCTAACAACATATCTTTTGTTTTCCTATAGTTTAGTGTCAATTTGTGTGCACTAAACCACTGCCCAACTTCCTTGAAGCCAAGCTGCAGATTGCTTTCAAGAACGCTAGGGTATTGGTAGCCTCAACAAATGACAGCATTGTCGCATATAGGAGAATCAGTTGGTGGACAGGAGGACTGCAAGTTGTTCAGAAAGATACTAAAGAGAAGAGGACCCAGGATAGATCCTTGAGGTATTCCAGATTGACGCACCCGCTGTTCAGAGGTGACATTAGAAATTTTCATCTGCTGAGATCGGTCTTCGAGATAGTTACTGAACCAGTACAGTGTTTCGAGTGAAAGGCCAATTTTAGTTAGTTGATAGAGGAGAAGTGGGTGATTAACAGTGTCAAAGGCCTTTGTTAAATGTATAAAGGCCACAACTACTAGATTATCTTGGTAAAATGATTGCTGAATGAAACTGGTGAATTCAAGTAGTGGTGTTGTGGTGCTATGCCTATTTCTAAATCCATGTTGTAGTGGGCATTGGACAGAATATTTTCGAGGTAAGCCACAAGCTGATTAGCAACAATTTGTTCCAGCACTTTAGATAGTGAAGGAGGATTGATGTTGGCCTATATTTGTTATGCAGGGTCTCCATGCCTGCAGGAAATGTGATAGGGTTAAAGAGAGGTTAAGGATCTTGTTATAGATAAAAGTACTCTCTAAAGTGAGTGTGATTAGTTTGAGGTCTAGTGAATCTCCACTGTACCTAGATTTCCCAATACTTTTCTAGCAGTTTTCTAACCTCACGGCACTGAGACCTTCTTAAAGTAGAAGGGTGGATGACCAGGGATCCTATCCTTGTAGTGACTAGTAGTCTTTGTAAAGGTATCATCAAAGAAGTCCTGTGGTAGGACACTGCTCAGGTTAGAGAAGGCATCATTAAAAGTATTCACAGTTTTAAGAGGGTCCAGGGTGAGGGTACCATCAATGTTCAGCATTGAGGGTGACATCTTTGAATCTTTACCAGTGATATCTATAAATTCAACCAAAATTTCCTGCTATCCTACCATGTTTTGGTCAACAGCTCCCTATGGTGTTTACTTTTTCCCAGCCGAATAATGCGTGTGCAGGAATTTCTTGCAGCTTTATAGGCTTGTAGGTCCAGTTGTTTACCTGAGGCTTTAGCACAGTGCCAGATATGGTCCCACTGTTTCATACTAGCTATGAGTTCAGGAGTAATATAGGGTGCACTGTGCCTGGAACCTTCATCTTTTTAAAAGGTGCATGTATATCTCAAGCAGCATTTAATGAAGTACTCAAGTGCTGTATTGATGTCTTCGTGGAGTCAAGCAATGCCCAGTCATGGTGACATAGCTATTGCTTTAGAAGGTCAAGGTGACCACATTTTAGTACTCTATTGTAGATAGTTTGGGTGGGGATGTGAAATTTGTTGAACCAGCTGCAGGTAATGGGGAGTTGTCGCTAAGAGTCAGGGTGTAATGACACGTGAGAGACACGATCAGGGTGATTGGAGATTATTCAGTCCAGTGTGGTGTTGTCCCAGTCTTACAGTTTATTCTGGTTGGTGAGTTGATGAATTGAGTGAGGGGTAAAGCCGATAAGGTATCCTTTATTGGGCTAATGGTTGGTGACAGCCAGTTTGTATTGAAATCATCCAAAAGAATTGTCTCAGCGGATGAGTTTAGACACGAGATATTCCATGATGCTGTGGAGACCTGAGGCTGGGTCATTGGGGGTATGTAGACTAATAGGACTGTGAGTGTTTTGTTATGGGCCCCAAGAAGTACTCTAATTACAGGTGCCTGGGTGGGGCATCCGAGGTCAGTCTCAGGCAAGGCCAGTCCCTTTAGAGAGTTTTTTAGATAGATGGACATCCATCACCATGTTTGATTGACCTATCCAGTCAGAAAATGGTAGGGAAACAGCTATGTCAGGAAGTTTGGGGACAGCCATTTGTCAACAACAGAGTATGTCAGGGTCATGCTGTGAGACCAAATTTTTGAGGCTGTCAGTTTTGCACAAAGACTACAGATGTTGATGGTAGCAAATTAATAGTGCCCTGCTTATGACTGGGCACCATTTGGAACCAGTCCAACAGGTCCTGGATTAGGGTGGATGCTGCAGATAATAGAAGCAACAGAAGGGTGATCCTAAGGAGGTGTTCTCTTAGCAGCTTTGAAGATAATTTAACAGTCCTTCTGGTGCTACAGCTCCTTTTCCTTTTCTTGCTCAGTATGAGAAGGATGACAGGATCAGAGAGTAGCAAAATGTGCATTCATGCTATACAAAGCCCAGTCGTTGATGTGAAGTAGGGTCCCTAAAGGGGACAATGGCCCATTAGTGATGATGACAAAATTCCCAGAAATGTAGCCCTGAAGTAGTGAAGGTTGCCTTTATAATCTTTATTGATAGATTGGTCTCTTGGGGTTAGGGCTTCCAGTGTGACTGAGTAAGAAAATAAGATGAGAAGGTGGGTAAGGTATGCAGAGTAACCTTGCCCATTTTAGTCATTTTAGGAGTATCATGTGGCAGACTAGGTGGGCCATATTGGTTCTTATCTGCTGGCAATTATATGTACAGTATGTATGTATAAAGGCCTGAAGAGAACCCTGAAGGCACTCCATGTCCATTAATATTGCTCTAATTTGGGTACCCATGCATTGAGCTGGTCCCTGAGGGCATGTGACGACTGGGCGTCTGACTGTTGTCCATGGCTGTGCCGGCTGGTCACATCCTGCAGCCACTGCATCCAGTGCTGCTTACTCCCTGACTCCAAAATGTCAACATCATATGGCATGTCCTCTGTATCAACAGGGCCACATCCTCTGGTAAGTCCACTGCCTGCTTCTCAACACTATCCTTTTGCCCATCATCTTCATTGTCATCCTCCACCTCATTGTCCTCCAGGATGTCTT
Organism: Neoceratodus forsteri; assembly: GCA_016271365.2. Taxonomy (NCBI): domain Eukaryota; kingdom Metazoa; phylum Chordata; order Ceratodontiformes; family Ceratodontidae; genus Neoceratodus; species Neoceratodus forsteri. Next base: position 802,538,310 of record CM057458.1, read on the forward strand.
CAGCATTCTGGATGGTTCCCTCACAGCCGGTTCATCTTCCTCTGATGGACCTCCTCCTGCTCTTCCCCTTCTTCCGCCGTTGATGACAGTCATCTTTGTGTGAAGATGCCAGCAGCATGTCTGCTGGGCAAACGACAGGCATCCTCCTGCTTCTGGTGCCACATGGAGCAAATCAGCGCCATGACTCGAGCTGTCCCTCTGGGCTGTTGCTCCTCTATGCTGATGGTAACCTGAGGTATAAAACAGAAACATATGTTAAGACCTTGTCAGGCCATAGACAGACACTGATCAGTTGAGTAATGGCACAGGAAGAAGGGTGTATATGGTGAGGAGGTGACAAGCATATCCCACTACTGGGCCCAACCGCTGTACAGATGATGGCAATGCCATCATGCAGGCAGCTGCAGGTTGAAACCACAGTCTGCAGCCCAGTGGCAGTCCCTGGAGTGCACACATGGCCAATGTGGCCTACAGCCCCATTTGGTTTACTGGGATATAGGGTGTTGCAAAGGTAGTCATACAGTGTCTTGGAATGGCTGTGGACACCAACAGTAGCTTGTTGCATGCTGTGGTGCTTACACACCATGTACCCAGTTGTATGTTTGACAGGGGGTTTATGGTGATCACTGTGGAATACGGTGTAGGCCTCAGTATGCAGCACACAGTTAGGAGTTGACCTCATGCTAGAGCACACTGTGTACAATGGGGTGAATCAGCAGTGGCACCATTGAACATAACCATGCCTGGACATGATGTACAACTGATGATTGGCCTGGGGGTTGACTATCATCCTTCAGGGCACAACAACAACTGAGTAGTTAGTGCACCATTCTGAGGCCTGGCTGTGTGAATCACCTGCCCCACGCTATTGGGGCCAGGCAGGACACTTGTCTCATGGCATGATTCCAGGCATGTGACCACATCCATAAACATTGTGGGGTGGACAAAGTCGCTGCTTCTCATGGTGGTTGGTGGGGTCAGATGTGGCAGATACATCCATGTTGTGGACATGACCCACTGCCATCCCCCAGTGGTTTGGCTCTCAGATTGCAGGGGAGAAGACTGGCCAAGAACAGCGTGCACAACCCCTCTACAGTGTGTATGTAGGGTACTGTCCTGCAGTGTGTCAGAACATATGTGCATCCAGGCTTGTCAAAGCAGAACAGCATGGCAGGTTGCAAATGCATACCCCTGCAGTTCCACCCAGCACCTGGCCCATTGCAGCAGACTGATCCACTGGTTGTGGTGTTGTGTGCAGGGTCTGCAGGGAGGGGATGCATTCCTGCTGTTTGAACTTGGTGGCCCCCATAACCCCCTTTGTCAGAGGGATTCTATGCAAATGCATACCTCAACAATGACATAAGGGATGGTTGACATCCGGGAATGGGATCATGAAATGCATGTTATACACGTGTTGAACATTTGGCCATGCCACATTGGTTCTGCCAAGGTTACTACACACTACAGCATCATGCAAATGCAGTACAGTGAACATTTCTGGCTAAGGTTTTAGGTCTGACTGTCATCTGCTGCTGAAGCGGTATGCATAACTATCACCCATCCCAAACCTTATGACATATGGATGATGCCGGGGTCCGAACTGAGGGTCTGTGTAGTTTGTAAGTAAAACTTTATTTATACAAGGTGCCCTTCCATAGCACAGAGCACCATTAGATCATTCCTACAAACAATGTACAAGAATATAAAACATTAACAATTATACACTCTAAATTCAGCTCACAAGTTTCAAACATTTAAAATCTCAAGTAAGTGGTGTTGCCCTGTGTCACATTTTCCTTCCACCAACCTTGGTCATGATCATCAGCAAAACTGGTCCCCAGTCCATGCATGTGACCTACCATGTTTTCCCATCCCCACTGGCCCCTCCCTGACTGTACCCACAGAGGGAACACCACACCCTTGGCAGCAGGACCCTGTTTGGCTATAGGACAGATGGGCATCACAACCAGTAACAGGCATGCCAGGGCCTTGTCCTGTGTGCCTGTCATTTGTATGTAGTATGCTGTTCATGATCATTATGGCCATAGCACTGACACTGGCAGCCCCTACAGTGACTGGCATGCCACAGGTATGACATGCATGCTACATGTGAAAAGGGACCCTTGCATTGTCAGGGATTTGCTGATACTGCAGGGAAGCACATGTGGCCCACCCAAATCCCAATGTGTGAGCCCATCATTGTGCACCCTCTTGAACCTGTATGTGGCCTCTGATGCTGCAGCACCCAAATATGTCCCACCATCCCCTTGGACAAATCACACATGGTTGCCACTTGTCCGATCCCCAAGAGTTCCATCTCTGTGGTAAACTGATAGGGCCACACATATGCCAGATCCTCGGCACAGCCAAGCCAACATAAGGGGTGGAGGACTACAGTGCCTGCTGCACACATCCAGGAGGAAGCTACAGGAGGCCTTAAACCCAGGTCCATGACCCCACCCACCTGCACAATGGGTCCAGGTCATGTCCACGCATGACCAGGGCATGCTATTCCATACGCACTGATGTCACCCATACTGTAGGCCTGTATGCGTGGTTTTGCACTCATTGCCTTGAGAAATTGCTGCATTGTGATACAACATGCAACAGTAGCAGAAGACTGCACCTCAACATCAGCAGTCACTTCACACATGAGGTCATTTGTTGCCACATGGTAACACAAACATGTACTGAGCATTGTGACTGCCCATGGACCAGGGCTGATATCCATGGACAGCCACTGTTGAGGATCTGTCTATAGACACCTTCCTGAACACAGCTCCTGGGAAATTTGGGCAAGGGGTTCACTCCCTGTATGGGGCTGAACAATGCATGCACATCATGACCTTGCAGGCATGCCACATATTACTCTGTGGGTGGATGAACCACCTGTCATGCACTGCACCTCATTCCCTACCTGTCCATAACAGACATGGCTAAACATTCATTGTGACAATGTGTCGAGGCCTCTTTTTCCCCATAACCTGATGTATATGTGCCCACAGGACACCGCTTTGATACACCACTATGCAGACCCCTCAATGGTGCTGTGGACACAATTCCCAATCAAGACGCATGTGTCCCCCATCTTCAAAGGTTGCGCTTACACATGACACAGCCTGGTGTGTTTTCATGGGGGTAGGGCCTGTAACACACAGCCACATGCATGGGAGATTCCTGAAAGAACCCTAGCTCAGTAGTCAGGTAGTGTGCATGACACAGTATACGTCTAACATCCCTGGGGGCTATTTACACCAGTCCCTCCGCCCAAGATGCAAAGAAGTGGATAGAAAATACAGAGAAATACAGAATCCAGAACACCTCCAGAAAATACAAAGAAGTGCAGAATCATACCCTTAAAAACAGAAATCAGAAAGCAGAGTACAGGATGGGTGGGCAGGTACTGGAGTCTACAGAGCAAGAGAGGGATCTTGGTATAATCATATCTAACAACCTCAAGGTGGCTAAACAATGTGAAAGAGCAGTGGCAAGAGCCAGTAGAATGCTAGGAAGCATAGGCAGGGTATCATGAACAGGAGAAGAGAGGTGATGATGTTCTTATGCAAGCAACTGGTGAGACCACACCTTGAGTACAGAGTCCAATTCTGGAGACCATTCCTCAGAACAGATGTGGATAAGGCGGAGATGGTCCAGAGGAGGCAATGAAAATGGTGCAGGGACTCAGCCACTGGTCATATGAAGAGTGTCTTAAGGACATAGAAACATAGAAACATAGACTTTGACGGCAGATAAGGACCGCTAGGCCCATCTAGTCTGCCCATTTCCTACCTACAGGATAGGCTGCAGATCCCTAGTTAACCAACAGCCTTTATCTTCCTGCCCCACAAGAATTGCCTTATGTCTATCCCATGCATTCTTGAATTCTCCCACAGTTTTAGACCCTAACTTCCTCAGGAAGGCTGTTCCATGCATCCACTACCCTCTCTGTGAAATAATACTTCCTCACATTGCCCCTGAACTGCCCTCCTTCTATCTTTAAATTGTGTCCTCTTGTTCTTGCAAGTCTCTTTTTCTGAAAGATGCTACCCTCTTGGACTTTGTTGATTCCCTTGAGGTACTTGAAAGTTTCTATCATGTCCCCCTCCCTCCTTTCCTCAAGGGTATACATATTAAGCTCCTTTAGTTCTCCCTCATAGGCTTCTCTTGCAGACCCTGCACCATTTTAGTTGCCATCCTCTGGACTGCCTCTATCCTGTCTATGTCCTGCGGAGATGGGGTCTCCAGAACTGGACACAGTATTCAGATGGGGTCTCACCAGCTGTCTGTACAGAGGGATAACAACTTCCTGTTTTCTGCTGCTGATGCCTCCCTATACATCCCAGAGTATACCGGCCCTCCCTACTGCCTTCTCACATTGCTTGCTAACCTTAAGGTCATCTGATATGTTTAACCCCAGGTCCTTTCCTGTTTTGTTGTTGTTACTAGCTCCCCACCCATTGTGTATTCTTCCCTGGGTTCTTGTTTCCCAGGTGCCTTATTTTGCACTTTTGCATTGAATCCTAGCTGCCATACGTCTGACCATTCCTCCAACTTTGCTAAGTCCCTTTTCATCCTTTCCACGCCTCCTTGTGTATCAACCCTGTTGCAGATCTTTGTGTCATCTGCAAAAGGCATACTTTTCCTTCCAGTCCCTCTGCAATGTCACTGATGAAGACATTAAAAGGGACTGGACCCAATCTGAACCCTGCGGTGCCCCACTTCGTAACAGCCCCTTTCTTCAGAGTGGACTCCATTTACAATTACCTTCTGTGTCTTGTTGTCCAGCCAATGTTTTATAGGCTACCACCCTGGGACCCACTCCCAGGCTGGTTAATTTGACTATCAATCTTTTGTGTGGGACTGTGTCAAATGCCTTGCTAAAGTCTAGGTAGGCCATGTCCACAGCCCCTCCCTGGTCTACTACTTTGGTCACCCAGTCAAAGAAATCTATTAGATTCGTCTGACATGACCTTCCCACTGTGAACCCATGCTGCCTTGGATCCTGTGCTCCACTGACCTCTAGGTACTCAACTATTCTTTCCTTCAGAAGTGACTCCATCACTTTCCCTAGCACAGAGGTTAGACTGACAGGTCTGTAGTTTCCTGCCTCTGTCTTGGTCCCACTTTTGTGAAGGGGAATCACATCCGCCTTCCTCCAGTCCTCGGTACACACCATCCTCCCATGATTTATTAAAAAGAGTAGCCAGTGGTTTCACTAGTTCCTTCCTTAATTCTTTTAGAATTCTGGGTGAATTCCATCAGGACCCATTGCTTTGTCCACCTTCAGTTTTAGGAGTTCTTGCAGAACCCTTTCTTCTGTGAAAGGACTGGGATCGACCCCTATCAAGAGTGCTTCTGTTAATTGGATTAGGCACTTCCCTCCTCTTTGTGAATACTGAGCAGAAATATTCGTTCAGTATTCCTGCTTTTCACTGTCCCCTCTGTCCACCCACCGCTCATTCTATTCAGCCTCACTATCCCTCCTTTGTCTTTCTACACTCGCTGATGTACCTATAAAGGTTTTATCCCCTTCTTAACTGAGGTTGGCTATCTTTTCCTCAGTTTGGGCCTTTGCTATTCTGACTTCCTCCCTGCTTCTTTCTGCCTTAAGTGGTACAGCTCTCAGTTCTGCTCCTTCTGTGTTTCCTTATACTTCCGGAATGCTATCTTTTCTTCCTGACTTTCACAGCCACCTCTCTTGAGAACCCTAGTGGCTTTTTCTTTCGCTTTGATTTGTTTATTTGCTTCACACAAAGGCTTGTTGTCTGTGATGGAAGTTTTGATAATTCCCATTGTTGCTCCACACCTCCTTCTAGCCTGTTTGCTAGTGCTTTCTGAGGCACTCTCCCATCTTACCAAAGTCAGCCCTCCTAAAGTCCAGTACCCTCACTTTGTATGGCTTGACTCTGTAGCTGAGTTTAACATGAACCACACTGTTTGATGGACACTTGTCCCCAGATGGCAACCTACTTTAGATCTGAGATCCTCTCACTGCCCTCGCTTGAGAGTACGAAGTCTAAGATTGCCCTCACGAAAGTGTTCCGAACTAGCTGTCTAATGCCTGCCATCTGTAGGGCATCAAGAATGGCCCTGCTCTTGGATGTGGTTGCAGCAAATGTGCTCCAGTTAACATCTGGCATATTCAGGTCTCCCATCAACAGTATCTCTCCTTTCTCTGCCATTCTAAGAATGCCTTCCATCATATCCTTGTCCATTCCTTCCCCTGACATGGGGTCTGTACACAACCCCTGTGCGGATTGTGGTGCCCTTTCCAGTCTCCAAGGTGACCCACAGTGCCTCCTCTCCTTCCTGTTTACTCTTTTGTTCAGTTGCTTTTATCCCTTCCTTCATATAGAGAGCTACTCCTCCCCTCTTCTCCCTGCCTGTCTCTCCTGTAGGTTATGTACCCTGGTATGTTAACATCCCAGTCATGGTTCTCTGTGTACCATGTTTCTGTGACTGCTACGATATCCAGGCATCCCTCTTCCATTAAGGCCACCAGCTCAGGGGCTTGTTGCCCAGACTACAGGCATTGGTGCCATTACCTCCATTTCCTGATGGCTTTACCCCTTTGCCCCATCCCTGTCCTTCTTGCCTTTGTCACTTTCTCCATTTACCCTGCCCTTCTCCTATCGACACCTCCATGTTGGTGTTTGCCACACTTACTACTGTGATTGTTTGGGGAGCTAGGATTTTCCTGCTCCTTTCCAGTGCCTCCCCTTGGCTAGTTTAACCTAGGACCTAAACATGTTCATCTTGGAGCAAAGAAGGAAAAGGGGGACATGATAGAGACCTTCAAGTACCTCAAGGGTACTAACAGGTGCCAGACAGCAGTATTTTCTAGAACAAAAGACACTCAAAACAAGGGGTCAGTGACATGAAGCAAGAAGGGGGTAGATTCAAGAGAAGCATTAGGAAATTTTACTTCACAGAAAGGGTGGTGGTTGGGTGGAATGGACTACCTGAGGAGATGGTGTGGCCAAGACTGTGACAGGATTCAAAAATGTATGGGATAGGCAGAGGGAATTTTAGAGTGGGGAAGGTGGGAAAATTACTGGGGACCTTAGGATCTTTAGGTAACATGTAGTATACTTGAGCAGACTCTGGTCAGTGATAGTCCTTTTCTGCCTTCACTCTCAATGTTTCTGTTTCTATGTAGCATCACTCCAGCTACACAGGACGTGCCCTGGTCATGCATGTGCAGATATTGTGCTGGCCCTGTGATTAGTGTGGCTGTTGCCATGCTTTTTGGGGAGGCGCAATACCTTGTAGACAGGCATAGTAGGTACTGATAGGCATACAACACAGGGGGTATCCTGCCATGCCCAGGGTAATATGTAGTGTCTGACATGGCATCATAGGTCCCTGACAACTAATTGTTACACCACTGGGATCCACATTACAAATGTTATTTACCTTGCCGGTGTGTGTTGTTGATGCTGTCTGGTCCGCCACATCTGCTGCCTTACTAGCACCGTCTCTGACAGCTGTGGATTCTCTTCTGCTGTGCTGTTACATGGGGAAATCATAAAGGACATTTCATACAGTGTTAATGTGCAGCCTGCCACAGTTTTTTTTTAACTTTGTTTATTATATTTGCATTGAGCATACAAGCATGTATCTGATAAAGTACATAAAAACAGGTAATATGGAACAGTTGAGGGTGCCACCTCTTTTAATACATGCTGTTAAATGTCATACTCATCTATTAGATACATCATCAGGGGACTAGTACTGTAATGCTACAGACAATATCAAACTCTATGCTGCTATTATGAGTCAAAGAGCTGCATGAATTAAAAACATTTAAGTACAGTTTAGTTAGGAAGTGAGAAAACATGCTTTACCAAAGTATAGTACCAATAGGTACCATCCCATTGGAATCTGAACTCTGTAAAACCAGGACTGAAACATGCACTGTAGTTCACTGCCTACAATTTCAAACAGATAGAAAAGCTCTAATAAAGTGAGACAGTGAACTCCCTACTCCAAATATTATAACTGGCATCCCACTCCTGATATAACTGAGTAATGAAAATTATCCTCAGAACCTCAGATTTGGCATTGAAACTAACAACATAGAACTCCAATATCTGCAAAATGAATAAGAGTAACAAAAGTCAAATCAGTGGGCAAACCTGAACCCGAATTTACATGGGGAAAAGTCAAGTATTGTCATCCTCCTCTCGGTCCTAATCCAGATTGGAAGAGTTCATCCCATCAACTCCATGCTGTAGCTTGTTCTTAGGCCCATGTCATATCCTCTGCAGGGTTTGAAAATATGAACACTTTCCTTCTGGAAACAGGTGCAACCAGGCTGGAAAGAGCATGTCATGGGAGATACCTGCTAAACGTATGGCTTGAACTGCACAAAATTCTTTTTTTAAGCGTGAGTGTATCTGAGCTCTGGATACAGGAATATCTGCTGTCCATCCTGAAGTAAGGTACATTTTTATCTGGATAGGGCCAAAATAAAATCTGGAGTTTCACACTATCTAACACCAAAACAATAGCTCAAGGAGCATCCAAATTATCAGATCTTCTCTGGAATGCCACTCTAAGCTTTTTGTATAATGATATGTGCTCAACTAGCAGCTGTCCCAGCTGCTGCTCGAGCCATTCTTGTAAAAAGGCCCAAGTAGTCACTTTCACTTGATCTGGCACTCCAGTGATCCACAAGTTATTAGCTCTGGCTTGGTTTTCTAAGGTCTCCAAACAAGACCTTTAAATGTGTGTTATCCTTGACTAGAGTTTTAGTAGTTCCTAGAGCCACTGCAGATTGTTTCCAAGTCCCTACAGATTCCACTTTGAGATGAGTAACATCATTTTCCAAATTAATAACCCTGTTAGTTAGAGAATCAAGTTTCTCTGTCATTCCTGTCACTGAGGAAATCAAGACAATTAATTACCTGGGCTAGTGTCTGAAGAGTTTAAACTCCGTTGTCAGTTGGTTCAGGCATGATGTAGCCTTAAGTAGACTGTGTAGCAGAAGGTCTGGACACATTTTTGCTTTTAGTGCTTTCAGTCAAATTTTTATCCTTCTGGTTTCCCATTATTGATAAAATGTCTTCTGGTGTTAGAAGAATCTATTTACAACTGTCAGAGTGCCATGAATATCAAGTTTAAAACTTAATAAAAGGTCCCTTTCACAGAGTATCAAATTCTTGTGGTCATTTTGCTTGGGCTCCACAGCGCCTCCCTTCCTGCCTAACAGTTTTATGTCATTGTCATGCTAGCTTTCTTACATTTGAATAGTGCCACTTACCTTCTGTTGAACACTGGCTAGTCCTCATGGCCACATCTGCTGATTGTGCCATGTGCCTGATCTGTGAGATGATGGTAGGGTCCTGTCTAGCCATGCCCTTCCAGCAGTGCTTTAATTGTCATGGAGTTCTCCAAACACCCAACTGTTTTGCAAACAGGCCCCAATTTAGTGCCACACCCCTGTCCCTGTCACTGGGGAGTGTCTCCTGATCCAGTGGGCACAGGATTCTCCCTCATTGCTGCACCATGCTATGAACTGGGCAATTTCCTCTGGGTGAAGTTAGGTGCCTTCCACTCAGTGCAGCCATTACTGTAATTTATTGAGTTCAAGCACACTGCTTTCCTCTCCTTTCTCAGTTACAGGCCACAAGTGTAGGCTGGTGTTGTGGATTGTCTGTTCAGGAACCGCTGAATGCTTGTAGCTGCACTTCATGCTTGCACACTGCGGAGCACGCATGCTGCACCTGCATAATGTTTCCCAATGCACAGGCACACTGCATCTGTTTTTGATGCATATCTGTCACAAAGTTGCATTTGTGACATTTTTGTGATGCATGCAGCCTGTGTGGATATATTTACTGCATCTGTATGTGTCCTGCCATTCTACTACAAACTGCAAACATTTACCATTTGCATGTAATTTTTCTTCAGCAAGTGTGTTGCTTCTACTATAGAATCCTACATTTGTAGCACATTTTTTCACACCTGCCACCCCACCCCTTGAGAAAGATGCAGTGGTCATTGATGGCCTACGTGTCTACTGCGCCTACTCCATACAGCCCCAGCCATACCTGCATTATCCTCCTGGCCTTTATGTCAACACTGACATAACTTCTGGTGCGGACACTGTACCTTTGTGGGTTATTGACTACATGCCCCACATGGGTACCTCTTCCCTGACCCTATACCATGCTACATTACCACCCTTTGTAATCTTCCCTTGCACCCCATCCATGCCTCCTCTTGAGATGTGTAAAGTCCCTAAATTCATTCAGCAAAATATTTTATGAATTGCGCTAATTAGCAAAGTGCAATTTGTGAAATTAGCCAATTTGTGAAGTGTGGATCAACCGCAAAGTGTTGAATTTCAAGGGCAAAATTCTCACTTCACAGTAAAACTACTCTACTAGTAGTAGTAGTGGCCCCTCCAATCGCCAGCCCCTAGGTAAAATAATTTTTATAAAATCCCTGGTGTCTAGTGGTCCCCGCAGATCACTGGCCTCAATGTAAAATAAAATTTATATATATATATATATATATATATATAAAAATCCTGGTGTCTGGTGGTCCCTCTGCTGATCGCTGGCCACAAATGTAAAATTATTTTTAGAAAATTCTGATGTCTATTGTCTCCCCCTTTTTCTGATTGCTAGCCCCAATGTAAAATAATATTTTTATACATTTTTATAAAATCTCTGTTGTCTAGTGGTTCCTCCTTCACTCATCACCAGCTCCGAGGTACAAGAAATTTCAGCGACCTCAGGTGTCTGAGTTGTCCCCCCCTATCGATCGCTGGCCTGAGGTAAAAAAATGTTACATTCAATGAAATCTCGATGTCTAGTGAACCCCACCCATGAGTGTAATGCCCTTACTCCTGCCCCCCCCACCATACCTGACTGGCGACCAGCACAGCTTTCATTTTCCACCACGGCTGGCCACCTGACTGACACTGCAATAAATGAACATGTACTTGTACAATCACACGCTCATTCATTCCAATGTCATTTGGGTGGCCAGCCGTGGTGAAAAGTGGAGGGCTGTGCTGACGCTACTCGGATTGGGGAAGGTGGTGGAGCACTAACTGACGGGTGGGGGGTCCACTAGACACCAGGGATTTCATTTAAATTATTATTTTTTCACCACGGGTCGGTGATTGAGGGGAGGGGACCACTAGACACTAAGATTTCATTGCGATTATTTTTTTTGTACCGGGCTGGCAATCAGCAGGAAGGGGGATCCAGTAGACACTGGATTTTATAAAATGTATATATTATTATTTTACATTGTCACTGGCAATTGGCAAGGGGATCTCTAGACACCAGGATTTCACTGAAATTATATTTTTGTACCCTGGGGCTGGCAATCGGGGGGTGGGGGAACCACTAGACACCAGGGATTTATAAAATGTATATAATATTATTTTACATTGGGGCCAGTGATTGGCGGGTGGAGGGCCACTAGACATCTGGATTTTATAAAAATGTATATATATTATTTTACATTGGTGCTGGCGAACGGCAGTGTTGACATCACCATGGGCCTATTTTGCAATCCATCATGGACATTGATTACTGCTGCCCTCAGGTGAAGTGGTTTTGGATGAGGTCCTGTCTCATGCAATGTCCCACAGAACCGGCTCCTGCTTGTGTGTCAGTTGCCCAATGTGTGCTTCCAGGTTCTCTTCTTGTCCATTCTCCTCACCTCAATGGCGCTCCATGTCTGGCAGTGGCACATGCTGTGTCAGGGTAGTTATGTAGAATGCAGCAGGCCATGAATGTCTTGCAGGCTATCTCGGGCTGTATTGCAATGCCCCTCTGACCCGTCCAAGACATCTGAATCGTGCCTTCAGGATTCCAAATGTTCTCTATGATGGACCACATGGATGCCAGGGCCTAATTGTATCTCTTGTCTGCCTCTCTCTGTCGATGTTGCACTAGGGTCATGAGCCAGGGCAGTTGCAGATATCCACTGTCATCTTTTGGGGGAAATATGTTACATAATCCTTTGTGCGATGCCCATCACCACCTCCCTCTGTTGCTTTGGGACCTGCACAGTTACACTTGTATTGCCCTTAGATGCTAGTGTTGCTGGCATGTCACCTTCTGCTCCAGGCCATGACTTCTACTCTTCCAGTTGTATGTTTCCATAATGACTGGCCCCACAACCTCTTCCCACCCCAAACTGACCTGCCAGACATGTCCTACTGTCACCTTCTTTCATCCACACTGTCTTGCTACATTAGCTGCCCATCCTGTGGTGGTAATGTTCACCCTTGTGCACTCATTCCTGGACACTCTGCATGTGTGTTTCCTCACACATGTGCATCCTAGGAGCCCTACTATACCTTTGTGTGCCAGTGCCACCTATCTATAAGCAATCCTCCTACAATGTCTCCTCTTTAAAGTTCTCATGTAGGCTACTGTTGCAGAAGATGTATGCATTATGGCAGGATCCAGGGTACTGAGCAACCACATCTGATATGCAGCAGTGGCTGTCACACACCATCTGGATGTTCACTAAGTGAAAGCCCTTGCAGTTCACGACACCTCCCCGCTCCTGCTGATGGTGCTCTGATGGCCACGGTGCAGTCAATGGCACTCTAGAATGAGGGAACCATGCCAGGGGGGTAGAAGGCCTGCTTCACAGCTTGCTGCTGAGGAGCATCCTGTGGGAAGATGATATACCTGTGTGCCCAGTACAGCAGCACTTCCAGAACCTGCTTCAGGCATGAGTACAGCTGGCTGTGTATGTCCACTGTGTCACAGTGGGGGTCTGGAAGCTCACAGTTGCAAGAAGCAGAGAACTGAACTCACCTTGATGTCCACAGATATAGCATGCCCTCCAGGTTGCACTCTGCAGGTCCTCCCACAACTCTGGGCATAGCTCCAGCAGTCTTGTTCTAGTGGTACTATGCTATGAACTGCTCCTTCATGAAGTCCTTGTAGTATGTTCTTCTGTGTACAACATGTGGCACAGGTGTTCTGGTCACTGTGCATTGGACCTGTGGCATGCTGCTCCTGGATCCTGCAATCCAGATGCCTAACATGCCTCCGCCATCTTTCTGTTGCCATTCTGATGCCCAGTAGGGCTAGTGGTCCAGACATCTTCTCTGTCACTATTCAGCTGCTTTGTGTTTGTGCGCTGTTACCTCCCAAGTCACTCTGCTGTGCCTCTCTGCTAGGGCATTTTATATGCTCTAGTGTGGTTAAACCAGCTCCACCCTGGTCTAACAGGTGCATGCTTAGAACAATGCAATGTGCAGATGTTTGATTTCTAGAATCCCCAAAATGGATACTGTGGCTTTTTCCTGAAAGTCGCAGTGCACCATGGTGCACCATGATTGTTGATGCAACATTGATGCAAGGCACGCTGGCAAAGACCCACAGAACACTGATGCAGGCTGTGTTACAGAATTGCAACTGGCTCAAATATTAAGGCAAGTCTCCATTTGCATCATTATCATTTGGTGCAAACCCTTGCATCAATCCTGACACTTTGAGAATTGGGCTCATTCAGTTAATGTGCAATTTCTCCCCACCCCCTTGTAGCACCAAATCATGCAACAGTGCTTGTAAGAATAATTAACTTTTTGGCATTAGGACTGTCTCCCATTAGCCAGCAATACTGACTCACCAAAACTGCTATCCAGCATTCTGCTGCTGGACCCTCAGGAGCATGTGTGTGACTCACACAGCCACGCTAATGTGCCTGCAGGACCTACTCTGAACTGTACCTCCAATGCCGCCAAGCAGTCGACGAGGTAGGTGGGCAGAGATCTGATTCCCATCCAGGATTTAAGCTGGACATTTTAAATTTGTAGCTTTTTGACAAACTGGTATTAAGATTTTGAGGCTAAATCCAAAAATGTGTTGTCAAACCACACATATGGAATTCGTTTTAATAATTGAAGAAAGAGCTGAAGTGCCTCTACTATGCAGTACTGTGGACAGGCAGACAGGATGGTGCAAAAAAACAAACCTAATGATTTGATTCCCATTAATTTTATTAATCACACCTTGCTACCATCTGCTACTAAAATTCACTTTACACCCAGAGCCAGAGTCAGTAGAGACCCCCATGTGCCATCATGGCAGCCACATCAGAGTTCTAATTGGAGAAAGCTGCATTGCTGCAGTTGTGGCAGCCAGGAAGGAACAAAACGAAATTTATTTCATTTCTGGCTGCCTGCCCTTCTGCTAATCTTTCTTGTCAGTCAGTCTGAGAATCATTACAGACACCCCCCCACACACACACACAGGAAGAGTCAGGACTCAATAAGGGTGGCTAGGCTAGGTACATCCCTAGACCCAGCTGTGATTGTCTCTGTACATATCATGTGACTTTCTATAAATTATCTGCATGTTTGTTTGTTTTTCAAGACTGTATGTAATTGTTCTGTCTTAAGTGTTTTGAGCCTGACTTGACTTCATTTCCTCTGAACTGCTTATTGTACTTGTAATGTGTTTTGTGACTATATATTTCATGTGGAACCTTTGTAAATGAGCACTTGTGCTCAAAGGTAACTCCAAACTTTCAATAAATAAATAAAAATAAATTAAAGTACATAACTCTAATAGGCTCACATGAGGATTGGACAGGAAGATCAAACTCTGCAAGATATTTTTTCAGTAGGTTCCTGTTGTGTTGAGTCAACGTGTTGATTCCAAACACCCATCTGTCTTGTAGTGCCAGATCATGCAACTTTGCTTGTAAGGATAATTAACTTTTGGCACCCAGGACCATCTCCCTTAACCACCACCATGGACTCTCCAAAGTGACTAACCAGTGGTCTGCTGCTAGACCTTTGGGAGGACATGAGTGACTCATTGGCTGCACTGATATGGCTGCAGGACCTATTCTGACTGTGGCTGGAGTGAGCTGCAAGATGGAAGCTGCAGCATTCTTCATGAAGCTCCAATGCCGCCTAACAGTTGATGAGAGTAGGTAGGTGGGCAGAGCTCAATTCCCATCCAATGGTGCCATCTGTCTTCACTTCAGGAAGCTCTTTTAGTAGCACACATTGGATGTCAGGCTGTCAGTCACCTGTGGGAGGTGAAAAACCAACCCTACCTCCTAACATCTAAACTGCCAGCTGCTGACTGTCTCAGAAAGCTATAGACATGCCAGTGAGCAAGAAATAGTCTTCATTATTTGTTAATTTCTGCACTGTGAGAATTCATGAAATTCTCATTTTAATTGCAAAATGCAATTTGGCGGCAACAGTTTAAACACTGTAAAGATCTTGGGGACTGCACAAGCTTAGAAGTTCTGGGATGCTGCAGATGTTCAAAATTCTTTGGAGCTTAGCTTGCTCAGTGCCTTCAGGGGAAGACACTGGTCCCTGTCAAATGTCCATTACCGTTGTATATGCCTGCAGTATGTGGAGGTTTGCAATTACTGAAGATGGATTTAAGTTTTCATGTTAGATACATAGCGCTTTTTGAAACCTATCATATTTGTATTTCCTGTTCTCTGCAATACAGGCTATTCAATCTTATATGTTCAAAATCACAAGTAAACTCATATTGGTCACTTACGTACAGCACCTTGCCACTATTTTACAGATAAATTCATAAGGGTGACTAACTAACCTTTGACTTGTCAGACAGAACTAAAGTATACTTTTATAATTTCTTTCCTGATTCTTGATTGGTTTAGGCTTTTAATAATGAACAAAACTGATGCATAAAGAGACCACAGGCTCAATATTTGAACAATTACTATGGGGCTAACAGGCGTTGGGCCATGCTAGCTATGCTTTTAATGCTGAACAGTGTTTCAGTGCAGCAGCTGCCACATTCATTGGCACAGTTAGCCCAGTTCAAATCTGTTAGTGCATGAGCACTAACTGATATCCAGCATGTATTCAAATGAGGGTGGGTGTATGCTTAGAAGGTGCACTGGCATATTGAAAAGGTTTTGAATGCCCCAGCAGGCTGCTAGCTACATTATAGTTAATTCTTCCAACACCTCCTTTTAAACCTCACAGACAGTGCAGCACCCTGATATCTGTGCTAGTATAAACAGGTCCCTTGCTCTAGTGGCACCACCATCCCTCACCCAGCCATTATTCAAGTAACATATTTTTAAACTCACTGGTATCCAGTAACCACCCTCATGTCTGGTTTCAATCCAGGTGATATCATCCATTGGTACCCTGTCCATCACCCATTTCCAATCCCAATACTACATGCAATAGAAACCCCAGCCCAGTGACACCCCCATCCCTAACCCAGTTCCAATCAAAGTACTAAATGCAATAAAATCCTGAAATCTGTGGCACCTCATTCCTCTCCCAGTCCTGATCATGGTATTATAGTTAATGAAAAACTCTGGCATCCAGTGGTATGATCATCTCTCACCTAGTCCTAATACTGGTACTGTACCTATATGTAATAATTAAAAAAAAACTTGCATCCATGGCACACCATACCTCACCCAGTCCCAATCTTGGTAATATATTTATTTAAACTGCTAGGTATCCTGTAGCACATCATTCTTTCAACAAGTCCCAATACTGGTAACATATGTACTGAAACCTCTGGTTGTAATGGTACCCACACCTCATATCCATCAGTAATAATTTGCATGGGATCCAGTAACACCCTTTATCCCAGTGGCCTCAACTCTACACCCTGGTCCTGGTGATTTCAACTGGTAAATATTCACCAGTCACCCCATGGCCAAATGCTGTCTGCTGCATGTAAGCTGTGTCACTAAAAGTAATACAATACTTGATGAACATTTATTCAACATGACATAAGCTCTGTGATTTTTGAATGGACCTCTTACAAGTACTGTTGTGGTTCACAAAAGGTGTCATGCAGCAGCCACAACACTGCAGAGTTCTGGCTCAGAACTTTCTTTAAAACTTCATTTTCAATATGATAAATTCCTGCAAGTGGAAAAAGAAAACAAAGAATGCCTCTCCTGATACAAAGACACTGGTAAAGAAAGGTCCCATTGAAAAATTCTGTTAGTTGCAGGATTAGGCCTGGGAAATGCTACACACATGCTGATGTGGCAGTAGAAGTAAACAGCTTCAAGGCACAGCCTAGGAGTATGAAAAGTCAAACCAAGCTGACTCATAGGCGATGTTAGCAGAACCACATGGTTCAGTGGAAGAGTCCCAGCAGCTCCATGGGGAGAACAGTAAATATAAACTGTTAGAAATACTAGCAAATCCCAATGCTGAAATGGAAATGACAAAAATAAAATCAGATTTTAAAAGCTTTAACAGGAACATAAATAGTATTGCTAACATTTTTAATATAATTGTAAACTAGACATGTGCAAAGTCTGTTTAATCTTCCTAGTTTACTGTTTCATGTGTTTGTTTTGAAGCTGTCCTTTTTCCCTTTTCAGGCCTCTTATTAATGTAGTAATTTTGCTACCCAGTATTCATTTTACAGTTGTATAGCTGAGCTAGGTAGACATATTACTATTATATAGAAATAGAAAAGGCAGCTCTGGAATGTCTGGAATGTTTCCAAGCACACTAATTTAAAAGGGGATTTGGCAGCATGTGACTGTAAACTCACCATGGCTGTGGACAAGTACATCCTTCCACTAGCATGGAATATTTCTCTGGGTCCTCTCCATTCAACTAGGAGAAAGTGCTTGCAGAGGATTTCTCTTTAACTTCTATTAACTCCTTCAGTGCCATGCCACACACCCCCTTCCCATGGCTAGATATCCACTGTGAGTGAAAGATGAGCTCTAAGGGTTAATTTACAGATCACAGCCACTGGACTGCAGGAGCAGATTGTAATCTGATCTGTTTTAGCAGTCTGCCACTATATAGAGAAGGAGAGTTGTAACAGCTGTAACTAACAAACACATTTATTGCTATTATACCAGGTCTTGCTTGTACACATTTGTATTACTGTTTTTGACATGGTGGGACATAACAGAAGGAAGAGATCCTGAGGGAAACTAGTTTAATACAGCCAAGGACCCAAATGAATGAAATTCTACATGATGTGTGACCTGTATGCCACAGTACATAACAGAATGCTGACAATCTAAAGGAATCCACAATTAGCATATGATATCTATAAATTAGTCAACAGTCCCAGAACCCAGTAACATCTGTTAAACACAAGCACACAGCACAAGTTTACTTGACCAGTATTTGTAAAAATGAATATCAGGTGGGAGAAAAAGGCAGCATCAATAAGGGACCATTAAAGGTGAAAATTATTATTTCAATGTGAACAGTAAGAAAAGCACAGCAGTGAGATAAAGGAGGGCATGCATATAACAAATGGTCATTTATATTAACAAAGGATTATGCAAGGTTTCTGTTCTCTTTGAAAAGGAAGGAAATACAGCAGAATCCCCAAAGTCAGGGAGGTAGTATAGCGTAAATGATAGAACACAAGGTTGTGAATCTGGAGACCCAGCAAACCTGGGTTTGAATAAAACACTAACTTGCATACAGTGTGACTTTGAACAAGACATGTAATCTTTTTGTACAAGTCTCTTTTTGTTTGTTTTTCTGCCTCCCATATCTTTAAAACCATCTCTGTATCTAACTCTTCTGTTATGGCACTATTGATGACCTACCATTGACATCATCAGTTGCAGTCAGTCTGTGGCTCCTGATATGCCCCAGTTGCTAGATGTCTCCTAATCCCTGAAAAATATAATTTTGCAGCCATATTGGCTGTGATCAGAGTTTGCTTTAATTACTAAAGCAGCTCCAGAACCCAGTGACATGAGTTGAGCTGTAGAGTGCAGTGAAGTGAAACTCAGAGACGAGACCAAGTCACTGTTGGATTCTACTTCATTGTAGTCTTCAGCTCAAGTGATGTCACTGGTTTTGGAACTGTCAAACAATTAAAAATGAAAACTGAACAGGAGAACACTACATTAAAATGAGGCCGAAATAAGCATGACATAGTAAAATTTCAAAACAAAGGCACAAAACAATACATTGTGGCAATTAAACAGACTTCTCACTTGCCTAAATTTACTATTATATTAACAACATAAGCAACATTGTTTATATTCCTTAAAAATAGAATTATATCATGGGGTGGGCTTTGTACTTTCTTTGAGCATTTTAGCAAGGAAAATAACTCTTTATTCATCATTCAGAGAGACTGGAAGAGAATAGAAAGATAACTAATGAGAAAATAAAACTAATTAAGGAAAACAAATAAACACATAGCCAAAATAAATATGAAATATTTAACTACTGATGTATGTGCCTCAGCCAATACAGGAAACATTATATACTGTACTGACATATTGAACAGTTGGAAAAATGTGATTGTCATAATTTAGTCAGTGAGTTAGTTAATTAGTTTTCATTGAGTAGAAAAGGATCTCTAGGCAATAATTCTGTTTTCAGCCTCTTCCAGAGGGAGGGACAACACAGATGCAATCCAAATGATACTGAAACATGTTAAGCTGCCAATTGCAAATTTGCAAAATGTAGAACTACCTCTAAAGCTACAGTAGCTACCACATTTGAGGGTTTTCATCTCCCAGAACAGAATCTTCCCTTTATCTCTCATGCCTTTCAACTCCCTATAAGATTTTCAGATAAGAAACCTAAAAGCAGATTGTAGCCTTACTCACTTTTAATATCACTGAGACTAATGCAGAAAAAAAACAACCAACATATACCAAGGTCTATAATTATCATGAACTTTGCTTTCAAAACAGATAGGGAAATCATAATTAAAACTGCAAGGACAAAGGGTGCACTTTTCTCCAAAAGTGCAGGCTACTCCTGACTCTTACAGAAATGATTATATGAAATGTTTTCACGCTGCAACGATAAACTACTCATGTGATATGCATGCTGCAAGAATGATTTAGATGTTAAATTGGAACCAATTGCATGCATGTGGCACTTGGGTAGCAAGCAAGTGTGGAAAGCATGCTTTGTATGTTAAATTGGAACAGACTGCAAGCATGTAGCATCCGTGCAAAAAGCAAGTGGTCACTGATAAGTGCACACATAAAAGTTAAGGATTGCCCAGGATCACAAATATATACTGTACAAGTGGGTGTTGGATGAGATTCAAACCCAGACATTCAGGTGTCCAAGTCTCCTGGTTTGCAGTTCAGTGCCTTTAACCACTAAGCTATGCTGCCTGCACACATATGGCTCACCTGTATTTCAAAACAATCTGCATAATGTACATATTCACACATGCAGCATGCTTGTAGCCACGGTTATACTTTTCAGTTTCCTTGTCCTCCTCAGCTGCACAACTGAACTGTAGCATACATACTATGGGAAACACATGTGGGTCTTCTCACCCCCAATACACACACTTATCCACAAAACTACTTAATTACTTTTCTCTGGCCTGTACTCCTGCTATTATTTCTCCATAATTTTTAATGCTTCCACACAAACAGACTCTAAGTTGCAAACACAAAGTAGCAATAACTCGACACCAAGCCACATGGCCAGCCCCTCCCCCATGCACACACACTGCAACAGGTGTGGCCATGCTACCATAGACAACTTACGAAGTATAGATATAAGTTGATAGTCTCTACATGAGTACTAGGGAACCGAGGAAAGAGTCTTTAAGAGATGATGTCCATGGATCAGAGTGCTGGGGAGTAGTTGTACCTCTTACAATTAATGGAGTTATGTTTTATTACTATTTTATACATTATGATGGTGACTTGGAGAATAATGAAGGCTACTGTTCTACTAGCAAGTCCCCTGTTAGTTGAGTAGTGGCCTTCATTAATCTCCAGCTCTCCATCAATAATGTATAAAATAGTAATAAGAAAATGCCTCCATTCATTTCAATGGTGCACACCCTGCTGTCTGCCTTGCCCTATGTCATAATGTGCCTGAGTGTGGTGATGTGGAGGTCAGTTTCACTGGAGGGGGGCATCGCTTGACCATAGTGGGGCTCCAATAGTCTGTGCTTGCTATTCTGCTAAACTGTCCCTGGAATGCAAGGGACAGCCCTTGTTTTATCCCTGAAAACTGCTCTGCTTCTTGTCTATCCCTCATGGGAAACATGCTGCTCACAGTCTTTATGGCATGGGCACCTTTTCAGATTTTAGCATGTGGGAGCCAACAACCAGTTGAGGCCAGCTGCTAGTTAGTCCCTAGGTGGCAAGCTCTATAATGTCTGGAACATCTCTAAAAGGTAAAACTCACTTGTTGTTACTGAAAAGTGATAGGCAAATCAGGAAAATTAAAATGTGTAAAATTCATCTGTCTATACCCAAGAGCAGTGCATCAGAGTTGGGCTTAAACTCACTAAGTTATTAACCAATTTTGTTCCTGGCTGATGTTCTGAACCCCCAAAAAAAAACACGTTGTCCTGATTTCTCTCCATTCCATTCAATACTCATCCCATATGGGTCATGAAGCCATCCAAAGGTGCAGAAAAGTGAAAACACATCAATATTTCAGTCCTTCCTCCTTCCCCAGTCCCCTTTTAAAAAATTACTTTTATGTACCTGGCCATCTGGCCAGAACCTGCAGCCTGGCCTAGTGTGCCACCAACCCTGTTTTCAGTCCATCCTTCTGGAAGAAAGTGGATGCTAGAACTGACCATCCCAGGTTCCCAATGTGGTCCACAACTAAGTCACCTCACTAACCAAACACATCCAACCAGTGTTGCTTGCTTCTTGCTGGCTGCTGCTATGGCTGCTGCTGCTGCACTGCACTGATTAAGGACTATGAAGGCCACCCACACCGTCACCACTGCTACTAGGCCTGGCTTGCTGCTGAGGGGGCCTGTGCTGTTTTTTTTTTTGCCAGGTGAGCCTAGTAGATTAAGTAGGTAGCCCAGTTCAAATTAGCTTCCAGCTCACCCCCTGTCCCTTCAGCCACCAGGTGAGATGGAAGCTCACTAAGAGTAGACCAAATCAAAATATGCCACCACAACACTGCTATTGAGAGTTTAGTGCTCACTGACTCCTCCAAGCTGTCATGTGCAGCCTGTCTACTCTGTGCCAGGAAAGACAGTGTCACACTCATGTGACTCATGTGCTCTTGCCTGGTTGGAGCTCCTCCATGTCATGTGTGATGGAGCTGCCGCTAGTAGGTATAGAGAGTGGATAACTCAATACAGACATAGTCAATTCAGGAGTGCACCTGCAGCATGAGCTCACACAGATGGGGGCACTTATGTGGAAAGATTAAATCTAAATTCAATGACATTATTGCACACCATATGAACAACCTAGGCACAGGTGTGGGGGTGCACTGTCCTTCTTAAATGGCACCCCTGCTGTATGGTAGAAATTCATTCTTAGGTCTCGATAAAGCAAATACAACAGTTTTCACAAAAGTTTTCACTGGGTTATGAGGTACTGTATCCAGGATGTGTCCTGATCATTGTGAGGTCAGTGTCCCTCATTGTACCTCATTTTAAGTGCTATGTCCCTCATTTCAGTGACAAAATACGAGGTATGGTGCATGCTTCTAAAACCCTGCTCAGCACAAAGAATGCTTAGCATGGCCGTAGTGTATATACTCCATACAGAATGACAATGGGAAAGTAAGTGAGCAGAATCAGTCATGGAGAAATACATTAGTAGCACTAAATATGCACACGAGGATTTGCATGGCCCAAAACAAAAGGTCAGGCTTCACAATACAGAGGCCCCTCTTGCACATCTGGAATGGGAGATGTTGGATGACTATATCCTAGGCATTTAAAGCTTTAAGCAAACAGTACTTTACAAATTAATGGAAATTCAATGACAAAATCAAAAAGCCATTAAACAACTTGCAAAGGATCAGAATTATTGAGTTTACCTAATTTTAATGGGAAACCAATGGAAAATGTATTTTAATGGCTGTACTTACAACAATAGTATGAGAAACAGAAACTGATGTGGCTTTTAGATGAGATTTGCACCAGCTTAGTTCCTGTACATATGGTAAACATGCAGCATGTGAACCTAATGTGATTTTAAAATTATGTTCACATCAGCTTAAATGCTGCACTCATGACAAACATGCAACATGCAAACCTGATGTGATTTTTTAGAAGATGTTTGTACAACTTACCTGCTGCAAACATGTCAAGTTTACAGCACGTGAACCTGATTTGCTTTTTAGACCTGGTTCACTTACGTTCACTTTGTGTATGCAAACATTGCACAATTAAGCATGTGGCATGCATTCTGCATGTACACAGCACACACATATTTCTGTAAGGGAGGTCTGGTCTGACAGTGAATCCAAAAATAACTATGTCCAGGGTAATGCCAATATTTTTCCAGCAAGTATCTTATAGAATATTTATGTAGAGCTATGCCTTTTGGTAGACACAAAATGAACTTTAATTGGTTCTGGTATGCTCTGCCAATAATGATGCCTCTACACCAGGATTCAAAAGTACAATGTCTATTTTATTAATTAATCCGAACTTTCACCTAATATTAGGCTTCTTCAGGGTAACTGTGTAGGATTCTTAAAAATATATAATCCTTTTAAAGCAGTGTTTTTAACATGTTTACAAGTTCACCATATCTCTCAATGTTGACCATACTGATCAGAGAAACTGCATATATTCTCACTCCATTAATATGAAACTAAAACTAAAATGAGCAACAAATATGAAATATTAAATAATATGGCAACATCCCACAATCAAGATTTGAATAATTTGAGACAATTCATTTAAAAAAGTTATCCCAAACACAGACCACCCAAAATTAAATGCTTTGATTAATAAGTGCCTTACCTCTTAACACAGCATACTATGGCCAAATGATTGCCATGCCTCCTTATGGATTACCTTCAATATGTGGTCACTTAAATAAAAATATTTTAATCAGATATCCATCAGTTTCAATTTAATATATAAACTCTGCACAATGACCTTTAAAATATTGTAAAATTATTCACCTTATTTTGCTTGTGCACTTTTTCTTTAAATCAAAACTGTTTCTCTCCAGGTTATTTTATCAGCAACTCTATGTGGGAAAACAGGGGAAAGGTTGGGGAGGAAGAAAATTATGTTTTACCATGTCAAATATGCCTTCATAAATACATCAACACCTAATTGTAAACTCCACATAATAGCCTTTAAAGTATTGTAAAATATTCACCTTCTTTTCCTTATGCTCTTTTCTTTAAATCAAATCTAGCTTCTCTCCAAATTGTTTTATAAGAGACTGTTATAAGGAAAACAAGGGAAAAGGTAAGGGGGAATTGTATTTTACCTATCTAGTATGTCTTCATAAATACATCAACACCTCATTATAAAGTCATTTACTGCTCTTATAACAATGCTGATATGTTCTGTTCTTAAAGCAAATGATGTAGAGCTATGATTCCTTTAAAACTGCTTTCCATGAGCTATCCTTTAAATGCCATATGGTCCTAGTGTCTGACACAGTATAATTCACATGCTCAGAACTTAAGCTTATTAATATTGTATCACACTGGTGCCAAAAGCCTAAATATTGAAATTCTTCATTCTTCAATACAAAATTAAGCAGAGTCTGTTATTTGTTACTACAATTTCATTCAAATTCCACTCACTATGAACTCACTAAGTTCCAATTGAAAAGTATCGCTTTTTTCTGCATTGAGTCAAACTCCACTTCACTTATTAACATAAGCCACTTACTTTGCTTCATTTTGCAACATATCCAGTTAAGCATAATACTCACAACAGGTAATCTAACTTCAGGTTTGCTCTTTCTCATTGTCTCCCAAAGGCAGACTGACAGCATCGGTGCTCCACTGGCCTAACCTCTTTATGTCAGGGAGATGAGTTATGTGACAACATGAACAATGTCATCAACAAAGTCATCACGCCTTGCCTAGGCAAGGCAGTCACTAAGGTGACCAATGACTCCCTCCTGACATAATTTGGCCTTGTGGAGTAGATGCCTGTTCTGCAACTGTTTTAATGTTATTAGATTGATTTTCCTCATAGTTTCTTTTTTAGCTAAAGACTACAAGGGGCAACTGAGAGGCACTCTATTTGTTTCATCCGATCTTAAAAATTA
Organism: Neoceratodus forsteri; assembly: GCA_016271365.2. Lineage (NCBI taxonomy): Eukaryota > Metazoa > Chordata > Ceratodontiformes > Ceratodontidae > Neoceratodus > Neoceratodus forsteri. The sequence continues at coordinate 802,563,261 of CM057458.1, forward strand.
GCTCCAGAAAATAATCAGGAAGAGGGAGGAAAACCACAGAATACATCACAGGGGGTACATCTAGTTTAAATTTAATATTTTACATGGGCTTCATTTTATCATTTCACCTGATGTATTACTCTAAATAATCCCATTATTGTTTTCATAATTCAACCTTCTACACTCTCAGGAAAGAACCTTTGATGGAAAGATGTTATTCTGTATTAACACAATTTTACTATCCTCCAGCATTTTACTACATATGGTCCTAAGACTTCACTTCTATGCAAACTTTAGTAGAGAACATCAGATATGTAATGCATTTGAGCTCTCACTTTTATATACGAGCTGAAGGTCTCCCCACTTCTGTCAACAATAATGTTTTCTACTACTCTTCCAGCATACCCCAGTTAACATCCTCATTCAAACTCCATTTTTCATAGATCAAACCTATTTCATTTATCCAAAACATCTCCTCTTCTCTATTAGGTCATTGTAACTACCTCCTCTATCTGATTCTGGGACCTGTTCAAGTCCCCAGAATCTGATTTGTATGAGGATGTCCCCTTTCATTAAAATGTCTCAAGTAAGGGAATATTCATCTTTATTGCAAATTCGAATTTTATGTTCAGAAATCCAGGTCCTAAGCTCTCTCACTGTTTTACCAACATACAGTTGATCACAAGGACATTGGATAAGATGTATGTCCCCCACTGTGGCATAGTTATGTCCAAAAAGTCTATCATAAGTAAAGGTAAAGGACAGATTGGGGTCTCTACTATTCACATATCTCTGAAAATCTTCCAGTGTAGCAACACTAGCAATCCAAATCAATAGTATATCATCAATAAATCTCTTCCAAAGAGAATTTTATCCTTGAAGACATTCTCTATTTCTGTTGTTCCAAAAATGAATCTACTTTTAAAATCATACATAAAAGCATTTGCATAACTTGGGCACTGCACTCACATAGCTGTGCCTCTGACTTGCCCATAATATTGTTCTTCAAATTTAAAGTAATTCTTATGTAATACTATCTCTGCAAGTCCTGTAGAATACATGTATTTGACTTTGATCAGGTGGTCTGGTATCTAATAATTTACTCATACTCTCTATGCATTTTCATGAGGTATGAATGCATATAAATCCTTCACATCTATTATCTTTAGTATACTCTCATCTGATGATATACTACTGATTTGGATTGGTAGTGTTGCTACACTGGAAGATTTTCAGAGATATGTGAATAGTAGAGACCACAATCTGTCCTTTACCTTTACTTATGATATAAATCAGATAGACATTTTGACATAACTATTTACAGAAGCAGAAACAGGTTGGAAAACAAACTATTCAGAAAAACAACAGACAGCAACACTACTTTACACATAAAAGTTTCCATCCTAACAAACTTCTAGAAAGCATTCCTATTCACAATTCCTGAGAGCACGATTGAACTGTAGCATTGACAGTGAATATAAAAAGAACAGAAGATTATAGAGACTAGGTTCAGAGAGAGAGACAATACCATAAAAATGATTTAGAATAAGCACAAGCTAAGGCATCAATGAAATCAAGAAATAACTTCTGGCACCAATAGTGCCTCGACATCTGTGAAAGAGGATAAGAATCCCTAGTTTTTAGTTCTGTGCATACCAGTATAATGTCACAGCTTAAACAATTTATTTTAAATAATTGGACATTTTACAGAAAAATCCTTCGACTTCAGGAATCTTTCAGCAGGAACCATTTGTGCTTTCCAGGAAGGCATCCACAGTTAGATACAGACTGGTACATGCAACACTGGAGGAAGATTGCTAAAGGATCTCAATTGCTATTATGTCCTTTGAAAAGTGGGATGTACCCTTGTGGGAAATGTAGTAGCTTGTGGCAACACATCACAAAAAACATCATATAGGCATCCTCATACAGGCAAAGAATATGTAATAAAATCACATATATCTTGTGCCACAGTGGGGATCATATATCTTATCCAATGTCCTTGTGACCAACTGTATGTTGATAAAACAGTGAGAGAGCTTAGAACTCAGATTTCTGAACATAAAAGTCAAATTCGCAATAAAGATGAACATTCCCTTTAGCTAGACATTTTAATGAAAATGGACATTCCTTAGTAAATCTGATTCTCATGGACTTGAACAGGTCCCAGAATCAGATAGAGGAGGTTGTTACAATAACCTAATAGAGAAGAGGAGATGTTTTGGATATATGAAATGGATTTGATCTATGAAAAATGGAGTTTGAATGAGGATGTTAACTGGCAGGTATGCTGGAGAGAGTAGTAGAAAACATCCTTGTTGATAGAAGGGGAGACCTTCAGCTTGTATATAAAAGTAAGAGCTCAAATGCATTACATATCTGAGGTTCTCTACTAAAGTCTGCATAGAAGTGAAGTCTTGGGACCATATGGTTAACTGCATGAGGATAGTAAAATTGTGTTAATACAGAATAACATCTTTCCATCAAAATGCTTTCCAGAGAGTGTAGCCAAGGTCGAATTATAAAAACATTACTGGGATTATTTAGAGTAATACATCAGGCAAAATGATAACAATAAGTCCATGTAAAATATCAAATTTAAACTAGATGTACCCTCTGTGGTATTCTGTGGTTTCCTTCCCCCTTCCTGATTATTTTCTAGAGCTCATTTTTAAGATTGGATGAAACAAATAGAGTGCCTCTCAGTTGTCACTTATAGTCTTTATCTAAAAAGAAACATGATGAAAATCAATCTAATAACATTAAAAACAGTTGCAGAACAGGTGTGTACTCCACAAGTCTGAATTATGTCAGGGGAGAGGTCATTGGTCACTATAGTGAGTGCCTTACCTAGGCAAGGCATGATGACATTGTTCACGCTACATGACCTCTCCCAATATAAAGAAGTTGGCTGTGTGGAGTGCCTGATGCTGCTAGTCTGCCTTTGAAGAGCAATGAGAAAGAGCAAGCCTGAAGTTAGATTACCTGCAGTGAGTATTATGCTTAATTGATATGTTGCGAAATGAAGTGAAGTAAGTGGCTTATGTTAAGAACTGAAGCGTAGTTTGACTCAATGCAGTAAAGCACATACTTTTGATATGGAACTTAGTGAGTTCATAGTGAGTGGAATTTGAATGAAATGGTAGTGACAAATAACAGACTCTGCTTCATTTTGTATTGTAGAATAAAGGATTTCAATATTTAGGCTTTTGGCACCAGTGTGATACAATATTAATGCTTAAGTTCTGAGCATGTGAATTATACTGTGTTTGAGCCAGGACCACATGGCATTTAAAGGACAGCTTGTGCAAAGCAGTTTTAAAGGAAATCATAGTACTACATTATGTGCTTTAAGAATAGGACATATCAGCATTGTTGTAAGAGCAGTAAATGACTTTATAATGAGGTGTTGATGTATTTACAAAGACATACTAGATATGATAAAAATATAATCCACCTTTCCTTTTCCCTTGTTTTGATTTATAACAGTCTCTTAAAAATAATTTGGAGAGAAACAAGATTTGATTTAAAGAAAAGAGCATAAACAAAACAAGGTGAATATTTTTACAATACTTTAAAGGCTATTGTGTGAAGTTTACAATGAGGTGTTGCTGTACTTATGAAGGCATATTTGACATGGTAAAAATATAATTTCCTTCCTTCCACCAACCTTTCCCTGTTTTCCCACATAAGAGTTGCTGATAAAATAACCTGGAGAGAAACAGTTTTGATTTAAAGAAAAGTGTACAAGCAAAATAAGGTGAATAATTTTACAATATTTTAAATGCCATTATGTGGAGTTCATATATTAAATTGAAACTGATGGATATCTGATTAAAATATTTTTATTTAAAGTGACCACATATTGAAGGCAACCCTAAGGAGGCGTGAATCACTTGACATAGCACATTGTGTTAAAAGTAAGGCAATTATTGTGTTTGGGAGAACTTTTCAAAATTGATTGTCTCAAATTATTCAAATCTTGATTGTGGATGTTACCATATTATTTGATATTTTGTATGTGTTGCTCATTTTAGTTTTAGTTTCATATTAATGGAGTGAGAATATTTGCAGTTTCTCTGATCAGTATGGTCAGCATTGAGAGATGTGGTGAACTTGTAAGTTTATATTTAAAACACTGCTTTAAAACTGATTATATATTTTCATGAATCCTTTACAGTTCCCTGAAGAAGTCTCATATTAGGCGAAACATTGGGACCAATTAATAAAATAAACATTGTACTTATGAATCCTGGTGTGAAGCATCTTTTATTGCTCGAGCAGGCCAGAACCAATTGAAGTTCATTTTGGTCTGGCAGTGGTAACATTACCATGCCCCCTACAAAATGCTATACAGATATATCATGCATGCATTAAGCTTCATTTGGCTGCTCCTTTCTTTGCTCATAGCAGTGGCACTGCTGGTTGTCTTCGTGCCTGCCTCAGGCCTCCTCCTATCTTTATTATAACCTGACTATAGCTTGGGTGTCCTCATTTAGCTGTGGGCTACATATAAACATAGGAAGTTTTGACAAAGAGAAATTTGTGCTCCCCAGGAGACCCATACTAAATCCCAACACTAAATCCCGACTTTAAATATCCCATTACCAAATGCCAACATATTGAAATCCCAACAGATCAAATGCCCAAATAACTGAAATCCTGACACAAAGCTGCAATTACAAACTGACTATGTGATGCTTCATTCAGACTTTGCCAGCAAAATAAGTTTTCCTTTGCAGTGTTATTCTCACGAAACACCTACTTTGCTATGAGCAAACTCTGTAATATTTTCAAGGCACTGAGGCGGACACAATGGGGCATATTAGCAGTCCGTGAAAGCCCATAGAAATGCAGGACAGCTGGAGTCTTTGGCAGGAAAATAAGTCACAGTGTTGGGAACTCATGGGCTGCTTAAGTACAGTACAGTAATAGTACTGATCAGTCAACTTAGTGGCTTGGGGCAGTGGTAGTGAACAATGTCGGCTGCCAGTAGCCTGCATCTCCCATTCCCAGGCATGCAGTGGGAATATCAGACAGAACCACAGTGCCCCACTTTCTGAATAGTTGAATGCCCAAGAAATAACCACAGGTAACCAACAGAGAGCTAAAAACAATATAACAGTTCTGCCTCAGACTCGGAGGTCCATGCAGGAGAACTGAATTACCTTCTAATGGGACTCCTTAAGTGTCCCTGGTCTTTGACACCAAAATTAAGCTGCATATCCTGTTCATTCCTGCTGTTGTGTCTCCCAGTCCCCACTTCTGCATGCTCTGCTCCACTCCTCTTTCTCCACTGCTGTTCCACTTCTGAATTAGGAAATGCACTAAATAAAACAATATTACAAAGAAATTAGTTTAAATCTCTGCCAGCTGCTGTGCTGTTTGTTCCTGTTGTTGTGTCTCCGATCATTCTGTGTGCTCTGCTCCACTTAGCTCCGCTCCCATTTTCTCTTCTGATGTCCCATTTCTGAATTAGGTAAATGTACCAAGAGAAATAGAAAAATAAACTAAGCTGCTTTATTTTACCCTCCTTATGTCTCCACTTCTGCCCCACTTTCTGAACAGTTGAATGTCCACAAAATAACCACAAAAACTTAGTTTAAGCTCTACCAGCTTCTTTGGGAGCTCCACTTCAGGTAACTGACAGAGAGCTGAAAGAATCAATCAGTTCTAACCTCTGACTCAGAGGTCTGTGGAGAGCAGAACTCACCAATGTGGTACTGAGCGGTTGTCCGATTCAGGATGGGCTTTGCAGCAGCTGAGCACTTGCAATGCCGGGAACTCGATGACAGGGTTTTGGATGTCTGGCATGTAAGTGTTAGAATTAAGTACCTAATCCCCACCCAGATTGCCCAGATGTTTGCTTCCAAATCTGTCTCCTGAGACCTAACTGGTCTCTGGCAACCCTCCTTCTCCCTGCCTGCTTTATAATACATCTCTATGTCTATCCTAAGCATGCTTCAACTCCCCATTGTTTTGCCTCCACACTTCTGCTGGCAGTCTCTTCCAGACCTCTACCACACTTTCTTTTAAGAAATATTCCTCATATCTCTCTAAACTCCCATCCAGCTTCATCACTTGCCCCTGGTCCTGCAGCTCTTTCTCATTTGAAAACATTGACTTTGCACTGTTGATTCCATTGTTGCTGTTCTGCTGTTCCACCCCCCCTTTGCTGTCTGTCACCTTGGGTGTGAGGAAAGGATGTGTTGCTGGCTTCATGCTATTGGCAATTAGTCCTTCAGGTCTCTGCTAGCACCTCCTCCACACTGCTCTCCTTCCTATTGGCTGGCCTACTGCCACCTGGTCCAGTGGCCTTCTGCATTTCTTTGCTCATTCTGGTGCTGTCCTTTCTGCACTGTTTCCCACCCCAATGCTCTCCTCATATGTTGTATTCCCCTACTACTTCTGCTGTTCTGGCCCTGTGGCTCTGAAGTTTCACTTCTCCTTTATCACCACATTCCTGATTTGTTCTGGGTGTAACTTACTGGGACTGTGCCTTGTTTCTTGTGTAGGTCTCTACCCTGCTTGTCCTTGCCTGTCACTAGACTCCAACTTCTCTAGCTCAGCTGTTAAATGGCCATGCTTTTCTTCAGATCTTTGGGCCTTTGCTTTTATTTGCCCTCAGGATCCGCCTGACTTCTACTTACATTGACTTCCATAACTTCATTCATGCTCCATTACCTTCATTAATGGCTACCTTACTGCTCTGGTGGTAGCCTATACACTGGGGCACATTCCTTTGATCAACACACACACACCCCAGTGGCCATCAGGCTCATACCCCAAATACTACCAAGCTTATGTTCTACCACTACCAGGCTCATGCCCTAATGACAGTTAGGCTTTGCTCCAATGGCAACTTCAATGCTTCAGTATGCATCATCCCTTTCTGTCGTTATACTATGATTCATACTATGATATTAACATAGCAGAAGGCATATATAGCCCATATTGCAGTCTCAATTCACATTGATTTTACTTGGGCCAAAATTTCATCGAGTACTTATCCAGTTTATTTTTAAAACCTGAGAAGGTTCTTTCATTAATAATGTTTGATGTTAGTTGGTTCCAGATTCTAGTTGTTCTTGGTAGGAAGGCATTGTTTGTCATGTTCGTCCTGGCTATCTCCTCCTTAGTTGCATGTTGTGGGCCTTAAGTTGTCTTTATTTATAAAATTAATTCCTAGGGTAGATTGTTAATTCCTGGTTATTTATTACCTTATACATGGTTAAAGGTTGCTCCTCTGCCTTATTTGAATAAATGGTCATAATTCTAGATATCCTAATCTAGCTGGGTACAGAGTGAGTTTTAGTTTCTAATCTGTTTGGTATATCTGCTGGAATTTTTCTAATGTCTCCAAGCCTTTTTTTAAGGCTGGGTTCCATACTTGTGATCAATAGTCCGTGTGTGGTGTAACATAAGTTTTATACAAGGGCATCAGCACTGCCACCGATTTGTTAGTAAAGGCCCTATTATGCAGGTCATTAGATGATGTACATTCTTTGCAACATTTTGCATTGATTTCAGGATTTCATGTTTTAAGATATGATTATTACTAGGTCCTAGAAGTCCTCAACTTTCTTTAGATCAGTGTTGTGAATACTATAATTTGCCTAGGATTATTTTGCGCGGTGCATGACAACACATTTATCTATGTTAAATTTCATATAATTCTTGTCTGCCCATCCCACTGTTTGCCCACATCATTACTCATTTCCTCGTTCTTCTAATGTAGTGACCCTACCACCCAACTTCAAGTCGTCCCAAATTTGAGAAGATATTATCCCCATGTATTTGTAAGTCATGAATGAACAGATTAAACAAGAGTGGTCACAGGACTGAATCCTGGGAACACACAGACATCTCCTCTGAAGATAGGAATCCGCTAACCCTTACCCTCTGAGTTCTGTTATTTAGCCATGATTGTATCAAGGTTATCAATTCAGGCTTCATTTATAATTTGTGAAGTTTATCAGTTATACCAGTGTGAGGTAAGGAATTAAATGCTTTCTTAAAGTCGAAGAAAATGATGTCTACTGATTCCTTCTGATTCATTTGCTTGGTTACAGAATTATAAAAGCAAATAAGGTTAGTATTGCAGTTTCTGTGGTTGCTGCATCCATGTTGCGTGTGTAGCACAGTCCCTCATTCTGTAGTCCTATTTAAAGCTCATCTTTTATTATTCCTTCAATAATTTTACTAACTATTGAAGTTAGACTGACTGGTCGATAATTTGAAGGATAGTTTTTATTTCCTTTTCAAATATACTGCAGCTAACTGAGTTCTTTAAGGGCTAACTGCCCTCACCCACACACTCCATACCCAAGTCATGTCCTTTGTTTCTCTCTGCACACTGTACTCTGATACAGGTACCATTAATGTCACTCCTTCTAGATTCAGTTCAAGCGCCTATTTGGTCTATGTTTAGAGTAAGGGCTTAGATTCTCAAGCATATATGGTAGTCAGATCTCTCATTCTGTGTTGTAGTCTGTATGCTTAGTTGAGATGTCCTGTAGTAGTCTGAGTACAGTAATGGGGTGGAACCTCTGTAAGTGTTTCTTTAGTCATACATCTGCAGCTCTGTGACAACTTGACCTTTTAAACCCTGGAGACATTTGTTCAGTTCACTGCATACTTAACACTGATTTACTCACAACACCTGCTGTACATTTAAAATGTTTGTATCTAATGCACATCTTTGTTGTTTCTTTGCAGATATGCAGAAGGTGCTCCAATTTTACCTTGGTTACTTGTGAATTCTTTATTTTAGCTGTACTATTATCTAGTGCCACCTCATGTCAGTTGTGGAAATAACATGGATTTTAATTTTTCTATTTAAGAATTGTGTGGATTGGGTAGCATTGCCTCTGAAGAAGCTCCAGTAGCTGAACTGTAAGAATGATAGCATAACATATTTTCTATTTTGTATAAGAAACAAAATAAAAGCCCTTAAAATGTTTGTTGTGCACAAATAGTAACGTTCTCGACAAGATTTAGTAACTTTTAACTCTTTCTGACTATTACATTTATGTATGTGTTTTGCACTATGCTTTTTATGAACTGTGTATCTACCCCTTTAGAGCACCGTGTTTAAATTCTTTCTGTAATCTGTTTCTGCCACTCCTGAGGATGCCTTTTGGTGAAACTGACAGAAGTGGTGGTTTGTTCTCCTGTTCTCCTGCAAGAGGTATTGTAGCATACTGTTGTATAATAAACTCACTTGCAGTTTTGCAGTTTGCATTATTGCTGGCTCTTTGTTCTTTTGCAGTTGGTGGTGCTGGATTTTAATGCTTTGGTTCAGTTCTGTGTTTCTATTCACACCTGAGCTCTGCAGTATTTTTTCTGCTGCTAATTTCTATTAGTTATTTACCTCTCCCTGTAGGGTGAATGCCATATAATGGGGTGCCACACCGTTATCATGTGTGTAAATAACATGGCAGAGTGGTTTCTGATGGCTTCTGATTCAGCATCTCAGGGCTTCAATCCTGAAACTAAAACGTTGTCATCACACTCAGGGTGAAGAGAAACCATGAAGCTAAGAGGGCCACCATTTAAACTACACTTTTTCTGTGGTAGACATTTTACAGCTAATGGTTAAATGATACTTTCTGTAACTTATAAATAAGCTGGCTAAGCTTTGAATCTCCATCACTTTCAAGTAGTCTGTGACAAGCCTTAGGTGAGTCTACCACTTTAATGCTGTTGATTCCATGTACCTGTAAGGTTGTTCATGTAACCCACAACCTCTGCCTTCACTGCATCTAATGTAACGTTGATATGTGTATGTATGTAAACTGAAAAAATTTCAACATTTAACTGCAAAAAGATAAGCTGGCTAAGCTGAGCTCCAAGGATGATGTTGTTAAAATATAGCTGATGCAAACAGAGAAAAAATAAATGTTCTGGAATCAAAGAAAGACTGCTTGCAAGGCAAGATTGTTACTATACATGCTTTGGCTCAGACCCCTGTATTACCTGGACACTGTTAGCTCACAGAGGAAAATTGAACAGCTTAGAAGCAAGTGAGGTGAAAAAAAACCCTTAAGGTTTGGAAACACCTCAGGACATTTAGTAAGAAATCCAGGAGTGGTGATTGAATCTGTAATGTCTGAAATGTTTGAGTGTAAGACCTCCATTTTGCTGAAATTGGTTTGTAAATTACTGTAGAAAGTTTTGCTCTTTAATGTTAGGCTTAAATGCTTCAAACCTATAAACAGGAATTCCAAGAAGACTTCCACCTTTATTGCTGCTGTAGCTTTCAGACCCTTTGAGAGTGAAACAAAATAGCTGGACTACAATGCAAAATAATATCATGATTCTCTGAAACTGTAGGATTTATGTGTTTCCTTATTTATAAAAGATACACAAAAGAGGAAAAAAACAGATTAACTTGAACATTGTGTCACAGATATTGTTGGACTAATTTCTGTACTCCCTCTGGTCCAGCTTCAAATCTTAAATGAAGGTAATAACAAAATTTTCACTGATCCAGATGCAGCGTGGGCATTTGTGGGTGAAACATTTAAACAAACAGAAGAAGAGAATATTAGACTGAGCTAAAACACCAGTTCTGCAATTGATATATCTCTCTCTCCTCTCCCCTCCATCTCCCTTCCTCCCTCTCTCTTTCTCTCTCTCTCTCCCCTTCCCTCCCTCCTTCCTCTCTCCCTCTGTCTGTCTGTCTGTCTCTCTCTCTCTCAACTGCATATGCTATCCAACCCTAGCCAAACACTGGATAGAACAGTTGTGGTACAAGTTGGAGATCACAAACAGGACCTATAATCCAAAATTGTGAGCTAAATTTCAGTTTTTAACAATTTATTTGCGAATATAGCCCAACTGAGAAGCAGCAACTTGTTCAAGTGGGGTCCTGCTTCTTCATGTTCCACAGCTGAGGAGGCTGGATCACTGAGGAGCTAAATGACATGCGTAAGATCACCGACGACTATTTAGCTCTACTGTGGATTGAACTTGTGACCTCCTGGTTACTTAGCTGCTGCTCTAGCCACAAAACCACAATGCCTCACAGTGTTTAACTTTGTACTTTGACTTCTGAAATAATTTATTAATAAAATATGGATAAATGAGCATAATGGACTCTATTCAGGAAGCCTACATGCTGCATATTTGCAGTACATGAGCTTTGGAACATTCCCCACTGCACAGAGGTGGTAGCATCAGACCCCACGCATCCTCAAAGGGACCTGCATCACTTTCACCCTTACCTCTGTCTGGCTGCCTAGCTACATGTTCAACCTGAGAGGGAGGGTGGCAGGGGCAGGACATAGCTATGTGCCATGCATGGTTAAAGATACACAGCACAGACTGCTGGTGGAGGAGAACTAGCAGTATTCAAATATGCCCAATCACACTGGCTACAAATAGCAGTGGCCATTGTACCATCCTCTCCACCTTGGAACATACTATGAGGGCTATAGGCATAGTAGGGCACAAGGATGAACCATTCAGCCCCTTTAAGTGATATGACAGTCCTGGGATGACCAGCCATGTCCCACAATCTCTTATTCTGAGTAGAGGAAGCATCTAGTCTACCAGTGGGCAGGACATCCAATTAGATGACCACTGTTGCTCACCGCCCACCACTGCAGTACTATGTGGGTTGGGAAGGCACTAGGGATGTGCCAATATCTGCTGTGCATATCTTGCAATGTGGGTACACTCATTTGGAACATATCTGGGCCATCAGAGAATAAAGTTCATTTCTTATTTTTGTTCTCAAATGCTGTCTTTCAAGATTTGGGTCTAACTGAAGCTCTGTTGGAGGAGGATTTGTGGTGCTACCCTGTTGAGCCTCATGGAGATGGTGGACTGCATTTTGTTCTCAGTTGGTTGGAATTTGAAAAAAAAAAAATATAAGTACTGTAAGTGAGCTTTCAGCTCAAAGGTTTACCCTTTTATTGGATCATGATAATTTAGCATTTGCTTTTTGATCAGGGATTCAATATTCAAGTATAGAATAATGCATGGGGAGGAGTGCATAACAAGAATTTATGCACAGCATGTTTAATAATCCCTGAGGTGAAGCACAAGTTGTTTATCAAAGCAGTCTATACCATGGGTGTGCATACAAATCTCTTATGCACTCCTTCCCATGTGTTGTTTTATGTAATTGCTGAGGACTGTTATTTCTTACCAACATCGAAACATAATTAAAATGGTGGACAGTGAAAATATGTGCCAGAGTTTTATTTCAGCAGTTGTGAAAATAAATTAGAAACAAACCTACAACAGCACACCATTTAACCTGTATTGTCCAAAAATCAAGGTTTCTTTTCTTTTTGACTCACAGAGTCAAGAGTTAAGAATGGTAACATATATCAGTTAGGAAAGTATTCAAAATACTAGCAAGAATGTTATTTATTTATTTAATTTTGGCAACCAGGTGAGCCCACTGAGACCATAACAGTTCCTTTTCATGGGTGACCTGGGCTAATCACACATTCAGTGGAAGATACATATACAAGCAGTATCATTACATAGAAAGACATTTCTCTAAGTTTCCAACTCACTTTACAACACTTGCTAACAATAATTATATAAAGACCAAAGACTATATTCATTTTAGACAGTTGTTAATCCTCTTATGACAGTTGTGGGAAAAGAAAAGGAAAAGGAAAACACATAACACACATAGTTTAATTCGAGAATGATCTTTCTTAATAGTAAACTACTGGAGTAACTGTAACAAAATGTCCAAATACTTTTATTTAGTTAAAAGATTGTTAGCTGAATTCAGCTCCAGTCTGAGGCACCACAGAGATATTCAGATTAGAAGAATAGCTAAAAGGTCACACTGGTTCCTATGAACACAGACATGAAATCTCACTGCCATGTTCCATTTTTATTATCTATGTTCTGGAGTTGGAGGTCAGTGTAGACTGAGCTTGTGAAGTGACTTTAGTAAGAAAGAAGACACTGATGCAAACTGCTTAGATAGCAACTGAGTTTATTTTGATTACTTATCGATGAAACTCATGGACAATGCCACATGGGAAGCGAGTTAGAGCTGTGGAGCTAAGAAACTGGTGCATGCTTGCCACTAAACGAGGTGTATTTGCCATTATAAACCATGAGTTATAATGGCAAATTAAATACAACTTCTGCCATGCAAAAGCCCAGACTTTGGGTGACTACACTGTCCGGCTCCCTCAATGGGTCCAAAGTGCCCTTGCACTCAGACATGTGCCTGTGGTGTGTTGCAGCCAAGTCTGTCTCACTTGGTAGGGGTTGGTAGGTTGCCTACCTGGCTTCAAGTTGCAACTGTGAAGGTTCTTAGATTCTGCCTTTCTTCTGAGCAAGAACAAACAGCTCTGGTGTGCAGCAAACAGGTTCTCAGAACTTTCCATCTTCCCAGTGGCTTTTGGCTAGTGACTTTCAGTCTCTGGATTGAACCTCTGCCTTTTCACAGCTGGTTTCAGCAAACTACAGGCTGCTGAAACACTGGACACCTGCAAGCTTTGCTTCACAATGTCCTCAGATTCAACAGCAGTACCACGTTTGGCTCTGGCACTCAAAGTTACAAACCACCCTTTTCACTGGCTCAGGTTTTCCTCCCAAACTGATCCAGGCACACTGCACCACATGGTCTCCAATGACACCAGAAGCTTTCACAAAGTATTGTATCTTGCCTGGTTAACTGTAACACCACATTCCTTTTCTTCAAATGAATCCTTTTCTAACCTTTGAACTGTTCACCATTTAAGTCCTGTAAAGGCATCCTGAATCTCCAACTCACACAACTGAGCCCTCTTGACTAGAGCAGAGTCCAGAACAGACTGCCCAATTGCCCAAGGTCCCAGGGTTTCACCAGAAAATCCCATCTTCTGATTGTCTGATTCTTGCTGGCAATTACCAAGATTAATAGTTACTAGCCCAGATCAATTATTGATTGGAACAGGGGTTTGGCACCTGACACAAAGTCCCCGAAGAGCATTTCACCAATCTTTGGACACCTAACAAGTTGATTGGCTATCAATAGGGGTCATAGTATCAAACATGGCTGCTTCTGGTTACAATCCCACAGAGTCTCACAGCAGTCCCAGCTTTGCAGCAGTAGTGCAGCCAGCCTAGCAGTTTACATATAAATTTGCCCCAGTGTCTGATAGCCAATGCTGTCTTCTTCAAGCACCTACATATTTATAATTATTAGAGCCCCTGCAAGCTCAAATACAGTACCCTAGGAGCAGCGATTCAGCTCATTAATATTCATGATGACCTTATTAATATGCATTATGGCCCCCAAACAGTAGTGCTTACTGGCACTTTTACAATAAAATTCAGTGGCACTTCTTAAGCACCTCCCTCAGGTATCCAACCCCGATACATTTACTGTATGGGTCAAGACCACTGGGGAGGCATTTGGAGGATTGCTACTAGGGTCTGAAAACAACATGCGCTTCTGCACATGTGAGGCTGCTGCCACTTAGTTTAAACAGTAGCAGCACAGTGGCTCCATGGTTCAGCTCCTCCAGCCCTGTTTTATACTACAGACTGATGCAGGGACTGGAGGAAGACCAAGGAACACTCAGGATTCTGGACTAGTGGCAGGATGGCTGTGGGAGGAGAGGAGCCAGAATGAGCTCCCAGGGCTACCTGATAAGTCCCAACTGAAGGAGGGGTTACATAAATAATAGCCCCTAGTTATTATATTACAGTATTTATCTGAAGTTGATATTAGCTTGTTTCATATTATTCTTTGGAACTGATATGTAGGAGATACACAATGGCCTAACTTAAAATACACAGTTTATCTCCAAGTATGTGAGTGAGACTTTAAATCAGCTATTTGTGTCAACTGTATCTTTCTGAGTTCAGTAGCAGGCTGATACTGTTTGTAATTATTTTGGCTTTTTCTGTGTAATGTGTGTACTCGATGGAGCCTATACATTAATGAATGCAAACTGCACCCATAAGCAATTTAGCAGCAGTGCACCTACCTGCCCTTCAGGCAGCCTGTATAATGTACTATGTACAAACATGAGCACAGAACTGGTGGATACATGAGCATGGCATACAGTCATATGCAGGGCTGCACAGAGCACACCCCTGGTGGGCCTACAGTGTGTGATCATGCCTGTTGACCCTGTCATATATGGACATCCACATCAGCCATGCACATCCATGGAAGTGGGTGCTACAACAGATGTAGATGGCCATGATGCATCAGAGGATGCCAGGGAGGGGGCACCACCTGTGGTACCCAGACAACAACTGGTACCCTGTGCTGCTGTCCAGAGCTGCATGGAGACATGGGGACTTGGTCAGCCATGCATTTCCTGATAGGCACAGCCCTCCTATTTCTCTGGAGGGCAGGAAGCTGTCTTAGTCTCTGAGATATGGTGTACTATGTCACCCTTATATGGCAAAGTCACTGAAGGCACCTGTCCAGACCAAAGTCAGGATCTGGCTCAATATACAGGCCAACGATATGCTGCCGGGCAGGAAACATGCATGCTGATGGTGATCAAGCACAAGTGGTGTGACATCCGGTTGGCTGTCAAGTGGAAGCTGGCAGCTGTCAAGTGGTGCCAGATAAGCACTGGCAGTGGTCCACACACACACAAGACCTGAGCCTGTCCCCCATAGACAGGATGGTGGTGGAGACCCTCACTGATATGTCCCAGCACAGAAAAGGAGGAGGAGGAGGAGAAGACATTATATTCTACTTAGTACACTGCATGGACATGGGGAGGCCACATAACACAACCACACTAACCACCCTGTGTTGCACCCTACAGACTTTGTGGCAGGACCTCCCCAAATAGGGTTGCAACACCCACTGACATGGTCACACAACCAGAGACAGGCACAGGCAACCAGGTACAGGATAGGTATAGGATACCAGGTACATAGGTAGGTTGCCCCTGTGGCCTGGGACACACTTGGGAGACACTAACAGCTCAGCCACAGACTGTAACATCAGTCCTGTCTCTTATCCCAAGTACAATGCAGGAGACACTTACCTGCTGGGAGGAGAGGACAATGTGCCTAAGGACACAGGTAAAAGAGCCCAACATCGACACACAGGTGGGACGAGAAGGAGACAGATATACCCACCTGTACAGCTCAACCCCACCTCCCTGTGCCACACCATAACACAAATGTGGCTTGGAAAGCACACCATAGATGGCCACCTGGATGCAGATGACCCTGCTGTGCAGCCACAAGTGGTGTGCCTGCTGCTGAGCCTGCCAGCACTGTCCGACAAAGCCTCTTATGAGGGTGAAGCACTGAGGGTTTTGTGCCAGCATGTCAGTTGGTAGCACATCTGCCTCTGGACCAGAGGGTCGTGGGTTTTGTCCCACACCAGGATTGGACTCATTACCAAAAACTCTGGCACCCAAGTGCAGTAACAGAGGGTGCTGTACTGTTGGGGTGTGCCATCCTTTGGATGAGACGTTAAACCGAGGCCCCTTCTACCCATCCTGGTGATGTCTTGGTGGGTGACTAGGTGGAAGTAAAAGAACTCACAGCATTCTTTGCAAAGAGTAGGGACATTCCTGGTGTCTTGGCTAATAGTCCCTTCCCATAAAACTGATTATTGCATGTGTCCAGGTTGTGTGTGGGTTTCGATGTGTGATATGGCTGCCACTACACATTCAGTCACTTCACTACCTGTCTAACATTGCTTGTAAAGCACTTTGGGATACATTGTGTATGAAAGCGCTATATAAATGTTGATTCTTCTTCTTCTCCTCTCTAGTTCCCCATTAATCTGAATTTGCTATACTTCTGCACGTTTATTGATAGCATTGCTGAGTGCCACTGTTTGTTTTGTTTCTCATAGTTCTTTGGTTCTGCACTTCTCTTGTTTTGTGAGCACTTGGTGGTTGTCTAGGACTGAGGTTTGTCCCCACCTGTCATGGTTATTCAGAGTATGCATTCCCTGTGTTTAGTGTGCTGCATCAGTAATGTTCTTCCCTATATGTCTCTGCAGGACTTCCATGGATGCCCAGGACTGATTGTTCTGAAGCATCTGCAGCTGCTGAATGGGGCTGCATCTGTGGTGATGGCCCATCAGCAGAGGTGGCCTTGCTTCTGTCCTAGAGTGGGCTCCCAGGATGCTCACTATAAAGGTCATGTGGGAGCTATGGGTCCTGGAGGAGACATCTAAGGTTTGTGCTGTGAGGTAGCACTGTGAGCCAGGGTGGCACTGCATGCTGGCTAAATCTGGTTGTGGTTCTGTATGTGCAGCCCACATGACTGTCGTCTGTGTTCAAGTCATTTCAGTGGTATTGTGGGCCACTGATGAGGATGGTACTCACTGAGAGGGGCTACACACCACCATACCCAAGGGCTCCAGTGAGGACTAAGAAGAAGAGGATATGGAAGGGACAGAGCACCACATGACAAGGACAAAATGCTCATGACAGCAACAGTATATTGTCAATCCTGCCTGTTGACAGATGTTTTGTTTTATGATTGTTATACCTTATTTTCATTTTGAACCATTGGCATATATATTGTAACCCCTCACCCCTGCCTTTTTGCAAAATGACAGGCGGCATGCTGTTGAAGCTGACAGCAGTACCTGGTGGGGACTGGGTTCCAGGAGGATAAGTTACTCCTTTGGGGGCCTAGGTTTGGCTACTCTGCACAGGGGCACCCAAGTAAATCCGAACACAGGAAGCAATAACTGTAATGTCCAAAACCAGGAATGGGATTCTACAGTGTGGCTTTTATTCACATCCAAGCTGAACAAACAAAGCAAAGATGGACCCCACGGGCTACATTCCTGGTAATGCAGATTAGAGACAACAGAACACTTTTCACTATTTCCAGCCCTCAGGCTCTGAACCCCGCAGGCACACAGCCCAGAATTGCACACAGCTTTGGGTACACAGCTCGACTTGTACACTACTTGGGTTTCCCCACTGGTCCGGCTCCACGCCAGCCACTTGATCCGCAGTCCATTTTGTGAAATTAACCAGTTTTCCTATTGTGGCTCCCTAAACCACCTTAGAGTCTTCGACTCCTAGAGGGCATTTTCCTTCCAATTCCATGTCTGGGTACTTCCCTCATCACTGGCCAAGTGCATGAGGCAAAGTAGAAATCCACAGAGCAAATCCGTAGAGGTGGACCTGGTCACTAAAGATGGAGAGTCTCCCATCTCCAGCTCCCACAATCCATACCAGCCATTTCTCTGGAAACTAAACAACTCTTTTCTGAAAGCTTGGCAATGTGGATTACTGGGTAGACGTATGTCACATCTCTTCTACATGTCTTGACTTCCCATAAGTACTGGACTTGAACATACTTTTACTTTTGGCTAAGCCTATTACTCAGGCCTCCCACTACTTCAGTAGTCCAATCCCCACTATCACACAAGTCCCCAGGTGAAAAACATAGGCCCTTCAGAAAGAGCAGAAACTCACCCTCCAGTTGCAGGTGGCCCACAGGCGATTCACAAATCTTCTTGTTTTCCAAAACTTTTGAACAAATAAGGCAGCTTCTCCACTAGCAGAAAACCAGGGGTTTCCCTGGAATATGCAGGAAACCCTTTCCTGCCCCATACTGAGACCGGATTCAGCGGTCTCCACCATACAAACTGCTTCTCTGTCTCTCTTTTGGTGGAAACACACACCTTTTTCTGAATGGTAGCCCTATATCAGGGCTGAGGCTCCAAGCCTACACAGAGCTGCTGTGCTCCTCTCTCAGCAAGCTCCAAACTCCAACTGACCTACAGACTACTGTTCAAACCTCCCAACATTCTATTCCAACTCCCTGCTGCAGATTCCATTGTGGCGCATGTAGCTGCGACAGTTCTATGGTGATGTCATCCCTCAGTCTCCGCTGAGACTGAGAACAGAGTGAGACAGTGTGAAATCCATTTAACTGGAGTTTCACAAGCTGCCTTCCCTGCCTACCACTAGGTCTTACTGGGATTCTAGTAACCCAGGGTAACAAGGGGTTACACTCACCCTTGACCAGTAAAATGACTGTCCGCAGTCATTATTTACCCAACTTTAGGCCATCCCACCCTATGTTCTACCTGTGGGAGGGGTGATCAGGCCCCTCCTACCATGTGCAAGCACAGGCAGGCAACACTAAGGGCCTAGAGGCCTTTAGCTGACATATCAGCCTCTACACTACCCACTTACTATGGGTGCCTAGTGGCTCTAGTAGAACTGTCCAGTGCATAGCCCTAATAGCTCAGCACTGCAACCTCTACTGCAGGTCAGGGCCATAGCCTGTCTATCCCCTAGCCCTCTAGGGAAAACCTAACTGCCTCTAAATTAACACCCCAAAACAAAAACAACCCAGGGACCTCCCCAACCTTGGGCAACCTGCAACCACACACCAAGAATAATATCACATTATTATATCACTTTGCTGTCTCCTCCCTACCCCCACAACCACACCTGTGGAAGGAAAAGGTTAATGCAGTAACAACAACAATAACAACACCACAGTACTTTAAATTACTATACACTAAAGTACTAATGAGGAACTCCGATGAGCCCCTCCTCCTCTTCTTGCCTTCTCTTCTATCTTTTCCAGGAACACCTGCAAGAAAAAGAAATACAACACACACTCTAATCTGCATACTCAGACTACCTAAATCCCTACCATCAAAACACTGAAGAATCCCAAAAGATTTTTTTTTCTAGAAAGGTAGAAAAACAGTATATACATTAGAAAACAATGACATTATTTACAATACACATTTGGGAGGATGGAGTGCCCTAAAAGTCCCAACTAGTGACCACAATGCCCAAAGGCTAGTCCAATAAAGAGTCTCTCCTGGGCCAGAGCCCAGTGAAGCACAGTTCTAACAGGCCAAAGTCCCGAAGAGGAGTCTTTGAGGACAGTTCACACATTTTGGAGTCTGCTAGTGTAGGGTGTGTACTGCAATGTCATAAAGACAGAAAAGTTTGGACTTACCAGCCCCTTGTAGTACGATAAATCTGAACGACCTGCACCTCTGATGAAGACTCTCCTGGCAGCATTTCTTCCAATACAGCTGGGTGGACATCTTCCAGGAACTACAGGAGGGCACATCTGGGAACTGCTGGGTTGATGTCATCTCTGGAGATGGAACCTTAGAACAGGAACAAAAGGAAAACAGCTGGTCTGACATCCGATTACGGCAATGAAGCAGGATACAGCTGGGCTGGTGTCCTCTTGGATCTGAAGTCATCTAGTGGGCCAGTCGATGGATTCTGGAAAGGTCAGTACACTGTAGAACTGATGAATGTGGGGCACCTGAGTCCTGGATGTCCATACTGGCAGATCAATAAAGGCACTTCACAGGTTGGTGTGGCAGTATTGACTACCACTGCTCGGCTTTCCATTTAGTTGGCACGGCCACATTTGCTGGGAGGTCCTTGCACTGAGGCCAATAGTACCGGGGTCAGGAGCTTGAATTATTACCCTGTCTGGGTGCACATAATTCACACAGTGGGAGATTTCATGTCCCTCTTCATCCACTATTCCCACTCAGTCCATAAACAGTGCCCTACCTCTCTTCCACTGGGTATATTTCTCATGAAACAGTCTGTTCTTTACATGCTTGTTTGCCCCAGGATGCACACCTTTCATTGCTTCAGCCCAGATCCAGGATTTCCTGCTGTTCTCAATCTCCTCCCAGACTTTCCGAGGAAAGGTAGGAAAGGTCATACCATAGATCTCATCTGCCTTTCTATGAACCAGTCTCTCCTCTTTACTAGCTTTGGTCAACCTGAGACTGCTGGCCTGGCTTGGGGTGGCCAGTCCTGGTTCTGCCAGCTACGCATCCTTAACGAAATTAAAATGGATCCCTGACTTCCTCTTCTTGCATAGCCAGGGCAGTGGCATCACCAATCTCTTCCATGCATTCCTCCGAGACAAGATCTTGAGGCTGTGTACCTGTTCCTTTTCACAAGGCCACATAGGTTCCCCCTCATCTTCCTCTTCACTAAGGATCTGAGCCGGGAGTGAGCAGTCATTCTCACTTCTGAGACTATCCACTCATCACTAGGCGCAGAGGTTGACACCTTCCACTCAAAGGCCTCCCACATCTCATCTTCCCTAAGAGACTTGGGCTAGGCCCCCCCTCCAGGGTCTACCGATGCTTTATCCAACTTTCCTTCTGAGATCCAGCATCCGAAACTTCAACTTCTGGTTCCGTCTCTAAATCTGCACCCTCTAGCTTTGTGCCACACTCCCGAGGGCCTTCCTCCACAGGCTCGCCTGGTGCTGTGTGCTGCCAACTGCAGATTCCTGAATCTTTGTCCATGTGGAGCCAAATGAATTTGAGGTGCTTTATACAAGCCATATTTTCTAGGCATCCAGCACAGTGAGGAATCATGAAGACGTCCCTTCCAGCTCTCAAGCATATTGGACACACATGCACTGGAAAACCAGGAATCGCCACATGAGGAGCAGTTGTCCTCCATAGCACCACTTTTCAATATCCCTCAGTCTGTTCCTGCTGCTGTTACTGCAATCCGAGCATGATCCGGATAGCGAGGATGGTCCTGAGGCCATAACTGCAGAAAAACAAACAAAAGCTCACTGTAACTGAAAGTCCCACTTTACTGAACACTCTCTTTAGTTTTAAAATGGCTCCTCTGCTGCTGTGTTTACTTTACTACCCCACCCTGTAATGGCAGCGGCAGCACTCCTGTGCATCAATATTCAGAAATTGGGTCAAGCCACTGTGCACCCAATTTACACACACTACTGATAACTTTAGCTCAAACTACACAAACTTGCACTGTTCTTGTTCTAAACACATTTACATGATTTTCCACAGGCTTTTACATGCTGGAACATTTCTTTGACTCACAGTCCCTTAAAGCTACAGGTTTTTAAGCACAGGATTGCCTGTAAAACTAGTGCTGCACATTTGGCTACAACTCACAGTCTCTCTCGGGCTTTAAACTTTAAACTGAGGCTGAACTCATTACTATGCACACAGCCAATGGCTTAACAGACTTGCACTTGCTGGCAGGACTTGACACAGTCGTTACTTGCAAAGCGACTACATTGCTGCACACATATTTTGCTGGCATTTGGCAGTAAATCACTGTTTGAGCAATTTCACTGTTAATACTTACTGTTATCAGTAGCAGTTTGCTGCAATGGGGCAAAACGGCCTGCAGCCAGTCTTGGAGGCCTCAGAAGAAAAGCGGTGGGCAGTCCTGCGATCGTCTCCTCGACCACCACACTTTCAATTCAGGCGATCGATTAGTGGGTTGAGCCCGATTTTAAACAAAACAAATCTATTTTAGAAGGTTTACAGCATTTTTAACACTCCGTGGCGCTCCTCCACTAGCCAGTACACGCACTCCACTCACACTCCCTCTCGAATGCTGGGGCAGTCACTGTAGAGCTGGCTGAGGGCAGGACTGATTGCAGCCTCACCAATCACACGACGTCATGCAAAAGAGCCTCTTTTCCTCACGAGTGCTCTTCTCCTCACGGCGATCGCGAAGCAGGCAATTTGAACTGCAGAATGCAATTTTTTTTCTCAACTGACTCCAGGCTAGGGAGCCCATTTTAGCCATTTAACATGGCCATTTACACTGCAAGTCTCTCAGTTCCTTCAGAAGCATTTACAACATCCAGGGCTCAATTTTCCTGTTGCTACCCTAGTCTTCACACTTTTCTTTACCACAGTTCATTTTAAAAGCAGGCAAAAACGCTGTAAACAATTTGATGCAGGACAAAGGACACTCTTTGGCTTTACTGCTCCTTGGTAAACAGTTGGCATTTTAAACAGCAGCATAACATCCACAGCACACAGCGACACACTAATTAACTTGCTTCAGCTTTTGGGCTACCACTGCCAGATACCCAAAATGCTAGCCCCTTGCCCAAGCACCTTTCCTCCCAGAATTAAATCAAAGCGGTGCCTCCATTTTGTAACCCCTCACCCCTGCCTTTTGGAAAATGACAGGTGGCATACTGTTGAAGCTGACAGCAGTACCTGGTGGTGACTGGGTTCGGGAGGATAAGGTTACTCGGCACAGGGAGCCTAGGTTTGGCTACTCTGCAGAGCACCAAGTAAATCCAAACACAGGAAGCAATAACTGTAATGTCCAAAACCAGGAATGGGATTCTACAGTGTGGCTTTTATTCACATCCAAGCTGAACAAACAAAGCCTAGACGGACCCCATGGGGCTACATTCCTGGTAATGCAGATTAGAGACAACAGAACACTTTTTCACTATTTCCAACCCTCAGGCTCTGAACCCACCAGGCACACAGCCCAGACTTGCATGCAGCTTTGGGTACACAGCCCAACATGACACTACTTGGGTTTTCCCCACTGGCCCTGCTCCCACGCCGCCACTTGATCCATGAGTCCATTTTGGGAAATTAACCAGTTTTCTGTTGTGGCTCCCCAAACCACCTTAAAACCTTCTACTCCTAGAGAGATTTTCCTTCCAATCCCATGTCTGGGTACTTCCCTCTTCACTGGCCAAGTGCATGAGGCAAAGTGGAAATCCACAGAACAAATCCGTGAGGTGGACCTGGTCACTAAAGATGGGGGGTCTCCATCTCCAGCTCCCACAATCCATACCGGCCATTTCTCTGAAACTAAACTCTTTTCTGAAAGCTTGGCAATGTAGATTACTGGGTAGACGCGCTGCCACATCTCCTCTACATGTCTTGACTTCCCATAAGTGCTGGACTTGAACATACTTTTACTTTTGGCTAGCCTATTACTCTAGGCCTCCCACTACTTCAATAGTCCAATCCCCACTATCACACAAGTCCCCGGGTGAAAACATAGGCCCTTTAGAAAGAGCAGAAACTCACCCTCCAGTTGCAGGTGCCCCACAGGTGATTTACAAATCTTCTTGATTCCCAAAACTCTTGAACAAATAAGGCAGCTTCTCCACTAGCAGAAAACCAGGGGTTACCCTGGAATATGCAGGAAACCTTTCCTACCCCATCCCCTGAGGGATGGGGCACTGAACCCGATTCAGCGGTCTCCACCACTTACAAACTGCTTCTGTGTCTCTCTTTTGGTGGAAACACACACCTTTTTCTGAATGGTAGCCCTAAGTCAGGGCTGAGGCTCCACGAGCCTACACAGAGCTGCTGTGCTCCTCTCTCAGCAAGCTCCAAACTCCAACTGACCTACAGACTACTGTTCAAACCTCCCAACATTCTATTCCAACTCCCTGCTGCAGATTCCATTGTGACTCATGCAGCTGCGACAGTTCTATGGTGATGTCATAACTCAGTCTCAGCTGAGACTGAGAACAGAGTGAGACAGTGTGAAATCCATTTAACTGGAGTTTCATAAGCTGTCTTCCTGCCTACCACTAGGTCTTACTGGGATTCTAGTAACCCGGGTAACAAAGGGGTTACAATATCAAAGAGGTTTATTTCACCTCAGATACTATCATAATAAAGAATATTTTGTAAAGTACTACACTTGTCTCATTATTATTCCAGTTGGTTCGATCATGCTTCCTTCCAGGACTGTCAACTCCATGGTCCCTTGGTGTCCACAGTAGCTCCATGATTTATGTTTCTACAACTACCGCATGTTTAACAGTGCTGCACTGCAGGTTTCAGACTTATCTGTTGCTATGGGCCATGTGTAGTGGTGGTCCATTCAGTCATGTGTCCATTGTACTATACACTACAGCGTTGTGTCCTTCTCTGCATGTCTGCCCTGTGTACCTTCAGTTTACTCCAGCCCTCCACATGGCGTAATGCGTGCATGTGGCACCACTCACCAGGGCAACTTACTGCACATTGTGAATGTGTGTGTGTGGTGCGCACATGCTTTACATGGCCATGTCCCTCCACATGTGTGTAAGGCTGCCGTTGTGGTGCTACATAGGGGATGCATTTGCACACCTCTGCAGGCCCTATGTATATGCCACACAGCTGTGGCTTGTGCATTTGTGGGTCATAGGTCCTTATGCATGCCTGCTGCACACCACACAGCCATTGGATTACATTACTGAATAGGCCCTATTGTATGTTAATTATTTTTGAGTTTGATGTTGTGTAGTGCCTGTTATCTTGTGTCCCTCTAGAAATGGGCATTTATGCGCTTGGATTTTCACCCAACTAACAAACTTTAAATGAAAAAATACAATAAAATTACTTCAGAGCATCATAGGGTACTGTGATTTCATCAGCAATATGAAAGCTATTATAGTACTGTATACTGGTTAGCCATCATTCTGTGTAAAATTCAGCCTGCTAAGAATCCTTGTGTACATTCCAGACTGTTGTGAGTGTTCCAAAGTATTGCTGTGCTTGTTTCAAACAGTTGTCATAAAAATTCAATGGTCATACAATTGTAAATGCCTTGTTCATCCCAAATCCAGCAGCTGATTAGCCACCAGGTCCCCAGCATTGTTTTATTTAATTTTATTTTTGAGTTCTTGGATAACACCTGTGAGCAGATGCTGTTTTGTAGGTTCCACCTCAGTCGAACAGAAAATAGCAGAGAACAACAATTTATGCATTTACAGGGATGGTACAGTAATTTTAGAAAGGTTCACACAAGAAGACATTGCTGAGGAATTGTACATGTATGCCTGTGCCCATGAGTTTGAACACCCTGGAGAAGATAGGCACAGAGAAGGTAACAGACAAAGGTGACATAGTGGATGAATGGAGGGAGAGAGAGGGGAGGGGGTATGCTCGCGAGACGTGGGGAGGTGGGCAGGGGTGGGGTGGGGATCAGTGGAAGTGCTGAGGTTGGAGGTACCCGCTGGGTTAAGAGGTGTGTCTAAGAGCAGCAGGTGATTACTATGGAGAGGGGTAAGTGGATACAGTCATAGGTGTCCTTGATAATGAGGTGCTGATGAAGGCTTCGCTTGCATGCGCCAAACGTTAGATGAAGCAGTCACAGTTGTCTCAGCAATGAGGTGCTGACAAAGCTTATGCCTTAAAGGAATCAATAGGTGCTACTCCAGAGACTGCAGGTGGTCGAGCATTGATGCAGTGGGGTGCACGGTATGAGAATGCACGTTATGCCAGTGCAGTGGAGCATCTAGGTTTGCTAAAGATTTGACTGTTGGAGCTTCTGGTCAGCCCTAGTACTCGGCGTTGTGTGAGCAGGTTCTGAACTCCTGGTGGCAGATTTAGTGAGGCTTTTTTGGCAAGTAGGCAGGCTTGGTATTTAATTTTGTTCTTCAGTTGGAGCCAACCTGCCCAAGCAAAGAGTTCACAGATGTGCATGGGTCTTGCAGCACCTGTGAGGAGGCTGCAGGCCTTATTTAGTGCCAAAAGGATACAGTGGAGGGTAGTGTGTCCATTACAGGCCATATGGCCAGGCCATAATCGATGAGGGAGACAACTGACTATTGCTGGCCGGTTCAGGGCTTCATTTGTTAGGGCTATGTTTGTGACTGTAGAGTATCCTGATTCTGGAATTGATGGCCTTTGTGGTATTGTCTATATGATGGGCATAGGACAAGGTGGAGTCACTTGTGATGCCCAGATACTTAAAGTTTGATGCGAGATCCAGTGTGTCACCACTGTCATTTTTGAAAGATGGGGGAAGACCTTATGCTTATTAAGTGAGCTGGAGTAGATCATGGTATTTGTTTTTTATAGTTGCGTACTAGTCTATGTTCTTTAAACCAAGCTTTGGGAGGGAGAAACCAAGTTGGCAGTCTGCTTGTAGTTGCTTGGGGTGAGGATTGCTGGTGAAAATGACCGCATCGTCAGTGTACAGGAGCATACAAATAGGGCAGGAGCCTGGGAGTTTGTTTATGAAAATGCTGAACATTAGGGTCCCCAGGATTGACCCTTGTGGGACCACTGAGCAGACTGGCCTGCTATCAGAGATGACGTCCCCAATCTTGACCCGCTATGAGCGATTGCAGAGATAGCAGTTGAGCGTTGGAGCACATTAGATGAAGGAAGAATCAGCAGCGCTGCAGCAAGCTATCCGGAAGCTTAGATGGAGCAGGCCAAGGCTTGGAGCAGAGGAGCGATCAGAGGCGGGAGGAGCCAGAGGCTGCATCGGCAGCAAGAGATTAGCAGGAGCAGGCTTACCCAGCAGCTGCAGTCAACGGCAGGCCAGGGGTACAGGGGAGGAGCTGCAGACCGATCAGCAGCCAGGGCGGGATTATTTGAACTCACTGCTGGGCTATAAAGGCAGGCCCAGCCGCATTTGTTTTAGATACGCACAAGATGAGCTTTAATTTCTTCACATACCACCCACCCTGACCCTGACCTCTATTAAATGGATGGTGGGGAAGAGCCAAGGGGATGAGTGGCCTGACTTTGGTGGACTTTAAACTACTATTGCTCCATCAGGCAAGGTACATTTTTAACAAATATTGCTCTGGTCAGGCAAGAGTAGATGCTGCTAGGGCAGCTCTGACCAGGGTATGGGATCTGTGGCTGTGGTGGTGCAGATGATTGGTGTGGCACTGTAACTGCTAAGTGTACAGGCAAACTAGGGTAGCCCTGATCAGGGTGAGGGCACTGAAGCACTGAGCATTCGGAACTTTGAATTTGAAAGCTGGGACAAATTGTAAGTTAGGTACTGTATGTGTGAAATGCTAGCTGAGAGTATTGAATATTAAGTGTGGGCTTGACCAAAAGTACATAATATGATGGGGAAGGGACCTCACGTCACTAGAGCAGGCATCTGGGAGGGTGGTTGGGTGCACAAGGTGTGGGGAGGCCATAGTGCTTGACTATGCTTGGAAATTTGGATGTTGACCAGTGTGCTACCAGCTAGTGAAGCTCAGGAGGAAATGGAAGAAATTGGAGACAGCTGGGGAGTGGAAAAGTAGGGGGCATTGAGGTGCCTATAAACTACACACCAGGTGCTGAAACCTCAGGCACAATGAGAGAGGAAATGGAGGTACTCTGGGGAACAGGGGCATCCTGGCAGGGGATCCCAGAAAGGGGAGTGTCCATAAAACCAGGCAGGAGTATGGGGTTGTCAAGTGAGACCCAAAGAGAGGAGGGATAGTACTGGAAGGGTAAATGTTGTATCAGGGGGAGTGGGATCCCATATCAGGACTCCACAAGAAGGCACAGATTAGGGCTGCAAGAGTGGGACCTGGGTAAACTGTGAACAAACAGCAAAAGACAGGGAAGTGAGGAAACTGTGAGGGAACAAGCTAGGCAGGAAGCAGGGACACAGGGTATGGGGCACTGCAAGAAAGGGATCGAAATGAGGCATGGACAAGAAAAGAAGCTCAGAGTACAAGGCACAGAGGGGAAATCTTTGGGGGGTGATCTAATGGAGTAAGGCACAAGGGTAGGTAGCACCATAGAAGAGCCAGGAAACCAGGTTTTGGGGCAGGGAGATGAGCAGGATGGGAGAGGAAGGCTCAAAAGATTCAGAGCAGAAAAGAGCTACATTGAGGAACCAGAGTACCAGAAAGGGGCCCGGGAAATGAACAGGAGAAGGATGGGGAGGAGGTTTAAAGAAGTTTCAGGGGGGAGAGGCAAGAGTAAGGATGAGGAAAACTTGGGAATGAGGAGGAGAACAGCAGTGTTGAGAGGCCCAAGATGAGAAAGGGAATAGGGTTTTAAATGGGGACTCTATTATAAAGGACATATAGTGGGGGAGAAGGAGAGAGAATGGATAAAATATGGGTGGGTGCTTGCCAGATATGACGGCAGCCAAAGTCATGCATTGGATTCCCTAGGGGAGGGAAATAGATGAGAAAACTCATCTGATCTTCTACCAGGCACAAACTACTCTTGCAAGGAGTAGTGTGACGGAGGTGCAGGCAAGGTTTATGGGCACTGGCTAGTACTGCAGCAGCTTGGACTTTAACCTGTCTTTCTGTGAGGTGCTGCTAGTACCAAGGGCCAGCACAGAGGTGAGGCAAATGTATAGTGGAGTTCACTAGTTAATAGGCTTGCAGGTTGGTGTGTTCAGAGGGGGTATGGAGTGATAGGAGATTGGGGTTCA
Source organism: Neoceratodus forsteri (assembly GCA_016271365.2). Classification (NCBI taxonomy): domain Eukaryota; kingdom Metazoa; phylum Chordata; order Ceratodontiformes; family Ceratodontidae; genus Neoceratodus; species Neoceratodus forsteri. The sequence continues at coordinate 802,592,114 of CM057458.1, forward strand.
ACATGGGCGACAATAGCCTCTATGCTCCTGGATAGCTGCACCTAAATGGGAGGGAAAGCAGTGCTCAAATGAAAATAGATGATTATGTTGACAAATGCTGCCACTTAAACTAAACCTGGGGAGGGGCAGGGGAAGTCCTGTTGATGAGGCAAGAGGCAGTGGGGGGCAAAAGCACTACCTACATCGAAAAATGGTAGGGGCATAATATGCAGTATAGGGCAGGAGGAAAGAGGAGAGGAGGGTCATGAGTGCAAATGCCAGAAGTCTGGGTAGGAAGATCCCAGATCTAACAGCAAAAATGGTTGAGGAGGGCCTTGACATTGTGGGGGTAACAGAAACATGAAGCCAGCAGCAGGGATGGAAATGGAGATACCAGGGTACAAATTGTTCAGGAGGGACATGGTGGAAAGAGAGGGGTTGCACTTCTACGTAGCTGAGAGTATCAGGGCATCAGAATTGCAGGGTAAGTGGGAGAGGCTGAAGGACTCTGAGTCTTGTTGGCAGTGGGAAGGAGGAGGCAGTGCACATGGGGTGGTTTACAGGCCCCTGGCACAGCAGGAATCAGTGGATCAAGCATGGCAGATGAGTTCATGAGAATGGCAGCAAGGATAGTGGTGCTGATGGGGGACCTGGACCTACCAAGACTTAGACTGGGACACCCTTTTGGCTGCTTCAACCAGTAGCAGGGAAATATTGGACTCCTTGCAAATGGCCCTCCTAAATCAACTGTTCAGGGAGCCTACCAGGGCAGGAGCTTCTCTTGATTTAGTCCTGACAAATGGGGATGGGTAGGAGATGTATCATGGGGGAACATCTTGGGACGAGTGGACCACAACATGGTCAGGTTTAGAATAAGGAACACATTTCTCGGGAGGTTGAGGGTGCCGGATTTCAAGAGGCAAACTTCAGAAAAACAGAGGAAATAATGGAGAGGGCCTGAAGGGGTGGAGAAGTTGACAGAGGTGGAGGTAATGTGGGGAGGATAAAATAAGCTATTGTAGAGGCCACTGACATCTGTGACAAGTGAGCAAGTAAAAAATAAGAGGAGGGAACCTCTGTGGTACACTAGGATGAAGATGAGGGCAGCAGAGCAGGAAAAGCAATGGCAGGGGAGGGGAAGTGGATATGAGGTCATTCCTAGTGGAGGAAATTTGAGAGAACTAGGCTGCATGAAGGTGGACAAGGCAATGGGTCTGGATGGGGTGCACCCATGGGTGTTAGGGGAACTAAAGGAGATATTGACAGTGCCATTGACTGCACTCTTCAATCAGTCCCTGGAGACTGGGGTGGTGCTGGAAGACTGGAGGCAGGCAAATGTGGTCCCGCTGCATAAGGGGAGGGAGGGAGGGTAGGAAATTACAGGCCCATGAGCTTGACATTGGTGGTAGGCAAGCTCATGCAGAAACTAATAAAGGCAGAATCACCAGCTACCTGGAGCAAAGTGGCCTAATGGATCCAAGGCAACATGGTTTTACTAAGGGCAGATCCTGTCAAACAAATTTGACAGTTTTTGATGTGGTCACAAAGAAACTGGATCTGGGAGGGCAGTAGATGTGGTTTATCTGGATTTCAAGAAGGCTTTTGACTCTGTGTCCCACAGGAGACTGCTGTATAAAATGTCAGGCCTGGGGCTGGGGGCAGAGGGTGGTTAAATGGGTGAGAAGCTGGCTGGGGACAGGAGGCAGAGGAGGGCATGGTCACAAGTGGGGTCCCTCAGAGATCAATCTTGGGGCCCCTACTATTCAATATATTTGTAGGGGACATTGTGGCAGGCCTTGAAGGGGTGTGGGTCTGTCTGTGGATGATATTAAAATCTGAAACAGGGTAGACACTCAGGAAGGGGTAGAAAGAATGCGAGAGATTTGGGAGGCTTGAGGCATAGTCAGAGAGGTGGCACCTTCATTCAACACAGAAAAGTGTAAAATCATGCATTTTGGTTACAGGAACCGGAGGGCAGGGCACTGCATGGGGAGCAGAGATCTGGAGGTAACAGAACAAGAAAGGGACCTAGGCATCACTATCAGGGACCTGAAGGTGGAAAGGCAGTGCAGGAGAGGAGTGGCTGAGTGGTAGTGGAATGCTGGGATGCATCGGAGGGGATCACCAGTAGAAATAGGGAGTTCATAGTGTCCTTGTACACCCATCTGGTTAGACTATATTTGGAATACAGAGTCCAGTTCTGAAGGCCATACCTCAAAAGGATGTGGGAGGTTGGAGTGAATTCAGAGGAAAGCAACAAAGGCGGTAAAAGGTTGAGCCACCTATACTATGAAGAAAAGTTGAGAGATCTAAATATGTACTCACTGTAATAGAGGAGGAAGGGGAACATGATCAAGACCTTCAAGTACCTGAAGGGTATAAACAGATTGCCAGTGAAGCATCTTCCAGATGAAGGGTAATCAGAGGACGAGGGGCATGGCCTGCAGGTGGAGGGAAGCAGTTCATGGGTAACATTAGGAAGTACTATTTCACAGAGAGAGAGGTGGATAAGTGGAACAGACTCCTGGAGGTGGTCGTTTGAGAAGAAACAGTGGAGGGATCAGAAGGGCATGGGACAAACACAGGGGAGTGTTGAGGGTGGGGAGAATGTCCAAGCAGATAGCTGGACAAATGGGCAGACTCAGTGGCCTTGTCGGTCCTTTTCTGCCATCACACTTCTATGAAAAAACAAAACAAAAAATACATTGAACTGTATCTGGAGAGAGTCCGTGTTGGATAGCTGCTCAAGGAGGAGCGTATGATGCACCGTATCAAATGCTTTGATAGGTCGATAAATGCAGCCTCCACCAGCTGGCCTTGGTCTAAGGCTTGGTGGATGAAGCCCAGAATTCCAACAAAGCTGTGTTGGTGCTGTGCCCTGCCCGGAACCCATGCTGCTCTGGGCAAAGGAGTTGGAGCAGGCTCTGGTACTCCCATAAGCTGATCTGCCCACAATCCATTTAAGCACTTTGGAAGTGGCGGGGAGTATGGTGATCAGCCTGTGGTTGTTGTGCAATGCCTGGTCTCCACTTTCGTGGACTGAGTTACAGTCACAGATTTCCATCACTGGAGGAACTGTGAGGAGGTGGAGGACAGGTTACTTATTGAGTCAATGGGCCCAGGACTTTTAGAGGGTCAGAGCAACAAATTACAGTCCAGGGTGTCGCTGCTATGTCTTGATTTCTCCAGTACCTCCTCCGGTATTTTCTGGCCTCTGTTTTGGAAACTTTTTAAAGTAAAGTAACGGAAGCATTGTACCCTATAACTTGTTAAAGTCTGTAAATGTAATATAGAATATAAAATGGGCAGAAATCCTGTATCCTGATTGGCAGAGATTTGGTTCTAGCCTATGGCAGTAAGAGAGTACCACCAATGGCTAAATACAAGTCCCTGCCAACCAGGGCTACTTCAAAGAATTCATATGCCGCTTAATGTCCAATTTCCATCACAAACATGGCTGCAACCTTTACTCATTTATAAAAACCTTAACTAGGCCCTAAAATAAAAGACTGTTAAATTAAATAATGTAAGAAAATAATTAAATGTTATTTACCCTCATGAGCCCCTTTTACACACATACACAATTTTGTAAAATCAAATAGTATTGAGTTTCCATTGTTTCTTTGATGATCATGAAAAATCTCCTCCTATCCCTACCACTTTGCAGAGAACTCCCTGCTCCTTACCTGGCAACAGATAAAATGTAGGTTCTGGCTCCACTTGGGGCCTATGAGTGTGTCTTTTTGTGTATGTCAGTGGAACACTGAACAATTTTGAAATTGTGTATTCCATGTTGCCATTCTGAGTGTGTATGTGTGGGGTGTATTCTAACTACTGGAATAATGCAGAGCTTTGAATTCTTCTATTCCACGGCAAACAATCACGCAATGTATTGAGGTGAAGAAAACAGATGACTGAAAGGTGAAGACAAATGTGGAGGGACTATTTTACATTATTTAGAAAAATGTTAGTATATTTTTGTGGCTTTAAAAACTTCAAAATGTTATTTTTTTTAAGTTGCCTATGGGCCATTTTAGATAAGCAATATGACATGGCTTGATGTTGGTGGTACTGAGATAGCCACATGCTTAGAGGCTGAAACTACACCTCTGGATGTGGGTATCTCAGTACTACCAACACCCAGCCATGTCTTATTGCTTAGTCACACAACAGTCCTGTGTGGAGCAAAACTCGCTATATAAAGTGATTCCATTTCAATCACTGATGTTGAAATAGAAGTGATTAATATCATAGATTGTCACCCATAACTGAACTTTTCTACAATAGAAACTGAATTTACCAACTGTAACTTATTAAATGGTACAACTCTAGGTACCAGGTGGGAGTAAGCAGCTTGGTGCAGGTGAGGTTTTTTCATAAACAAAGAAATAGCTGATTTTAAACTTTGTGGGGCGTGACAGATGCTTCGCTGACTTCTGTGTCCAAAAATATGCTATATAAAATAAAATAAAATATGGGCAGCCACACACAGCTCAGCATGTGTTGTGCATCTAGGTGTTTTGATGACTTATATGAACCTCGTGCTTCACTCTCAAGGTTTGTATTCTGTCCTCTCAATCTCTTTGTGGAAATATAGCCTTATTCTATATGTTTGCCCATACCATACATTGCTATATACTTGTGTCTTCTGATAAGTGCTTAGGTTGAGGAGAGTACTTGTGTCATACAGCATTGAAGCTCTAGAGAAACATTTATCTGAAGCTAGATAATGTAATAAATTAGGGGCATAAAATGGCATTTCAAAATATTCAACTTATCTCAAGATGTGAGTGCACAAGACAGTAATCATAAATGGGAAGCCATGCATGAGTTCTGAAAATCCTGCCTCCTCATGAGAGGAGATAAATTGTGTATTTTAAGTAAAGCCATCAGTGTTGATAAATCTGCCTTCACAAATTTAATTATCACACTGTCTAACCTCCGAGAATGGGTTATCTAAAGGTTAAATATGTCTCAATAGCTTTCCTTGAGCTTGGCACAGAATAGTAAAGAAGTAGTCAGAAAAAGCTTTCACAATGCTGATGACATCACAGTAATCCTGAGCAGCAGCACTGAAGCCACAAGCAGTTGAAATCATAGAAACGAACACATAAGCAAACAAACAAACAAACAGGTGTTTAAAAGTTATAACAGAAACATTGAAAGTGACAGCAGAAAAGGCCCAATGGCCAAGCCAGTCTTCTCACTATACCTAATTACTCTACATGGGCTCTTTGTGACCATATCTACACCTACCTTTGCCCAGTTCCCACTTGCAATGCCCATGCACCTGTCAACCCTACCTAGAAACTCCCCATTGTTTTGCCTTCACCACTCGTCAAGGCAGTCTTTTCCTCTTGCCCATCTCTCTTCGGTAGAAAAGTACTTATGGACATTCCTCCAGAATCTTCCTCCCACGGTGTCAGTTAATTCACTCCTTTACTGGTGTTCTCACCAAGACTGACTATATCTTTACAATCCATCCTATTTATTCTGTGCAAGAGTTTGTATGGTTCTATCATTTGCCCCAGTCTCTACAGTGTAAATGTTGAGGTCTCACAGCATTGCCTCGCATGTCTGCTCCCTCTATCCTGAATCATTTTAGTAAACCTTCGCTGCAATCGCTCAACCTTCTTGCAGTCATTATGCAGGTATGGACTCCAGAACCTTGCACAGTACTCCATGTGCTGCCACACCAATTATATGTATAGTAAAGGATCACCTCCTAGCTTCTGTTGCTGGTTCCAGTCTTTATGCATCCCAGCATCTTGTTTGTCTCTCCTGTGGCCCTGTTGCAGTATACTGTGGATTTTAGGTTTTCCAATATTGTAACTCCTAGGTCCTTCTTTTCTGTTAACATTTCCAGTTCAACATACCCAATGTGTATTGTCCCTCTTTTCACAGAGTGTATTACCTTACATTTTTTATCTTAAAGATCAGCTGCCAAATCTTGAACTATTTTACTAATCTACCCAGGCCCTCCCTTAGTCCTGTAATCCTTACTAGTGTTTCACGCTTGTCCTGACTCAAAACACACAGTATATCTCTAAATGTGTTGTGGCAGAACTTCATAAAACAAGAAAAGAAAGAAAGGAAGAAAGAAGAAAGAAAGAAAGAAAGAAAAGAAAGAAAGAAAGAAAGAAAGAAAGAAAGAAAGAAAGAGAAAAGAAAGAAATCTACTGCTGTTGTGTAATCATGTCTTTTTTATAATTCTCAACTGGCCATTTGGACCTTGATATTTCATGGTCATATCATTTATTCATGAGTGGTGGGTCTGTATTCATGACTATTCCTCTTAATCCATTCAACATTTCATTCAATATAGGTAGTACTGAGCTCTGTGTAGCTCTTAAATCATAATGGCAAGTGATACTAGTAGAATTTTTGTGCTGTTACATCAATCAAGTTTGAAGTTCCACATTCAATTTCACTCTCTGCATTTCCTCTTGCTAGGCAGTTGACTAAATCCTGTCAGGGCTTTCATAATCAGTGTTGGCTTCACCACTTGTATATTATGTTCTTGCCCCTTGCACATAGCAGTAATTTGCTATATTTTAAGATAGGCCCTTGCTTTTCTACTATTGAAACAATATAGGTGAGAGTCAAACCTTATAGGCGTAATGATATATTTTAGCCACTGTAGAATGTAATCTTCTTTTGTAGGTCATAATGCAGAGAGAAGAAACAACAAATACGTTGTATGTGATACCTTTTATTTGACTAAAAAAATATTTCTGAGACTAGCTTTTGAGAGAATACTTTCTCCTTTAGGTCAGGTCAGTGATCTTATAAGGTGGGCTCCTCAACAGACACAGTCCACTGACAATGGGATTCTTCCTGCCTGTTTGTTAGGAATGTGAATTGACTGTAATGCTTTCATGTATAAACTACTACTCCATGTCTTGTATTCACATCCAGCCTGTATATGTGTCACGCTATCCAGTTCTGTTTTCACTTACCTGACCTGAAGAAGAGAGTATTCTTGAAAGCTAGTCTCAGAAATAATTTTGTTAGTCCGATAAAAGGTATCACCTGCAACATATTTGTTGTTTTTTCTCTGCATTGTTGACTGGACAAACACGGCTACCACATTTCCTTTTCAAATATAGGTCATAATGGAAACCAGAACTACTGAAAAGCAGCTTGCAAAATGCTGAAAGACCTCACAGTCGCCTTTTGCTGTTTTGGGGTTATAGCACATAACATTGAAGCTGGAGATTTCTGGTTTGAATTCCACTACATCCATTCTTTCCTTAGGTGATCTGGAGCAAATTATATTTGTTTCTGGTGCCTAATTCCTCCCAAGTAAACATACTGGAAGTCATACTAATCCTTTGAAAAGTAAATTTTGTATCTCAGTTATGCCAGCATGAGCAAATGAACTGCATAACAAATAAATATGTTTTTGCAAGCATTTTAATATACGGTTGGGTCTAGACCCTTGAATCAATTCTGAACTATATTACATTTAAAAGAGATCTCATCTCATTCCCTACCCATGAGCTGTAAATTTCTCTGGTGGCTATCAAATACTCTTGAAGTTTGCACTTTGGAGGGCTTTAGCTCAGAACCCCTCTCCAGCGTGATATCTATATACTTTTCAATTCCTTTAATCCTGTTCTTTCTTAGCTTCTATAGTTGAAAAAGGTAAAGGTAAAGGTTATCTCTCCATTTTTCTCACAGGCACACTGATTTAATCATCAGTTACAGGAGGAAACAACCTGCTCAGTGTTTCAAAATACACATATTGATATTTGCATTGGAGATTGTTAGATGCAAAAAATGGCATTTGAAAGACAGGAGACTGTTAAAAATGTTAAACAGCTTAAGTAGTTATCTGCTTGGCTGTTAATGAAAATAAAATATACTGAAATCTGAGAACAGTGTTAATCATTTACATTTTAAAACACTTTACAGCTTAAAATTAGTTTTGATAATAACAGGAAATGACCTATTTAAACACTCAAAGAAGACCAGCATTCACACACATTAAGTTACACATTTTAATAGAAACACATTTTTCTGATTAAGTGTCATACAGTAGTCCAATAAGGCTGAGGTGAAAGATCAACTTGAGGTACAGCAGGCTAGATTTTCAAGTGACTCGAGACCCATTAATGTGATAAGCAGAAAACTAGTCTGCAGTTGTTCACTATTCTAACTCCATCTTCAAATGAATCCAGTTTATGTTGATAAATGTTAGAACCATGCAAAAGCATTACTTGCAGGTTCAAAAGAGCAATATTTAAAGAATTCCTCTTCAGTGTGCAGTATGGCTTAAGATAGGGGCATTTATCTGTAAGTCAAAAGTGTGCATACCTGTCCTCTATCCCCACCATGGGGCACAAAACAGGAGATGAGATCATTACATCATTAGTAGCTATTACAGAAACATGGTACATGGGAACAATGACAGGGATATAGCCATACCAGGATACACACTTTTAGAAAGGATAGGAAGGGAAGGGGAGCTATATGGAAAGAGGGGATTAAAGCAGCGAAGCTCAAGGGTCATAAGAAGGAGCAGCAATTGTTGGTCACCCTGGAGGTGGGAAAAGGACAGCCATTTGCACTAGATTGATTTACAGTAATGGTGTCGCGAAGTCTGCAAAATTCGATCTGCAAGCTAATTCACAAATTTTGCAGAATTGGTGCCACAAATTTATGGATTTCATCGTGGAGCATGAAATTGCACCTACAGATTTTGCGCTTTCTTGCCTAAGAAATTCATGTTTTGCATTAAAAAGGGTGAATTTCACTGAATATTTGCACAAATCAAGTTTCGGAGTGTTCAAAACTCTGTGAATTCTGCAAGCACAAATTTGGTAATTCATGTAACTCTGGGGCGTAATTCTAACTTTGCAAAACCTCTATTTATGGGTTTCAGCACAGGGCGAGGAATCAGATGAAGTGCGTGGAACCTCGCAAATGGTAGCCAAAGGGGAACTGATCCGAATGTGTGACTTCAACCTGCTTGAGGTAGATTGAGCATTCAGACTGTGAGTACAGCAAGGGGCAGGGACTTCATGACTGCCCTGAATGGGGAAAACTTAAAACAACTTGTAGTAGAACCAGCCAGCGAGAGACTATACTGGATTTGGTGCTGACCAATGGGGACAGGATCACAGATGTGGAGGGGGAGTCCCTTGGTACCAGCAACCACAGGACAGTGTGATTTAAGGTAACCACAGTGGAGGAGGCAAGTCACACAAGGATAAAGGTCCTTGATTTCAGGAAGGCTAACTTTAAGGAGATGGATAGAAATCTCAAAAGAGCCCTAGCAGTGGAAGGTACAGCGGGGATGTGGAAAAACAGTGGTCTATACTCAAGTGAGTCATAACAGAAGTAACAGGGTCATGATGTGTCAAATGCATAGCAAGAGTAAAAGAAAGAAAAGTCCATTATTGTTATTGAAACGTAGTGTCAAGAAAGTAAGGGAAAAGAAAAGAGCCTTCAGAAGATACAAGGAAACACAAAAGGATGAGCAGAGAAAATATCTGGAGAAGTAGAGGGGTTCTGGGAAAATAATTAGAAGGGCTAAAGCACAGACAGATAAAGGTATAACCCAGGCTATTAAGAAAGGTGACAAGACATTCTTCATATACATTAGTGAGAGGAAAGACCAGAAATGTGATTGTTAGACCGAAGAAGGAAGGAGAAGAAAGGGTGAAGGATGACCTAGAAAAGGTTGAGATACTGAACAAGCTACTTTGCCCAGTATTCACCAGGGAAGGGAGGGTGAGGGACTGAGACTCAGTAAGAGAGGTATTCAGGGGAGGGAGGTAGACAACAGCCCATTCACAGTGGAAAGACTCCTAGAAGAACTCTGGAAACTAAAAGCAGATAAGGCAATGGGGTCAGATGGGATCCACCCAGAGTACTAAAGGAATTCAGGAAGTGCTGGCGGAACCACTGGCTGCCCTTTCAATGCATCACTAGAAACAGGAGAGGTACCTGGGGACTGGAGGAGGCAGATGTGGTCCCTTCCTACAAGATTGGAAGCAGAGAGGAGGCAGGCAATTACAGGCTCAGTAAGCCTGACCTCAGTAGTGGAAAACTAATGAGGTCCTTACTTAAGGAGAGGATGTGAAGTTTCTGGAGGATAGTGGGCACATTATCCAAGGCTGCATGGATTCTCAGCGGGAAGGTCCTGTCAGATGAATCTTATAGAATTCTTTGACTGGGTAACCAGGGTGGTAGTTCAGGTGTGGTAGTGGATGTAGCCTACCAGGATTTCAGCAAGGTTTTGACACCGTCCACACAGGAGATTGCTAAATAAATTGGGGAGCCTGGGAATGATTTCAACAGTAGTAAAGTGGATTGGGAACTAGCTAAGGGATAGGGCTCAGAGGGTGGTGGTAAATGGCATGAAATCTGAGGAGAGGAGGTGACCAGTAGGGTGCCACAGGGGTTGGTGCTGGGGCCAGTACTATTCAATGTCTTCATTACTGACTTTGCAGAGCATCTGGAGGGAATGGTGTGCCTCTTCACAGATGACACCAAGATCTACACTAGAATGGACACACTGGAGGGAGTGGAAAAATTAGAAAAGATCTAAGCCTGTTAGAGGAGTGGTTGGGTGTCTGGGCAGTTGAGTTTCAATGCTAAAAAGTGCAAGATCATGCATTTGGGTCACAGGAATCCAAGGGAGCAGTAAGGATGGGTGTGGAATTCTGGCCACCACAAGTCAGAAGATAGATCTGGGGTTATCATATCTGATGACCTGAAGGTGACCAAACAGTGTGAAAAGCACTGGGGAGAGCAAACAGAATGTTGTGGTGATAGGAAGGGGAATAACAAGTAGGAGGAAAGAGGATGATGCCACTGTACAAATCACTGGTGAGGCCTCAGCTGGAGTATTGTGTCCAGTTCTGGAACCACATTTCTGGATGGACATTGACAAAAATAGAGGCAGTCCAGAAAAGGGCAATGAAGATGGTGCATGGACTGTACCAGAAGCCCTATGAGGAAAGACTTAGGACCTAACCCTTAGGCCTGCCGACAGATTTAGAACATACAGGAATTCTGGACTGATATATCAGTCTGTGGCACAGCAAGGGTTAATATCTATTCACTGGAGGAAAGAAGGGAGAGGAGAGATATGATAAAGACTTTCAAGTACCATAGGGAATAAACAGGGTACAGGTAGAAAGCATATTTCAGAGAAAACTCTGCGTAAGAACAAGGGTGCATGATATGAGGCTGAAGGGTGGAAGGCTCAAGGATAATGTTAGGAAGTACTTTTCTCTGAGAGGGTGGTGGAGCCATGGAACAGTCTTCCAGCAAAAGTGGTGGGTGCAAAACAATACAGTTGTTCAAGACTGCATGGGATAGACATAAGGGTACCCTGGAAGTGTGCAGAGCAGGAGATCTGCAGATCAAATAGGATCTGGGGCTGCAGCAGTGAGTAGGAAATGGGCAGACTAGGCTAGCCATATGGTCCTTATCTGTGGACAGACTCTATGTTTCTATGTTTCTATTACAGCAGAAAGAGACAGAGACAGAGACAATGTGATAAATAGGAAAAGAAATGGGAACATGTGTAGCTCTGGAAACAGATTTCTCAAAACTTGTACCCATTATTAATCACACACAAAATCATGCAAAAAGATAATTACAGACTTGAAAATTCACGTACACACATCACTTCTCCTTACTGTTTTAAACCAGTTTTTAATAAAGTGACTAAAATGACTATTAAAGTTCTGGTTTAACTTATGTTTGTTTTCTTCCCTAAAGCAGGAGTCCAAAATCAAAGCAAAATTGTTGCAAGATATATTTGTGCATTGATTTCAGAGCTCAAATGTATACTTTCTGTTGTGAAGGTCAGGGTCCCATTCTCAGTCACAAAAAGAAGGTGCAAAGTTAACACAGAAACACACAAACATGGACACTGAAGGCAGAAAAAAGCCTCAGGACCAATCAGGTCTGCCCAGCCCTACCTATGGTATGTTGTGAGCACAGTATATTAGTGGCCATTCATTCCCCTTCCGTCATACCATCCCACCACGTTGCAGTATCTTAACCAACCCCATTGGCCTGCCCCATTCACGCTAAATCCCATTACTGATTTTGCATGGTTTGTTCCTCTTTCTACCACCCTCTCTATAAAGAAATACTTCTGATGACCTTCTTGAATCTCCCTTCCTCCAGTTGGATAGATTTCCCTTGTGCCCATCTTCTCACTTATTGTGATTAATGCCCTGCTCTCCACTCTGTTTATTCTATGCAGAAAATTATACATCTCTATCACCCACTGCCTCCTGGCCTCAAGCATATATATATATATATATATATTGTATATATGTATATATTTATGTTGAGGCCCTCAAACTTACCTTATTGTGCCTCCACTGCTGACCCTGAATCATCTCGGTAACCCTCCTCTGTGCCGCATCTATCCTATGTTAGTCCTTCCTCAAGTGTGGCTTCAGAAGAACTGTGTTCAGTATTCTTTTGTGGCTGAACCAGAGCTCTGTACAGGATCAGGATTGCCTCTTTTCTTCAGACAATGGCAGAAACAGATCTGCACTATCAGTGCAGGCATGTAGGTGCAACCACTTGTGGTGGCTAACCCAAGGTAAATTATAAAGGGATAAAGTGGTGCACATTAAAGGAGACACATGATATCAAGGCAACAGCTTGTGCTTAAAGAATTTTTCAAAAGCAAAGAAAAGAAACTGCACTCACCTTCCTCTTTGAGGACCTCTCAGCAATTCAGGCACACGAAGAAGGCCAACAAACTGACCTTTACTTGTAGGAGCTCCAATGCAATCAAGGCTTTTTTATTTCACTCCAAAGGTGATGTAAAAGTGCTAACAGGCAGACAATAAAGTGGTATAAGAAAAGAGTGCTAAAAGTCTTGGATAGTTCCAAGCAGATGCTGCTCAGCATGCTCTCAACTTACATGCTTAAAGGATTTATTGACCTTCATAACTCAAGCAGTTACTGAACTGAACATATCACAGCAACTGATTGGTGCCTAGGCACTTCACTTTCGATAACAGCTCATCAGGTGGGGTATCAAGCTGAGATAAACCTATTTAAGATTAGATCACTATGATATCAAATGTAACACAGTAACACTACTGCATGAATAGACCATTAAAATGCCATTAAATATACACATTAAATTTCCATTAAATTGTAATTATGTCTACTATTAAATTCCTTTTAATTGGTACATAATTAATTATTTAAATTAAACATTAAACTCTTTCTAACCATTAACTTGTCATTACATTTAATTGGGTATGTTACATCTTCTGGCCATTAATTTTTTAATGGACATGAACTTTTAATGTTCATTTTAATGGTGAGTTAGCCATTAATTGATTGGGCATTAATATATATTAATGGCATAAAATTGCAATAATGGTCACCATTAAAATGCCCATTAAAACTCTCGTGAAAATTCAGATATGGTTTCATTGATTAATTAATAGCCATTAAAATACTGAACCATAGTAATGGCAAAATTAATGGGCTCCGACCCATTAAAACATTCATTTTATTTTATTCTGTGCTAACCAGGTAAAGCCCACTAGCCCCAAATGCCTGTTTTCAGGGGTGACCCAGGAGCACTGGGGTGGGTAACTGACTTGCTCAGAGTCACACAGTACAAATGGAAGTTAGGGGATCAAACCCAAATCTGCTGTATGTAGCAAGCTCATTCATAGCAGCTCGTTACTCTAACCTCTAGGCTATACTATAAGCCCTATTAGTGTCATGTCACATATGACATATCACTTTCCCTTAATTGATAGATAAATAATGGTACCATTAAATTCTGATTACCCATTTAATGGCAATATTCTCTAATGACATTTTTGTATTTTAATGACCCATTAATCGTGCACAATGCCAACATGACTCATGCACCAGGATACCATTAACTTTCATTTGGATGAGCTTAATTACTGTTCCCCTAAACAACACCTGAGATGTGTATTCATGTATTACCTAAATATTATGGATATTATGGATAACGCTGGGTCCTCCTGTCCCAAAGACTATTGTTCTGTACTCCTCATCTGTGTGGTTTTGTGTATTGTCTTTCTTCCTGATCACTGTATTTATAATATTGTATAATATTTTATGCATAATTCCATTCCTTGTTATCGCTTTTGTTTCTCTTACCCGAACACTCTACTGCTTAATACTATATGTAAGTCCTTATGGTTGTCTAACATGGAGCCTTTGTAAAGGAGTCTATGACTCAAAGGATTGTAATTCTGAATGTTATTAAATAAATAAAATAAATAGCAGACCCTATCTGCATGCAATTTCATCAAACAAATAAATTAACAAGACTTTAATTGTAATTAAAACAAATCTGCAGCAAAGTGGACCCAGATTCTGTGTCAGGACCTCAAGGATGCTGTGGTAGAACAATTGTTGATTTTGTGGCAGTTCTGTGGTGAACTGATTGATTGAAGCAACTAGTTTTCCTTGTCCTTGAACATTATCCCTAATCCCCAGATTTCAAGTTCTAAAGTTAATATCAGAGGTCCTGAGTCAGTAGCTCTAGTTGATTGGTGCCTCGTTGGATGCTTGTGATGAGCTGAAGTGGCAGACAGTTGCAGGTTCCATGCCTGAGAGGGTTTGTAGGGACTGGTGACTGGTCCATTTAGCTGTAAAGTTGCAACATCTGGGCTCTTTGCTGCTGCTACCCCACAGGCTGGCTGCTGGAAACTGACCATGTGGCAAGGTGAAATGAGCCAACTGAGGTGTTCCATCTCATGCATACATTTTTTTTCTTTATTTTTTTAATACTTCAAATTTTATTATGTTAATCTTCAGCTCTTCCCATCAGGGCAACCCCAAGCACCTTCCACTAGTTCCCACCTACCTTCAATGTCAGCCCCCATGTAGCCTGGTTGCCCTCCCCGTGGGGTCCAGGGGTGGGGGGCTATAACCCTAATAGCACACAGGATCAGACAGTGGAGGCAGTGAAAGGGGACTGCATGGATTTACCATGGCCCTTGGAGGGCCGTCACTAGGGCTGAGCTTTTTTTCCTGTTATGCCCTGGACACATCAGTGCACAAGGGAGGGAACAGTAGCATGCACATGGTGGGCAGTTTGTTTTTCACTTTTAAAAAGAAAAAAGGAATCAGAATCAACCACATCAGCAACCTTTACAGAATGTGAGCAATCATACACTGTGTGTGTGTGTGTGTGTGTGTGTGTGTGTGTGTGTGTGTGTGCGCCAGAAGTGTGTTTGTGTTTAACTAGGGACAGTCTGAGGCCAAAGGGTTTTAAGTGACATCCTCAGGGTCACACAGTATGCTAGTGTAGGATTGGGGAATTAAACCCAGGACTATTGGATGTACCCAATTCATTTTACAGTATGATACTCTAACCTCAAGATGTGTTGGAGCTTGTGAGGTAGATTTCAGTTATTTGTGGCTGAGCCCTTCTTTCTGCAATGCTATCTGGTTGAGTACAACAACCTTTTCGTGTGTGGGTCATGATGAGTCCACCTATTTGTACCTTACCAGTGGTAGGAATGTGAAGGAATGTAGAGAGGGCCAGGGTAAGGCCCATGTTAGATGGCATAGCCCCTTCCCCAATTTAGTTTTAACTTGTTTAGGGGTTTATAAGGATTTGCACCCCCATGCCTGCATAAGAAAAGGATTGCACCACCATCTTACTTTTGATTACCCATTCCTTAACAAATATACCATCTGACAAAACAGTTGCTTGTTACTGACCCATCTAGATAAGTTAGCAAACACTGGAAAATAGTAGTAGAGTACAGTACCACCAAACTTAAAAAAAGAAATAAAAGCAAAACACAAAGGGGAAAACTACTGCAGCCACTTTTTAAAGCATTGAAGTCCAAGGGCCCAATTTTCAAATGGGATAGATCAATTCAATTGACTTGTAGGAGTTTGACGTAAGTGGTGACTTGCATCAAACAGTGGCACAATTTCAATTTTGCAAGGAAGTCAGCCACAAATCCTTGACACATGTCCTTTGCATCCAACACAGCAAAGATAGACCAGCTCCTCCGATCTAACTTTGTTCCATTCAGGGACCTTTACAGAACTTGCACCAAAGCTTTGGTGCAAGCTGCAGTAAATCATGGATATTGTCACAACTACTCCAAACATAAAATTAGGTGCAAATTGTGGCAATTTATTTGGTGCAGTTGTGGCAAACTTTGGGGTCAACCTTTGAAAATCTCACCCCAAGTTTTAGAAATAAAAAGTATTGTTTTAAAAGCCTCAACATTCAGTTGCTATGCTAATATCTGATTTTGTTCCATAACTTAACTACTGTTAATTCCTTCTAAACTTTGTTCCTAATCTTAACATAGTGGCTCTTACCCTCTGCAGCAGCTCCTCTGTATGCCACTTACATGGCTCTCAGTCAGCTAGCCACACTCACCCAGAACAGCACAGCCATGAACTGTAGAGCATTGCAACAGATTGCCTGCCTTCAGTCCCCTAAATAGTCAACCCACATGGGTGGAGAACAAAGAAGACACCACCTGCAACGGCCTACAGGCCCAGGCCCGCAACAAGTTAACCACCCCAGCCTGTTGCTCCTTATCACAGCTGAGTCTGTGACTGCCCAAAACATTTTTGTACTCACTGCACAACCTGCAGCCTTTGAAAGCATTCCAACCACAAGGCAAATACTGCTATTCTCCACTCTGACACCGCATACCAGACCACCCTGCTGCCTGTCCTCACCTGCTTCAGCAATGCCTGTCACCCAAATGCTGAATCCTACTCAGGTCATCTGCCCATCATCGACTCTATCTCCTACCTTGACACAGCTAGTGCATCTATCTCTCTCAGCAACACAGCAGTTCCACTACTGGCCATCTCATATCAGTCTTCTGCTGACTCCATAATCCCTTCCAACCTTGAACTCCTCCACACACGCAAGCTAGAACAACTGAGAGTGACATGAGACAGTGTTAGGTGACTGGTGCCGAATCATAATGGTCACCACCATGATCACTATGCAACCGCCATCAGTTTCAGTGGCAAGGAGATGCAGTCACTAGATTGGAAACAGTGCATATGTGAGTTAAGGGAGGGGCTGGGCAGAAAGCTCACTGGTTAATACAAACACCCTAACTGATCCCATTACATACTCCTGGCCACTAATCATACGAATATTTAATCACCTCAAATACAAAGCTTGCTTTTCAGTTTTATTCCTATCAGCTCTTCGTTGGTGTTCAGTAATTTATTTAACCAACTTAAATAAATCCAGACCCCAAAATGTTCCTACTGAATATTGATGGCCCAACTGTTACACATTTGTGAATCACGGCCCAATTCCAAAACAACTTAAGCATGGTGCAAGCTGCTTTATGCCAGACCCTATGGCATAAATTTGCACTATGCACCACATGTTCTGCAAGTTGAATTCCAAGTTGTGGCTTGCACCATGCTGCAGGTGGTTGCGCCAGGTGGGCTACGCCACCCACTATGCCCACAATCCACTGTGGCATGGTGCAAGGGTGGATATGGCAGCACCTGTGCCTATTCCAGAATGATGCCGCCGAAACCACTAATGCAATTCCAAGTCGGACATGGTGCAGGTTAGACCAGTATGGAGTGGTGGGTCAAAGGGCATCCATCCTGGCAAATGATGGATGCCCATAGCACCATGGTACACATAATCCCATGCCCCACACACACACACACACAACACAATGATGCCCCCACTTGAGTCCAATGTGCGCTGTGCTCCCCCTTGCAGCTGTGTCAACCAGTCAGCACAGTGAAACCCCTACAGCAATGGCAATGAGGGTGATGCAACCCGACTGACTGTCCTTCTGATGATTGGGATTTCATAGAAAATGCACACATCAATGTCCTTTATAACGAAACCCCAACTCCTTCTGAATAAAACAAAATTCTTCTCAGTAAGAAAAACAACTCATATATTTAAAATAGATATTGGGGGTTGCACAAGTTCAAAACACTGTTTCATAGGGAGACATAGCATAAGACATCACTACTGTGTTGGGGAACAGTGCCCTCTACTGGCCATCATGTAGTAGTACAGGGAACTATTTTACTTAGCCCCTTTTGAAATAAATTGTGGATTTTTCTTTCTTTCTTTTTTTTTAATTTACTGCTGGGACCCATTTTATAAGTGCAATAAGACACTCCAGGTGGGTTATCTCTACAGATAAATGCAGCCCAGGTCATAAGGCACTTCGCTGCTATTACATGCCTAACAATGCACCTGACGTTTATCAGAGAGATAACCCACACCTCATTGTGTCTTATTGCTTGCATAACACACACCCTGAGTGCCTTATTACTATTATACAATGGCTCATTTGGTAAATAAAAAGAAGAAAGAAAAGAAACACATGTGTATCCATTTTTATTTGATTTTTGTGGGTGTGGGTACATGTTTAAAAAAAAGTTCAGAATATTTCTTCCACCACAAGGTGAAGCTGCTGCCACAGTGATCCTGCTTTGTGTTATGTGACTGCCTTCTGGCACATCCCATTGGCTTCCACCTTTTCCACCTTCTACTATAGTGTGCTTGAAGGGAACTTTTTTTTTTTATCTGTTTCCATTTTAAATTAATTTATCTTGTGCCTGGCAAGCCTTTTGCCAAGGAGTCGCTTCATTGAGTGTACAGTGCAATTTGAAGTGGACACATGTCAGGGTGATGGAAAAGAGGATGTTGAGCCAAAGAGGCAATTTACTGCAGACAAGTGTTTGCTGAAAACAAAAGAAAAAAACACAGTCAGTTTTTTAACTTTTTTATTTGGCACTGTCTGCAGCTTTTCAACAAATGGCCAACAGGGCACGAGCTGATACCTGGCCCTGAAGATGTTCACTGAAGATGGCTGTTGCAGTGTTTGAAAGGGATGCTGAGCAGGAATTGTGGTTTTTGTGGTATGAAGTAGAAAAGGAGAGGAATGTGAGAGTATTTCAGCTGAAGAGGAGGCGGTTTTTAATTGTGTGGTAGTTGTTCCGCTTCATGAGTTTCACTCATGATGAGCAGTCAGGTGATTGGTATTTCTCTGAGTGGGTTAATGTAGCTGCTCCATTTAAAAAGAAAAAAAATAAGTTGTGGAAGTGTAGTGTTGTGTTTTCCTGACTGTAGTTTCCTGACTGGGAGACACAAGGATTGAATTAGGAGGAAGTGTAATGGGTAATGTTCGCTTTTCTGCCCACAAGTGGGCATTGATTCCTGTGTGGTGATGGGGTAATTTTGCTGCCTGTTCTTGATACAGTGATGTTATTGTGAATAACATCACTGCTCTAGGCTCAGCAGTCAATCAGCTTTCTAGATTTTTTCTTCCCATTTTATAATTGTGACTTACAAATGAGAGGTAAATATCCAATGTGAGCTGATGCTTGACCCTTACACCACAAAAGAAAGTATGATGGCACAAGACAGGATGCAATACAGCAGGGTTGTACCAATTAACACATGTTATTAATGCATTAAATTTAATCATTCAGCATCTAGGTCAATTAAATTAAATTAATAATTAATAATTTTAGCCCATTAATTAATTAAATTAAATTAATGGTACCTCAATGAATAATTAAATTAACAGTTGCTAGCTATTTTACATATATTTTACTATGCTTTGTATGTTATATAGTATACAACATATATTCAAAGATTTATATACATTTATATGTGTGTGTATGTGTGTGTATATAAATGTATATATATACTAATATAATGTGTTCAATATTTTATACATATGATTTAATAAATTACACACGAGTCTTTCAGTAACTGAGGTATTTAAAAAACAAAACAAGTCTTTGGGTAATTGCTACCAACAAATTTCTTTTGCAAATGAGACATTTTTTATTTTATCTCACCAAGAATCACACATCAACCACACATCCATTCTATTGAATTGGCTTTTTTAGTAACAGAAGGCTTTATTGCATTTCACAAATATGAGACGTTAAAATGTCTCATCTAACATTCTGTTTCACTCTGGTGACAAAATGTTGCCTCCAACACTGAAAACTCATTCAATGGAAGCTGAAGTGGTCAGGCAAAGTACGCTCATTACTACAGTAGACAGCAAAGGGAATGTGTTTGTTTGTCTTTGAAGAAACTTAATTGGGCACACTTTTCTGGAGCAAGATCATCACTCTGGTATCAGTCAAGCTCCATGCAGATGTTAGAAAAGTTATCAAGTGGAGGCTTGCTCTTTATTTGCTGCTGTGCCACTTCTCATAAAAGAAAAGAGTTTGTAATTTTTGTTGAGGCTCTAACACTTCAGTGGATGTGGCATCCTCCTTAGAAGCTACAGTTTCCTCTGCCAACGTGTCAGATAAATGATTACAATATTGACGAATGAATTTAACAAAAGCAGTTTTTATTTCATCCCATTAAATCTCATTGCTGACCCAGCTCAACTTAAACCATAGGTCAAGTATTGAACATGTCCAAAAATCCTACTTCTCTATATTGAATCAAATGCTTTTCCAGTGACTATTTTAGTTCATTTAAAACCGAGAACAGTAACGTGAAGTATAGTACTGGAGATGGTGATGTACTCCTCTGATGCATGGTATTACATACCCAGATGTTGGAATGTTTTGCCCTTGTGTCATGTCAGTATCATCTTCACATGGCTTTAGTATTTCTAGCATTTCCTTGAGCATAGCTGTTTCTAGATGATGACAGCTTAACATTTGACACACTGTCCAGCTGATCTTCACTGAGTGCTAACATGGAATGAATCATCTTGACCTGAGAGTTCAGCATGGGCATTAGAGAAAACAATGTTTTTTTTCATTTCACAAAGAGCATCTGATTTGATTGTCGAATATCTTACACCACTCACAATAGAGGAAGCTGCCAGAGTATTGTTTAGCAAGGTTGCCTGTGTAAGACCATCCTTAATTACAAGCTGAAGGGTGTGAGCAAAACAGAGTAGTCGCATAGGCAGCAGTCCAGTAAGGTTGTCTAAGTCATCACCTGAGATTGCAATGACGCCAGAATCAGCAACCTCGTCATCAGTTTCAAGCTCCGTGATTCAGCATGCCTGATGCAGAACCGTCTCCCCGCGGCTATTCAAAATTCAAGTAGTGAGGCTTCAAAAGCTTTGATCATATTGGCTACATTGTCAGTAACCATGCATTTCACATCACCAGAAAGACCAAAACCATGACAGCTTCAACAAAGAAATTTTAAATACCCACAATAGTTACATCATCACTTTCACTAGGAACAAGTTTACAGGAAACTAAAGTTAACAAACGTGGATTGCAATTGTCTTCACTATGTTGTCAGGTAAAAAGATTAAGACAGGGTATTATTTACAATTAGAAAATGTATACTCAAGCACTTATGTTAGTCTGGCAGTATTTGAATTACTATATTGAGATATTAAGTAGTTTTACTTAATTTGAAAGAAGGCACAAACCTGGAGATCGGGTTGTGGAACATTTATTTGGTCAGCTGGAATCTGCTGTGGCTCCATTTAGTAACATAACTGTGATATAATGCCATTCCTTCTAATTGAACCATGCTGAAACCACTGTTACTCCTGCCAGAACCACACTGCTAAGAACTGCTGGAACCATGATTATGCCTCTCAATGTTGTAATCCTCTGGCAGCCATAAATGTAACACATCAGTATAAATGGACAACTCTCCCACAGGAGGTGAATAGGAGTAATGAGCTATTCCTTTCTCTTGTGAGTTAGCTTTTGCAAATTGTGGGTTGTGGATAGGTTGTGGAACACTGGTTCAGTTGGGTGACATATTAGAAAAACAACGTTATGGGGAGAGTTCATCCACATGCTATGCTGAAGGGCAGAAACTGCAAACTTGTGTTGCTGGGGATCTGACAGTGATCGGGTTGTAGAGCACCCTGCAGTATGTTGGGCTGGTGTCTTATGCCTTAAATTTCAGCACTTCCATTTCTGGGTTAGTTTGGGAGTATCAGAGTACTGTCATGTCTATGCAACATGTTTACAATACAGAATAGCGAGTGGGAGAAACTGGAAAATACAGAGTGTAGTCAATATGAAAAAAAACTTGCATTAATTCAATTATTAATGCATTAAAATTAATGCATTAATCCAAACAAAAACTCAATTACTAGGGTCCAATTAATAATTAACTCACAATTAATGGGGTCCATTAATTAATTAAACATTAATGGAAAAATGACTCAATTAAATTAATAATTACCAATTAACCAAACCTGCAATGTAGTAATGCTGTAGTATATCACACAATGTTGCAGTAAACTGTGTAATTCAGTGACAATTAAGCCCTTTTTAATGCAGAATTTTGTGACGTGCATTTACTGCAAGTTACTGAATTGAATCATGGCTGACTTTGTTACATTGAAACATAGACACAGAAACATAGACATTGATGGCAGATAAGGACTGCTTGGCCTACCTAGTCTGCCCATTTCCCTACCTATTGGATATGCTGCAGATCCTAATTAAACCAGCAGTCTACTTCCTCCTATCCCCACTATAATTGCTATATGTCGGTCCCATGCATCCTTGAATTCCCACTATTTTTGACACCATGACCTCCTCAGGGAAGCTGTTCCATGCATCCACCACCATCTCTGTGAAAAATACTTATGTAGCCATCTCTCTATCTTCAAATTGTGCCCCTTGTTCTTATGCATCTCTTGTTCTAAAATATGCTACCCTCTTGGACTTTGTTGATTCCCTTGAGGTACTTTAAATTTTCTATCATTTCCTCCTCTCCTCCTCTCCTTAAGGATATATATACTAAGCTCTTTTAGTCTGTCTTGTTTGGCTTCTGGTGCAGACCCTGCACCATTTTTGCTTCCTCCACTAGACTGCCTCCATCATGTCTATGTCCTTGTTGAGATGGGGTCTCTAGAACTGCATCCAGTTCTCCAGTTGTGGTCTCACCAACTGTCTGTACAGAGGATAATAACCTCCTGCTTTCTATTGGTGATGCTACTCCTGTGCATCTCAGAATCCCTCCAGCCCTCCTAACTGCCTTCTCAAATGTCTTGCCTACCTTAAGGTCATCTGATATGAGTACCCACAGGTCCCTTTCCATTTTGTTATTGTTAGTACCCCCACACACTGTGTACTCTTCTCCTGGTTTTATTTCCCAGGTGCATTACTTGCACTTATTTGAATTGAAACTAAGCTGCCATACTTTGACCATTGCTCCAACCTTGCCATGTCCTTTCTCCTCCTTTCCACCCCTCCTTGTGTATCAACCATGTTGCAGATCTTTGTGTCATCTGCAAAGAAGCATAATTTTCCTTCCAGCTCCTCTGCAATCTCACCTATAAAGACATTAAAGAGTACTGGTCCCAGTTCTGAACCCTGTGGCACCCCACTAATAACCCCCTTTCTCCAGAGTGAGCTCCATTTACTATTACTCTATGTGTCCTGTTTCCAGCCTATTTGTTACCTCAGGCTACCACCCTGGGACCCACTACCAGGCTGGCTAACGTGTTTATTAATCTTTTGTGTGGTACAGTGTCAAATGCCTTGCTAAAGTCTAAGTAGGCCATATCCACAGCCCCTCCCTGGTCTACTGCTTTGGTCACTTAGTCAAAGAAATCTGTTAGATTCATCTGACATGACCTTCCCACTGTGAATCCATGCTGCCTTGGGTTCTGTGTCCTGCTAGCATCTAGGTACTTGACTGTTGTACATATAGTCAGAAAAACATATCATATATAAAGGTAAAAGGTGAAAACATACAAATTTACACACATGTAAATACAAAATGTCACTTATGAAAAGAGCAGTATATCTAGCCCAAAAGATGATAGCATACCAAAGGTCTGTGTAACCAAAGAATAAAGTGCTTGTAAAAATTACATGATAAATTTTGATATGTAGGAACATGTTACTCAGAAGGTATCAACAACATAAACTGTGATAGGTGGAATAGACTAAGGATGCAGTCAAGCAAATTATTTCAAACAATGCACACAAAGCTTGGCAGAGACACAGCTGACAATGACATGTGTTTGCTTGGGGAAATGTAATAAATCTCAAAGCAATGGGCACTCATTTTTAAAAGGCAGAAAAGCACACAGTGGAGAGACATACTACACTCTAGTTTCACCCGAGGTCATGGCAGCTTCCTATGACAACACAAATAGTGACTGTCCTGGCACACAGAAAAGGTTTCAGAAAGAAAATGGTCAAAAGCAACAAAAAAAGTAAAACAAGGAAGGTGCTATTTTCAAGTTTATTAAGGGATAGGTCATTGAGCCAAAGCTCATTCATAATGATTCCACTACATACAAACATTCTACAGTTTCATCATGATATAAAAGTTTTAAATGCTTTCAAGGAGACTCATAAAACACAAATATCAAAATTCATAATACAGCAATATACTTCAATCAATCAATCAAAATCTTTATTTGCCAGGCTGAACATCCTTGAGAGAAGCTCATTTACAAGATGGACCTGGGGCAAAACAATTACCAACAGGGTTAAGACATAACAGGTTGAGTGAATGTACAAAACATTTACACAGTAATAATAACAACATAATAACATATAACCATCACATGTAACAAGATACTTCCACCAGAACATAGCAATAGGTTCAACAGGAGGTAATGCGTTTAAATACAGTTGCATGGAGACAGATATATGGATGTAAGGTAATGAGCTTAAGTTTATACTGTAAACATCATTGGAGGAGTCATAGTGAGCAGGAGTGGTAGTTCCTCTAGTGTCAAAGTGCGAAGAAGATTGAGATGTAAGAGTACTTTGATAACTACTGTAGGCATGGTCTGGCAAGGGGTGGGAAGGGGGGTATAGGGAGTGGAAGGAAAGGTCAGATGAGATAGGAGAGGGATGTAGATGATGGCCTAGGGAGGAAGGACTGTTCCAAGGAGAAACACAGATGCCACAGGCAATGGTGGGAGTTTAGGTCCAATATTTGAAGCAAAGACCGATCACGACATTGAGACCTTGATTTGAACAATGACAGAAGGGAGGACTCAAATGACACCGGAGGCAATGTTTGAGGTTTAAGTCCAGAATTTAAAGCAGTAACAAATCGTGATGTTAAGACCTTGACTTGAAGGAAGGACAGACCTCTGGGAAGGTCCTCGGAACAAGGATTTGAAGAGGAGAACATGACGGGGAAGTGAGCCTTATGTTTTCTGGATCTTATTCAAGAGCATAGGAAGAGTGAAGTTTATTGAGGCTGTACCCATTTCCTGGTGGTGATGGAACCCATAGCCTTCCAATCGTGTGACCTCAGAGGCAAGTGTGCAACCTGCTGACACTGACAATTTTGTTATAATAATAATAAATAATATTAAATAATGTTTAACTCCATAACGTATGGGTAATTTTCATGGTTGGGACAAAACTGCTCCTATGTTGCAGATTATGAGTTACAATCACTAACCCTGAAACAAAACCTTTTGGACAGATAATAAGATGAGATGTACATCTCAACAACCTTTACTAAAGCTCTGAATATAGACAGAGCTTCTTTGAAGCCCCAAAAGAAAAAAATCTCAGCATGAACAAGCACCAACTTGCTTTGTCACAGAATATAGCTGTTTGGCTAAGCAAGATTGGGAGCCTCATCAGGCAGTACTGACCCATTCCAGAAGGTGGCCCTGAATTATGGCTTGCAGTTGCTGGAGGTCCCTAGAATCTCTTTCTCAAATGAGCTATGAATTTATGTGAAAGACTGGTCCACAGCCATTATGTTGAAACAAAAGGCAAACTGAATTACTTGTCCTGGTTACCTCCCAGATGAAGTGGTATGTACAAATGCAGTAACTGCAGTGTGTGTATGTATTGCCATTAAGCTAAGAGATTTCAGTTACACACATTGATAGGACTGTGCAGATCAGAGTTCATAAATTGTACTACAAACTTTGTTGTATACATACGGTGGTGTGGCTGTCTAAAACCTACATTGAGACACCATTTGACCATTGAAGGAACAGATCCTCAAACATGGTCATAGCATTAGGAACCCCTTGCAGAGAACCTGTGGGATCCCATTTCCACCAATGTTATGATTGCAAGCCTAAGGCTATGCAGTTTATGTACGATTAAGGGTCAACAGAAGGAGAGGTGACAGACTGCAAAGATTGCTTCAACAGAAAACTTCTAGATTTTTAATCTGAACAGCCTTAAACCCCACAGATTTATTGAGGATTGGGACCTTTTGATCTCCCTGTTCTCAACTGCATTCCAGTTCTCAGCCTATATGAGAACTGAGAATCACTTGATTTTGTTTTTTAATTTTGTGGTAACAGGTTAAGGCCCACTAAGCACAAGTGCCTGTTTTCAGGGGTGACCCTGGAGCACTAGGGAGGTTATGTGACTTGCTCAGAGCTGCACAGTATGCGAGTGAAGGCTGTGGGAATAAAAGTAGCTTTGAAGCTCTTGAGAAAGGGTTCAGTCAAAATAAACTGTTGATGAATTATAAAAGACAAAGGCCATGCTGTTTGCTGGTCAGATAGAAAGGAAAAGGCCTACACTCGCCATCTTAAACAATAAAGGAGAACCAATAGAAGAAGTCATCAACTTTAGTACCAAGGAGTCACACTTGATGACTCATTTCTTTGTCTCGCTCATGTGGATAATGTAGTAAAAGTTGTTAACTTATGAATAGGGTACCATTTAAGCACAGACACTACCTCCTCATCCCTGCAGTTAAATGATTGGCAGTAACTAGCTCTATTCCCCAAGTAATTGATTACGGCCTATCAGTATACAGTGCAGCCACTGAGACAGTCCTCAATAGAGTCAGGCTAGTACTAAATAAGTCCTGACAATTCATTCGAGGTGCAGACAGACTAATCCACACATGTACACTATATGCACAAACCAACTGGCTCTCACTGCAAGACAAAATCCAGTTTCAGATTTGCCTAATAGAGAAAAAGACAATCATGGGTCTCGCCCCTCAGCCTTACAAAATCTTCTGTTACCAATGAACAACCACTTCACTGCCAGGAGTATGGAAAAGAATACCTTCAGTATGCTTTCTGCAGAGCAAGCCATGCCCAGTGCTCCTTTGCATTCAGAGCTACCCACTGCCTGAATGAGCTTCTGGGAACACTGCTGAACGTTTCCAAACTGAGTCAGTTCAAAAGGAAACTAAAAATAGAACTAGCACTCAGGACCAGTTGTAACTGTCACCTCTGATTATTATGTATGTCTACTTCACCCTAACTAGCAGCTACCTGGCTATTTTGATCCCTGCATTTAATATCTAAATGTATACTATTGTTAATGTACTACCTTAAATGTCTATGTACTTACCTAGTTCTAGTAATGCCTACTGATGAATCCCTTCAACTCTGAGACAATAACTCCACTGCAGTAACCTCCTGTACTCTACCCACAGTTATTTGTACTGTATGCTGTATGTATCTCTTACCATGAACCTTGTATTGCCATGACAACGCTCCACTGGAGCTGTCCCTGTACTCTGCCCTTAGATATTCTATTGTTACCACTGCTTTCTGTGTACTACCAATTACTGACATGGATCTTTGTAAACAAGCTCCTGAGCTCAAATATTTAATGTCCTAAATAAATAAATACACAAAGAAACAAACAAATAAAATAAATAAAAAATAAACAAGCAAACAACTTAACCCAGGTCTGCTGGATGTACAGTACAAAGCTCATTCACAGTTTGTTACTCTAATTGATTTAAATGTGATTATTCACAGCTTTGCATTCCTGTACATGCTATACACATTTTATTTTCTATAATATTTTTAAGATATTGTTACGAGTGTGTTTTCCCTTGTTATTTGCAGCCTATTTGTTGTATGTTTGATATGATCATGCCTTTTTCATGTGCCGTTATGTATTTGTTGCTGTCTTGTTTTCACTTTTTCTTTTAGTGTAGTGACGGTCAGAATTTTCATGGTGGTGGCCCCTACAGGTTTAGCACTTGCAATAATTTTGGTGATCACATCACTTTAGCCCATTCTGTCTATAACAGTTTCTCTCTGGTACTTTCTGAGTAATGTGTTCATTCATATCAATATTATTGTGCAATTTTTGTAAATACTTTCTTTTCTGGTTACTCAGACATTTGGTATGCTATGATGTTGTGGGCTGATATATTGCCCTTCATAACTGACCTTTTGTAATTAGCATGTTTACTTTTTATGCCTTTTTCACCTAGCACTTTCTAATATAATATGTTTTCCTAACTGTATTTATTTTCTTTGTAGTGTAAGGGGTCAAGCATACAGATCTGTGGAGTTAACAGATGGACCAGATATCAAACTTCAAGTTCAACACACAATCTCTGTGTGATGTTTATTCAAAATACAGGAGATAACCTTAAGGAATAGCATATTGTTTCTTCAGTCCATCAGTTTGCAGCAACAGACTATGTATATCCTTTATCTGCACTTAGGCAGCACCTACTGACACTGATCTCTGATCTAATGTAACTGTTGTGATTCAGCCTCCACCTCTATGTGGGCATTGTTTGCTTGGGTAGTGGGGTCTCAAATAAAAAAAGCTAAAAGGAGAACTTCAGTGCAGAAGCACTGAAACAAGGGTTACCCCAAAGGGCTTTGACAAAAGCCAAGTTTCAAAGAAACACAAAATCACATATACTTTAATAATGCAAAGCATCGTGGATATATGCAAATCACCATGACATTTCAGACTTGTTTAGTTTACAGCAATTTACATGCATTTTAAATAGCACAACTCACTTAATTTTTATCATGCCGTCCCTAGTAACTTGTTACCTTTATCAAAAATACATAGTGCCATTGTATTTTCAATATTTACAGGTATCATAAACATAAGGTATATACATAAAGGTATTTTATGACATAGTGCTATTACATACTAAATCCAACAATGATAAACACAGCCTGTTGTTTTATATCAGCTTGAGGTCACAACAATAACCTCCCTGTATGAGGACCTGAGAGGGAAAAAGAACATTCAAGAGGACACTATAGCATAGTCAAGAAAGGGAAGGGAGGCCCATAGGTGGTCAACCTTATGGACTAGAAATTGTAAAAGATAGATTAGGCTAAGAAATGGAAGAACTGTTGCAACAGATTTAAGAAAAGGTCATTCCTCAAGAGTGGAAGGAGCCCCAAGTCACGTGTCCCCGCCTTAAGAGGGAAGCAATTATTGCAGACCCACCTTCCTGTCTGAGGAAGGGGCTGAGCTCCACCCATCCATCTTCAGAAGCTCTGTCTCAGGGTCCCTATTAATGATAAATATTCTATCATAAACTTAGTGGATATCATCATTCTTTACCCTGAGACATTAACACATTTCTCAACAGAGACTAACGCTACCTTCCCTCCCTTTTAGAGAAAGTCCATTATATTTCTTAACTAAAATATGGACAGCTGTAAAGTCCAGTACCATAGAAAGAATTACTCTGGGGTGAGTAATTCCTCCAACCCCACCTGACATGTCAGTTTTAAGCAGGAGCTCAGTCTTAGGTTCAACCTCTACATAATTCCACTATGACTTTGATTCATTCATTTCACTTGCTACTGATACAGACACCTGACAGTAGACACTCTAGGTGTTAGACCAACACAGGTTCCAATCCATTTTCCACCCACCTTCTCCTTTGTAGGTTTTCCCAAATAAATAAATAAATAAATAATAAAGTAAATAAAACACATGCACTATCTCCTTGATCTTAACATATTGTAACATTTGGCAACATTAGCATCTTTAGCCTGCAGTATACCCCACTCAATACTGCTAATAGATTTAGCTGTATCAATACAATAACAAGTCCCTTCAGCATCATAGGCTTCTTCTTGCTTGCTTGGAGTCTTCAACCCTACACAATATTGCAAGGCAGTCTTACCTGAGGTCTCACATTCAAGTTCATACTTGCATCTCCAACTTTCAACAGGTAACATCCTGGGAACAGAGGAACACATGAATATCCTGCTCAGTCAGGGGTCCTACTCAAATTTAGCTCATGAAAAATTCTCCTCTGATTCTTTATCCAAACTCTCTGGCAGGAACCTCTTGAGCACCTAGCACCAGTGTTCCACCTCTCTGCATAGTCGGTTTGCTCTCCAGCCATTGCCCACTCATCCAGTGGATCATACTTATCAGGGTCTCCACCTCTGGGTGTTGTCTCTTGCACTTTCAGTCTGCCTTACCTGCATCTCTTCATTGTCTTCAGGCTTGATATTCCTCCAAGCTCCCAGGTCCAATCCAAGTAGCAGCTTCTCTCCATCTGTCAGCCATGGTTCTGGTCAGAACTCCATGGACTTTCTTCTCTGGGTTCTCCCTGGCAACTCCTGGTGCACCAGTTCACATGGGATATCTGGGTGATATCCACCAGAAAACATCCCTCTTGGCCAGTCCAGATGCTTCCAATAAGTATCCCACTTCTGACACCAAATCTGTTTAGAGGTTGTGGGATAACAGATGGACCAGACACTGAACTCCAAGTTCAACACACAATCTCTCTGTGATGTTTATTCAAAATATAGAGAGATAACCTTAAGAAGTGGCATATCCTTCTTCAGTACATCAGTTTGCAGCAACAGACTATGTATGTCCTTTCCTGCATTTAGCCAGCACCTGACACCGATCTCTGCTCTAACTTAACAGTTGAGATTCAGCCTCCATCTCTGTGGTCTTGTTTGCTTGGGTAGTGGAGTCTAAAATAAAAAAAGCTAAAAACAAAGAATCTTTACACCAAAGGGCATTGATAATAAACCAAGTTTCAATGAAACACAACATCTTAAATATTTCCATAATGCAAGGCATCATGGGATATATGCAAATCACCATGACATGTCAGACTTGTTCAGTTTACAGCAATTTACATGTATTTTAAATAGCACAACTCACTTAATTTTCATCATACAGTCCCCTAGTAATGTTTCACCTTTCTCAAAACACCTATTGCCATGGTATTTTCAACATTTACAGGTTTCATAAACATAAGGTACATGCATCAAGATATTTTATGACACTGCACTATTACATACTAAATACAACAATGATAAACACAGCTTGTTGTTTTATATAAGCTCGAGGTCTCAACAATAACCTCCTGTACAAGGATCTGAGAGGGAAAAGGAAAATTAAAGAGGACACTATAGCATAGTCAAGAAAGGAAGGGAGGCCCAGAGGTGGCCAGCCTTATGGACTAGAAATTGTGAAGGATAGATTAGACTAAGAAATAGAAGGACAGCTGCAACAGATTTAAGAAAAGGTCAGTCCTCAAGAGTGGCAGGAGTTTCCTGTCACAAGGTCATGTTGGCAATTTACCTGTTGTTTGTAAATGTCAATTACTGTGTCACCTTGAATATCTCATCATGACACCCTACCCCTGACAATGGTCTATTGAGTGAAGCACTGGAGCACCTATCAGTGTGATAAGTTCAGTTTAGTACCTGCTCATGTTATTACTGGTATGCTCAATAAATTCTGTATGCACTAGATGTTGCTTTGATAGTGTGTCTCCTTTAGTGTTCACCAGTTTGTGACATCATAATTTGCCTTCTTTCTTCAGTAGCTGATTACTTTGCCTATACACCACAGCATTTTATTTGTCTTCCTCTTCTCTACTAACTGTGCTGATTATTTTAGGTAGTTTGTAATGTAGAAGAAAAAGGAAAAGAAAACACAAATATGTTGTAGGTGATAACCTTTTATTGAACTAACAAAATTATTTCTGAGACTAGCTTTTGAATGATATTACTCTCTTCTTCAGGTTGGTGAGAACAGAGTTGAACAACATGTAAGATACAAAATTTGGAAGTGGATTCAAAGGGCCATAGTGTATCATGTTTAAACATCAAAGTACTACAGTCAATTCACATTCATAGAAAACAGCCATGAAGAATCCCATTATCAATACAGAGGCTTGCTGAAGAGACACTCTTAAAATCAAAGTGATAGTTAATCTGGGTGGGGGTGATGTAATGGTTCAAGGATGAAAGGAGAAACATCTAAAACATTTTTAATTCATATGTGGTAGTGTACTAAAAGCAATATCTCTATTAATTCTTTTTCTGTAGTTTTAAAAGTTGTATGATTTTCAGTTCAAGTGTTTATAATTCCTGATTATTCTTGAAATTACCTTTAATATTCTGACAATAAAATCATTGATAGAGCAGCCTGGTGTTAAGAAATATCCCTCACTGGTTTATTTTCATCTTTGTGGATGATTGTAAATCTGTGGTGATTAATTCTTGATTTGAGCTTCTGTCCAGTTTCATCAATATAGCAGCTATCCTCACATTTTGTACATTGTATCATATATACTGTACTACATTGGTGGAAGAATAGGAATATGAGTTTTGAATTTGAAATGTTTTTCCATTATGAATGGTAGATGTCACAGAAGAAATGTGTGTACATATTTTGCAGTGAGGGGTTTTGCATGATTTTATAACTTTGTCATCTAACTGGAGCTCTGAGGGAAGTTTACTTTGAACCAGTTTCCTGCTTCTGGTTTGGAGGCTGGCACAAGGCCAACACTTGTAGTGTGGAAATCAATTTTTAGTGCCTAAACTTCAGACAATAATGGCTGTAAATCTTTAATTTTTTCAGTAGTTTTTTTTCAATTTCTAGATTGTATAATGCTACCAGAGGTGTGCATTCAGATGTTCCCATTGGTTTGTACCCTAATAGTTCTCTAGTCATGCAGATCACAGACTTGATATTCCTGTCAGTGGTGTTGGATTTATATCCCTTCTGCCAGAAGATTTCTTTTAGTGTACTAAGCTGTCTGTCCCTGTCCTCCTGCAGTGGTACCAGATGGCCTGACTGTGTATTATTTTTATATTTTGGGGTGTGAAGAATAGAAGTGCGAGCTCTGAAGGTAACTGCATCTGTCTGTAGATTTCCTGTACAAAGATGTTTGCAGTGGTTCATTTTTAGTGTCACTGTGGAATCCAGGAAGTGCAAACACTGTGAGTAATTTATTTGGAATTTTTATGGAAGGATGGAATTTATTAAGTCATCAAAAATGTAAGTTTTTCTCTCCTGCTCTCCCTATATCATTATATCATCAATATATTGGTAATATTTTAATGGTTTATGGTGTTGTGTACTGAGGAATTTTTCTTCTAGATCTGCCATGAAGAGATTCTGTGTACTGTGTTACATCCTGGTGCCCATAGTGGTCACCATATATTGAAGGTAAATATCAGTGTTAAAGCTGAAGTAATTGTGGGTAAGGATAGGATCTTTCAATAGGTTTGGCTGTTACTGCTGGTGGCTGCTTTTCATAGGTATTCATAGCATGCCACTGTGCTGTCTCTGAGGGATGTTGCTGTATGAGGATTCAACATCCATGGTGACTAAAATAGTGTCATGAGGTAAATGGTCAATGATGTGCAGTTTGTTTAAAAGTCTGTTGTATCCTAAATGAAGTTGTCTGTGTTTTGCATTAGTGGTTTGAGTATAACATCTATGAGTCCAAACATCTCTTTGGGTAATGTGCCAGTTCCTGATATGATTGGTCTGCTAGGGTCCCCAGCTTTGTGAATTTTTGGTAACATATAGAAGGTTCCTAGTATTGGAGTTGTTGGTATCAGATTTTTCCTGTTCCTTGTGTGTATATTCTGCAAATGTGCTAATTATTTATTTTAATTCTTTAATTAATTTCTTTGTGGATCTGTGGTGAGCCTCCTATAGTAAGTGTACAAAATTGTAGACTTCCTGAATGTAATTTTTTGTATCCATGATCACAACTGAACCCCTTTATCCGCAGGTTTAATGGTGATACTTTCGTTGTTTTGTAGTAAAGCATTTGCTGTTCTTTCTAAAGTTTAGAGGTTGTATATAATTTTCTTTCTGTTTGCTGGAGGTTTGTGATTTTACCCTGTGTTTAAAACAGTCTATATACTGCAGTTGTCTAGTTTAGAGTTATGCCAGCTTGGTGGAGTAAAGTGAGAGTGCTTTTTGTGACTATAACTTGCAACAGATGTGCCCTCTTAATTGTGACATAATTCTTTCATTTATAACCATCTAAAGAATTTCACAAGATCTGAGTAAAGTTGTATTTCATCAAGTTTTGTAGAGGATCAGAATGGCATACCTTTAGAAAGAATTGAAATTTATGGCTGTGATAGCAGATGGGGTGGGGTAATTATTCCATTGAGCATGGTCACCTAAGTGTTAGTTTTTGTGAGGTCAGATTCTGGGTTAATTTTGGACACAAATCAGGGTGTACATTCACTCTTCTTTGGCTGCCAGTGTGGAAAGATAGGGTCCTCTGTATGCTGTATGGTTTGAATTCCAAGATACTGAAGGTCTAAAGTTCTCTGAGGTTGAGTTGTTTGTATGTTTCATCCCTGGGTCTATCTCCTTTGTTGTCTTTTCCTGCCTCAACCCCAATTCTGTACACATCCTCAAGTTACTGGACCCTATACACAACTTTCTTATGCATTACAGTTCAGATGCCAGACCTTGGAACCTTTCTCCAGCCTTTTCCAGATTCTCCATCAGTGAGAGATGTAACAAATTAAAATGTCACTGTTGAAGTTGATGAAAATTATGAACTTCTCACTATGTGAAGCAGGGCAAATTAATTAATATATATATTTTTTAATAAAAGTTCTTATCCTCCCATGGCTGGGACCAGATGGGCTATCAGCGCGTCTCTGGCCACTGACAGCTGGCCTCCTACCTCATTCATCTCCTGTCCTGGTGATCTGGCTGGGCAGGTCTTGGCACTCTGGTCAGGGCTTAGCTCTGCCATTTTTCACTGCATTTCGCTGTTACACCCCAGAGCCTCAGTGACAAGTAGTCCATGCATGTGGAGGCATGCATACACTCTGGAACTGATTACTCCTGTTTCAGCATCCGCTGCCCTAGCGACAGCCTTCCATCTGCATGGCACTACCACTAAGCTTCCATCGTGGTAGCAAAGCACTAGGAAGGCTTTACCTCTCACTCCAGGAGAGAACTGCACAGCAGCTGTGTCATTTCTCCAGGCCCTCCCTTTCCAGCTGACCTCCAGTAACCCAAGCTTGTTCCTAAACTCAGGTCAGCAGTGTGGAAGGAGGTAAGGTGCAAAGCACCTCAGCAATCCATGCCACTTGGTTGGCAGCCCTCAGTGAAAAGTTTTTAACTTCACAAACAACTCTGCATGTGGACTTTTTTAAACAACTTTTTTTTAAATTAGCATCCACCCCACCCACAGAGAACTACAGTGCCCTTCCTCAATTCTTAGACATTTTTGATAAAAACCCCACCCCTCCACACTCTAGCACTCACCTCTCCTCCCCTCACCAGACACTGACATTTCTTCTTATAATAATAGTATGTCCTTCCCCACCCATGTCTGATCAATAAATGGCCCACTTCCCACTTCCTCTCATCCTATCTCTGCCCCTGTTGTATAAAAATATTGTAATAATTTATATCCTAACCTCCCTCATCCCTCAAGCCCCTCAAGTAGCAAAAAGGATAATAAATAATTATTTAAACCTCTAAAAAAGAAATTGGTCCTGTGCTGGAGCTAGTGTACTCACTCATCTGTGTCCTTGAATGGAATGAATGAACAATCACATCCTCATTTTAGTAACACGTGATTGACTGCGAGTTAGCTTTATCAGCCTATCAGGTACTGTTACTAGGTTTTATAAAATGGGTTTTGGAAACCATGAAAGCTGACTGGCTGAGGGTCATCTTTTCCAGTGCTGCTATCTGAGCACAATAGCACTGGATAAACATCCAGCAGCCTCCTTAAACTAAAATTAGTACTAACTGCACATCCCTGATTGCCATTAAAACATGGCTGCCACATTTTCTCATTAATAACATTCAACTACACCCTAAAAATAAAACTGCCTTAAATAAAAAAAATAATAATAATAATAATTGAATGTTATTTGCCTCATAATTTCGTCTTAAACACACACATAAATTTAAAAATGAAGTACTACAGTACTTAAAACTTAATATCTGGGGCCAGATATTCAAAAGTTAGCAGAGGAAATAATGGGTGTTTGGCTGTGCTGAGTTTTGCACCTGGTTTCACATGAGGTCTATATTCAAAGACCTCTATAGTGCTGGCTAACACCGTTAGTGCCCAAGTGCTAACATACCACTGTGCCAGTGCAGATAAGGGGTCCACCTCTGCATATGGGCACAGAGGCAAATTCAGAGGTTTGGTATTGGCAGTAAATAACACCCAAATGGACACTACTTGCAGCCTCTGCAGGCCTAGTCTTAACTGGGTACAAAGTCTACACCCCCACACCACTGATTGTGGGACAGCTGTACTGCAGCTCCCTGCCCTCCAACAATCTGATCCCCTGACTCGTGCTACATAGGATTCCCTGGTGTCAAGAGCCCTTCCTGCACACTCATCCCAATGATGTCAAGATATCTGTGGTATCTAGTGGCATGTGCTGCCCTCTGATCACCTATCCCATCAATGGCATGTAGTCCCTGGCATCCAGTGGAATCCCCACACACACCTGTACTGATGGCAGGAAGATGTACCTGTTGTCCAGTAGCACCCTCTCCCATGAGTCTCTGTTCCAGTTATGCAACATATGCCCTGGTGACTAGTGACATTCCCCACCCTCTGAGATTACATCCCAATTATCTGATGTATGCCCTGGTGGCTAGTGGTACTCCCACCTCCAATCACCTGTCCCAGATGTGTAGATGGTGTCCTTCATACCTAGTGGAACCCCCACCAACAAATCCACTGTCTAGGTCCATGTAAAGATACCCTGCTGTCTAATGGCACCCCCACCGATCACCCATCCTGGTGATTGATTCTGATCATTCCCTAGTGTCTAGTGGCACCTCTACCCATGAAACTCTATCCTAGTGCTTACAGTACAGTTCCTAGTGTCCAGTGGAACCCTCAGAATACCTGTTCTGGTACTTGTAATATGGTCGGTTGTGCCCATTGGCACCCCTACCCCTGATCGCCCAGCTGGGTGAGTAGCATCATATCCCTGGTGTTTGATGGCATCTTTCACTCTCTTGATCACCTAGTCCTGTCC
Source organism: Neoceratodus forsteri (assembly GCA_016271365.2). Classification (NCBI taxonomy): domain Eukaryota; kingdom Metazoa; phylum Chordata; order Ceratodontiformes; family Ceratodontidae; genus Neoceratodus; species Neoceratodus forsteri. The sequence continues at coordinate 802,629,034 of CM057458.1, forward strand.
TGTATACCATTCCTGGCATCCAGTGGTACCCCACCCCACCCCCTGAATGCTGGGTGACAAATGCACTGGCACACACTGCCTGTCCCCATCTGCTCCTCCAACACCCAGAAGAGCAACCACACCAACCGACCCCTTTATTAGGCAAGATGTGAATGAGTGGTGCATATCTCCACAGCAACTGGCACAATCATCCTCACAACTCCTCTGCCAGGGCACCATATGAGCCACAATGAATGTGTGTACAGTATACTGTATACTTTATACAGTAAACACTCCTGTGACTTATAGAGTGGCCAGCCAAGAAGGTGTGAGGAGGGCTTTGCCAGTCAATGGGAGGCATGATTTGCAGGAGAACTGGGTGGGGATACCATTTTCAACTGTGTGGCATGGTGGCAGGGTTAGTTGTAAAGTAATTCCAAAAAGAGTATAGTAGCACCTAGGGGAAAAAGATGGACTCAAACCACAGAAATCCAGAAAACCAAATACTAACATTTATTGGTGAAAATACTTCACTGTGGTTGTAAAGTATGTGGTCCAGAGGGTGGGGTGACTTTCTTCATGAAAGGCTATGTATGTAGTTCAATGGGGTGAATAAAGAGCCTTGCCCCTTTCTGAGAGTTATATAAGCAGTTCCTCCCAGCCTCCTTCTGAAGCATTTTTTCTTGCCAGCTGGAGGCTTTGTCTGTCTGTCTTTTCCTTTGGGGCCTGCTGGGGAATCCCACCCCCAGTGTTGCTTATGCTTTGGGATCTGCTTGGTTTGTGCTGGATTCTGTTTGTGTGTTTCTCCTACTTTGGTTAATATTTATTTTGCTTCTGTCTGCTGTGTGCTTCTTTGTGTGCTTGTTTTCCTGTCCTCCTGTGTTTGTGTTCTTCCTTTTGCATTTTCTTTTGGGCTTTCTGGTTTTTCTAGCATCCTGTTGCCCTATGTTTGTATTGTATCAAGACTGTGCCTGTGCTCTCAGGCTCCCATTTACTCACCAGATTTTGCAAACCCTCAGTTCCTTGCTTTGTTATCTGTATGCTTCAGCTCAAGTTCCTAATTCCCTGCCTAGCAATTCTCAGTTTTCCTGCAATTGTTATGTATGCTTCAGTTCATACTGCAGTTTCTCTGTTGTCTCCTGTGCATCCAGCTTTACTGTTTGCACCTGGCCCAGGCTCATACTGCTCAGCTAGCTGCCACTCCCTGTTGAACTATGTTTGTTCTACAGCTCTGCTCTTAATTCACTCAGTGCTAGCTCCTCTAAGCCAACTGCTGCATTGCTATACTGAAACTTTCAGCTATGACATTATCTGCCTGGTCTCGGCCATTGTTGCACATTTTAACAGTATGTTTCTGAATTTAACTATATTGAATCTTCCAGTCATTAATTTGCATCCCCTGTTGGCATTACCATAGCAGCTTACTATCCTATTTTATTTATTTATTTAGCTTTTATTAACTGGTAAGTGCACTAGCCATAAAATGACTATTTTCAGGCACGACCCGGGAGAGTACAGACATGCAGAAACTTAACAGGATAACAAATTATAAGTGCTTTACATACAATGAGTTAAAGAGGATACAATATATCAGAACATACAAAGTAAAGCGATTTACATACAATTAGTTGAAGTGGATACAATATATCAGAGACATACAGAGTAGATCATTCCTAAGTTCATAGGTGCCTACCTATGCAATGAATTGAGAGGACCTTGGACAATAAATTATCAGGTGACATATCATATAAACAAAACAAGCTACATAAAAACAAAACAGGTAATACTAAAGGAAGAAATAACCATTGAGAGCAGGGGTGTCATTAAGGAAAAGGTCGGTAAGTGAGGAAGAGGGGAGCAAGCCTTGAAATTAGATTATATGAGTGTATGTAAGTGTAAGGGAGATGCCTGCAGTGCAAGATTGTAAATGGGCAGAGAAAGGAGCCAGGACAGGCTGAGGCAGTAAGAGGGTTATATAGGGTGAGGAAATACTACTGTATGCAGAGACCAGTCATTAGGTAGGGTGAAAGCAGGAACAGGTATCAGCAATCAGCAGATTCAAGTGCAGTTTTCTTTAAAGCATGTGTGGGAGTTAGAAAGTCTAATATCTAATTACTCTGTGCTTAACTAGAACATTGCCAGAAAAGGCATCTCTTTAGGGTTCCTACCATACCATCATTACAGTTGCTGTTTGGTCTCATGGTGGTCAGCTTGTGGCTTCCATGTTAATCCCATGGCAGTGGACTGTGGCATCACAGTGGAGCACAGTGGCTCCAAATTAGCAGGTGCATGCTTTTATGTAAGCTATATGATTTTGCGCTGTTCCTTTGCCTACATGACTTTCAGCTATCCATGCATAAATACCTTAACCTCACAGCCCACATGGCTTTCATGATATTCATTGCATTCCATTACTGCATTGCAAATGCTCCTTACTGGAATAACCTACCTCCACCTTAATGACATAACAGGTATTCATGCCAATCATATCAATTTACTATTCATGCTGAAGCCATAGTAATCATCTGCTAAACCTCATTAATTCAAGTGCTCCAAATCTCATTGAGTCAATCACTGGCATCACAGCCTCTTACTGCCTAAAAGTCTTTCACTGCCTAAACACCTACCTTCTATGTCACCATCAATTTGGTTTCCATAATGGAACTGGTTGGCTTGTTTTCACTGGTTGCTACTACTATCAAACCACCAAATGCTGGCCTGCACTGCAGCCTCCTAACTCACCCAGGCCCTACCTTGATAGTTCTCATTGTTTCAGAGTTTACTCACAGCCTTCACAGACCCGTCTTGGTAGTTCTCATGTTAAAGAATTTGCTCACACACTTTTAAGGCTCGCCTCCTCATCAATATCTACAGCCACGAACTTCACCCGGCCTCCTCATCAATAATCTACTACCTAATCTATGTCCACTGGCTTTATACAGCTTTCTTCTAATTAGCACTCAAAGCTAATTCATGCTCTCATTCATAAATTGGTGGAATGCCAACCATGTCCATTACCTTTTCTGGCTCAGGGCTTGCCCTGTGAGCCTATGGTCTTGCTCTGCTCTCACAAATCCACATCTTGAGCATGTGAACCCTCAGGCAGGGTCTTTCTCATCTGGCCCATAGTGGGAATGTCCCACTCTGGGTGGAGCTTTGTGTGCAGTCATGGCGACCTCTTCATGCAGAATTTAAGGCTTCAGTTGCCAAGGGTGAGGCCCTTACAACCCAAGAGGGCTTCTTTGCAATGCCATCACTGTGATACCTTTGAAAGCTATTCTCCCTATGACCACCTCTGGTTCACATGGTTTGTTTTAGTTGGTAGGCTGGCTGAGTGCTTCATCGGTTGTTGCTCTTTCCTCCTCTCTCCTTGGGGGTCCACTCGATTCAGAGTACCTGTTGTTGCAGAGGCCTCTTGCATTCCTTCAGGGCATTCTTGCTAGAGGGATCATGACAGCTGTCCACCAAACTGGAATATTACCTTCCCTTTTATTGGGTTTCTAAGTTGATCAGTAGAGCCATAGCTAAATAAATTAGCCCAGCCTGGAGGGAAGGTGACCTAGGTCTTGGCTCTCTCAGGTGTTTTAACCTTTTAAAAGTGTTTTTCTTCTTCTCTGTACCAAAGGTCATAATATATAGTCAGTCATTCACAGTGTATTCCTAGTTCCCTTAGGTAGGTTTTCGCTGTTGGATGGAAATGGATGGTGGCTCTACTCACCATTCCTCTGTCCTTAGGGAAGCACCTGAAGTCACCAGCACAATCCATTTTATCAGTAAAACTCTGACAACCTGTGTATCTCATTTGTGTTTGTTTAAGCTGTCTCTTTGCTGTCAATCTGCTTCTCTACTTTGTAGTCAACGTTACTGCTTAATGTTCTTTTGGGGCTCTTTCCTAAAGTACCATTAGCAAAGGGAATCTTCCATAGCACCTCTAGAGATGGAACAATCTTCCAGGGTTCCTTGCCTTTGGTACCCTTACAGGGTGGTAATTCTCACTGGAATAGAGATGCGAGTTGCCAAAAAGTTATCACAGTTGCACAAGCTCTGGCTGCATAGGCCCATTGAATTGATTTTACAGGCGATTGTGTGTAGCATGGATTTCACAATGTTCTTTACAAGCAAGTGCTACTTCACCCAGCAAAACAATGCATTGTAACACTTCACCAGCAACTTCACTGACATAGTGCCAGTGTGCCACTGCACATAGACTTTGCTGGATGAGGTGGGCACTTTGCTAGGAGAAGAACTATTCAAAAAAATTCGAGAAACTTTGTGAAGAATTTCACAAAGCAAAGTTCTCAAACTTCTCACATCTCAATGTATAATAAACATAATCAAAATGGCTAATACCATGATCTTCTTTTATTATGTAATATATTATGGAATGGTGACTATTCTTAGAGCATATTAGTATAGGCATAAATTGTGTAATTATACTGTTTATATAGGATTAAGTGATTCATATTTTTCTTTTAATTTTATTTTCAACTGGATATTGTGTTCTGTGGTGTCAGAAGAAAAAATACAAAATAATTACTCTGGATCTTTGAACAACAGAGTACTGTAATGTAGTTCTCAAAGATTAATGCTACAGTACTGTACTGTAAATACAGTAAATGCTGTTTTTTGTCTGAAACAGCTAGATTAATGAGTATGTGACATCTTAAAAAACTGAAATTTTCAAAGGAATTTTATTTTACTGTGATGGTAAATCTTACATTGATCACAGACACTTCAAACTGTTCTTACAGTTATAACTGTTATGGAATGAGGTTTGCTTTTATATGCATGTACTGTAAAACATTATGAAATTATGTAGCATTTAGAATACAATAAAACCATTAGATACATACAGCAAAGGAACCACCCCTTTGGGGTGTGAGCTAAAATAGGTTGCTTCTCCCTCTAATTACAGCATCCAGTCAGAGTCACCAGATTTGTTAATTGTGTACTTAGAAGTAGTGACTTCTTATCAGTATAAAACACAGTAAGCCTGGTGTGCCCAACAGCTCAAATTCTTCCCATTTCAGATGCTATAAGTCTTAAAACAGTGTCAATATCTGAAACAGGAAAACAACAAAGGACTGTGTATATCCTCTATTTTGGAACACTGGAGGTAAAAGGTTTACTGCTTTACTCCATTTTGAAGTTCCACAACCTACAGAATAGAGATTTCATATGCACAAAGAAGAAAATTGGTTCCAGATGCTGAATGCTCAATAGTATTGCTAATAATGATTTCACTATTCTCTAGGCTTCACTATCTCACAGTTATAAGTATCCACACTAATTTTATTTTATTTTAGTAGTGTTAGGTGTTTGAAACCTGTTTGGTAATTGGGGGTATATTTTTGTCTTATACTACAGAAATTTGGGTATACAAACTATATTTAAATTGTAATGGTTTTAAAATTTTAATTTCTTTAATTGCTCTTTTCTTTTATAGTAAGTGTTGGCTCATGTGTTTGCTTTTTCTTAAGGGTGAGAACTGAAGCTTGCACGCACTACCCATGGAACACACATCATCTTTGCACAAATGTTGTTGTTTCTGATTGTCATAAATTGTTTACTTATTATCATAGCAGACAATAAAAGTATGTCCTTAGAGAAACAGACATTTACTAAAGAGAGATGCCTATTTCACAGGATACCTTGGCATGGTCTCCACTTAAAGACCAATTGAGTAGAGCTGTGAGTAAATATAAAATGCCACCCCAGAATGCTCATGGAATGACCATTCCTATTCCTCAGAATATCATGGAAGTTTCACCAAATTCTGTGGAATTTCCCCACATTTAAAATGTCAGTTATTTCACTATAATTTTAAAGGTAGGTATTCACATAACACCACATTTGGAACATAAACAGTTTCTAATGGCTTACAACAGTGTTCCAAATTTCTGAGTCGTAGGTTGAAAGGGGGGTTATGGTGGCCAAATATTTAATCAAAATTACATTTTCAGTTATTTTAAGATAATTAAAAATTCTTATCCACATTTCTCCACAATGTCATGATTTAGAGAAGCATCCAGCATGGGTATATGCACCACATTGTAAGTCTCAAGCTTCAATGGGGCTAAGTTATAAGAAGCCAAACATTTTGCCAAAATTTAAATTTATGTAATTTTAGTATAAGTTTGATAGTACTTATTGAAATGTTATACAATTTGACAGGTATATAAGCTATCACTACATTTGTATAGGTGCATAGTTTCAGATTTCTAGCTCAAATAGGACTGAGTTATAGCCTGCCAAACATGTTGCCAAAATTTTAATTTCAGTTGTTTCCTCTAATTTTAAAACAACATATCAGCTCTTCAACATATACAGCTCTTCTAGAGTTCATGGGTTACATCCACTAAACACTTGACTGTGCACAACTTACCGAGGTAATCTTTATCAACCTGACAAAGCATCTGATACTGTTAATCATGCCCTCCTAACTGAGTAACTTGCCAAAATGGGCCTTGCTCCAAGGCAGTTTTGTGGTTCTGCAGCTACCTGGACTGCAGATCCCAGCAAGTTAGAATCGGTTCAACCCTCTCAGATAGCAAATTTGTCTGCTCAGGTGTCCCAGAGGTGTCTATACTGGCTCCCTTCCTATTCAGCTTATTCCTGAATAATCTCCCTCAAGCCAGCCAGTGCTGCATTCTACTTTATGCTGATGTTGCAGTCATCTTCATGCATGGCTCAAATTCTGATGAATTAAAGCAGCAACTTCAAAGTGATTTTACTAATCTTGAGAAGTGGTTCATAGATCATAAATTAATCATGAACTATAAAAACTAAAACCATGTTGTTTTCCAGCCCCATAACAAGCAACATAGCTACCCATTATCAATATGTAATGTTGCTGGGGCCTCCTGGTCCAACATTTTAAATACCTTGGGGCCACTATTGACAACTTGTCATCCTACACTTCCACACTGACAATACGGCCAAAGCAATCAACAAACATATTGGGCTGCTTTATTGGCATAGGCACTTAGCCTGACTCCTGAAGCCCTTAAAATAGCTATCCATAGCTCTATGGGCTCCCTCATTGACTACGGCCTGTCTATATATGGCTCTGCCACTGTCACTGCCCTCCGCACTTAACAACTGCCTTAAACAATGCCTGTTGGCTAACCATAAGCTAGCCATAGAGGCACCTAGGCTGACTCACATCTGTGATCTTTATACCAATGCACAATGGCCCCCACTCAATGGCTGGCTAAAATTCCAAACCTGCCGTCTGTGAAAAGATCAGCCTTGGTACACTTCTGACTGAGGTTAGTCAACTCCTGGTGCCTTAACATTAATCCGTAGCACATGTAACTCTGAATGCCAGTCCTCATTACACCAAAATGCCATACTTCCCAAGGCCAAAGGTCTTTTGCACGCCATGCCCCATTTTGGTTCAACTCCTACAGGAAGATCTTGTGCATCTGCCTACATTGGGTGCTTTCAAAGTCCACCTTAGCAACTCTTACAAATGTAGCCCATTGTGATTGTCCGCATAGCTTCGGCCATCCCTTATCCTCACTGCTACTCCCTTGTTCACCCTGAGACTCTCCCTCCTTCTCCTAGCCTTGCCCCTTTCCAATCCCCCCACCCCACCTTACCCCTTTACTCCTCTTGAGTCCTCCTCCACTCCAGCACTCTTACATCTTACCTATGCTCCTACTCCATTCCTGTGTCTGCTCCTCCTTCCTACCTTCTCTCCTCTCATCATCACCTGCTGCCTTCATACCTCTGCTCCCCATATCCCTCCCCTGCCAGTTTAATTACTCATAGTATTACTTGCTTACTTGGCACTTGGGGATCCTCCTCTCTCGCTCTTGTACTTATCAACTCTCTACTAAACCTGTCGCTGCAGAGAAATGATTGGTTTTCACCATCAGGAATCTAATACCCTGAGTGTGTCTGTTAGCCTCCACTTCCCGTATCCTAATGTGTTTGTTGTTCCAGTATATACTTCACCTCCATTCCTCTGTAATATTGTACTACTCTGTTTGTAGCCATCCCACTGTAATATTGTACTACTCTGTTTGTATTGTGATCATGATGTGGAGCCTATGTAAAGAGCTCTGAGCTCAAGTGGTGTTAATCTGAGATTGTAATAAATAAATAAATAATATCCAAATTTAACCAGTGTAGAAACATTTAAACTACTATACCACATGGTCATTTCTTAAAAGTTCATATTTGCAGCTTTAAATGGGATTGAATTAAAAGTAATCAAACTTTCACAACATTTAAAAATTAAATTTTTCAAGAATGTAAATTACAAATTTATAAACCCCTGAAAATTTAAAATTAGAGAATGCAATACCATTAAAGTTGGCAGGTTCTTAGACCTTGCAAAGGAGACTGTGTCTGCCAATTTTATTAATTGCTTGCTGCCAGAAATTGCAAAATAACATTAGTACTTACAGTCAAATCCCATGAGTCTTTGTGAAAATTGCAGAATTTCATGAAAATTTCCATAAAACTGGGATTTGCTAATTTCACTCAGCCTTATCTGGGGGATTCTAAGTAAAGGTTAGAGGAATGAGAGGCAGGTAATGCAGGGGTCACCAGGTTCAGGAGTTAGATTCATAGTTTCACCAAGAAATGGACAGCTGAACTGGTAGCACAACAGTGATAGACCCCATATTGGAGCTCGAAGCACAGAGTTTCAACAATTCCAACTGAATGCAGGATATTTAAGGATTATGTCCAGTATATTTATGATTCAGGGAGCCTAATGTACATGCACGCCTGGGACTTAGAGGTATTTAAAAAGATGTAGTAGGCAAAGACAATATCTGGGGCAGCAGGAAGGAAGAATTCTGGCTATTCAAAAGGGTAGGTCAATAAGAAAAGGAGTAGGTGATGCATGTTTTAAGGGAGTTTGTTACTGTGAAGAACACAGAGGTTATCAGTGGGATCAGTAGTTCTACTGAGACAATCTGGCTATGCCAAAAGAGAAGGTCGGGGAATAGTCACCCAAGAGGAAGTGCAGGACTGCAAAATGCTCAGCCCAGCTTATCAATGGAAGTAGTGAGACATGCAATCTTAATGTTAAATTCCACAAAAAGAATTCTGGATGATTCATCTATATGCTATCATAAATATATGAGAAAGTGTTACCAATATTTTTCTTTCTACTCCAAATTTAAAACTGCTAAACAAATTTATCCAGTTGTTAAATGACTGCCACTCTAGCTCCAAAGGTTCTGAGTTATATGCAGATTAAATTTTTCTTAAAATTTCCAGAAAAATAAATTGATGGATTTTGAGAACATATAATTTTGAGACGATGCATCATATTTTCATGAAATCTTGCACATTGTTAGAACACTTATCATCAAGGACTCTTGCCACATTTAAGATATCTGACCCAATAGATAGCTGAGGTATACTGCATGCAGATAAAATGTTCATGAAATTTTGCCAAAAAAATTAAATGACAGACTTTAAACATCTAAAATTTTGCAACTCTCCATTTGAATTTCATGACATTTGGCAAGTTATTGGCCCTCCACCCAAAGAGTGAACATTCCAAATTCAGAATTCTAGCTGAAATGACAGCAGAGTTATGACCGAATTACTAAATTTTAGAAATTTCTGAAATTCCGATGAAATTTTACAAAATGTCATGGAATTTCATGAACTTTCAGGAAAATTCCACAAATTTGAAAAGTCCCATTCCACAAAGCTCTACAATTGAGTAAAATGAACACTTGAAAAAGGGGGAAAAGGAATGTTTTCAGATAGTAGAACAATTGCTTCTAGATAAAGACACAGACAACTTTCTTTTCTTAAAGCAGTAAGCCCTGTGAGGCAAGTTTTTTTTAATCAAGATGGAAATGTGAATGGGACAATGTACCTCCACTGGGACTTAAACCCAGAACCTTAGCATTCTGTGTTAACTTTAGCATTTTGTTCTAGATAAAGACACACTGTAAGGAGAAAAATGACTTTGGCTTTTCTAGCACACAGTTTGCTAGAACAAAAAGAATAAAAATCTGTTAGCTGTTGTAGGGACAAATACAATTATTAAAATGAACCAATTAAGTTACAAATATGAGTTCATTGAACAATTTGCAATATCTAAAGACATGTTTGATACTGTAAGCTTAAGTAGAGATTCTTTCTTTGACAAAGAGGTAGAAGAAGCCCATATGAAACTAATGGAGTAGAGAAACTAAATCTGAATTATTAAATCTAAGGTTAAGACTACTGGAGTTACATAGAGTTGCAAAAGGGTATAAAAGAAGTTAAAACTGTTGTTCCTGAACTTCAAGTTAATTTAGCAGACACCAAAAAGCTTTCCTAGACTTTCAGAATAACAGAAAGAAGAACAAGAAAATCAGTTAAAAGCTTCTGATGTAGAGGAAGTTGCTTACCAGCAGGAAACATTAAAGCAGCAGTTCATGAAACTGGTGACAATTTTGACCTATTCTTTTGTATTTTAGATTGCCTTGTATCTTCAAGTTGTATAATACCCTTTTTCATAATGTTTAGTCTGCTTTTCACATTTTCACACTGGAAATAATTAAAGGAACACTCCTTTTAATATGGCTTATGCTAGGTTTTCATCGCATTCTCAAATGTTTCTATACACCAACTGACTGTCCCATAAGGTCAGGGCAGAGTCTGCTGCATGCTAGTTCATTATAGTTGCATGAAAAGTGATCTTAAGCAATGGGTGCTCATAAACAACAGGAAATACTGATGAAACCCTGGTCCAAGCCATATTAAAAGGATCACTCCCAGGAGAGGTATCTAAATCTATGGATCAGGCCTGATGTGTGTGTGTTTAACAAGTGGATATTGGAAAATTATATTCAGATTCCTGGCAAGGGCAGTTATTGTACCCATATATAAGAAAGGGGATAAGCAAGATCCTAGAAACTATAGAGTTATTAGTTTAATAGACATTATAGGTAAAGTTTTGCTAGTGTTGCATTAACTAGATTATTGAATAAGATAAAAGAGTGGTCAGTCATTGTCCTCTGCAAGCTGGCTTTCACAAACAGTTCTCAACTATGGACAATTGTTTTGTTCTACAACATCTATGTGAAAAATATATATTAAGACATTAAAAAGTACAGTATAGATTTTACCACTGTGTTTGATACAATCAATAGAGGCAAATTATGGAGTCTATGGCAGTGTGGGGCATTTCACCTATATTAGTAAACATAATAAGATTACTATACTCGGCCACATGAACACAAGTAAGAACTGATGTATCTGGGAATATTTTCCAAAATTTATAACAGACATAGAGGGTGAGGCAAGATATATAAAGAATCTTCTTGTAGAGAAAATAAAATATGTGATTTAGAAAGATTACGTGATTCCAGATTTGCACTGGGGTATAGTACAAATAACCCCAGCACAAATATAGATATTATTTAGATATCTTGGAGACTCCACAGTGGAGGAAAATGTATGCAAGACTCAGAACAGAGTTCTTTGATTCAAATGTACTTTATGCTAGATTCAACAAACTTCATGATCTGGTGCATACATTTTGTTTTTGTGCTGGCAGAGAGGGAAATATCTACAACATGTGCTACTCAGATGCCCCTTGTATAATAATGTGAGAAAGAAATGGTTGGGACCCATTTTAACTTCTACAAGCCTGTGATGAAGTTACACTGATTAACATACTCTTAACTACCGAATATGATTACACAGTGAGCAGAATGGCTAAATTCTTAGTAATAATACAAAAATAAGAAAAAACAAAAACAATAGTAACAGTTTAAAATGGTATTTGTTTGTTTGTTTGTTTGTTAATTTGTTAATGGGTAAGCCCACTGAAAAATTAATTCCATTTACAGATGCAACCCACAATCAATAACAAATACAACAGAATATACAATCCACATAAATGGGAATACATCTTCCATGTCTTGTAACAATAAAAGTTCAATTAGCACATGCACAATTAGACAACATTTTAAAGTGCTTTAATAAAATATTTAAGAAAGAATTAAGAGTTGTTACATTTCTAGTTGAAAAGGAATATTGTTCCAATTACTTGGAACAATAAAGCAAAAGTATGTTGCCCACTAGAGATCCTCATAAAAGGAGCTTCAAAGCTACATTATCCACTCTACTTGTTGAGTGGAAACCAAAGTCATGCCCGTAAAGGTCAAAGTATAGTTAACGGAGAAACCAAACTTTAAATTTTGTAAGTAAACCTAACCATCAGATACTTAAAATTCAAGTGGACTGGTAGCCATCCCATCTGCTTTAAGATCTCACAATAGTGAGTGGTTCCAGGGCCTGTAAGGCAAACTTGCCAGTCATCTGTAACAACATGGATTTCTTTGATATTATACTTGAGGAAGCATTATCAGTCACTATAACAGCACAATTGACTATTGAGATACACAATGTTTGGCTATTGCCATTCTAGAATCACTAATAAAAAAAGAACATAACCCATATAATAATGTCACCTTCGTGTTGATCTTGGAAGTTACTTTAGCAAGATGGTGGGCTCTGACCTGACTACTGGGGTTGGTACCTGTTTTAGTGCAGAATATCATGTACATTTTAGAAATTATATTTTATAATCTGCATTGAAATTTGTGTTTTTAAACTGTGTATTTATTTTGTGATACAATTGTAATGATCTATTTAATGATAAAACAATGAAGAATACCTACCTACCACTCTTTTATCATTTCAACTCTAAACAAAAGTGGTAAAGCAGAACACAAAAGGGTATCATACAAGTCTGGAGATAAGGGTAAATCTAAAATAAAGTAAAAAGTATAGCTGTAAAGTTCCATTGCTATCATGAACTGCTGCTTTTAAATAAAATAAGATGAAAGAGAAAGTAATGTTCTTGGTTCCTTCTGAAATGACCTTCCTCTGAAGAACCTCAAAGTGAAACTTCCTTTATCAGTCATCATTCACTCCTATTCAGTCTGGTTCTCAAGAGGGAACATGCTGAGAAAAGAAACAGTGAAGAGAGTGTCAGAAAACAAGGTAACCAATGCATTGTTTAAACAGATGAATGAATTCTAACATAAACTGAGTAGTTAAAAGAATAGCACTGTATTAGGAACAGTTGCAAAACATGGAGAGTAAAATCAAAAGTGGAAATAAGATGAGAATCTTTGGTATCTTGTAGTCAGACAAAGATTCTAAACACTCCAGTTCTGCTTCCTCAGATAAGATGCTTCTGAATATCAAGAAGAATCTCTTAATGGTCTAGAAAAAAGAAAGTTCAAAAGAACTGTAATGAAGATGAAAGAGCTAAAAGTTGAGAACTGCTGTAGAATTACTTGGAGATCAGTCAGGGCCGGCCTTAATCATTATGGGCCCTGTGCAGCCCTCTGCCGGGCCCCACCACTCCATTCCCTGTGCCCCTCCCACACATCTAACATTTACACCTAACTAACCCTCCTGTCCTGTATTAATAAAGCAGTAGCAGGTCTACTAGTTTAACCAGCATCTTTAATTAGTACCATGGACTGCACTGAATTATTTGACTTCACCATTGAAATGAATCTGACTGAGCCTGGAGCCAGAACTTAAGTATGGTACTACTGCCGTATTCATTTCTGTAAGGACAGGGAAATCATCACTGGGCACTCACACCTCAGATACTCTGACTTGCAAACAAGTTAAAACTTAACTTTTCTGGAGGTGTGAGAGAGAACAGAGAGGATTATCATAGGAGCAGTATAGCGCAGTAGTTTAAGGCTCTGAGCTACAAACCTGAAGACTTAGATTTGAATCCCACAGCCCCACTTGAGTACTGTGTGACCCTGAGCAAGTCACTTAAGTTTCTTTTCTCCCAGGTTGCACCTGTAATCAAGCTTTCAGCTTAGTTTGTTTCTCCTGGTAAAACAAAATAAAATCACGGACACCTGTAAGGTTGCCACCTGTCAGGTTTTTACTTGGTGATCAGGTTTTCAGGGTCCCTATCAGGAAATTCAAATTTGCTCTGTGCTGGTCAGGTTTTGAGCCATTGTGAGCAGGGGTCAACCATAAAACATGTTTGTACTAGCCAGCAGGGCAAGTTGATTCAAAATTGCACTAGCCCACAATTATAATGGTAAATTTTGATCACTTATACAGGAGACAATGCAAGCCAAGAAATACTCTGATTGCACATTTATCCTGCTCCCTCATTGCTTCCAGCTCCCCAGCAGAAAAAAAGACTGCAATGCCATCATAGAACGTGACACCCCTAATTGTTTTGTACCATGGCCTCCCTCTTCCTCTTTCTTTCTACACACACACACACACACACACACACACACACACACACACACACACACACCAAACCAGTGGATATCACAACAGCAAATGTCAATCATAATCCCATGTACACACACAGTAGCTGACATCATCATGCACCTTTGTCACACTGTCACCACCACCCACAAGGCAAAAACAGAGTTAGGCAGTGAAAGACACTCTCAGTCCTCACACTATAGTCAACTGGAGTCTTGCACTTCTGGAAGTTTTTGTACAGTCTTAAGTGAGCCAGAGCATCTAAAATTTCTTTAGGGGTGTGGGCTACACAAACCTAAGTGGCTTGGGAAATAGAAAACTATGACACTTTCATTTTAAAAAGCATTGATTTTAATATGCTATGCACCATCAATAACAGGTTTTTCTTTAACATTGTCCTTTCATCAGCCCAGGGAAACAGTACACAGGTATAATGCTATATTATCTCTATTTATATACAGGATGATCTATATACCACAGGAATGCCTAGTTTAAGCTTTCAAATTATGTATTTTATTACAGTTTATTTTTGTACTATACAGTACATGATCCAAAGCATTGTTTTTAGGATGAAAGGACGTGATTGGAGGGATTGTATGGATACTGATGGCTGGCATAGTCAATTTAGAAGAGCTGGGGACCCCTACACCTGCCAGTAATGAATGGATCCAGTAATCTGTGGATGGTAATTTCAGAGTCTGGTCTGCAGTGGTGTCCAAGGAATGAACAGAGTTAAGAGAATTGCAAGGAGAGAGAGTTATGGTGAGGCTGGGATAAAACCCACCACCTGCAGGCAATGACTCTGTATACCTCCTCATATTCTGTCACTGAAATATTGGACACAGACACTCAAATGTAGAGAAATGAGAGGCACTGGTCTTAATAATATGGGACAAATTTTTAGACAGAGACACATTCAAATCTTGAAGCTAATGACTTAGCAGCACTCTACCCTTGATCACACCCTGGACACTAACTAAGAGTTCTAACAGTTGAGTGATAATGACTCACATTGAGTCTTTTGTGGATCCCTCTTGAACTGCCAGATAATTGCAGCTGTTATTGAGCTGTTAACCACACCAGGCTATCTGGAACACTGAGGGAGATTAGTATGAGGACTAGAGCCTGCAAATGTAGAAACTTGTTCAGCTTCATTAACAGCCATGAAAACCTGAAATAGTCAAGAGGGACACGTAGAGAGTTCACTGTATTAGCCCTGGACAATTTGCTACTAGTGTTTGGGCTAGTAAAACAATGTTTAGATCAACCCTGATTTTGAGTGCTCACATACTTTTGAAACAGATTTTGTCATATCATTCATTGTTTCAGCTACATGTCCAGGTTACAAACAAGTTCTCTTGTCAATATAGCTCTTTGTTTGTGAAAGCGATCATCCTGGGAGGTGTGAGGTATGGCCATTAACACCATTAGCACTTAATAATCTAATCTTTTCACTGCAGCAAAGCTGCCCTCTTTGTAACAGTAGCAGAGCTAGTTGTGTTCCACTTTGATTTGCTGGTAAACAGTTTCATCTGTAACAAAATTTAGGCATTTTAAATGTTTTAAATTATTTTTGCTTCCTCAAGAAAAAAGATGGGCTCCCAAGGTGCAGGGGCAAAGTTTGCTCTAGCTAAGGCCAGCCCTGAGATCAGTATGATGCTAAACAAGTCTGGCCTCAATACTGATCAGCACATACATCATTTAAAAAGAATGTTTTATCACTTTAAAAGTAACATATTATAAGAACAAATTCAGAAGGGCATGAACAAGCTGCCATGAAGACAGCTGTCTGAGACTAGTGCTCTCCAACCAGAGATCCATATCTGACACAGTCCACCATTATATAGCATATACCACAACCCAGCACCTTCCTGAAGATGTAGTTTAGGCTGAGCACAGCTCAATGGTGTTTCTTATTTTCAAGACTGGGAAAGTAGAACCAAGAAATCACAGATAGAAAATTCACCTCAAAACAGCAGCACTCATGTGGCGCTGGTGAACATGACAGTGAGTAAAGAGCAGTGCCAACTGTAAAGCCAAGGCTGAACATTACCAGGCCACCTCACCTCCTCCTGGGGTGTGCCTGGACTTTCTGGGACAATGTTAAACAATTAAATGGGAAACCACACCTCCCCATCCCAGCTCATAATTGATGGCACCACCTTCATCTACCCTGCCTGCATAGCTAACCACCCAAATACCACCTTCACCGACCTTAGCTCTGTCCTCCTAGTAATTTCTTTGACCCCCACCCTACCTCCCCTGACCTCCAATGCCCCAGTTTCTGTCTACGTAGGGTATCTGCCCAGGAAGCCAGACCACTCCTAATTAAAGCTTTAAAAGGCAACAGTCTCGGCAGCGATTCCTTGGACCCCAGCATTCTCCGGCTGGTGCTGGATGAAGTCCTTGCCCCACTCACCAGCTTACTCAACCAATCTTCTCTGCCTGGGGCAATTCCCCACTGCATGGAAAAAAGCCACAATCACACCCATCCATAAAGGGGTGACAGGTCCTCCACTGAACTACTGACCCATCTCCAGGCTTCTCCTCCTCCAAAGCCCTGAAAAATCGTGTCCATACAAATTACAGAATATCTTACTAAACATAATGTCCTATGCCCAGAGCAGCATGGTTTCCATGTTGGTCACAGTACTGGCACTGCGCTAGTTGAGTTCTCCACTTCCTTCACTCTTCCTGGATGCTAGCTCACTAGCCGGTGCAGTGTTCATTGACCTTCAAAGGCCTTCGACACTGTCTCCCACCCCTTCGCTGAATGCCCTAGGCCACACTGGTTTCTCCACTGGCCCTTCTCCTGGTGAGCAAGCTATCTATCTGCTTGCTCCCAATGTGTAAAAATCAGTGGAACACTCTCCAGAACCTGACCCATCCACTGGGTACTCAGGGCTCCATCCTGGGGCCCCTACTGTTCTCTGTCTATCTAAACACCCTGCCTAATGCCTACTCTGGCAATATTCTTATGTATGCCAATGATGCTGTCATTTTTGCCACCCACCGCAATCCCATCTCCCACAGGACACTCTGCAAAATCCTACGATGATGCTGAGGCATGGTTTAAAGAGCACAGAGCACAGACTAGTCATTAATCTTAAAAACAAAATTATGTTTTTCACCCACCCCAAAACAAAGCCCGCAACTTCCCACCCGTATCCTCCCTAGTACCATTAACCACTTGAGCAAGTCAGCTCCTACAAATACCTTGGGGTCACTTTCAACTCAGCCTCACCTACCACACCCACATTTATGCCCTTGCCTCCACCACTAACACACCGCTTGGCATCCTCTACCACCATAAAACTGCCTCCCACCTGACGCCTCCAACTAGCAGTTACATCTTCAGTGCTGTCACTTGTTGACTTTGGCCTGCAGTATATGGTGCGGCTGACACTACCGCCTCAACAAAATTTGACTCACCCTAAATAAGGCCTGCAGACTGATTACTGGTGCCCCAGGCTCACACATACTTGTCTTCTATGATGAAGCAAAATTACTAAACCTTGATGAACGACTACGCTTATGAAATCTGCCTCCTCACAAAGAAAGCTCTACTAGGGCTGTCCCCGGGGTGACAGCCTCCATTCGCCATTCCCAGCCCTCGATCCCAACCCGAACTCTCTAGCAAGTCCAGTCTTCTGATCCCCAGATCCAGGACCACCCACGGACAGAGGTCCTTCTGCTACAGAGGCCCTTCTTGGTTTAACACTCTCCTCCATCTATCTCCAAAGCCCCCACAATCTCCACCTTCAAAATGCCCTTCAGAGCCAACTGTTTAGCACTCACAGCTGTGCCTGTCTGTAAACAGTGCCTTGATCTCACACACTTGACAGTGCCACTTAGGCAGCACTCAAACTCACCCTCCCAGCTCTCCCACCATAGCCTAAAGCCTCTGCTATTACCAGCATGTTATCAGCTGTATCATTGTAATGTCTACCAAATTGTTTAAAATGTACACAATCACTCTATGTAACCCTAAGTATGTAACACTTGTGCTGCAACCAAAATTTATTGTCTGTTTTGTCCTCAATGTGACGTGGTACTTTTGAAATGAGCCTCTGGCTCAAAGGTTGTAAATCAATGTACAAATAAATAAATAAATAAACACTACAGATCTGTTGGAAATCAAGGACATGTTACAAACATTAATACAGGACATGGGCATTCCTCACATCAGAAAAAAATATACATGACCTGAGTCAGAAGTTGGAAGCTGTAGAATTTTGTGTGGCTGATTATGAACTTAGTCAAAACAGAATCAACACTCAGCTATCCATACGGGCTGAGAGGATGGAATACCTGGAGCAATAAGTTCAGCACCTCTGGGCCAAAACTGATGATTTTGAAAACAGGGGCACCAGAAAATATTAGAAATATGGAACTTCATTAGGGAAAATATGGGAAGGATATGTGTGCCTTTTTTCTGTCTATGTTGCCAAAACTCCTGAAGCACTATCAGGACTACCTCTTAGGGCCTACAGGTCTTTGGGTCCTCACCCTGCAATAGATTATCCCTCCAAAAAATTTATTATATTTTTGCTTTACAGTGTGAAGGAGCAGATCTTATGACTGGCCTAGGAGAGAGGATCACTTTCAAGAAATGCCCACAAGCTCTATAGATTTCAAGACTTTGTAAGGACCTTGTAGATCACTATAAATTATTTGGTATGGTCAAAAAGACTTGACCCACCAAAATATCCTATACTCTCTGAGGTATCCTAGATGCTCCAGGTAAAGATGCAGGCAATTTACAGTCATTTAATTTGCACAAGAAGCTGAATGTTTCTTAAAACATCATTTTGAGGTGGACTGAATGGCACAAGGCACAGGGCAAAGTATAGCCAGGACAAGTGCATAGGCATATTAGGAGTAATCAGCATATCAAAGAAAAACAGGATAGTGGAGGACCTCAGCCATGTCACTAGAGAATCTTGGCAATCAGTCAAATCTAACACCAAACAGCCAAAACAAGGATTGAACCCTCAGATTAGAAGGAGCACCACAACAGCAGAGATACCAAAGCAGGCAGTCAAGGTATTCCACGCCAGAATCCAGGTCCCCCTCATTGAGTTTAAACCTCTGAGCAAGGTGCCAAGTGATCAAGAGGAGGAGGACTATGGCAGTGCTGTACAGCCACCACTGGAATGGGGGTATCAGGCAGTGATTGAAATTCCCTTCCACACCACCAGAGAATAACTTTTTCCTTAGGTCCAGCTGGACCAGTATTGCAGAGGGCTCTGAGGATCTCTCAGAAACAGATGGTGCCCAGAGGATGCCCATATTAAGTAAGGCAGGACTGAACACTGACATTATACCCAGGACTTATAGTGGTTGCTATTTATTTTATGTGTATGTTTCTTTCTCATGCACCAGCTCAAGAGCATTGATGGTTGGCAAGAGAAACTATGTGTCTAAGATTGTAGGGGCCATCCTGTTGTTGTCAACTGGCTGGAGCATTGCACTTAGAGGTAGGTGGAACATAACCGATTTTATTTCTTTTTAGTTCTCACAGTACATAATTGTTCTCCATGTATGACTTAACGTTTGTTTCAGAGTGATCCATGAACTTGATCGGCTTGATAACTTCAGGGATGACTGAGAGTACAATGGAAATAAAGAAAATGGGGTGCTGGAGGTATGAAATGCTGTCTAGAGGATGTTTTTTTTTTACTCAAATCCTGCAAATACCACTAAATGAAAAGAGACAAGATATGCCCCTAATGGATAGATTTCTTTCCAGACAGGATCGCACTTCAACAAATTAGCTAGATGAGATTTTCCTGCACTACAGAGGTCGCTGCTATTGTCTCTCAATGCAGTCTTCACAAGCGTGAACATTCAAGAGGGTAAGGTAACTGCAATGGCACTTGTGCTCCAATGCAAATATTTGTACTTTAGAAGGAAGCCTTTACAGACATGGATATAGTGGGCAGAATTGTTGCAGTGCATCTTTATTGGAGATCACATTGCAGAGGTGGTGTGGGTTAGCAAAATAAGCAGGGACACTACAGAGGGCATGAGGATAACATTAAGTAAGGGGAATGGATTGGTGCCCACTGGGTGATGGGAAGAGAAAGGAACTAACAGTGATTATTAAATTGATCCTGAATGGTGCACTGGCACTACCATTGAGTAGAACAGAGCATTTGGCAGGCTTGTGGATGAGGACACAATCCTTACTAATAGTAAGGGCAGCATCCCTAGTGGGGTTTGGGGTAGAGCTAGCCATCTTTCCAGACTCAAAAGCTTGAATATGGTAGTTAGACTGCAAAAGGTATCACACTGCTCACTCCAATTTCTGCACCTCCCTGGACCTTCCTGAATATTTTCAAGTACTTGTGTCAGCATGAGGGGCACAAGCAATATCCAATTCTTCAATTCTTGAGATGGGTTAGTATCCCCAGTCTGAAGTTCAAAACTGGGCCCTGGGAGCATGTGAAGAAGTGGTGGCTAGTGAGGGTACATGAAATCATGCAGAAAGGAATGGGAGACGATGCAGGTGGCAGTGTGATTGACCAGGGTGGAGATGGGAGGTGTTGTTGGGTCCTACACTCCACATTTTTGTGTATTAAAAGGTTGGCCAGAGGTGATGGAATATGCTGTCGGTGATTACTGGGGACTTCCTATTTCTTGCATTGCCAAACCTTGGGGCAGCTGGTATACCCCCAACACACACGCACACATACAGTTTACCACTGTTCATATAGACTGAAGTGACTCAGTGTGCAGGATTCAATTAAAGACATGGTGTAGCATGAGCTGAAGAAAAGTTTGGGATAGGTACTTTGTTGTGGTTGTCATTCTAAATCACAGAAAGAGACAGAGTGGAATTAGGACAAGTAAGACTTAGTACAGCTGTTGTGAATGAGAACTGGTATGCGTGTCAGAGAAAAGGAAAAGAGCTGGGCACACACCAAAGATTGGTGATGGGAAATGATTTAATTTTAAAACATAAAAAACATGACTGAAAAATTGTCTCTCACACCTATATATTGACTCTAGCTAGTGAGTCTTCCTCAGCAGATGGCTGTCTGATATCATAGGTACAGTAGGTAATGAGAGTTATAGAGGTGAGTGGAAAAGGTGACCAGGGATCACCCTTCAAGGTAGTATACCTTCTGGGTCAACCTTAGGGTCTGTATGTGTGCATATGTTTGTTAAAAATGGTTCAGATACAAAGAACAAGAATGTGTTTGAACCATAGTTGCTCTGTTGTTAAAGCTGCTACCATGCTTGCATGGATTGTTGCTGCTGATCAGTATGGTGCTGACACTGTTGTGTTTCTATTTATAAACATTCCCCTCATCCCCTTTGTATACCTTTTGCCTGTTCCCAAGCTTCCCTAACTGCTCATCTCCTTCTACCTCACAATGCTGGGGCTTAGTCTCCTTGACAACATGGACTGGACTTTATTGGGCAAGGTAATGGCTCCTGGTGGGTGATTTCTTTGAAACTACTAAATTGCTTAGACAAGGGTACTGCTGAACTAAGGTGCATCACCTGCAATGTCAAATTGGTCACAATGTCAAATGGGTTAATCACCCAATAAAGCAAAAAAGATCTTGGCTGTTCTTAAATATTTAAAATGTGAAACTGCTTTCCTTCAGGAGATGCAGTTCCTAAAACCTTAGGTTCCCAAATTATCAACAGAATGAGTGGTAGCTGAAATGTCTAGCTGTTTTCAAAGAAAAACAAGGGTAGCAGTGTTAGTTAAAATAGACTGCCCATTTCAAATAATTTCCTTTCTGGTCAAAGAAGATAGGTGGATTCTGGTAAAGGGAAGTGGCAAGCAGGCAGATCATTTTGGTTAACATACAGTATATACTCCCAATACAGATGATGCTACAGTACCTCTTAACATGAAATTGCATCAAAATTTTGATATGTCATCTCCATGTATGGACCTCACACAAGCACCACTGACCTGTAAGACAGCTTGTTGTGAGACAGGCACTAACGGTCTGCAGTATTCAGCCTACTGTGTTTTTATTTACTGTGCTTGCTTTTAACTTGACCTGTGTACTTGGGGACTTCTATAGATTAGTGTGAAACAGGAAAGGGTGGTGACTTGTAGTTCAGTGATTTATAACCAAACTACAAGTGTTCTAACAAGGGCTATTTTTTCATTATAGCACATCAAGATAGTGCTTAGAAGTCCAGGATACTTATTACAGGAGGTAGTAAGTTAAATTTTGGCAAAATATACTCATTGCTGTAGCATATACCATGAAGAGCTAGATGACCTACTGAAGGACTTATGGTTCATCACACTACATTTAAATCAGACCTCTGGTGACCTAACACAAGCACCACTGACTCAGAGACAGCTTGGCTGTGAGACAGCACTAATGATCTACAGTATTCAGCTTACTGTGTTTTTATTTACTTGGTTGCTTTTAGCTTGATCTGTGTACTTGGGGACTCCTAGAGGTTAAAGTGAAACAGGAAGGGTGGTGACTTGTAGTTACATGTGGTATATGCCCAAACTACAAGTTTTCTAACAAGAGCTATTTTTCATTGTAGCACGTCAAGATAGTGCTTGGAAGTCCATGACACTTTTTACAGGAGGTGAGTGGTTAAATTTCGACAAATACACTCATTGCCATAGCTTATACCATGAAGGGCTAGGTGACCTACCAGAAGTCTTTCAGGTCATCACACTACATTTAAATCGGCCCTCTATAAGCAGGTTGTGTTCATCACTACGCATAGAGACATGTATGGCACGTGTCTGATGTGTCAGGCAGGGGGACAGTAGGATACAGAGGACTGTAACTAAGAACTTACATCAATATAGTTATAATCTACTCAGACCTAATCAAGTAAGAGGGCCATATTAATTACACAGAGGGAATATTTGAGGGCATTTGAGTTAGGCTGCTTAGAATTCATGAACTTAGTGCCATTGTACCTGACCCCAGTGACTATTTACTATTTACTATACCAAGCAAGATGCCTGAACTTTATAATACAATTGTGACCACATAAGGTGCAGTAGGGGTAAAACATGCCCAATGTAACATGTACAGTATTGTTTCCAAACTTGTGCTTATGCCATATTGTTGCAGCAAATGTAGTGGAAACATAGAAATGTGGACAAATATTTCACTATTTACATCACAATTAGTAACCCTAGAACAAAGTCAACTTGATATGGAAGTGAAGCTTAGACAAAAAATAACATTGTTATTGACAAAACACCCACACTCCACAATCCCCAGCTGGCTATACTTAACCAAGATGAGCAATTGCTTGTAGCACCACTAACTAGGCTGTATGAGCAAAGTAACATGACCACAACAGGAAAAGCAAACAAAAAGGGGCATGGATGAAGATAACTCTGAAAACAGTACTGAAGGAGGTGATGTTTGGTATCTAGTCCAAAGCACCAGAACATTTAAAAAGGAAGGAAAGCTGAAAACATTTCTATTTCCCTACATAATAATCTTGACCCACTAAATTCACAGACCAATGAGATTAAAGACAACAATAGCCTGGAAGACACACCCAGTACATCAAATGAGCCTGTCACTCCTCTAGTAATACTGCATCGGTCTCATCTGTCCAGACTCCACCTTTGATTGAAATTAAGTCAATAGATGGTACACCAATGCACACAACTGAACCTACCGCTATGGAATCGACATCCACCACCATCACAACTCAACCCCATTTACGTAAGAGGCAGATCTTTGTACCTGGACAGAACTATCTGCAATCCCAATAAATACAACAGAACATGATCAGGGATTTAGTGGAACAAGGATAAGTAGATATAACTAAAATGCTTAACAACATTTTGATACACTGTGGAGAGAATCCATTGGTGATTCTCCATGTTGAAGCTAATAACATATGGAATGACATGATCCATAAAATTAAGGAGGAATTTTGGCTATTACAAACAAACTGGTCGAGAAGGGATGTAACATTATTTTCTCAGAAATTTTCCTATCCCAAGATATTCACTGCAGGTGATCCAGAAGATTCATAGTATAAATGAATGGCTTGCCAAGTGATGTACTACAAGGAATAACTTGTACAATGCATTGTGAGGACTTCAAGGACAGACCAGAGTTATTCAGTATGGACAGCTACCACCTGAGTAGATGGTGGAATTCACTGCTAGGAGACACTTACTAACAGTCATAGATAATTTAAACTAAACAGCCAGGGAGAGAGGGGTGCACCTCAACTCTGAAGGTCTTAGAAAATCAAGTATACAAAGAGAGGGACTTAATCAAGAAAAGACTGGTAGACAAATGCCCTTCTAGCAGTGAAAAGAACTTAGACATAGTACCAGGGGTTCCCAAATCCGCAACAGTACTGGGAATGTATATAGCAAAAATAAGTACAAAGATATTAAAGCCATATTGCTTAGTTCTAGGAGCATGAGAAATAAAATAGATGAACTTAATTTGCTATTACATAAGGAAGATTTAGACCTATGCACCATTATGTAAACACGGTGGGAGGAAGATCACTGGGTAAATCAATTCCAGGCTATAAACTGTTCAGCAGTAATAGAACCAGCAAAGGAGGTGGAGGAATTACTAACATACTAAATTGCTGGCAGAATAGGCCTAACAGTCTTTCGTGTCTGCTCGTTTGGTCAGCCCCACCCTGGCAGCTGACCTTGCTGCCCCCTCACCTCTCTGGCTTCCCCTTCCCAG
Source organism: Neoceratodus forsteri (assembly GCA_016271365.2). NCBI lineage: Eukaryota > Metazoa > Chordata > Ceratodontiformes > Ceratodontidae > Neoceratodus > Neoceratodus forsteri. The sequence goes on from CM057458.1 coordinate 802,653,933, forward strand.
TCCTGGATATTCTCACTGCACTGGATTTTGCTTCCAGAACCTTTCCCTGTACCTGTCCCACCTCCTCTTGAACCCCTCCACCAGCCCGTGGGCAGTGCATTCCATGGCTCCACCACCATCTCAGTGAAGTAGCACCTCCTCCTTTCTCCCTGAATTTCCCCCTCCAGCTTCACCCCATGGCCTCTAGTTGGCCCCCTCCTTTCTTCAAGCACCCTTACTGCTCCTCACCTATTTACCCCTTCATGTACCTGAAGACCGCTATCATTTCCCCGGTCCCTTCTCTCTTCAATGTAAACATATTTAACTCTTCGAGCTTCCCCATAGGTCCTGTCCCCAAGCTCAAAATCAGTTTGGTTGCCCTCCTCTGACCCTCTCCAGGAGTTCAATGTCACTCATTAAGTGTGGCCTCCAAAACTGCATGCAGTACTCGAGTGCGGCCTCACCAAGCAGTTATACAGAGGGAGTATCACTTCCCTACTTCTGGAGGTGATCCCCTAGTGATGCATCCCAGCACCCTGTTGACCTTGGCCACTGCCCTCCTGCAAGTCTCTGAGTTGTTCATCTTGACATCCACCACCACCCCAGGTCCCTCTCAGCCATCGAGACTTGTAGCACCCCAAAAGTGTGTACACTTGGCCCAGGTTTCTGGCTTCCAGGTCAGTACCCATTTCCCTGCATTGAACCTCAGCTTCCACTTTCTAGACCACCTTTCCAGAGCCTCTAGGTCTCCCTGTAGGGCCACCTTCCCATCTTCCCCATCCACCTCTGCCCTCAGTTTTGAGTCATCTGCAAAGAGACTCATCTCCTCTTGATACATGTCCTTATGTTAGAGACACAGGCATTGAACAGGAGGGCCAACCACTGATTCCCTGGACCAACTAATAACCCTCCTTGGGGATGAGACTATCCCACCAACCATGACCCTCTGGGTCTGGTCCTAGAGCCAATTGCCTATCCATCTGATCATCTGGTTCCCCACCCCATTTCTCCCAGCTTATCCAACAGGCCTCCATGAGGAACAGAGTCAAACACCTTGCTGAAGTCAAGAAGAGGATGTCCACCGGTCTACCCAGGTCCAGGCACTCATCACCCAGTCATAGAACTCCACCAGGTTTGTCTGACATGATTTCCTGGGATGAATCCATGCTGTCTATCATCCAGGCACGCTGACTTTTCCAGGTCCCCCAGCCTCTCCTTGACAATGCCTTCCATCACCTTGCCCACCACCAATGTCAGACTGACAGGCCTGTAGTTCCCTGCCACCTCCCTTGATCCCCTTGTAGATAGGCACTATATGTGCCTCCCAGTCCTGGGGCACCCACCCTGTCCTCAGAAAGATGCTGAAAAGCTCTGACAGGAGTTTGCCAGGACATCCACCAGTTCCTTCAGCACTCTGGATGTAATTTATCCGGCCCCAGTGCTTTCTCCATCTTAAGAGACCTGAGGGCTTCCCTCACTCTGTCTGCTGTGATTTCCACTACCACTACCTCATCCCCTGCCTAGCCTTCCCCTCCTGCCAGTGATGCCCCCTCTCCCCAGACCCACCGCATCGGTAAGGTCCCCTTCCTCAGTTTTCACGTCTCCTCCTATGATGATTCAGCTCCCCATTTTCCTTGGTGAAACTGAGGTGAAGTACTCATTTAGTACCTCAGCCTGCTCCCTGGGTCTTGTGCCCATCCCTCCCTGTTTAATCCTGCTAATCTGCCCTTTCAACCTTCATTTTTTCCCCATGTATCTAAAGAACCTCTTGTTCCCTCTCCTAATTTCCCTGGCCGGGTTCTGCTCCTTTCTTGCCTTAGCCGCCCTCACCACCCTAGTGGCCCTTCTGACCATCAGCTCGTACTCTCATCGATCCCTTTCACTCCTTGAGCACTTGAATTGCCTATAGGCCACCTTCTTTCCCCACCACCTCTCCTGAACCTCCTGGTCCACAAAACAGGGTTTGAACCCCTACGCATTTTTGTCTTACTCTTGCACAGGTGCTGGTAGCTCCTGCACCCCATCCTGATGATTTCCCACCTACTGTCAACATCCATGTCTGGCCCAATCCCATCCAAATGCTCCTTAAGGATCCTTCCCATTTCCTTGAAATCTGCCCCCATGAAGTCAGTTACTTTCATCTTTGTGCAGCCTTCTACCTCCTAGGTCCAGGCAGAACCAGACCATGGCATGGTTGCTCCCCGCCAATGGGTCCCTTACCTTCAAGCCCCAATCTGGTCACTGTCTGCCAGGACCACATCCAGTACCCGTGCCTCCTGGTCAGTTACCCACCTGCTGAGTTAGGAATGCATCCTGAAAGTCATCCAACAACCTCTGTTCCCAGGCCACCAAGGATGTCATAGTCTCCAGTCTGTTCCTGGCATGTTTAAGTCCCCAACACCACCACCTTCCCCGCCTTATCTGCAGTGTCTCCCAACATCTGCCACCAGACTCTCCTCCAGCTCCTCCGCCAGTGCAGGGGTCTACTCACCACTCCTATGTTTACTCTCTTGCCCTCCTTGTTATCAGGTGACCAAATCACCTCCACAGTTCCTTCTGCCTCTTCTACTCCTCCATGCCAATGCAGTTTTTGACTATTATTGCTACCCCTCCTCCCTCCCTTCCCTCCCTCTGTCCTTCCTGAACATGGGGTAACCCTCAGGTTCAGGTCCCAGTCATGTCCTGTGGTGGCCCAGGTCTCAGTGACCACTGCCACATCCACCTCTCCCTCAGGTAGCATCACCTGGGTTCAGGCATTTTATTGCCCAAGCTCCTGGCATTTAGCAGGACTACCTTCCACCCTTTCCCTATACTTCCATTTCCTCTGCTCGCATTCCCATGGGATTCTGTCTTCCCTGGTCAGCACCTTACCAGTCAGCCTTTTCCCACATTCCTCCCTCTATCCCTCTTCCTCCTGCTCTGATCCCTGCTCCCTCATTTTCCCACATTCCAAGTTCCCCTGTTCTTCCTGCTATCTGGCCCCTCCTCCTGCCCCCACTCCCTTTCCATCTCTAATCACCCTGTCATGGCTACATCACCCCCTCATCCTCAAGCAGAAGAAGGAACTGAAGCAGTTACTGAGCTTAAAGGTCCGATCCACCTCTCCACCTTGCTTCCTTCTGTCCAGCCCCAGCCATCTGCCTGCTTCCCTGAGAATGTTTCTCCTTGGCCCCTCTGTGGGGGTCCCCAGATATGTGACTGCTTCCTTGGTAGTGTCCTCCTTTGGGCCCCCTCTGTCGAGGGTCCCTATGCAACCCCAGAGTACTCTCCCGCACTTCTTTCCTATGACCCCACCCCAGTGCTTGTTGCAACCCCATGGGAGAGCCCCACCCTATTCCCCAATCATAGCACCCCTCCCCAGCTGTCTCCTAACCCCTCAACCTCCTCCCTAAGCTGTGCCAGCTGGTAGCACACTGGAAACCACCAAACATCCAAGCTCAGTCCAGTATCATGGCCAGCCCACACCCTGTACCCACCACCCTCCCAAAGATACTGGCCCTGATGATGTGTGGTCCCATCCCTCCAAGTAGGTTTCCTTGGGTGAGTCACCAGGTTCCCCACTAGTCAAGATACACCCCTCCCCACTAATTGGGTCACTACTAATCCTAGATACAGTCCCACAGTGGCACTACCTGCTACTAGCTGCAGTACTACATTAAACTTATAAAGGGAAGTGTACAACTCCTAAGCTCCTCTCTCCCAGCCTTTAAACCCCACCCCAGTGGCTAGAACTACATGAGCTGCACCTAAAGTCTTTACCTCCAATTGCATCACAGGTGTTCCCCTATAAATGAGCTGAACTCTTGGGAGGAAGGGGTGGGGAGGGTGGGATTAGGCTACACCTGACTCTCATAAGAGTGTATCAGCCCTGGAAACACAATCCCAGATCTCCTCAGTTTAAACTCAGAAAACAGAATTACCAGCAACAGCTAGTATCCCACAGAATCTTCTGGTAGCGTGACTACTCTCACCCTCTGCAAACTGAATCACACACTCTTAACTCTCCACAGTTTAAACTCAGAAAACAGAATTACCAGAAGCAGCTATTATCACACAGAATCTTCTGGTAGTGTGGTGCTCCTCCCTCTGCAGACTGAACTATACATAACTGCACTATATATAAAGGAAACATGCAAGATCTATGAAATTGTCCCACCATGGGACAACCATGAAAAGTTGAGAATCTTGGGTTAACATTATTAGGAAAGCTAAGCAAAAATATCACAGTAAGAGTATGTTATAGAGCAGTGGGGCTCAGCATGAATGACAATACCATATTTTGGACTGTATCAAGAATATGGTCCTAAGTGGTTACACACTGATTCTGGGGACTTTAACCTGCCCAGTATAAATTGGGTCACATACACTGGAAAGAACAAACTGGAAAGAGACTTCTTAGATATGGTAACCATCAATGAAATTAAACAATATGTCAACCAAATTACAAGCGGCAGCAATATCCTTGACCTTGTACTTAGTAACATGGGAGAAGACATAAATAACTGTATAGTTAAGGAACCACTTAGGCAAAGTGACCACAATGTGGTTCCATTTACAATCTCAGGATTTACTCCTATTAATAAAGGGCATACTGTAATTAATTGTTGGAATAAAGCCAATTTCACATTAATGAGACAATATTTAGCAGAATGGAAGTGGACAGAAGAGCTTAAAGAACTTAATGTGAATCAGGTCTGGGACAGAATAAAGCACCAATTGGAGTATTGTGTAACTCTTCATGTCCCTGTAAAAATAAAATACAACACCTTTCGAAAATTCCAATATGGCCTACTCCAACACTGAAAAAATCATTAAGAAAAATAAAGCAAGCCTTCTTTAGACACAAACACAACCCCTCACCAGAAAAGTAGAATAAATGTAAAGAAACAACAAAACAATGTAAGATGGCTATTAAACAAGGAAAGGCACAAAAGGAGGTAAATTCAAACTTAACAAAAACAACAAAACACTATTTTTCAACTACATGAACAATCAAAGGAATGGGATGACTAGGGTGGGACCATTAGAAATAGAAGGATACATAATAACCTTAGAAAACACAAAGCAGAAACATTTAATGACTACTTTGTGAGTATTTTCAACCAGAAATTTTTCAGGAAAGCGACATGGATGAGGGTACTACAAGAAGAAGAAGAAGAATCAGCATTTATATAACACTTTTCATACACAGTGTATCCCAAAGCATTTACAAGGAATGCTAGACTGGTATTGAAGTGACTGAATGTGTAGTGCGGACATATCACACATCATCACCTGCACACAGCCTGGAAAATTGCATGAACTGGTTTATGGGAAGGAAATGTTGGCCAGGACACTGGGAATGTCCCTACTCTTTGTGAAGAGTGCCCTGGGTTCTTTTACTTTCATCTGGACACCCACCAGGACAACACAAGGATGGTTGAAGGGACTTCGTTTAACATCTCATAAGAACGACAGCATACCACAGCAGTACAGTGCCCCCTAATACTGCAATTGGATGCCAGTGATTTTTAGGTGTAAGCCCAATCCAGGTATGGGATGAGAACCCATGACCTTCTGATCCAGAGGCAGATGTGCTACCAACTGAGCCACACTGACACCGACTGGTAACATTATGGAATTTTATACCAATAATGCATTTGAAAAACTGAACATCAAAATAAATAAATCACCAGGACCTGATGAAGTACACCCATGTTTAATTAAGGAATTGGCAAAAGGTGGCCCAATTAGGTTCCTATTTGAAAGATCAATTAATGATGGTGCAGTTCCTGAGGAATGGAGATGGACTACAGTGACAACAGGGTGCTAAGTCTGATGTAGGTAACTGCATACCTATTAGCCTGACTGGTGTCTTATGTAAGATTATGGAGAGTTGTATTAAAGAAGATCTGGAAACCATGTAACATCTAAGGACTACTCAAATGTCAGTCAGCATGGATTTACTTACGGAGGGTCTTGCAGAACAACTTGTTGGGTTTCTTTGAAACAATGAGCAATGCTATGGAAGAAGCTCTACCAATAGATGTAATATACCTCAACTTTTCAAAGGCCTTCAACTTAGTGCCCCACAATGGTCTTATTAGCAGTTTGTATGCACTGGAAGTAGAACCCCATGTTGTTAAATGAGTGGACAACTGGCTTAAAAAACAGAAGGCAAAGATTATGCATTAGGGATATTATTTTGACTGGAGAGAGGTGACCAGTATGGTCTCTCATGGCCTGGTCCTGATACGGTGTTATTTAACATCTTTGTAACATCCCTACAGACATATCTAATAGAGTGCAATATCAAAGTTTGCTGATGACAGTAAAATAGGGGCTGTCATAAGATCAAAAACAATGCCAAGAATTTACAGCTCAAATTGAACAAAATAAGCTCCTGGGCAAACATTCTAAAATGAAATTCAACACGAACAAATGTAATGTTCTGCACCTGGGCCATAACAACCCTAAATTTAGTTATAATCTGACTGGACACATACTAAATGAAGTAGACTGTGAGAAAGACCTGGGCATTTGGGTCTCTAATGACCTTTCTTTTAGACAACACACCACTAAAATAGTTAATAGAGCTAACAGAATGATGCACTATATACTGCATAATATCAAAAGCAGAGACAGATCGGTCCTGCTACAGTTGTATTGCACTTTGGTGAGACTACATGTGGAGTATGGGGCTCAGTTCTGGAGCTCATACCATAAAGTGGATGTTGCAAATATTGAGAGTACAAAAAAGAGCAACAAAGAGGATTGCTGGTTTACAGAATCTCCCATATGAGGAGAGATTGAGAGATCTAGGACTGTACATACTGGAGTGTAGATGATTTAGGGAGATTTGTCTTTGGTATACTCTGCCTTTCAAAACTGTGACTTATGGGAATGTGTGGGACTGGATTTAAAAATTAGAACTAAAACTAACATGAATATCAACTCAAGGCCAATTATACAAATCTAGCAGAAGGGTCACTGGTTTAACCAAAGTGTATTGTCCCCTTGGAATAAACTTCCATCTGAAATAATGTCCCATTGGAACAAACTTCCATCTGAAATAATTAATAGCACTTCTATTACTTCCTTTAAGAATAAACTGGATGAATTCTTTATAAGCACAAGGACATAGGAGTAACCAAAAGACTTCTTGGTGCAAGCTATTGTCTCTACCTAACTTATGAAACTTATTATTTTGCTCAGAAAGGATTCCAACATGGTGAGGGGACCTGATGCTGGACAGAGCTTCAGACAGTGAGGAATAACAGCTCATGGGTGATCTTGTCAGCCAGTTACTCAAGTGTGCACTAATTTGGACATCCAGAACATCTAGAGACTGTGTCATCCTACGACCAAGAATTACATATACCATTTCACATGATTTGTTACCCAAAGCAGACAAGAGTACTTTCTGGTTAGTGTGGCGGTAATTATGACATCACGGAGGCTGAGATCCACCTCATCATAGTGTTAGATCATGCCCCTTCTATATCTCCCTAGGGCTGTCTCAGACTGTAGCCAAATCACTGAGATGGCATTTTAATACTTCCTATTGCAGTCAAAAGAATTTGTAACCTGATTGTCAGGGAGATAGAACATATTTTAAAATCAACATTCAGACTGACTTGGTAGAACAAATGATTTGGGACAAATTTAAAGGTTTGATACATGGCGGAATAATCTTCTACTTGTCCAACCTCAATAAGGGAGGAAACTAGTAATATGCATTCCACAACAATGGATTAAAGGAGCTGAAAGTGAATTATACAATAACTCTTCAGACCGGTGCAGGTGGAATGGAGGGCTATTCAGTTAGAGTACAAATTAAACACAATCCTACACTAACAGGCTGAGAGGGTGCTGTTTTTCACCAAGCAGTACTATTGGGAAAGTAGGAACAGGCCTCCAAGCTATTGGCTTATCGAGTGAAAAGAGGGTGGCGAAATGCAAATTCCTGATATACTGTACAGAGACCAAATAGCTAGCCAACTGCAGAACCTAGAAAACTTAATGTTGTTTTAAAGATTTTTATTCACAGTTATATACATCCCAGCCACGACCTCCTATGCATATGATCAGATGGTTCTTAGGAGGACTAGCGCTGACCCAGATATCGCTCTCAGTAGTGCAGGACCTAGATCTACAATTTCACTGAAAGAAGTAGCAGGGCCATAGAATCCATGGCTAATAGTAAAGCATCAGGCCCAGATGGCCTCAGCATGAACTTTTACCATGTATTCCTACAGGATCTGACTCATCAATTGCACAAACTCATCCAGCAAGGGGGTGAGGACTCCCTCAGTCAGGCAGGATGTGACTATTAAGGTCCTATGTAAACTGCATAAAGCATATTTCTGTTTTCTGTAGTTATAGACCCATCTCCTTGTTAAATGTGGATGGTAAGGTGCTGGCCAAGTTACTGGCTACAAGACCAGAGAAGGCTTTGTCTTTTCATACACATCCTTCAAAAAAGGGTTTTATAAAGTGGAGACAGGAAGGAGACATGTGGTACTGGCAACTTTGCTTTGTAAAGCAGAGATGATGCAGAGAAGGCAATTACTCAATGAAGTGGGATCACCTAATAGAGATCAAAGGGCTTTGGCATAGGTCCAAAATTTAATGACTGGGTGAAGACTGTATACACACCTCTAGTGACAGTGCTCACCAATGGCCTAGTGTCACATCAATTCCCACCCACTGACGTACTAAGCAGGGATTCCAACTCTTCCTCCTTTTGTTTGTTATGGCTGTAGAGCCAATGTCAGCTGTCATCAGGCAGCACCCAAAATTGCTTTATTTGGATGATTTACTCTTGACACTGTCTGAGGAGGAACAGTCATTGACAGCACCCTTAACTTGGTTTCACAATTTGGGAAAATCTCAAGTTTTCAGGTAAATTGGGCTAAGACAAAGTGCTTCCTTTGTCAGACTACTACCAACAGATGGTGCTGGTGCAAAACAATAAGCTGACCTGATCTCCCATGGTATTCATCATGTATATGTGTTTAATAAACCACACTTGGAGAAGTGGGTATCAGCAAATTTTCAACCCTTAGTAATGAGCTAACCTGCGATGTGGAATGATGGCAGAAGATCATCCTGGCTATCTTGGGAAAGATAGCAGCACTTAAATAGCCTCCCACAAATTTATTATTGCACCAATAACCTACAATGCCAGATACTAAATAAGTGGTGGCCAAAAATAGACCAGATGTTTTCAACATTTCTGTGGGAGAAACAGAAACTGAGGTTTGAAGGAAAGCTACTAAGAAGACCAGCCAAGGCAGGAGGATAGAATGCCCACTCGCCATGGGCCTATCATGTAGTTTATGTCAGAGGTGCAGCCTGCAACTGTAAGGAGATTACAAGGGCCCACTATGGCTTAATATTAAACAAACTCTGGCCAGAGCTGATAGGGCTGCAGCTGTGGAATTTGAGGTAAAGATATTGTAAATCAGTTTCTTAAATTCTTAATGTTTTTAAACTAAATTTTTGACATAGCCTTGTTATGATCCTGCCTCATGATGACAGGCAGAAAATGTTAAACTCCTGGCTTAAAGGTGATTTTGCACAGTGACTGCAAAATCAACTTTTGAGTGTTAAAACACATTTTGGGCAGGAGTTGAAAAATGGCAGCTGTCACATTCATAAGGTGCTGTAAAGAATGGCTATGTTGAAAATTTGGGTAAAATATTGAATTTTCTGAAACATATAAGCCAGCATTTGCAAAATTCAATGTAGATGCATAACTTTGTAGAATTTAAATATTTTACACCAAATTTCCAACATAGACTTCTAATGACCCCACCTCATAAACAAGGGTGGAGAAAATTTTGAACTCCTGCCTGAAAGGTGACTTTGTGTCAGGGACTATGAAATCACCTTTTGGGATGTAAAAACATTTTGGTGAGGATTTGAAAAATGACAGCTGTCATATTCATGAGGTGCTGGAAAGATATGGCTATGCTGTAAAGTTGGGGTAAAAATATTGAAAGTTACCAAAGTTATGAGGCTGCATTCAAAATTCAACATAAGTATATAACTTTGTTGTTATTTAATATTTTACACACATTTTCAACATAGTCTTCTTAGGACCCCACCTCATGAACAGGAACAGAGAAAATGTTCAACTCCTACCCGAAAAGTGATTTTGCACAGGGACCATGAAATCACCTGTCAACGACAGATTTGCCCAATGACTGTCACATTGTTCAAGAGGTGGTGTCCCAAAGAAGGCATGTTGAAAATTTGGGCCAAAATTTGCAAAATGCCAAAGTTATGCCTCTAAGTTCAATACCTTACTGAAGTATATTGAAGAGCAAAGATGTATCTGTGATCCAGAAAGGATTAGGTCATTGGTCCTCAATGGGTGAGTAAGGCTTGGGGTATGTGGGTGGTGGGTGCTGAGTGGGATGGTCTGGTGGGAGGTCAGAAATTGTGCAAAGTACATTGATTGATGTTTTTCTTGATACAGGTTACAAAAAGTAAATAAAAAAAGGACCAAGATACCGATTGCGACACTGGGGATTAGGCACCCCAGTGTCACTGTTATGTTTCTGGGGTGAGGTGGGATGTTAAATTACATGTGGGCTAATGCTTTAGGTAGTTGAAATGCAACTATACTATACTTGTTATCCATGCCTGCCTGTTATCCCTTCTTCCGCATTCTGTCAGTATATTTCAGCCAGTTATTATGCATTTTGCACTGCGATCAGTCGGCTCTAAAACATGTTTTTGCAAGAAAGAGTAAGCCTTAATATTTCTGTCAGCTGTACAACATACAGTATGTTATCCAGACCTTTCTCAGTACACTAATTCAACTGAATGACACTCTGTTTTACTTATTTATTTGCTTTTGGTAACCTGGTAAGTGCACTAGACAGAACTGCTTATTTTCAGACATGACCCGGGAGAGTACAAATCAAGGAACAGGTAAAAAACAAATACATATACAGTGTTGTACAATAGGAGACTCCAAACAGTTATACAGAGGTACAAGTTACATAGTACACAGAGGAGGTACATATCACGCAGTATAATAGGAACAAAACAGACAAAAGGCACAATTTACTGTTAATAATGTACAAAACATGACAGTACTGACGGTAAGTCAGAAGGAGAAAATCCCCAGGCAGAGACAGGGAACAAAGTGCGTAGCTGCAGCTGAGGAAAAGTGGGGATGGAGGAATCAAGAGGCCACAGGAAATTTAAGTGCAGGACAATGGTAGATTTGCATGACTCGTGAAGCTAGGGACATTTGCAAATGTCACAGGAGGAGAGGTAATTTTATACACATACTTGGTGCATGAGGTAGAGAGCTTCTGAATGTGGTGATCAGTGAGTCAGCTTGCATTGTATTAAATGGAAGAGCGAAACTGTGCTAAATGGAAAAGAGAAATCTCTCATGTTCTCCTCATGACAGAGTGCCAAATTCTGATAGACAGCTGGGTTAGTGGTTGGGGCAGGGATTAGGGGAATAGATGGTATGACCTGGCAATCAGTCCAACAAGGTTGAAACATGTATGTATCTGTAGCTTTCTGTATTATATGAGAGGCAATTTTAAAACTGTCAAAATCTAGCAGGCTCTCATGAGGAGAACACGAGAGATGTCTTCCTTCAATTTACCACAGTACAGGCTGACTCACTGTGACTGCTGCATTCAGATGTTCTCTACTTCACACACTGAGTACAGTATGTGTATAAATCAGAGTTGCATTCAGTTGAATTAGTGTACTGAGTCAGGCAGGGATAACAAATATATTAGGACTTACAGAAATATTAAAGCTCACTCTTACTTGCAAAAAACATGTTTTAGAGCCAATTGATAGCTGCACAAAACACATAATAACTGGCCAAAATAGCCTGACAGCATATATAAGAAGGGACTCACACTACATTAGATGGTCCTCACTTGGTGTCACTGTCAGGCACAAGTCAGCACAACCCCTCCAGAAGTGTTATTGATGTGTCTACACTGCTGAAACAAAACTGCTGTAAAATAAAAAGTATTGATTTTTTCTACAAGATTCCTTTGTGATTCTGCTAGTTAGGTGTGCCTGAGTGCCGACAGAAAGAAAAGAGGGTAAGTGCCAAGTGTCAGTTCCTTTACATCCTGCTTGTACTTGCCATAGTTACTACTGAACATGACGTTTAAGGGGAAACAAGTTCTGATCCTTAGAGTTGGGTGAGAGCTCAACATTTTCATTTGTAGTTAGGTAACTAGAACTTTTGAAATATATTGGGGGTGGGGTGCTTCCCAAGAAAAGTGGGCTTTGAGTAGTGAGCCCTCTAAAACAGCCCTTTTTATTTTCAGAACATCACAGACTGCTGAAAGTAAAAATAGTGCAAGCACAGTTTTCTGAGGCAGAGGCAACTTTTTCTGTCACTCCAGCAAGTTATTCATTCAAAAGGAATGGGAGCCCTTTTCTCAAAGTAAGAGGTCTACAGGTCTCCACCCACTGCAGCCCTAAAAGGAGCTCTCTTCAAATCACTTGAGGGAAAGCTAATTGCTGCAGATAGAACCTCAGAGGAACTACGCTCCACTTTTAAATTCACACAGAACTCCCTGAGAGTAGTACTGATCATGTCAGGTTGGAAGTCTGCCTCCTATGGGTTGCAAGAGAACCCATGGGGCAACTCTAAGCTCACAGCTGGTGGCAATAGACTCTATTGGTTGAATTGGGACTAGAGATTTTGTGAAGTTTTACTTCACTGGTAAAATTCTGGTGAATTTGTGAAATTAGCCTTTGTGAATAACATCACAAATTGCCCACTTTTCCACTTCACATTGAGTTTTCTGGGAAATGGCACTTTTTCAGGCAAAGTCAGGAGACGTTAAAGCAAAGTTGCAACTTCACCAATGAATCTGCATTACTTCTCCTGAGAAAGTGCCACTTCATCTAGCAAACGTCTGCAAAGTGGACACTTAGTAATTTGCAAATTTGACAAACTTCACAAATTATTTTGTCCAGTAAAGTTTGCAACTTCCACATCTATAATTGAGATGAAATGTAGTATGGGTTTTGGCTCATAATATCTGTCCCAGTACCAACATTTTAAAATCCATTTGTCAACTACAAAAGGAATTCTGCTTCCCTGCCTTGGGTCACTGGAGTTATCTGCAGTTCAGACATGCTCTCTGGGGTTGGTTGAGATCAGACTATAAATACCTTCTGTCAGATATGGACAGGACTTTAGACCTTGAGCTATACAGTCAGTAGTGAAAGGAAACTTTATCTACAAACACATTCAACACTCAACATGCCTACTCAGGATGCCAAAGAATCAAATGAGGAAGAGTCTTATGGCAGGATATAGCACAGAGAATTGGTAAAGATGCTGGAAATGAACACATCAAGGCTCCTCAGGCCTCAGGCATAGGTTAATACAGAAAGAACTTGAGCAGATGGCATTGAATGCCTGACAAACTCACTAGGATGGACATCAGAAACAAGAACAAGTGCTAGAGGTGTTGACAATGTCCAAGGCATGTAGGTCATATCATATGGGATGCACAAACATACAATAATGTCAAGAGGGGCAGGAGATGTACAGAGGAGATTGCAGGTATGCAACCTTCAGCATCCTTGTAACTCTGGGTGCTGGGGACACATCCTTACTTCATGGGCTGGCAACTAGGTTTAGACCCCTAGTTTATGCAATGGCAAGGAAAGCAAAACACCAGTTGCTGAAAAGGTGGAGGCAGAAAGAGACCATGACCTTATTAGAATGACAGTCTGTTATCACCAGGATAGCCACCCACATGAGTTACAATACAAAATGAGGGGATGTTAGTCAAATCGGAAGTGGCATGGAATCCATGGTTCAAACTGGGAAAGAGGTAGGCACTGCAGAGGGAGAGGATAAGGTGAACAGCACAGGGGTAAGGGATAGGTGGGAGTTGACAGGGGAGGCTAAATGCAGAATAGTCAATGAAACTCATTCCTTAGTGGAGCCTAGCCCCCCACCCTTTCTGTTATCCAGAAATCAGGAAGTAGGAATGCTTTATTGATAGTAAGCAAAGACAACTGACAGGAAAGTTGATACTAATGACTTAATTATTTTTTCTTCTCTTTAAGAAGCTCTGCTACTTGAGTCAAGCCTCTCATACATTGCAAACAGCAAGAATCATAAAGCATGGCTTAATATGTGTGAAATTTATTTTAGAATAGACACTTTCAGTGTCAGTTGTCAGTGTCAGTGGCTCAGTAGGTAGCACACTTGCCTCTGAGGCCAGGAGATCAGAGGGCTGTGGGTTCAGTTCCACATCTGGCACTTGGGTTATTATCCCAGTACTGACACTGTAGTGCAGCATGAGAGGGGTGCTGCACTTCTGAAGTGCCGCTCTTCAGATAAGATGTTAAACCGAGGTCCCATCTGCCTGGATTGGTGAGTTCCTGTGGATGTTAAAGATCCCATGGCACTTATCGAAAAGAGTAGGGAATTTCCCGGTGTCCTGGCCAAATTTTCCTCATTCACTAAAAATACCACCAACAGCTTAATCTGGTTCAATTTCAGTTGCTTACCATCTGTATACCCCCAGTCGCCCCTGAAAAAAGGGAGTTCTAGGCCCAGTGGGCTTACCGGTCAACAAAATTCAACAAAAACAAAACAAACACTTTGTTAGTTCAAATGGCAATCAGGTTAATATTTCTTCACAGATCCTTGAGTATTTAATTAGTCACTGAGTTCCATATGTTTATTTATCTAATACAGTATTGTGATGTTAACTTAGTACAAATGTTTCTTGGCACATATTGTATTTAAGAAACTGGATGCAGATAGTGCTTAACTAGTTAATTCTCTCACAGTAAATTGTTGACTTAATCTTTCAGTGCATGTACTTCCTTATTACTTAACAATGCAGTGTCTTCTAGTGTGGTATCTCTGTGGAGCATGCCCAGGCCAGGAAGTTTTTAAAACCCACTGTAATACATTTGTAATTCTATGTCTTGAGATTAATAAAACTTTTTATAAATAAAGAGAAGAATGTCACATAAGTAAGTTGTCCCTTGTAGCTAAACACATGACATGGTATACTGAATTGGCTACAAAGGTAAAATGCTCAGCAGAAAATTTGTGAAATGCAATGAAAATGAATCTGATCAGCTTTACACCAAAAGAGCAGCCAGAGATGCAGCTTATAAAATGGAATGTGGACCAGGCGAAAATTCAAGGGTTTCTTTAATAAAATAAAATATGTATAGTTCCAGACAGGACAATGTGAATGATGAGTTTATCTGAATTCCCAGATGTCCTTCAAAAGATACACAGAGGACTGTGCCTGCTTAGTCAGACAGTACAGAGTGTTCAGCCTGTAAAAGGTTCCTCAGGGTCAATGCACCTACCTGGTCATCAAATGAATAAATGACTAAAAATAAAATAAAATTGAGGAACTATGAACACAGTTGATCTGGTGTCTCTATTCAACCATAAGCTGGACATTCTGCTGCAGATGATATGGGGCCAGTAACAGCAGTGGCAGTAGACTCGAATCTATAATTATACAAAGCATTAAGGGTCATCCTTTGCTTCTTTGCCTCAGGTGGTATGTACTGACTGTAATGACCATTTGTTTAGCATCTAGAGCACAGTGGCAGGTGGGTCATCTGACAATTGCAAACAAATGAAAAGGGATGCATTTATGGAAGGATCCAAGGTGCTTCCAGTATGGTAAATGCTTCAAACAACAAACAAAACCACTACTCAATGCACTTGTGGAGATGGGTTTTGTCAAATTACACAGTTGTCAAATAAATAAATGCCTGAAGATATCCAAAAGAATGCAAAAACAGCAAGATTATTTAAACTTGTACAAGCAGGCAAACAAGAAAACAAACAAGCTATATAGCTGTATAGCTGCCAGCTAGATTCCTCGGCACTTCAGGCTATGGACTGTTGCTAGCTGACATTCTGATTTGAAAATAGACATGACTTTCACAAGTCACAGAAAGGTGACTCAAAATGGCTAAGACCAGAGCCAAAGCAAAATGTACAAACTCACAGTTTCTCCAGAGCTCAGCTCCTGAGTCTCCACTCTCAGGAAGAAACACACAATGCTTTGTACAGGATAACACTTCATTGTTTGAAAACAGCAAACACCAGCAGTAGTTGAATAGAATGCACCATCCCTTAGCAGCCAAACAGTTTTGCACCTAACCAAAGCACTTTCTCAAGGCTGATAGGTGCCATCTGGGTGAATTTAAAAGGTCCCCAATTAAAGTAACAGTGCTCATACTAGTTAGAGAATAATACACATTTACCACCATAATCCCACATTGCACACTAGAAAATTTACCCAGGCTCTAAAAACATATAACATATAACCTAATAAATATAATAAATCCTAATAAATAGCAAGAAAGCACCATACTTCATAGTACATAAGTACTGACAACCTTTCCGTCCATCTGTGCACTGGTCTGAGTGCGCCTGTCAATGCTCTCTGTCAATGGGGCACCAAATTTCAAAATGTGCTGCCCTTCCCGAGGTCTGCTCCCTGGAGTAAGAATAAATAGTTAGGAGGGGTATGGGGCACAGCCTCCCACAGAGGGGGGACATGGGGACACAGCCCACCATAATAAAAGCGTGAGGGAGAAGTAAAATCCCTGGTGTCCTAATGATGAGCACACTCAGACAGGCACGTTCTGATGGAACCATCTGACCAATACAGCTGCAGGGAGGAGGGTAGAGGTGGGATAAAAGGACAGCTAGAAGGAAAGGGGACCCAAAAGGCATAAAAATGGACCTAATAAGAATGTATCATATATATATTATATATATATATATATATATTATATATATGTATGTATGTTGCAAAAACTAGGTTAATGCAGAGATTAGGGTTGTAAAATGCAAAGCTGGGAAATGAAAACACATTAGGAATTTTATCTCCGTAGTATTGGCTAATCAGTGGTGAGGTCTTATTTGGGGTTGCCAGCCCTAATGCCCACCCCTACCCTGGATCAGAGGATGTCAAGGTGATGTCTTCAAGTGCAGGGCCATAGAGCTCTGCATGAAGAAAGCTTTGACAGATTATGTTGGCCATACTGTATCACTATGAAGCACTAGGTTGGAGCTGTGTCTTGTGCTTTGGATAGGAGGTTATGGGCTGGGGTGGGCATCGGGCTGACAACCCCAAATAAGATCCCGCCACTGATTCACCAATGCTCCAGAGACCCAAATTTCAAATGTCTTTTCATTTCCAGTCATTGTACTCTTTGTGTTTTATAACCTAATCTCTGCATTAATGGGTTTTTTTGCAATTAATTTCCTTCTTTTTGTGATAGGTAAACTGCATCCGCAAGTTTGCTCAGGTCCTTCAGGACCTGGGGAAAATTAGCTAAATACAATATTGGAGACAGTCATGATGCAGTGCATGGGTCCAGCAGACCCCAGTACACATCTGGATACCTTGTTGGTGAGGTTCCCTGATTCACCACAGGGCGGTGCCAAACACTGCTTCATCCCAACCCAGGCCATGCCTGGTGCTACATGCTGCAGCACCTTCCCATCAGCCTTGTCCCAGTAAACCAACTCACTGAATTCACTCCATGAACTCAGCTCACTGGCACGGTAAGGCAGCATGTTCTCCAGAGCTGCAATTAACATCACTGCAATCAGTGTTACTTAATAAATTATTTGTTTTTAATATTTTGACCCCCAAACATTCAACTTCACCGCCCGAGCGGTGCCCCCTACCTGAGGTGGTGCAAGATTTGCCATCACGCCGGCCACTGCCTGCCTGAATCCACATCCAAGGCTGCCCTCCTGGTCCCCAAGTTTGGCGCTGATTTCAGAAACTTCATCACCCGAGCAGCACCCCATGACCTGAGGCAGAGCAAGACGGTCGTCACACCAGCCCCTGCCCACCTGGAATCCGCATCCAAGGCCACCCTCCTGGTCTCCAAGTTCAGTGTTGATTTCAGAACTTCACCACCCGAGCAGCACCCCACTACCTGAGGCGGAGCAAGACGGGCTGTCATGCCAGCTCCTGCCCACCTGGAATCCTCATCCAAGGCTGCCCTCCTGGTCCCCAAGTTGGGCGCTGATTTCAGGACTTACTGCCCAAGCAGCACCCCATGACCTGAGGCAGAGCAAGATGGCCATCATGCCCGGCCGCTGCCACCTGGAATCCACATCCAAAGGGTGCCCTCCTGGTCCCCATGTTCAGTGCTGATTTCAGGTACCTGCCGTTCTGCTTGCTCCCTACCTTGTTCACTGGAGAATTCTGATTGGTGCGGTGATCTTGTGCTGAATCGCTGATTGGTCCACCTCTTGCCAGCTACCCTGTTGATTGGTGCGCCTTTCAGCTTGTAGGACTTGCAGTGCTTTCAGCGCCTCTTTTTTTCAATTTTAGCTGCCTTTACTACGTACTACTGCTGAGTATTTTCTCCCACCCCCCACCCCTCCCAGGCCTCCATTAAATACACAATAGCTCCTCCCTCCTTGGTGTGCCTTTCCCTATTTGTCTACTCTGTCTGTTCCTGAAGCTTCATTAGCATTTGAGGTACAAGCTACCCTAAAACTGCTGTGGTCTCTCTCCCCATTACCTCATGATCTAATTACCTGCCTCTTACCTCTTAGTATTAACAGGGTTACTTGCTCTGTCAGTTCCAACTCATTCAAACCTATCTCTATACCACTATCCAAGTCTGCCAAAACCCTCAGACTGCCTGCCAGTCAACCCTACTTACTTAGGTGATCTATTTGTATAACACTGTTTGTCAGTTCCTTTCATTATCTTGATTACTCTCTCAGGCTACTACTCTTCTGGACTATTTGGCCCACCACACAGCCCTCAGTGTGGCTGCTTGACCTTACTAAGTGTACCCTATCTGGCTGTTAATCCCACTTCTTATGACCCTGGCTGCTTAAGTCTCAGTGACCCGGCTTCCATTGGTTTGCCCTACCGAATACTCATCTACGCTTTCTAACTATAAGACAGTTAGGATTGAGCCAACAAATGATTCTATCTCTTCTTGCTCTCTCAATACTCCTACTCCACCTGTCTTTGCCTGCAATACCTCATACTGAAGCTATCTCCTCCTAACTACTTGCCACAAGATTACTGTTTCTCATATCTCCTACTTCCTCCTTCTACCCCTCACCATGACACCTCCCCAACACTACTGTATTGGGTCTGGATCCATGTGGTGGCTCATGCCCGAAATAAATGCCACTTGCATGCCCTATGTCCTTCCTGTGTCGCAAGCTCTGGTACCTCCTCCTACTTGCCATTCTGCTATCTGGCACTGTTCAACTAAATCCAGGCCCAACTAGTGTTTTACCCAACTCTATTAGTAATGTTAAAGGCCTTATTATAGTACACCACAATAACACGAGCCTGTACACAATCTAGCTGAACTGGAATCATGGACTCCTCTACAAGCTTGATATCATATGCTTAACTGAAACCTGGCTAAACCTTCCACACCTGACACTCTGTGCTCCCTCTCATCCTATACTGTCTTGAGACTTGATAGAATCGCACCCAAAAGAGTGGAGGTTTCAGCTGTCTACTTTAGAGATCATCTCCATGTTCCATTGTCAAATCATCTAACACACTCCACTGTGAGACATTTCATGTCCTTCTCACCCTTGGTACCAAAAACTACACATTGTGTGTACCTACAATCCCCATCCAGCGGACTAAAAGGGCTGAGTGAATTATTGTAACAGATCTCATGCCTTGCTGGGAGAAATGAGGTCCTTATACTTGGGGACCTAAATATTAATTATTGGCAGCAACCAGTCCATGCTAATGACCAAATTGAAGAGTTACAACCTGCACCAGTTGATTCATGAACCTACCAGAGCCTCCCTCACTCAAACACGAACATTACTGCTAGATTGGATAATAACCAATCACCCTGAAAATGTAACTGCCTCTGGCATACTGCCTGATGCCATCACTGATCGCTCACCAACATACTGTATCTGGGGCAAAAATTTCATTACCTTCCCGCAACTATGCAAACTTTGACTCTCAGCTCTTCCTGTATGACATTGCCTCTACTGATTGGTCCACCCTTCTCATATCCAGTGATGCTCAGACTGCCTCAATCTGTTCATGGCACACTTCCCTAGAGATACAGCATAAACACTGCAAATTTGTAACATCGTCGGGTTAAAAATAAGCAAACACGCTAGCTAAAATCTCACCTCCTATCCAAACTTAACCAAAGGGACAAAAGCTGGCTCCATTACAAAAGCTCAGGACTATCCTCTGACCTTAATATGTATAGGGCTCTGTGCAATTCATATAAAATGTACATCAAAAATCCAAAGCACCTACTGCAAAGATCTTTTAACAATTCCTATGGTGACTCAAACAAATTCTGGTCACATATTAAATTCTTCCTTGGTTCAAATCCAGCATCCATCCCAAATGACATGACACTTAATGGGGTTCACTGTACCAATTCCAGAACCATTGCCAACTTTTTCAATGATAAATTCTCAGACTTAAATAACTACACCTCTGCTTTTCCTGCACAATCTCACACACCCACTTTGCCAGTTGTAGATGGTCCTCATTCCTTTTCAAGGCAGTCTCAAGATCTGAGGTGTTCAAATTGCTAAACAATATCTCGGATTACACTGCTGTTGGCTCTGACAATCTAGAACCAAAGCTCCTAAAGTTAGCTGCCCCACATTGCTGCTCCCTTAGCCAGGATTTTCATGCTCTCCTGTGCCAGAGCTATATCCCTGATATATGGAAGGCAGCTAGGATTACCCTTGTTTTCAAAAAGGAGATCGTAAAGATCCATCAAACTTCAGGCCCATTGCCATCCTATCAGTCCTCAATAAAATTCTTGAGAAACTTGTAGCCACACAGACAATTGACTTCCTGCAGAAACACAGTCTACTTACCTCTGCCCAGCATGTGCTAAGCCATACTGTAATTCACTAACGCCCTTCTCAAATTTATGTCGGATGCACTAGTGGCTATGGACTTGGTCTTCTCACTGGGGCCATTTTCATTGACATGTCTAAGGCTTTCGACTTGGTTAATCACTCCATCCTCCTAGCCACTCTTACATCATTGGGTTTCTCAATTAACGTTGTAAGGTGGTTTGTGAACTACCAATCTGAAAGGACTCAAACTGTGAAATATAACTCTTCCCTCTGGACAGAGCAACTATAAACATTTGGTGTCAGAGGTCCATTCTTGGACCCCTGCTTTTCTCTACTTTCATAAATAACATTCCCACCAGCCTCCATAGGACAGCCTCCTGATTTATATGGACGACATTGTTCTGTATGCCAGTGCAAAAGCATTGATGACATAAACAATCTACTCTCTTGACTTTCTGCTACTGCAACAGTGGTTGTCAACTCACAAACTTGTGCTAAAATGAGTCCAAAACCCAAACTATGTCTTTGATCAAATGCCAAGCTTAAACATGCCCAGCCTAATTTCAAAGTCTCCTCCTTAAATGGTGCAACAGTTGGGGTAGTAAACAAATTTAAATATCTGGGCATCACACTTGATCCATCACTAAACTTCAACCTACACATCCAACAGACTTGTAAACTGGTCAACTCCAAACTTGGCATAGCCACCAGACCAGCTATGTGCTCACTCCCTCAGAAAGGCTTGCCATTGCCACGGCATACTCCTTCCATCACTTACCTATGGTGCTGCTACTTATACCTCAGCATGCCAATCGAGTCTTAGGAAGTGGGATGTCACATAAAACAACATCTGTCGCTATGCATCCTCCTCTCACCAGCTAAAACTTCCTTCCCAGCTGACCACTGTCTCTATTCTAACCTGATGGCTTCCTCCTCCTGAGCTAAGACTTCATGCTTATAGCTCAGTCATTGACAAAATTGCTGATTACAAATTCCCAAACCTCTGGCAGGCCTTTTCCAATATCTGACACCTTGCTAGGAATTCGTCTTCTGATTATGCTCTGTCCTCATTCCCAGACATAACACTACTAAAGGCACTAGTGGTTTCACCTGCTATGCCTCCAAATACTGGAACTCCCTCCCACTAGCCTTGCGCTAATCACCACCCCACGCATCATTTAAGAAAGGATTATGTAATTATCTTGTTACCTCCCACAAGTGCTTCTGTTTCAAACCCCAGCTCATTCTTCCTTCTTTGCCTCATCTCTTCTTACCATTTCTGATCTGCCCTTCTAATGCAAAGCACTTCTCCTCTACCTTTCTGTCCCATTCTCAACCCCTTATTCTGGCCTCCTACTCCTGGCACTCACTACTATCCTTCCTCTGAGTTACCTACTTGCAATCACAGTTAGCACTAACATATCTACAATCTTTTGTGATTTTCTCAATAATTGATGACATAACTTGTTATAGAATTTTCTAATGTTATTGAAACTACCTTGATCGTAGCTACTTTTCTACTATCTACTATGTTTGAACTTGTACTGGAATGTTTGCCTGTACTGAGTATTGTCAGCCCTGTTTGAACCTGTAACCGGAATGTTTGCCTGTATTGAGCATTGTTTGCCCTGTTTGAACCTGTACTGGAATGTTTGCCTGTATTGAGTATTGTCAGCTCAGTTTGAACCTGTACTGGAATGTTTGCCTGTATTGTTGTGCTGTACCCTCCGGTCATGCCTGAAAATAGTCATCACTATGGCTAGTGCACTTACCGTGAAACAAAACTAAATAAATAAATATTCTTCTTATGACCCCACCTCATAAATCCATAAGTGAACATGTTTAAATCCGTGCCAAAATGCCATTTACGTACCACAGGTGTTAAAACACATTTCAGACAGGATATGAAAATGCCAGCTGTACTGTTCATGAGGTGGTGTGAAGAAATGGTATGCTGAAAATCTGGAATCAAAATAATGTAAGTTACAAAGTTATGTGCCTGCATAGAAACTGCACAATGCACACTGGTAACTTAACAATTTTAGAATTTTTGCCAAATTTTCAGCATGGCCTTTTGGGACCTCATCTGATGATCACTTGCACTGTAATTTCTTTAATAGGTCCCAAGGTGATTCCATAAGCGATCACACCATTTTGTGCCACAGGTGCAAAACACATTTCAGGCTGGATGTGAGAAATGACAGCCCTACTGTTCTTGAGGCATTGAGAAAAATGGGCATGTTGAAATTCTGGAGTCAAAATATTGTAAATTACCAAAGTTATGCACCAGCATAAAACTGCACAATGCAAGCTCATAATGCATTAATTTTTGGATTTTTTTTTCACCAAATTTTCAACATGTGCTTTTGGGACCCTACCTCATGAACTCTGGCACTGTCATTTTGTTATTCAGTCCCAAAAGTTAATTTACAGTTTGCTGTATGAAATCACCTTTGGGACTGAGTAGTGAAATGACAGTGCAGCGTTTATGAGGAGGGGTCCCCAAAAGCCCATGTTGAAATTGTGGTGAAAAATATCAAAAATGGCAAGATATCAACATAAGTTGAAAATGCCATTGAAATACATCATAGAAACATAGAAACATAGATTTTAACGGCAGATAAGGACCGCTTGGCCCCCAGTCTGCCCATTTCCTACCTAATGGATAAGCTGCAGATCCTAGTTAACCAGCAGCCTACTTCTTCTTACCCCCACCCCTAGAATTGCCTTATGACTGTCCCATGCATGCTTGAATTCCACCACTGTTTTTACTCCACAACCTCCTCAGAAGGCAGTTCCATGCATCCACAACCCTCTCTGTGAAAAATACTTCCTTAAATTACCTCTGAGCCTCCCCTTCTATCTTCAAATTGTGCCCCTTGTTCTTGCACACCTCTTTTTGAAAGATGCTGCCCTCTTGGACTTTGTTGGCACTTACTTCATATGGCACTTACCTTGAATCCTCAATTTGCAGTTCAGTTTTGAATAGTTCAGACGTGTCCCATTCCACAGAAGATGGCATTGGCTGACCTCAGGAGGTAAGTATAGGGTAAGGGGTGTGGGGTTTTGAGTGCTCAGAGGGAGGGTAGGGTTGGGGGTGGAGCTAGCAGCATTCACGGGGACCATTTTCTTTACAGGTACCAAAAAAAAACTTTGCAGGACATTTTTCTTTTCAGCTACATTTTCTCACTAAAATAAAACTATTTATGTACACTGATGGGGTGTAAATGACAACACAGGGACTGGGCCCCGATGTCGGCTGTAATAATATTACAAGGGGCTGCACTGGGCGGGTGCTGACATCTGACACAGGGGTGGGCATCCTGGTGTTGGATAAGTATAATACAAGAAATAAAAAAAAATAAATATATACATACACTGCCACTGGGGATTGGGGCCCCCAGTGTGCAGAGATTGCCATTACCATTGCAGTATAGACAATCAGGCTGACAGGGTTACAATGGCAGTAGCCATTTCCTGACCCACAAGACACAACAGCTCTTAACATGACAGATATTAATATCTGATGTGTCTTTACAATGCTGTGCTGATACTGAACTCAGTCGGTGGCTGGCCATGGTGGTGAGAGGTGAGCTGTGCCAGTCGCCAGCTGGGGATGGGTGGGAGGGTGCTGGGTGGGCTGGCATGGCTGTGTGTGGGTGGGGGGCCACTGAACTACCAGGCATATGGGGATCTTCTTTATCATTATACAGTTCAGAGGGCTGCTAGACTACCAGGGATACGGGCTCTGAATTTGTTGTACAATTTGGGGGAGGGCACTAGACTGCCAGGGATATGGGGATCGATGCATTATTATACAGTTGAGGGGCACTAGACTACTGGGGTATATGCTGCACATGTGGCTGGTGACTCTGGGTCGGGCACAGGTGGGGGTTGACCACACCACCTACTGTTGTGGCTTGACGACATGCTGCGCCAGGTACACCCAGTTCCGCCTATCTGGCACATGTCACAAGTCGCAGGACTTAACAGCGATAGCGCTCCCCTTCTAGAATAGGGCACAGGGTCAATGTCACAGTTGCGGGTGTCGCAAGTTGCATTCAGCAGCAACTTGTGCCACCTTCTAGAATCGCCCCATATCTCTATGTCCTCACATGCAACTGAAATAAAACTACAACTTCATGATATGTCTGCTTTATAATGGGGCATAGCAAATGTCATGCATATCAACTGAACTGTTTCAAAGTTATTGAAGCACAAACTATCAAGTTTCACATGAAAGTGAAGAAAAAATTTTACAACAAATGATGATAAACACATTTTGGGACTGTATTTTCCAGAGGTCCACACCCAATCAAAATGAAACTTGGCATATCAAGAGACCATTAATCCTTGAGGCAACATGCCAAATCATGCAAATTGCAAGAAATAGAATATAAAATGAAGCACAGGAACAGGATTAAATACCTAAGGCCCATTAAAATCACAGAGAATAAAATTCATATTGCTTTGAATTCTTTGAAGTCTAAGCAAGCACCTAGACCAGATGGAATTATGGGAGATGGGTATAAATCATTTCAGAACTGGTATATATCCTTCTTTGCCTTAATATTTTATGGGTTCATACAAGATTTGAAATTTCCTCCCAGCTGGTCGGGTAGTATTATACAGTATTTCCTATTTATAAAAGAAGATCCAAATGACCAAAATGTAGGCCTATTAGCCTGACTGATGTGTCCAAGAAAATCTTTTCCAAGATCATCTTGGGCAGACTGCTGGATTGGGCTGAGGAGCATTCTATCCTTAATGAGTCACAGTATGGCTTCAGGAAGACTAGATCAACCATTACAACACTGCTATGTGCTACAACCATACAGTCTGGAAGTACACTAAGATATGAAAAGGCAGGCTGTACTGTTGCTCTGTGGACTTCTCCTCAGCTTTCGATAGTATCAATAGGAAGATCATTTGGGCCACACTTGAGGAACCGAACTTGGAGAGGACATTTCTGGATACCTAATCAAATTACATGAACACACTTGCGCAAGAATAAAGTACAATCAATATGGACATGTGACAGATACATTTCACATAAATGTAGGAGTTAGACAAGGATGCATTCTAGCCCTACCTGATTTAATATCTACATTAACATGATTCTAATACAAATTACAGATCCTGAATTTCATGCACCAGAAATTAATGAACACAGAATTGATAGTTTGGCCTATGCAGATGACTTGGTGCTTTTTCAACATCTGCAATGGGCCTCAAAGAAAATGGCTCTTTTGAGTCCTTATGTTATCAAAGAAATTGAAAATTAACCAAAACAAAACAAATATAGTGGTTTTCATAAATAAAATTAAGGCTATACCAAGGTTTAAGATTGATGGAAACAACATTGAGGTAACAAATAGTTATGATTATCTTGGGTTGTACACAATGCATCCTGGCAAAACACTTGGGCCTGGATAGTCAGACTGTGCCAGGCAATGGCACAAGTGGGGTGCAGCGTAGTGAGCTACGCCAGGGGCAGGACAGGGTGATATTCAAGGTGATGCACCATGGTGCATCCCATTGAATAAGACACAAAATGCACATAGGTGCAAGATACAATGCGCCAGTGCAGCTCACAGACAAGGGGAGGACTGGGGAGTGCTCCAGCACAAATGCAGTTGCGCTGGGTGCATCACCCATGATATTCAGAAGAGGGTAAGCAAAGCGGAACCATAATATATCGTGGAGCAAATGGGGCCATTGCATGTCATTATTGCCCCATTTGCATGTGTTGTGCAGGGCAGCCCAGCAAAATGCACCTGGTGCTCTGTAGCTGCCTGCAGCAGGTGTGGGGTCCCTGGTGGGCTAGTGTACCCCTCCTCCTGTATGCCCTATCATGAGTATTTTACTGGGACAGTCAACCTGGTAGTCTACTGGTACCCACCTCCCATGTGCCCGATCATGGGCAGTTGCAGGATAACAACCCCAGCCTCATGGTCTAGTGGTGCCCCCCACACGCCCTTCACGCCTGATCATGGGCATTTGGTCTACACAACCTCCCTGGTGTTCCAGCAGACCCCACCCACCATGCCTGATCGCAGGCTTCTGTAGTAGAATATGATACCTGGTGGTCC
Organism: Neoceratodus forsteri; assembly: GCA_016271365.2. NCBI lineage: Eukaryota > Metazoa > Chordata > Ceratodontiformes > Ceratodontidae > Neoceratodus > Neoceratodus forsteri. Next base: position 802,680,855 of record CM057458.1, read on the forward strand.
AATGGTCCCCTCACTCTCACCCACTGAGGACTACCAGCCACCCAGATCCCCTGTCATTGGTGAGCAGCTGCACACCCACATACCACTGTGCCACCAATGAATGACACTGTACAGTATGTGCTGTACGTCTATTGACCCATTGTGGACCATTGGGCTTGCCAGCCATACTGTACAGCACATGCACTGAAATATGTGAATGAAGCGTTCATTCACATATTTGTGCCTGTGTCATACAGGTATGTCGGGCGCCCATTGGTGCACAATGTGGACCAATAGGGTTACAGGTCAAACTGTAAGCTGTCATTCACGCGGCATGGTGGTATGCAGGCAGGGTGCAACCGCCTGCCAATGATGGGAGGGGCTGGTGGCTGGGTCCTCCATGGGAGGGATGGAGGGGGAACCACTGGGCAACCAGGTGATGGGGTTTCAACCAGGGATGCTCATGATCAGGTATACAGGGTGGGGACCACTTGAACACCAGGTGGACTGTTTATATGCCATGCCCTTGAGCGGGTAACATGGGAAAGTGGGGTCACATTGGCAATATGGAGTGTGTGTGTGTGTGTTTGTGTGTGTGTGCTACTATGGTCTGTTGTAAGTCTGAACCATTAATCTTAAAGGTCTAATACAGGAAGTAGCCACAATCTTTCTAAGAAGAGGTCTAAAAAGGACATAGAGCAGAGGACTGAGGGGTAGCCCTGTCTCACCCCTCTGTATGTGAATCATCGGGCCCTTCTACCCATGGACTAAGGGAACAACTGTGGCAGTTCAATATATCACTCTAATCCATTGAACTACATTCACAGGCACCTTATAACGAGACAAAACACATCACAAAAATCATGAGATACAATATCAAAAGCTTTTGTCTGATGTAGTGAGACAAGATACCCATCGACTGCTCCTCTCTTATCAGATTCTAAACTTCTCTTATGAGCAACAATAAATCTTGATTCTCCTTCCAGTATTGAACAATATTGAAATTGAGAGATGTCTTTCATTGCCAATAAAGATAAAAGCTTCATTAATATTTTGTTAGGATTTTAAAGTCAGAATTCAAAGGCTAATTGGCCTCCAATTTCATATGTCTTCCCTATCCCTTTTTATAAATATAAATTAAGACCCCCATATTCATACTAAGGGATTTGTGCTGTATAATAGGGTATTATACATCAATGTCAATTTATCTCCACTATCAGGTCCAATAAGTTTATGTAAATCATTGGAAAGCCCATCTGGCTCTGGCATTTTTCCCAGTGGAAAGAGATGACAGTGCTTCTAGAACTTCCTGCACTGTAATTAGTTTCAAAATATCCTCCAATAGTATGGTACCTACTTCCAGAAAATCTAAACCTGCCAGAAATTTCTGTGCCATATCCTCGTTAGAGTAAAGGCCCATGCATGGTTTCAGTATGTCTAGATACTAAATTCAGAATGTCTATATGGGATGTATACAAAGAGCCATCCAAATTTCATATGCTAGACATTTCCGTTTTGTCAACTTTTGATAGCAAGTATCATAAGGACATACTGTCCCAGAGGGTCCTTGAGTTTCATATTTTTGTTGATAATAAAGGGCTTTGATTTCTGTTAATGATAAGCTAGCAATTGTGTCTTTACATGCGAAATCTGGAAGGTCAGGTCATGTCTAGTTTCATTTGTTAGAGTTAATAAGTTTTGAAACTGAAATCTATTTTGTAAATATGCAAAATATTGATTATGACTAAGAGTCTTGCTTGATTTTTATATAATTTTATAGATCAGATTTAGTAGTTTCCACCACCGAGAAGGATCATGAAAAGAAAGAAAAGCATTTTCTAGCAGTAATGAAATCCCGTATAGCCTGCACCATAAACTCTTTGTGTAATAATGAAATATTCATCTTCCAAATTCCCAGGCCTTTGACCAAATGCAATTGTTGATCCAAGGAAAAATAAACTAAATCATGATCCGTAAATACTGCTGGTTGAGTGGCAGCCATACCCACTGTAAGATTTCTAGAATTAAAAAATAATCAAGACGGGTAGCCAAGCAACCTTTATAAAATGTAGAGGTATGCAATTCAGTTTTATCATAATATGCATCATAAAGTCTTGGTTTCATTATGGTGTCCCATAGGAAATTCGTGTCACAATATGTTTTACTTTGAGATGCCTTCATCTGAAATTTAGAGGTGATACTGCAATTAAAATTGGCAGCAAAAATAACACTACCAGAGGTATACAAGAAGGGCTGAATGAATTTCAAGAGTTCTGTGCACTCTGCTTTTGTCTGTGGTGCATATAGGTTAATCAACCAAAATGTTCTAGACTGTATGCTAACATCAAGGATTAAAACTCGTCCTGGTACTAAATCAGTCAACTTAATCAGTTTCATGACTGGTGCCTAAAAGAATTCCCACCCCAGATGCAGTTTCCTGACCTATGGACCAAAAGAAGACCCATACACACAGGAATTCTGTGCAGCTTGTATTTCCGGGTTGTATGAAAACATACATCTTGCAGAAAAATAAACCCTTATGCAGATCTGACATATAAGAAAAGCTGCTTTTCTTTGTCCGACCTCTTAATAATATTAGTATTAACAGTGTAGAAAGTTAAATCCATTAGCTAGAAGTCAAAATGCTATTCATTTAAACCTTTCTTTTCTCATGGAATACCCCTGTCCTTCGTTTTCTGTGTGACTTTCCATTTTTTTGTTTTGAAGGCTGATTCAGAGCAAGTTTCAGGAGTAGGAGATTCCAAAGAAGTGGTATCAGACTCTTCTTCAGAATGTTCAGAAGGAGTGCTTCATACATGTTTGCCAGGGGAACTGATGTCAGGCCCATGCGATCTTTAGGCTGTGTCCTTTGTGATCTATGTCTAGTAACCCTTTGTTAAAGCTCTAAGTCCACTTACCTGAAGGGAGGCATACTTGACTGTGTTAGTACAGGGTCCTTCACTAATTTAGGAAGCACTGGCTCCAGTTCTCTCTCCCTCTTCTCTGACCACACTAGGGATATAACCTGTTGAGAAACCTGAGGAAGAAGCAGGGGCTCAGGCAGGGGAACAGAATTCTGGGGTTAACCATATTCAGTTAGTGCTTTGAATGATGCAGATTCGAACTATCTATCCTACTTTTCTGAGCCAAATTAATGAGAAGTCTCTGTTCTTCTCCAGCAGCTTGGCCTGATACATTGTGAGCTGCCCATTTACAATTTTGGAAAGTATGGTCACTTTCACCACAGAGGTTATACAAACATTAATTTAAACACTGAGTGCTCATATGTCCCAGTTCTCCACATACTGTACATCTAATTTGATCACAAATACTGCTTAAATGCTCCCCCGAGCCACATTTGTAGCATGTCTTGGTTGTCCAGGATAAAAGGACTCCCCCCTGACCCAGAAAGAAAGAGTTAACAAATGTAACACACCCTGTTCAGTCCTTGTTAACAAATCTTTCACCCTCCAATCCTCAGTCCAAATATTTTCCGTGTCAAAGATTGCGTCAGGGTCTTCAAAACAGTATATTTTCTGTTTGAGCCAATCGTCTGATCAGTTACTTGCACGCCTTCATTTCGAAAATATTGTAACAATTTTATGTTCAGGTTTAGAAAGAGGGTTGTCATAAAAGCCAACCACAAAGGAGTTTTAAGCGTGTTGTATTTGGCCCAAAAACGTTGGAGGCCTCCAGCAGTTTAAAGCTTATATCAAATGTCACCTCTCATGATACATGAGTCAGGGCATGCAGTTCGTGCACAAATAATTTCATGGAATCTTTAAGAAGCTGTCATGCAGCAAACACTCTGTCAGGTACTTTGCTCAATCCTCGGTATAAAACAATCTCACTGCATTGTGACATTTATCAGGTAAGATTGGTATTTTAAAGAGAAGCATATGGCCTTGCAGCTGTGCGATTCAGAACAGTCAAAGGCCTGTTAACAATCCGTTCAGGTGCAGAGGTGTCAGTGGTAGTCAGTTGCACAGTATTATGAGGCAAATTCAATATCGGGTTTGGCGTTAACTTTAATTGTGAGGGATGTCAAAATTAAAGTCAGAAATAGGTGCTAAAGACGGGTTCTGTAAAGGAGTACTGGGAGAAACAGATATAGGGAAGGTCCCGATTCCCACTGCTTCAAATCTGAGTTTTGCACCCATCCAGCCTCTTGCAATGCCTTGTTCACTGACCATTCATCATTCGAAAACTCCCTGAATGACAGCGCCTAGGGTCACACAAAGGTTTGCTTACAGCAGCCAGCCTCAACACATCCCCAGCCCAAGACACAGAGTCAGAAGCCACTGTACCTGGAAGGTGTACGTCACCCAGCTCCACATGTTCCACCCAGCTGGTGGTGGTGTCCTTTGATGCTGCTGCATCAGAGGTTTCCATCTGGGCCTGATTGACAGCAGAGTTGCATTTGTCAGTCTGAAAATCCCACATCTGTTTTCGAAGCTGTTACTGAGAAATAAGAATTGCTGCTCTGCAGCTACCAGCTGCTCCGATAAAGCTTGCAACTCAGAATGAGAACCTGTGGACACATCAGACATTGTAGGACATTCCACCTCTTCATCCTCCACAACCAAAAGCTGCTCTCTTCTATAGTATTATGCACAATTACTGCTGAATTCTCCATCTCCATCATAGTAGATTCCAAAACAGTTTCTGTTGCAAGGTTATCCATAATCAAGTTTACCACAACCTGTGCAAGTAGAAATTGAGACACCCTCCTCAGTGGCCAGCTGCTGCCCACTCCTACTATCAAGGTAGCCATCTTGCCGATCAACAAGAGACCAGTGGTTCCCTGCAGAGTAGGGGAATCTCCCAGTGCCCTGGCCAAATTTCCCATTCACTAAAAATACCACCAACAGCTTAATCTGGTTCAATTCCAGTTAGTTACCATCTGTATCCCCTCCCCGGTCACCCCTGAAAAAGGGACTTCTAGTCTCAGTGGGCCTACTGGGTCAACAAAATTCAATAAATAAATAAAATTTACTACAGTGGTGTGTGTGTGTCTGCACCCCTGCCTTCAGTAGACAGCACTATTTCTAGAGCTTTAATAACTGTGCCTGATAAAAGAGCTTAAGGTAGTAATTTCTGTAATTTCTTTTGAAACACATTCATCATTTTAAGGTAATTGAAAATATACTTCATTATAAGGGCATATCAGATAAATAGCTTTGGAACAGCTAACTTCCACAAACAATGAAAAGATGATTTCTTTCCAAGGCACTTCTTGAGCTGCACTCTAGCCTGTATTCCACTGTTTAGCATTGTAGTCCCCCTCTCTCAGATTGCCTTGCAATACATTTGACTCTTAACCCTTGATTATCGTGGTAGTTTATCTTCAGCCTTCTTGTGTGCTTTTAAATAGATACATAGAACTGACACTTTATTTTAGCAGCCTGTTCTTTAGTGCATTTCCATGGTTATACCTATAAAGGCATTGTGTTTTTGCAGAGTTTTTTAATTCCTCACCCTCTCATTTTATTTTGCTGTGCAATGTCCATCTCCACATTTGTATTTTTTATTTCTGTTTGATCAACCTTCACAGCACGTGAGGCTAGCTAGGAGGAAGGTTCACAGCTGTAGCTGCAGCAGTCTATATATTGGGGCCCAACAACCCTCAAACAGTTTGCTGCCCCTCCATGCATGCAGTGGTCCTAGAAAAGCTGGCAAGGGACTCTGAGTCCATCATGTCTACCCCTCACTGTAACATAGTAATGTAATGTTGTAAGGCACTCTAGGTCCATCTTGTCCAACCCTCACTGTAACTTAGTAATTAAATGTTGTAAGGGACTCTGGGTCCATCATCTTCAACCCCTCACTGTAACATAGTCATTTAATGTTGTTAGGGACTCTAGGTCCATCTTGTCCAACCCCTCACTGTAACATAGCAATTAAATGTTGTAAGGGACTCTTGGTCCATCATCTTCAACCCCTCACTGTAACATAGTAATTCAATGTTGTAAGAGACACTAGGTCCATCAAGTCCAACCTCTCACTGTAACATACTGTAGTAATTTAATGTTGTAAGGGACTTAAGGTCCATCATGTCCATCCACTCACTGTAACATAGTAAATTAATGTTGTAAGGGACACTAGGTCCATCATGTCCAGCCCTCACTGTAAAATAGTAATTTGATATTGTAAGGGACTCTAGGTCCATCATGCCTAGCCCTCAATATAATATAATAATTTAATGGTGTAAAGGACTCTAGGTCCATCATGTCCAATCCTCACTGTTTAACATAAAGTATTGTAAGTCTCAGAAGTTATCTGCTTTCCAAAAGAGTTTACTTTATTTTAATTACTGTAACTGAAGAAAAGTTTATCCCTCTGATACAGGGAAGTGGTGGATTAAAATTCTATAAAACCAGACCCTCATTTCACCTGGGATTTGAGCAGTCAGCCTTGGCTTGATGCAGGGACTTATGACTGGGCTTCAACTATCCAGGAGTCCAGGGCATGCCACTTTGCTAAGAGGGTTGGGTGTTGGCACAGGAAATGATGAGGGGAAAACAATGGTGAGGGTATATGGCAGCCAGATGTGAGAGGTATGCTGGTTAAGACATGGGTGGGGGATTTGTGACACAAACACAGAACAGTCAGAGGCATATGAATATAGCTCCTGTTTGAAAACCTGAAGCTGCCACTACTAATATAGCTAGGCAGTCACCAGGGCCAAACCCAGTGTTGCTTCCCCATCCCCTCCAACACTGGGTGCCCAATTCCAGAGTTGGATGGTAAACTAAAATGAAGAGTAAGTAGCCACTTGCTGCCCAAACCTGGTGCCACCAAACTCCCCCATTCTGACACCAAGTGCCCAACCATGGAGTCAGACAGTAAATAAAAAAGTAAGTGGCCAATGACAGCCAAACATGGGTGCTACCAACCCACATTCTGATGCCAGGTGCCCAGCCCAGGTCCAAGAGTCAATGAAAAAAAGTAATCAGACACTGGGTGCTCAACTCCAGTGATGTTTTTGAAAGGAATGTTAGTTGTTTTTGCACTAATATATTATAGCACTGCTCCCTGATATTCATTGTACTATTGCACTTTTGTGTACTTGCCACTTGCACATCAAATAAAAGCAGCTTTATTCCATAGCAGTAAAACTTTAACCAGCTTCATAAAAGCATATGCAAATTCATAGGATAAATACTCAAAACAACAAAAGTACAGTAGTGCAACAAATAGCAGGAAGCACTGCTATGCCAGACTGGGACAAAAACAACTAATGTTTCACTCCAGAAGCAGAGCTTCATCAGAGTTAATAATTCAATGCAGAAATGCCTTACATTATCCACCACCAGTGATGTACAAATTAAACATTTAAAACAACGAATGTGACACATCTTTAGGATATGAGGAGGCACATATAAAATTACAACCGACAATTATGGTAATGAAAAGTATAATATCAAACCTGGTATAAACTGCCCACAATGCATATTTTCATAGTTGGTTATGCATGTAATTAAAAAAAGCTTTACATATAAACTGCAATATTAGGAAATCTAAATTTATATAGAAGTCCATTTTGTGGATGTTAGGGTAGCACTGAGCATATAAAATGCACAGGTATTCATTTATATATCCATTCTCTTGAGAAGGATTTTCTTTAGGACTGTGGAACCAATTAACTCTGTAGTACAATGATTCCAAATGTCAGAAACTACTCTAAAAACAGATAAAAGCAGGACATTGTTATATCAGATGCTCAGGCATAATGGATTTGTACCTTGGGGAGGGGCTCACTATAGCCCAGGTGTGAATGATTGCTTTGAAGCTGTGCACTCTATAAGATTCCTATAGACAATTGTTATTTCTATTATATGAAGATGGCATACTTTGCAATAGAAGTGTTTCTTTATTGTATTATGACTAAGTGAGCATTGGATATAATAATGACCTGCTTTTTATTGTTTCTTAGAATACATGCCTGACATTTGTATTTTATGTTGCAGAGTTCATTGGATCCACAGTGCTAGAGAAAATATCTCTCAAGAGAAGGAAATTATAGGAATAAACACCTGAGTATTTTATATCCGCCGTGCTTCACCCCAACATGTGCAAAATGGACTTAGAAACATAGAAACAAAGACTTTGATGGCAGATAAGGACCACTTGGCCCACCAGTCTGCCCATTCCCTACCTACTGGATAAGCTGCAGATTCTAGTTAACCAACAGCCTACTTCCTGCCACCCCCACTACAATTGCCTTGTGTCTGTCCCATGCATGTTTGAATTCCCCACTGTTTTAGCCCCAACAACTTCCCCAGGAAGGCAGTTCCACGCATCCACCACTCTCCATGAAAAAAGATTTCTCACATTACCCCTGAGCTGTCCCTCTATCTTTAAATTGTGTCCCTTGTTCTTACACATCTCTTTTCTGAAAGATCCTACCCTCCTGGACTTTGTCGATTCTCTTGAGGTACTTGAACATTTCTATCATGTCCCCCATCCCTCCTTTCATCAAGGGTATACATATTAAGCTCTCTCAGTCTCTCTTCATATGATTTCTGATGCAGACCCTGCACCATTTTAGTTGCCCTCCTCTGGACTGCTTCCATCCTGTCTATGTCCTTGCATAGATGAGGTCTCCAAACTGCACACAGTACTCAGATGGGGTCTCAGCAACTGTCTGTACAGAGGATAACCACTTCCTTTTCTACTTGTGATGCCCCTGCCTATGCATCCCAGTATCACCCTGGCTCTCCTTACTGACTTCTCACATTGCTTACCCACTTTTAGATCATCTGATATGACTACCCCCAAGTCCTGTTCCATTTTTGTTGTTGTTAGTACCTCCCTGCTTGTGTACTCTTCTCCTGGGTTTTGTTTCCCAGGTGCATTACTTTGCACTTCTTTGCATTGAATCTAAGTTGCCAAATGTCTGACCATTCCTCCAACCTTGCCAAGTCCCTTCTCATCCTTTCTACACCCCTTGTGTATCAACTCTGTTACAGATCTTTGTATCATCTGCAAAGAGGCATACCTTTCCTCCAGACCCTCTGCAATGTCACCTATAAAGATGTTAAAGAGGACTGGACCCTGTACTGAGCCCTGAGGTACTCCACAAGTGACCCCTTTCTTCGAATGTGTTCTGCTTACTATTACCTTCTGTGTCCTGTTGTGCAGCCAGTTTGCAACCTAGACTACCACCCTGGGATCCACTCCCAGGCTGGCTAATTGATTATTAATCTTTTGTGTGGGACTGTGTCAAATGCCTTGCTAAAGTCTAGGTAGGCCATATCCACAGCCCCTCCTGGTCTATTACTTTGGTCACCCAGTCAAAGAAATCTATTAGATTCATCTGACATGACCTTCCTGCTGTAAATCCATGCTGCTTTGGGTCCTGTGCCCCGCTGACATCTAGGTATTCAACAATTCTTTCTTTCAGAAGTGATTCCATCATTTTCCCTACCACTGAGGTCAAACTTTCAGGTCTGTAGTTTCCTGTCTGCCTTGCTCCCACTTTTGTGAAGGAGAATCACATCTGCCTCCTTCAGTCCTCAGGTACCACCCCATCCTCCCATGATTTGTTAAAATGTGTGGTCAGTGGTGTCACTAGGTCCTCCTTAGTTCTTTTAGGATTCTGGGGTGAATCCCATCAGGCCCCGTTAGCTTTGTCCACCTTGAGTTTAATAGTTCTTTCAGGACTCTTTCTTCTGTAAATGGACTAGTGTCTACCCCCTACCCAGAGTGCTTTTATTGTCTGGTTTAGGTAACTCCTCCTCATCTTCTTTTGTGAATACTGAGCAAATGTATTCATTATCTCTGCCTTTTCACTGTCTCCTCTGCCCACCTCCCTCTCCTTTATTAATCTTCACTATTCCTCCGTAATCTTTCTATGCTCCCTAATGTACCTATAAAGGTTTTATCCCCTTCTTAACTGACTTGGCTATTTTTTCCTCAGTTTTGGCTTTTGCTATTCTGACTGTCTTCCCACTTCTTTCTGCTTTAATTGATACAGTTCCCTGTCATCGCCTTCTGTGATGCCCTATACTTTTGAATGCAGCCTTTTCTCCTTAACCTCCTGCCACCTCTTTTGAGAACCATAGTTTTTTTACTCCGCTTTGTTTTCTTTATCAGTTTCACAGAGCATTGTTGCCTCTATGATGGCAGTTTTGATTTTCTCCATTGTTCTTCCACCCTCCTTTTGGCCATTTGCTAGTGTATTCCTCAGGTATTCACCCATTTGCCAAAGTCATCCCTTCTAAAGTCCAGTGTGCTTGTTTTGTATGGCTTGTCTCCATGGTTGTGCTTATTGTGAAGCACACTGTGCAGTGGTCGCTTGTTCCAGATGTCTACTGACTTCTAATTTGTGATCCTCTCTCCATTTGAGAGTACCAGATCTAGTATTGCTTCCTCCCGAGGCGGGTTCCAGCACTAGCTGTCTAAGGCCTGCCCCTGCAGGGCATCGAGAATGACCCTGCTCTTGGATGTGGCTGCAGTACATGTCATCCAGTTAACATCTGGCATATTCAGGTCCCCATCAACAGTATCTCCTTTTCAGCCATTTTGAGAATGCAGCTATCATTTTCTTGTCCATTTCCTCCCTTGAAATGAGGATCTATACTTTAACCCTGTGTGGATTGTGATGCCATTCCCTGTCTCAAGGTGACCGAGTGCTACTCTTGTCCTCCCCTTTACTTTTTAGTTCTGTAGCTTTGATCCCTTCCCTTGTATAGAGCTACTCCACCTCCTCTTTTCCCTTCCCTGTCCCTTCTGTAGACTGTGTACCCGGTATGTTGACATCCCAGTCATGGTTCCCCATTTGCCATGTTTCTGTGACTGCCACAATATCCAAGTGTTCATCTTCAATCAAGGCTACTAGCTCAGGAAGCTTGTTTCCCAGACTATGGCATTGGTACTCATTCCCTCCATTTAATGTTGGCTTTATCCTTTTTCCCCATGCCTGCTCTTTTGCTCTTGTCTATTTTTCCATTTACCCTGTCCTGCCCTCTGTTGAGCACTGTACCTCAGTGTTTACCTTACTCCCATCATGTTTTGTGGGGAGGCTTGAAATTTCCTGCCTCTTATTAGCACCTCCCCATGGCTAGTTTCTATATAAATGTATGTTTCCTGATTCTGTGCTTTATATGAAAAGCTTTTTTTAATAATTACATGTACTAACCAATTGTTGAAAATATACCTTGTGTGTAGTTAGTGGCTGGCTTGATATTGTACTTTTCATTACTGTTATTGTCAGTTGTAACTTTATGAGCTTCCTCATATTCTGAGGATGTGTCACATTAGTAACAAACTGCTAATGTTTCTTTCATATATGACACTGTATGCCATATGACATGTAATGACAAATTTTAAATATAACCTTTAACAACAAAAACACTGTACTAATTCCTGATATCATAGACAGTCACTAAAATCATTTTGCAGCCATATTGGCTCTGACAAAGTTTGTTTATTTTGCTAATGGTTCCTGTGCTATAGCATTTTGTGGCCAGTGTGCACCCTCCACTGCCTCTCCACATTGAAGAGTTCTACAGGTTCTAAACACAACTGGTATACATAAGAGCAAGCATCTATGTTCAGGCAAATTTGGCAGTCCACATTGTTTTCTTCACATAAATTTAAATGCGCTACCAATGAGTTGATCCAGAAACTAATGATTTGATACCTTTTATTGGACCAACATGAATGTTACAGAAAAGAACAAAGTGCTTTAGCTTTCAGAACCAACCAGGTCCTTCTTCAAGCTTTGTGGCAGTTATTTCAAATATCATACTATTAACACCAGATTATATTGAAAAAACAGAAATAATTCTCATTGGTTTAACATATACATTTAAAACATAACAGAAGATACGTCAAGAGAAGCTAATTAACAGTATGCCTTTAACTGAGGAGCCTCAGAAGGGCCAAAGGTTATCAAAATTCTCTACAGCCAGAGATTTCTTGTCACATAAATTTTAAAATGTCTCAGCATGCCAAGAAAGCATTCTAGTGATAAAAAAAAAACCTTGGGGTGGCATTCTCTCTAATACATGTAAGAAGAGCTTACAGCTTACTTTCCAGTGTCCTGGTATATTAAAGAACAGATAATGAGAGACAAAATCCTGAAATTAGGTATAACTGCAAGTTGAAAACAAGCCTGGAATTAACATACACGTGTATACATGATGCATGATAGTATCACTTGTAAGTGTAAGTGCAAATAAATAAAAAATACAAAATTCTTGTCAAGGACCCCAAGAAAATGAGACCATGAGCCTGATAGAAGTGCAGATTTCAACACAGAATCTGTGTATAATAAAATGCACAGAATTAGTCTAAGGAATTTAAATGAAAACCCAAAGGAATTACACCTTTTATGAACCCCCAAGTAAATGAGATATGCATCTTAATATGAACAGATTTAAAAATGTGACAGTGTGTAATCCAACCACTGACAACTAGCGAAGGAAGTAGATGTACACTATATGTGAAAACTAAGTGTTCTAGCCACATAACAATGGCCCCATCTCACGTTCCCCCCACACATATGTGTACATACACCACACCCCACACCACACACACACACCACACCCACACCAACACAACAAATATAACAAACACAATCCACACACACACCACGCACAACAAACAACACACACACAATACCCACAACACACAAAACACAACCCATACCAAACACACACAAAACACACACATACATACATACATACATACATACATCATAACACACACACTCAAATGCACTCACCACAGTGTTAAGGTGAGAAGTCAACAATGAGATAACCATAAACTTACAAAATCAAATGCCCGCTGAAGAACTAAAGTATTTATGTCCATCTTTTAAAGTAAAGGTCTGTGTAAGTTTTAGTGGAATAATGTGTCATATAACCAACATCAATGTTCAGTCCATCTGCCACCATATTGAGAAGTAAAATAAGTCTAATTTCAGAAGCCCATCTCTGTTGTGTACTGTTGAAATGTCCTTTAAGACCATCACAGACATATCTGAGATTGAGTGGTCATCCTGTGAGAAGTTCTGGGCTACTGGTTTCTCAATCTTCTTGTGATTAATAGAATATCTGTGTGAATTCATTCTAGTGTAGAGTTGTTGGCTTGTCTCCCACATAACCTGTGCGAGGACATTTCTTGCATTGGATAAAATAGACCACATTACTTGATGTACATGTATAATTCCCTGTATCCTGAATAGTCTGTTTTGTGATGTAACCACACAGTCTGAAGTGGAAATGAGGTTACATGTTTAACATGTGTGTTGATGACAGAGTCGTGTACCATACGATGTCATGGTATTCTGTTCGGTTCAAGTTGACTCCTAATAATCAGGTTGGTTAAATTAGGTGGTTGTTTAAAAGATAGTAGTGGTAGTTCTTAAAAATACAGTTAAGGGTTTCATCCTCACTAATTATTGGATGGAGATCCTTAATAATCTTACGTGGAGTTCAAGGTCAGGATGGTATGTAACTACTAAGGGTATTCTGTTGGTAGTCATCCATTCCTTATATTGCAGTAGCTGTTCTCTTGGAACCTGTGTTGCACATTCCACTGCTCTGCCAATTTCTCTGGACGAGTGTCCCTGCTCAATAAAAGTGTTTTTCAACATCGCCAGATGTGTGTCTCTGTCTTCCTCATTTGAACAGAGGCGGTGATACCAAGTGCTTGACTATATATACAGATTTCTTTGTGTGGCTTGGGTGATTACTTTTCTTGTGTAAGTATCTCTGTCTGTCTATTGGTTTCCTAAAGACAGGTATGTAGGATTCCATCCTTAATAGTGACAGTGGTATCCAGAAAATGTACACTGGTGTCAGAATATTCCAGGAAAGCTTTATAGTTGGGTGGAGGTTATTAAGTTCCCAATGAAAATCTTTAAGTGTGTCAGTGCACTCCGTCCAAATTATAAACAAATCATCAATGTAACGGAAATAAGCGAGTGGTTTATGTGTACAGTGCCTTAGAAAATCCTCTTCCAAATTCGCCATAATAGGATTAGCATACTGTGGAGCCATCCTGGCTCCCATTGCTATTCCCATAGTTTGAACATAATGTTTACCATTGAAGCTGAAGTTGTTATGTGTCAGAATGAATTCAATGAGTTTACCCCCCCAGGGTCAATGTTGGGGTCCGATTCTTTGTCATACAGGTATTTGAGGCAGGCTGAAATGCCATCTGTGTGTGGAATATTAGTGTAAAGGAGGTTACATCCATCGTGGCTAAAAGGGTATCAGGTGGTAAGTCCTTAAAACCAGAAAGTTTATGCAGGAAGTGAGTAGTGTCCTTGATGTAACTATCCCTTTGTATAACCAGTGGTTTGAAAATAATCTACAAACCCTGATATCCCTCTGTCAGGTACCATTACCAGAGACTATGGGTCTACCAGGATTACCAGGCTTATGTATTTTAGGAAGCATGTAGAATGTCCCTGGTTAGGTTCACGGGGATGAGGTCCTTTAGTTTGTCTTGGACATGCTTTGGAAATGTTACAATTAACTCCTTTAGTTCTCTTTTATATTCTGTAGTTGGGTCACTTCCCAGTACTATGTAGTAAGTAAGGTCACTTAGCTGCCTGTTGGCTTCCGTAATGTAATCTTCCCTATTCAATATCACCACTGGCGAGCCTTTATCAGCTTTTTATAACAATGTTATGGTTTGATTTTAATGTTTGTATAGCCTCCATTCCAATATGGTGGCAGCTGGACTGAACATTGATGTTGGTTATATGACACATTATTCCACTTAAACTTACACAGACCTTTACTTTAAAAGATGGACATAAATACTTTAGTTCTTCAGCGGGCCTTTGATTTTGTAAGTTTATGGTTATCTACATATTGACTTCTCACCTTATCACTGTGGTGAGTGCATTTGAGTGTGTGTGTGTATACTGATGTATGTATGTATGTACAGTATGTTTGTGTGTGTTTTGTGTGTGTTTGGTATGGGTTGTGTTTTTGTGTGTTGTGGGTATTGTGTGTGTGTGTGTGTGTGTTTTGTTTGTTGTGCATGGTGTGGTGTGTGTGGATTGTGTTTGTTATATTTGTTGTGTGTTGTGGTTGTGTGGGGTGTGCAGGGTGTGTGTGTGTGGTGTGGTGTGGTGTAGTACACACACATGTGTGGGGAGGCGTGGCATGGGGCAATTGTTATGTGGCTAGGACACTTAGTTTTCACATATAGTGTACATTTACTTCCTTCTACTAGTTGTCAGTGGTTGGATTGCAGTGTCAATTTTAAATCTGTTCATATTAAGATGCATATCTCATTTACTTGGGGGTTCATAAAAGTGCAATTCCTTTGGGTTTTCATTTAGATTCCTTAGACTCATTCTGTGCATTTTGTTATACACAGACTCTGTGTTGAAATCTGCACTAGCAGGCTCATGGTCTCATTTTCTTGGGGGTCCTTGACAAGTATTTTTGTATTTTTTATTTGGCACTTACACTTACAAGTGATACTATCATGCATCATGTATATATGTGTATGTTAATTTGAGGCATGTTTTCAACTTGCAGTTATACCTAATTTCAGGATTTTGTCTCTCATTATCTGTTCTTTAATATACCAGGACAATTGGAATGTAAGCTGTAAGCTCATCTTACAGGTATTAGAGAAGTGCCACCCAAGGTTCTTTTTATCACTAGAATGCTTTCTTGGCATACTGAGACATTTAAAATTTATGTGACAAGAAATCTCTGGCTGTAGAGAATTCTTGATAACCTTTGCCCTTCTGAGGCTCTGGTGTTAACAACTTCTCTGACATAATCTTCTGTTATGTTTTAAATGTATATGTTAAACCAATGAGAATTATTTCTGTTTTTCAATATAATCTGGTATTAATAGTATGGGATATTTGAAATAACAGCCACAAAGCTTTTGAAGAAGGACCTGGTTGGTTGAAAGCTAAAGCACTTTGTTCTTTTCTGTAACATCCATGTTGGTCCAATAAGAGGTATCAAATCATTAGTTTCTGGATCTGTTCTTAAAAGGACCAATACAGCACCTACAACATTTTTTGCTACCAATGAGTTATAATTTATAAGAGCATAATGTGTGGATGATGACAAAACTTTTAAGTGGTGGTTCACTGGCAAATTCTTTCTGTCAGTAAGATGCAATTTCACCATCATAAATTGCCACCCAAAGCTCTGCTTTATTAGATTAATGCCTCATTCAGCCTCCTGAACATGAACTTTTATCAAAAGATTGTAAAATCAGAGCCTTATGTTTACCCAAAATATAACTTCTCATATCCAACCCATGGACAACAGCAGCATCTCTATTTCCACAAAGCATTATTGAAAAGACTTTTAAGTGACTTGGTGTCAGCTGTTGTGGCTCTAAAGTACCAGAATTGTTGACAAAACTTACAATGAAGGATGCCATTCATCTGGATGTGGAGTCTTGAGAGAACATCACAGACAACACAATCCATCATTGCTGGATTGCACACTTGGTTCCATCTTCAAGCCAGATTGTGCAGGTATCAGTGAATTCTGTGAGCTGTATGATACACCAGAGATCACATGGATAGCCACTGACCTCAGTCTGGTGGAAAACAACACTGAGGCTGAAACCACTATTGAGGCATGGCTTACTGCAAACAATACAGTGCCATCCCACCAACAACTATTGGATGTAGATATTGTGGCTGCATTTACAGCATCCAGGAAGAGTTGGATTTGAATGAGGAAGAAGAAAAAGTGAATTTACTGAATAGCAATGCCAGCATGATGTTGTATCAGGGTTGGAGACTGTCTTAGCCTATCTGGAATGTGAGGACTATGACCTGTTCAAGGTAATACAACTATGGCAGCTTTCTCTTTGACAAGGATTGCATTGCAAAATACAAAACAAGATGCTACGATGAATAACCAATTTAATGTACTTTCTCCCAGTAAAGTAAAACATGAAACATGGGAAAAGAGGATGACATTGTTAGACTGAGGAAGGGGATGGTTGGTTTGATGAAGACAGGGGCAAAGCAGAAGTATAAAATGAATACTTCTACTCTGTCTATACAAAGAAAAAGGATGGACTGGTGCCATGTGCAGGGAGAAGGAGGGATGGAACAGGGAGGGAAGCCTAGGGTTAACTGAGATTGAAAGAGTGAGGGAGGAGCTGATGGCCCTGAGGTTGGAAAAAATCTCCAGGGTCAGACAAAATACACCACAGGGAGCTGAAAGAATTAGTGGAGAATCTGGTGAGGCTGCTGGCTGTTCTCTCCAATAGATCTCTGGATTCAGGAGTGATGCGGCTAGATTGGAGAATGGCACATGTGGTGCCACTCCACAACAGAGGACCCAAGGATGATCCAGGTAACTGTAGGCCAGTCTGCCTGACCTCGATAGTATGTAAATTCATGGAGACCATACTAAAGGAAAGGCTGGTGAGTTACATAGAGGAGAATGGTCTACAGAACAAAAGACAGCACAAGTTTGTGTTCAGGAAAATTGTGTCAAACAAACCTGATCGACTTCTTTGATTGAGTCATGTAGGCAGTGGAAATAGGCCCAGCAGTGGACATCATATACCTTGATTTCAGCAAGACCTTTGATTCTGTACCACTCAAAAGGTTGATAATGAAACTGGGGATCTAGGTTGGGGATACTAAGGTAAGATGGGTTGAGAACTGGTTGAGTGGTAGAACCCAGACAGCAGTGGTTGCGGGGTGAGTTCTCCAGCACCAAGGAAGTCACCAGTGGGATCAGGCAGGGATCAGTGCTAGGCCACTGTTGCTCAATGTCTTCATAAGTGCAGGAGTGTAGTCCAGTGGGGTGGCGTGGAGCTCAGACCCCTTACTTCATATATATTTTTTCCAATTATTTTTCCCTCCGGTCCACAGCCCCAAGGTCCTCTCTCAGGCAGCCTACACTTGTCCTGCCTGCCTGATGTTCTCGGCTGTCGTTCTCTCCCACCTCCCTGATGTCAGCACCTCTGCCTAACCCTATCCGGGTGGTCGCCCCTCCTACCTGGGTGCTCATACATATCAGACACTGATCAGAAGAGGTGTGGATCCTGGAAATTGAAGGCCACTCGAGGAGAGCCTGGTGTAGGCCATGGGGATAGGTGCCATCACCTGATCCTCGTGCAGGGTTTTCAGTTTTCTTAGGTTGCCCCTCCTATGTCAGGCGTGCAATGCCAAACAGCCCGTAATGCAGGTGCTCCCACCTATGTTCAGAGCAGCTGTCAGGCGTCGACCCCTATCTTTTATGAGACAGGATGTGTAGCAGTGCCGTCGGTCTCCACCAGGGGCCACTGCTGCAGGCGACTGCTGGATCCCACCCCAAGAGGGAGAGGCAGTCCATTGGACACTCAAGTCCTCTCTTTCCTCTCTCTCTCCTGCCAACTCCCAGTGGTCTGGGCTCATTCCAGACAGGTCACTGTTGTGGCATGGGTGTGGTGTCCAGTGCCTCAACCCTCAAGCGCCACGGGCGCAACTCTTACTTCATATTGAGAGGGCTGTGCTCCCATACTTCTTGACTGACATTTTTTATGTTGGTGTGTATGCGCAGCTAACATCTTGTGTAGTGCAGATTTGGAGGTGCTGTCACTGTTGGGCAAATGCAGGGCATGCATCAGTAGGTGAGTCCCTCATTCCCCAATCAGCCTGCATGCCGGTGCCACACTGTGTATACTTAATGTAGTGATGAGATCAAACAAAATGTCCACTGCTATGCGAGCTAAGCTCATCATCGCAGCGGACCTCCTGACATGCTTTTCTGGGTCATGAAAACAGACTGAAAATGGCGGCACACTGCTTGCCATACTGCTGACTTTGAGGGTGCCCATTCCCCATCGGCATGTCCTGTCCCAATGTGTGCTGACAGGAGCTCACTCCCTGTCAGCATAATATCCCATTTGTTATGTGCGAGGGTGCCCAATCCCCTCGGCTCTTGCCTAACTTTCATTGTGCACTAATGGGGTGCCCAATACCCTGTCAGCTACAGCATCCCCCCACAAAACACTTAGGTGGCACGCTGGGAGCCCACCCCAGTGTGCCAAAGCTCTGCAAAAAAAAGTCCCAGATGTTTTTTAACCTGTAAAAAAACAGTCTCTCATGGTCTCCTGTCCCCTCCCACAACCCGTGCCCACCCACTGCACCCTGCCTTCCCACCTCCCTTACTCCATGCCCACTCCAGTACCCGGTGCGATGATCTTCAGTGGACTGGGAATACATCTACACTCTTCAAAGCCGACCGAACTGAGGAAATGCAGGTAAGCTGTATAAATAAATACTTTTTTTTTCAACTTTGATGCATATCTCAGGCATGTTTTGAATTCTGGTGCCAAATTTTCAACATTGGGTTTTGGGACCCTCCTCATGAATTCTGGCACTGTCATGGCATTAATTAGCCCTGAAGGTGATTTCTTGGTCACTGTGCGGAATCACCTTTGGGACTGATTAATGACAACAGTGCCACTGTTCATGAGGGGGGCTCTCAAAAGCCTATGTTGCAAATTAGGTGGAAAAATAAAAATAGGTGTTTTATGAGTGTGCATTGTGCTGTTTCCATGCACGCTTGTAACTTCATGAATTTTAATATTTTTACTCCATATTTTCAAAATTGGCATTTTCCACACCTCATGATGAACAGTACAGCTGTCAATTTACATATCCTGGCCAAAATGTGTTTTCGCACAACCGTGCAGAATAGCGCCAGTCACTGTGCAAAATCACTTTTTGGGACAGTTTGAGGAAATGACGGTTTGAGGAAAAACCTGTGGCACACAATGGCTGGTCATTGTGGGAAATCAACTTTGGGATAGATTAACAAAATCACAGCACCACTTTTCATAAGAGGAGGTCCCAAAATGCCTATGTTACAAATGTAGCTAACAAACTCCAAAAATAATTGGGTTACGGATGTCTGTTGCACACTTTCTATGCATGCTCATTGCTTCCACCAATATTTCATATTGTTACTCCAGATTTTTCGTCTCCCCATGAACAATACAGTTGTCATTCTCCACAACCTGCCAAAAATGTGTTTTCATCCCTTTGTCACCAAATGGCACAGCCACTGTGCAAAAACACCTTTCAGCTAACAAAGTGATTGTGCTGCTTTTCATGAGGTGGCTTGACAAAGCAGCCCATGTTGAAAATGTGGAGAGAAGCTACCACCCACGCTTCTACAGTGTTAGGGTTTCCAACTGCAGCACCCCACCCGGTACAGACTGACAGGCATCAGGGGTGTGACTTGGGATCATTGGATGTATGCTCATGCCATTGCACCCCCACACCCACCCTGCAGCCACTGACAGGCATCGTGGTGTGCCTTGCACTGTATGGCCACAAAGTTCCCCATGATCCTATACTGCACCATGCCAGCATGTTTCTTTATGGAATAGGCTAAGTACAATGCTTAAAGACCCCAAAGCACACCCCAACACTTGTCAGTGTCTACAGGGAAGGTGGAGTACAGTGACATGAGTGTTATAGCTGATGACCCAAGGCACACCCCAATGCCTGTCACTCTCTACAGGGTGGGGTGTGGTTGGCATCACTTCAATACTTCACTGCCATTCCTATTATTCGTCTCCAGCTCTGGCACTGCCAATGCAAAGCCAGTGCGACAACGTTCAGCATTGACAAATGCTTGTTGTTAACTGCCATATTTCAATAGTAACTATATACATTTTACTCATACCAGACTAAAGAACTAAGGAAAAAAATTCAAATCTGTCTAAACTGATATATGAATGTCTCTGCCATGTGTGGGGAGTCTGTTACAGCACATTGTAATCAAAGCCCCTGCTGATAAAGTCAACAGAAAAAACACAGAGACTAGTTTAGAAAGCCTTTCAGATTACAGTGATTGCATATATATAGATAAGACTTGTTAACTGTTTCATACCTGAAAAACATAGGTGCACTTTGTTTAGTAGAGTAGAGTTTTATTACATAACAGGCAAAAAGTTTCCTGTCTCCTTTAAATGAAACTTAAAACGGATGTTGAATTTGTATTTGTGTAGTGCCCCAGCTTTCCTGGTGCCATCCAAAATGGGCATCCAGGTGCACCAGGGCTGGCTAGGTGGTCAGAGGTGCCGAGAGGAGAGATGCCCCATTTTGTGCCCCAGTACGGGTGTGCCCCAGGGAGGATAGGGTGGTTAGGTTAGGTGCCCCAGTGTGAGATGCCCCAATTTAGGTTAGAATCCCAAAATGAAGCCCCAGCTGGGCTGCATTTAAAATATTTATTTTCTTTCTGTCTGCTCATTTTCCTTGCATTTAGCATTCTACAGAACCCATCCCCCAGTTACATCAATTCGGAACCTGCTCATATGGGTCCCAGTCGCAAAGTGCAGACAGGCAGGGGATGGGCTTGTGAGGATTCTGAGATGGAATCCTCGGCACCTGTTTGAATGGCAACAGCAGTTTTCCAGTTAGTTCAGTTGGAGGAGTGGTGAGAACAGCAGCTAAAAAGAAGGGAGCATTAGGCCAGCTGGGGCTCAGCCAAAGAGAGGACTTACTTGTTGGTCTGTTGTCCCAGATGGTCCTCCAGTTGATTGTTTCCTCTCCTTCCTGTGGTGGCAACAGTCCAGTGCCACGGTGGTGCTGAAGTCCCATCGGAGGGTGCAGTGGGTCTAGGCCAGTCCCTTCATCAGCCCAGCAGAAGTTCCATCAGGAGGGATGGTGGCAGTGAAACACCATTCCTCCTTAGCCCAGCAGCAGCAGAAGGTCCATGGGAGGAGGCTGGTCCTGGCCTCCCAATGGCAATTCCATGGTCCAAGGAGGTGAGTGGGAGAAGGCGGATCTAGGCCTCCCACCGATTGCTCCCAGTATCAGTTCTGGTCCCAAGGGTGGTAGGGTGACTGGCGGCAGCACCACAGTCAGGTGTTGGCCACTGGAAAACAAATTTTGTTTTAAAATAAAAAACTTTCAGCACTTTCAGGTGCCAGCGAGCAACTGTTTGGACTGAGCAAGGCCCCAGTGAAATATACCGCACACTGGTGAAGGGAAGGCTTCCTTGAGCCAAGAAACTATGGGGGTGGGCTAGGCCCCAGTCATGGAACCACCCACAGGGCAGAGTTAAAGAAAGAATTCCATAGACAGTGAGAAAAAGACGGAATCATTTCAATGTAGTATGGAATGTGAATTAATGACTTAAAACTGAATGTGTGATTTAAAGTAGCAAGCATGAGAGACTGTCTTTAAAGGGGCAAATTGGCAAGGAATAAACTGTTTGTCAAGAACTGTATGAAAAGACTAATTGATGTTTGGGGCCCTACAATTTTTGGTTTTATTGTCTGCAACTATTTAAGCTGTACTTTTGCCACCTGTAGTTGCCAGAACTGAGTGGGCACAGTGCTGTGAAAACCTTTGTAAATAACTAATCCCAACACCAGGTTTAAAAGAAATGTTTTATTACACTGCCACTCCTGCCTGCACGTGGTCCCAGGTGCCCAACACTGCTTTCCTGACCATCTGTCTTATCCCCATCTGTTTCTTCTACGTCCTGTTTTCCTATTCGTCCTGGTGTCCCAGCTGTCCATGAAGGGGATGTGGCTGGGTGATGTTGGACTCATTCCCGGAGGGGTGATCTGTCCAGTGGTCCATGGAGAACTGAAGCCAAAGATCTGCAATACTTCAGAAGAGTCTTCTGTTCGCATCCTTTTTGTGTTTCTTCCTGCCCTGGACAGCTGGTTCCACATCCTGTTCTCTTCTGTTCTTTTCCCATAGAGACATGCAAGTGTGGCCAGTCTACAGTACAGTAATGCATACAGAGATTGTGTTATGATTAAGTACAGTACAGTAATACATTTAGAACATTAGAAGTGATTTAGTGTTTGTACCGAATGTAGTATCGGTAATAGCAATTTAGTAATGTTATAGATATTTCAGAGTTTAGAGTTTAGAGATAATGGGCCAGATATTCAAAACTTTGCCCCATGACTAAATTAGCACTGCCCGACATGATAATTTGGCCCAGAACCAATAGCTGACTATTTTCAAAGGGATAGCCTCGGTGCTAAACCTGCTGAATATAGCATGCTAAGGAAGCCGGGCAAATTGGGCTGGGAGTGCAGTGCAAAACAGCCTGGGAAATAAGACAGCTCTGAATATAGCAACTATGAAGGCAAATCACAACAGCAGCCCAGTGCACAGTGACATGAAGGAAGGTAAAGGTGAACTATGTGGCCAATCTGTGTATGCTAGCAAAAGGTGGATTTATTAAAGGTGCAAGCACCAGTGCATGTGAAATTCTGCAGAAATGTACCATGTTTCTAAAACATTTGTGCAGCACAGACACATTTGAGCAGGTTTTGCAGACGGAGCTAAGATGTTTGCCTGGTGTTATCATGTTTGCCGTGGGCAAACATTTGCTATATTCAAAAGTGACATGGGTAAACATCCAGATTAGCATCTCATTATGGCCTGATTGGGTTGCAGTTTGCCCAGTGCTATTGCAGGGTCCACAGCTCCACCTTTAGGGCAGCCTGGAAGTAGAGGGGCTGGCTGAGTCTGCCCACAGTTACGCCTGTAGGGCAGTCTCAAGTGCATGGTGGCAGCTGCAGGCTACATTTGTACAGAACAGCATAGAATATTGTGCCCCAGGACTACACAGCACAGGCACAGGTGGTGGTGCTGCATGCAATAGTCAAACTGTAGTTCCTGCTACAGGACACAGCAGACACTACAGTAACAAGGGATCCAGTAGTGTGAGGGACAAAGCAATGCCTAAGGTGTGTAGGACATTAGTGACTGCTGCACTTTGCACAGTGACAGGCCCATCTTGCAGGTGTGTACTGACAGTGAACATTATTGTTATGCTGTTGAGTGACCCACAAATGCTGCACCACTGGCATGGGATACTCACAGTGACATACATATACATGGCTGGCTGTGTGTGATGTGGTGTCTGTACAGATGTGTGGTATGTGGCTGGGGGCACATACCATCAGACAGGCACACTGGTGTTGGGGTATTCCTACACTGGACCATTTGCACTGTGTGGATTATCCCAACCTTGTGGCAGCATCCAGTATGTGGTGCAGCCTGGCCACCTATACACCCTACACTCAATACCATCCACACCACCAGTGCTGCATGTGTGTGTGCTGGATTCTGTTGGCGTCAACCGAAGGGTTGTCTGCAGGTGTGTGCTGTATGGACACACTGCCATGGAAGTCCACTGCGTCGGGTCACCAATTAATGACTGGCAATGTTGGGACCAGAGGCAGATAATGGCAACATAGGAGTGCCATCCTTGTGCAGCATGTTTATACCCTGTCTGGTGCCTGTCTATGTTTATTTATACAATATGGGTGAGTGATAAATGAGTGTGATAAATCTTGTTATTTACACGAGTGTGATAAATGCTTGAAATGACATTTATCACACCAAGACAAACCCATACAAACCCAAGCAAGCAGGTAACTTTGCAACAACAGGGTCTCCTATTGTATAAATCGGATGCATGATGTGCACTGCGTGATATGGAAAATATTTTCAGTCCTGCCCATCATGTATCCTCTATTTATCACCTTGTTGTCCAAGTAAGTACACTGGGCCAAGGCACAGTGCCAGACACCTCCAGAGCCACAACATGTGTAGCTGGGATGATACAGAAGTACACTAAACATAGAACATTAACACAACACACGATTTACTGTGCAACATATTGTTACATTGCAAACCATTATTGCTGCAGGTGCTGTTACAGCGTAGTTCTATCACTGACTGGCTGGTTGGCTTCTAAGCAATATAACTGCATTGTATTCACAGTTTGGGTGCCTGTGCATATGGAGGTGCCTAGGAGGCAGTCCGCCACACTGCTCCCTCATTGGCTGCAGACAGCCTTGTTCCTGTTGCTGCTGTGTCCATGCCCCCAACCTTGGTTTTCCTGGAGTGAAGACTACCTTTCCTGGGTGGTAATTTGCACTGTGCAAAGTGTCAAGCTAAGTCATGCAACAACACTTTGTGTGGTGCTAATGCACTGAATATAGCATTGCACCTGTATTCATGTACATGCCCCTCGTTTTGCCTTTGCATACATTTATACTTTTGCCCAGTGCTAATGCAGTTTGCCAGTGCTATTTGGCATTTGAATATAGCAGACACAAACCCCACACAAACCAAGTGCAAATGGTTTGTGCC
This sequence comes from Neoceratodus forsteri, assembly GCA_016271365.2. NCBI lineage: Eukaryota > Metazoa > Chordata > Ceratodontiformes > Ceratodontidae > Neoceratodus > Neoceratodus forsteri. Next base: position 802,705,930 of record CM057458.1, read on the forward strand.
CAGCACAAAGTTTTGAATATCTGGTCCTTAGTGTGATGTTATTGTATTAATATGTTCAATAAACTTTTGCCTTGTTTTGCATTTGATTCAACTTCATGCCTCTCCTTGTATGTTCCAGCTAGTGGCTATTAGGCTGGGCCCCTTCCCCAAATACTCCGACAACCACTATCAGGGTGTCACCTTAAAATCCATTGCCAGGTGTTTGGCATAGTCGGAATTCATGTTTCCCTCAAGTGATAGCTGGTGGACCTGTGCCCTGACCCGACCAGGCTATTTTCAGAGGGTTGGCATCAGTTGCTTCCTCACCCATTCCATTTGCTTGATATTAACAATAATTGAAAGAGGACTGGGACAGATTTATGTGATAGTTCTGTAACCCCTCCCAAATGGGGGCATACCTTTTGGCCCATTATCCCATTTGCTTCCATTCCTTGAGGCGCCTCCTAATGTCTGCAGGGTCCTGTGATGTGCTCCCATATCATCTCCTCTGCCCAAGTCCAAAATTTGTCCCCAGGTTCCTGAATTGTCCCAGTGCCTTGTCAGTCCATCTCAGGCTCTGAGAGCAGAATCTTTGGCCACCAGCTTGCAGGCTGGCTTGTGTGTGCCCGTTTGGTCTCAAGAAGTGCGCCTTTGGTTTCAGACCACAGCTGAGGTCCATGAGTTGCTCTCTGGTAGTCCCAGTCCCTGCAGGCTGTTTTTGAGGGCAGGTAACTTGGATGGCCTGGGAAAGCTGCTTAATTAATTAAATGAAGAGTGCCTGTGCATTACAGGTTTCAGCCTGGCTTGATGAATATTAATTAGTAGGTCATTAATATTCATGAACAGGTCCATTGGTGTCATGGGCCACATTTCAGGGGTCACTGCTGCTAAGAAATGTAAATAAATGTGAACACAGGCAACTCCCCCTTGGACATTCAAAGGGCTTTTGAATAAAAGGGACAAAATTAAAATAAAGTAATTTCTGACTTCACCAGACAGTAAACAGGGGACTCAGATAAAAGCCTGTCTGCTGCAAAGGTGGCTGTAAGTATCAGCAGCAGTGACAGGCTCAGGACTGACTGAAAATGTTTAAACTGGGCAGTGATCTCAAGGGCACTAAAGGAGCTACTGAACTGTGGAGCAAGGAAATAAATAAAGTAAATCTAGCTGCACCAGAACTTTAAAGTTGGGACTGTCCTTAATCTGCAAGGGGACTGTGTACTCAGCAGCCATTATAGTGCATCAACAGCCAATCAGAAAGCCAGAATTATAGAGCAGGGACTGGTGGGACAATGCCATAGATTTGTGGGACATTGCAAAGTGCTTATGGGGAAACTTCAGGACTTAATTCAGGTGCCAAAACAGGGAGCAAATTGTGCATCGAGTAAGGCTAATGAATATTCATTTTGTGAATTGACAAGCAGGTTCATTAAATTATTGTGAGAGCAACAGTGGATTCAGACAATCAGGAGCCCCAGAAGGACTTAATAAAAGACTGTATTGCCAGGCTGAGTAGTAGTTCGAGCAGGAGCCCCCACGGGGTGGGGGCTCAGGCCCTTCTCAAAATGGGCATAGTGATCCAGTGCAAGCCCCTCCACAGGAAGGGGCTTTCTTCCAGAGAGACAAAGTGGCTGCAGGCAACAGAAATCACTAGTCTGGGGGTTGCCACAGGTTGTCCTCCAGGGCTGGCCAGCACCTTTCCTCATTTCTGGGAAAATGTAGGTGATCCTGAACATTTAGCTGTGAAAGTGCTGCATGCACATTCTACCTCAGCAGTGAGAGTGCTGAAGAAAGCCTGAAACCTCAGAGAAATCCATTTCCTGCAAGTAATCTGAGTGAGTAAACTATGTCTAACAAGTACAAGTCTGAGAAGGTCTGCAAGAGGCAGAGAAGCCCAGCAAGTTTAGATGGTGACTGTCTGTCTGCAGCCTAGTTTAACAAAACATAGAAAGGGTGGACATCTGCTTAGTGACCAGAGAAGGGTCCTGTTCAAGTATATAAATGTGTCTGATTTGAGTAGTGCCACAGGACTGAATGGGGAGTTCTCTGACCATGCAGAATTTCCACGGACAGTGCCTAGTAGGCTGGTAACTGTTTGTATGTCCAGTTGGGAGCTGCAAACACCAGCAAGAGTCTGAGGACTGTGTTGTGTAATTGTGAGCCTGAGAGAGCTACTAAGAACTGTTTGCTACCAAGTAATTTGCTGTGAGCCTAGAGAGCTACAGAAACCAGTTGCTTCCAAGTGATGTGCCTGAGTCTGGAAAGGGTCTACTGCTTCAGCTTTGCCAACAAGTAAAGCCAGATAAAGAGTAGTGAGCCATGCTTCCAAGCTCAGTCAAGTCCAAGTTGTTTCAAAGGGTAGTGAGCCATGCCTCAAGCTCAGTTCTAGCGAAAGGGTCTCAAGTGGTAACAAGCCAAGTTTCAAGTTTGCATGGTGTTGTGCAAGAACTGCATCAAAGCTCCTAGTTGTTTTGCAAGACTGTAAGCATTCAGGTCACCCTAGCTTTAGGGAAGAAAGCACCCATCTTTGTAAAAGCCTGTATCTGATGAGTGAAAGGACCAGGGTGGCCATGCTGGCCCTGGTTGAAGGATTGGAGAGAAAACAAATTTAAATGTGCTGATTCAGTATCCAGTGTATAAGGCAATCACGATTGGGTGCTTTCAAAAAGTCACTCAATCACAATGCTTTCCACAGGGCTACCTGGCAAGGAGGAGTTGACAGGATAGGGGCTTTTCCCTGTATAGCGACAAGGATGTCACTATGTAAACATGCACACTGGGGGTGGGAGGGACCATGCCATGCGATGGGCAGAAGGAAGGAGGATTTGTGGGGAGTAGTGTGACAGTGGGCTGCTGAGCTGGCCATGTGGCATGGTGGGTTGGTGGCAGCCTGTGGTTGGGAGGTTGGGAGGTTGCTTGGATCTGTTCTGGGTGTGCTCGATTTTGAGCCTGGTTGTTTTTACTTTTGCCCCACCCTGACATGCACGCCCTGGAGCTGAGAATCCTTTAGTGGGGGGTCGAGTGGCGTGTAGCCCCCACATAAAAAACAAAAACCCTACATCTGGGTGCCGTCTTGCTGTTAGCCATGAGTCTACATTGTCGAAATTAATTTTCAGTGATGTAGACTCACCCAAATGGCAATGCTATTACATGGTTGCCATTATCACATGGAACCACTGATTCTGATAAATGTGCTTACTGCTAAGCAACCATGAGATTAGGCTTGGGACACTGCTTGGTAGTGTGCCACCTTGCACTACCACATGTGTTTTCCTGGGAGGTATAGCCCAGACTTGGGGTTGAAAATTGCCAGCCCCGGTCCCAGCCTGGTCTTTCCAGAGAGTGATTTCAGCTCAGAAAGGGCACAGCCAGTGAAGCAAAGAGTGTTGTTTCCATCTGCAAATGCTACACCATCTTGCAGTTGGTTTGGGCATCTCAGCTGTAGTCCTTTGCCAGCCTCCTTGTCTCCAGAGTCAGAGTTCCACCTGTTGTTATCACCTTAATTCTTCTTCTACAACCTGATTGCAACTAACCAATGATGACTTCTGATCTGTGAGTATACAGGGTTCATGCTCTGATTTAAATCTAAAGGGACATGTACATAGTTAAAGTGTTTAAATAGGCTGGGACATCTGGCCACAGATACAATTGCTTTAAGTGTCACAAGTGTGTAGCATATGTTAATCTGCTTGATTTCTTTAAGGGCTCCAACCAGCGCCAACATACAGCTGCTCCAAACAACAGGCCTGCACCTTTAGGAACTGTTATTTGCTAGGTACACAGGTTAATGTGTGAGATTGTAGGTTTTATACAGTTTGGGGACTGGTATCAGTGTGGTATTTGCTACTGTTCTCCTAATTGTGTCAACTTTCTAATTGCAGCTAGCCAGATAGATAGCCAGGTATCTGAGTATCTCAGAGGTTAGTGGGTGCTACTGTGATTGATGATTAAAGGAAGTGTGTTAATGATTATGTGATTTATGCCAGTTAGACCAATCCAAATCAATTATTCCAAACCAAATGAGAATGTTGTAAATAGCTTAACCTCTATTCCAATTCACCCTTCCTCACCCTTCCCCATATAAATTGTTTTAAGTTATTGCATAATCTTGTCTCATGAGCATATTATTACAGAGTTAATAATTACAAGATGTCTTTAATGTGGAAATTTCTTTTCGATCATGCTTGGGGTGGCATTACAGTAATTTGGGTAGGTACAGCATCACAGAAGGTTGTACCAGGTATTAGCTAGCCCACTTAAAAGTATACCCTGGGTGGAGGACTGCACCATACGTTATCTTAGGAAGAACCAGTTTTAAAGTTACTCTTAAGAACCCAACCCTCTCAGCCTTGTAGTGGGCCCACAAGGCAGGGTAGTAACCCTTTATATAATCGCACCAGGTTACACTTGTCTCTCAGTTAATGGACTTTTAAATATATTCCAAGATCTGTTGAACTTTGAGGACTTTGAAACTAAATAGTGAGCATTATTTTGTGAAAGGTTTATTAAGTTTCATATGGTACATATATACAATGATCAATTCAAATGGTATACAGACATCAACATATAATACAACTCCAGAGTATCAACATTATCCCAAATGTAATAACATATTGGGAAATTCAAAAATAAGATAGAGCTGGTGCATATCTGAATCTCTGCCATTGGCAGAGAGGGCCTAGGAGTAGGGTGCAAAACAATAACCTTATTTCCTCAATCCCATCTCCTATCAACTGGGGTCAACCAGACAGATCACCCACACTGCCTGTAAGACTCTTTCTATGGGATGAAGTCCAGTCTACATGTGACCATAAGTGTAAACCATACCATCCATCTATTCATGACAACTGGACACTTGTCTTGTAATCTGGCCGTCATATATTCAGTTTATATATATCATACACTGTGTCTTCCCAGTTTATTATAGAAAGTGGGTCTGCCTGAAACCATTTTCTGGTGATAATTATTTTTGTTGCTACAAGGAGAACACTCACCAAATATGTCTGATTTTGTTTTCAAGTTGTTTGGGAAAGTGCAGTAAGATTGCTATCTCTGGGGTTAACTCACCAATGGCCAGGAAATGCTCCCCAGTACCACACTCACCTCCTTCCAAAACTGGAAGAGGACTGACAAAGCCAAAACACATGTGCATGTGTCGAGACCTCATACCTGCACTGTCTCCAACATGTTGAAGATCCTCCAGGGAGAAACTTAGCTGTAATCTGTGGGGTATGGAAGAAACTCACCTTCACCTTCCAGCTAAATTCTCTCCAAGGATAGGAACTTGTGACTTGGTGTTGTCTGTACCAGATCCGGGGCTAATTATCAGGTGTTAGAGCTAACATTAGCTTTGCTTCCCAGCTGATGTGAACCACATCCATTAGTGTCATGGGAAACTTATCAGAGCCTTGTAAAAGCGTGAGACTGAATGTCTTGGAGAATTTTGCCCCAAACCTGTAGCAACAACTGCATGGAGTACCAGTGAAGTGGCATCCAGTCCCACCGTTGATCCCAGGAAATGTCTAATCTGGAGATAGCTGTAGAAATCTCATTGAAGGAGAGCAAATTCACCCTGTAATTGTTGAAATGACATGAGGATACCCTCATGATAAAATTGGAATGTGTAGACAAGACCTTGTGTATGCCATCCCTTAAAGCTGTGATCCAAGCGTGCTGGGAGAAAAGTGTAATCATGTGCCAGGATGCCCATCCATCACACTCCCTGGAGGTTGTCAAGTGCTTTAGGTAATTTGCCCAGGTAGTAACTATATGTGGTGTGTATCAGGATACCTTGCAAAGTATGTCCTGGATCTGCGGTTGAAACAATATATTATAGTCAGGGGCAATTGCAAGATTGCCCTGCACCTGTACCAATCACAGAGAGTCCTGGAAGAGGTATGCAGCCAGTGGGTCATGTGGGTGAGCTAAGCCACTAAGGCATAAGTTTAAAAAGTTGGAAATTACCAGTCTTCCCTTCTCCTTGGGGAGCTACAACTTCCCCAAGGGACACCCTGGGCCTCTGCCCCCACCACAGATATGTAGAGACTGCTCTCTTCCATCTGTTTAATTCCTTTCTGTCCAGAAGTGTGGGCATCTTACATAGCAAACATAAAATTCTTGGTAGGATCTTCATTTGAATAGACTGAACCCAGTTTAGTAACGAGACTGGAAGGCAGGTCCATATTCTTAGATCATCCCTAACTCTAGTAAACAGCAAGTCATAATTAAAACTCTCCTGGGTGAGCCGCTAAGTATATCCCCATATGGGACTGAGTCCATCGAAGGGGTACTTTTGTACTATAATTTGTTGAGGGGGTGGGAACGCTGCATCCACAGCACTTCCGCTTTACTCTGGATCAATTTACCATCTGAAAGTTGTTCTATCAAAGCTAGCTCCTCTCCAAGGCCATGAAGGACATCTCAGAATCTGTAATAAATAATAAAAGATCATCAGCATAGTATGCCAACTTATATTCGTGGTCTCCAACAGTATAGCCCAGTATCAGTGTTGTCTGTATAAGTATTGGGCAATTGATTCCACATAAAGCACAAATAAATATGGGAAAGCGGACACCCTGTCTCATTCCTCAGGACAGAGGAAAGCAAGTTGAGTCTGAGCCATTAACTTTCCCTGAGGCTACAGGATCCATATAGATACCGTTGATATTTTGTAAGAACTCTTGGGAAAACCAGACTTCGACAGGGCCCCTCACAAAAGGCCAAGAGATCCTGTCAAAAGCCTTCTGGGCCTCTAACCTCAGGATCATTAGTGAGGTATTAGAGTGATGGGCATAGTCAATCAGGTATAGAGCTCTCTTGATAATGTCAGTTGTCTGCCTAGATTTTTAAAACCTCATTGATCAGGATGAACAGAAAGGGAGAATGTCATCTAGGTGATGTGCCAGAATGCTAGTATAGATTGTATAATCCTGATTTAAGACAGATATTGGATGATAAGAATTGCATAAGTGTGGTGGTTTATCCAGCTTCTGAATTGTTGATATTGAAGCCTGTCTCCAAGATATTGGGTATGCACTGTGGCATGCCTTCCTGTAAAGCCTCAGAAAAGGATCCTTTATTAGTTTCAATGCTCCTTATAGAACTTGGCACTAGCTGTCCAGCCCAGGACTCTTTCCATTTGGGAGATTTTAATTGTGTTACACAGTTCTTGCTCTGAGATGGGATGTGTCAACTGGGCAGCACGGTGAGGGCTCACAGTTGGAGCTTTAAGCCTGACAAGAAAGTGTTTACAGCTTGTGGGGTTGGGAGGTGTTTCTGTATACAGGTCTTTATAGCAATTTCTAAAAATTTGAAGTATCTGGGAAGTAGTATTTGATATTTGTCTTATTCAAGGATCTTTTATTTTTTGATATAGTTTTCATCTGTGTTTGCTTGTGCAGCCATTATGCCAACAAATTGGCTGCCCTGTGCCCTCCCTCATAATATTTTTGATGCAACCATAATAAGTATTGTTCCATCTTAGTGGTTAATAGCTGCTGTATTTCTGACTGAGTCTGAAAAACCTGTTCTCCCAGTGAATGATTCCCGCTGCATGTGGGCATCTGGGGAACCTAAGCTGCATCTTGCAATTCCTGTAAGCAAGCCTCTGCCTGTCATTTTACTTTGTGTTATACACACAATATGTCCCCATAGAACCATCTTCAGTGTGTCCCATAAGAGTTGGGAGAGGTCATGGGAGAGGCATTATTTTGTATAATTTCTGGAATTTTAATTTTCAAAAGTCCAAGAAATGCAGGGTCTTTTAACAAGGGAATTATTAAAGCACCAGAATGTGTTTTCCATTCTCTCGGAATATCTGAATCTAAGACAATTGGTGCATGATCAGATAGAGTAGATATTCTTAATTTCTACTGACTTCAATGACTCCAAGTTCTCGGCCCATGCAAAAGTAGCCTAAGCAGGAATAATGCCTATGGGCATGTGAGTAAAATATAAATTGCCATGGCATGGGGTCATCATGTCATAGTATATAACAGTGCAGCAACGTACAGTGCTGTAAATACACGGATACATTGCTGCCACTGAGACAAACTGCTGAAATTTTGGCTAAAGAAACTAGTGGCTTCATTGTTTTCTGCAGGGGGCTTCACCCACACACACTCCTTATGAGGGCTGTACCCCAAACTCTCTCCATTAATATAATCAACTCCAGGGGTAGGTAAATAGGGACAGGGAGAAAGCGTCACGGGAGAAAAAAGAAACCACACAATGTGGTTTCGCAAAAGTCTGGGACCAGGAATCGAGCCTCGGTTCAGAGACACATAGCAACCCTGCACTGCTGTGGCTCATCCCACTGAGTCATGGTGGCAGCCCACAGGCCACCTCCCCAACAGAGGTCTTGACCTCTGCATCACTCCTTCTCCCTACCATATGCATGACAGGGTACAAAACAACATGCAACATATGTGCTTGATGAGTTTTGTACCCTGTTGCTTACTACACATGCTATAGGTTTCGATGGAATTCCATAAGTGTTTCTGTCCACATTATATACATCCAGTACCAACTGCCATGAGATTTGCAAATGATGATATGCGTCAACCAGTTCCATCTCTTTGAGCAATCTTCTAAGATGTTTCTGGCCCATAGTAAGTGTTGGGATCCTGGAAGATGAAGTATCTAAAGATGGATTTAGTAAACAATAAGAAATCCCCCAGGATAAACATATCTTGTTTATGTGTTAAAATCTCTTCCATCAGTTGCTGAATGGAAGAGCCATCACTACCTGGGGGTATGTACAGTGGTAGTTGTCAAAAGTTTCCTACCTTGTGGTACCACTGAGGTAATTTGCTGTGACTGTTTTATTTATTTTTTTTAGTTTTTGTTGACTGGGTAAGTGCTAGACAAATCCTGCCTATTTTCAGGCACGAACCGGGGAGGGGGATACAGATAAATGCCAGCTAACCTTGAACCAGATTAAGCTGTTGGTGGTATTTTTAGTGAATGAGGAAATTTGCTAGGACACCGGGAAATTCCCTACTCTTTTCGATAAGTGCCATGGATCTTTACCATCCACATGAACTACCACCAATCCAGGCAGATGGGACCTCGTTTAATGTCTCATCCGAAAGATGGCACCTCAGAAGTGCAGCACCTCTCATGCTGCACTACAGTGTCAGTACTTGATATTAACCAAGTGCCAGATGGGAACTAAACCCACAGCCCTCTGATCTCCTGGCCTCAGAGGCGAAGTGTGCTACCTGCTGAGCCACTGACACTGTTATAGTTACTGACTCACTGTTACTGACTGTAGGTGATCCTGCCTCATTCTGCCTCAGTATACCTAGGTATACCTCAGTACTGTGAAACTTTTCTATGACTACCACTGTATATACTAGTAAGTCTAAGTTGTTGTCCCTGAACCGCGCTCTACCACCACCAAAACTAATCAACCCTCCTTATCTGATTATTGATGGGAAAGCACAAAAGGGAATTTTTAGGATCAAAACAACTGCTCCCTTCATCTGCCATTCTGATAGGCTGTGTCCACAATCTCGTAGAAACTGAATTTCTGTAACTTTTGGTGTTCAAGAGCTAAAAGGTACATCTCCTGCAGCAACAATATATCTTGTCTCAAGTTTTTAATGCCATAATTGTTTGATATCTTTTGATCGGCCTGGTCAACCTGTTTACATTATGGAAATTATTTTAATTGGAACACTCATCATATTTCTGCAATTAAGGCCTCCACATCCCTCCTTTACATAGCTGCCCCACTTAAGCTATAAACTCCAATGTCTCTTCCTCCCTCTAGAGTACAACCAAAAGCTATACAATGCCATCAATACATATACCAAGATATCTGATAAAATATTGCCAGATACAGTGGTTGTTTTAGAAAGGTTGCCGGTACCGGTATAATGAGTTGGAATCAGCAGCAAGAGTAGCATTTGGCATTCCTCAAGCAGCATGCAGCATGTGGTATTTGGCACTTCTCACTGAGTTAACTTAATTGTCTTTTAACTGCCTAAAGCTCAAATGTGCCAGGTGGCACTGTTTCTAGCTACATTTCCTGCTTAACATTTCCTTTGACAGCAGGTGTCTCCATAGTTTGTGTCTCTACAGTCCTGTAAACTGTTGGTTAATTACAATATGTAGCAGGCCTTAAACAAGCTGCATCAAGAGCTGTCAGATGTATAAATGCATGGTTTGGCCAATCTCCTCCCCTACTACCATCTCCACAAACACACATAGATGCTGTATGGTCACTCAGTCCCAATGCCAAGCTAAAAGACATCTCTGCCACACTGAATTATGCCCACATTTGTCATAAAGGGATCTGGAATTCAGGTGAAAAATAATTAATTCATCTGCAAAAAAATGTTTTAAAAGATTTTCTAGCAAGCCATTTTCCTTTCCCAATCCCACTGACACTGTTGGTGCCCTGTCTGCTATTTTGATTGACCCTTTGTATCATCAGACACAGTCCCCATTTGTGCATCCAGCTGTGCAAACATTTCCATGTTATGGTCAAGGCTTTGAATTGCCTCAAAACATGCAGCAATAGATGGCTGGCTGTTATCTATGGTCACCCACCATGACAGGCAGGTCTGTGTTGCTCCCCTTGATGCTATCCGCTTCCCTGGGTCATGCCTGAAAATAGGCAGGGTTTGTCTAGTGCACTTACCGGTCAACAAAACTAAAATAAATAAATAAATAAATGTGTTCTGGTTCAGGCACCTTCTCCACTCGGACATGTTTTTATGTTCATGGCCTATTGCTTGGTTTTGCTCCCTGCAAGTATTCAAATTGCTATCTCTGTTTGCTCCTCTGTATGCTTTCTTTAGCTCTGTAGTTTTTCCAGTTTCAGAATACAGCAGATGAGATGCCAAATCTCATTTTCAGGGGTATCCTGCTAGGATGGTTATCTGCTGTCTGTGAGGTGTTATTCATTCCTGCCAGTCTCAATTTCTAAGTATCAGGGCATTAAATATTATGAAAAGATAGTGATGCTTCAAGTTGTGTCCCTGCCTTTAACACATGCTGTAATTATACTGTATATGCGATGCATTTACTCTGAGTTTCTTATAGACGCAGCAACCCGATTTCATGTAACTGCATTATTTTGTACATCCTTCCCCCAAAACAACATTAGTCAAAGCTATCAATTTTGCTTTCATGTTTGTTGCAATTTGTCACCTGTTTTTGTGGCTCGGTCTTGCCTGAAAACAGTCCCCAGGATCAGTGCAGTTACCTGGTTATCAAATACTTAAAGGGGACAGAAAATCAATTCTGGTTATGATTTCAATAATTCTGTGTTTCCAATTTTCATAAAAATATTCTTACATCTTTTTGTGTCCTGTTATAATTTTTATGATTTATGTACTTATAGTAGTTACGGCTGTAAGCCAATCTCCAACATTCTAAAACTGCTCAAGGCTGCTGGACAGGATGTGTGTGCTGTTCTACTGACAACGACTTGGTTTGGGCATTTGATATATGAACAGGGCTTTGACAAGTGTGGAACAGTGAACAATTTATTTTGTTCAAAACTGCTTCACATACATACTCTTCCGTGTTGAAATTGAAGTCTTTATGATTTTTTTTACTTCAGAACAGATATTACAGCTGTATAATGAAAAAAGAAACATTTTCAAACTTTTTTATTGATTTGCAAGTCTCATTGTTTGTATGTTATTAAAAATGGGCGACTATTTATTAGGTGGCAGTTTCACTATGTGGCATAATCCTGTTTACATATATGCAGGCCTACTGAAAGAAAAGTTGGTGTTTTCATCAGACCAGGTGGAAGTTTTGAGCTTGGGCATGCTTTTCACCTGGCTGAGACAGAGAGAGGAGAGAGAGAGAGAGAGAGAGAGAGAGAGAGAAAGAAAGCAGCCAGAGCTTCCTTAAATCAGGAAGTTATTTTCTAGACTACACTGAATTAAATTATTACATTTTGGACCTGTAAGTAACTAGAATTGATTCTGTTTTGGGCTTGACTTTTCTTAGTTTAACTTTAATTTTCCAGGAGGAACTGTAGCTGGGAGATATTTGCAGTCATGTGTGACTAGACCTGTTAATTAACCTCTGTGAAATAGGTGTCTGAAAGGAAGGAAGGCACTCCGGGATGGACAGTCAGAGTTGTAGTTAATTGCTTCTGGAGGGCATAGGTTTACTCCCACCCACCCTGCCTCTCACCCCACCCACCCCAAGAGCATAACTTCCTTTATAGAAGGGGTTATGACATCAGGTCCCAAAACTGCTAGCAACATACATCTGTTCATATCCTTAAAGGCATAGCACACTGAATAGGGGTAGAGACACTCACAAGCTTGCACACACTAAAACAAAACAACAACAAAAATGCATCTGTAACAGAAAGGGACACAAACATGTGGGAGTGGTGCAATGCACTGGCTGTGGAGCAGCAGTCATCCAGGAGACATTCTGGAGACTGCGTTGCTGCCCTATTTGCAGGCACCTCTCTGGTCTGAGGGAGGAGGTTGTTCATCTCCATGCTGACCTGACAAGGATCTGGAAACCTCTACCCCACCAGGGACCACCCATGCCACTGCCACTACCTCAGAGGTTGCCAAGAAAGAGGAGTGGTTGGACCATGGTGGGCTCAGGGAGGGTGAGTGGTGGAACAGAGGCACATCCTCCAGTTGTGCCTCTCCACACCATTCACCACTTGGCAGAGCATGGTTCCTCTATGGAGGCACCTGCAGTGGAGACCAAGAAGGATGCTGGGAACCTCGACAATGGAGACCACAGGAGTGTGGCACAGGACCCCACAGAGGAAGGAAAGAACTCCTGGTGGGGGACTCAATTGTTAGGGGTTAAAACCGGGAAGGAGGGGATGGGAAAGGAATTAAGGTGTCTGCCCGGCGCTAAGGCTTGGAGGGACAGGAAACTAATTCTCAGGATTAGGAGCAGCTGCAAGGAGGGATGAGCAGGATGTCATTATCCACCTAGGGACAAATAACCTGGCTGAGAATGGGATCAGAGCAGTGTAACAGGAGTTTGTGGAGTTGGGAGGGGCCTTAGACAAGTAGCACACACAGTAACTTTCTCAAAAGTGCTACCTGTTCATGGAATGGATGAGGCTAGGGTACTCCACACCATGGGATTCAATGACTGGTTTAAAACTGGTGGAGAGCTCAGGATTTGGCTTCATTGTGGACTGGGCTCCACCTGGAGGGATGCAGGCCTATTCAGGCATGATGGCTCATCTATCCAGGAGGGGAACCAGGATACTAGGTGATAGGTTTAAATGCTTCATTGGTAGCATTTAAACCAGCCAAGGGGACACACTGAAAAGGAGAAGGGAAATCATAGCCCCCTAAAAAATTAGGGTAGTTAGTGAGGTAAACACTAAGACAGAGCAGTTGATAGGGAGAAGGGCAGGGTAAATGGAGCAAAAGACAAAGGCAGTGAGGACAGTGATGGGGCAAAAGAAATAAAGCCAAAAGAAATGGAGGGTAATGAGTACCAATGCCCATAGTCTATGTAAAAAGCTACCCAAAATGGTGGCCTTGATGGAAGAGGGATGTCTGGATATTGTGGCAGTCACAGAAACATGGTACATAGAGAACCATGATTGGAATGTCAACATACCAGGGTACACAATCTACAGGAGGGACAGGGAGGGAAGAAGAAGAGGAGGAGTAGCTCTCTATGTGTTCTGCCAACTCAAACCAAGCAGCTATTTGCCATTCACACTCACATACACACAATAACAGTACAATAAGTATAGTAAGCCAAAGTTTATTATAGCAAAATATAATACAAAGGTTATACATCACCGATTCCAAAAGCTGCATCCAAGCCTGTTCCAATGGCTGGGAAGCCCTTTGTCAGCCTGGCTAGGAGTCTCTACAAACCGAATTGGCCCCACAGCGATGCATCCACCCTGCAGGTGAGGCTTCCAACCAGGCATTGAGAAAGCTACATTTATATCTTATTCTATGCTAAAATAACCATGCAGCCTTCATAGTGTTGTCTCACCACATTCTAGAAGCTGGCGGGCTCCCAGGATGCTCTGAATTCACACCATAAGGACTGCTCAGAATTCCCACACCTGCTAGGTCACTGTGCTCCAAACACTGGCCGGTGCCTAGAACACTATGAGCTAAGCAGAAGTTTAAACAAAACTTACAAAACAGGTTGCCTGATCATATGCAACCTTCAAGTTAGCAAAATACACTGTCTGAAGCAAAACATAATAATGAGGCTATCTAAAGAGCAAAACACCAATTAAATGAAGCAGCATGTAAAATGGAGTCACACAATACAAAATGGAGTATAAAATGACATACATTACATGAAATAGCATACAAAATGGAGTGACAATAATCAACATATTATACTATCACTACATTCGGTCCTTTGATTATTGTGAATACGATTTGTATGATATTGGTACCATAACAAAATTACTACGAATATAACATGATAAGTAACAAGTCCAAATAAGCAAGATAATTGTCACTACAGCAATGATTATGATAGGATGTATCAGAATATTTAACACTTTTGTAGCTGATGGAGACCATCCTGTAAAATATCCCACCAATAATGAGTAGTCTCTTGTTGAATCTTGGAACTTAAATCAATCATTTTATTTTTAACTATCGTAGTTTGCACCTGACTTTGCACTAATGATTTATTTCTTATTGCCAAATGAGCCTGCATTACATCTGTTTCCTGAATTATCTGTTTAATTTTATTTAATGAGATACTCAATCTTGATTGATCTAAAATATTGGGCTGCCAATACAAAATAAGCTTCTGCTCATTATCAGGGACAAAGGTGTAAGTAGTTGTTTCTCACCACAAATGAGTCACATTTCTTAAACAACCTGAAAAGGACGAGTTAAGTTATACATCCTAACAGTATTCTCCTGATTAGTTACTATACAAACATACTGGGGTCCTATTTCTGTAAACATGGTAAAGGTTATGGTAAAATTGTCCATTGACACAAATTTATCGAATGCTCCAGTAAACAAGGTTCATAACGTCTGAATGCTGTCCACATAGTATTCCATCAGCTGTTTTTGAACACAGACTTAAGTCATGGGTGGTGTTCTGACTATCTATATAATCTTAGTTAAAATGTGGTAACCAAAACTCAGGATCAAATAATGGGGACCAAAATTACAGGTAATATTACATATTTATCTGTGCATTTTACTGTGGTGGATGACATTACAATTGAACACGGTCCTCCACACATATTCATTATTACTCATTAAATCACTCTGGGCCTTATTTCTTTGCATTATAGAATACATATTCGCATTGTGCATTCTGTCCAATCAATAAATCACGAAATATTTTCTGCTACTCCATTCCCCATACCTGTGAAGCATTAAATAACTGCAAGAACTCAAAATCATAATTCAAAGTTAGTCTTTGGGGTAAGAAAACAGTTGGCATCCATTGAGCTTGTAAGTTAATTAAGCTAAATACATCAATTCCTACTGCCTGAAGCCTGTTAGTCAGTGTTTCTATATCAACACTATTTAAAATTCCCATGCCTGCCCTGCTCCACCTAATAGCGTATCATACCAAGCTCTTTTATATTTGCATTTTCTACTAAACATAAGCGTTATGTTAAAATGGATTACATTTTTCTGATACCGCTGCGCTACTGATGTACATGTGGATGGAACTTTAACTATACTATCATTACTAAATACAGGATGATTTTTCAACACTGTAATGTGATCTGCCCAAGTAGTTCTATTAGTTATTGCAATAGCATTCATGCAGAATAACGTGTCTATGTCAATCAAAGTAATACTTGCATTGAAAATGTCTGTTTGATTCATGCAGCAATCAAGTATATGTTGTACAGTCACCATGCAACTATTCGTAAGTTGCAGCATCTAATAGCAGTCTGGTTCTGTAATTTAATCCAATTTGTGTCCTGCATAGGTTGGACATATAATCGTCCTGCCATTGTCTCAACTGGTTTCCAAATGTTCACATCTGGTGAAAAGTAATGTTCACTATAGGACATACTTGGTTTTCAGGGCAAGTAAAGTTGTCTTGCACCTGTAAGCTGGTGGAAGATTTCCAACCCCATTGTACAAGTGGGTTGTCAAGCTTCAATATTCTTCCACCTGGGGTAATAGGCTTTACCGAATGGACCGGTGAGAGAGTGTTATTCCTTTTAGAATCCATTGAAGAACCTAGAAAATACAGACTGATTATTCTCGAAGATAACATGTGTTCGCTGGTACATATTCCATCTCTCTTTCCCTGACCTGATAATTAACACTGTGTTGTCTCGTCCGTGGCTATCACCTCAGCTGGTTCAGGAGGGCCATTTGGTTTGTAACCCATATTTTGGCACCATTGTTAAAACCTCCTGTAGATCTAAAACCTTTATCCTCCCTTGCTGTTAAGAGTGTGGGGCTTGTCCCTTTATAGGGTCACTTTGTTAACTGGAATAATTAACAATTGAGCCACTCTGTCATACTGTTGAATTAACAGATTTTGTTCTCTACTATTCAACAAAATTACTTTCACTTCTCCTTGGTAATCACAATCAATCACCCTCCCAAAATTTGTATTCCCTTGAGGGCTAGTTCTGATTTAGGTGCTATCCAACCAAATGTCTCGTGTAATTTGTATTCCAATACCAGTTTCTATCACTTGAATGTTTCTGCTGTTTATTCTGTATTCTTGAAGGGCATGTAATCCAAGCCCAGCAGCTTCTGGGTTGCCCTGCAAGGAGACAGAGCTCTGGTGTAATTTCCCAATATAATACTGTTTCTGTAGTTGAGTAAGCCTGCACTTGCAAATTAGGAGTTATCATTCACATTAAGGGGTCTCAGATTCTCCAAATGGTCTATTATTTAAAATCTGTAATGCTTCATGCAAATTCTCTTTCCATTTTCGTAGGCTCTCCCCCAATTCCCTAAACTGTTCTTTCAGCAATCCATTCATTCTCTCAATTAACCCTGCTGCCTGCGGGTAATAAGGGATGTGAAATACCCACTGTATGTTATGGGCTTGAGCATAAGCTTGTACCATTTTCCCCTAAAATGGGAACCATTGTCACTTTGTATCTGCAAGGGTATTCCATAGTACAACATAATTAAGTTAATTGCCTTAATGGTGTTTTTCTGTGTAGCTTGTTTACAAGGGTATGCCAATAAATACCCTGAATATGTATCTACAACTGTGCAAGCATATCGACATCCTCCACTAAGGGGTAGAGGTCCAATGTAATCAATCTGCCAAATTTGTCCGGTAATTTTACCCTCCCCAATTGTCCTTTCACAATATGAGGATTGGTCTTTGTTGCCCATGTTGGCATATAGGACACTGAGCAATAACAGTTTTAACCAAATCCAATGTTAGGGGTACACCCCTACTATTGCCCACCTGTAAGTGGCTTTTCTCCCAAATGTCCACATTTTGATGTGCCCATTTGCCAGCCCTGATAACTGCTGACTTTGAGTTTCTTCAATATCCACTGGAAGAATCTTAGCTTTTTCATCTGCAATAGAATTATACCATTGTTCTAGTGTATCTGAAGCACAATGAGCATCAACATGAAATACAGTGGTCTGAGTATTTTGCACCACAGTCCATATTTCCTGCCACAGTTCTTTTCCCATATTTCTTTCGAATAAATTTTCCACTCATCCTTAGCCCAAGTGGGCAGCCAGGTTGTTAAACCATTGGCTACAGACCATGAATCAGTATAAATATGACATGTACCTTGCAACCTTTGTGGGTATTACACTGGAAGGAGGAAGGGTAGCCACCCTCCCTCCAAGCTCCTACTGGTGGAAGACACAGCTCTATGTGCAAGAGACAGCTCGAATACTGTAGCAATAAAAGTTAGCTGTGAAACACAGACAAACAACAAAACAAACACACATCAGTTTAAAATAAAACAAGATTATTTCCATAGGATAAAAGAAGCCGTCCCTGGGTTCCCTTATCCTAAGCATGACAAAATGTCCAGATTGATGGTAATACCGTGACGTACGTATCTCTGTAGATGGTAAACTCTCAAAAACAGCTGTAATAGTCCTTTTTCAAAATTGTAAAGTTTGTTCCTCTTCACTTAGAATACTAGTTTTGCAATAAAAGTCAAATTACATGGTTCACTCTTGTGTGCTTTCATGGAAACATACATTTTGTGTGAAAAGTTGTGCTTTAGGCATGGAATACACATCAAGTTTGAACTGGTAGTAACATAAAATGTTGAAACACAAGAAGGTCAAATAACGTGCAAAAGGTCACAGTGTGCATGCAAGGGTCATTCAAACCCAGCCATTCCTGTAGTGTCCTTGAACACCACCAATATTAAAATATCTTTAAATAACAATAGAGCACACAATGAAACTGCTGGCCAAGACAGTACACACACATACACATACACAAAAGAAATACTTAACACAAAATAAGACTGACATTGTTTCACACCAATTTGCTGAGGTAATGCCCATAGTTCCATTAGAAACTGTACGTGGTTTAGATATATGTGCTGCCTCCTGCCTGTCTTGTAACACTGACAATTTTTAAACCAACACATTTATACATATTGCCATGCCAAATCTTTCCAGAACAAAACACTGTTTAAACACATCATCTGTAAGTGAACACATCTCGTATAACATGATTACACCTTTTGGCACATAACTAAAATATGGCACTCTGCCATTTTGCAAAAGTTTTGGTTTTAACTAGAAGTATGATAAAGCCATTTATAGCTGTTAACACATTACATTTTCACCTAGCAGTGGCTTGTGCACGTTGCTTGCAAACTACAACTCTTTCTGCAATTGCAATCTATATGACGTCATAATTCTTCACCATCAACACTACCTGCTCCAAGCAACAACTACAAACAAAAGTTTTTCACTGACCCTATCTAGGCAGCACAAATGTTCCATTACAAATAAAGCCAATTAAAACAGTCAGCTATGAGGCAAAGAAGCTTCTTCTTTCTTTTTTTTTCTGTAACATGTTGTGCACTGAAGGCAGTCAATCCTATCTCGCAACCTTGACAATAGAACATAATTACAGAACACAGATATAAGCTAGAAAATATGCATGAGAAAGACAGAGCATTACCTTGTTTAGTATACGTATTACAGAAATAAAACAGACAGACATAAAACAACTTTGAATAAAAAATTCGGACTTACCCGTGCCAAGGTATTTTTCTTCTTCTTTTCCGATATACTAGTCTAAGTAAGAAAACTGACTGCAGGACCTTCGTGATAATTTCCAAACGCTGCAGCTATTAACTCTTTCAAAGGTTTTAACCCTTTCAAAGGTTTCTTTTGGCCATTTTAGTAACCTGCCAAACCAAGTCTTTTTCCAGAGCTCTGGTTTGCAGTTTAAAAACAAAACAAACAAAAATCTCTAACAGTACTAGGTTGAGATCCATCTGGTAGAGGTCCCCAGTACTTGGGTTTAGGATCAAATGTTTCAGCCTCTATAGGAGGCAAGGGAACTTGAATTGATACAGAAAAACTTGAAACTACACAGCTAGGCAATATGGGGGAGGATTTTCAAATCATCCCGTCTGTAGTCACCTACTGTGTGTACATCCACAGTAGTTTATTTTTCTTTTCTAGATGTTGCTTATCTAACTTTTACTTATCCAGCCGCTGCTTTTCTCCTAAAGCAGCCTGAACTCTAGAAAGCCATCATTGGCTCTAACAGTATATACTTGCAGCAAGCACAAATTACAAGTACAAAGGGCAGTTGCCCTTGCTTATTTGAGCCTTAATACACCTTTTAAAAAAGAACTCATCCTTTTTCCTAAAAATAGACATTTTATTTTCGAATCCTGCTGACTACGCCAAAAATGTTCTGCCAACTCAAACCAAGCAGCTATTTGCCATTCACACTCACATACACACAATAACAGTACAATAAGTATAGCAAGCCAAAGCTTTATTATAGCAAAATATAATACAAAAGGTTATACATCACCGATTCCAAAAGCTACATCCAAGCCTGTTCCAATGGCTGGGAAGCCCCTTGTCAGCCTGGCTAGGAGTCTCACAAGCCGGAATTTGGCCCCACAGCGATCGTCACCCTGCAGGTGAGGCTTCCAACCAGGCATTGAGAAAGCTACATTTATATCTTATTCTATGCTAAAAATAACGTGCAGCCTTCATAGTGTTGTCTCGCCACATTCTAGAAGCTGGCCGGGCTCCCCAGGATGCTGCGATTCACACCATAAGGACTGCTCAGAATTCCCTACACCTGCTAGGTCACTGTGCTCCAAATACTGGCCGGTGCCTAGAACACTATGAGCTAAGCAGAAGTTTAAACAAACTACAAAAACAGGTTGCCTGATCATATGCAACCTTCAAGTTAGCAAAATACACTGTCTGAAGCAAAACATATATAATGAGGCTATCTAAAGAGCAAAACACCAATTAAATGAAGCAGCATGTAAAATGGAGTCACACAATACAAAATGGAGTATAAAATGACATACATTACATGAAATAGCATACAAAATGGAGTGACAATAATCAACATATTATACTATCACTACACTATGTAAGGGAAGGGATCAAAGCAATAGAACTAAAGGGTAAACAGGGAGGAGAGGAGGCACTGTGGTTCACCCTGAGACTGGAAATGGCACCACAATCTTCACAGGGTTGTATACAGATCCACATCTCAAGGGAGGAAATGGATGAGGAATGATAGGAGGCATCCTTAGGATGGCAGAGAAAGGGAAATATTGCTGATGGGGACCTGAAGCCAGATATTAACTGGAGCACCTTTGCTGCTGCCACACCCAAGAGCAGGGCCATTCTCGATGCCCTACAGGGGCATGCCTCAGACAGCTAGTTTTGGAACCCACTCAGGAGAGAGCAATCTTAGACCTGGTGCTCTCAAATGGGGATGGAGAGAGGATCTCAGATCTAGAAGTGGGTAGCCATCTGGGAACAAGCGACCACCAAACAGTGTAGTTCATGATAAACTGAGCTGTAGAGTCAAGACATACAAAAGTGAAGGTACTGGACTTCAGGAAGGCTGATTTTGTCAAAATGGCAGAGTGCTTCAGAAAAGCACTAGCAAACAGGCAAGAAGGTGGGTGGAGCAACAATGGGAAACATCAAACCACCATCACAGAGGCAATAAGCCTTTGTGTGAAGCAAATAAACAAATCAAAATGAGAGAAAAAACATTATGGTTCTCAAAAGAAGTGGCAGGAAGGTTAGGAAGAAAAGATAGCCTTTAGGAAGTATAAAGAAACACAGAAGGAGCAGGACAGAGAACTGTACCAGTTAAAACACAAGGAAGAGGGCTGGGCAGTCAGAATAGCAAAGGCCCAAACCATGGAAAAGATAGTCAACTCAGTTAAGAAGGGGGAAAACCTTTTATAGGTACAATAGGGAGCAAAGAAAGACTAAGGCAGGATACTGAGGCTGAATAAAGAGGAAGGTGGTTGGGCAGAGACCGACAGTGAAAAGCAGTGATACTGAACGAATACTTTGCTCAGTATTCACAATGGAAAAGCTGGGGAGATACCTAATCCAGTCAATAGAAGCACTCTGGATAGGGAGGTTAATATTAGTCCTTTTACAGAAGAAAGGGTTCTGAAAGAACTCTTAAAACTGAAGGTGGATGAATCAATGGGGCCTGATGGATTCACCCCAGAATTCTAAAAGAACTAAGGAAGAATTAGTAACACCACTTACTACCTTTTAATAACTCATGGGAGGATGGTGTGGTACCTGAGGAGACTAGAGGAGGGTGGATGTGATTCCCTTCACAAAAGTGGGAGCGAGACAGAGCAGGAAACTACAGACCTGTCAATTTGACCTCAGTGGTAGGAAAAATGATGGAATCACTTCTGAAGTAAAGAAATGTTGAGTACCTAGAGGCCAGTGGGGCACAGAACCAAAGGCAGCATGGATTCACAGCAAGAAAGTCATGTCAGACAAATCTAGCTGATTTCTTTGACTGGGTATCCAAAGTAGTAGACCAGGGAAGGGCTGTGGACATAGCCTACCTAGACTTTAGCAAGGCATTTGACACAGTCCCACACAAATTAGCCAGCCTGGGATTGGGTCCCATGGTGGTAGCCTGGGTAAAACACTGGCTGGACAACAGGACACAGTGGGTAATAGTAAATGGAGTCCACAGTGAAGAAAGGGGTTACTAGTGGGGTACCGCAGGGTTCAGTACTGAGGCAGTACTTTTTAATGACTTTATAAGTGACATTGCAGAGGGACTGGAAGGAAGGTATGTCTCTTTGCAGATGACACAGAGATCTGCAACAGGGTTGATACCCAAGGTGGGGTGAAAAATATGAAAAGGACTTGGCAAGGTTAGAGGAATTGTCAAATGTATGGCAGCTTAGATTCAACGCAAAGAAGTGCAAAATAATGCACCTGTGAAACAAACACTAGGGAAGAGTACACAATGGGTGGTGAGATACTGACAACAACAAAAATGGAAAGGATCTGGGGGTAGTCATATCAGATGACTTAACGGTGGGCCAGTAATGTAAAAAGGCAGTAAGTAGGGCTGGGGGATATTGGGATGCAAAGAGAGAGGCATCACCAGTAGAAAACAGGAAGTTGTTGGCCCGCTGTACAGACAGTTGGTAAGACTACATCTGGAGTACTGTGGACAGTTCTGGAGACCCCATCTCCACAAAGACATAGACAGGGTGGAGGCTGTCCAGAGGAGGGCAATCAAAATGGTGCAGGTGTGCACCAGAAGACATATGAAGAAAGACTAAAGGAGCTTAATATGTATAGCCTCAAGGAAATGGGGGGACATGATAGAAACTTTCAAATACCTCAAGAGAATCCACAAAGTCAAAGAGGGTAGCATTTTTCAGAAAAAGAGATGTGCAAGAACAAGGGGTACAATTTGAAGATAGAGGGGGGACGGCTCAGAGGTAGTGTAAGGAAGTATTTCTTCATAGAGAGGGTTGTAGATGCAAGGAATGGCCTTCTGAGGAGGTTGTAGAGTCAAAACAATGGGGAATTCAAGAATGCATACAGACATAAGGCAATTCTAGTGGGGGTAGGAGGAAGTAGGCTGTTGGTTAATTAGGATCTTCAGCTTATCCGTTAGGTAGGGAAATGGGCAGACTAGGTGGCCAAGTGGTCCTTATCTGCCATCAAATTCTATGTTTCTTTGTTTATATGATTCTATGTTTCATGGCCTGAATGATTATATTCAGTTAGTACATTTATTACAATGCATAGTGCATTTATAATGTTAATGTGCTGTTTTTTTTTTTTTTTATTGAAGGACTACATATGGTCTGCTACTTGTGTGTTCTCCCCATTCCTCACTTATGAATTTAAGTGATTGATATCATATAACAAATGTTGTATTTCACTGGTGTTCAGTGGTCCTCCACACCCCCACAAGGTCCCTTGTGTCCTTGGATTTATCTGTTGTCCAGTGTTACCCTGTTGCTTGGCCCCAATTAATGTTAACTTAATAAGCAATTTTGTCTAGTCCTCCTGCCTTCCAATGTTCATATACTGTATATGTAATTATTGTTTCACTGGTGACTAGTGGTACCTCTCCACACTCATAATGTCAATTGTAACATGTAATTAAAAAATGGTCCTCATGTCAACAATTTATTTTTTTCCAACCTTTAAAAAAGAAAACAGTCCACTGCCAATCTCACCTGCACTCCCATCCAACCTCCCACTGCTCAAACACCACACCACCTCCTACCCCCCATACCTGCACTCACTTGAACTGGCACCTCTGTGAAGATTCACTCTTCAATCAAGACACGTCTTATCCTGAACCAGCATCTATTATATGAGAAATAAGGTAACTTTGGTTCCATGTATTTCAATGAGATACCGTAGTTACCTTATTTCTCTTACAGTATCTTAATTACAGTTTTCAATGGACAGATGTGGTGTGGTGGGAAGATGGATTCTGACTTCTTACTTTTCATTCCTAATGCACTGCTATCTTTGGTTATTCCATTAAAGATTACCTAGGGTACTTTGCTGATTTTGTACTGCAGGTGAACATGGCAGTCAGGAAAAAAGCCCTGCAAAATAACAAACAATAAAACTAAAGAAGGTGAGAAGAAAAGTAAAAGGGTGATACAGACACATTATGGTCAACTGTAAAAGGATCTTATAATATTTTATCACTAAAGGAAGTCAAATCGACTTGATAAGGAAAACTAAAATGGTGCACCTTACCTTTTGGGCAGTGCACTGCCTGCCATTAACTACTAACCATCCTTTACTGATCCAATTAAGGGATCTACAAACATTAAATTTTAACATCAACAGTAGGCAAGGTACAGGAACTGTATAAAGTACCAAATATAGTGGGGTTGTACTAGAGCATAAGAAACAGAATAGTAGATGTACTCTTCTACCTTCTGGGGAAAGTGACGTTAAGGAAAATTAGTGATTACAACAGTAAGCACATAAGGTAAAGCAGAAGAAGAATGAAACCAACACCTAAAACCAGTTACAAGGATAAATCATAGGTACAATAGATGATCATATTTTGCCAAAAAATAAAAAAATGAGAGTGTGAGCAGTTCATGTCACTGTACGCTGCTAGTCTTGTCCTTCCCACAAGCTCTCCCCAACATTTACTTTATCTGTAGCCACTACCAAAAGCAACCTTGTGCCTCCAGGGCAAGCTATAAATAGTCCAGAAAGTCAACACCAGGCATAGAAATACCCACCCTCCACTTGATGCCGAGAAGCTATCCACTTTAACTTGATAAGCCCTGCTGTCTAGTAGCACCCACCCACCAAATGCCATCCAGTTTTCATTTATGTGTGTGTGTTTGTTTTCATTGGTGACCATTGTACCCTACACACACACACACACACACATACACTCCCATTGTCCATTGAAACCTGTAATCATGAAATGGTCCTCAATGTCTGCAATTGTTTTCAAACCTGTAAAAGAAAACAGTCCACTGTCAGTAGACACTACTTGCACAAAATAGGCAGGTAACTATGATATGTCATATGTTCAAGGTGCTCTTTTACACAACCCCTAATCTTACAGTTACTCACATGCAGTTGGTGATTGTGAAGGAGCAGAACCATGAAATTAGGAGATGGCATTATTTTAACTGTTTGTATTGTATTGTATTGTAATGTGCCTACACTACAGAAAATGAATCACCTTTTTTTGGGGGATGATGCAGGAAGATTGTTATCATGCTGAAGAGCTTGAACAGTGGATGAGGTTCACAGATCTGTGATGCTGGACTAGGCTAAAGGATACTATGAAGACTGGACAAGTGATATTCTGACCAATCTTTGTTTGCTAATCTTGGTTAAATAACTTAAAAATTAGAAATATACAGAAAGCCCATAGGATGTGCAGTGCCATTCTGAGCAAGGTAAATGCTGAAAGTGAATTAATAGCTAGCACATGCACACTAATGGAACCTTAATGCTCAAAGACACTTCATTTATACAAAAGTAGAAACAAATGCAACAATGGCAGTTACTAGAGCAAGATTACATACCTCAAAACTAGGTAAAAGAAGTTTTCTTTTCATTTGTTATAGGCACTACTTTTTCAAAACAAGCAGATAAAATGACAACTCCTAGCTTCAAGTTGATCCTCTTGCATAACACCCTCCACTTACAAAACATTTAGATGGAGGGGTTGTGAAATTGGAGCACCATACAACTAGATGCCTTCTTTACTTGCTTGTTTTGAGTACGTAGTGACTACACAAAATAAAATTAAGCATTTCTGTAGAGTTCTGCTATCTTGGAAAGCAAGGCCAAGACATACCTACTTAATGTTCTACTAGGAACTAGGACAAACAGTGATTCCCTCGACCTGAAACTTCTTACCTAACCCTAGATGAAGTTCTATCACCCCTCACCAGGCATCTCAATTGTTCCCTCATATTTTCACAATTCCTCCAGATCGGGAAATCTGCTCTGGTTATATCAGTTTTAAGAGTGGGCCAGATTACTACCTGGGAATTATAGGACAATATCTATTCTTCCCTGTTGTATAAATCACTTGAAAGGATTGTTGCCAACCAGTTTGTGGAGTACCTGGGAAAATACAACCTACAATGTGTTCAACAACATGTTTTTCAGAAAGGGCACAGCACAACTACAGCCCTAGTGGAATTCACAGGTTTCATTCACTATACTTTGATTAGGGTCAACTTGTTGATGCAACCTTTATTGACCTGTTCAAAGCATTTGACATGGTCAATCACCATTTACTGACACATCAACTTGCTGGTCTTGGTATATCTTCAGATGCCTAAAGTGGTTCACCAGCTTATTTAGCAAACCACGTAACAGATAGAGATGCAGCCAATTTAAATTTGCTGAATGAAGTGAATCTTGATAGACACTTTGCATTGCCACACCACTACGTGGAATGGGCAATGCAAAGTGCTCCACTTCGCCATGTTCATTACCACTTCAAGGCAGAATGGCAATGCGAGGTAAGGCAAGTCATTTTTTTAATGGACTTTGTTCCTCATTAGGATTCTAAGTGATCCACTTGGTGTTTCAGATTTGGCAGCCCTCACACATCACATGGCTTACAGTAATGTAAGTCACATGTTCTTTAGCTAGGCAGGAAGAAAGTGAGTCATACAAGCAGACACTTTTACTTTCTCCTGTACAGATGGAGAGAGAGTAGTGTGTTTTGTGACTGCTGATACTTTTAGATCAGAGCGAGGAGGAGATTTAAACTTTAATTTAGACCAAACAGCTTTTATAAAAGCTACATTTTTTGTCTTTTCTGTACTCTTTTTACTTAATTTGTTCTTTCTGTAAATGTTATTTTTCTTACCTTTATAAGTAGTTAGTTATTTGTCTGTGTCTGTGTGACTGTATGTGTGTGTTGTGTGACAGTGTGAGTAGTGATTGCTCGGACTGAGGGAGCTCAGTAGGAGAGATGGACTAGCGTGAGAAAATGTCTGGGATGGGGCAGCTTTTGGAGAGCGTGGTAGTGGAAAGCATCGCACTACGTGCATGTGTGGGGGCATGGGTGCCCATTCCTGTTGGACCGCTCAAAACATGTGAGTGCTCACCCTAAGCAGGACCTGCACCACCTCCTGTCCTGACTCTGAGGCAGTTGAACCACCACCACCAAGGCCAGCACCAGGTCCTCTGAGCAGGATGTGCCTGCTCCCCGGGCCCAGGGGATCCCATCCCTGTTCAGCACCGTGACCAGCAGGCTTACAATACATCCAAGTAACTATTAAAAGAAATTGATGTGATTCATGACATGATTGTAAATCGTGATTTGTGATTGCCTTTGTGACCATGATGATGAAGAAACTTGAATGCCTATGGCTGTACTTCCCTGGGCCCCAGTGAGCTGTAGCTTAAAACTCCAGACTTAAATACATGTATCAATGAGTACAATGGTGGTGTGGTGAAGCCTGGAGTGATACTACAAAACAGGCTTACAATACATCGTCCAAGTAACTAGAAAAAATTAATGTGATTCGTAATGTGAATGATCATGAATCATGATTTGTGACTGCATTTGTGACCGTGATGCTGAAGAAACATGAATGCTTACCGCCTAAGGCTGTACTTCCTTATGAGCTGTAGTGTAAAACTCCCAGACTCAAAACACATATCAATGAGTATAATGGTGTGGTGGTGAAGCCTGAGAGAGAATACAAAACAGGCTTACAATACATCCAAGTAACTAGAAAAAATGTATGTGATTAGTAACGTGAATTATCATGAATCGTGATTTGTGACTGTGATGATGAAGAATGTGATTTGTATCATAAGTGACTCGTGATGATGGTCCTGACTTAAAAATGCATATTAATGAGTACAATTTTCATGCAGAATTAAGCACCACACCTGTCCAATACTCTGAAGGAAAGCCAAAAACAACTGTGACTTAAGTTACAGATGGAGATTGGGCCCTAAAGAGATGCAAATGCACAGACAGATTAAGATTGCTCTCTGCACTGAAGAGATTCAGACACAAAGCCACAACACCTAACCAGTGCTCACCATCAGAAATTCAAATCTGGAAAATAATACCTTTACCAGTTGGGGCGGGCTGCGCTGGGGGCAGTGTACTGTGCTGCTGCAGTAACAGTCACTAGTGCTAGTACCAGTACCAGTAAAATACCACAAAGAAGCACTAAAATCACACAGCTGCAGTGGATAGCAGCTTCACATTGCTGAAATTATTATGTGGCACAATAAAAGGTATCTGATTTGATGACACACACACACATACTCACACACTGCTAAGTAATGCATAGCAAATTGAAAACTTCAGTAATATAACCACATATTTTAAATAAACTAAAATTATGCACTGCTGCACCACAACAATCAGCAATAAAATGGCAAGAAATATTGAAAATATTACTGTGTGTACATTAACACAGTTAAACAAGAAAATATCACCAAAACAGAAAGCACTGTCTTTTTCTCCAAGTTAATCTACCTACACCACAGATACACCCCTCCAAAGCACACTTCCACTGTCTCTCAGTACACAGACTGAATGTTGTACATTAACATTCAAAATCCATATGCAAACAATAAACGCTTGATGATATGAGCACAGGAGGGTTTCCTATAATTGATGAACTAAAGTTTCAGCAAAATAACTACTCAAAAATGCTTTTTAACAGCTTTTGAAGGTTTGAATTGCAGAGAGCTCAGAGCAGATTGTCTCCCACAGCTTCCACACACTACCCCAGACTGAGGCTGTAAAGAACAATCTAGAGCCCATGTGACCTGAAATCCCATGAAACACTGCAAAATTCACCTTTGGAGTTTAAAACAAGGTGAAGTACATTGTTTTCAATGTACTGCCTTACGAATTGGTGGAGTAGTGATTTGGGAAGGTGGAGTAATGTGAAGTCATTATTTTCAATGGACTTCATGTTACCCATTTTATGTAAGTACTCTGCTTCGCGTGCGAACACTCCATATCGCTTTCTCCGCTGGATCACTTCATGGAGCGATCAGCCACTTCACCCACCACTAACAACAGGTGAGAATAGGGTCTACCCTTTCTGCTAAACTGCCAGTCTGCTCTGGGGTTCCTCAAGGAACGATACTGCGACTTCATTTTCAGCACCTTCCTCAATAATCTTCCAGCATCCTGTTCTGAATCAGTACTCTCTACACGGATGATGCTGTCATTTTCTCAAAGACTGCTGATCCTGCCCTCCTTCAGGCCCAACTTCAGTAAAGTTTTACTGAAGCAGAGTCCTGGTTCACCTCTCATAAGTTGGTGCTTAATTGCAAAAAAAGGTCATGCTCTTCCATGGTACTCACAGAAAGCATAATGCATAATTGGTGATTAAAACAGTGTGGGTGTAGTCCTTGATCAGACTCAATATTTTAAATATCTAGGAGTTACCTGGATGGTACACTCCTACTCCCACCATGTTGAGAATGTTGCCAAGGCAGTTACCATTTGTCTAGGCCTTCTACACAGGCACAAACACTGCCTTACTACCGAAGAACTTAGACTGGCTATCCAAAGTTCAGTTGTGTCTATTATTGACTATGGTTTGGTCATTTATGGTACCGCCAGGGACACAACCCTACTGCTGTCAGCCACAGCTCTGAATGGGCATGCTGTCTACTAACTGGTGCAGTGTATCGTACTCACACTTGTGACCTTCACGGACAAGCAAACTAGCTTCAACTCCAGGCTCGCATTGAATATCAAGCCTGCCTTCTTGCTAAGAAGGCAGATCTTGGTCTCCTACCACCAGGTTCCTTTCAGCTTTTCAGTCCTTTCCAGGGCACTCGTGACACACAAGTTCTGTGAGCCAAACATTTACTGTCCTCACTGTTGAACCTCGCCTGACAGCTATCCCTTGCAGTTAGAGTGGCTAATTTATTTAATTCCTTCCTCTTGAAATTGCAAGAACTGCAACCTTGGGACTATTTAAGTGGAAGCTGCATGAGGTTCTTATTTTCCAGAGCATCTTGTGACTGCTATACCTAAATTTTGCAGACAGCTAAAGGCACTTGGACCTCCCTTTACCATTTGCCCCTGCATTGCCCTACCTTGTTGCTGTGCTATTCCACATACAGCACTTGCTTTATCCCTTTCCCATCCCCATCCCTGCTCTTTTCATCCTACCTCATCCCCATTCCTCTTCCCCCACAACCACTCCCACTCCCTCCCCTCCCTCTGTTTCCTCATCTTGTTCTCTCCATCTACCACCCCATGGGTCTTTTCCTACATAAGCTACATTGTGGCAGCTCCTCCTTGCTCTTGTTTTGCTCCTTCCACCCCCAATTCACCCCCATCCTTTTCTCCTTGTAATCCCTTCCACCCTCTTCAGACAAGACCACTGGCTGCACTTGACACAATATTTATCTTACCATATTATTCTTTTGTTTGTGTAATTACTTTCCTCATGTTGTACTACAGTACTTACTGAAATCATTGTAATTTGTTATTCTTGTGACTTGATGTGGAACCTCTGTAAAAGAGCCCTTGGCCCAAAGGTCTTTCCAATTTGTTAAATAAATAATAATAAAAAAATACTATGTTATGTTAGTAAGTGCCCCACTACTAGTTTTATGACACTTTGTAAATTAAGTACCTTTAGCATTATAGTTGTAGCAGTTTGCAGATATCAGACATTTATTCTCTGCTGCAAAACTACCAATTAGCTGAATAAGGACTCTTCATCCCCTACATTAACATGTTGGACTGAACCATGGTGCAGCACATCTGTAATACAGTGTAGTGCAATGCAGCTTTCCAAAAAGAATGACAGTAATCCATAAAACAGAAAACACATTGGACTGAGATTTTACATATTTGACTATTGGCAGTACTGTCCACTAGGTAAATAAACGTCAACCATGGAATCTGTAACAGCATTCATGTCATAAGATAAGGGCACAAATAGATCTTTAGACTGTATGCATAAAAAGCAAATATCACTTAAACATGTTGGATAGAAGAAAGCAAATGCACTGAGAGTGAAGTTTACTGACAACAGGATCCTCTTCAAATATGATGGCCACACAAGGAAATTCATATACTGTATAATATATCCACTGACTGCAATAAAATGGAGCTCTTTCTCTGAGTGTCACTTTAAAAAAATATTTTATTTTTATTTATTTAACCAGGTATAGCACACTAAGTTGAAAGCTTTTTACAGGAGCAACCTGGGAGCACAAGGAGGTTAAGTGACTTGCTCAGAGTCACACAGTATGCAGTGGAAGCTGTGGGATTCAAACCCACATTTGGTCAGCTGGATGTCATCAGATTTGCAGCTCAGAGCTTTAGACCACTGCGCTATACTGCCTCCAAGGCAAAAAAAAAATACTTCCTCTGAAAATCAAGTTAACCTCAGAGCCAGATGTATTAATTTTAGAAATTATATAAGGGCATCAATTGTTAGTCATCTTCATGGAATGTGCATGCAGTACAGGACAGCCATTCCTGCCTTTATACAGACTTCTTTACTATTGAGGAAGAGCTGTTATCTGCTGTGCACAAAAACAATCACAGCTTTTTAGAACAGAGACTTTGCCATCAGCATGGTCTCATCTTAGGTAGCTCATTGTACACCAGGCCATCTGAGCTTCATAAACCACTTCAGGCCTCCCTATGTTTTGGTCCTCAAAGCCCTTCACCAGATGTATTCCCACCTGGGTTTAGAGCCTGTAAAGATACTGGTCAACCTCTTATGGGTAACTTGCACTTTCAGATAGCACACCATCTACTACCCCATACCTTTTGTCCACAACTTCAATGGGTTTTGGTGGCCTCTTACTTAATGAAGGAAGGCTCTTGCCTGCCGGTGAAATCCAGGAGAAATTTGGAATCCCCACCTACCACACTTTTAAACATCTGCAGCTGGTTAGGCAATCTCCTCCTTTTGGGGTCTTTGCCATGGCATGGGGATACCAGTCCCTTGTTGCAAACGCTTATAGACACTGCAACTCTCCCTAATCTTGTCTCTAAATTTTATGACTTACTCCAGCAGTGGGTTCTGAAAAGCCCCAAAGGGATCTGTTTTACTGACAACAGACATTTGTACTTGACCTGGACAGGTCTGGCAGCTGCTTGTATCGATATATCAAGCAGGATAGACTTAGTTTCTACAGTATCATATCTTACATAATTTAGATTTTACTTCCTCCAAGGTCTACTGAATGGGCAGGTCTGCATCCCCAACCTGTATCCAGTGTAAATGATCTGAGGGACCCTGAAACACATTCTTTGAGATTGCTCACTGGTGGCCCCATTATGGCATGCAATCCGGGATTCTTTAGATCTGCTTTGGGATTGGATCCCTATTCACCCTGCAGATCTGCCTGGTGAACCATTTCCTGATGGATGTGGTTGGTTGTAGCAAGGCTTTTCTAGCCTTGATTTCAGGTGTTGCTAAGTTAATTATTATCTGACATTGGCTGGATAATTTAGTTCCTCCTTAGAGAATGGCACTAGGAAGTACTCCAAGTTCTTGAAGCAGAGAAGCATATTGCCCACTGGCAGGCTCGTCAGGAGGGGTATATGACAAGATGAGGTCCCCTGTTAGCCCTTCTACCTATATAACAATTTTCTTAGAGGGTGCTGCTGAGATTTGGAGGTGAGGTTGGTTTCTCCGGTTGGTGGGGAGAAGGCACCAGGCTCCTGTGTTATTTCCTTTTTCTTCCTCATTTAGTTTATTCCTTTCCTTATTTGATTTTGCTCCTTATTGTGCTCAGTGAGCCTGGGGGCTTGGGGTTGGATAGGAGGAAATGGTGGTTTGGTAGGTTTGTTATTATTGTTTTAACTCTTGATAGTATTGTACTAATCATGATTATCATATTATGTGTTTGTATTTAACTTCCTGATACATGTAACATGACAGTTGTTACCTGGTGGTTTGAATGTTTGTTGTTATAATATTAATATTAATAAAGTATATTAAATTGATACAAAAAACCCACAGCATGAGTCTCTAATGCTCAATAAGTGCAGAAAGGACTGGCATAAATATAATGATAGATAAGGAAGGGCTCTTAAGTCCAAAACCCTTTTCAAGTACTTTCTAGCACTTATTGGTCCCTAGCAACACCTTTATGACAGTTAACTAACTAGCTAACTAAGTAACTAACTAACTAACTTAGTATACTGTCACCCTGAGATTTTTTTTCACTTACCAAGTGAGGGCAGTGAATAGAAGTCGAATAATGATAAAACATATCAAAACTGAAACACTACAGTAGACTTCAATTATTAGTGCAGTCACAAAACCAGCTAAGCATTTAATACAGATGGTAAAACAAGATAGAAAACAAGTATAAATATCTCCATCCATCTGTCCCCTGGGGGTTCCTATTCACTGCTTGGACATAGTTGGCTACAGGTTTCGTGTAGATTACCCCACACATACATCTGTTTTGCTATGCCTGTCTCCCTCTCCCAGTACAGGTCTTTAATTTAGCCTATGGTGCAGTGTTTATTTGTCACTGTGTTACATGCTCTGTGCATGGTCCCTCTTAGGAGATACAGTATTGGTGTAGGTGTAGGTGAGTGTCAGTGGCTCAGTAGGCAGCACACCCACCTCTGAGGCCAGGAGATCAGAGGGCTGTGGGTTCAGTTCCCACATCTAGCACTTGGGTTAATATCCCAGTACTGACACTGTACTGCAGCATAAGAGGGTGCTGCACTCTCTGAGGTGCTGTCTTTCGGATGAGATGTTAAACCAAGGTCCCATCTGCCTGGATTGGTGGTAGTTCAGGTGGATGTTAAAGAACCCATGGCACTTATCGAAAAGAGTAGGGAATTTCCCTGGTGTCCTGGCCAAATTTCCCTCATTCACTAAAAATACCACCAACAGCTTAATCTGGTTCAAGGTCAGTTGGCATTCATCTGCATCTCCCTCCCTCTGGTCATGCCTGAAAATAAGGCGGGTTGTCTAGTGCACTTACCGGTCAACAAAACTAAAAAAAAAAGGTAGACTGGCTGCACACTGTGTGTTGGTAACATTTATCAGATGATATTGCTGTTTTCATTGTTAACGGTTTTATATTATGCTCTGTTGTTGGAATGTTTGTTTGCTTTTACAATAAAACTTATTGACTGATAAACCCAAATGTGAATTACATTTGAGGTTGGTACAAAGTTGTTTCCTTCAAAGTAGGAAAATACAAACCATGGAATATGCTGATAGAAAAGGCAATTTGCCATTTGGGACTGTCCAGTCCTGTAAGAGGAAAGTACTAGGTTCTTTTATACTATATCTTGTCTTTCTGTTCCTTGGTACAGGAATTTTAGGAACTTACATTATGTATATTTATTTTATTGCATTTTGGTGACCGGTAGGCCCACTGGGCCCCGGAGATCCCTTTTTCTGGGGCAAGCCAGGATTACATTATGTAGTAGGAAATGCAGAGAAAGACAATCATCACAGTTTACAGGCTGTACAGCTTATTTCCAATTTGAATGCTACTTATAAATCTGTCTAGTACAGATTATATACATATATCTTTGACATAGAGATCACAGGGAAGAATAGTAAGGAGCAGCTAAAGGAGAGACCAACTTGGATAGGTTGCCCAGTGATTAGGTTTGGGAGTGATGGTGGAGTCTCAGGTGCCATGGCAGTGGCATGTGCTGGCTTCAAGCATATGGGCCTTGGCCCTTGTGCAGAAGGTCTTGATTGAAAGGGCTTCCTGCACCAAAGGTGGAAGTTAGTTCCACAGAAAAGGGGCAGTAGGAGAAGGACTTGCTGCCCTCCTTGGTCCTCACTCTAGAAACATCTAGAAGAGTTTAGCCTGAGGTCCAGATGTTACAGGGATTGTGCTTACAGACAATGAGCCCAGTGAGGCTGGGTGGAAGGGATGGGCTAAGTAGCTTGTATGTGAGGCAAAGCAGTGGGTACTGCAGGTGAGCATCCAGTGAGGGCCAGTTTAATAGTGCTAAAGTGTCACAGTGGTGACTTCTGGAATGAGCCTGTGTGACAAAGTGAGCATTCTTGTTATATAAGACCTGCAATCTATTGATCTTGAGCTTTGCCATGCCCTGCACAACTGGGCGGCATAGATCAGTGTGGGAGAAGGACACTGAAGGGATAGAGAGCCTAGCTTTGGGGATCAGCTGGTCCTTTAGGTGGTAGAGGATTCCAAGTTTCCATGAATGGTTTTAGTTACTTGATCAATGTGGTTGTTTAGGGTGAGCCCTTGGTCCAGTGTGAGGCTTATATCTTTCTATTTGTTCTCTTCTGTTGCTGTTTTAGACACCAGACCAGATAATGCTGTAAAATCTAAATTCCTCCTTTTATTTACTTTTCTCTAGTGATGGAAATGGGTAGGGGCAGGATGAAATTGGTTCCAGTACTGAAATTAAAAGTTTTACAGACCAAAGGCTGGTCCATCTCCTCTGGAACCCACTACAATCCATTATCTTTGTCTGCTGGGGCATGTTAATCAGACTCCTTACAATAGAAAAATAAAGTATTTTTCACTATATTTTCATACCAAACACTTGCAGTTATATAGCCTGTTCAGTCCTGAATGTGTTCCTTTGATACGACTTTTTCAAGGTCCATCAGTTTGATGTTTTAAGGGTTATGTTAAAAAAACTGACAAAGTGTATACCAAATCAATTAAAATACAAAAATGGGGGGAGTATGGTCATATCTACAAGGGTGCAGGGGTGCAGTGACACCTGGGTCCATGAGGTTTTAGGGCACAAATCATAATTTTGATGTTTATTCAAACTGGGGAGGGCCCTGTAACATCGCTTTACACCCAGGCCCTTTGGGAATTTGCTACACTACTGGGGGAGGCATTTACAAAACTATATAGAAGACTTATAACAAATCTGCTTTCTTGAATTTGTCTTACATTAAAGTTAATCAAGTGTTAATCAAATGTGCATATGTAAAAGCAGATATATGCATGTGAGTACACTGTACAAACATCACATATAAACCCATTGTTAAGCGACTTCATCCGACTACCAGAACTTTTTTTTTTGGTTGTTGGGGCACTATAACATTTTGCAGACCCATCATAGACAACATCAATCAAAAACAAAAGCTGTCAATCCCTTACCTTTCTCAATTTCTGAACTCATTCAAAAACGTGATACAATGATCGAAGAAGAATGGTGCAGGACCCAGATGCCATGCCCTCGTCCCCATCAGATTACCACTGTTTAACAAACCATGGAAGAAACTGAAATGGCAGATACAGTATATTACTTTCCTGGTGTCACAACTGATAAACCTGCCAATGACAAATTCTTCACCATCTTATGGTAATGCTGAACCCATTCTTACAATTTAGGTTCAGTGTTCAGCATATGCAAGTTGTGCCTGACAATGTGCTGTACTCTTTAAAACTGTACACTTTTTGTTGTTATAAATTTCATCTTGGAGTATTAATGTTGTCAATTGGGTTTATCTGGGATTTTGGGTATGAAGGGTCTGGGTCCCTCACAAAAATATCAGGCAGCATATTAAACCAATAGAAGCCTGAATATTTATTGCCAGTAAGATTCCATTCTTATAAATTAAATTCTTGGGAATAAATTCTTGTAAATTAAACAATGATCAAATCATTGCAATCTCACTTAAATGCTAGATACTTTTATGTATTTATTTATTTATTTATTTACTAGATTTACCAGGAAAGCATACTGAGCTAAAAGCTCGATTCCAGATGCGACCTTGGGCTGAGACCCAAATAGCAATACATGGAATATATAAATAGCAGAACAGTTAGGGAAGCCAAGACTTACATATAAACATTTGATTTAGAGGACAGACAGGGGTTCAATAACATTGCACAGAGCGTCATGGTCAATATACATTACTTATGTATTACAACAAGCATAAAAATTGAGAAATTAGTCATAACAGGAGCTGCTGGAAGCGAAGGGTACTAAGAAGAGGGTTGCATTGGTAAGTGTTCTATGCGGCTTATGGTGGCTGGCAGTGCATTCCAAAACTGTGGGATTCGGTAGCTAAAGGTGGCCTGGCCTTTGTAGTTCTCTAAACGGACATGCAGCAGTCTGGGGTCCATTCCTGAGAGAGTAAGCCGGAGGGGATTGTTTGGAGAGTGTAGAGGCCAGATATGGGGGAGGGAGGGACCAGAATTTGGCAGTGAACCTGGTGCAGTTTATTTGTCTATGATCATGGAAGAATGGCAGGGTAGTGGAACTGTATAGGTAGCAATGGTGTGTGGATTGAGGACAGTCTAGAATGAACTGGCAGAAAGAGTGGAACATGGTGTCTAGGCTGGCTAGAGTGACACGGGGCTGTGGAGTAGACTATGTCCGTAGTCAAAAACAGGGAGAATCATTTGTTGGACAATGGCTTGCCTGGCTTTGCATAGGGAGGCATTTTTTGTTGTGGAATACAGCACCTAGTTTGGGTAGGAGTCTCTTTTGTAGTGAGTCAATATGAATGGTAAAATCTAGGTGCTGGTCTAACCAGATGCCTAGATATCTGAATGAAGTACAGTTGTCCAGGGGGTCCCATCCAAGGTTATGAAAGGGGGCAGGTGGATTGGCGTGAGAGTCTTTGTTGGGTTCCGAATGTTAATGATACTGTTTTTTGGGTTTAGGAATAGCTGGTTTGTCCTCAGCCAGCACTGGACAGCATAGAAATCCTCCTGTAGTATGGTTCGACACTTTGTGTGGTGGGAACGGAGGCATACAGGACAGTGTCATCCGTATACATTTGGATAGATGAGTGAACAGGCTGAGGGTAGGTCATTTAAAAAATGGAAAAAGTAGTGGGCCTAGGACTGATCCTTGTGGTACGCCAGTAGTGACTGGCAGTGGGTTTGAGATGTGCGAGGCCAGTTTGACGGATTGCATCCTGTCTGCTAGATAGTCATGGAAGCAATCAGTGGCTGACTCAGAGATCCCTGCACTGGAGAGTTTTGAGAAGAGTAGTGAATGAGAGACAGTATCAAAAGCCTTTGCTAGGTCTATGAAGATGGCTGAGGTGACATGTCCTTTATCCATGCCCGTGAGAATGTCACCAGTGACACATAGGAGGGAGGTGGTGGTGGAGTGGGTTTACATAATCCTGATTGGAGCGGTGTAAATAAGGAGGAGACTTCTAGATAGGGGTGAGCTGGGACATGACTAGCTGTTCCTGTAATTTTGCAAAATTGGGAGCAGGGAGATGGGTCTATAGTTTTCTGGGGAGGAGGGGTCACCACCTTTGGTAGGGGTGTGACTGTAGCCATTTTCCAGGCCAAGGGTACCTTGCCCAAAGAGAATGACAGGTTAAAAGGGCAGTGAGAGGGGCAGCTATGGCTGGTGCAGACAGGAATAGCATCTTTGCATCCAGGGAGGTAGGGCACTTCCCTTTGTTTGGGTTTAGGGCCCGTGTGAGCAGAGTACTTCAGCTTGGGTTACTGGCCATAAAGAGAATGGTAGGACCTGGGAGTAAGTTTTGGGAGGCATGGGCTAGGGGAGGAGGCTGAGGGAGTAGGACTGGGAGGGTAGGTTTTGGGGAGATGCACTATGGAAGGGGCCGGGACTAGTGGGTTAGGGAGGGAGGATAGGAGTTTGGCTGCACAACTGGAGAAGTATGTATTAAAGGCTTCAGCTACACAGATAGGTTCGGAGATGTGGAGCCCTAGTCTGATAGTGTGGGGATGGGGCGGTGGGGGGCGATAGTAGGGATTTGAGTGATTTCCAGAAATCAGTCAGATGGTTAATGTTCTTACTAAAAGCCGTCAGAAAGTATACTTTGTTTGCTTGCCAGATGGAGTCTGTGCAAGCATTATGGAGTTTTCTATATGTGGAGAGGGTTGACTGTGTTCCTGTTCTCTTATAATTTTTCCATGCACGATCTCTGATGTGGCAATTCCTGATTATGTCAGCTGAGATCCAAGGAGATGCGCTTCTAATTGTCTTTGTCCACAGTGGGGCGATCTGTCCCAGATTTTTAGGAAGTGGATTTGAAACCTGCATAAGCTGCGTCAATGGAGGGAGACTTAGGTATGAAGGTCCGATTTTCGTGTCCTAAGTCTGACAGCAGAGATGTTAAAATGAGTGAGTTGTTCTTCCTTTTACAATACTTGTTTAAACAAAATCTTATTAGTGACACTTTAATTGTAACCACATTCATTAGGCACAGGGGTCATAATGTTGCACGATAGTATGCTGCATGGCAAAATCGCACTGCCAATACAGTGCGATTCTTGCCATGTCTATCTCTTTTCTGTGGGGACTCTGCTCTTGAACCCCCACTATAGATTCTCATCTCCGGTGGAGGGGTTCATGTCCGGGAGTACACAAAGTAAAAAAATATAAAATTTTCTGGTACGGAACCAAACCCAGTCCCAGAAGCACTGCCTGGTTGCCTGCTGATGTGGCACAGTCCACTGAGCCACAGCAGCTGGTCAATGGAACCTCACTCCCAGCAGAGGTCTTATCCTCTGCCTGAGAGAGTGAGAATGGTACAGTACCGCATACAGCAGTTTATGCAGTATTACACCATTTGCTCACTGGTGCAGTGTTCTACTGGGTTAGCCATAATGTTGTACGCTATTAAGAGTGACATTATGACCTGGTACCCATTCATTATCAGATAAAATACATTTCCATATACAGTAGTAGCTGATGACACCAATAAGTCTGAAGCAAGATGTACTGCACTTCTAATGTTATGTTGTGTGCCACTTTGAAGGTGGGTTGTCTACAAAGTCAAAACTCTGTCTGACTGTCTGATGGCAAGATAACATGTTCAATTATTTCAATTTTCAATTATACTTTCTTTATTTTGTATAAAAGAAACTCCTATTGTGACTTATGGCAGTTGAATGTGGGGTTTGAAAGTGACAGGCTGTTCCTTTTATAAAGTGATATCTTTACAATATATATCAATCAGTGAAGAATCAATGAAACAGTCCCTTTTTATTGTTTGTAATTGTTTACTCTATTCAAAGAACAATGTGTCTGAGGTTGCCAGCTCAGATGTTCAAATTTTAGTAAACTTTTAGTAAACCTGATGTGCAGTTGTATTTTACATTAAGCCCTTATTCTAACAGCTTCCTAATAAAGTACATTGCTGCCAGTGGTTCTATGATTATTGAAACAGTAACACATTTTAGATACAAACTTACAAATTGCATAGCATTGCATAGTGTTTTCTTCTCAAACAGAAATGAACACTATTACCTTTCTGTGCCTGACCACTTCTTTTTTTTTGTTCTTTTACCCACACTCAGGAGGCAGCCTGTTAACACCTTTCAAACTCACAACGGGATTTGAGGGAGAGATGGACTAATATGATACATCTATTGTTCTGTCCTTAGTAGTAGTGTTTTGAGAAAGGGCTATCTGTCACCATGACAACAGGAGCTCCTGGTATGGTTTGAGGGAGGATGAGTTACTCTGTGGTTGGCAGTTACCACCTACTTCCCTAGAACCCCTTCCTCACAGATCCCACAAAAATGAAAGCTATCCCAATCTGGACTGAGGTCCTTTGGTGGAGCAGCTTGCTCTGGTCACAAAAGATATGTATGACATAATCCGTGATCCTATGGTGACACCAGATTATCTACCAAGCAGACAAGCAGGTTTCACTATAGGAACACTTCATAATTTTATTCATACCCCTTGTGAATGAGGAGTGTTAGGGATTTTGCATTGTGGTGACTAGGTAACAGAAACTGAGCTGAAACATCAGAACACTTTCTTGCTTTGTAATTTCAATTCCCACCAAAACCACTGCACTCAATGCAAACTATGCATATTTTTTAATGTACCATCATCCAGCAACCATCCAGTCCACCTCACACTTTGACTTCAAACAATACAGTGGGTAATAAAACAAACAATAATAAATTAAATTCCTCCTATCCTATCCTATTCTGTCAAACGTGTCCAGCTCTGCCATTTTGTTAGACATGTTATAGACTCTGACCCCAATGATATAACATTTTGAGTAGCATTTTTCCTGGCAACAATGATTCTGTTTGTATTTGTCTTACAATGTTATTATGGCAATATTAAGTTCAAGAAGATAAATAATTGAACCATTACAAAATAATAATGCAAGTGCTAACAGAACACTTGAGTTGTTGTGGCACTTCAATCAGACCAGCATGACATGGCAGGTATTTAAAATTGCATTATAATGTATGATGCTTCCCTGCTACAGTATGGCAATGCCTAAGTTATTATTTACTAACAATGAGAGATCACCAGTCTGCAGAATTTTGTATTTCAAAGTATTCAAACCTTTTAAATGCCAGACAGCTTATAGCATCTGCATTCTTTATAATCATATTTTCCTGGAAGGAATTAACTTGCATTTATTTATCTTGCCTACCTCCAAGCTCATGGCTACCTCACTGTCACCCTCACAAGAACCACAGGTGTGCTCAAAAGATTCAAAATACAGTACTGTATGCTGTCCCACTGATTTAAGTCTCAATAAATAAACATAAGCATAGCCCAATGCAACCAGTAGGCATGCAGACACCCTGAACCAGAGATCAACCTATATCTTTTTTTGTACTAGCCAGCCGGACAAGTTGATTAAAAATTGCACTAGCCCGCAGATGGTTACACTAACCCACAATAATAACGATACATTTGATTGGTTATACAGGAAAGATGCATGCCAAGAAATACTCTAATTATTGCATATTTATCCTGCTCCCACATTGCTTCCTGCCATAGCAAAAAATACTACAAAACAATCACATGCAGTGTGTATCCCCACTGTTTTTCACCATGTGCCCTTGCTTCCTCTTCCTTCACCCCTCCCCACCAAACCAGAGAATACCATACTAGCAAATGTTCAATTAAGCAGTTCTAGCTCTGCACATGCAGTAGCCAACATCATCATGCACCTCACCACAGTCCCAACCTGACCTGCAGGGCAATGTACAGAGTCAGGCAGAGAAATACATTTTCATCCTACACCTTGTGATTAACCAGGTCTGCACTTCTGGAAATTTTCTTACACTGCAAAGTGAGCCTGGGAGCCATTCTAGGATTTCTTTGGAGAGAGTCAAACAAAGGGGCTTGGGATGTAAGAAACTTTGGCATATCTGTTTACATATACCAGGCACAAAAGTATTTATTTAACATGCTCTGTCCTAACAGATTTTTCATAACCATGTCCTTTCATCAGTCAAAGGGGAGCAGTATACAGGCATGATGCTGTACTGCCTCTCTCTCTCTCATATATAGGATGATTTATGCACTCCAGGAATTCCTTTTAACCTTTCAAATTATATATTTCACTAAGGTTTTGCTTTGTACCATACATGCTCAAAAGCATTGTTTTAGGATGAAATGACATACTGGGTGGTATAAGTGTAGGACTGCATGGATGGCATTGACTGGTGTGATCCACTAAGAGGAGCTGTGGACCCCTACGCCAGTCAGTAATGGCAGCTACTGTATTTGTCTGTGGATGGCCACTTCAGAACCTACCTAGTCTGCAGTGGTATCCAGAGAAAGTACAAAGTGGACAGACCACCTGGCTGCGCAGAATGGGTACACATCTTAGCATTCTGTAAATGCAGTGTTGGATACAAAGGTTGGGAAATGAGGCACATTGGTCTTAATATTGAGGGACAAATCAAAGACAAGTTCAGCAAACTGAAACTAATGACTTGATCACTCTACCCTTGATCACAGCATTCACACTAGCTGAATGGCCTAACAATTGAGTGACAATGACTTACATTGAGTCTTTTGTTGGATCCTCCTTTGAACTGTCAGATAATTGCAGCTCTTAATGAGCTGCTAATCTCACCAGGCATCTGGACCACTTGAGGAAGATTAGCAAAAGGACTACAGCCTGCTAAAGCATGGACTTTTTAACTTTATTAACAGCCATGAAAAACCTGCACTAGTCAAGACAGACAAGTAGAGGCTTACTGCACTAGCCCTGATCAAGTTGCACTAGGTTCAGGGCTAGTAAAACAATGTTAAGGTTGAACCCTGCCCTGAATCACTGTACATTAAAACATGTTGGAGGCAGTATAGGGTAATGGTTAAGAGTACTGAGCTGCAAACCTGAAGACCTTGGTTTGAATCCTAGCCCCCACTTGCATACTGTGTGACCCTAAGCAAGTTACTTAACTTCCTTTTGCACTTAGGTGACACCTAGGAATAAGCTTCTGCTTAGTGTGTTTTCATGGTTAAATAATCCCCACAACCCTGAGGACAAAGAGCAACAGGGGACTTCAGCCAGTGATCACTTTTCATTTTCACTAGGATGTTTTCACATTTACAGCAGAAATAATTTCAACAGGAATTTCCTAACAAATTTTATATTGAAGTTTCTATGAAAATGAATGCTGATCACCAGGGAAGTCCCTATGTTGCTTTGTGGTTTTCACCAACTACAGTACCTAGGTACAAATATTTTTTTCTTGTTTGTTAATATGCAGATACATGTTGTCATTCAGGAAGTAGGTTTACAATAATGAGGGAAAAATAAAGAGTGAATGAACTTGTGTTTTATATCTCACATAACAGGTAAACTTGGTCAATCAATAGGCATTAGAAAAATAATTCCTGGGAGAATGAACCCTTTTACCTCCCCAATGCCCTTAGCAAAGCATCAAGTATGAGAATCCAATTTAGGGAGGACTCCATTACTGTTTGTTTATAAAAAAAAGGATAAGAACTCATACTGTACATGCTGAGGATGAATTTCTTGTACTACTTTGTTGATCTGGTAATGTCCTCTAGCCACAACTGCCTATTCCAATGGCACCCCATGAGTAGTGGAGTGGAGTGATCAGGTGACT
The DNA here is from genome assembly GCA_016271365.2 of Neoceratodus forsteri. Taxonomy (NCBI): domain Eukaryota; kingdom Metazoa; phylum Chordata; order Ceratodontiformes; family Ceratodontidae; genus Neoceratodus; species Neoceratodus forsteri. The sequence continues at coordinate 802,749,600 of CM057458.1, forward strand.
TACTCAGAGTGACGCAGTCTACAAGTGGAGGTTCTGGGAATAAAACCAGTTCTGCTGTATGTACCAAGATCATTCTAACCATCATACTTTTACCTGTAGTTTCAACTGCCTGCCCATTTGTTTTAATCGGTACCCACATTACCATTAATTTATAAATATTTTTTTTTATTTATTTGCAAAACTTTGGGGTGGTGTATTCCAACATTTATTATAGGTCTTCAGAGATGTTTGTGCTATAAACTCTAGCGACAGGTGGACATTTAAAGCAGTTTTTTTTGCAAAACTGAAATTCAATGACACTTTGCCACCATCATCGGTGCTCCTGCATGGTAATATCACCCTGTCATTACCTGTTATTTTTGTCATTTCTATACTATTCTGTCACTTGCAGAATGCAATCACTTGCTCAGGATGTGACCCTCACAATGGATGCAGACTCTCCTCCCTCTCAGTTGTCAGTGTCACTCTTATTCTCTTCCTCCTGTGAGGAAATGCCAAATCCACCACAATTTCAACAATTAAAATCCAAAAACTGCAAATACACAACACTAATGTACCGATCCAATCCATGGGCTGGCAATACGTAAAAGAAAACAAATTAGAAACCAAATCTTCTGCTAATGAAGTTCAGAGGTACTTTGGACTGGTGACATTTATTGTTGCCTATTCATATAGTAATAATCACCTCACAAAACCACATTATAACAAAAAGACACCCACTTTACTGTCATACTGTCATCTTTTCAACTGTAGTTGCTGAGTGCCAACATGTAAACTAAGTCATTACAAACTGTGACATTTGGACAAATCTCGGTCATGATTTAGTTCAGTATTTGATATGATGCTAAGGCCATTATAAGAAAAAATATTCTGAAATGTTCCTCTTTTCAGCTTCTTGTGGCCACATACTGTATGTTGCTATTCATATGCACAAATTCCTAGAATACCTTCTTAAACCAGTGTAATAACATGAATTTACCATATTTAATTTATATGGATATTTACTGCCATCAATTACCTAGTTTCTCAATGCACCTGTATTGAACCCTTGCCACCCTTCAACCATCAATGCTGCAATGCACACTACCAAGTGCCAGAGGACAATGTCCTGCAGTATTTATTTGTTAGTAGCAGAGAGTCAACAGCCTGGAAATGGATATTATCTTCTATTATGAGTCCACCACTTATAGATTTGTTGCCACCAGTGTCTGGAAGTGCTTCGGTGTGGGTGGTGGCAAATGGTATGATAATTCCATCATTTCACAAGCCACTGTTCACTATTTGGGAATTATTTATTGGGTACGCTATGTGCTGTATGTGGGGGTGTGGGGGGGGTTGAATGGGCAACATATGAAACTACCAGCACACAAACAGCATATTCCATTTTTACAACTCTAGCTCTTTTTCACAAATATGCTGCATTTCCAGATAATATGAATTCTTAGATTGACAAAACAGTAAAATACTTAGAATGTCTACATTCTTTATTTATTTGAAAATTGGTGAAACGAAGGCACAATAAGCCAGGGCTAATTTCCAGGTGTGGTAAGGGGAGAGGGAAAACAGAATACAAAGTAGACAGCACAGATGGAATACTGACAAAGCACACTGTCTTTGTAATAATAGAAGAACAAAAAACTGTTTAAGATCAACGGCAAGCGTAAGGTTTTAACATAATCAGTGATTTTAATTGACTGCAATTTGAATGCCAGTATTTAATAAAATTAATCATGATGAGCAAAGTCTGTTTTTTTTTTTGGTACTGGTTGTTACATTAGACATGGATTTGAATGTAAAATAGGCTTGCTAGTTTTGAGCCAAACAGTCTGGTCTCGCCAGACTGTGTCCCATTAACATGTAACATAACATTTTGTATTCAGGTTTTTCAGTGTTGAAATATAACTTTCCCAGTCTCCTGTTCTATTTGTCAGTCAGTCATGCAAAGGAATTGAGAGAGGCAGGTAGAGAAAGCAGCAAGCATCCTGATGGTTCCCTTTGCTCCCCAAGACAGACCACCCACACTGAGCACTTACACCAAGGAACGGATGGACAGATTGCTGGACAGATTGTGTATAACCAGATGTCTGGACATTCAGAGTGAATAGCTGAGCCAGAGCCCAGGAGCTGTCTCTTTGTTTCCCTGGGCTCAGTGCTGATCAGTGGTTATCTGTCGCATATCATGATCTGTACAATCAAATAACATTAAAATGAAGTCATCTAATATCATTGACACATGACTGGTACAGTAATCATATCATATTGGGACCAATCACACAATAAGGAGTTAGAGTTGATAAAAGGATGAAATGTTGTGCCATAAAGGCTTGTTGCAGCTTCTGACAGGGTTGGGGTGTGACATTCTGATTTCTTAGGCTGAGCCACACAACTGGATTTTTGTTCAGCTAATCTTGACATCTTACATATGGGTTGTCAGAATATTGGGTCCTGTTGGAATATCAAACAACTTCCTCAACTAATTAATTTAGTGTAATTTCTCAACATGCCCACATTATCATAGTGAATGCATGGAGTATTAGCTACCAATGGTTACGTGAATTTAATAATTAAATAGAACCATGCTGTTTCAAGCAAGATGTACAAAATAAAAATCATACACCATTCCCTACCAATCTAAAATAAGGCTAAAATAAGGCCACTATAGCCATGCACAGTAGATATTAAGGAGCATAAACATTTTTTAAATGCATTAGTGATGTAATGAATACAAAATGGCAGACTCATATTGGATTACTTATTCAAAGGCAAATGCGGCAGTTAAAACTCTGATTTTTTTTAGTGCTTACATGATGACATAACTGACAGTTGTCAGCAGTGTTTAAAATATTTTCTGTAATGGTTCTTAACTGCTCACAGTCCTGATAACTTCATAATATATAAATCCACACATGCATTTCCAAACTTTATCGTAATATTGTTGAATACATATCGATTACCTAAAAGTATTTATTAAATTGATAAAATCAATGGCTTTGCTCCAGAATTCTGTGGTGTGAGTGGCATTCGTGACTCACACATACAGTATAAGCTTATAAGTAGCCATTTTCTTTAGTTATGGGTTGAACAAATGGTAAATCTGACATTGTTATGATTGTTATGCCCTCCCCAAAAATACAAATAAAACATTCAAAGAAGCAAAAACATGGACTGCAGAGTAGATATGCTTCCCTCCACTGACCCACCCCTCCAACCACTAGCTGTACCATTGGGTTCACATGAATTGCATCACATACTGTACTACTAGGAATACTAGGAATTTGGGAGAGATGAAGGAGAAATCGACTGCTTTCCTTGAACAAGTTCTCTCAGAAATATTTGAATACCAACTACCCTGTCTAAACTACCTGGAAGTCTTTTTCAATTAATATCTACTGGACTAACATCAGGGATGGGGGTGCTAAACTAACAGAGAAAGTTTTTTTTAGTTGGGCAGCATCAGAGATCGAGGGATTTCAATAGATTGACAACCAGGAATTTTATTTTATTTTTAACATCAGGGATGGGGGAGGGTGCCCATAACTAAGAGGGAACTTTTTGGTAAAGTTGGGACAGCATCAGGGATCACTTGATAACCAGGGAAAATGCATTTTTAACATCGGGATAGGGGAGGTCTGCTAAACTAACAGGAAAGTGTTTTAAATTTGGGAAGCATCAGGATTAGGGACCACTTGAGAACCTGGGACAATTAATTTTGTATTTTTTAATACAATGCCATCTGCCAGTTTTGTTTCAACAATGGCTCAAATTAAGCTCCGGCAGCAATCACCCTAAATGAGTGAGTGATTGCCATCTAGTAGGAACTAAGGAAGTGCATTACTAGATGGTATCAATGTAAGTGTGGAAAGGAGATGGGAGGTCATAAACAGGGACTTCATGAGGCAGTCAGGATCTGCGCTAAGTTGAAATGAAAGGGAGCAAGGTCACATAAACCATGCTGGTGATCCAGCGAGGTACAGGTAGCGGCCTACAAAAATATAAACAACAAGAGGGATAGGGATAAGGAAATGTACCATCTTGCATCTAGAAAAGTCACCCGGATGGTGAGGGGAGCAAAGTCCAGTAAAGAGCAACGACTGGCACACGGGATACATGGAGGGAAAAGGGTTCCGGCACATTGGGGAGTGGAGAAAACTAAGGGCCATCTTGGCAGATTGAGATCAGAAGGAGGGTGGGTGGAAGAGGCGAGGGACCAGGCAGAGGTATTTAACAAGTACTTTACCTTGTGTTCACTAGGAGGGATGGGATATCTACAAAGCAAGACAGATGGGGATGGAAGCGGCAGTGAGTGGGATCAGGGAGCAACAGAAATGGAGCAAGAGGGAGGGAGAGGAGCCTAGGGTGTCACATCTGGATAAGGATAAAAAGGCCAGTAAGGTGGAGGGGACGGATGATGCTATCTCTGCCAAAGGGTGTGGTTAGCCCTCAAGGCCCTAAAGAAAGACAAATCTCCTGGGCTGGATGGCATTCATCTGAGAGTACTATGGGAATTGGGGAACACTGGCTGCACTCTGGCGAGCTCTTCAACAGATCACTTGAGACAGGGAGGGTACCTGAGATTGGCGAGAGGCACATGTGGTGCCAATCCATAAAGGGGGGTCGAGGGAAGTACCAGGTAACTATAGATCCATCAGTTTGACCTCGGTGGTGGGAAAATTAATGGAGGGAATACTAAAGGAACGATTGGGGGTGTACTTGAGGAGGTGGGAGGTTTGGATAGTTGGCAACATGGGTTTGTGCCAGGTAGATCATGTCAAACCAATCTTGTGGAGTTCTACAAATGGGTAACATCATAACTGGACAGGGAAAGCCTGTGGATGTATTATTCTTGGACTTCAGCAGCGTTGACTCTGTCCCCACAATGGTCTGGTGGAGAAACTGATGGGGTTAGGAGTAGGCCCTTGATGGTCAGATGGATTGAAAACTGGCTAGCTGGATGCACCCAGAGAGTAGTGGTCTGTGGGGAGCTCTCAAACCCTAGAGAGGTTGGTAGTGGGTACTGCAGGGCTCGGTCCTGGGTACGATCCTGTTTAATGCATACATATCGGACATCAGGAGGGTATAGGTGTGAAATGAGTCTCTTCGCTGATGACTCCAAGATGGGAGCAGTAGTTGAGGGAGAAGAGGGGAGGTTGGCCCTGCAAGGGACCTGGACACCCTGGAAAGCTGGGCTCACACATGGAAATTAAATTTCAATATCACTCAAGTGCAAGGTGTTGCATCTTGGGTGGGAAACCCTAAACACAGATACACCCTGGGATGGGAGGCACTGGAGGCCTCAATAGGGAAAAAGACCTAGGGGTCATGGTGGATGCATGTATGAATAACTCTGAGCAGTGCAGGAGAGCAGCTAGCAAGGCAAACAGGATGTTGGGATGCATCGTAAGGGCGATCACCTCTAGGAGCAAGGAAGTGATTCTGCGGCTGTACAATGGACTGGTTAGACCACACCTTGAGTACTGTGTACAGTACTGGAGACCACACTTGAAGAGGGACATACAGCTCCTGGAGAGAGTACAGAGGAGGGCAACTAAGATGATACGAGGGCTAGGGATTTGATGTATGAGGACAGACTTGAGGAGCTCTGCCTGTTTTCATTGGAGGAGAGGAGAGACAGGGGACATGATTGAGGTCTTCAGAGTACCTCAAGGGAATAAATAGTGTAAACATGGAGAGGATCTTTAGACTAAAGCAGGAGGTATCACCAGAGGGCATGGCTTGAAGTTGGAAGGTGGAAGGGTGAGGGGGAAAAGAGGGGAGGTTTTTCACTGAGAGGATGGTGGATCCTTGGAATGCACTTCCTGGTGAGCTGGTTCAGAGATCCACAGTGGAGGGCTTCAAGAGAGTGTGGGACAGACACAGAAAGTGGATGTATCAGATGATGGCCTGACCCAGGGGTGGGAATGGATGATAGGGGTTTCTGGAACACAAGAGGGGGCCTTGGCACCCAACTAGGGATCTGAGGTTCGAGCAGACTCAATAGACCGTAGGCCTAATCTGCTGGCAAATAGTATGTTAGTATCTAAATGCCATTTCATGCCAGTTACCACTCCATCAAATTAGTACTGAGCAGCATACCAAGGTACTGCCTCAGTAACGAGTATCATACTGGGGTACCAAGCAACTTTTCTGTAGCAACTACTGTACATGTACCTTTAAATATAAAAACAAACAACAACAAAAATCAAAAAATGTCCAACTAGATGCTATGAGAACAATTAAAGGCCAAGAATAACATGTTTGGACTATAAAGATAATATAAAGTAAGGGCCAACTGAGCATAAGGAATATCAACCTCAGGTAGACAGGTCATAATTCCAATCTCTGTGCTTCTAACAACCCTATCTGTGACTTCCAAATGAGAGGATGTAATCCTTGCCTTTCTCACTGTGATGGTGGGGAAGACATTTGGAAAATACACCTCTTAAACCAGAGGTGTTTCCTTGGGTGCAAAAGACCCTGCCATGGGTAGTGTGGGGAATTCAGATTAATGGATATTAACCTATCCACAAATGAAAAGGGGATAAGGGAGTCAAGGGTATGGGAAAAATTAAAATAAGAAAAGGTGATATGGCAGTGCCTTTGGTCCCTTGATGTCCCTTAGCCTCCATCCCCAGCCTAAATTATACAGAATCTAAAGGAAGGTGACAGTTAAACAACATTAAAGTCTCACCCACCTGCTCGGGTGTGAATTGGACCCTCCACAGCCCCGGACAGCCCTAGTTCTCCAGACGGTGGTCCTGTTTGCACTTTGACCACCCACCTCCAAAGTTTAATTTCAAGGACTCCTCCGCCTGCTTGGGCATGACTGGACCCTCCATGGCCCTCGACAGCCCTAGCTCTTTTCACATGGCGGTACTGTTTGCAGGAGACTTCCCACCTCCAAAAGCTTGATTTCAAGGACTCCCCACCTGCTCGAGCATGACTCGGACCCTCCATGGCCCCCTGACAGCCCTAGTCCTCTTCACATGATGGTCCTGTTTGCAGGAGAAAGGCCCACCTCCAAAAGTTTAATTTCAAGGACTCCCCACCTGCTCGAGTACACTTGGACCTCCACGGCCCCAGGCAGCCATAGTTCTCTCCACATGGTGGTCCTGTTTGCAGGAGACTGACCACCTCAAAAGCTTAATTTCAAGATAACTGATAAGAGTGTGGATCTTGCCACTGGCCCGCTGATTGCTGGCACAACTACCAAGCTCACAACTTTTGAATTTTTCTTTGGTGCCTTTTCTCTGTAACAGTCTGTGCTAGCCCAATTGATTTAATTCTATGTAAAATTATAAGGACAAGTTTTAGGGCTGTATCTGCCATTCATTGAACTGTTTTTCATATATACCTTTGTCCTGCTACTTAAACTGAGCTATTTATGATTATACCCACCCTGTTCTTTGTTAATCTTAGTCCTTCCTATTATTTTCTCCCTGCTTAAATTCGCTCCTTTTCTCTCTTCTCAGGACTCACCCACCTACTGGGCATGACTCAGACCCTCCACGGCCCCCAGACAGCCTTAGCTTTCCACATGGCGGTCCTGTTTGTGGAGACCGAACACCTCCAAAAGCTTAGTTTGAAGGTAACTGATACGGAGTGTGGACCTTGCCACCAGTCTGACTGTTTGTTGGCACAACTACCAAGCTGAGGACTTTTAATTTTACTTTGGCACCTTTTTCTTAGCCCAGCCATTGGATCATAGTTTTGCTGCTTGCAGTCCCTCCTACATGCCGCTGTGGACACTGTTGCTAAACTCTAATTAATTCACTGAAAGCTGTACAAGCACAGTATTTGCTTTAGTTTATTTTAATAAATGGCACAGTTTGCAATTGTCTGGCTTTATTCTAACCTACTGTAACAATCTGTGCTAGCCCAATTGATTTCATTCTACATAAAATTCTAAGGACAAGTTAGAGGGCTGTAACTGCTATTAATTAAATTGTTTTGGGCATATGCCTCTGTCCTACTACTTAAACTCTGCTGTTTATGATTATACCACACCGTTTCTTTGTTAATCTTAGCCCTGCCTATTATTTTCTCCCTGCTTAAATTCCTCCTTTCCTCTCTTTTCAGGACTCACCTACCTCCTGGTGCAACTCAGACCCTCCACAGCCCCTGGACAGCCTAGCTCTTCACACAGTGGTCCTGTTTGCAGGAGACTGCCCACCTCCAAAAGCTTAATTTCAAGGTAACTGATAAGGAGTGCAGACCTTGCCACCAGCCCAGCTGTTTGTTGATGTAACTACCAAGCTAAAACCCCGCTGACACTCTGCACCAGTTCCCGCCCACCCCCACCCACACTCCCTATCTGGGCATTTACTTAAATAGGCTTATTTGTCAGTTTCACCTGACATCTAACAGAGCCACTTTGCCATTTGCTCTTATCATATACTACCACTAGGGGCGTCGGCTTATCTCTAATGCTCACCAAATACTTGTAGTTGATGTTTGTATCTGCACTACAGCTGCTTGACTCCTTCCTGCATTTTGGAAACTGTGTTGTTACTGCTTATCATGACACAGAACATTCTGGTCTCTCTCGTGACCAGCCTGTTGCTCTTTTCACTTGCTAGGCTCTCCTGGTCTCATGTTCCTACAGTAGTACCTGGCAGCACAACTCAAATAGAAACTTCAAATTCTCTAGCATGCTGGTCAGACCTATTGACTGTTTTTTTTCACTCCACTATTGATCCCAAGGTTCCTCAATTATCTTGTAACCATCAACTTAGATTATAGATTCTGTTCTAAAATTACAATGCTTACTCATTTTATTCATCGCAAGCTTTGGTATCTCATGCTGCTTGCTATCCTGTTGGCAGGTGATGGAATGAACCCTGGTCCTCACATCATTAGCCATGCAGTGATGCCTCTTGGGCTACTACTTCAGGGCTCCACATAGCCCATCTAAACATTAGGAGCCTTATGCATAATTTCACGGATCTGAGGCCTGGGTTTCCACCTACAACCCAGATATACTGTGCCTATCTGAGAGGTGGCTCAAGACTTCTTCCCGATTCAATCTGCTCGTTCATGAAACTATAGTCTTATCAGGAATGACAGGCTATTTCCTAAGCACATCTAAACATCTCAGAATACTATACCTCAGTTCTCTGCTTGTGAATCCCTTCATGTACTTCTCTACTTGGGTGCTAAAAATCTATATTTAGTTGTTGCTTATAACCCGCTCCAGGAGGACTGTCTGCCTTCACTAATTTTATGGAGGACACAGTAAAATTAGCAGGCCATACTAAACTGCTTATTCCTGGGGTTATGAATCTAAACTGGTTTGGACAAATTCATAGCTCACTTCTGTCTGTAGTCCAAAGCTATAACCTGCATCAAGTTATAACACTGCCCACAAGGATCTCCCCAAAGCAACATCAAGCACATTATTGGATTGGGTGTTAACAATAGGGTTCACAGCATTGTGGATGCAGACATTCTGCTGAATACTATATCAGATCGCTTCCTCATTTTTTGTGTGTGGCAACACTCTAGCTCCCAATCTCTGACCCATGCTATATCACCTTCAGGAACTATGCCAATCTGGATCAGGTGAAGTTCTTGCATGAGGTCAAGTCATTTGACTGGTCTTATCTTTTCAGTCTCTGAATGCACAAACAGCTCTTGGCTACTTTCTTGACCAATTTTGTGCAGTTCAGAACAGACATACATTCCTTGTGACCCAACGTGTTCATGTGACACCCACTAAGTGGTTACACAAAGATCTCCTGGCTGCATTGCATGTCAGGGATAAGAGCTGGAGGTGCTTCAGAAAATCTGGCCCCATTGATGACTACCACCCCTATAGGGCCCAGAAAAGTGATTGCAAAAGTAGATCAGACTAGCAAATGATCATATTATAAGGAGCTTGCTGGAAGCATCAGGTGACTCCAGGAAATTCTGGGCACATGTGAAATCATTCCTAGGGGCAAAGAAAACTCACTTGGCTTGCAAAATGATCATTAGTGGAGTCCACTGCAACAACCCCAGGACCATTGTGGAAGCTTTTAATAAGCAATTCTCTGACCTGACCAACTTTACATCTGTCTTCCTCCACACTCAGCCCTTACCTCCACCCACTCCACCCACCCTACTGTACTTACCTCTCCTCTTTACTTTAAGGCAGTATCTAAATCTGATGTCCTGGGCCTGCTGAACATCATTTCTGATAATACTAGTGTAGGCTCTGATGGTATTGAACTTAAACTTCTAAAACTGTCTGCACCATTTATTTCCCAGCCTTTGTCAAGGATTTTTACCCTCTCTCTTTGTAATGGAGTTGTCCCTGATATCTGGAAAATGGTGAAAGTCACACGGTACTTAAGAATGGTGATAAAGAGATATAACTAATTATTGGCGATAGCTATACTATCAGTTTTGTGCAAAATAATGGAAACGTTAGTATCAATCCAAGTTATTGAATTCATGACTAAATATAACCGCTCTCTCTAATTCAATATGGCTTTGCAAAGGTCATAGCACCTCCACGGCCTTGCTCCACCTTGCAAATGATACTCTATCTGCTATGGACAATGGCCACCTCACGGAGACAGTTTTTATCAACCTGACAAAGGCATTTGACCTAGTTGATCATCCTCTTTTCTATATAGCCTCCTAGCCCTTGGTTTCTCCATAAACTCAGTTGCCTGGTTTAATAGCTATCTATCAAATAGAACTCAGCTTTTAGATTCATCTCCACTGTGTCCAGCCCCATGGCTATTAACCTAGGTGTTCCCCAAGGATCAATATTAGGACCCTTCTCTTCTCTATTTTTATTAACAGTATCTCATCAATTATCCCTGATTGCTCGGCTATCCTCTATGCGGATGACCTGATCTTGTACTGTAGTGATAAGAATATACACCGCATCAACCTGACCCTTACTACTGCTTTTATGTGTATTCAGTCCTGGCTCTTCCACCATAAGTTTATCCTTAATGCTAGTAAATGCATACTATGTTGTTTGGTTCTGTAGTCAATTAAAACAACCAGGACCCATTTAAAGTCTCTGGTCAGGGTGGGCTGGTCCTTGAACCAGTATGCTCTGTCAAATATCTTGGAGTACTTCTTGACAAAAATCTTAACTTTGACAAGCACATAACATCTACCCTTAAATCAATTAATGCTAAAATTGGGGTTGCCTACAAAACTAGCTATGTCCTTATACAGTCGGCTACATTAGCCATAGCCCATGGGCTCTTGCTCCCATCACTATCCTATGGGTAGTCACTTGTCTCTGTGCAACCATAACTCTCCTCAGGAAGTGGAATACCACTTACAACAGCATCTGCAGGTATGCCTCAGCCTCTTCCTTGTCAAAACACCATTGTCAGCTTTATGCCGATCTGAATTGGCTACCCCTCTTCTACTTGAACTCTTTGCCCTTGGCTCCTTGATTGATAATATTATTAGAGCAGATATCCCTGTCTTGCTGGTCTCCTGACTAACTCCGCTGCCCTTCTCCCACAGTCTCCAATCATCTGATAAATCTCTGCTGCTAATACCTATATGCAAATCTAACAAAAGAACCCTAGCTTTTCTCACTGTGGCCAAACTCTGGAACTTCCTGCCTCTTGATGTTCACCTAGCCCCAGTAATGCCCAGTTTAAAACAAATGTTGCTTCTTCCTCTTTAACCAGATCTCCTGTGCCTGCTTCAAACCTCCCTGAATTTGCATTCGGCCTCTGTCTCATGTCCCCACTGCTGCAAACTGATCTCTACTTATCTTGCCCATCTAGTTATGTTAATAGGCACTTATGTCTCATTTGATTTTGTCAGCTGCTCTTAACCCAGTTGTTGTTTGCTGCATGTGCTTGTTGTTCACTGAATTTTGTTACTGTTTATGAACTCTGACCTGTCTTGTTACTTACTCATGTATTGAGAAATCTTGTTTTGCTCTGTATTTTGCTTTTCCCTGAACTGGACAGATTAACGGAGCTCAATATGTATACCCTAGAGCAAAGGAGGAAGAGAGGTGATATGATCAAAACATTCAAACATCTTAAGGGCATTAACAAGGTGAAAGAGTCTAACATGTTTCAATATAAGAAAACAGCAGGACAAGAGGACACAGCATGAGATTAGAGGGAGGCCAATTAAGGGTAATGAGAGAACTTTTTCACAGAAAGGGTGGTGGATGCATGGAACGCCTACTCAGGAAGTGGTGGATATGAATACAGTGCAGGACTTCAAACAGGCATGGATAGGCACAAGGAGCACTACAGATGAGTATGAATAGATAGGCCATTGACAGAGCAAAGGCTGATGGCACACTTATAAGGTAGAAAAGAAATAAGGAGACTGGATGGGCCTTGTTGTCCTTATCTGCCATCAACTTCTATGTTTCTATGTTTCTAACTCAAAATGTATTCCCTGTTTATCCCTACCCATTGTAATCTCCCAGGTCATGCCTGAAAATACTCATGTCTTGACTTTGGTACTTACCCTGTAAACAAAAACTAGATAAATAAATAAACAAAAAGCAAGATTGTCCAATTGGTTGATTGAGGTCCTCCAGGTGTGGAGATCTCTGTCCTAAGTCCTGGAAGCAGTTCATTTAGGTGAAGACTGCAGTAGCCCACTAAAGAAAGCTAAGAGGTATGAACAGTTGCAGTGAAATCCACTCTGATCCATCATTATTGACCATGGAATTCTTCAGAGTGCCTGTGTATACTAAGAGAACCCCAGGAAAGAGGCTGGGGCTGAGCAGGTTGGGTTGGCCTCGAAGTTATGAGGTCTACTTCTGCTGTCCAGTGGTGACCAGTCTTAACCAGTCCCATTTTGGATCCATTCCCAAGCTGCAAGTTGAGGGGGAAGCTCCCCCAGGAGCTCCCCACAAAACATGCATAATCTATAAATCTTTAGGCACAGAGTGAGGCCCCCAGCCAGACCACCCCAAAATCATCAAAAAGGGATGAGCCCCAGCAGTGGCCCACGAGGTCTGACAGATGGACCGAGTCATGCACTATCTCACCCTCAGAGTACTGGATATGGAAACAACAGGACAGCCCTATCTAACAGGATCCTGAGCAAGTGGAGCCCATGGACCAAGCCAGTCTCCTGATCTGCCCCATGCACCACTGCTTATATCACACACAAGATGAAGCACTTAATTTTCCATCAGGAGATAGTGCTCAGGTTGAGGCTACCCTATTTAACAGGTTTAGTAAGTGAATGGGATCCACCCCTATTTAACAGGTATAGTAAGTGAATGGGATCTGCACACAAGAATCCAGCATCCCAGTGTCTCATGCACCTCCACCCAACTATTCCAGTATTTGGGCATCATCATTCCACGATGTGTGAGAAGCCTGGGGATCCCTTATTTAATGGTATTCTTTCCCATCTTCTGCACTTTGAGGTGTAATTCCAGTGCCAGTACTAGCAATTTCAGGAAAGCTATTGAGTTGGGGTCCTATTTAATGAAGAGTGTCCTCTCCTCCAGCCCAAATCCTGAAGAAAAAGTGTCAGGTTAATCTCCTGACCCACAGGCACACTGCCAAACCCACCCTATAATCTTGGACTGTGAGTGTCATGATGTAGAAGGGATCAGCCAGGCAGCTACACACCCAGACATGTTGTGCTTGGCACCCCAAGGAGCACCCCATATCAGAGCCAATCCCCAGGCCTGGAAAAAGTCCCATCAGAGTCGAGTCAGGTCACCACCACACATTTCCTCTCCCACCACCCCAGATAGAATGAGAAAATCACTCGTCCCAGAAGAAACCCATCAGACTACTCACTGATTAGTGCAATAGTCCCTTCACTTGAGTTCAAGTTTCTGGTATGGAGATTTGTTGCAGCATCTGCTTCAAAACATCTAGCAAGGATTGCTGGCTCCTGGAGCCCTGGTATTAAAGTTCCTAACTGCTCCCTATGGGTAGATCTCTGTGGCTGGGCTGTGATATGAGGGATGGTAAAGTCATGTTTCTATAAGCCCAGCAAAGCCTTGGTTGCAGTGTTGTAGTTCTGTTGGCTATTGGGGTACTGGATCACCAAATGGACCAGATATGGGATCCTGAACTTCAACTTGTTGTGGCAGAGTACTGCAAATAAGGGCATGAATTCTTGTCTGCATTGCATGATCATCAGTGCATAATCATTGTCCCAAAACACCTTGGTAGTTCCATAAAAACCTTTCCTGGGCCCAGGCTTTCTTTAAAATCAGTTCCTTTGGTATCTCAAGAAGCACACTATGGTGGATCTAGGGCATTGGGGTTAGTGGGCTTAGGACCCATTGCCTGATGGGATCTCTCAATTTCCAATTAAAAGTCTGAGTCTAAAGTCAGAGAGGTATGCAGTAAAGTATCCACAAAATCCACAATGTCCACAAAGTCTGAACCCTCACTATTCTCTGGCACCGAGTATATTCTAATGTTCTTCCATCTTGGATGCCTATTTTCAGAGTCCTACTGACAATTTGCAAGTTGACAGACTTTGATGACTTGCTGGAGAGTATTTTGTATTTTTGTAATGGAAGTAGCTTGTTCCCTGGAGGACTCTGCTATGGTGTCAACTCTTGTCTCTACTGCAGACATGTCAGAGTGGAACAAAGTTCGGATTCTTTGAATGTGTGAAATTCTTTTAAACTCTGTTAGTTCTGAGAGTATTTTATCTATTTTGGTATCCATTGCAGTTGCCTTTTAATTTGGACTTAGATGTCAATATTGTAGGAGACGCCGAGGTCTTCACCGATGATGAGTGTGTGGATGCTTGAGAAAGTTCTAAGACCTTAGAGTCAGAACAATGAAAGTCTGATTTCTCACCTTCATGCTCCAGAACTGAAAACTTATTGCTGCCTCCCTTATCCTTACTCATTGCCATGTCTCACCTATAGTTTAAAGTTTTCAAATTTAGAGTTGTTAAGCTGTATGCAGAAATTCAGTAATGCTGGGGTGAATAGCTCCTCGCTTTAGGCTGCCATTGGCTAGATGACATCACTGGAAGTCTTAATTGTGGACATTATTAATAGATATATAAATTAAATTACTTTTTGCTTTTGTTTTGACATTTTTTTAATATGAAATAAAAGGCTAGTTATTTGGATGCTGATATATTGGTTATTTGTAACAAGTCAAAGAAGGCTTTAATAGCAGCCAGATAGTGTCACAACAACCCTGAAAATGCACCAGAATGCATTTAAAACATGATAGCTTCTGGCCTAGGCAAACCCCAGGCCCTCCCCCACCTCAGCTGTGGGGATTGTGGTTTGTGAACACCTCATGCTTCTAAATTTGGCACTGCAGCACTACATAAGTGACATTGGGGAAGGCATTAAAGGCAAATGTGCATGTTTGTGGATGACACCAAACTCTATGGGAGAGTGGACACTAAGGAGGGATACAGGATCTGAGGGAGGACCGCACCAAATTAGAGAGATGGTCAGGAATCTGGCAACTTGGTATCAATGCCAAAAGTGCAAAGTGATGCACATAGGGACAAGAACCCTAGGACAGAGTATTACATAGGAGGGGTTCTGGTAACTGCTTCTGAAGAGGAAAAAGATTTAGGGATTGTGATTATGAGTGACCTGAAAACCTTTCCATGTAAAAAGGCAGTGGAGAAGGCTAACAGGATCCTGGGTGTATTGCAAGGAGATTCAGCAGTAGGAACATAAGAAAATGCCAGCAGAAATAGGCCCTCATGGGCTATTGAGTCTGCTAGATTATGCAGCTAGCCCTCAACTAGCAGGTGCCCCACCATCCCCTCCCCCATCATCATCATCATCATCATTATCCCCTCTCTGTCCCAACCCTCTTAAAACCATCCAACAAAATGCAGTCCCACCCAACCTGGGGCTTGAACCCACGATCCTGAGATTAAGAGTCTTAGGGCCAGATATTCAAAACCTTGCCCAGGAGCTAATTAGCACTGCCCGTGGGCAAACTTAGCTCCTGAGCACAACGCAAGCTTATATTCAAAAGGAAATAGTCTGGTGGAAAACCAGCTGAATATAGCTAGCAAAGGAAGCCGGGCAAACAAGGCCAGAAGTACAGGGCAAAATTGCCTGGGAATAAGACAGCACTGAATATAGCAACAAGGAAGTGCACACTGCAACTGCAGCTCATTAGACCCAGAGAAAGCCAGAGTTGCAGGTGGATAACATTGTGTGTGATTGTACAGACATGTCTGACATCTACTGCAAACAACAATGTAAGCCACACACTGCAGAACTGTGCTATGTTGAAGTGAGATTTGCCTCAGGCTAACCTGATTGCACAGTGCTAAAAATTAGCCCGGTGCAAACTGGTTACCCAGGGCAAACAGGAGCTATATTCACATCTCCCATGCAAATGTGCCTACTTAGGTAATCCATGAGCAAACAAGTACATTTGCATGTCATTAAGTGCTGCTTAGCATACATTACCATGCAGTTTGCCTGGTGTTACTGCATGGAGCACAAAGCCCCCTTTTGGTCTGAATGGAAGTACAGGCTGGGTACTGCAGGCCAAGGCATGTCCACAGCATCCTCTATTGGTCGGAATAGAAGCTCAGGCTGGAAGCAGCAGGAACTGTGTGCTGGCAGGTACAAGCAGTGCATACAACATACCTATGCAGCACTGCAAGCAGTACATGATATATCTATATTTATGCAACAGGTGTTTAGAGATAAACTGTCTGCTAAATCATTTATCTGAGTCACTGTATGTATAAATTTATTTATACATACAGTGACTGTGCACAAAGTAGCACAAAGTCCGCCAAAGTCCACGCAATCCACGCCACTGGCTAATATCTCAGTTTTCACGAAATGGATATAAAACCCCAAAAAGCCTGTTACATAATGGAATATGTGGGATTGATGTGTGATAACTCATTTATGATACAGTTGCTAGTGACCTGTAGTACCATCACCGTGGCTTTGCCACTCGTGAAGTTACTTGAGGTCACTAGCAACTGTAGCATATAAATGAGTTGTCACACAGTCAACCCCTGCACGCCCCATATATATACTGTATATATATATATATATATATATATATATATGTATACATGTATCTGTCTTTAACTATAGATAGATACAGAGCCACGTGTGTGTGTGTGTGTGTGTGTGTGTGTGTGTATATATATATATATATATATATATATATATATATGTGTGTGTGTATAGCTATATACACACACAGACACAGACACACACACTACCAGTGGCCACACATGCCCTGGATGATGCCCCCACCCCACACCAACAGAGGCAGCCCACAGCAGGTGTGGGTGGAACACAAGTATGCATGGGGCAGGCATAAAGCAAACCTGCTGGGGACAGGAGGATGTCAGCTGTGGGATCACTGAGCTGTGCAGCACAGCCATGCAATATATATAGGGACCTGGGCAGACAGGCTGGGCCAGGCAGCCATTCACAGCCGTTATAGTCCCTGTTCCCACGTGTGTTGGTACCTCCCTGGTAGTCTAGTGGTCCCCCACCTCCTAGCATGTATTCTGACCCCCGCTTGAAATAAAAAGAGATCCATTTCTGTGGTAGTCTAGTGGTCCCCCCATCCCCCAGCACATATCCTGACCCCCATTTCAAAGCAAAGAAATTATTTCCCTGGTAGTCTAGTAGCCCCCCCACCGCAGTGACACCCCCCCATCCAAATAGCTTCCCAGAACAGAGCTGGTGACCGACCAGCCCTCCTGCCTCCACTCACGCCAGCTGCCATTCCTTCCCACCTCACGCCACGGTACCACCCTTCCTACCTCAGTTGGTGGGGTGTCACTGCTGGGTGGGGCCACTAGACTACCAGGGAACAATTCTTTGTATTTCAAACCGCGGTCGGATACATGCTGAGGGGGTGGGGGACCACTAGACTACTAGGAAATGATTCCTTTTATTTCAAATGGGGGTCAGGATACATGCTGGGGCTGGGAACCAGTAGACTACCAGGGAAATGGATCTCTTTTATTTCAAACGGGATTGGGGTACATGCTGGGGTTGGGGGACTACTAGACTACCTGGGAAATTATTTATTTTTATTTACAACGTGGGTCAGGATACATGCTGGGGGTGGGGTGACCACTAGACTACCAGGAAATGACATCATGGGGCAGATACCGGGATCAGGAATCTTGCTTTGGGAGGTGGGCACCACGCCACATTAACACTGGCACATTACTGCCGGCCTTTTCTGAGGGTATTCAGCACCATGCTACAGGTTGCACTAATGCCTGTAGCAGTGGTGCTATTCTTTTGAATATGCCAGTGCACCGCATTCAGGCCCTGCACAAGTCCCTCCTTCAGATACATTATAATTTAGCGCTAGGCAACACCTGCGCCCGCCGCTAAATGTCATTTTCAATATAGCAGTTGGGTGCAAATTCAGTGCTAGTCCAGTGCAATGGATTTGCACCCCATGCTAAACTTTGAATATCTGGCTCTTATGTTCTACCAACTGAACTAGCCAGGCTATCATTTCCAGACCACAATTTTGTCTTGTAATGTGTTTTCTCCTGTGTTGTACACATAATCTGATTCAAGCAGGTGCATAAAAATATTTGCATAGCTGGAAACCATAGATGTCTCCCATAGCTGTGGCTTTTGTCTGCTAGCAACTATTTCTCTTGAATTAGAAGTGTTTTCTTGTAAAAACGACTCTGCCATACATAAAAGACTGTTGACTGGGTGACCAAAGTAGTAGACCAGGAGGGGCTGTGGACATGGCCTACCTAGACTTTAGCAAGGCATTTGACACAGTCCCACACAAAAGATTAATAGTCAAATTAACCAGCCTGGGAGTGGGTCCCAGGGTGGTAGCCTGGGTAAACATTGGCCGGACAACAGGACACAGAAGGTAATTGTAAATGGAGTCCACTCTGAAGAAAGAGGGGTTACTAGTGGGTACCGCAGGGTTCAGTATTGGGTCCAGTCCTTTTAATGTCTTTATAAGTGACATTGCAGAGGGACTGAAGGAAAAGTATGCCTCTTTGAAGATGACACAAAGATCTGCAACAGGGTTGATACACAAGGAGGCATGGAAATGATGAGAAGGGACTTGGCAAGGTTGGAGGAATGGTCAGAAGTATGGCAGCTAGTATTCAATGCAAAGAAGTGCAAATAATGCACCTGGGAAGCAAGAACCCAGGGAAGATTACACAATGTGGGGAGGTAGTAACAACAACAAAAAGGAAAGGGACCTGGGGGTAATCATATCAGATGACCTTAAGGTTAGCAAGCAATGTGAGAAGGCAGTAGGAGGGCTGGGGGTTATTGGGATACGTGGGAGAAGCATCACCATCAGAAAACAGGAAGTTGTTATCCCTCTGTACAGACAGTTGGTGAGACCCCATCTGAGTACTGTGTCAAGTTCTGTAGACCCCATCTCCGCAAGGACATAAACAGGATAGAGGCAGTTCAGAGGAGGGCAACTAAATGGTGCAGAGTCTGCAAGAGAAGCCGTATAAGGAGAGACTAAAGGAGCTTAATATGTATACCCTTGAGGAAAGAAGGGAGAGGGGACATGATAGAAACTTATAAGTACCTCAGTGGAATCAACAAAGTCCAAGAGGGTAGCATCTTTCAGAAAAAGAGATGTGCAAGAACAAGGGGACACAATTTAAAGATGGGGGTGGTTCTGGGAAATGTGAGGAAGTATTTTTTCACAGAGAGGGTAGTGATGCATGGAACAGCCTTCCTGAGGAGGTTGTGAGGTCTAAAACTGTGGGAGAATTCAAGAATGCATGAGACAGACATAAGGCAGTTCTTGTGGGTGGTAAGAAGAAATAGGCTGTTGGTTAACTAGGATCTAGTGGCCTATCCTGTAGGAATGGAAATGGGCAGACTAGGTGGGCCAATTGGTCCTTATGTGCCATCAAAGTCTATGTTTCTATGTTGTCCCGGAGGTCCAACAAAGTGGATGAATTACCAGCTGCTCTCCTACTAACATCATCTGGAAAAAGAAAACAAACTCAAAAATACTGTAGCTGGCAAAACTCTCTATAATTAGATCTGGCAAAAGAAGATAATTCAGAGAAGGACTGACCTGTCTGAAAATAATAATTTTATGAATTGGCCTGTCTGTAAGGCCAAATTTGACTATCAGATAAGCAACCATTTTTTACATTCAACTGAAAAGTATATTTCTAAAAGACTTCAATGGATGGGAAAGAGCTCTAAATACAAAGAACTTGGAGAAAGCACTGGCTCTTGTCCAGCACAGTAGAAATAAATCAATTTTTCATTGGCTCATGACTCTCTTACATTCGACTACAGATCAGATTTATAAAAGTACTTTCAAAAATGGAGTTGCAAGTTCAATACAAATTTTACATTGCCACAATGGCAATTTGCATGTAAAGCAGTTAATGATTATAAATGATCTAGAATAGAACAGTACAATTTAAAATCTTGAACGTAACCTATTTTACTCCCTATAGACTTAACAAAATGAAATTGGCTGCCGATTCAAGTTGTTGGCACTGTTTATACATGGCTGCAGATTTCTTCCATACATTTTTGGAGTGCCCACTTATCAAATGTCAGCTGACATCCTTTGATCTGCTGTGCAGAATGGGACTTCTGTTGTATGTAATTTGAGGGCTGCCTCTACATTATTGGAAGACAACATCGATATTTTTATGATGAAAACACTAGAAAGATCATTAAAACTAACCTTATTACAGTTAAAAGGCTTATTCTAAAGAACTGGCAGTGTCCCAATGATTCTCAGGCATTCCTATCATTGAATGGCAAAATTGGTTTCTTTATGCCTAATGCTGTAACAACTTTTTTACAAGGATCAAGATTTCTGAAATTTATACAATAAGGAAATACAGCAATGGACTAACAAGAACTTTTAGCTCCCTTGAGTTCTACCTGCCATTTACCACCTGTGTGGATCACTAAAATATTAATGGTTTTGTGTTTCCTTTTTAGTTTTCCTGCTAAGTGCAAACATAGGTCATCCGTAATGGCCTTTACTGTACTGTATGAATGCACTTAAATAATATAAAACATAAAGTTCTGGCAGAAAAAAAAAGATTGTTGTCTGGAGGTTTTTTCAGTCTTTCTTCTAGTGCCTTTGTTAAGGCTTTGTCCCTTCATTATGAGGTATACTTGTATGAAAATATTTTACATCTACAGTTACCAGATACCATTTCTCTCCTCTGTCACAGAATTTGTTTTATTCAATTCCTCTATGATTTCTTTTGTGTTAGTCGTATCCTTCAAGTATTTTCCCTGTGGAATTATGCAGCCTCAGAGGAGGCTGAGAAGGCAGAAGACTGAGCACTTCCAGCTTACCCCTCCACCTGCCAATTGCTTCATCCAACCAGTGTCCCTATCTGCAGCATTTTCAGGTGTTGGGACCTGTAATGTCCAATAAGCCACACCACTAAATGCTGCCCTAGACACTCAGAAGGCTACGCTCATGGCTCCAAGCCTGGGAACTCAAACAAAGATTTGAGTGCAAACACTGAGTCTCCTGTTCAGCTGTCATTTCCTTAGCTTCTGCAGCTACAGAGGGGGTCAATAGTCAGAAGACAGAGACCTTCCAGCCCACCCCTGCCAATCACCTTATCTACCTGGTGTCTCCATCTTCAGCACTCTTGGGAGTCAAGACCTGTAATCTTCAGTGAGGCACACCTCCAAATGCTACTCTAGCTAAATCAGAGGGATGCATTCATGGCTCCAAGCCTGGGAATTTCAAAGACTTAGGTGTAAACACTGAGGGCCCTATTCTCAAAGATGACTTAGAATGGCACAAGTTGTGGCATACAGCTGCTTGTACCAAAGCACGGCACCAGGGCCCTGCACCAGATTCTGGCACAGGAGAGATCCCAGCATAAGTCCTCACACCTATGGCAACCTCTCCTGTGGCAAATACATAGTGCACAGAAAGGTTTGCCACTGTCACTTTTTGGCAAGGCAAGTAGCCCCCAACCCTGATCACTGATAAATTAAATCAATTATCATCCATGATGGACTAGTGCACCTCAATCCCAGATGCTGTCAGTATGAATAATTAATATAAATAAAATGCTTTCTCAATCCCCGATGTCCCAAGTAATAATAATTAATAACCACCTTCCTGGTAGTCTAGTGGAATCAACCCCCACCCCAGCAGGTAGTGCCCACCACCCTGCTCCCCATCCATCCCAAAACAGAGCCAGTGACAGGCATAGCCCTCTTCTCACCACCACGGCCAACTGCTGACTGAACTGTCACTGAGCATACTGTACAGTGTATACTATACAGTACATTCAGTGACAGTTCATTTGGAGGCTGGCTGCTGAAGTGAAAGAAGGGCAGTGCAGGTCACCAGCTCTGTTTTGGAATGGAGGAGTGGTTGGTGGGCACTACCTGCTGGGGTGGGGGTTCCACTTGACCACCAGAGATGTGGGGGTTATTGATTATTATTACCCAGGACATCAGGATCTGGAAAGGTTTTATTTATATTAATTATTTTAATACTGGCAGCATTGGAGATCGGGAGGGGGCCACTATACCTCCACGGGCTGTTTTACACAATACATTTAAAGACATCAAGGATCAGGAAGTGGGCACTATACCACCATGGGGTTGTTTAACACTATACTTTCAGGGACAATGGGTTGGGAAGGTGGACAGATGCACACTGCTGCATACAGTTTATCTCTGCCAGAGGGAGAATATTCTAGTACCCTTAGACCAGCCCTGGCTGGTCTAAGCTACAGAATTTCTCCTCTGAGAGAGTTCTAATAATATTATGCATTAGGAGATATGGCAGCCTGTGTCTGCCATGCTTCCCCTAGCACCATGCTACTGTCCATTTTTGGGCACACGTGGGCTGCAAGCCCCATTTAGCAGGCAGCCTGTGGTTGACACAGTCTGCCATTGACAATAACTCCTGGCACATCTTTTAGGTGCAAGAGTCAATTTTCACCATTCTTCATGATGCAAGCCCCTGTACCATACCGGGAGCTTTGAGAATGAAGTCCTAAGTCTCCTTTTCATGTGTGCCATTCCCTGACTTCTGCATCCACACAGGGTTGAGAGTGCAAAGTAGAGAATTCTTCCAGCCTACC
Organism: Neoceratodus forsteri; assembly: GCA_016271365.2. Lineage (NCBI taxonomy): Eukaryota > Metazoa > Chordata > Ceratodontiformes > Ceratodontidae > Neoceratodus > Neoceratodus forsteri. Next base: position 802,772,604 of record CM057458.1, read on the forward strand.
CTCCACCAATTGCCTCATCCAGCTGGCATCACCATCTTCAGCACTCTCAGGAGTTGGGACCTGTAATTTCTGTGAGCCATGCCTCTGAATGCTACCCTTACCAATCTCAGAGGGCTGCATTTATTGCCCCAAGCCTGAAAACTTCAAACAAAGACTTGGGTGTAAATGCTGCATCTCCTTTTCAGCTGTGCTTCCTCTTGACTTCTGCAACCACAGAAGGGGTTGAGAGGGCAAGAGACAGAGCCTGTCCAACCTGCTGCACCACTGATTGCATCATCCAGCTGGCATCCCCATCTTCAGCACTTTGGATGTTGGGACTTGTAATCTCCTGTGAGCCACACCCTGAATGCTACCCTAACTAATCAGTTGTGGAGACAGTATAGCACAGTGTTTTAGGGCTCTGAGCTGCAAAACCTGGAGACCTGGGTTTGAATCCCACAGCCCCACTTGCATACTGTGCGATCCTGAGCAAGTCACTTAACTTTCTCATGCTCCCAGGTCACACCTGGAAACAAGCTTCAGCTTAGTGTGCCTTTCCTGGTTAAACAATTCCCTTCCCAATCAGAAGGCTGCATTCACACCTCCAGCCTGAAAACTTTGAACAAAGACTTGAGTGTAAATGCTGAGTCTCCTTTTCAGCCTTGCCATTTCCTTGACTTCTGCAGCCACAGAGGGGGTCAAGAGGGCAAGCCCTTCCAGCCTGCCTCCCGCCAGTCACCTCATCCAACCAGTGTCCCCATCCTCAGAACTCTCAGGAGTCAGGATATGTAAGTTCTAGTAATCCATGCCTCCAAATGCTGCCTTTTTTTAAATTGTTTAACCAGTTGAGGCACACTGAAAGCTTGTTTACAGGTGCAACCTGGGAGCACAGGGAAGTTAAGTGACTTGCTCAGGGCCACACAGTATGCAAGTGGAGCTGTGAGATTCAAACCCAGGTCTCCAGAGTTGCAGCTCAGAGCCTTAAACCACTGCGCTATACTGCCCTTGCCAATTAGAGAGCTGCATTTATGACTCCAAGCCCCACTAAGTGACACCATCAGTAGTAGCCCTCTGCACTAGCAGTACTCTGTTCTAAGGCCTTAATTCAAAGGACATCACAAAGTCTGCCAGAGTCAGCCAAGGAGACAGCCAACAGCCAGCAACACTGTCCAACCAACCATTGCCTTTAAGTAATTCCACCGCAATGTAAAAAAAAAACCTCTTTGTCCCCTGGCTACCCATAGATGTTTCCCTTGTCATGTTGCACCATTCAGTCATTGCTGTTCTAGCATTGCTAAATCAATCTGCAAACCGTCTGCTCAAATTGCTGAACTGTGATATAAAATTCCTTTACCCTTTCATCTAAGCTTAAGTTTGATAAATAAGATTTTACAACCTGCCATACTGTGTATGTTTACCTGCTCAAACTATGAAAACATGACAGAAAGTTCCTTGACCCTGTCGGCTAAATGTTAATCTGCTACATAAGTCATAACTTGCCATACTGTGTATTAACACCCATTTACTTACTTATTGTTAACTTGCTTATCCTATGACAGTATGTGGTTAAACTGTGATAGTTACCTACTGCAAGGCTAAACTGTGATAAATAGTTCCTCACCATTACTATTGCACATTAGTATGTTAAATAAGATCTACAAACACGCCTGTGTATGCAACTGCTCACATATTTCTCCACTATCTATAAATCTTATTATGACTGTAGACACCTTGTTGCTAATCTTCCACTCCTATCCTGGGCTGCAAGCTGGACACCCAGGGCATCCAGTTAATTTGAGAGCCAGCTAACCTACTCCCTTTGTGAGATGAGCATATGCAGTGGAAAAAGAGTGTCTGTTACTTGGTGTCAAGGAAATTGGTATTGCTAATTAGAAACAAGCTGTTCCAGCAGGCAAGGCATGTACCTGTTAAGAAGCAGCTGCTACCAGTTTAATTGTGCCCAAGGGTTTTTCTGCACTACTAACAATACCCTAACTGGGTGGCCTTGTAATCAGAATTCTATCTTATAACAACTACATCCCTCCCTCCTCTTGCCTCAGGTAACTGGCTTTGGCAAATTGCTGAACCACCCTTGGTAAGGCAAATCCTCACTCTAAAGAAATAGTCCCTAATCTCATCCTCCCTATTCATACAAAGAATAAGGTGGATCCCCTTCAAAATAAATAATTTCCTTTTGCATTCTCAGGCACTTCTCCTTACCCATTGATCAACATACTGTACCACTGCAACTTCTAACCATGGCCTAAATAGGCTTATTCCTTGTGCCACTCTATAAATCTCATTGGGACTGTAAACACCTTGATAGCTAATCTTCCCACTTCCTATCCTTGGCTGCAACTGACACCCAAGGCATCCAGTTAATTCTGAGATCCAGCTAACCTACTCCCTCTGTGAAATTAGCCTATACAGTGGAAAAAGAGTGCATATTACTTGGTGTCAAGGAAATTGGTATTGTGAGTTAGAAACAAGCTGTTCCATCTCTCTGTCTGCTAAGAAAGCTCTCCTTGTTAATCTTCTTCTTAATAGCTGGGGACAAGGAAACAAACCCAGACACTGGCTCCGTAGTTCCAGAATTAACTCTTCCTCTAATTTAGGCTGTGTCCAAGTGATAGGGCTCAGGTCAGTCCATGTGAATACTTTTTGTTTATTGAAAACTTTGGAAAATACAATATCTTAAGAAGAGGTGCTCATTTACAAAGGTTCCAAATCAAATAAATAGTCTCAAAACACATTATAAGTGCAACAAACAAATCCAGAGGAAACACAGTTGAGTCCAACTCAGAGTATTTAAGACAGATTAATTATAATACATACAGTTTTGAAAGAATCCATAGAGATGGTTGTACAAAAGTCACAGGGTATGTACAGACAGCAACCAAATAAAACAGTTTACAGTTACAATTGTAATGGACTGCAAGGGCAGACCACAAAGATCTCTTAAACTGATTAATCTTGAGGGATTCAGTAGAGTATCAGGCAATTTGTTTAATCAGTAGTCCTGACAGCAACAACATAGAAACATAGAAACATAGAAGTTGATGCAGATAAGGACCGCAAGGCCCATCCAGTCTGCCCATTTCTTTTCTACCTTATAAATGTGCCATCGGCCTTTGCTATGTCAGTGACCTATCTATTCATAGTCATTTGTATTGCTCCCTTATGCCTATCCCATGCCTGTTTGAAGCCCTGCACTGTATTCATAGCCACTACTTCTTGTGGTAAAGCCATTCCATGCATCTACCACCCTTTCTGTGAAAAAGAATTTCCTCACATTTCCTTAATCGGCCTCCTCTAATCTCATGCTGTGTCCTCTTGTCCTGCTATTTTTCTTATATTTAAACATGTTAGACTCTTTCACCTTGTTTATGCCCTTAAGGTGTTTAAATGTCTCGATCATATCACCTCTCTCCCTCCTTTGCTCAAGGGTATACATATTGAGCTCCGTTAATCTGTCCTCATATGTCTTCTGATGCAGTCCCTGCACCATTTTGGTTGCCCTTCTCTGGACTGCCTCAATTTGGTTAATGTCCTTGTGGAAGGTGTGGCCTCCAATACTGCACATAGTACTCAGATGGAGCCTAACCAATGTCTTGTACCAGAGGGATTATTACTCCTCTTACGACTTGTGATACCCTTACTAATACACCCTAACACCCCCTAGCCTTACCTACTGCTTTAGAGGTCTGCTTGATGATTTCAGGTCATCAGTGATGATGATGCCCAAGTCTCTTTCTTCCTTTGTGACTGCTAGCAACTCCTTCCCAGCCTATAAGTGGCTTCAGGGTTTCTCTTCCCTATGTGCATGATTTTGCACCTTTGCATTAAATCCAGTTGCCACTCTTCTGACCATTCTGCTAGTTTATCCAGATCTCTTCTCATTCTGCCCACCCCATCTGGATCATCTACTCTGTTGCAGATCTTGGTGTCATCTGCAAACAGACAAGCCTTACCCTCTAGTCCATCTGCTAGGTCACTAATGAAGATGTTGAATAGGACTGGCCCAGGACTGATCCCTGAGGTACCCCACTTGTGACTTGCATCTCTTCTGACTGTATACCATTTACCACCACTCTCTGTTTTCTGCCAGTCAACCAGTTTGCCACCCAGTTGACCAACTTCTGACCCACCCCGAGCCTACCTAGCTTATTTATCAATCTTCTATGTGGAACAGTGTCAAAAGCTTTGCTGAAGTCAAGGTAGGCGCATCAACTGCTCCCTTGGTCCACCACTCTGGTTACCCAGTCAAAGAAATCTATGAGATTAGTTTGACAGACCTTCCTTTGTAAACCCATGCTGTCTTGGATCCTGTGCCCTATGGATTCCAGGTGTTGCACTATCCTTTCCTTAAGGAGTGCTTCCATAATCTTGCCCACTACTGAGGTAAGACTGACCGGTCTGTGGAGTTCCCCGCCTCCTCCTGCTACCACTCTTGTGGAGTGGGATCACATGAGCCCTTCTCCAGTCTTCTGGGACCTCTCCTGTGCTCAGAGACTCACTAAACAATTCTGCTAATGGCTCTGCTAGTTCCTCCTTAGCTCCTAAGTACCCTGGGATGTATGCCATCAGGTCCCATTGCCTTATCCACCCTGAGCTTAGCAAGCTCTTGTAGGACCTTCTTTGTGAAGGGAGTAGTGCTCACCTCCTCCCCTGTGTCCATGATGCTGAGCTGTGGGCCCTGCCCTACCTTCTCTTCAGTGAATACTGAGCAAAGTATCTATTTAAGATAGATGCCTTTACAGGGTCCTCCTCCTCACATGCTCCTTTCTCCATTAAGCTTAGTAATCATTCTCTGGACTTTCTCCTTTCACTAATGTATCTATAGAAAGTCTTGTCACCTTCTTTTACTGTTTGTGCTAGTGTTTCCTCAGTTTGGGACTTTGCCTGCCTTACTGCTTACCTGCTTCCCTAGGCAGTTTGGTATGCCCCCTATCTTCATCCCGCTGTGTTCCTTATATTTTCTGAAGGCCAGCCTTTTGGCTCTGACCTTTCTGCTACTGTATTTGAGAACCAAAGTGGTTTCCTCTTCTTTGCACTTCCTTTTCTGTCTAACACAATGGGATGTTGCTTCAAGTATTGTATCCTTAATGCTTGCCCACTTTGCCTGTACCTCCTCACCTGTGTTTTTTTGCCAGGGCTAGCTTAACTCTGTTGGCCATCTTATCAAAGTCAGCTCCTCTGAAGTCCCATATTTTTGCCTTGGAATGGGATGATTTAGATGTAGTAGCCAAATTGAACCATACCATGTGATGGTCACTGGCCCCAGGTGACCTTCTACCTGGAGATCTGTGATCCCTTCTTTGTTAGTCAGTACTAGATCTAGGATAGCCCTGTCTCTTGTGGGTTGCTGTACCAGTTGTTTGAGGCCCTTCCCCTGCAGGAATCCACTATGAGTCTAGTTCTGGCAGATGTTCCTGCTGGTATTGACCAATCTGTATCTGGCATGTTGAAGTCTCCCATTATCAGAACCTCCCTTTAGCTGTCATGTTTTGTATATCTTCTAACAGTAATGTGTCTATGTCCTCCTCTGGTCTGGGGCCTGTAGACAACCCCAGTTCTTATGGCTGTCCCATTTCCTGTTTCCAGGGTGACCCACAGTTCTTCTGGCTCCTTATGTGTATTCTGAATTTCTGTAGCTTTGATATTTTCATTAACATACAGGGCCACCTCCCCTTGGCACCTCGGCTCTTCTGAACAATACATAGCCAGGTACTGAAGTCTCCCAAGTGTGGTTACTGGTAAACCACGCCTCACTAATTGCTACTATGTCCAGTTTAGCCTCTGACATTATTGCCTGCAGGTCTGGGATCTTATTTCCAGGCTGTGAGCATTTAGTACATGATTTTCCATTGGCCAGATTTTGCTGTGTTAGTTGTTGGGTGAGGTTTGGCATTACCCTGTGCATCGTATGGGGAGACAAACTCTTTTCTTACCTGGTGATGCAATGAACGCAACACACTGAATTCCAGTTTGACCACCTGCTCAGCTGAGTACAGCAGAAAGGAGACTTAAGGCATTCCTGGCCATGGTCCTGGTGTTGTATTGATTGAGGACAGTATGGAAACAATTTGTTAAAGTAGAGGGTGTTAGGACCAGGAGTGGCCTTTGGCCAGTAAACAGATCTGGAGCTTTATTCTGCAGGGTAAAGGTAGCCAGTTAGTGAGTGTTTAAAGGGCATGACTATGGGTGTGGTTACTTGCACCAAGTATAAAGTGGCACACCTTATTACATATCAGCTTTATTGTTTAGCATCATGTCACAGGCAGCTGTATAGAAAGGAGGACATGAGTGACAGAATGGAGCTCTTGACAATAAGGCATCTAGCATTCTCCAGTGAGATTATTCCAGTTACAGTACAAGGTGTCCACTCTTCTGTTAACTATGGCCACTAGATTGTCAAAATGGGTGGCAAAAGATAAGGTGTCATCCAATGTTACTCAAGGTATTTGAAGGTCTTCACCTGTTTAAGGCTTAATGTTTTGTCTCCAGCCATTTCAAATGAGAAAGGGTAATATATACAGCTTAAGGCCCAAAATTCACAAACTACAGGGTGGTGGGGGCAAAATGGTGGAGGAATTCAAAATGCATGGGGCAGATACAAGGGAACCCTAGAAATAGGGAGGAGATCATAAGCTGCAGATCAGCTATAGTCTGCAGCGTAAGTAAAGGTAGGAAAAAATGGGCACACTAGATGGGCCAGGCAGTCCTTACCTGCTGACAAATTCTATCTATGTTATCGATGTATCTATGTACAGGCCTAGGAAAACCTGTATTCCTCAGACATACTTGCAGTCTAAGAAAACTGGCTGAAGCCACATACACTATTGAAAGAAATTGACAGTCCTTGCTACGACATGTTCAGAAAGACTGGCCTGGCAAAAGAAAGGAGGTGGAGTTGTCATATACAGTATGTCAATACTTTTCTTCAGGTGACAGAATTACTCCCTACTACTCCTGGATCCACTGCATGTGAATCAATATTTATGCAAGAGGTGTACACTTTGAATGCTCCTGATAAACACATTTATCAGACAACCATATGAATAAATTGTGACCACAAATATATCAGTATAGTACTGTTGTGATCACCGGTTTATTCATATAGTACTGTCATCATCATCCTGCCGGTAGACAGCACACCCAACCCCACCACCTGCCAGCAATACTATCTTACAGGGTCACACAGGCACAACTACCACAGCCCCAGCAAAACATTCTGAAAACTAACACTCCTCCCCAACTTCTCAAACCATAAAACCCCTCTCTGCAGTTTCTGCACTCTAGGAAACAAAATACCTTTCAGTTTGTCAAACCATAAAACCCTGTCTGCAGCTTGTACCCTCAGGGAAACAAAATACCTTTCCATTTGTTCTTTAGGCTCTCACCTCACTCTGTAATGTTGATCCCACTCATCCTGCAACTCCTCATTGTCCTGAGCTCATCACAGCACCATTCTCTGCAGTGTCTGTCCCCTGAAAAGCACAAACATTTTTTTTTACTTTTTTTTTTATTTTATGCCTACTGAACATTCATCTCTTCAGAGCCTGGATGTTCACTTACTTGCATGGCACTGCTGTGCTTTGCTGAACATTGATCACACCACTCTGCACTCACGCAAATTGTCACCATCAATCTCTCCACTATCTTTTCAAACAAGGGCAAAGTTTCCAAATAAAAACAATCTTTTTAATATACAAAATAGTAACATGGAACCCAGCACAATCCATTCAACTTGCTTGCTTAGAGCCACCACCATTTCTTATCTGCAATTATGCACAAAACAACTTTCCCACCAATGAAAACACACATCAGGAGCTTCACAGTTGGCAGGACCATGGAGCGTCCATATCAACATCCTAGCAACATGTTCATAAGGTGAAGCTACAAGAAGTCACAAAAGTCCATCATAATTTCTTAAAAGATAAACTAGAAAAACAAATCAACCTACACTATCAAACTGATACCTATTGCATAACTAAAATATGCAATGGAGAAAGAGTTAGATATATGATTTATCTATATTTATGCAGTTTGCCCTCAGCCTTCTCACTCATGGCTTATGCCACTCATGAGGTTGCCCAGGTAAACTGCACTCATATAGACAAATAATGTATCTAACGGTCCCCATTGCATATCCCCTATTCATTGCAGTACATTGCTATGCAATATCAAGCCCCTGTACATGGAGTGAAGTACTAGCCCCCCCCAAGTAGCTAAGACTGTCCTTGATGACCTCCTGGCTTGTCTCAGACAGCAAGAGTTTGATGAAATAATCCTGCTAGGAGACTTTAACCTCAGTTAGTCAGACAAGGGCCCCAGTTCCTATAAAATACTTTAAGTGATGCTAACTTACACAAAACTATTAGCAAAACCCATGAAGTTAAATACCAAAACATGGAGCAACACCCTAATAGACTGGGTCCTGGTCAGCAGAACAGATCAGATACAAGCAGCAGGAACCTTCTCAGATTCACTGAGTGACCACTCCAAAGTATATTGCATTTGGCAAAATAATCTCTAAGTCCCTCTCTAAAATCATTACTGTCAGAGACTACTAGGTCTCAATAGCAAAGCTTTTCTAGAAGACCTAGCATTGACGGACTGGGAGAGTATAACTTACTTTGAGGTTGTTAACCTTGCCCTTAATTTCCTAATAAATAACTTTGCTAATGTAGTAAATAAACACGGATCCTTTGTTCGAAAAAGGGTCAAAAGCACCTGCTGCTAATGGTTAATAACTCCCCCCACACACACACAACCTTAAGAAACAGAAAACCAAGCCTGGGAAGTGTTTAAGAAAACAGGCTAACAACAAGACTGGCTAACACACAGGTGTGTCAGAAACTCAAGTAACCACATTGAAGAAGGCCAAGAGCAACTACCTAAAGGGTCTTCAAGCCAACAACCTGAATAATCCATAACAGTTATGGACATAGGCAGATTTCTTCCTCAAGGGACTGACTAGGCAAGCAAGGCAATCTTTATAAAGTACTTAATCCCAAGGGACCTGAGTACTACATATAAATCATTAGAAAATTACAAATGGAGCTATATCAAAACAACACTTTAGCATACAATCAAATCAATTAAAGTTATGCTAGGCACAGGATTAACTCACTAAGAAATGCTTGTTTGAATAAAACGGTTATAAGACTGGCTTTAAAGGCCCCCACCTTGTTGGACATATATAGCAGACAGTGAGTTCCACAGAACTAGAACAGCCACTCTAAAAGCTCTATCCCCAAAAGTCTTAACTGGCATGGGGGTGGACAACAAGCAGGCCTGCATCAGTAGAGTGGAGAGGTGAACTGGGTGGTAGGAACAAGAAGATCTTTCAAGTAGTCTGGTCCCAAACTGCTTAGGGCCTTGTAGGTTAATAAATATACATTGATGGTAATGTGCCACTGCAAAGGCAGCCAGGGTAGCACAAGGAAGACCAGTGTGACATGGTCAGTCTGTGAGAAGCCCATTATCAGACAAGCTGCAGTATTCTGGACCAGCTGCAGGTTCCATATCAAACCTCCAGATAACCCTAAGTAAAGAGTGTTACAATAGTCCAACCTAAAGGTGATGAAAGTATGGATGATCATCACCAGATCTGCATGAGCTAGATGGGATTTGATCCTGGCAATGTTTCAAATAAGGTAAAAGCCAGATTGGACTATAGCTAACTCCTGTTGTTCTACCATCAGTTTGCAGTCCAAAATGACCCCAGGTCCTTCACCATATTGACAGCCATAAGCAATTAGCCACCCACTGAAGGGAGAGCCAAACTGTCCACAGCAGCCAAGCCCTGATGTCCTGGTTCAATCACCATGACCTCTGTCTTTCTTGGGATGAGGCATAATCAGTCTGAAGCCATGCAATCATTTACTTCAGCTCGACATTGACCCATACAGAAACTGCAAGATCTTCACCAGTTGAACAAGACAAGAATAGCTGAGTGTCATCCACATAGCAGAGAAACTCAACACTGTACTGTCTAATGATCTTTCCCAAAGGCAGCATATACACAGAAAACAAGATATGGGTGTGAATCAAACCTTGAGGGACTCCACAGGACAATGCAGAAGCCTTGGAGGTGAAGTTATCCAGGGCTACTTGTACAGTTCTCCTTGTTATGCAGGACTCAAATCTGCAAAGAACTGTACAGGTGAAACCCATACAGTTCCTCAGGCAATCCAAAAGCACCCCATTGTAAACTGTATGAAATGCATATGAGAAATCTAAGAGAATAAAGGTAAAACAAAGTTCTCTGTCTCTTCCTAAGAGCATATAATGAGTCACCCTAGGAGAGAATTCTCTGTGCTTTCAAGGGTCTGAAAGCCTGACTGGAGAGGTTTGTAGATGTAAAAGTACTCCAGACAGTCTACAAGTTGCTCAGCCACCACCTTCTCATTAACTTTACCTATAAAGAGAAGGTGAGAGACAGGCCTGTAGTTCACCAAAATGACAGGGTCCAAGGAAGGCTTTTTAAGAGGAGGTCTAGTCACAGCTTTTTCAAAGCAGATGGACCCCCCCACCAAGGAGCCATTGATGATCTCAATGAATATAGGGCCCAGGAACTCACTACAGCAGAGAATCAGCCATGTCGATCCCAGGTCCAATATACAGCTGGTGGGTCACTAACTACTGACTACAAAGAGCACCTCAACCTAAGGAACAGGTTGAAACACATCCTAGACAAGTATATCTACATCACCAAAGATGCAAAACTACCAGCCCATGGCAGGCTGCTCAAAAGAAATCCCAGTCTAATGTAAGACACCTTGTCAGTGAAAATCCATCAAAACTCCTCACACTTTCATGTGGAAAAAGCTCTAAGTGACTGCAGACAAGGAGGACTTAACCTGTTAACAGTATGAAAGAGTTATGCTTTACAATTCTTCCCTGCAGCAACTGACCTTAACAGGAACTATGTATTTTCCAGTTGATTTCTGTTGATACTCAGTGTAATGCTTCCTCAAACAAACCTGTCCTCCATGGATTGAGTACTTCTCCCAAAATGCTCCAACCTCGGTTCCAAAGTCTTCAACCGATGCAGCTCAGCAAAATACCACAGTGAGCTATGCCAGTACATCAAGGAACAAATGGGGTAGGGAGCAATAGAGTCTAAAGTGGCCACAAGCACTGTGTAATAATGCTTCATGGCCTTCTTAGGATCTTATGCAAAAGCTACCAAAATACTCAAGACATCCAGTGTCTCCTGGAGCTTCAGAGGCTCCAACTTATGTTTTGGACTAGTGCACTAAATCAAGAAATCCTCCACAGTATAGTACATTACAAAAGGTTTTATTGAACAGCTATATAGCCATTACAATCAATGTATATGTACATACAAATTTCCAGCTAAAACATATCTTATCAGACATGAACTATACAAATTCATATTACAGATATCAGTCATCTGCATATAAAAACTTCAGACAATTAGTTTATGATAAAAACTTGAATATCTTTACAAGTGTACAGTAAATAATAATTTGGCTAATTTAGTCAATATTCTCAAATCTCTAGTCGAGAATAGAAAGATTACTGTTTGTTCAGGAGAGAGGCCAAGACCATTGCATTACCATCAAGCTCATTTAGCCCTGTTTTTTATACAGAGGGCATATCAAAATAATGTGTTTTAGGTCATCCTCTGTATTATTTACATTTGCAGAAGGGGAGGTAACCTTCACATTTTTGTCTGTAATATATGTAGTTAGAGGCAAACAGTTCCAATCTGAACCTTGCTACTAGTCTCCTGGCAATTGGAAGTTAAATATTTCAAATAGAATTCTAACTCCTGTCCTTTCTTGATTTGTTTATAATAGTAAATAGATTAAGATTGTTTAGACAACATATATTATTAGCCATTTCTATATCTTTCAACCTTGTTTTAACCTGAGACACTATTTTTCCCAAGAATTTAGGAAAATTTCTCAGTTCAGGTGTCCTATTCCATATGGTAATGTATACTTTTTATGCACTGTATGCTAAAATCCTCCACAGTGTGAACATGATTAATAACCCTCAAACAAATTACCAAAGCAATCAACATTTTTTCATTGACCTGGGAACATACAAGGGCTCTTCTGTAGATATGCTGCATAGTTCTCCTAGCCCACCAGACCACCCTAATTTCCCTTTTGACTGATCTTCAAAAGAGGTCCTCAACCCTGCTCCTAAAAATTAAATGTGTAAATCTGCAGGCCATGATAATGTTCAGCCTCAGCTTCTAGAAGTGGAAACCCCAGTCCTTGCACTTCCTTTGGCTGCTACCTATAAGCTGTACCTGCTCAAAGGCTCTGTTCTCATAAAATTGAAGACTGTGCATTTGGTCCCAGTACACAATGGAAGATCCAGGAATGGATTGTAAATTATCACCCTAGCTCCATACTCAGCACCCTAGCAATGGTCCAGGAGAGACTGGTGTATAATCAGTTATTGGCATACATTGAAACTCAGTCACTGTTTATGGATGTTTAGCATGGTACTGAAAACATCACAGCACTGACTTGGCGCTGGTGCACTTCACCACTGACATCCTATACACTTTAGATCAGGGTAAGATAATGGAAGCTTTATTGGTTGACTTGACAAAGGCCTTCAATTTAGTAAACCACAGGCTGCAGATATCTAAGTTAATGAGGCTAGCCTAGACCAACTCTCTTGCCAATGGTTTTGAAATTGCCTCCTAGGATGTAAGCAGTTGGTTAGGTGGAAGATGGGCCCTTCCTCACAGCAAGATATCACAGATGGAGTCCCCAAGGCACCATCCTGGGCACATATTATTCTTCTGTTTGTCAACAACCTTTCCTAAACTGTGGTGATGCAAATGTTGTCCTATATGCAGATGATGTGGTCCTATATCAATCAGGCCATGACCTGAATGCTGTAATCATTGGATTAAACAAAGACTTTTCTAAACATGAATTCTGGTTTGTCTCTAACTCTTCATTAATGGTAAAAAACAAAGCCATGTTCTTTGCTCAGAAAATTGGATTTCAATCGAGGTGAACTCCTATAGATTGTCCCTCCTCTGGCACATGACTGGCAGCAGTAGACACTATAATGTATCGTGGCATTTGGCTTGACCAGGAGCTCTCCTTTAAGGCCCACACTGAGCGCCTCTAATCTGCTTATTCAAAAGCTGGGATGCTCTATAGGCTTAAGTTCTACCTAACTAATGAAGCCCATCAGTCTGCTGTAATCTTCTGATTCAAATTGTCCTATACAAGGTATATCTTCTGTTACTGCTTTATTTTTCTCTGTAGCAAAGTGTTTCTTACAGGGTATATCTTCTGTGAAATTATTACAGGTAGTGCTTAAATTTTGTGACTTTTTATCATTAGGCTAAGCAAAATTACTGTTTGCCCCTATTTTATTTATTTCTTTTGCTGAAAGTTTTTTTTTGTCTCAGAGGTGTTGCAGTCTCCTTCTCACATTGAATGAGCTAATTGCTTTCCTCCCACAGCTCTTCCAGGGATTAGGTGTGTATTCGAGTGGAGCTGGCAAACTGCCAGCAACTTCCAACAGAAAGAAAGGTTAAAAGGTCAGGTTAGTTGATATCTTGAGGTGGAAGGCTAGGTTTGCTGGCCAAGGCACCTAGCTTCACCTGAGCTCTTTCCTTCTAGCTTGCTTGAAAGAGGCAGAACTAAGAACCTTACCAGAGTAAGGGAAAGGATTAAGACTTTTGCTAGGCAGATTTACTGTGTGTTGTTGTTTTATTTTGTACTCAGGGATTGTTACTGTTTGTTGCTAACATTTTATTGCTTTATTTTTTCTGATTCACATTGCTGTTGCTGGGTATACCTTCTGCTGTATTATTACAAGGTGTGCCTACAGGTATGTGCTAACAGATTACTGCTGTAATCTTCTGATTCAGATTGTCTTTGCAAGATATATCTTCTGTTACTGTTTTATTTTTCTCTATAGCAAAGTGTTTCTTACAGGGTATATCTTCTGTGAAATTATTACAGGTAGTGCTTAAATTTTTGTGATGTTTTATCATTAGGCTAAGCTAAAATTAGAGTTTGCCTCTATTTTATGTATTTCTTTTGCTGAAAATGTTTTTGTGTCTCAGAGATGTTGCAGTCTCCTTCTCACATAGAAGACAGGGGAGTGAGAAAGCAGCCACAGCTTCCTTGAATCAAGGAGGATATTTTCTAGACTACACTGAACTGAATTATTACTTTTTGGACCTGTGTAAGTAACTAGTATTGATTCTGTTTTTGGGTGGACTTTTCTTAGTTTTAACTTTAATTTGCCTGGAAGGAACTGTAGCTGGGAGATATTTGCAGTCAGTTGTGACTAGACCTGTTACTTAGCCTTTGTGAAATAGGTGTTTGAAAGGAAGGAAGGCACTCCATGGGGTGGAGGGTAAGAGTTGCAGGTGATTGTTTCTGGATAGCATAGGTTTACTCCCACCCACCCTTACCCTTACCCACCCACCCCAAGCGCATAACTTCCTTTTATAGCAGGGCTCTGACATCACTTCCTCAAAACTGCTAACAACATACACCTGTTTATATCCTTAAAGGCACAGCACACTGAATAGGGGGAGACACTCACAAGCTTACACACACTAAAACAAGAACAAAAACAAAAAGCATCTGTAACTGGAAGGGACACAGACATGTGGGGAGTAGTGCAATGCACTGGTTGTGGAGCAGCAGTCTTCCAGGAGACATTCTGGAAACTGCATTGCTGCTCTATTTGCAGGCACCTCTGGTCTGAGGGAGGAGGCTGTTCATCTCCATGCTGACCAGGCAAGGATTTGGGAAACCTGCTACCCCACCCAGGGACCACCCAGGCCACCACTACCTCAGAGGTTGCTAAGAAAGAGGAGTGGTTGGACCACAGTGGCTCAGGGAGGGTGAGGGTGTGGAACAGAAGCACAACGCTCCAGTTGTGCCTCCACACCATTCACCTCTCTGGTGAAGCATAGTTTCTCTATGGAGGCACCTGCAGTGAAGACAAAGGAGGATGCTGGGAACCTCCACAATGGAGACCCACAGGAGGGTAGCCCATGACCCACAGGGAAGGAAACAACTCCTGGTGGGGGACTCACATGTTAGGGGGTAGAACAGGGGAGGAAGGGAAAGAGAGGTAAGGTGCCTGCCTGGTGCCAAGGCTTGGAAGGACAGGAAATTAATCCTCAGGATCATGGGAGCAGAGGCAAGGGTGAGGGAGCTGGATGTCATTATCCACCTAGGGATGAATGACCTGGCTGAGAATGGAATAAGAGCAGTGCAACAGGAGTGTGTGGAGTTGGGAGGGCCTTAGACAAGTAGTACACATGGTATTGCTTCACCAGGAGGTACTACCTGTCTATAGCATGGATGAGCTAGGGCACTCCGCACCATGGGATTCAATGACTGGTTGAAAAGCCGATTGCAGAGCTCAGGGATTTGGCTTCATTGGGGACTGGGGCTCCGCCTGGAGGAAGCAGGTCTATACAAGTGAGACGGTTCGCATCTATCCTGGAGGGAACCAGTATCCTAGGTGATAGGTTTAAATGCTTCAGTGGCAAGCATTTAAAAATAGCCAAGGGCAGGCACTGACAAGGAGAAGGGAAATCCTAGCCCTCAAAATCAGGATAATTAGTGAGGTAAACACCAAAATAGAGCAGTCGATAGGGAGAAGGGTAGGGGTAAATAGAAAAGACAAAGGCAGTAGGGACAAGGATGGGGCACAAAGAAATAAAGCCATAAAAATGGAGGGTAATGAGTACCAATGCCCATAGTTCAGGTACAAAGCTCCTGAAATGGTGGCCTTGATGGAAGAGGGATGCCTGGATATTGTGGTAGTCACAGAAACATGGTACATTAGAGAACCATGACTGGGATGTCAACATACCAGGGTACACAATCTACAGGAGGAACAGGAGGGAAGAAGAGGAGGAGGAGGAGTAGCTCTCATGTAAGGGAAGAGATAAAGCAACAGAACCAAAGGGTAAAGGGAGGAGAGGAGGCACTGTGGGTCACTCTGGAGACTGGCAATGGCTCCACAATGTGCACAGGGTTGTATACAGACCCCATCTTGGGTGGAGGAAATGGACAAGGAATGATAGAAGGCATCCTTGGGATGGCAGAGAAAGGGAGATATTGCTGATGGGGGACCTGAATATGCCAGATGTTGACTGGAGCACCTTTGCTGTAGCCACATCCAAGAGCAGGGCCATTCTCGATGCCCTAAAGGGGCATGCCTCAGACAGCTAGTTTTGGAACCCACTCGAGAGAGAGCAATTTTAGACCTGGTGCTCTCAAATGGGGATGGAGAAAGGATCTCTGATATTGAAGTGGGTAGCCATCTGGGAACAAGTGACTACCAAACAGTGAGGTTCATGATAAACTTAGCTGTAGAGTCAAGCCACACAAAAGTGAATGTACTGGACTTTAAGAGAGCTGGTTTTGACAAAATGGGAGTGCTCAGAAAGCACTAGCAAACAGGCAAGAAGGTGGGTGGAGCAACAATGGGAAACATCAAAACTGCCATCACAGAGGCAACAAGTCTTTGTGTGATGCAAATAAACAAATCAAATGAAAGAAAAACACTATGGTTCTCAAAAGAAGTGAGGGAAGGTAAGGGAAAACAAGATAGCATTTAGGATGTATAAGGAAACATAGAAGGAGCAGGACAGAGAACTGACCAGTTGAAGCAGAAGGAAGCGGTAAGGCAGTCAGAATAGCAAAAGTCCAAACTGAGGAAAAGATAGCCAACCTCAGTTAAGAAGGGGATAAAACCTTTATAGGTACATTAGGGAACAAAGAAAGACTAAGGCAGGATACTGAGGCTGAACAAAGAGGGAAGGTGATTAGCAGACAGCGACAGTGAAAAAGCAGGATACTGAACGAATACTTCTGCTCAGTATTTGCACTGGAAAAGCAGGGGAAATACTTAATCTGATATTAGAAGCACTCTGGATAGGGTTGGATCCAGTTGTTTCATAGAAGAAAGTGTCCTTAAAAGAACTCTTAAAACTGAAGGAGAATAAAGCAATTGGGCCTGATGGAATTCACCCCAGAATTTCAAAAGAACTAAGGGAAGAACTAGTAACGCAACTGACTACCTTTTTAATAAATCATGGGAGGATGGGTGGTACCTGAGGACTGAGGAGGGCAGATGTGATTCCTTCACCAAAGTGGAAGCAAGACAGAGGCAGGAAACTACAGACCTGTCAGTTTGACCTCAGTGGTGAGGAAAATGATGGAATCACTTCTGAAGGAAAGAACTGTTAGTACGAGAGGCTAGTGGGGCACAGAACACAAGGCAGCATGGATTCGAGCGGAAGTTCATGTCAGACAAATCTAATTGATTTCTTTGACTGGATGATCAAAGCAGTAGACCAGGGAGGGGCTGTGGACATGGTCTACCTAGACTTTAGCAAGGCATTTGACACAGTCCCGCACAAAAGATTAGTAAACAAATTAGCCAGCCTGGAAGGGGTCCTAGGGTGGTAGCCTGGGTAAAACACTGGTTGGACTACAGGACACAGCGGGTAATAGTAAATGGAGTCCACAGTGAAGAAAGGAGGGTTACTAGTGGGTACCATAGGGTTCAGTACTGGGCCGGTCCTCTTTAATGTCTTTATAGGTGACATTGCAGAGGGACTGGAAGGAAAGTATGTCTCTTTGCAGATAACACAAAGATCTGCAACAGGGTTGATACACAAGGTGGGGTAGAAAGAAAGGATGAAAAGGGACTTGGCAAGGTTGGAGGAATGGTCAAATGTGGCAGTTTAGATTCAATGCAAGGGGTGCAAAGTAATGCACCTGGGAAACAAAACCCAGGGGAAGAGTACACAATGGGGGTGAGATACTGACAACAACAAAATGGAAAGGCACCTGAGGCTAGTCATATCAGATGACCTAAAGGTGGGTCAGCAATGTGAGAAGGCAGTAAGGAGGGCTGGGGGATACTGGGATGCATAGGGAGAGGCATCACCAGTAGAAAACAGGATGTTGTTGGCCCTCTGTACAGACAGTTGTTAAGACCACATCTGGAATACTGTGTACAGTTCTGGTGACCCCATCTCCGCAAAGACATAGACAGGGTGGAGGCTGTCCAGAGGAGGGCAACCAAAATGATGCAGGGTCTGCAGTAGAAGACATATGAAGAAAGACTAAAGGAAATAAAGATGTATATCCTCGAGGAAAGGAGGTGGGGGACATGATAGAAACTTTCAAATACCTCAAGGAATCAACAAAGTCCAAGAGGGTAGCATCTTTCAGAAAAAGATATGTGCAAAAACAAGGGCACAATTTGAAGATAGAGGGGATGGCTCAGAGGTAATGTGAGGAAGTATCTTCACAGAGAGGGTAGTGGATACATGGAACAGCCTTCCTGAGGAGGTCATAGAGTCAAAAACAGTGGGGAATTCAAGAATGCATGGACAGACATATGGCAATTCTAGTGGGAGTAGGAGGAAGTAGGTTGTTGGTTAGCTAGGATCTGCAGCTTATCCTTTAGGTAGGGAAATGGGCAGACTAGGTCGGCCAACGGTCCTTTATTCTGTCAAATGCTATGTTTCTATGTTTCTAGTCAGAGCCAGCAATGATCTTCTCCTAAGATACTGTATGAGGCCCAGTCCTATTCTTCCTGATTGATATGGAGCTATCAAGACTTTGGGGCTTAAAAAACATGGGTAAAAACAACCAGATCGCATGTACATAAAATAATTGGTGAAAGTAATGTAACAGCTAAAGAAGTACATTTTTCATGCAAAGAGTCATAACAATGTGGAATGTACTTCCCCAGCATGTGGTTGAGAGTAATAATATAACAACATTTAAACAAAGGTTGGACATGCATATGGGAGAAAGAAAGTATGTTTTCTACCCATGATGTTAGGTGGCGAAGTTCAAAAAAGGCCCTTGGCCTACTGAACTTGTAAATGCACTATGAACCTATGAACCTAAACAACTAAAAATGCTTTAACTCAGAATTGGTGGGTTTCTGTCTGGGCAGGAAACAGAGTGCAGCACTGTGATGTGCTTGCCTCCTATAAATGCCCCCAAAAAAGAATGCTTCCACTACCCAACCCTTGCCTGGCCCATAAGATGTTTAAAAGCTGCCTACCTTGTCTTGGAGACATACTATCCTGAAGCCCATGAGAATGCACTTCCACCTCTTCACAACCTCTATTAGATGACCATGGAACATGTAACTCTTTTGGACAGTGGTCCTTTCAGACCATACAAAGCATC
This sequence comes from Neoceratodus forsteri, assembly GCA_016271365.2. NCBI lineage: Eukaryota > Metazoa > Chordata > Ceratodontiformes > Ceratodontidae > Neoceratodus > Neoceratodus forsteri. The sequence goes on from CM057458.1 coordinate 802,791,794, forward strand.
ACTGCCTGAAATGAGCTCCCTGTCTTTATCCAGGAAAGCAGCACTTTCCAGTCCTTCAAGGGACTCTGTCCATTCACTACAGTTAAAAACACACAGAGGATGACACCCCAGTGCAGTTGGGGGTAAATTAATAATAAATCCAGAGTCATAGACACAGAAGAGACTAATTTTACATTTTCAAGGAGGTCAAGGCCATAGGGCTCAGGGTCAATCCATAAGTTGGTCAGCTAGCAGGTGTGTAAGAGTGAAGAAGTAGATCCTAACAGGGCAAACACACAGCAGTCCCAAAAGAAGTTGAAGAAAAGTGTCAGGGTGGTGGGGACACAGGATAATCCAGAAAGAGTAGCATAGAGCTCATTTAACAATCATGAGACAGTCTACAAAGAGTTCATTACAGCCCCAGATTGAGCAGCATGGTTATTCATACAGTGTATTAAGTGTTGCAAATCTTCAGGTTCCCTTGCAAGACAGGTTTGTGTAAATGTTGTGTCCAAATAACAATTGCTTCAGCAAAAGTGATATCTGAGCCTGATGAAGTCTAGAGAGATGAATTTAATTTAATTTCCTAGGGACTAAATTATAGAATAAGGTGAATCAGAGTTACATTCTCCACATCTTGGTTTGCACAAAAAGTTAATTTAAAGAGACTGCTAATGTGTTTTACTGAACACTGATGGAAGCACAGAACCTTGCAACAGTTTGAAAGGGAATTTTTAAGCAGTGAACTTAGTTTTAAAATACATTTACAATTTTTCATAATTCATCAAAATTACATTATTACCATAGCCTTTACATCACTCTTAAACCAACCAGCCCCTCATAGACAGGCTTTGAACTGTTAAATTGTTGGCATATGGGAACCGATCATGCATAAAATTGTAATGCAGCTGAACCTATACTTCAGATTTTATACTTATTTTACCTTCTTCACCTGTCATTTTCTTCTCAGTGACCATCAGACTGACTGTAGAACCTCTGCTACTCGTTTAGAGATGAGTGACTGTTAGTCAAGGGACTTACGGTATGCTTCTGTGCTCCAGACCATCTATATGTGTGATGGCCTTCCTCAGAATTTCCTCACTGCCCAGTGATGAACATTTCACAAACTGGAGTTCTATGCATTTCACCTGGTTGTTACTGTATTTGCACCTTTCATTGAAACAATCACATTATTCTCAGACCTCCTAGGTGGAAAATTAACAACTGTCCCAATTGGTCATCATTAGCAGCTGCTTCAAAGGAAGGTCCATTAGCCTTTTTTCCATTTACCTGTGCAGTTTGAAGGCATGAACAATGATTACCTCTATTGCACCCTTCTAATTGCATCAACATTTAAATGTAAATTAAATTACTTAAGTCTGGAGTGAACATCTGCTTGACTCAGTTGCAAAATCTCTGATCCCATTCATGCCAGACATCATGGGATTTGATGATGCTTTACAGCTGAAGTCTGGGGTTCTACTGTATCAGTGAGTGCTGGCTGATATCCTCTGCAATCTATGTTGTTGTCTTGTTTGTTAGCCAGCACAAGAAAATAACAATGAGAACAATGGGACTGCATGCTCAGTCTGCAAAATAAGAACTTGTAACACAAAACTATTCAAGAAAGCATAAATAAACTTTACAAACACAAACCTTCTTTACAAGCATTGTTTCCAACTCAGATATACAGTAAGCTAAAGAAAATGGCCTGGTACTTACTGTACCTTGAAAAGTGTGATGGTCAGTAAAAGACATGAACATAGGGAGTGCAGAATACATGATCAGCACTGACTGCTACAGTAGAACTGTTGCAGGCTGTATCTCTAAAGCATCATAAAATCTATGGAGGCCTTACAGTATATGAGTCAGGTCATGACCTTTGCCATGGAGTCAAACACGTTTCACACCAGGCGTAAGAAGTTTATTTACATTTAAATCCTGATGAAATTAGGAAGATGCAATAGAGTCAATCATTGTTCATGCCTGAAAACTACACAGGTAGACAAGGCTAAGGGGACATTCCTTTAAAAGCATGTACTGTTTGGAGTACACAATAACACTGTAACCTGATCTGGTCCATGAGGAAGGTGGGCATAACACTCTACAACATGCCTTAAACTGATGTTAAACTGATGTACAAGTTCTGAGTCCAATCCAGAATTCCCAGATAGCAGCATGGAATACTATTTAGCTGGCATTGGTACAGTCAGTTTAACCATGCACAGTATTTCAGGTACTGCTTACATGGTTGGAGGACAGCTTCCATGGGACAGTACAAAGAAGGCACAAAGCAGACAGAACACCAGGAGGAAGGAGCTACTGGTATAACTAAAACTTCTCTACTGGGACTAAGAACTAGAAATCTTGTATTGGGACCTTCAATTTAGGGTAAAAAAGAGTTAGTGTGATGACAACTGTCACAAGGGAGGCCCACAGGAAGGAGGCAGAGGACACCACAGGGAAAGGAAGCAGCTCCTGGTGGGGACTCAATTATTAGGGGATAGAACTGGGGGAGCTGGGAAAACTGAGTAAGGTGCCTGCCTGGTGCCATGGCTTGGAAGGACGGAGCGCATCCTTAGGATCACGAGAACAGCTGCAAGGGAGTCTGAACTGGACGTAATTGTCCACCTAGGGACAAATGACTTGGGTCATCATGAGATTAGAGCAGTGCAGGAGGACATTGCAGAGTTGGGGAGGAGCCTAAGACAAGTAGCACACACAGTATCCTTCTCAGAGGTGCTGCCTGTCAATGGCATGGGGAGGCGAGGGTAATTAGCACCATGCTGTTTAATGAATGGTTGAAAAAATGGTGTGGAGCACAGGGTTTGGCTTCATTGGGGACTGGGGTTCCACCTGGAGGGACACCAGCCTATACTGGCAGGATGGTCTGCATCTGTCCAGGAAGGGAACAAGTCTTTGAGCAATCGGTTTAAATGCTTCATTGGCAAGCTTTTAAACTAGTCAAAGGGAGGCATTGATAAGCAGCAGAAAATCCCAGCCTCTCCCTACAAAACAGGGTACTAAATGAGAAAAGACTGAGGTAGAAAGGTCAGTGGGGATGCAACAGAAGGTAAAGCCATCAAAAATGGAGAACAATGAGTACTAATGCCCGTAGTCTGGGTAACAAGCTTCCTGAATTAGTGGCCTTGATGGAGGAGGAACATCTGGATATCATGGCAGTCACAGAAACATGGTACACACAAAACCATGACTGGGACATAAACATACAGGATACACTATCTACAGGAGGGACAGGGAGGGTAAGAGGAGGAGGAGGAGTAGCTCTTTACATAAGGGAAGGAATAAAAGCAACAGAACAAAAGGGTAAACAGGGAGGAGAAGAAGAAGCACTGTGGGTAAGTTGGAGACAGGCAATGGCACCACAATCCGCACAGAGGTTGTTTACAGACCCATTCTCTGGGGAGGAAATGGACAAGGAAATGATAGAAAGTATACTTAGAATGGCAGAAAAATGGAGATATTGCTGATGGGTGATCTGAATATGCCAGATGTTAACTGGAGTGCAGTTGCAGCAGCTACTTGAAGAGTGGAGTTATTCTAGATGCCCTATAGGGGCATGCCTTAGACAACTAGTATTGGAGCCCACTCAAGAGGGAGCAATCTTAGACCTGATTCTCAAATGGAGATGGAGAGAGGATCACAGATGTAGAAGTGGGTAGCCATCTGAGAACTAGCGACCATCGAACAGTATAGTTCACAATAAACATAGCAATAGAGTCAAGCCATACAAAGACAAAAGTACTGGACTTTAGGAGGGCTGACTTTGCCAAAATGGGTGAGTGCCTAAGGAATGCACTAGCAAATGGGCAGGAAGGAGGGTGGAAGAACAATGGAGAATAATAAAAACTGCCATCAAAGAGGTAACGGCCTTTGTGTGAAGCAAATAAACAAACAAAACGATGTAAGAAACCACTATGGTTCTCAAAGGAAGTGGCAGTGAAGGTTCAAGAGAAAAGAAAGCATCCAGGAAGTACAAGGAATCGCGAGAAGGAGCAGGACAGAGAACTGTATCAGTTAAAGCAAAAGGAGGCTGGGAAGGCAGTCAGAACAGCAAAGGCCCAAACCAAGGAAAAGATAGCTAACTCAGTTAAGAAGGGGATAAACCTTTATATGTACATCAGGGGCGAAGGAAGACCAAGGAGGGATAGTGAGGCTTAATAAAGGGAGGAAGGTGGGCAGAGGGTGACTCAGAAAAGGCAGAGATACTAAACAAATATTTTTGCTCAGTATTTACAAATGAAGAGGGGAGGTACATAAAACAAACAGTAGAAACACTCTGGATACAGAAGTTGATACCAGCCCATTTACAGAAGAAAGGGTTCTGAAAGAACTCTTAAAACTGAAGGTGGACAAAGCAATGGGGCCTGATGGGATTCATCCCAGAATTCTAAAAGAACTAAGAGAAGAACTAGTGACACCACTGACTACCGTTTTAACAAATCATGGGAGGATGGGGTGGTACCCAAGGACTGGAGGAGGGCAGATGTGATTCCCTTCACAAAAATGGAGCAAGGCAGAAGCAGGAAACTACAGACCTGTTAGTTTAACCTCAGTGATAGGGAAAATGATGGAATCACTTCTGAAGGAAAGAATTGTCGAGTATCTAGAGGCCAGAGGGCACAGGACCCTAGGCAGCATGGATTCACAGTGGGACGGTCATGCCAGACAAATCTGATAGATTTCTTTGACTGGGTGACCAAAGTAGTAGATCAGGGAAGGGCTGTGGACATGGCCTACCTAGACTTTAACAAGGCATTTGACACAGTCCCACACAAAAGATTAATATACAAGTAGCCAGCCTGGGAGTGGGTCCCAAGATGACAGCCTGGGTAAAGAATTGGCTGGAGAATAGGACACAAGAGTAATAGTAAATGGAGTCCACTCAGAAGAAAGGAGGGTTACTAGTGGGTAACCGCAGGGTTCAGTATTAGACTGGTTCTCTTCAATGTCTTTATAAGCGACATTGCAGAGGGACTGAAGGAAAGTATGTCTTTGCAGATGACACAAAGATCTGCAACAGAGTTGATGCACAGGGTGGGGTGGAAAGGATGAGAAGGGACTTGGAGGTAAGAGGAATGGTCAAATGTATGGCAGCTTAGATTCAATGCTAAGAAGTGCAAGGTAATGCACCTGGGAAACAAAAACCCAGGGGAAGAGTACACAATGGGGGTGAAATACTAACAACAACAAAATGGAAAGGGACCTGGGGTAGTCATATCAGATGACCTAAAGGTGGGCAAGCAATGTGAGAGGGCAGCAAGGAGGGCTGGGGGATACTAGGATGCATGGAGAGGCATCACCAGTAGAAAACAGGAAGTTATTATCCCTCTGTACAGACAGCTGGTGAGACCCCATCTGGAGTACTGTGTGCAGTTCTGGAGACCCAAACTCCGCAAAGACATAGACAGGATGGAAGCTGTCCAGAGGAGGGCAACTAAAATGGTGCAGGGTCTGCACGGAAGACATATGAAGAGAGACGAAAGGAGCTTAATATGTATAGCCTCAAGGAAAGGAGGAGAAGGGGTCATGATAGAAACATTCAAGTACCTCAAGGGAATCAACAAAGTCCAAGAGGGTAGCATCTTTCAAAAAAAGGTGTGCAAGAACAAGAAGGCACAATTTGAAGATGGGGGCGGCTCAGAGGTAATTTAAGGAAGTATTTTTCACAGAGAGGGTTGCGGATGGAACGGCCTGGAGGAGGTTGTGGAGTCAAAATCAGTGGTGGAATTCAAGCATGCATGGGACTGTCATAAGGTCATTCTAGGGGTGGGGTAGGAAGCGTAGGCTGCTGGGTTAACTAGGATCTGCAGCTTATCCAGTAGGTAGGGAAATGGGCAGACTGGGTGGGCCAAGCTTTCCTTATCTGCTGTCAAATTCTATGTTTATGTTTCTATGTTTGTAAGAGGTAGTTGAAGCAAATTGTTATCTGTTATCTGTGTTATCTGTGTACTTATCTAGGTGCTTGTCACGGGTATCAGAAGGGAATTGTTATCTATGAAACTAACTAAGTCTAGAAAGATTTGCAAAGTAGGGGGAGTGGCTAGCTAGAAGAAGACAGGTTAAACCCAATTTAAGCACTGCCTAGATAGCTTCTGCCAGAGAACAGACAGAACACCAGGAGGAAGGAGCTACTAGTATAACTAAAACTTCTCTACTGGGACTAAGAACTAGAAATCTTGTACTGGGACCTTCAATTTAGGGTAAAAAAAAAAAGAGTTAGTGGGTTTGTCAGAGGTAGTTGAAGCAAATTGTTATCTGTTATCTGTGTTATCTGTGTACTTATCTAGGTGCTTGTCACAGGTGTCAGAAGGAATTGTTATCTGTAAAATTAACTAAGTGTAGAAAGATTTGCAAAGTAGGTGGAGGCTTAGCTAGAAGGAGCCAGGTTAAAACCGATTTAAACACTGCCCTAGATAGGTTCTGCCAGAGAACAGACAGAACACCAGGAGGAAGGAGCTACTGGTATAACTAAAACTCCTTTACTGGGACTATATTGCCTCCTTCCCTCCCTCTCCACCTCCCCACCCTAAACCAGTTCTACTTTTACAGGCACAGGATTTAACTGACAACAGAACTTCTGTTTGGGAGCAGGAAGTGAGTGATCACAGAGCCACCAAAGACCCACCATCCTATAAGGGCAAGAGTAGCTCTCCATCCCCCAGCTGCTGGAGGTCTGACTCTGAGCAAGCAAGGAGGCTACTGAGAAATATAGGAACTTCTTGTCTTAGAACAGGAAGATCAGGAGCTAAAATGGCACAGAGGCAGTAAGTAAGTAGGGGAATAAAAAATAAAATAAATAAACAAACAGAGGAAAGAGTAAGTATTCCAAATAACAGTCAGGGGGCCAGAAAAGACATATGATGGGAGTGGTGCACTGCAGTGGCTGAGGAGGCAGTCTTCCGGAAGGCATCCTGGAGGATGCAGTGTTGTCCCATCTGCAGGCACCTCTCTGGGCTGAGGGAGGAGGTTGCTCATCTCCAGACTGAGTTGGCCAGGATTGTGGGACCTCCTCCCACCCAGGGACCACCAGAGTCACTGCTCTTGCTTCAGAGGTTGCAAAGAAAGAGGAGCAGTTGGACCACAGTGGGCTCAGGGAGGGTGAGGGTGGTGGAACAGAGGTGCATCCCTTCAGTTGTACCCTCCACAGTTTCTATGCTGTTCTGGAAAAGTGTAGTTCCTCTATGGAGGCACCCACAGTGGAGACCAAGGAGGATGCTGGGAATCTCCACAAGGAGACCCACTGGAGGGTGGCATGGGACCCACAGGAGGAAGACAACTCTGGTGGGGGTCTCCATTGTTAGAAAGGTAGAACTGGGGAGGAGGGGAGAGGGAGGTGGTGCCTGCCTGGCGCCAAGGCTTGAGGGACAGGGACAAATCCTCAGGATCACAGGAGCAGCTGCACAGGGGAGGGAGCTGGATATCATTGTCCACCTAGGGACAAATGAACTGGCTAAGAAAGGGGTCAGAGCAGTTCAAGAAGCATTTGTGGAGATTGGGAGGGCCTTGGACAAATAGCACACATGGTAACCTTCTACAGGAGATGCTGCCTGTCTATAGCACGGATGAGGCTAGGGTGCTCACACCATGGGATTCAATCAGTGGTTGAAAAACTGGTGCAGAGCTGAGGATTTGGCTTCATTGGGGACTGGGGCTCCACCTTTGTGGATGCAGGCCTGTACTGGCATGATGGTCTGCCTCTGTCCAGGAAAGGAACAAGGATCCCAGGTGATGGGTTTAAATACTTCATTGGCAAGCATTTAAACTAGCCAAGGGGAGGCACTGGAAAGGAGCAGGGAAATCCTAGCCCCCAAACAAATCAGGGTACTAAGACAGGTAGACACCAACATAGAGATGTCAATAGGGAGAAGCGCAGGGGTAAATGGAGAAAGTGACAAATGCAATAAGGACAGGGATGGGGCAAAAGGGTAAGGCCATCAGGAAATGGAGGTAATGAGTACCAACGCCTGTAGTCTGGGTAACAAGCTCCCTGAACTGGTGGACTTGATGGAAGAAGGATGCCTGGATATTGTAGCAGTCACAGAAACATGGTACACAGAGAACCATGACTAGGATATTAACATACCAAGGGACACAACCTACAGGAAAGAAGGAGGGCAGAAGAGGAGAGTAGATCTCTATGTAAGGGAAGGGCTAAAAGCAACTGAACAAAAGAGTAAACAGGGAGGAGAGGAGACACTGTGGGTCACCTTAGAGACTGGAAATTGCACCACAATCCACACAGGGGTTGTATACAGACCCCCATGTCAGGGGAGGGAATGGACAAGGATATGATAAGGCATCCTTAGGATGGCAGAGAAAGGAGATACTGTTGATGGGGGACCTTAATATGCCAGATGTTAAGTGGAGCACCTTTGCTGCAGCCACATCCAAAAGCAGGGCCATTCTTGATGCCCTTCAGGTGGCATGCCTCAGACAGCAAGTTTTGAACCTACTCACGAGGGAGCAATCTTAGACCTTGTACTCTCAAATGGGGACAGTGAGAGGATCTCAGATCTAGAAGTGGGTAGCCATTTGGGAACAAGTGACCACCAAACAGTGTGGCTCATGATAAACTCCAGCTACAGAGTCAAGTCATACAAAGTGAGTGTTCTGGACTTCAGGAGGGCTGACTTTAGCAAGATGGGAGAGTGCCTGAAAAGCACTAGCACACAGGCTAGAAAGAGGGGTGGAGCAACAATGGGGAAATATCAAACCTGCCATCACAGAGGCAACAAGCCTTTGTGTGAAGCAGATAAATAAATCAAAATGAAAGAAAAACCACTATGGTTCTCAAAAGAAGTGAGGTGAAGGTTAAGGAGAAAAATATAGCATTTAGGAAGTATAAGAAACACAGAAGGAGAAGGAAGGAGAACTATACCAGTTAAGGCAAAGGAAGCAGGGAGAGTAGTCAGAATAGCAAAGGCACAAACTGAGAAAAAAGATAGCCAACTCGGTTAAGAAGGGATAAAACCTTTTATAGGTATATCAGGGAGCATAGAAAGACAAAGGAGGGATAGTGAGGCTGAATAGAATGGATGGTGGGTGGGCAAAGAGTCACAGTGAAAAAGCAGGATATTGAATGAATACTTCTGTTCAGTATTCACAAAAGAGGAAGTGGAGGTGCCTAATCAGAATTAACAGAAGCACTCTGGAGAGGTAGGTCGATCTGTCTTTTCACTGAAGAAAGGGTTCTGAACAAACTCCTAAAACTGAAGGTGGGCAAAGCAATGGGGCCAGATGGAATTCACCCCAGAATTCTAAAAGAATGAAGCAGAGAACTAGTGACACCACTGACTACCCTTTATAACAAATAATGGGAGGATGGTGTGGTACCTGAGGACTGGAGAAAGGTGGATGTGATTCCCCTCACAAAAGTGGGACCAAGACAGAGGCAGAAACTACAGACCTGTCAGTTTGACCTCTGTGTAGGGAAAGTGATGGAATCACTTCTGAAGGAAAGAATTGTTGAGTACCTAGAGGCCAGTGGGGCACAGGACCCAAGGCAGCATGGGTTCACAGTGGGAAGGTCATGTCAGACAAATCTAATTGATTTCTTTGACTGGGTGACCAAAGTAGTAGACCAGGGAGGGCTGTGGACATTGCCTACCTAGACTTTAACAAGGCATTTGACGAGTCCCACAAAAAAGTTAGTAGTCAAATTAACCAGCCTTGGAGTGGGTCCCAGGGTGGTAGCCTGGGTAAAACATTGGCTGAATAACAGGACACAGAATGTAATTGTAAATGGAGTCCACTCTGAAGAAAGAGGGGTATTAGTGGGGTATTGCGGTTCAGTACTGGGTCCAGTCCTTTTAATGTCTTTATAAGTGACATTGCAGAGGGACTGGAAGGAAAAGTATGCCTCTTTGCAGATGACACAAAGATCTGCAACAGGGTTGATACACAAGGAGGCGTGGAAAGGATGAGAAGGGACTTGGCAAGGTTGGAGGAATGGTCAGAAGTATGGCAGCTTGGATTCAATGCAAAAGTGCAAAGTAATGCATCTGGGAAACAAAACCCCGGGGAAAATTACACAATGTGGGGGAGGTAGTAACAACAACGAAAATTGAAAGGGACCTGGGGGTAATCATATCAGATGACCTTAGGTTGGCAAGCAATGTGAGAAGGTGGTAGGGAGGGCTGGGGATACTGGGATGTATAGGAGAGTCATCACCAGCAGAAAACAGGAAGTTGTTATCCCCCTGTACAGACAGTTGGTGAGACCCCATCTGGAGTACAGCGTCCAGTTCTGGAGACCCCATCTCCGCAAGGACTTAGACAGGATGGAGGCAGTTCAGAGGAGGGCAACTAAAATGGTGCAGAGTCTACAAAAGAAGCCATACGAGGAGAGGCTAAAGGAGCTTATATGTATACCCTTGAGGAAAGGAGGGAGAGGGGTCATGATAGAAACGTTTAAGTACCTCAGTGGAATCAACAAGGTCCAAGAGGGTAGCATCTTTCAGAAAAGGGATGTGCAAGAACAAGGGACACAATTTGAAGATAGAGGGGGATGGCTCAAGGGCAATGTGAGGAAGTATTTTTCACAGAGATGGTGGTGGACGTATGGAACAGCCTTCCTGAGGGAGGTTGTGAGGTCTAAAACTGTGGGAGAATTCAAAAATGCATGGGACAGACATAAGGCAATTTTGTGGGGGTAGGAAGAAATAGGCTGTTGATTAAATAGGATCTGCAGCTTATCCTCTAGGTAGGGAAATGGGCAGACTAGGTGGGCCAAGAATTCCTTATCTGCCGTCAAAGTCTATGTTTCTATGTTTCTAAAGCCCAGAAGTTCAGATGATAAAAAAAAAAAAAAAAAAAAAAAAGGTCAGTTTATTTTATTTACCAAAATGTTCAGATAGCAAGTCAATTGCTATTTATTAACTCATTTTATATACTCGGCTAGAAAGACACACTGATGTAGGGACTACTTATTTCTAGATGCCTCCATGAGAAGAGGACATTGGGATAAATACTGTAATTCAATAAAAGAACAACTTTAAACTATTATGCAAACTATTCTTAAATGCAAATAAATGATAAATAAAAGTGCTTGTAACAGTAATATAGGTAAACAAAGAATCATGATGTATTAACTTACAGTAATTCATTTACAGAGAGAGTGAGAGAGGTAGCTAGGTAGATGGAGGGAAAGATAGACATACAGGATAGATAGATAGACAGACAGGCAGGCGGCAGGTAAACATATACATAAGGCAATGCATGGCATGACAGGGCTATTTTATTTGTAAAGCACCCTGTCTCAGAGACTCTAGGTACCACACTGCAAGTCAGTTAAAATAAATAAATAAATAAATAAAATTAGGACATTTTACTAATTGTTAAACTTAGTCATACTCTGTATGATAAATAAAAACAATTTAGTTTTTATTAAAATCATAAATACATCAACAGAGTGGGCTTCTCAGATGCAAATTCTTAATGAGTTGGTTGGACCTGAAAAAGGACTTGTCCAGTGTCCCTACCGGTTAACAAATAAATAAACACTGTATCAGCAACTCCAAATGGTCGGTCCCTGGAAGACTTGTCCCAAAAACATGAAACATTAAGAGGGCCTGTTTCAGATGAGAGAAGGGTGGAAGGATGTATTGAGTTAGAGCAAAGCAGCAAGTGCCCAAACCATGCAGGGTTTTGTAAGTTGACAAACATACTTTGAAATTGACCATTGAGACACTAAGATCAAATTTTAGCTATTTAGTATGTTTAGGAAGCATTTAGCAAATAATACTTAAAAGATATATTTACAGTATATTTATAACTTTGGGTGTTTTATTTTTTCATTATTTGTTTATCCCCTCCACACCAAGTGGCACTTCTTCTGATGGCCATCCCCCAACCCCATCACCCACTATCCTGGGCCTACCCGACTGCTTGATTAACCATCATCCTGGTGCCAGAGAAGAGGGGTGCTTTCCTCCTTATTTTACCCCATTCCTGAGGTTGGGAATGTGTGCCATGACACTGGTGTATGGCATGAAAACACTGTACATACTTGAGTGCCTGTCTCCTGGCCCTTTGAGAAGCATCAGAAGATGTTTTGCCAAACCAGCCTCTGCCGGGTGTCAGGCAAGCAGCAGTTGTGTTGTGTCCCCTCCCTTAGGAATAGAGCTGTCTATGGACACTCAGTCATCCTTCCCCTGCAGACCCCAAGTGATCCTCGTCCGTTCCTGAACCAGGATTGCGGTGTTGTGGGTGGTGTGGAATTCGATGTCTCAGCCCACCCCACACTACTGGGCCAGCCACTTTGGGGATTTAAAACTTTTTAGTCCTTGCTTATTTATGTGTGTGTCTATGTTTATAGACTCCTTTGTTATATATTATACAGTATATATTGTAGATGTGATTTATTTGCACAGACTAACCACATCTTTGCACAGCTTTTAATATACTGTTGGAACACGATGTTTGTCACTGAATAATGAAGTCATTAGACGGGTAGTATTTAAGACGCTTCCCACTACCAATTAGACATTGAAAAGGATTTTATTTGAAATGTGTCAGGCATTTGCTGTACATTACTCTGTAGACCTAACAACTAATAAAGCAAGTATATTGTTGCACTGAAACACAATTACAGGAGCAGCATTTTTCTTTTGCTATAAAAGTTGGTGAGTGCCTAACTTGTTCTAGTTTGTACTTTCTGATTTTTAGTGAGCACCCATTTCCCAGCGTGGTCTCTGATGTTGTAATTAGAATCTAGAGTTAATGTGCCACTGAAATGGCAGCCAGTGCTGAACAAGGAGCACCAGTGTGATATGCCTAGATGGAGGAGTCCCAGCTATCAAACAGGCTGCTACATTCAGCACTAGCTGCAAGCGATGCACCAGCCCACAGATAGTCATACATAATGGGCATTGTAGCAGTCCAAACTTGATATAACTAAGGCATAGACTAGGGTTACCAGGTCAGCTGGTGCCAGATACTTTAGTTTTAATGTGGGTGCTGTTACAGTTAGAAAAGTTGCTGTTGGTTGCTGTTGACACGATGTTCAAATGTCAAGTTACAGTCCACAGTGACCCCAGATTATCCACCTATCCAAGGCTCCAACACACTGCCATCTTAAGATGGTATAAAGATATTGCTGCCATTAATTGGCGACACCTACCTGGTTCACCATCTCTATTTGTGATGGGTTAATTAAGACTGAACCAGCTGGAGGCCATCCAGTCTTGGATTTCAGCTGGGCATTCAACTAACACTGAGACTGCACCATCCCACTATGGTTCACAAGTCAAGTACAGCTAGGTATTATCAGCATAATGGCGAAACTCCAAACTATGCTGTCTAATGATATCCCTCAATGGGAGCATGTACACAGCAGTGAACAAAAGGGCAAATTTGAACAGTGAGGCACCAAGCAGGTTGAAGAACTATCCCAGATGTTACACCCTAAGGTGCCAGATGCACCCTACCAAACAAGTAGGACTTGGACTATAATAGCATCATCCATGTAAGTCCCACAAACTGCTTTGATCAAACCAACACCCTAATGATGAACATTTTCATGATCCACCTTGTCAAATGCTGAGAAAAGATCCAGCAGGACCAAGATGGAACTACATCCACTGTCTCTTGCTGGAAGATCACTGAACACACTGAGGAAGTTTCAGTGCTATTTTGAGGTCTGAAATGAGACTAGAGGCTCATAGATGTCATACCTTTCAAGCAATTCTCCATTTGTGTCACTGTGGACAGACAGGCACATACATACGTACATACATATATACATGGGACATATTTAAATACATTTATATTCTCTTAACTGGTAATTAAGAAAGTAGTACAAATGTGTGGAATGTGAAATTTCAATGGCGGTATTCTTGGAGAATGACAATTCACTTCCAAAATGGTTTTCGAATTTCTACCTGCAAAATTCAGAAAAGCATTTCTGTGTAAACAATGGAGTAGCTTTCTGCAGGTCATGTAAATTGTCAAAAATGGACTCTACTGTTAATGTACACTGTGGATTTCAGAATTCCACCAGTGGCAGAATTTTGGAAAATTCGGCAGAATTTTCTGAAATTCAGTGGAATTTCTTTCCATCAGAATTTGAAAATTATGCACAGCACTAGAATGTAGGTTGCATGGTCAGTCAATCTGAAAGTCCATGAAAGGCTGTTTAAAAGAGGTATTGGGTTTAGCTGTATGTATCAACAGACCAGAGATATGCCTTTCTAAATTTTCCCCACAGCATCTGAAAAGGCACCCAACACAGCAAGAAGAACTTCATAAAACATAATAGTTGGAAGCATTTCTGCTTATATTTCACATGTGCTCTGGATCTGCATTCCCTGCTGTTTACTGTATTACTGTGGTTATAAATAATACATGGGTGCTGTATATAACAAGAATTTTACACTCATCCGAGGGACTGGATGCTATAAAAGCCTGAGAATGAGCTTGAGGAGTTTTACAAACTTCCAGCACTGAGGTGTATGTAAAATTTGAGATTTACACACTAACCCATATCTATATAATTGCTGTGAGCATGTATTCACCACAGCAATTATATAAATGTAAGTCAATTTGTACAATAGATTGAATCAAAAGAAGAAATGATGTAGAGTTCCTTATAAATCACTTATTCATAACATTAGCATTTGAGGGAAAATGAGCATAACATGGTCAGTATCAGTTGGAATGCATGCGTCACTTACAAATTTAACTCTGTGCTGATCTGACAAAACTGCAGAACTGGTTGGATTATGCCAAACATGCCAGATGAGCTGAAATTGCAACTAGTTGTAAACAACATCAGTAAGAATTGAACAATAACTACCATCACAACATGCAGAACTTCAAAAAGTCTTAACATCATAACTTCATAACTGATGTTTACGATTTAGCAGCTTTTTGTTTCAAAAGTGAAGTGGCATAGCCATGGAAACCTGGCTGTGTGGTGGGAGCCATAATCTGGCTTATAGCTTTCCTTAAAGAAAGCAGTGCCTGTTTGTTGTTATAACCACCTGAGTATAACGACAGTTATACCCGGCTTTTTATTTGGGAAAACTGTAACCCAGTTCTTATATGCATTTAAATATTTTTCCATGAAAGTTCATCTGCTTCTACTGCTTACTCTACACATGATATTATAATGCCCTGTTTGCAACAGTGTAGTCATCGGCATGGTGAAAGACTGTAATATCACAACAAAGGATTATGACTTCTAGTGGGGAATAAGTTATAGGAGCAGATAAACTGCATGGTATAAAGATACCTCCAAGATTTCCAAAAGGATTCATAAAACATTGAAACATAGTCATATTGGCAGAAAATGACCATAGGACCAGCTGGTCTGCCCTATTGTCCCTGCCTAACACTACTCCCTGGGTCTTACTTGATCACAAGTGTCTATCCCTCCTCCCTAACCTCTGTTTATAATACTCAAGTGCCAGTACCATGTGTGATGAATCTTGTCACTGTCTTCACCCCAACCACCTCTTCAAGCAGGCTGTTTCTGGCATCCACTATCCTTTCTGTAAAAGCATTTCTTCACATCTCTTAAACTCCTGCCCTAAGTTTCATTGCATGCCCCCATGTACTGGTGCTCCACATCTTTTAAAAGAGGCTCTCCTGCACTTTGTTCTCCACCGTGAGGTACTTATAGGACTAGCTATCTACTCTCTTCCAGGAGTACATGCTGAGTTCCCACAGTTTCTCCTTGTATGGCTTCCCATGCAAACCCTGTTCCATTTTAGTAGCCCTCTGGACCGCCTCCACCCTGTTGATGTCTTTGTGGAGGTGAGGCCCCCAGAACTGGATGAAGTGATCCAGTAGGGTTCACACCAGTGAATTATTCAAAGGCAATACCACTTCTTCTCTTCTCCTGCTAGAGATTCCCCAATCCATATGCATCCAGCATCAGCTCACCTTGACTACTGCCCAATCACACTACCTCTCACCTTGTGATCATCAGATATGATCACTCCAAGGACCATCTCTTGCTTGGTACACAGTTCCCTGGTAACCCCACCCTAGGTGCATAATTTTTGCACTTTTGGCAACCCAGTTGCCACCCTTAGAACACTCTTCTCATTTCTCCAGATCCCTTTGCATTCTATCCACCCTCCTGGGTGTCTACCCTGTTGCAGAGTTTTGTCTCGTTTGCAGAGACACACCTTGCCTCAATTCCTCAACAATACCACTTATGAAGGTACTAAAGAGGGACAGGGCCAAGTACTTATCCTGTGGTACTCCACTGGTCACTCTCCATCCTCTGTGTGGCTACCATTTTCTACCACCCTCTGCCTCTTTTTATGATCAGTTTTCTAAGTACTCTTGGGTGGATCCTGCCTGAACCATCACCTTGTTTTCCTTTGGGGCTTTCAACCCATGGAGGACTATCTGTTCCATAAATGCACTTGTGTCCCCATCCCCTCCCTGGTGCCTGTTAATGCATGTCAGCCCATCCCACTTCCACTGTGAATATCAAGTAGAAGTATTCGTTTAAAAGTTTAGCTTTTCCTAGTCTTTCTTTGCACAGTCTACTGCTCCTAGTCTCCTAATCTTCACTATCATGCCCTGTCTTCATCTTCTTGCTCATGTACCTAAAGGAAGTCTTACCCCATTCTTAACCTCCTAGGTGATTCTTTCCTCAGTTTGAGCCTTTACTGTCCCTACCTTCCTTCCTGCCTCCCTTTGTTTCTCTTGATATACCTCCCAGACTGTCTCCATTTGGCTCCCTTGTACTTTCTGAAAGTCTTTTTTCTCCTGTACTGCTTTGAAGCCACTTCTTAAGGATCACAGGGACCCTTTTGTCCCTTAACCTTTCTTATTACCTTTAAACAACTTGCTGTTATCTCAGTAATTTCCTTCATAATTCTATTTCTTTGTGCCTCCACCCCTTCTGGCTATCCCCCTTTTAAAATATTTTGTAAGGCAACTCTCATTTCTATAAAATCTGCTCTCCTGAAGTCCAGGACCATTGTCCTAGTGTGATTGTTCACTGCTCAGTCCATATGCCAAAGAACACTATATGATAATTGCTTAAACCAAGAGAACAACCATCCTACTGTGATGTCTACTATGTTGTCCATGTTTATAACTACAAGATCCAGCACTGCCCCACCTCTAGTGGGATCTATAACCATCTACCTAAAAAAAGCCCCTTGCAGGAAGTGTATGATGACCCTAGTCCTAGTTGTAGCTATAGCCAGGTTGTTCCAGTCCACTTCTGTAAGATTAACGCCACCATGACTAATACTTCTCTTTGCTCACCATTTTGCCTGTGACCTCCCTAAACTTTATTCCTACCCTGTGTTGGTGACTTGTACACCACCCCACATGTATAAAGGCTCTGGATGCAATTTCTAGCCCAACCTAAAAATACTGCCAGCTCCTCCATTTCCCTGCTGTGTCCTTGTATTTCTGTATCCTTTATACCTTTCTTTCCTTATAAAAGAACTCCTTTCCACCTGCCCATCCTTACAAAACATGTTGTGTTGGCACCTCCTAGCTTTATTGTCAGTGCACTATGATTCTGTTGTAGCCACCAGATCCAGGTTTGGCACCACAGTGGTAGCCTGAAGATCAGGAATTTTGTATTCTAGGCTTCTTGTGCTGGCACACATGGTTCTCTACTCCATTCATCCTTCCTGAAACTATTTTGCTCTTCCTTCCCAAGTCCATTCTTCGCCCTGCCTTTTCAAAGGTAATACCATTCTCCTTTTATACTTCCTCTGCCCACCCCACTTAATGCTTTTCCTAGCCTCAGTTCCACCTCTTGACTCCCAGTACCATCCCCTCCTTGCACATATCCCCACTATCCCTGGGGAATTTATTTCCCTTGGGATTTCTTCACTGCTGCTCTATTATCTGAGTGGGGGCACATACTGGACCCTCTTCCTACTGCCTCCTCCCATGGCTAGTTTAAATGCCCAAAGTAGCATTTAAACCTTTCACTCAGGACTGCCATTCCTTTCCTGGATGGGTGAAGGACATCCATCTCTACAAGTGTTACCCTTCCATTTAGAACTCTAGTCCCTGATGAAGCTAAACCCCATCACCCTGCAGCATGCCTTCAACCAGTTGTTGAAGATCATGGTGCAGTGTTTCAGCATTCCCCCAGCCTTGTACAGGTAGCACATTAGTGAAGGCCATTATGTGTGCTACCTATCAGCCCTCCCTCACTCCCAAAATCTATTCTGCACCACCCTGTTGTGTCCCTTCCAGGTCACTTTCCCTGATGAACAATGACATACTGCTCCCTCTCCTGTCTCTGCCCCAACAATCCTAAGAATCTGCTCCCATTCCTCCATACTGATGCACTGTGTAGACACTCTCACCTCCTTCATTCCCTCCTGTGGTGTTACCAAAGTACCCTGACAATTGAATCCCCACCAGCAGTTATTTCCTCTTCTGCTGGGTTCCTCTTCCTCCTACATTGAGACCCTGCTCTGAAGCACCCTCACATCCTCCCTTGCCACTTCCAGTGTTGCCACATCTTGGCAGTCCCATTTGACAAGGGCAGCAAACAAATTCTGTAGTGGCACTGGCTGAGGAATGTGTTCCCTTACCCCCACTCACATCTCCTGGAGTCCACTACAGTGCAGCCAGCCCTCACTGTAGGCACCCTCTGAGACAATGGAGTGGACCTGGTGCCCTGGGTGAGGAAAGAAGCCCCAAATCCTCTCCAATTCAGCCAGGAGTCAAAATAGACCTCCCCAGCCCAGAGAGGTATACACAGATAAAGCAGCACCTCAGTCTCTAGAAGATCTCACTGAAGACTGCCATCTCATGGCGCTAAGCACTCCATCATTCTCAAATCAACCCTTCATTACCTGAAATTAAATGTACACCCTTTCCTGCTAGAGTGTTGCTTGATTTGCCTTTTCTGTCTGGATTACACTGTTTACTATACCCTATTTGTGCAGTGTTTTGCTTCTCCTTAAGATTTTGAGTAGACTTTTACTTGCTTTCCCATTGTACCCTGACCTTAGATAGGGTGTTATTAAGTTTCTCCTGTTCCCATAATCCCTTGAATTCTACCCTAATTTGGGTGTTGCACCTATTTATTAGCTTCATGAATGCAAACTGCATTGACCTGCATCAGCCAGTGAACACAGAATGACAGAGAGAGATTCCAAGATGGTGGTCTGATGATGTACTAGCTGAGGAGTTGCTGCAGGAGCAGGAATTATGCTCAAATGATATTTACTAATGGTATGCCATCATTGCCTAGAAATGTGTATAATTCTTTCCAGTTCCTCTCTTTTGGTCACCTTTTTGGAGTAGTGGACCATTTTTTTCCATCTATTTTCTTCTTCTCTGTGCAGGTAAAAGTGAAAGGGAATTCCTGCTGTGGGGTAGCCCCGATCCCCATGGTATGGACAGAAGCCTTGTGGAAGGTGAAAGGGAGCTTGGTTTCACTACAGACACATTTGCTGCTGTTATGGAGGGTTACAGAGGTTCACCAGAGATTTGCCAGAGGTCTAAAAAGTAACGTTCTGTGGTTGAGGCGCTGAGAACCAGAGGACTAGTGGACTAGTGGATCAAAAACTAGGGAACTTTCTAAGGAATTTCTCAGGAGTTGCTGAGAAGGACTGAGTGTGTGAGGAATCTGGAGTATGAAGCATGGAACTTGGAGTGTGGTCACAGGCTTTTCTGCTAAAGAGCTGCACATTTGTAAAAGTGTTCAAATGTGTCTTAATGGTTTGACTCTTTGATAAGTAAGCATTATTTTAAGCCTCTACATGCAATCATTTCAGAACCCAGTTGATCCTCATAATATGGTTTTGTTCTAAACTTTAAACTGTTGTGAACTAGGTAGCTGGAGGCAGCATTTGTCCCCGAAATTGTAGTTTTATTTTTTTAATTTAATATAATTATTTGACAAATAATCCATAATATAAAATAAATAAGATTAAAATTCCACCGTATGTGAGAGATAGTCATGTGACAAGGAGTGTCATCTTAAACAGCACATGCACCGTCGTTCTGCAGCCTGATCACCATTTTTGCTGCTGATCGCTTAAAGCCACTGGTGTGCTTCCGTGTCTCTGTGTTACAAGTTACAATTCACTATTACTCAGAAAGAAGTTTGTATTCTATTGTCTGAGCTGGTCATGTCAATTAAAATATTCACAGCAGGCAATAAAGTTGAGTAGCTGCTGTGTAGCTGCTGGAGATACAGTAAGAAAGATAGAAGGATACCTACAAAATGAAGGTAGGACAACCTAAAATCCTTAGTAAAAGTGAATACTAATATTTAAATCAAAAGACACAAGGGATACAAATGCAATAAATGCTGTGATTCTTATAGATGATAATAAGTGGGTATGTAGCAAGAGATAGCTGTTACACGGAATGGAAGACCTGTGGAAATAAGCAGGGAACCTTAAAGGTACAGAGAACTAATATCATACTATTCATATTTTCTGTTATTCTTTTAGATATTTTAGTTTTAAAGGTTATTGTGTTTTAGACATATACGAGTAAAAGAGTATTGAATAGATCCATTTCTAACTTTCAGCTACCAAATATTTTTCTTTAGTGTATACAGTTTGAACTGACAACTAGACTGCAAAGTATATAAGGTGCCCTGAAAACTCAAGAACAGAGAAGAATAGAGAAGAAGATCAAAAACTGGCAAATCATATTTTACATCTAGTGAGCAGCTAAATGAGTGGAAGTGATACTGGGACAGTACTTGAGACATTTTTGAAGCTGAAGGAAGAAATGTATTAATTATTGTCAACTAAATGTAAAAGTGTTCTCCTGGAGATTAAGGATTCCATTGTATCGTAGTGATAGTAACTCTGCTTACTGTTTAGTATTCAGACTGTGTTGCTGTTTTAATATTATAAAACCTGAAAGTTTGTTTATCTCTGCACATTGTTGGTGTTTATTAAGGTTCAACCATTCCAGAATGTGACTTGATAGAAACCAATTGTGGTACGGTGATTTACTAATGCAAAGATTATGAAAATGGTGCAAAGAAGACAGACACAAAAAGAAAATGGTAGTTAACCCTGTTAGCTACAAAAGAAAATAAATTAGATATAAAAAGAGAGAGAGAAAAAGGTTGGTTAACATCAATGATTGATAAGAAAAGTACAAGTTATATTTTAGCCCCAGGTAGTCAGATTAACCTGGTAGGAAAGAAAGAGGTACTTAGGATACAGACTTCATCATTACCTCCACTAAGCTCATCACAGATGAGTAAAGATATTCATAGGATCATAGAAAGTATCATGTACTGTAGTCGTTACATAGAAAATAGAAACACAGACTTTGATGGCAGATAAGAACCGCTTGGCCCACCTAGTCTGCCCATTTCTCTACCTACAGGATAAGCTGCAGATCCTAGTTAACCAACAATCTATTTCTTCCTACCCCTGCAAGAATTGCCTTATGTCTGTCCCACTCAGTCTTGAATTCTCCCACAGTTTTAGACCCCACAACCTCCTCAGGAAGGCTGTTCCATGCGTCCACCACTCTCTCTGTAAAATACTTCCTCATATTGCCCCTGAGCCATCTCCCTATATCTTCAAATTGTGTCCCTTGTTCTTGCACATCTCTTTTCTGAAACATGCTACTCTCTTGGACTTTGTTGATTCCACTGAGGTACTTAAACATTTCTATCATGTCCCCTCTCCTTCCTTTCCTCAGGGGTATACATATTAAGCTCCTTTAGTCTCTCCTCGCAAGGCCTCTTTTGCAGACCCTGCACCATTTTAGTTGCCCTCCTCTGGACTGCAGAACTGGATGCAATACTCCAGATGGAGGTCTCACCAATTGTCTGTACAGAGGATAGCAACTTCTATTTTCTGCTGGTGATGCCTCTTCCTATACATTCCAGTATCCCCCATTCCTACAGCCTTCTCACATTGCTTGCTAACCTTAAGGTCCTCTGATATGATTACCCCAGGTCCCTTTCCAATTTTGTTGTTGTTACTACCTCCCCCATTGTGTAATTTTTCCCTGGGTTTTGTTTCCAGGGCATTATGTTGCACTCTTTGCATTGAATCTGAGCTGCCATACTTTGACCATTCCTCCAATTTTGCCAAGTCCTTTAGCATCCTTTCCATGCCCTCCTTTGTATCAGCCCTGTTGCAGATCTTTGTGTCATCTGCGAAGAGACATACTTTTCTTCCAGTCCCTCTGCAATGTCACTTATAAGACACTAAAAGGACTGGACCCATTACTGAACTCTGCGGTACCCACTAGTAACCCTCTTTCTTCAGAGTGGAGTCCATTTACAATTATCTTCTGTGTCCTGTTGTCTAGCCAGTGTTTACCCAGGCTACCACCCTGGGACTCACCCAAGGCTGGTTAATTTGATTATTAATCTTTGTGTGGGACTGTGTCAAATGCCTTGCTAAAGTCTAGGTAGGCAATGTCCACAGCCCTCCCTGGTCTACTACTTTGGTCACCCAGTCAAAGAAATCAATTATATTCATCTGACATGACCTTCCGCTGTACACCCATGCTGCTTTGGGTCCTGTGCCCCACTGGCCTCTTGGTACTCAACAATTCTTTCCTTCATAAGTGATTCCATCACTTTCCCTACCACAGAGGTCAAACTGACAGATCTGTAGTTTCCTGCCTCTGTCTTGTTCCCACTTTGTGAAGGGGAATCACATCCACCTTCCTCCAGTTCTCAGGAACCACACAATCCTCCCATGATTTGTTAAAAGGGTAGTCAGTGGTGTCACTAGTTCTCCCTTAATTCTTTAGAATTCTGGGTGAATTATGTCAGGCCCCATTGCTCTGTCCACCTTCAGTTTTAGGAGTTCTTTCAGAACTCTTTCTTCTGTGAAAGGACTGGGATCGACCCCCTATCCAGAGAGCTTCTGTTAATTGGATTCGGCACCTCCCTTCCTCCTCTTTTGTGAATACTGAGCAGAAGTATTAGTTCAGTATCCCTGCTTTTTCACTGTCCCTCTCTGCCCACCCACCTTCCATTCTATTTAGCCTCACTATCCTCCCTTGTCTTTCTACACTCCCTGATGTAGTTATAAAAGGTTTTATCCCCTTCTTAATCGAGTTGGCTATCTTTTCCTCAGTTTGGGCCTTTGCTATTCTGACTTACCTCCCTGTTTCCTTCTGTCTTAACTGATATAATTCTCTGTCCTGCTCCTTCTGTGTTTCGTTATACTTACTAAATGCTATCTTTTCTCCCTAACCTTTCCCACCACCTCTTTTGAGAATAATAGTGGGTTTTTTTCTTTTGGTTTGTTTAATTGCTTCACACAAAAGCTTGTTGCCTCTGTGATGGCAGTTTTGATGTTTCCTCATTGTTTCTCCATCCCTCTTTCTAGCAAGTTTGCAAGTGTTTTTCTATGGCACTCTCCCATCTTGTCAAAGTCAGCTCCCTGAAGTCCAGTACCCTCACTTTTGTATGGCTTGACTCTGTAGCTGAGATTGTCATGGTTGGACCACACTGTTTGGTGGTCACTTGTTCCCAGATGGCTACCCACTTCTAGATCTGAGATCCTCTCACTTTCCCCATTTGAGAGTCCGAGGTCTCAGATTGCTCCCTCACGAGTGGGTTCCAAAACTTGCTGTCTGAGGCATGCCACCTCTGGGCATCGAGAATGGCCCTGCTCTTGGATGTGGTTGCAGCAAAGGTGCTCCAGTTAACATCTGGTATATTCAGGTCCCCATCAACAGTATCTCCCTTTCTCTTCCATCCTAAGGATGCCTTCTATCATATCCTTGTCCATCCCTCCCCTGAAATGGGGGTCTGTATACAACCCTGTGCGGATTGTGGTGCCATTTCCAGTCTCTAAGGTGACCCACAGTGCCTCCTCTACTCCCTGTTTACTGTTTTGTTCCATTGCTTTTATCCTTTCCCTTACATAGAGAGCTATTCCTCCCTCTTCTCCCTCCCTGTCTCTCCTGTAGGTTGTGTGCCCTGGTATGATAACATCCCAGTCATGGTTCACTGTGTACAATGTTTCTGTGACTGCTGACAATATCCAGGCATCCTCTTCCATCAAGGCCACCAGTTCAGGAGCTTGTTGCCCAGACTATGGGCATTGGTACTCATTGCCACCCATTTCTTGATGGCCTTACCCTTTTGCCCCATCCCTGTCCTTATTGCCTTTGTAATTTTCTCCATTTAACCCCTGCCCTTCCCTATTGACATCTGTATCTTGGTGTTTACCTCACTTACTACCCTGATTTTTTTTGGGGGCTAGTATATCCCTGCTCCTTTCCAGTGCTCCCCTTGGCTAGTTTAAATGCTTGCCAATGAAGCATTTAATCCTGTCACCTAGAATCCTTGGTTCCTCCTGGACAGATGCAGACCATCACACCAGTATAGGCCTACATCACTCCAGGTGGACCCCAGCCCCAGTGAGCCACATCCCTGAGCTCTGCACCAGTTTTTCAACCACTGATTGAATCCAATGGTGTGAGCACCCTAGCCTCATCCATGTCATAGACAGGCAGCACCTCCGGAAGGTTACCATGCATGCTACTTGTCTAAGGCCCCTTGCCAACTCCACAAACCCTTCCTGCACCTGCTCTGATCCCTTTCTCAGCCAGGTCATTTGTCCCTAGGTGAACAATGACATCAGCTCTCTCCCTGTGCAGCTATTCTGGTGATCCTGATGATTCGCTTCCTGTCCCTCCAAGCTATGGCACCAGGCAGGCACCTTACTCCTCTCCCTTCCTCCCTCAGTTCTATCCCCTAACAATGGAGTCCCCACCAGGAGTTGTTTTCTCCCTGTGGGGTCTCATGCCACCCTCCTTGGGTCTCCTTGTGGAGGTTCCCAGCGTCCTCCTTGGTCTCCATTGCAGGAGCTCCATGAGGAACCACACTTTGCCAGAATGGCAAATGAATTGTGGAGAGGTACTGCTTGAGGGATACACCTCTGTTCCACCACCTCACCCTCCCTGAGCCCACTGTGATCCAACCACCTCTTTCTTGGCAACCTCTGAGGCAATGGCAGTGGCCCTGGTGGTCCTTGGGTGGGAGGGAGGTCTCCCAAATCCTGGAGCAACCTCCTCCCTCAGCCCAGAGAGGTGCCTGCAGATGGGACAACACTGCATCCTCCAGAATGTCTCATGGAAGATTGCTGCTCCACAGCCACTGCACTGCACCACTCCCATCATGTCTAATTTCTGGCCCTTAACTGTTGTTTGGAATATTTAATCTTTCTTCTGTTTATTTATTTAGTTTTTTCCCTACTTACTTACTGCCTCTGTGCCTTTTAAGCTCCTGATCTTCCTGTTCTGAGACAAGATGTTCCTATATTTCTCAGCAGTCTCTTTACTTGCTCGAGTCAGACCTCCAGCAGCTGGGGAGGGGGCGGAGAGCTACTCTTTTCCTTCTAAGATGGTGATTATTGTCCTGCACAATTTATATATTCAACTGGTGGAAATGTTCAAAGTTATATTTATCAAGGGCTGATTTAAACTGGTTCATGGATCCACAAGAAACCACTGAATTAGGCAATGCATTCCACTGAGCCGCTACATGCGGTGAGAACCAAGTCCTCTCTGATTTTTATTATACCTTTCACCCTATAAGTTGGTACTGATGGCCCTGGTTAATAACAATATTTTGTCTTTCTTAAACCTAAACATTCCGAAATGTCTGGTGCCCTACATGCCCTACATGTTAGACATATATCCCCAGTATCTTCTATATTGCAATGAGTACAGGGCCTAGTTCCTCAGTCCTCCTCATAGGGAGGCCTTCCATCCCTTAGCCTTCCTCATTGCATGTCTCTGAACCCCTCCATTCGTCTCACATCTCTTTTCAATCTTGTTTGCCATACACTACCAGCATACTTCTAAACGGGGTTGAACCAGCGAGACATAAAGAGGCACAATTACATCCCTTTCCCTGCTTTTTATATTTTCATAATATAGCAAAATGCCATAGGCTTTTTTTTGTAGTAGCTGAGCAGTGATGAGTGAACTATAGACATTTTTGATCCATATTCCTAGGTCTTTTTCTACCTCTGTGGGTAATAGAATAATTCAATTTATACTATAATTCAATTGTGGGATTTTCCTTCCTAGATGCATGACCTTGCACTTTGCTAGGTTGAATTTTAGTCTTTTCCCATCACTGTTCTATATAATTGGTCAATATTATCTTGAAATTGTTTTGCATTCAGTGCATTTGTAACTACTGCTCCCAATTTCATTATGTCCATGAGACTTGGCAAGCCATGCATTGGCATTACAATTAATGGACGAGGCCAATATATTAAACAGAACTGGGCCCAAAACAGACCCCTTTGGGACTCCACTGGGCCTCTGAGATCAGTCAGGCATAAGTCTCTTTATACATACCCAATGTTTTCTTCCAGCAAACCAGGCAACAATCCATCTAATAACATAGGAGTCTACCCCATTTTGCTCAATGTGTTAAGTAATTCCTGATGTGATACAGTATTGAAAGCTTTTTCAAAATTGATGTATAATTTATTTATTTAGTTTTTGTTGGCTGGGTAAGTGCACTAGACAAATTCTGCCTATTTTCAGGCACGACCCAGGGAGGGATATAGACCTTGAACCAGATTAAGCTGTTGGTGGTACTTTTTTGGTGAATAATACATCCACTGATAAATTATTGTCAAGAGCAGCATTCACTAAGTCAAAAAGGACAATAAATTAGTTGCACATTACCTGCCCTTGTAAATCCATGCTGACTTACGTCCACATGCCCTTTCCTCTACATGCCTTTCAATGTGTTCTTTAATAATAGACTCCAAGACTTTACTAAGTATACTTGTCAAGCTGATCGGTTGATAATTAGAACATTCTGATTTAGACCCTTTTATGTATTGAACCACATTTGCCATTTTCCAGTCCTCTGGTACTTCACCCTTATCTATAGAGGACTGAAAAATAGCTTGAATTTGGGCCATATAACTAGTGTCAATTATTTGAGTAATCTAGAATGTAACTCATCTGGTCCAGGGAAGTATTTACTTTCAGGTTCATTAATTAATTTTTCTTTTATAATACCAGTTGATATTTTCATTAAACTAGCTGTTTCTTTCATAAACACACTATGTGGTATAGGCACAGCTGAATAAACACTATTGAAATATTTATTAAATTCCTCAAACATTTTCTTATAGTCAGTTACCTTATTAGCTCCTGACAAAACTGGTCCCACTTTATTATCATTTTGTTTTAAGGATCCTACAGATCCATAGAAGGCCTTCTGATTATCAGCTACTTATTTTTACTAGATTTAGTTCAAATTTCTTCTTTGCTCTAGTTATTTCCTTGTAAGTTCTCTTAATTTTGTTTTATATTTAATTTTGTACGCCCTTTGTTATCCCTTTTAGACTGTTTGTAGGCCCTGTTTTTCCTTTTAATTAATCTGAGAATGTTATTATTATACCAGGCTGGAATCTTACCTTTAAATTGTATTTTATTTTTGTAGGAATTTCAGTTTCTGTCAGACCATGAATAAATGCTTTAAATTCCTCCACACTAATGCAGCTCCTAGACCTGTGAACTTTGCCTTCCAGTCTCAGTCACCAACCAGTTTCCTAAGTTTATCACAATTTACATTATTACAGTTTTTAATTTTAGTAGTCCATTGTTGAATCCAATTTTATTTCAGTCTCTAATTCTACCACGTTATGGTCACTCCCAGACAAGGGTTCTCTGACTTGACACTCCTTAATTTGATCCATCATGTTACTAATGACTAGGTCATGGGTATTTGAACTTCTTGTACTTCCCTTCACATGATTTTCCAATGCCAGTGAATCTAATGCCTCAAAAAATGCTGCCTCACTTGAAGAAGAAGGGGTCCAGGAATTCCAATTTGTTCCATTAAATAAAGTCGCCAAGAAGAAGAGTAGTTTTTAGAGGAGTCTAGCTCCCTAATGCAGTGAATAAATTCAAGTGTTTTTTCAGTTTTCAGTGAATGGGTTCTATAGTAGACTCCTGTCATTATCTGTTTTTCCCATGGGGCAATATCTGAACTATGAGATATTCAAATTCAGGGTTCCTTAGGTTTTTATCTCATATGCTGCAATGTCATTATAGACATATAGTGCTACCCTCCCCTCATCTACCCTCCCTATCACATCTAAAAAGCTAATAGCCATCGATGTTCCTACCCCAATCATCATTTTTCCACCAAGTTTCTGTTATTGCACACAGATTGACATTAGCCTTTTTAATATTACCTCCAGCTCCTCTTTCTTATTAGCTAAGCTTTGGGCATTTGCCAATAAATAGTCCAATCAAGCAGATTCCAGAGATCTGTGTTTCTTTCCCTTTATTGCATTTAATGCAATACCACCTCCCCACATATGATTTTAAAGTATTATGTATTTTAGCATTAAATCTGTCTGCCAACAGTCTAATTTCATGCTTATTAAGGTGAAGCCCACCGGTACATATAAATAAGGAGCATTTACAAGTGTTTGCCAGTGCTCCAAGAATTGCAAATTATCCCACACACCACCTTTTTATCCACCCATTAAATCTCATTATATCTTTATTTTTTTGCATATCTGCCAGCAGGACAGGAGAACCTCAGAGATAATTAATAGTATATTTTTATTTTGTAATGCCCTACCAAAGTCCCTCCGTAGTATATCAGAAAATTTCTTTTCTGATGTCATTAGTGCCTATGTGCAAGAAAACACAGGATCAACTGCATTCTCCAAGAAACGATTGAGACATTTTTTACATCTGCTATCCCAGCCCCTGGTAAACAAGACAATGTTACCTGTTCTTTCTGTTGTTACAAATAATCTTGTCAGCTGTCTTTAACATGGAATAACTTATAATGACTATATCCCGATGTTTTTTCCCAGAGTTAAATAGGGATTCAATGGTGGATTATTCTGCAGGATGACTTTACTGGAATCAACTAGCTCTTCCTCCCTCTTAATAGGGCATTGCTACTACTTCATCATTTGCACTAATAAGAGTACTAGACATGTCCTCACCCATTACTACACTATTAACGTACTCATTTTTTCACCTGCCTTGGGCTGTATACTTCCTTCATCTTCTAGTTATTCAAATCAGTTGGTTGTCTCTTGTGGAACTTCTCTGTCTCTTCTACATTTTCTAGGACCCTTTGAATAGTACACCAATCATCATCTTCAGGCATAAACTCATCTGTACTTGCTTTTCATTTATCATGGGCCTTTATTAATCTGTGTAATCACTAATTCTCTTTCTGTATCCTCTATTATGGATCTAGTTGTTTGTACAAATATTGCAATTTCCTTAATGCTAGCTTGTACCACTATCCTTTCTTGTAATTCCTTAACTTTTTCTTTAACTTCTTTTATATATCTACATTTGTTGCAAGTCTGGCCTCCCTGTCCCTTCATGCCACACATAGCACATGTTCACCAGTCTATTAATGCTAGCTCAGTTAAACATCCTGGCCCTTGGACTTTACCTACCTGGCATCCATCCTCTCTGTCGCTTTCCCTATTCCCTGGCTGACATGGCAGACACAGCTAAAGCCTTAGCTGTGTCACCTTTGCTGGGCTTGCTGATGCTGGGCTCACTGTTGTTTGTCAAAGCTCAGATTTAAAGGAAACAAATGGAAGTTCCTGGAACTTCATACTTGGGTCCCTCGCTATAACCCAAATTTAAAATACTTAAACAGGGGTTTTGTCTGCCCTTAAAAGGTTAGGCAAGAGCCCCATGCCTTAAAAATAGTGAAATTCCAGTGCCCAGAACAAACCAGCAGATTAAAGCTGCTACTCAAGCGGAGTGTGGTGTTGCCTAGCAACCATACACACTACTCCACTCATACAGCTGAAATGAGCAGCGCTCACCAAAGTCACGGAATTACCTCCCAGTAAAAACACTGGTACAACCAGGGCCAAGACTTCTGACCCAAGGTCTATAGAGCTGCTGACACCTGAAATATGCACTGAGTTTAAATAGTGAGCTAGAGAAGTTCCCAAAACTTCCTCTTCTAGTCCCTCACTATAGCCCAAATTTAAAATACTTAAACATGGGTTTTGTCTGCCATTAAAAGGTCAGTCAAGGCCCCACACCTTAAAATAGGCAAACTTTCAGTGCCCAGAAACAAAATCAGCAGATTAAAGGTGCAAGTACTCATGGGTGTGGTGTTGCCTAGCAACCATACACACTACTCTGCTCATACAGCTGGAACTAGCAGCACTTTTACCAAAGTCACAGAATTACTCTCCCAGTGAAAAATACTGGTACAACCAGGGCCAAGACTTCTGCCCCAAGGTCTCACAGACCTGCTGGAGATAAGACTCAGGAATCTCAGAGAACATCCATTGCTAAAGACTATTAGAGCTAAGGAAAGTAGTGAAGACGAAAAGAGAATGGGGATTCTAAAATAAGAATAGTAAAAAGAAAGAAAAGAAGAATTAAAAAGATGTAGGAAAATATATTGAGGCAATAGCACAGTTAGAGACTAAAATAAAATCACCAATAGGAAGAAAGGAAAATGATGTGGAAAATCAAGAGCAGGGAAAACAAAGTAGACACCTGGTTGATAAGTCCCATAAATGTCCAAGTTCCTCCTTTTGGAGATTTTGAAGCATTTTGACACCATATATCTTAAGGTCAAAACTGGATCCTCCAATGTAATATCCACCTGACATTTAACATATAATAAAGGATTGTACAAAGATGGAAGAGGAAGTTAATGAAGAAACAGAACAAAATAAAATGAATGAAGGCAAATGGTATTAGAGAAGTTTTGAGAGAAATAAGATATGGAATATTGTTAATAATGAACTTTTGGTAAACTTTGCTTCATTATTAAGTGCATGTTTAGCAAAGTAAGGGAAGTATAAATGTAAGAACAAAAAGTGAGACTTTAGTAACTAGAAATGATAAGAAAGGGATGGGAAACAATTCAACAGACAACAAAAGAAATAGGAAAAAGATGAGGGAGACATAAAACCAGTAGAAGGGCTAAAGGAAAAAGTGCAAAAAGAAATGATTAAGAATATTGGCAATGTACAAAATTTGGGAAAGAAAGAAAGAAGAAAAATATGTAAAGGAAAGAAGGTGTAGAAAGAAGGTTAAACAGGCCTACACAGGAAAATTCTGGAAATAGAAGAGGGGAGTAAAAGGTACAAGATCATAGAACAATAATGCCCAAGTAAATTAAAGGAAGTAGAAGGAGAAAATGATTTATATAAAAAACAAAGGACTGATGATGTGTGTAAAACATTAAAGGACTCAGGTAAATAATAAAGAAGTGATAGAAATTGGAAAAATCTTACCATGCCTTTTTTGAAAGGAGTCCCAAAAAATAGAAATGAAAACAACATGACACTGAAATTAAATTTATATAGTATCTGTAAAGGTGTCCTGAAAAAATCTGCATGGAATGATATAGGATCAACATATAGATATCAAAGTGGAAAGGAGAATGTGGATTTGTATGATTTCACAAAATAAAAATATCAGAGAAACCATCCTAAAAGAAAAGAATATTTAAAAGAAATTGAGTTAAGCAGAAAGTACAGTTTTTATGGAGCAGGATAATAAAGAAATAACTGAAGAAAGGAAAAAGACCATAAAAAGAAAGGAAAGATATCATGAGATGCAGGAAAAGAAAGTTGGAAAGTACAACAAAAATATCATGTTATATGGAACTAGTTCTAGGAATGTTCTTTACTCCCAGATGAGAGGGTACTGATAGAAGAAAACAGGAGAGAAATCAGGATAGATTAAAAAAGGAACAAGAAAAAATAACAGTTTACTTTAGAATATTCAGAAAAGTCAGGTATGACCATGGAGTCAGACTCACACTAAGAAGCCGAAGAGGGAAGCATAATACATTTAGAAAGTAATCAGAACTATGTTTTAGATGAAACACAAGAAGAAAATTGACTTCAAACTGAGAAACCTGTCAGGTAGATCAAAACATTAAGATCCTCAGTTGGAATATAGCTGGGTTAATAGGAAAATAAAAGACATTGGTGTTAAAACATTTTTATCAAATTATCAGGTGATTATGCTACAAGAAACCTGGTCCTCTAATATAGTAAGTTGTTATGTAGAAGGATACCAAAGTTGGAGTATCCCAGCAAAAAGCTGAGTAAATTCAGAATAGCATTGGGGTGGGGAGGGATATCAATATTTCTGAAAATCTGTCAGGGTTTGACTGCAAGATGTATCTGAAAGATGATAAGTTTTATATCCTTGCAATGGAACTATTGTATGAAAATTGTGTAAAATGTCTAGTGGTAAGTGTATATTTTTCACCTGACACCACAGAAACCCCAATACTGGGATGTATGGCAGCCTTTAAAAATATAGTTCAAAACTTGCAAATATTATATCCAGGAAAAATTTGTTAATTGGCAGTGATTGTAATGCCAAAATTGAGGGAAAATTAACGACTACAGTAATAATTGAAAATTGAATGATATCTTCAATATTCCCATAAGAGATTCATCAAATATGAAAGTAAATAAGCAAGGAGAATACCTATTAGACATAATGAATAAATTGAACCTTAGAGTCCTAAATAGAAGATGCTATGGTGACAGAAGTGGAAATTCTACATATGTGTATTAAAAGGAAGTAGCATATTGGACTATATTATGGTTGATGTATATTTTATAAAATGTAATGACATTTGAAGTGTTAACTGGGACAGTGACCATCATCAACTAATGGTAAAATTGAGTACAAGTTTAGGACTATACCTTAAAAATTAAGCATGCATGGGACAGTCATAAGGCAATTCTAGGGTGGGGTAGGAAGAAGTAGGCTGCTGGTTAACTAGGATCTGTAGCTTATCCATTAGGTAGGAAATGGGCAGACTGGGTGGGCCAAGCAGTCCTTATCTGCTGTCAAATCTATGTTTCTATGTTTCTGTTAGGATTAATACTGGTAGTTCCCCTACACAAAAAAGATTGGTGTTAATACCTGAGAATTATAGACCTATTACTTTGTTAAATATAAGCCTAAAGATTTTTTCCCAAATAGTACTTAATAGAGTGCAACTCTGATTGAGAAAATAAAATAATTTCCAGGTATGAGGGAGGCTTCCAAAGGGCAGATCAACAATTGATCAAATATTTGTATTAAAGTACATTATTGATAAGTATACTCAGATTAAGAAAGGAAAAGTATACACTGCTTTTGCAGACATAAAATCAGCCTTTGATTCTGTGAATAGGAAATTATCTGGCAAATATTGGAAAAAAGGGCATGGTAAGAAATGTATCTGAAATTATACAATTATTAGTTAAAAACACCAAGTTGGTTGTTAGATATGGGAAAGACAGGGCACTGACGAGATTGATGTACATATTGGTGTAAACCAGGGTTGCTTACTTGCCCCAAGTCTCTTTAATGTTTATATAGAAGATATTGTGGATGGATTACAGAAAATAGATATTTTCTCACCAAAAATAAATGAAATCTCAATAAGGGTATTACTTTAAACAGATTATGTGGTTTTACTTTCACAAACCCCATTAAGTTTGAAGAGAGCTATAATGGAAACTATGGAGGCAGTGAAATCTCTCGGGATGGAACTTAATCAGGAAAACAAAAATAATAGAGTCTGGAGAAAGAAAACAATGCAATTAAGCCTGAGAAATAAAGGAGTAAAGATACAGGTAGTTAAGGATTTCCAGTATCTTGAGTTATTTTTAATCAAAATTCAGTTGGAAAAACAGATACAGAAAATGAAGGAAAACGCAACTAAATCTCTGAATGGCATTACCCACTTTGCACACATAATGGCCAAAAACTAATACATGGCACAGTATCACTGTCTAATGGTGAAAGTGCATTCACAGTTAACATATGGGGCTGAAGCTTGGGTGGTGTTCTGTAATCTCAAGGAGGTAGAGGTAATACAAAATCAATACCTAAAAAAGTTTTGTGGGTACCACAAATTACAGCTAATGTGGCAGTATGAGCTGAAACCAGTACTGTTTCAATATATGCTGCAATAATGAAAACATGTATCCTATCCTGGAAGAAAATCAGAATAGTGACAACTGATAGCCTAATATATAATTGTTGGCAGAAGTAGTACAACAACAGGAACATACCAGCTTAATGTGGTTTGGAAGATTACATTATGAGCTGAATAAGCATGGCCTTCAATATAATGCCACCTTGGATGTGGTACTAAATCCAAATATTTTTGCCCCAGAAGCAATACAAAGAGTATATGATAATGTAATGCAGAAAGGCATAGAATTTATAAACAACACATGGAATTGAGATACTTTGAGGTATATTAAAAAGTCTTTCAAAACTGAAAAATATCTAATTACCTATGAAAATGGAAAACAGGAAAGCATTAAAATGCTTATGGGTTGGTCAATATGCACAGTGGGAAGGGTAGAATACACTGGAAGTGCAATACAAATATGTACTGGTGTAATAATGCTTTTAATGAATATAACACATTTATTTCTGGAGTGCCCCACATTTCAGGAGGAAAGGCATGATCTTATTTACAGTGGCCCAGATATTCAAAGAGTTGAGCCATGCGCAATAGAGTTACGCCATGCAAGTCCGAAAATGCGCCATTCTGCGATATTCAGCAGGAGGCGCAGTTGTCCCCAAATCACGCTGAGCAACAGCGCAATGATAATGAATGCATGTGCAACTGAAGGGGAGGAACTGCGTACAAATGGCGCAGTGTGATATTCAACAACATGCCATGCACAATAGGGGAAGCCAGTGGAAGTTGCGAATAGCGGAAATGAGCCAAAACTAAAAGGGAGCAAGGGAGAGGCACAAGAACGCCACAGGGAAGGCACATGAGGCCAAAGTCTAGTGCAGGACACACTGGGCAGCAGGGACACACAGGGCAGGGCAGGCCAGGAAAGGCACCTGGAATCAACAGCCTCAGGGGAATGTGTGGGGAGCCACAGTGCAGAAGGAAGTACGCCACACAGCAGGGAGACCACACAGGCAGGTGTTCCCGTGCAGGGGAAGCAGCCAGGACAGTGGGGGAATAGAGAAACAGCTGCTGGGGGGTGAACACAAGCCAGGCATGGCCAGTGCCACCATCCAGATGGAGGCAGTAATGAGGGGGTGAGAAGGTGGCAGCGGGGGTGGCCGTGGAAGAAACCCATCGGCGGTATGCTCTCAACAGGCAGTACCGAGCCTGCACCAGCTTCGAGCTGTAAAGTGATACGGAGATCGGGGCCGGTACCACCTGAATTGGGCAATTTGAGGTGACTCTGTGAGCTGTGCAGTGATGTGATGCAAGCACCCACACGATGTAGCCATGCTTTGTCAGTGGAGATGAAAGTGACAGCTTGCATGTGCTTGCTCGCCATGGGTACCTTCCAGAGACCAACTGGGGACACCACAGGCATAACCAAGTTGGCCCGTAACGCCACCTCACCCAATTCCTCAGCGCACTGCTGCTACATGCTGCGAGTACATCCATTTCCCCAGCACATCGGGAGTGCACAGCAAACATACAGGAGTTCCACAGGGTAGCAAGCATGCCTGGCATGCTAGGGACAATAGATTGCACCCATGTGGCCATCCGCACCACCTGGCCCCGAGGGAGCCACATATATAATCACAAGGGCTATGCCAGCATCAACTGCCAGGTTGTGTGCGATACCAGGGGTGCATAATCAATGTCAGTGTCACACACCCTGGGGAGCACATGATGCCTTCATCTTACACCAGTCAGCACTGTGCCACAGATTCGAGAGTGGGGATATCCCCACTGGCCACCTAGTGGGTGAGTATGCAAACCACATGGACAATCATAGGGCCTGGGGGCATGGTCAGAGGTGGCATGGGTAGTGGCCTTACATGGCCCGGGCAGGGCGATGCTGATCACCAAACCAACCTCCACCCTCTACACACAGGTGACAGTGGATACCCACCTGTCCCTGGCTGCTCACACCCTACCGTGGCCCATGACCCCATCACAGCAACGCCACAATGAGGCACACACCACCACACGTAATGTCATTGAGCGGTGTTCGGATGCTTGAAGGCACATTTCCATTGCCTGGACACTTCCATCTGTGCCCTACAGTACAGCCCCTCAAAGGCCTGTGGCTATTCTGGCCTGTTACATCCTGCACAACATGGCCAACGAATGTGGGATAGCTATACAGGTCTAAGAGGGGACAGCAATGGGGACAATGAGGATGCTGGTGACAATGGTGATGGGCAGCCCCCTTGGGCAACGGGACCCCTACTGCTCCGGCTGGCACAGCTGCACCGAGACACCATCACAGAGGAGCACTTCAGCCAACCCAGGTAAGTCATGGGGCCATGTGCAACCAACAGTGGCTAAGGCACAACCACAAACACGCATGGACACACACCAGGGGTGCATTCTGTCAAGGAAGTGGCCGGGCATGGAACCACACACACAACCAGGGATGGGTGAGGTCTAACATGCCACGTGGATGGACAGATGGACACACACACACACACACACACACAATGCACCAGACATGCCCAAAGGGTAGGAGACACACTGACCCAGAATGCCACCCTAGCCACACACATGTCCACAGACCACCACGCCTCACTACCGTCCTTGTGCATGTGTCAGATGCTGAGCACCATTGCACATTGGTGTACAGTGTAACGTAGGCATCATCATGCACACGCAACCGCAGACAGCAGCCGGAGGGTGTGCAGATGGACTGTGTGTCCGCATGCAGGGCTGGTACCCACCGCTCAATGCGCTGGATGACACTAGCAGACAGGGCAGCACCAGACAGTAGCTGCATTGGGAGACAGGTCAGTCACGCTACAGTGGCCCGCCACCACGGATGTCGGGCGGCCTCGCCGAGATCCGCCAGCACTGACAGGCTGACCACTGGCCTCATGGGGTGATACCGATGGTCCCCAGAGGTTCCACTGTGTGAACCGACCATGCTCAGACAGGGGTCTGCAGCACAGCAAACATGCCTGCGCTCAGGCGTGCTCAGGATGCCCACAGCTGAACCCAGTGTCGACAGGGAAGGTGTCGCACAACGCCGGAATGGGGGTGGACAGTGCACCGTGGTGTCTGCAACGCATGGGCAAATGACTGTGCCCATTGTGGCCATGACAGCAGTGAATGCCTGTGTCTGCCTGTCAATGGCAGCGGTCACATCCTCTGCCAGGATCAGAGCGGTATCTCTGCTGTGATGCTCCTCTGCCCACTCCAGAACCGCACGCAGCGATCCACCGACGTCGCAAGCCGCATCTGCTGGTTCACTGATGCTTGCAGTATGGGTGTGTGCTCATCCAAGAGGTCATCTGCCTCCTCGGCATCCTGCCCTCATAGGTGGCAGCCCTGATGCCCAGCACCCTTGAGGGTGGGCGCTGCACACCAGGACCAGGTCCGGCATGTCCACAGGCGGGCACTGACGCTCTGACTCGTACCCCGCTTCCATTGGCCGACTGCTGATGTTGCCCTCTGGCCGCCACTCACCAGGGCTCACTGGTGCCACTCGCATGGCCACAACAGTCCCACTGTCCTGTGCACACACCAGTGCTGCCCCACTGGTGCTGACAGGCACAGGCTGGGACTGTGATGACACACAGGCTTCCACGGTGGCACCACCCACAACCATGGCCATGATGTTACCTGATAGTGGCCATCCATGGCACACACATGTCACTGCCCATGCCGTTAGCATATCATCATTGGTGACGGACCCAGCACCAGCCCGAGTCACAGCATGCTGGCATCCGTGATGCTGGGACATGGGCAGGGCCTCCTCCGCACCTGTTCCAACAACATCAGTATGGACAGCCAGGTGGGCCCACTGTCGCACTGAGCCACATATACCCTGTGGAGGTGGATGGGCTCCTCCATCTCCATCTGACTGGCCTCAGTGGACAGGCCCACCACACCCTGACCCATGCAGATGCTCAGGATCTGTAAGGAAAACAAAGTCGCTACTGCATGTGACCTACCCTGCCCCCAATAGACAGACCATGACCTACCATGCAGTGACGTGGTTACCACCCATCTGGAAGCCACCACCCAGAACACCTCAATGGCACAACGCTGCATGCTTCCAGCAACCCTCTCCTCCTGTCCCCACCTGTCGCAGCTCATGCTGCCCTGATGGCAGCCACCTTCTCCTTTATCCTCCTCCTGTCTGTGCCCATCTTCTTCTTGCACTCCTGCACGGAGCGCTGGTGGCTGCCATGCAGATTCACTGCACGCCCACCTCCTCCCATGCAGCAGCACAGGACTGTGGTGTTCCCTGCCATCCGCGCTGAGGAAGCGGCTCCCGATCCAGGTAGGCCTCAAACAGGGCATCCGGCCCCGGCCTTCGTGGAAATTAGGTCTCCTCCTCCTCCCACCACTGTGTTCCTCCTCTCCCACCAACTCGCGTCATTATTTAGCCTGTGAGAATGAAAGTTGTTACTCGTGACTGTGCAGTCCCATGCATGTCCCAAAATCCACAGTCCACACTCCCAAACAGCATGCAACTCACCAATAGACTGCAGTAACCGACTATGACCAGTGCAGCCCAATGTCACACTTTTATAGTGCAACCCATGCAAATGAGGCTAGCGCAACTTCGTGGATGCAAATTGCAGTGCTGCACCACTGAATGGCTGATTAGCTGATTTGCATATGACGACTGAATATCGCGCTGTTGCGCTTGCACAATTGTGTTGAACATGCTGAGCCAAGGGCGCAGTTCTGTGACATGCGCAGGTACACATTTCACCGCGCATGCCCGGGTTGCTGACGCAGGAGTCTGCCGTGCTGCTGACGTGCTGTGCACGGAGGCAATGCAGGGCACAGCCACCATTGTGCCAGTGGCGCTACAATGTTCACCTATATGGCTTCTGGCACTGGGCATCAGAAGACTGGGGCAACAGTGCGGTAGGCCGCCATTGAGGTAGCACACTGGCACCCAATTGCGCCACATGCATTGGGTTCCAATGGTGCTGTGCCTGTCCATGCGCCAGAGACCATTGACCCTGTGCCTGACCTTGCCCCCCTAGGGCCATGCGCCAGGCATGGGTGCACCACTTCATCGCTGTGCAGTGATTGGGAATGGCAGTGCTGTACCGCAGCATCTGCATGTGGTGGAGCTGCACTGCAGAGCACTATTTTGAACCAACTGAGCAAGTGAGATGGCGGGAGGAGGGCTGTCCAGTGGACCCAAATTGAACTGGCTAACCTGGTGGCCATTGTTGAGCCACTCTTATGGCCCAATGTTTGGGAGGCACCTCGGACAGGTCCAGGAGCCAGGTGGGAGGAGGTGGCCGACACCCTGGAGGAGGCCACAGGAAGGGGGCGGATGGTGGAGCAGTGCCACCACAGGTGTGGCGACCTGAGGAGGAGGGAACTGGACCTGCTTGACCACTCGCGGACACGGCCGTCAGAGGGCAGGGTGCCACGCCAGGTAGGTGTTATGTCCGCATTACACTTTATCTTCCATATGGGTATCACGGTTGTCATGTGTCCAGAACATGGGGAGGGACCGCCCAGTGTTGGCTGTGGTGGTATCAGGGTGTGGGTGGGTGGGTCTGGCTGGGTGGGATTGCACACACATGGGGGCAGGCGACTTTTCTACAGGATTGTACTGATGTTCCTCTCTCCATGTTTGCACCACAGGGCCAGAAGAGAGGCGCCTGGCCAGGAGCAGAGGCACCAGCAGGACGACAGGGCCAGTAGGAGGGGCTTATGGTCCACAGCACCAGAGGGACCGCCTGATGATGGTAAGTGCCATACCTCCATGATTACTATTGCATGCTGTGTAACAGGGAGGGTAGCGGGCATGGCCACCATCCATTGACACCACTGCCATGCACGCAACTTGTTACAGTCAGCACTGTCCAGTGGCACTGCATGTCTGGGAGGGCCAATGGTGGTCCGCGCGTGCACCGGTACATGGCTGTGCCACTGCTTACACCACATAGCAATGTCACTAAACAGCCACGTGTGGTGCTGTGCATGACTTGGCTGGTGGGTGTGTGCAGTGGTCCGCATGGCTGTATGGCCTGGGTGGGCAGGTCTTGTGGACGTGATCACTGTGGGTGGTCACACACCATCACAGAGGCATCTCCCCACGGCCGTATGCCATGCACAGTGGGTGGGCTGTATGGGCTGTGCATTCACACCTATTGACTGTGATCCCTTGTCCTAGGTGTCTACCAGCTGCAGGATATATGGGAGGCACTGCAGGAGATACTAAATGTGGCACAGGCATCATTGGACATCCTGCAAAGGATTAACCAGCTTGGGGTCCAGAGGAGATACAGGAGGTGGAGCAGCCAGAGCGGGAGCTTGGCTCCTATTGAACATCCTTATGCCCCTGATTTCCCCTACCCCCTAGACTCCACCCTCACACCCTCCTTTCCTGTCCCATTTGTTCACCTCGCCCCTTACCCACCCCACCTTGTTTGTGGCCCTCCCACATTTGTACATAGTTTTGTAAATAGTTCTTTTGATATTTTTGATTACAAATCTTTGATATGAATTCTGTGGTGGTCTGTGATTTGCAGCAGGCTATAGGTGCTCAGCTGCAGTGGTGTGCATGGCGTCAGGGGTGGTGCAGTCATGGGTATGTGTGTGTGCCGTGGGGAAGTGACTGTGGTGTGGGAGTAGCTATCAGTCAGTGTCTGTGGTGTGTGTGTTGTGCCCTGTGCACTGGATGACTGTGTGCAGTGGTCCATGGTGCATGCTCTGTGTCCATGGCACACCTGTCAGCCTGTCCATGGCCTGTGCAGCTGACACCTTGCATGTCTGTGACCTGCACGGTTCTGCTGGTATGTCAGTGGTGGCTGTCCATGCAGGGCAGCCACTATACCCGTCTACAATGCTGGGTTGCCTCCTGTCACTGGTGTGGTGCATGTCTGCCCTGGTGACACTGTGGCCTCCGCAGTTGTTGTCCCACCTCCATGCTGTGGCTTGTGTGTGTTGCAGGGGACGGCACCACTGTCTGTGACTTGTGCTCCGGCAAATGATGGTGGCGACAGGTCCACAGTGTCTCGCAGGGGTGGCTGGCACTTCTGTGCCATGGAGGACTTGCAGGCTGTGTGTACACGGTTTCCTATCGGCCCACACTGGGGCTTGCTGCCCCACTACTGCGCTCCCTGTGTTGTTGTGCCTTGGGTATGGGTGGGTGATTGTCCATGCACTGTTTTGCATCCGTGTGATGCATGCTTCCACGCACCACTGTGGGTGTCTGCGCTGACTGTTGTGGCCAGTGCTGGGTCGGGGTGTGTCCTTGGAGGGTGCAGGGTGCTGTACCACTGGTGGTGGGGTCCGGGGCATGCCCTGTCACGTGTGGGGTGCCTCATGTGCTGATGCATGGTCGGTCTCTCAGCTGTACTCGGGGCTGTACGTGGTGGCACTGTGTATGCCATTGTTGCATCGCTGTGTGCTGCAACCCACTGATGGGTGCTCATGGTGGGGCTGCCTTGCATGGTTCTGTGGTGCACAGGGCTGCATTTTCACAGTGGCGGTGGTAGCATGCATGGGGTTTCCTGCAGTGGTGGACGCTGCTCCTGGGCAGGGTGTCTGGGGTCACGGTGCAGGGTGTGCTCTGCATTGGGGATGGTGTGGCACGGGTGGTCGGCCCTCCTTGTGCCAGTCACAGCTTGCCGGGGTGTGATGGGGCACCATGGCCCAGCTGTGGGTTGGTTGCTTGTGTCCATGGGCCAGTGGTTATTCCAGCCCTCCCCCAGTTGTGCAGTGCATGGGTGTAGGGGACAATGTCTGTTCTGCTGTGAGTTCCTGTGCCCATCTGTGGCATGGGTGGTGGGCCCTACATCCCTGGTTGTGCAGTTGCATTGCTGCACTGCTGCTGGGGCATCCTGGTTGCGCTATGGTGCCTCTGGACTGCTCAGCTGAACATTCCTTGTTGCGCTATGTGCATCAGATCTGCTCAGCTTCCCCTCCTAGTTGTGCTATGGTGCAGGTGGTTCGATATTCAGTCATTGGCTGTAGGCGCACCTTGGCTGGCTCAGTTTTGAATATCACGCCTCTTGGCATGGGCCAATGGACTTGACGCTTGCTCCTGCTATTGCACACTTTTGGGCGCAGTT
Source organism: Neoceratodus forsteri (assembly GCA_016271365.2). Lineage (NCBI taxonomy): Eukaryota > Metazoa > Chordata > Ceratodontiformes > Ceratodontidae > Neoceratodus > Neoceratodus forsteri. The sequence continues at coordinate 802,833,734 of CM057458.1, forward strand.
TGAATATTCAGGCCAGTGTATACACAAATTTAAATGGCTTAAAGAAAAGTGAGCAAATCAAAATATATGTAACACAGAAAATACTGTACAAATATATGCACTGGCCAGTTCTGCATACAAAATTGCTAATAAATTTAAATGGAAAATATGAAATAGAGGGTACTTTATCGGCAGTCAGGTGAAAGATGGAAAATGGAGATAATTTTTATGCTTGTATGTGTAACTCAAATATTTATTGCAACTATGAGATGGAATTTTATATGAAGGTTTTAATATGTTGTATGTATCAAATGATGTATTTTATACATATACAAAATCAATAAACTTGACTTAACTGTAAACACGGTGGGTCTGATTCTCAAGGAGCCTTCGATTGACAACAAGCTGCAGCAAATGGCAGTTTGCATCAATGCCTGGTATGCCAGGGAGCCTGTGCCTGATTCTCTATTGTGTAGGGTTCCAGCAGCAAAGTCCTTCATCTTGCATCAACCCAGGCCATGCACCAAACATGTGCATCTGAGGGTTGCTTCAAGCTGTGCAGTGGCCATGCGCCATTCGGGACAGCCACCCACAAGCCCCGATCCAGCGCCATCTAAATATATCCCTGGTGGTCTAGTGAACCCACCTTCCAAATCCCCAACATTCCCCTATATATAAATAATAAATGCAACCCATTCCTGGTGGTCTAGTGAACTCCTCTCCCCGATCTCTGATTTCTCCAGTATATGTAAATAATAAATAACTAGACAGTGGACCCCACCACCCTATTCCGCAGTAGTGCACACCACTCCACACATCCTGCTATCCCAAACCTCTAGCCAGCAACCAGCACAGCCCTCGCCCACCACCATTGCCAGCGCCGACTGACCTGTCACTGAGCACGACTGTATAATACAGTACACATTCATTCAGCTGTCAATCAAGTGAATGCATACTGTATAATACAGTACGCTCAGTGACAGGTCAATCGGTAGCCGCCATGATTTTGAGAGGAGGGCTGTGCCAGTTGCCTGCTCAAGGATTTGGAAGGTGCTGTGTGGGTGGTGGAAAATACCTGCTGGGGTGGGGATGGGTCCATTTAATCACCAGGAATGGGTGTTATTTATTATTTACATATAGAACAAAAATAGATATTTTAGCAGATAAGGGCCTTTGGCCTGCCAAATCTGCTCTATTTCCACTAACAACTGCACTTTAACATGCACTGCTAGCATTAGATTGTACCCCCCGACTACCAGCAATCCTCTATGCCCAGCCCAAGCACGTTGAAAACCTGTAATCATTTCTGCCACCACCACCTCCACTGGCAGGCTATTCCACTTGTCCATCACCTCTCTGTGATGAAGTACTTCCTCACATTCCCTGAACCTCCCTCCCTCCAGTTTCATCTTGTGCCCCTCGCCCTGAGCATCTTTTCTTTGGAATATAGTATTCTCCTGTACTTTATTCTTCCCTGTGAGGAACTTAAATGTCTCAATCATATTCCCTCTCCTCCTCTCCTCCAGGAGTAATATTTATTTCCTCAGCCTATCCTTATTTTTCTGATTAAGTAGGCACTGTAGTCGATTAACAGCTTAATTTAAGATTTTCTGTGCATTGTAGACATACAGTTCTCTGCAATATTTTTTTCCCTCAGTCTGCTCTTTCCTGCTCTCTACCTAGCACTCTAATTATACTTTCCCATTGGCATTCTTGCGCTGACCTGCCCTGCCCCTACCTCTCTCTCTTCTCTCTATTGTTTTTAATCCAGCCCACCATTTCTCAAAAATTGCAACAGCATTCCCAGCTAATTTCTTCTATTTTGTTTTTCTTCCTGTTCAGCACCATGGTGCTGACCCACCCTGCTTCCTGCCTACTCCTCTATTGTCTCTAACCCTGCCCACCGATTATCTCAACCCCTCTGATGCAACTGCTCTCAGACTACCCACCCCTTCTTGTAACTAAGTCTTCTAATCCCTGTACTTTTCTCCTCTCTTCCCCCACAGATCCAGAGCCCCCCACCCATGTGTGCTGTCCCTCAGCATGGCTTCTGCTCAGCTGCCCACCTCTGCCACCCTTGCCAGTTGCATCCATTTAAGGTATGGACTGCTTCAGAAGCTGGGAACAATGGAGCTCAGTCTCCTAAATTTTTAGCACCTTAAGCCTGGACCACTACTGGCTAAATTAAGGAGCCTTTGCCACCAATTGGTTTTTCCACAAGCTGCATCCTGAGCTCCATCACTGCTGCCACGACAATGTTTGACCATTGGCTTTTCTAGCACAGTCAGCTCTGCTCCTTTAAGAAAGTTTTTTTCTTAACTTTTAAGTGTTTCAGCGCCTCACTGAAGTGTGGTAGCTTAGCTACAAATTTCACACCCTACCCCTGTTATGTATGTGAAATGGTAATGCATTAGTGCTACTCTGCCACTTGAGGGCAGCATTCGATATGTGTAAGCTAGAAAGAGAGCAGACAGAGAGTGTTGTTGCTGAGACTAGAGAGCTCCTGAATAAAATGAAAGCTGCTCTATTCCTGTTGCAGTGTGAGTTTGTTGAACAAGACCAGATTAAATGTTAGAACATAACACCCCCGACCTTTATTAAATGCTCCTTTGCCTCACCCAGATCCTACAGTACTCACTCATTGGGTGTGGGAGCTAAGGAACTACTCAGTTTTAAAGGGCTAACGCAGTCCCCATGACACCACTACTTTTAACACTTGTCAGCATATCCTCTCTGTACAGCTTTAACAGAATATTGTGCTCCATCACTCCAGCACCCACTGAGAACCCTGCCTTACAGCTAATTCTTATTTTTTAATTTCAACCCTTTTAGATCATCCTAGACCAGGTTCCACTGGCCTAGCTTCTGGACTCACTTCTGTAGATTCCAACTACTATTCTGTTACTATGACAACCTATTTCTTATACCTACTCTTTCTCCCTGCTCCTGCTGCCATTCCCTCTGATACTGTCGGGGAGCACTCACACTTTTCTCCCCATCTCTCCAGACTACATCTCTCCTGAACTGCTATGGGACTGCTACCAGTGGCCACACCACACACTGGGCCCATTTCTTCACCCAGAAATCACCTTCCAGACCACAGGGGCTATTGTCATTTCTGCTACACCTAACTCCTATCCTTATGAGGCAGCTCAGTACAAAACTGCACCCAGAAATATCCAACCAGGAAAAAGGGGCGATACTCCAGTGCAACCTCCTCAAACAACTATTGAAGAGACTATTACTTCTTCTACTTGTTCTGGGAATATTCACCCAACCCAGGTCCACCTCTGACGTCCAATAATAACTCTAGAGCTTGGGCTCTTACCTTAGCAAGCATCAGCATATGCAGCCTCCTTAAAAAATTGTTGTTCTGACAGCAGGGTCACCCAACATAATCCTGATGTCTTATCTGTGATTGAGACATGGCTGTCCCCTAGGATTCCCAACAATGCTGTTTCAATGATGGATACTCCTTTTCTGACTGGATAAGCTTGCAATGAAAGGTGGTGGCTGCACCATCTATCGCAAAGAGTCCCTAATGGGCATGCCCTTGTCCTGCCCAGCTGTGGGACTGATATACAGATACTTCCTATCAAAATACTCCTTGGTGTCCACAACAAGGCTCTGACTGTTGCCTTGGTGTACATCCTCCAAAGTCCAAGTCACTGGCACTTAATGCCATTCTTATCTGATTAACAACCTGAAATACAACTCTGAGGTCGTAATGATGGGTGACTTTAATACAGACTGGCTATCTTCCAATGCAATCAATTATAAAGATGCCCTGCCCACAGTAAACTTCTCACTGCCGGTCCAGTCACCCACAAGATCTAATTATAAGACAGGGACCAGCATGCTACTGGACTGGGTGCTTACAAACTGCCCTGACCATATCACACATACTCACATCCTTCCTGACACTATAAGTGATCACGCCTCATTCTGTGTGCATAGACAAACAAATTTATCAAGCCCTGTGAAAAACGTTAACAGTAGGGTACTGCCTGAGGTCACCTACAACCACTAAAAACATTGCTAAGACAACAAGACTGGTCACATATTGATACTGCCTCAGACATGGATTCCACCTAGAATTTTCATTTCAAGCTTTAATGCTGGCTGTGATGTACATGCCCTTCAAGAAGAAGAAAATCTGGATGGCCTGGTGTTGCTGAGGGTTGAGGAGCTGGACACTACACTCGCCCCATGCTGGCAACCCGAGTTCAGGAACGAGCTCAGACCATCGGGGTCAGCAGGGAGGAAGAGATTGAGTGTCCTCAGGACTGTTCTCTCTTCCAGGGTGGGTTCAAGGGGCCAACGTCGCACAGGGAGACCTCTGGTGGAGTACCGGGATCGCCCGAGTTTGCATCTCATGCAGCAAGCGGGGAGGTGCTGCGCAGGCATCGGCTTCTGCCTGGCAGTGCCATTGCATGTCTGAGCAACTAGGGGAATCAGGAAAATCCCCTTGGAGGATAGGTGAAGGCATTGCCATCGGCTCTACACTCCCACCGCTGGGCTCCACCTCTCCCAGGCCCCACGCCTATTCAGGCACACTACTATAAGATAGAGTGCCCTGGGAGGATAGGGCAGCCCTTCCCATGGGGGCTTAGATCCAGGGGTGATGCTTGATCGAGGTGGGGTGTAGATGTGGATGCACAGCATGGAGGTAGAGAGTCGGGTAGGATAGTTGCTGGAGAGAGTTCCTCTGTCAGAGGTGCAGAAATAAAGTAGACAAAAAGAAGAGAGTAAAATTAGGGATACCAACACCCATGGATTAAGTATGACCTCCTACATAAAATGAAGTTATGGGACCATTCTGGTATCGAGCTAGAGTTGTCATAGGCAGCAGAGACACTCAGGCATGCGAACTGCCAGGAATGCCTGCACCAGGGCCATACAGTCTGAAAGGGACAAACTACTATAGATGCGGTCTTGGCAAAACCTGGAAAGATGGAAGAAAATTTTGGAACAACCTTAAGGAACTCACAGGAAAGAATCTAGGACCATGCCCTCCATGTTAACATAGATGGTGCCTCTAACCCTAGACCCCACCACTATTGAAACACCTTCAACTCAGCTTTCACCCACCTCAGCTAAGTACTACCTTCAAACTTCTTCAACACCTCTACTAGTGCAGAAACGGATGCCAAACCTCATGCAGAGCATGCACATCCTCCTTTCCATTTTAAATCTGTGTCAGCAAGAAGCCAAACTATACTTACTTAAAGTTCTGCTAGATCCAGAACTAGCGGAGACTCACTAGATCTGAAGCTCATTGCCCTTACACTTGATGAAGTCCTGACTCCACTTACCAAGATTATCAATAAGTCCCTTTCGGCTCTCACATTCCCCAATTTATGGAAGCTAGCCTTGGTGACCTCCATCCATAAAAGTGGTTACAGGGCACACCATGAGAATTACAGGCCCATCTCTATCACTCCCCCATCTAAAGCTCTTGAAAAATTGTTGCAGATCAGCTGGGAGAGTATTTGAAGAATGGCAACCTGCAAACTTCCACACCAACATGGTTTTCGAAAAGGGCACAGCACCACTGCCACGCTTACTCAATTCACGAGTTACATATCTACCAGGCCTGACCAAGGTCGACCTGATCAGTGCCGCCTACATTGACCTATCCAAGGCATTTGATACGGTCAATCACCCATTACTGCTTGACCAGTGAGCTATGCTTGGTCTATCAGCAGGCACCTAAGATGGTTTAACAGTTATCTCATGGGCAAGTCAGAGCAGGTTAAGATAGGAGACACCATTTCATTTAAACTTCCTGTTCACTCCAGGGTGCCCCAAGGGTCAATTCTGGGACCATTTCTTTCAGCATCTTCCTCAACAACCTCCCCATGCACTGCCTGGAGCAAATCCTCCTGTATGCCGATGAAGCGGTTATGTACACTAAGAGCTCAGACCGCATCCAGCTGGAGAACCAGCTTCAGGAAAGCTTCACTGCAGTGGCAGCTTTGTTCATCACACAGAAGCTTGTGCTCAAATACAAAAAATGAAGACTATGCTCTTCCATGGCTCACACAACAAACATAAAACCACTCAGCTGATTGTCACAACAGATCTGGAGCAGACAAACACTTTGAATACCTTGGTGTAACATTGGATAGCACACTATCCTATTCCGCTCTTATTAACCACGTTGCTAAATCTGTGAATATTCATAGACTTTGACCCTGAAGGCCGATAAGGACAGCTTAGCCCACCTAGTCTGCCCATTTCCCTACCTACAGGATAAGCTGCAGATCCTAGTTAACCAACAGTCTATTTCTTCCTACCCCCTGCAAGAATTGCCCTATGTCTGTCCCATGCATTCTTGAATTTTCCCACAGTTTTAGACCCCACAACCTCCTCAGGAAGGCTGTTCCATGTGTCCACCACCATCTCCTAAAAAATACCCTCATATTACCCTAGCTGTCCCCCATCTTCAGATTGTGTCCCTTGTTCTTGCACATCCCTTTTCTGAAAGATGCTACCTCTTGGACTTTGTTGATTCCACTGAGGTACTTAAAGTTTCAATCATGTCTCCCTCTCCCTCCTATCCTCAAGGGTTTACATATTAAGCTCTTTATTCTCTCCTCGTATGGCTTCTCTTGCAGACCCTGCACCATTTTAGTTGCCCTCCTCTGGACTGCCTCCATCCTGTCTATGTCCTTGTGGAGATGGGATCTCCAGAATTGAATGCAGTACTCCAGTTGGGGTCTTACCAGCTGTCTGTACAGAGGATAACAACTTCCTGTTTTCTGCTGGTGATGCCTCCCTATACATCCAGTATCCCCAGCCCTCCCTGCCTTCTCACAATACTTTAACCCTTAAGGTCATCAGATATGATTACCCCCAGGTCCCTTTCCATTTTGTTATTGTTACTACCCCCATTGTGTAATCTTCCTGGGTTTGTTGTTTCCCAGGTGCATTATTTGCACTTCTTTGCATTGAATCCAGGCTACCATACTTGTGACCATTCCTCCAACCTTGCCAAGTCCCTTCTCACCCTTTCCATGCCTCCTTGTGTATTAACCCTGTTGCAGATATTTGTATCATCTGCAAAGAGGCATACTCATTCCTCCAGTCCCTCTGCAATATCACTTATAAAGACATTAAAAGGACCAGACCCAATACTGAACCCTCGTTACCCCACTAGTAACCCCTCTTTCTTCAGAGTGGACTCCATTTACAATTACCTTCTGTGTCTGTTATCCAGCCAATGTTTTACCAGGCTACCACCTGGGACCCACTCCCCAGACTGGTTAATTTGATTATTAATCTTTTTGGTTTGGGACTGTGTCAAATTCCTTGCTAAAGTCTAGGTAGGCCATGTCAACAACCCCTCCCTGGTCTACTACTTTGGTCACCCAGTCAAAGAAATCAATTAATTCATCTGACAAGACCTTCCCACCGAGAACCCATGTGCCTTGGTTCCTGTGCCCCTCTGGCCTCTAGGTACTCAACAATTCTTTTCCTTCATAAGTGATTCATCACTTTCCTACCACAGAGGTCAAACTGACAGGTCCCAGTTTCCTGCCTCTGTCTTGCTCCCACTTTTGAGAAGGAGAATCACATCTGCCTTCCTCCAGTCCTCAGGTAGCACACCATCCTCCCTTGATTTGTTAAAAAGGGTAATCAGTGGTGTCACTAGTTCTCTCCTTAATTCTTTAGAATTCTGGGGTAAATTCCATCAGGCCCAATTGCTTTGTCCACCTTCAGTTTTAGGAGTTATTTCAGAACCCTTTCTTCTGTGAAAGGACTGGGATCGACCCCCTATCCAGAATGCTTCTGTTAATTGGATTAGGCACCTCTCCCTCCTCCGCTTTTGTGAATATAGAAGAAGTATTCGCTCAGTATCCCTGCTTTTCCTGTCCCTCTGCCAACCCACCGTCCTTTCTATTCAGCCTCACTATCCCTCCCTTTGTCTTTCTACACTCCCTGATGTAACTATAATAAGTTTTATCCCCTTCTTAACCCAGGTTGGCTTATTCTCTTTTCCTCAGTTTGGACCTTTGTTATTCTGACTTCCCTCCCTGCTTCCTTCTGCCTTAACTGGTACAGTTCTCTGTCCTGATCTTTCTGTGTTTCCTTATACTTTCTAAATGCTATCTTTCTCCTAACCTTCCCCACCACCTCTTTTAAGAACCATAGTGGCATTTTCTTTCATTTTGATTTGTTTATTTGCTTCACAAAGGCTTGTTACCTCCGTGATGGCAGTTCTGATCTTTCCCCAGTGTTAATCCACCCCTCCTTCTAGCCTGTTTGCTAGTGTTTTTCTAAGACACTCTCCCATCTTGCCAAAGTCAGCCCTCCTGAAGTCCAGAACCATCACTTTTGTATGGCTTGGCTCTGTAGCTGAGTTTATCATGAACCACACTGTTTGGGGTCACTTGTTCCCAGATGGCTACCCACTTCTAGATCTGAGATCCTCTCACTGTCCCCATTTGAGAGTATGAGGTCTAAGATTGCTCCCTCATGGTGGGTTCCAAAACCAGCTGTCTGAGACATGCCACCTCTAGGGCATTGAGAATGGCCCTGCTCTTGGATGTGGCTGCAGCAAAGGTGCTTCAGTTAACATTGGACATACTCAGGTCCCCCATCAACAGTATCTCCTTTCTCTGCCATCCTAAGGATGCCTTCTATCATATCCTTTTCCTTTCCCTCTCCTGACATGGGGGTCTGTAAACAACCCCTGTGTTGATTGTGGTGCCCTTCCCAGTCTCAAGGGTGACCCACAGTGCCTCCTCTACTCCCTGTTTACTCTTTTGTTCTATTGCTTTATCCCTTCCCTTACATGAGAGCTACTCCTCCCCTCTTCTACCCTCCTGTCTCTCCTGAGTTTATGTACCCTGGTATGTGATGTCCAGTCATGGTTATCTGTGTACAATGTTCTTTGACTGATATGATATCCAGGCATTCCTCTTCCACCAAGGTCCTAAGTTCAGAGGATTTGTTGCCCAGACTACGGGCATTGGTACTCATTATCCTCCATTTATTGATGGCCTTACCCTTTTTGCCCTATCCCTGTCCTTATTGCCTTTGTCATTTTCTCCATTTGCCCCTGCCTTCTCCCATCGGATATCTCTGTCCTGATGGTTACCTCACTTACTACCCTGATTTTGGGGGCTAGGTTTCCCTTCTCCTTTCCAGTGCCTCACCCCTTGACGAGTTTAAATGCTTCCAATGAAGCATTTAAACCTATCACTAGGATCCTGGTTCCCCTCCTGGACAGATGCAGACCATCAAGCCAGTATAGGCCTGCATCACACCAGGTGGACTATCAGTCCCCAGTGAAGCCAAATCACTGAGCTCTGCACCAGTTTTCAACCACTGATTAAATCCCATGGTGTGTAGCACCCTAGCCTCATCCATGCCATAGACAGGCAGCACCTCCGAGAAGGTTACTGTGCGTTCTACTTGTCTAGGCCCCTCCCCAACTCAAAACTCTTCTTGCACTGCTCTGATCCCTTTTTCAGCCAGGTCATTTTGTCCTAGGTGGACAATGACATCAGATCCCTCCCCATGAAGATGATCCAGCGATCCTGAGTATTCGTCCCTGTCCCTCCAAGCTATGGCACTAGGCAGGCACATTACCTCCCTCTCCCTTCCTCCTCTGTACTCCCCCCAACAATGTAGTCTCCACCAGTTGTTGTTCCTTCCCCTGTGGAGTCCCATGCCACCTTCCTGTGGGTCTCCTTTGTGGAGGTTCCCAGCATCCTCCTTGGTCTCCACTGTGGGTGCCTCCATAGAGGAACTACACTTTGCCAGAATGGCATATGATTGTGGAGAGGTACAACTGCAGGGTTGCACCTCTGTTCTGCCACCTCACCCTCCCTGAGGCCCACTGTGGTCCAACGCTCCCCTTTATTGGCAACCTCTGAGGCAGCGGCAGCAGCTCTGGTGGTCTCTGAGTGGGAGGCGAAGTCCCCCAATCCTGGCAAACTCAGCCTGGAGATGAGCAACCTCCTCCCTCAGCCCAGAGAGATGCCTGTAGATGGGACAACACTGCATCCTCCAGAATGTCTCCTGGAAAACTATATTGGGCTTCTCTATAAACATAAGCACTGCTTACTGCTGAAGCTCTGAAACTTGCAATCAAAGCTCAACTGTCTCCGTAATAGATGATGGACTGGTGATATATGGTGCTGCCTCTAACACTGCCCTAAAGTAAATATCAATTGCCCTTAACAAGGCCTGCTGATTTCTAAATGGGGCTGCCCCATGGACTCACACTTGTGACCTCTATGAACAGGCAAATTGTCTGCAACTTGAGTGTAGGATATCCTACCACACCTGTCTTGTAGTAAGAAGACCACCCATGGTCTTCTACCACCTGGGGTTAATAATCTCTTCAGCCCTTCCTGCAATACCCGCTTCACCAGAACTGCTGATTGCTCAACCTTCCAAGTCTGCTGATGTCAGGCTTTGCAAGGGCAATTGTCGTTACAATCAGAGCTCCAAACTGTTTTAACTCCTGCACAAATAGAAATTGCTTACATAACCTCACTTGGCTTATTTAAATGCAAACTTGGTGAGTCTCTTTGTGACCCATGTCTCCTGTGACAGTTTTATATAAACCTGGGGCTATCACTGTTATTGGTTTGTAGACCGTGGGCTCTCACTGTAAGTTCTCTATACATCTTTCCTAACATGCCCACCCTTTCCACTAATCTGACAAAGCTGCTGTCTGCTCCTCTGACTATACGGTAGCCCTACCTCTCCCAGTAAGTTCTCCATACCTTTTCCTAATCACTCACCACCCCTCCCTTCAATTTCTCAAGGCCTACTGGCTGCTCCTGCATCACTGGTAGCCACTGTGTTATATTTCTCCACTTCCTCTCATTATCCTCATCCTGCATTACTCTCCCAGTACCTGACCACCTCAACCTGTACCCACTTGCTGCTGCCTCTACACTCACTCTTGTGTTGTACAATTGTCTATTTTACCCATTCAGTTCTTCTAATGTTTTATGATGTATTCTGATACAGTATATTATATTGTGTATCTCCTATACATCGTGTTTTTCTATGTACATTGACTTGGAACCTGTGTAAAAGAGCCTTTGGCTCAAAGGTGTTAATCCAAGAATTTCAAATAAATAAATATCCTCTTAAGATTGCAAAGTAGTCCCTGCACCATTTTGGTTACCCTCCTCTGAACCACCTCCACAGTATGTATGCCCTTACATAGATGAAGCCTACAGAACTAGACACAGTATTTAGGTATGGCCTCACTAATGTGCTTTATAGTGGAATTATTATCTCTGTTTTCTGCTGGTGATTCCCTGCCTATGCATCCCAAAATCCTGTTTGCCTTTCCTGCTGCCATGTCACACTGCCTACCTACCTACCTTGAGGTCATCGTAGATGATCCCCCAAGGTCTCTTTCTTACTTTGAGCATCCTATTCCACCCCAAGTTGATATGTAGCTCCTGGGCTTTTGTGCCCTATGTGTATTATCTTGCAATTTTGTGCAGTGAAATCAAGCTGCCAGTCCCTTGACCAATCCTCCAGCTTCCTTAGATCTCCCTCATCCTATCCATTTCCCTTGGTATGTCCACCCTGTTGAAGAGCTTAGCTTCATCAGCAAGCGAGCAAATTTTCCCTTCAGACCCTTGGCAATATCACTGAATATATACCAGAGAAATCAGGTATCAGGGTTCACTATACCACCATGGATGGGTTGCAGTTAATATTTATATATAGGTGTGACATTGGAGGATTGGGGAGGGGGTTCACTATATCACCATGGATTGGTTGCATTTATTATTTATACATAGGGGCAACATTGGGGATTGGGAGGGGGTTCACTATACCACAACAGATGGGTTGAATTTCATATTTATCCATGGGATGACATCAGTGATTGGGAGAGGAGTTAACTATACCACCACAGATGGGTTGCAGTTAATATTTATATATAGGGACAGCATTTGGAATCAGGGACAGGGTTCACTATACTATCATGGATGGGTTGCATTTATTATTTATATATAGGGGTGACATTGGGGATCAGGGAGGGGTTCATTATAGTAACACAGATGGGTTGCATTTATTATTTATATATGGGGTGACATCCAGGATCAGGGAGGGACCACCAGACCACCAGGTTGATTATAAAACTTAAACGGGACTGGGGCAGGGTGCGCACATTACGCAGCCTTCTCAACCCTCCCAGAGGAATTGTATAAGTATCCTTAGATTATCCATGGCTGGTCTAAGGGTACTTGGAATTTTGCTCACTGAAGGGGTTCTCAGAACTCAAGATTAGGGTATGACAGCCTTTGTCTGCCACAGGTCCCCTGGCACCATGCCACAGCCCATTTTGTGACACATGGGTGGACTAAGTCCCATTTGGGAGAAGACAGCCTACAATTGATGCAAGCTGCCATTGAGAATTGATCCTGGTACATTTTTGGTGCAATGGGCACTTTGCACCATTCTTTGTGTGCAAGCTCCTTGCACTATGTTGGGAGCTTTGAGAATCGAGTTCAGTATATTTAAACTTAAAATATGAAGCATTTAAATTATAAATACATCCCTTAAAACCCACCTTTTACTTATCTCCAATTTCTGTTACTTCTACCTCTCCTGTAGACTAGTAGTCGTTTCTTCTACAATTGTAACCTAATGGGTTACTTATTGTGTATTTGATGCACATTGCTATCATTTTGTACAATTTAAACCACAGGTAAATGATTACTAATACACTTAATCTAAACTGTAGGGTGGTTAAGTGTGGCACACCAAGGGTACTGCATCTCCTGCCGACTGCCACTCAATGCTGTCTCTAGCGTGTTGCCTTGAGGCTTGGCCCTTTAGCTTGAGGACTGCAGTGGAGGGCCGCTAGGCCAAAGCTCAGAAGAAATGGAGCTAAACTCTATCCTCAGTCCAGGCTACCTCCCAATTGAAGCAGTGTGCACACTCACACACACACACACACACACACACACACACACACACACACACACACGCACATGACACACAAACACACAGATATACACAGACATACAGAAACACAAACACAGACACACACACAGACACACACACACACACACACACACTGAGAGATGACAGTCCCAGGTAATGATGTTAAGTTTTATTACTGTTTAGTTTAGTTCTGTAGCCTTAAACTGGCCCCACTCTTGTTCCCTTCACACATCTGATGCCTGTCATGAACACGGCTCCATTTCAAAGCTGCTCACTTTCTGATAGCTCTGCCCTCATGAAATATCTGTCCATTGCTGTTTTCATAGAAATAGAGGCAGAGTTAGCAGAAGGTTACATAGATACATAGAATTTGTTGGCAGATAAAGACCTCCTGGTCCATCTAGTCTGCCCATTTGTTCTACCTTTAACTTATGCTGCAGACTGTAATTGATCTGCAGCTTTCCTACTCTTCCCTTTCTCTAGTATTCCTTCGTGTGTGTGTGTCCCATGCATTCTTTCCCCTACCACCCCTGTGACGAGGCAGTTCCAAGCATCCACCACCTCTCTGTAAATAAATACTTCCTCACATTACCCTTGATTCATTGATGAACATTTATGAAACCATGAAGCCACAGAAAACTTGTTGCTATATTGGTCCTTGTAACACAAGATCCACAGAAACAGATGATTTGATACCTTTTATTGGACCAACAGAGTTGTTACAAAAGAACACAGGTGCTTTTAGCTTTGGATTACACAGAATCCTTCATCCAAAAACACTGGCATTTGTTTTAGAAGAACATTCTTTCTCAAAACCCGTCATAACAAAAAAAAAAAAATGAAAAGTTGTTAAGGACCCATTGGTTAAAACTGTATTAAAAAACAAGCAACATACACATGTAAAGACAGCAAAAGTTCCATCAACAGAAAGCTATCCCAAGGTCAAATGACACTGACTTAAAAGTTCACTCCCTGAGAAAAGCTATAAACCAACTGAAGCTTTATTTTAAAACCCTCTGTCTGTGTCTGTGCTAGCATTAGTAAATGACAATGATTGAAAACTACAAGGAAAAATAAGCCTAAAGAGCAGCTGACAACTTCAGGAGAACTTTAACAAAACATAATATTTAGATAAAGTTCAGCTTGTATTTCACATTAGTTCTTTATTCCTCATCCCCATTATTTATTGCTGAGGTCAATTGCATGGAAACAGGATTTTTGCTCCTGAAGAGTTAATCTATGTAAGTTGCTGTCTCCTCATCTGAGAACATAATGCACTGCTTGCAATCACAGCTACTCTCATGGCAACAGATTGTGAAGTCACAAGAGTGCATTATAACTTGAAGTAGGGAGTAAGCTACAGAGGTAGCTTAATTTAAAGTAACTGTAAGGGATGAAAAATCATGTATTCATGCACATTTCCTCAGTAATAAATAATGGGGAGAAGAATTTAGAATATATATGGAATACAAGCAGAATTTATCTACTTATTATGTTTTTCAAAGTCTTCTTTTCAGGCATCAGTAGCTCTTCAGCAATGCATAGTAAATAATGTTAAAAGTCTTATACATATGAAAATAGCTATGTGTTAAATAAAAAAATAGGTTAGAAGGCAACCTGCCCTAGTGTAAATTAAGCATTCACCAGCTGTTTCACACAGTGGTGTCAGTCAAATGTTACACAGTGTACTGTTCAGCTACATTTTTCTTAAACTCTTTGTACAATAAGTCCATATTACTCATGAATAGTTATACTGATACTGTCTTAAACATCATATATCTGCAATTCTGTAACAAGTGACTAGTGTATGTGTATATTCAACACCCAGACCTAACACAGATCCCCTTGTAACTGAGATACTGTTATCCTAATATGTCCATGTATCGACATGTGTCCATATGAACCTAATCTGCTGTTGTATTAAATAACAGTTCTACAAACACAAAACCAAAACAAAACACAACTGACAGCTTCAGCTTTTATTCAGGCGCCGTTAAATAGGGAACCTTTAGGGGTATGAATATAAGTTATGAAAATAGAGACATTTCAAACTCCTGTACATAAGTAATCAGTTCCTGTCCCCCTTTTTTTTTTTATCCTCCTCCCTCAGCCTGCCTCCTCCAACACTTGGCGATGACCTTGAACATCCCACTGCCCGAAGCCCTACACACACAGTCCATGAGCCCCATGGAGCAGCTGGCTTATTCCCCCGGCGGGACGCAGGTAGGGGACAACCTCTGTGAATCTTAGTGTTTCATCGGCCCGTGGACTGCCGAGTGGCACGGGCAATCGCTGGCATGTCCTGGTCCTCACTTCCTCCCGGATGAGGCAGGCTCTTTTTCCTGTTTTTTCCTCCCCGAAAGCAGACTGCGTATCACCCCTGACGTCATGACGCATACGCCGACGTCCGCATTGCTCAACGGCCAACCAGCCAATCCTTTACAAGGGCTTTACTTCCTCGAGCCTCCGCTGGGTCATACAAGTGCCAGACTGCGGCCGAATCCCACCCGGTAGGCGGGCTGTCGCCGGATGCTCAAGCCTAACTCCCCGGCCGACCATCGGCTACAGAGTCCACTCCCAAACCCGGTCGCGGCGTGGAGCGAGGTGTGGCATTCAACACCTCAGCCCTCTGCGCCACCGGGCCATGTTCCTGTCCCTTTAAATCATTCAGACTCGTTGAGTGTTTAGAACGTTGGAGACAGAACTCCAAACTGCTTTTCATTGAGAATCTTCCTAAGGCATTGTGTAGAATTCTTAGCAAATGTGCACATATTCCAAACAAATCTAAATATCTTTAAAACTATTCCAGGTGCACAAAAATAACCAGTCTGAAAGTTGTTCAGGACAAAATGACCTTTCAAATGATGGTAGTCACTAATCTGAATTTCTTATATTTTGTAAAATATGGTCATCTTATTGCCTTTATTTCCATTTTTGTTTTACAAAATTCACATTTCTGATGGCAATTTAAAAAAAACTAAAATAATTTTAGATTAGTGACTACCCTAATTTGAAAAGCCTTTTGTCCTGAACTCAAAATGTAAAATAATGCACTTAGGGCACAGAAATCCATGGGCAGAGTACACAATGGGTGGAGTGGTATTGACAGCATTAAGAAAGCACATATCAAATAAAAAACTTTTACATACAATTGATTACTGTTTAACAATTTTATGCAAATATAGCTGCCACTGTACATCTGATGCAAACCCCATAATCACGCTCCTCACTTGAAGCAAAAGAGGTGGGGTGGAGGCCATAACTGGCTCCTTGGTTATGTGTTAAAGGGTCAGTTTTTTTACAGCAAAAACAAGGAAAGGGTCATTTCTAAAATGCTGAGACAATAATGGGGACCACTTTTTGAGAGCATGCCACCACCGGCAGCTACCACTTCAAGACTGCTACTACTCCACATAATGCAACCATGGGAAAACCTGAAGTAGTCTACCAGCACTGAGATCAATATGACTAAGGCACATTTACCAGAAATTATTGCTTAGAAAAGAATGAGAAAGTGACTGTGATGATGAGCAAATCCCAGACCAGATCTCTAGTTTGGTAATAGTTTCCTCCTGAGTTTGATTTTTATGGCTGTGTGGACCAAGCTCCACAGATGTTATGCCATCATCAGATTTGTATAAGACCAATGTGGAAGCATGTAACTGGACCACTGTCTGATGTTCTGCCACAGTGCTCCAGCATAGTTTCCAGTGTTTCTGTTATGCAGCCCTTCCCCTCTGCTGGCCACATAAATGTACCCACTTCCTGACACACTACTTTTCCTTTCTGCAAGCATGAAGTGACACCACTGTGTGCAACATGGTGGTGCTGGCTTAAAGTGTGCATGCACAAGTATCATGCATACATATATAACCACCATTTCCACCTTTGGCTTAGCTGGCATCTCCCTTAAAGAACTACTGCCAACTACATGGCATACAATTTTCTTTTGTCAGAACTACACTCATGGTACCACCCCTAGCACTGGATTGTATACCAGGCTCATTGTCTACAGGATGGTGGAGTGGGGTACATACTAAAATTAACCTTTTATTTACAACCAGGTCCATGGGAGAGGATGCTAGGCATATGCTAGGCCTAACTGCCGAGGTGCCCCAATAACATTTACAGGAGAAGCAACAAGCGGAATGTCCAAAGCAGTAACTGTGATTTTGCAGTATGGGTTTTATTTAGAGATGTTACTTAAAGCAAGGGTGGTCCCCAAAGGTTTGTCATTGAAATACATGCACATTCTCTTTTGCAGGACATTTTGCTAGGCAGTACTGTTTTCCACAAAACATCTCTATCTCTCTTCCAGAGTGTATATCTGTGGGATGTGTCACAAATTTAAACCTTTTCCACACACTTCCATTACAAAGTGTATATCTGTGGGATTTACCACACACTTTAAAATTCTCCTGGTACATGGTCTTTGCCCAGGGAACAGTAGTATCCATCCACAAACTACTTAACCCTTCCTGAAACTCCAGATGGCATTCCTCCCACCCTTTGCCCCCTAACAGCCTCTGCCATTCCTTCAGGGTTATACCAAATGAGTGTCCAATCCCCATGAATTGCTAAAGGCTAACAACTGTAAATTTAAATTCAGCACAATTGTGGTAAAAGGGTACCTGACTGGTGTGATCTAGCCTTGTCTAGGGCACACGCACCTGAGACAACTCCCTCAGAGAACAGTCTCAGATTCTGTACTCACATAATAGTTGTTCCTTCCTCCCAGTCATGGAAAGAACAAAATGCACCTTTCTTTTCTGGTAGCTATCAGATTCTACTCCTTGTTCTTCCTTAAGACAGCTGTGAGCTTCTGGAACTTCAAGGGATTGCCCTTGGATCCACAAGAATTCCTTCCTCTCACTCCCCTGGAGTGAAACTAAATAGTCCTGCAGGCAAACTAAAGATTTTACCAAGCTACTGTAGAGTGAGAAATACCAGGGTTCCTTTGACAGAGCCCCAATGGCACACCTCCTGCCACTCTGACTGCCATGCTTGAATTTACTGATTAACATTCTAAGCTCCCAAGATCAGCTGACTCTAAAATGGTTATGCTGCTGTTAGAGTTCTAAATGACATTATCATCCTTTTCTCAGGCTTGCTGAGTAAACAATGATGTCATTATTTAGAAAGTCCTAATGAGACTCTCACCAGCTGCTTTTCCTACCTGCATAAGCCTAGTACTAATGGAATTCTAGCAACCCGGGGGACTGGGTTGTTACACTTGATTATGTCAGCACCGCCATATTCACAAGGCTGTACTGTAATCGTTGCAGTATTACTGCTGTGTCTGGTAGCTTGAGCACTGCATACTCTTTTCACCACTCTGCCACTCCTAAAAGCTCTACACAGCCATATTGGTTCTGACCAGAATTTGTTTACTAAGCTGACCAAAATTCTAACTCCTTTTTATCTGTAGCCATTATTTTAGGTAGGGATTAGAACCTAACCTTTACCCAAGACCTTGATAGATCTAAAAGGACCACAGTTGGATTATCTCTGGGACAACTGCCTTGGGAAATTCCTCAACTCCCAAGGATTATGTGATCCCTGGAGAGTTCTTAATCTCTCGAGATGGGAACTTTTTGTATCTCCTGTACATGGTTCATTTTCAAGAATCAACAATTTTTAGTAGTAGAGATGTTCTTCATGGAAACCTTTGTACAGGCATCACCCGAACAGTTTTATCAGATCATTCACTAGTCTGGATGCAACTTGCCTTTGTTGGTGAGAAAGATAAAGACACCATTTGGAAAATGAATAATCAGCTCTTAAAGATGACTATAAAGTGGGCTGGATAAAGACCAGTTAAATATAATTTGCAGTTTTAATAATGGGTCAATAGAAAGGTGGATATGGAATGCACATCCTTTAAATGTTTCATCAGACTTCTCCACCTAGCTGCCAAATGTAAACAGCAAAGATTAGTCAGGGTTACACAGTTATTGTCTGCTATTAGGGACCCTGAAAATGACTTTCAACCAAAACCCAGATTCTGTATGACTGGAATATATTTCTCTTCATGGCAAATATTCAGAGTTGCTCTGAGAGCAAGCCAAATATGCCATTTTTGGGACCTATTTCATATACATTGATTAAGGGGAAAGCTAGTCATTTGATGGCACTACGCTTTAAAAACTGGAAGCTTTGGAAATAATTTCCTCCATTACCTCAGATATAGATAATGGTATTAAAACTGCCCCCAGAGAACTTGTTAAGGAAGTCAAAAGATTATTTCATGTCTTTTATGGACCTCTCCAAGACCTACCATCACCAATTGATATCCAGTGGAATCTAGAAGGGTTGGATCTTCCAGTGTTGTCAGACATCCAGCAGGCAGTGTTGACTCAGATGATTTCTATTAATGAGATTTCTGTCACCATTAAGAGCTGCATCCTGACAAGTCATAGATTCTGGATAGAATGTCACCTAATTGTTTTTTTTCACAGGTAATTTGTATTTTTCCTGTTTGCCCCCACACCTAGGACCCTGGCAGACATGTACTGCAGCATGCATGGAGGCTCACACTGGGTACCAGCCCGCCTCCCTTCCACTCCACCCTGGCATTTGCCACCACCCCTTCACCTATGCTTCTCACTGGACCCCCACCTGGTGGAGTGGAACTACTGAGAGGAGCAGACAACCACCCCAGGAGGGAAAAGCTGCCTATGGCAGCTCAATTCTGCTCAACCCTCCCCCATGCAGGCTCCCCAGTGACCCGAGGCCATTCCCTGGAGATAGTTTGAAAACAACTGACTGTGCTGAGCAAACTGCCATACTAGCTGGAAAAGGCAGACTTTTACTTTTAAAACTAAATTATTTAATCATGTTGTGCTTTTAAGATTATACCGGTGAATGCACTGAGCCCCATTCCTGGTTTTGAACAGGAAGAGGGTGTACACCCAAATTGAAACTTTTAGATTTTCTTTTTAAAACTGTACTAAACACAGTGGCTCAGCCAGGTTCACACATGAGTGGACCCCGTTAGCTTTAATTTGCAGCAAATCCTGTTTATTTATTTAAAAGAAGGGGTTGGGGCTTACAAGAGCACCCTTGGCCTATAGAAAGGACTTCCAGGTCATTTAGGGATGCAAAGGGAGTCCTGCTGTGAGCAGGGTGAGCAGGGGAGGTGAGCACTTTGATGAGTGTGAACACACGGGCAAAGACACTCATGTCTGTGTGCGTGTCTTGCATGTCTAGCGGTCAAGCGGGACCCTGCTATTGTAAGTACAACCCAGTAACGCGGTATTAATTGTGAAAGTTAAAGAACATACTGTGATCTCTAGGGAATTAGTGTCTGATTTGCATGACCTTATAGGTGTGTGTAATTAAATACATTTAACCTACAAAACCCAAAAACAAAGAAACACACATTAGACAGGTGTGCAACTTCTGTAGTAGCCAAATGGAGTATATTATAACAAAGGAGGACAAAAACTGTTAGAATGTATATCATGCCATACATTCATAAGATGTGACCAGGACTATAGTGGCCCAGAATATATGTGTAGTAAATGTATTCATAACCTAGAACTAATAAAGAAATTGAGGAATTTAACATAAGGCTCCAAGCAGTAGAATACAGTCAGAACCAAATGACACTAAGATTTCAAACAGCAACAGCGAATACATATGAAGATGAAATAAATAAAGATGAGCAAAATGATTTACAGCAACATCAAGAAAAAAAAAAAGAAAAGGAAAGGGCACTAAAGCCCAGAAGGCTAAACCAACAATCACTAAAAGTGTGGGAAAAGGTCTTACTAAATCAATAACTGAAAATGACACAGTACTAACAGAAACAAGTTTAAATAATAAAACCAGAGAGAGAAACAGGGAGGAAGAAAGCACAGAGCAGGAGGAAGAATGGTATGATACACAAGATTGTAAGTCCTCTAAAAGAAGATGTAGAGCCACTCAGTGTCATATCCCTTTAGCACACACCAGTCTGACCCCTTACTAACATAATAGGAAACTAGGAACAGCACCGAGGAAAATAATATACCTACCGAACTAGAGAGAAATAATCTGTGGAGTACAGAAATAAATGAGGCTGGCCTATAAACCAGAGAGACCAACCTCTGATACAATTTGATGCAGAGATAATCGATAAAACAATGGAGCTTGATTCAAATAATGAAAAACAAGACACCTTGGTACTGGGTGATTCTATAATTAAAAACCTAGACAGGACTATATGTAACCAGACAAAGCTAAAAAGAACCCTATGTAGCTTCAGGGTGTAAAATCCAATATATCACTCACAGGTTGGGAGACATACTTAAAAACACTACCCGAAACCCTTGGTTATAATCCATGCTGAGGCTAATAATATCTTCAGAGATACAGTCTACAAAATTCAACAAGACTATGTAGCACTCACAAATAAATTGACAGAACTTGGATTCAAACCAGTCATATCTAAGATATTACCTTTACCTAAGGCAAATCAAGCACAATATAGGAAACACAAAGCAGTGAATAATTGGCTATGGGCATGGTGTTCACATCAGGGCATTGAGACTATAACACACTGGGAAGAACTTGAAGACAAACCTGAAATATATAGCATGGACGGCTATACCTCAATTTGAGAGGTAATACAATTCTTGGGGATCACATAAAAGCAAGCATTGACAAACATTTAAACTAATAAGCAGGGGAAGGTCAGGAACAAACAGCCCACTTCTAACCTCCTCTAATATAAGTACAAATGATAATACAAGGGAATAACATTGACAGCCAAGAGTATGCTATTAACAAGAACATACAAATCTTGCTGGCAAATGCAAGAACTTTGAAAATAAAATTGAAGAGCTTTATCATAAGTATACTATCAAAAAGGCAGTTCATATCTGTGGAGTTACACAAACATGGTTTCGGAAGATGACTTAACAGCAGAAATTTCAGGTTATTTCAAAATATATAAAACAGAAATCATAAAAAGGGAGGTGGTGTTGCTTTATATATATATATACATAAATCCCTTACAGCTTTAGAACTTAACAAAAAACTGTTTCAGTAATGAAGCAGTGTGGGCAAAATAAAACCCAACACAGAATCCTAAACATAGGTTTAATATACGGGCACCTAACCTTGATCAAATACAGAATAATGCCTTGCTCACAGAAATTGAGGACATAAACATACAGGAGAACTGTTGCTAATGGGGATTATAAATTTCCCAACATAGACTGGAATAAGAGTAAGGGTTCAAATAATATAGAAGACCACTCTGTGGACATCACTGTCTTACAGAACTTAGAACAACTGATTAAGAAACCTTCAAGGGGAATAACACATATTGGATTTGGTTTTTGCAAATAATATGGACTTTGTTGATAACATTAAAATCATACCTTCACTAGCTGACTGTGATCATAACATTGTCTATCTCGAATATAGGTTAGGTTACAATATCACATACCAACAAACGAACATATGAAATTTTCCAACAGATAAAGGCCTAGTGGTCTATCAAGTCTGCTCGAATGTGCAGCTAGCACCTTATTCTGCAGCTGCCCTCCATTACATCCTTCCCTTACATTGACTCTTCCCCCTTGTCCTGTCCCATCCCTTTTGAAGCAGTCCACTGTTCTACTGGATACCACTTCTGCAGGTAACTCATTCCACCCAGCCACCACCCTCTCTGTAAAAAGTGTTTCCTCATCTCCCTCTTGAACCTTCCTCCCTCCAGTCTCATATCATGGCCCCTGGTGTCCCTCCCTCCCTTACTTTAAACAGCTCCTCTGTACCCATCTTGTTTATTCCTTTCATGTACTTAAGGGTTTCAATCATGTTCCCCCCGCCCCTCCTCTCCTCCAGCAGTACATGTTCAATTCCTTCAGTCTCCTCTAGTATGATGAGTCCCCAGCCCCTTGATCATCTTTGTCACCTTGCGCTGTACCCCTCCAGTAAGTTAATGTCCCTTTCATTTTACTGGTGCCAGTACTGCCCGCAGTACTCAGGTGCAGTCTAACCAATGACATATACAGTTGCAGAATCACCTCCTCCCTCCTGAGGATATACCCTTGCAATGCAACCCAGCATTTTGTTGGCCTTTGCAGCTGCCTTCCAACATTGTGCAGAGTTGTTCATTGACCCTGTAATGAGCACCCCCAGATCCTTCTCCTCCTCCTCTGTCTGGGCTAACTGCACTTCCAGCTGGTAACTCCTCTTTGGGTTCTTCATCCCAAAATGCAGCACCTTGCACTTTTGGCATTAAACCCCAGTTGCCAGGTGTCTGACCAGGCTTCAAGCTTTGCCAGATCATCCTGCAACTCCTGCCATCCCCCTTGATCGTCCACCACAGCTCCTACCTTGGTATCAACAGCAAACAGACTGATCTTGCTCTTGATGTCGAATGATATGTCTGCAATGAATATCCCAAACAACACTGGTCCTGGCACGAGCCCTGTGGAACACTGCTCGTCCACTACCCTTAGGTGTGAGCGCTCCCCACCCACCACCACCCTCTGTTGCCTTCCCTGAAGCCAGTTCTCTGCCCATCTCACTAGCTTTGCACCTGCCCCTGTGCCCCTAACTTACTTCCTAGCCTTCCATGCAGCACCAAGTCAAATGCCTTACTGAAGTCCAGATACAGGACATCCACTGCATGGCCCCTGTCCAGTTGCCTAGTTACACAGTCATAGAACTCCATCAGGTTGGTTTGGCAGGATCTGTCATGTATGAAGCCCTGCTGTCTGCTGTCCAGTAGTCCTTTGGCCTCTAGGAGAGCCACCAGCCTCTCCTTTAAGATAGTCTCCATTAGCTTACCCACTATGGATGTGAGGCTCACGGTCTGTAGTTCCCCAGTTCCTCCTTGGACCCACTCTTGTGGAGGGCACCACATGAGTCATCCTCCAGTCCAGAGGTACACATGAGTGCAGTGAGGCATTAAATAGATCTGCCAAGGTCCCAAGGACCTCTGCCAGCTCCTTCAGTACCCTGGGGTGGATGCCATCTAGGCCTGGCACCTTGTCCATCCTCAGTGCTTCAAACCCTCCTGAACTCTGCCCTCCATAGTTTCCCCATCTGTCACCCCCTCCCCTGTTTCTGCCATTCCTCCTCCCTTGGGTGTCACCCCCTCTTCTCCTTAATAAATACTGAGCAGAGTAATCATTTAGTGCTTCTGCCTTATCGCACTCTGCTTCTACCCAGCCCCTCCCTTCCTAATCCTTACTATGTGGTCCTCACAGCTCCTTTTCTCCCTGATGTACCTAGAAGTCCTTTTCCCCTTCTTAATGCCTTGTGTCAGCCTGAGCTCAGTAGATGCCTTGGCTCCCCCTTACTGCCAGTCAGCCTACCCGATTCTGTCAAGTACTCTTCCTGTTCTCCCTCCTCCCTGTTTTATTGTACCTTCTAAAGGCAGCCCTTTTCCTCCTTACCTTTTCCATGACCTCCTTGCTCAACCAGCTCGGTTTCTTAGCCTCAGCCTTCTTGCTCTGGGCCTTGCAGCAGGTTTTGGTTGCCTCCACTATCCCCAGCTTTATGAGCTCCCACCTCTGGTTAGTGTCCATTCTAGGTTGAATTCTGGCCAGGTACCCTTTTACCACTTTCCCCATCCTCCCAAAGTCAGCCCTCCTGAAGTCCAGCACTCTTGTACCCAGATTCTACTCCTTCTTTGCCCATATCCAATATGAGCCATGCTGAGTAGTGGTCACACCCTGACAGTGGTTCTTCCACATCTTCTCTCACAAAGTCCCCATTTGCCAGCACAGTGTCAAGGGTATTCCCTAACCTGGTTGGTTTACTGACCATTGCAGCAGGAAGCTGTCCTGGAGGCATCCAGCAGTACCTGCTCCCTTCTGTTCCTGGTTGTTGGCATACTCCAGTCCATTCCTGGCATGTTGGAGTCCCCACAGTCACCACACTACCCTTCTCAGGTCCTCCCAGTCTGTCCCGCTAGTTCCTGTCTACTCCTCCATCAGAGATGGTGGCCTGTACACCACTCCCATTCTGAGAATCTATTCTTGGAATCTTGGATTTGCATCCAAAGTGACTCCATACTACCCTCCTTCCCTTCCTCCTTACACCTTCAGTCCTTCATTCACATATAGTGTCACCCCACCTTTCTTAATCACCCTGTCCCTATGAAATACCTGTACCCTGGTACAGACAGGTCCAATCATTGTATTGGATGACCCATGTTTCTGTGATGGCTGCGATGTCCACCTCTCCCTCTGCCATGAGCACCTGTAACTCTGCAATTTTCCTCCCAAGGCTCCTAGCATTAGGGTAACCACCTTCCACCCTCCTCCCTCACATCTGCCCTCCTTTCCTAGCATCACTAATAGTACTTGTCATTTGTCCTTTGTCACTGTTATGTGGGTAGGCTCATATAGTTTCAAACCTGTGGTCTCTGCATGTCTCTTGCCCACTTGCCATCCCTAAGCTTCTAGTTTGAATTCCCAACTTCCTCTATGTACTGCTCCATCCTTTGTTTCAACACTTTCTTTCCCTCCTCACTCAAGTAGTCTGTCCTTGGCATAGAGACTACTGTCCTCCCAGGTCCCTCCCCACCCCCTAACAGCCCATACCCTTTAGCATAACACCAGGTTCTTGGCCATCTGTTAAATTCCTCTAGTCTCAGCTTTCTTGTTGTGCTTGCCTTGGGCACTGGAAGTATCTCTGAAAAGTTACTGATCTTCCTGCCCTCTCACATAGTGTCCTAGTTCCACAAACCTCCTCTAGACTATATCTACTGTCATGTCAGCCAGATCATTTGTCCCAAGATGTATAATTAAATGAGGCTTGTTCCTACCCCTTCTAGCATATTTCAGAACAGATTGTCCCACCCTTTCCACTGTCATTCCTGGCATGGCCTCCACCCAATGTGACTATGCCTCTGCCCCTGCTACCCCACCTGGCTCCTCTTAGTATTGGTCCCCAGCACTAGATTCTATCCCTCTTACTCCCTGCTTGCTTCCATTCATCTTCATCTCTCATTTCCAGATCTTCTTCTTCTTCCTCCTACACATTTCCCTTTTGCCCCTGTTGCAATTCTCCGACAGAACTTCCCCTCACTCCAGTTTAGTCCAGGCATTTATCAATTACTCCTCTAATTTCATCATTTCCCTCCTCCACCTTCTTCCTCTGTAGCAGTGCAAAACTATTTTCTGAAGACCATTACAAATGCCCACTCTCTCTTCAGTGACCTGTTCTTTCCTTTCCACTCCATGACTTTTGCCACTTCTTCTCCTCCCCTCACAAGTCTCTATCTCCTCCTCCTTCCATTTTGTCTTATGTCTCTGACCTGGTTTCCTGGCAATCATTCTTCCTGGCCTGGGCCCTTTGTCTCCACTTCCCCTTCTTCTGACACTCTCCTCACCACTGTTGGCTCAAATCACCCTCCCTCATCTCCCTCCTCCCTCCCTACACTATTGGGTTAACCACCCCAAGTCTACCTTTCTGTCTTAGTTCCTCCTGCAGACCCTCAATCTCCTTTATAAGTTTCTCTATGTGTTGCACACTAAACATCCCCACACTCCAGGCAATTTTTAGAAAGATTGGTGCACCGCAGTTGTTGCAGCCTACCACCCTACCCATTGCTGTCATTGCCCACCAGTGAACCCCCCACCCTTCCAGATGAAGGATACCAAACACTCCCTAAAGTCCACTCTCCCCCCTCTATCAGTGCAAAACATTCTGTTCTCAATTTCCCTTACCCCTTTGTTGTACATGTTTAGATAGATGAGCAACTGCTTTTTACTTTCCCATCCTTCCTATCCACACCCAGAAAGAGGCTTTAAGTAACTATTGCACAACCTTCTTCAAACTCCTACTCCTCCTTTCCACAATGCAAATAGTAATGCAAAGAAGTAACATTGAAAGCTCCTTGATTTGCAGTTACTTCCTTCCACTGAGATAGCAGTCACTTCTTCAGTAGCTGCTGTTCCTTTCCTGGATATCTGTTTCTCTATGACTGGTGCATGTCCTTTGCCCATTTGAGGAAATGATGTCAGAACCCCTGGTATAAAGGAAATCTTATATGAAGGAGTCCTTAGGATTCCAGTGTAATACTGAATTGGTGGAACAAGACTGCATGAACAGAAACTGCAGGAAAGAATAACAATACAGGAAAAGAAGCACATTCTACACACAGAGGATAATATCAAAGTGGAATAAGTTACAAGAGAAATTATAGAAAGCTCTAATATAACAAATTTTAAAAGAACTTGGATAAATATATGGGAGATAGAAATATGCATTCCACCAATGATCGGGTGGCAAGTTCACTAAAGGGCTGATGCTCACTGAACTTGTATTCAGACTATAAAACTAAAAAACTATTCCCAAATATGGGTCACCGGCATAGTGTGAGATAAGGTGTCCAGCGCCTCAGCCCTCAACACCACTGGGCTGGCAAGCAGTCCCCTAATTTTTATAAGATTTTTACAGGATCTTGCTCCCATGTTGTTAAAGTTGTACACCGCCATATATAATTATAGTTATTCAGATCTCATCCTGTTAGAAGCCATAATTATTCTACTTTCTTAACCTGGGAAGACCACTGACAGAGTGACCAATTACGGTCAAATTCATTAATAAATTATGATGTTAAAATTCTTGCTAAACTTTTAGCTTCCAAATTAACAGGGTTTGGTCTAACCTTATATGTCGGGGAGCAAGTGGGCTTTATCCTACCAGATCGTCTTTAGACCATGTCTGTAAATTGGCCCATACTTTCTCCTCATCTAGGGATCCCCAAGTCCCTGTGGCTTTGGTTTCTCTACATGCAGAGAAACATTTAAATAGAGTCAGTTGACCTTTTCTGTTGGCCACATTTGGTAAGTCTGGTTTTCCTGAATCATTTCTTAATTGACTAAGGGCTCTTTACTCATTTACAAGTATGAAAATATATTGTAACAGAGTTTTCTCATCCACCATTAAATTGCATTGTGGTACCTGGTAAAGTTGTCCTTTATTTCCTCTTTCAATTAATTTTTATCTTGAACCCCTACTACAGTACATCACCTTAAAAATAACTCTCTTCTCAAAGACATATCTGGGGATACTAAATCTTTATAACTATCAGCTTATGCTGATGATGTTTTCTGCCTATTATGTACCCAGTTTTGTCTATCCAGCAGCTTTAGAAACCATTCACCAATTTAGTAAAGTAGCGAATGACAAGCTCAACATCGGAGTAAACTGGTATAATGCCCCTAAATGCTGGTGTTTTTAAAGTGAATGTACATGCATTGGGCCTATCCTGGACTTTGAATCAGCTTAAATAATTAGGGCTCTATCTTGTAACTAATCCATTACAGCAGAAAAGGTTAAATCTTGATAATTTATCATTGAATTTCAAACAAGATTTAGATAGCTGGAGATCACTCCTTTAATGTTTTTGGGAGGATTAATATAATTAAAATGAATGTTTTTCCTGTTTATTTTACCCTTTAAATATGATTAACTTGTATCTTCCTTAACTTGGTTTCAAAAAATTCATGTTTTAATCTCCAATTATATTTGGCTGGGAAAAACACCCTAGAAGATCCTGTGGTACACTAACTGTTTCTAAACATCAAGGTGGCCTTAGACTGCCTTTATTTCACTACCCTCTATTATGCTAGCCATGCTAGCAAATATCTCAGATGGATGGTCAACTCTGAGGTAATGACATCAACCAGATATAAACCCATATTTTTGGAGTCAGCATTGGAAGCAGTTGCTCAGATGGGCTTTTAACCAGGTTTCAATGCCTTTTACTACTTGTTGGACTCTCCTAAAGGTTCATGAATCAATAATTGGAAAATCTCTTAGAGTTTATGGACAGTTAGGTAGAGCCCTGGGATATCATTTGCCAAGGATATATCACAACCCTTGTTTGGCAACCCCTAACCTAAAAGTGAGTGGCAAAGTTTCACTAGAAAGTGACTTCCTTAGCTCAACAAGATGTTCATGAGTATCCTGTTCCATGAGAGGTACCTTATGCCTCCTAGGGACATGTGTAATTTATTTCAACTAGGCCTAAAATTCTTTATTAAACTATTTGAACTCAAATATATGTTTACGCACATTTTGAACCTCCTCCTAGGAGTACTAGTTTGGGGAATTTTTAGGTGTGGCTATCAAAATGGCTTCCCAACCTCATTGTATCAAAGCTATACAACTTATTTATTTATTGAATTTTGTTGACCAGGTAAGCCCACTGGGCCTAGAAGTCCCTTTTTCAGGTGGGACCAGGGGATGGGGATACAGATGATAAGCAACTTAATTCTTAAGGACTTATTTCCTCACACAACTGGGACTTGCCCATATTGGGATAACGTTTTCCTGGATAGAACATTAAATTGGTCCCACACTGTATATGGCAAGACAATCTTATTTATTTATTTAGTTAGTTAGTTAGTTATATCTTGGAATACAATACCTTTGAGCTAGTAGACCATTTACAAAGATTCCACATCATAGCAGACATAATTCAGACAATACAATGCAAAACAAGTAGTATGGAACAATATGTGCATATAATAAAAGTAATTCAGTTATATACACTTTTACAGCCACTAATGCATCAGTCAAAGTTGACCTTGTCAGATTGCAAGGTGGGTATAAGGAGGAGGTGAGCAAGGTAGGTAAGAAAGGGATGGAGGTGCAGGAGGAGGAGGAGGAGGAGAGGTGAGGAAGGGAACCTAGTAGGTGGAGTTGGCAGGACAGGGGTTTTGGTGGGGCAGGAGTAAGTGATAACTAGGCTTGGCAGTCACAGCTACACACAGCAGTAAGGTGTTGTCAGAATTTTCTCTTGAATGGTCTGAGCTTAGGTTCAGTCATCATGTCAGATGGGAGGCCATTTAGCCAATAGGGCGTGCAGTAGGCAAAGGACCACTATGCTTGAGATGTTCGGCAGAAGGATTTGTCAAGCCTGTCCAGGCTTGGCTTATGCTGATGGGGATTATTCATTGGATTAAGGAGGTTCTGGATAGCTTGGGGGAGTTAACCTAGGCATGTTTTCTTCCCTAGGATGCAGACCTGCTATTTCATCCTGTCCTGCAGGTGCAGCCAGTTGATCTGGGCATATAAGTCACAGGTATGCATAAGTCTGTGTACTCCAGTAATTAGCCAACAGACTTTATTTAATGCCGTACTAACTCTTTTAGGAGTTGGGTCAGAAACAGCACCATGCACCACCAACACATAATTGATAATTGAAAGGACTGAGCTATTTACTGTGAGCAGTAGTGTTTCTGAGGCCATACAATGATGATGTGAATATAGAGGCCAGTTCTAGAGTTGACAGCTTTAACAATATGGTCAGCATGACAGGCAAAGGATAGGGAGATACCAAGGTTTACCCCTAGATATTTAAAGGTATTCACCTGTTGTAACTGGGTTTGCAAGCTGTTATGAATTGTCAGTTGATGTGCTTTATGCTTGCTGTGGGGTTTGCAAATAACTTGATCTTCATTTTTTATAGTTCATCAGGAGCTTGTGTTTGCAGAACCAGGCCTCGACAGTCAAGAAGTTTTGTTGGAGTTGTGTTTCCAGCGGTTCAGGTTTACTGGAAAAATGATAGCATTGTCCATAGAAGTATATTTTCTGTGCAGACTAGGGGCAGATAGTTGAGGAAAAGACTAAAAAGTAGAGGGCCAAAATTGAACCTTTGGGACACCCATATGCACTTGTCTGCTGTTAGAGAGGATCTCATTGATTTTGACCTGCTGCAATTTGTTTCCAAGATTCTGAACCACCCAACAGCTTCAGCTGAGAGCCCAGTAGTGAAGAGTTTGTTGAGCAGTACAGTGTGATTGACGGTGTTGAAGGCTTTAGTGAGAAAGATGTAGATCGCCCCACTAACTGGCTTCAATCTAGGGCAACATGACATGCATAGTTATACAGCCAATGATAAACTTCATTTTACTCAATTTAATATTTTGTACAACATTTACTATTCTCCTTATAGTCTGTTCAAAATGGGCTTATTCATTCCCAGAGTTGTGTGGTGTTGTATGGATGAAGCTACCTTACTTCATATTTTTTGTGCATGCTCTCAGATTCATCCCTTATGCAAAGCCATCGAAGCAAAAGCTGACCTGCTTTTAGGCATAGACCAATTATTTACTTCTGGGATCTGTATCATTGGGAACTATGAAGAGGTTTCTGTTAAAGAACGTAAATATTTCATGGCTGTGATTTTGATGTCTGTTAAAAGATCATTCTTGCCACTGGCACAATCAACATATTCTATCTTACCAGGATTGGTTACAAGAACTTCTTTTCATTCTCCATTTGGAAAAGATGATTGCCAGTGTTAACAGAAACTTAGTTCCTATTATAAACAAGCATTTGCCAATGCCGAATGTTTGCTTGCTGGCATTAGCATTGGTACTACATGAGTTAAGAGATGTATAATAGGAATGGCAGTGAAGTATTGAAGTAACACCAGCCCTGCCCCCACCCTGCAGAGACTGACAGGCATCGGCATGCACCTTTGGGTCATCGGTCATAATGTTCACACCATTCCATCTCACCCCACCTGCAGACACTGACAGGTGTCACAGTGTGTGCCTTAGGGACTTTGGCCTTTTGTTCACCCATTCTATAAGAAATAAACTGAGATGAGTGCAGTACAGGGAATGGGGTGAACGCCAGGCCAACCACCACAAGGCACACCTCAATGCCTGTTAGTGGCTGCAGGGTGGGGTGGGGGTGGAATGGCATGAGCATTACAGCTGACAATCCCAAGCTACACCCCAACACCTGTCAGTCTGTACAGGGTGGGGCATTTTAGTTAGAAACCCTAACACCCCAGGAGTTTGTTGGTATTTTAGCTTCAAATTTTAACATGGGCATTTTGGGATGCTACCTCATGAACAATGGCACTATCATTTCATTACTCAGTCCCAAAGGTGATGTCACACAGCAAATGTGGCATTCAGTGCAACAGGTGCAAAAAGACATTTTGGGCAGGATGTGAAAATGACATCTGTAGTGGTCATGAGGAGGTGTGAAAAATGTTGATGTTGAAAATCTGGAGTGAAAATATGAAAAAGTAGCAAAGTTATGAGCATGCATTGAAATTGCATAATGCATGCTCGTAATGCAGTCATTTTAGGAATTTTAACCAAATTTTCAACATGGCCTTTTTGGCCTCCCATGAACAGTGGCAGTGTAATTTCTTTAATCTGTCCTAAATGTTGATTTTGCACAGCAAATGAGCCATTCTGTGCCACAGGTGCGAAAACATATCTCAGGCAGGATGCAAAAATGACAGCTGTACTGTTCATAAGGAAATGTGAAAAATGACAATGTTGGAAATTTGGAGTAAAATATTAAAAACTGGTGAAGTTACAAGCATGTGTACAAACTGTGCAATGCTCACTCATAACACAGTCATTTGTTACAGTTTTGCACCAAACTTGCAACATAGGCTAGCTGGGACTTCGTACCATGATTGTGGCACTATCGTTTCATTAATTGGTCCCAAAGTGATTCCACACAGTGACCGCAAAATCACCTTTCAGACCAAGAAATGCAATGACAGTGCCCGTCTTCATAAGGTGGGATCCCAAGAATCCCATGTTGAAAATTTGGGACAAAACTCCCAAAATGGCTGAGATAACAATGTAAGTTGAAACTTCTCATTGATTGCCATTATAGGGCTTACCGTGATTTTCTTCAGTTGCGGTCAGCTTTTGAAGAGTGCAGACATGTTCCCGGTCCACAGAAGATCACAGTGCCAGATCTATGGAGGTAAGTATGGGTGAGGGGTGTGGGGTGGTGATGTGCACAGAGGGAGGGTCGGGATGGGGATAGGGTGGTGAGGGCGATGAGGGACCTTTTCTTTGTATAGGTTTAAAAAAAAACAGACCACAGGGACAGTTTCTTTTTACAGATGAAATACTATGAAAAATAAATTTGACACACTGGGGTGGGCTCTCAGTGTGCCTGACTAGTGGGGGAATCAATGCTGACCAGCGGATTGGGCACACCAAGGTTGGCTGAAAAAGGGGGCATGGGGTGCATCTGACACTGGAAGTGGGCATCCTGGCATTGGAAAAAGATAACAATTACTTTGGTACACTGGGTGGACTCCCAGTGTGCCACAATAGTGGGGAAGCATTTTGAGACAGGGATTGGGCACCCCATTTTGGCAAAATATATGTTCAGGGCTTGGGAGGCAAGCTGACACAGGGACTGGGCACCTAGATGTTGGCTTTGGGAGGAGTGTGGTGGGTGGCAGGAGCTGCCAATTATGAAAAGCCACTGTGGGGCTCATTTATTTATTTTATTTGGGAAAGGCACACTGAGCAAATAAGTTGCTCATAGTCCAGCCATTCGCATTACTATGCATGTAATGTGTATTGCTGGAATCTGCCTAGTTGCGGAAGGGAGGAGATCTGTCACTGCAATAACTAAGCTGTCCATGACCGAAGCAGCAGATTTCTTTCAAGTCCACACTTACTCTGAAACTGCCATCATTGGCAGCTTCCCTGTTGATTAGTGGCAGAGGACGCACCCATAAAAGCTTTGCTGTATTGGCCAAACACTGCCACACCTCTGCAATGCTCTACTCACCTCAAAATGTTTCTTGTGCACTGTGTGCAAACAAACATATAAATGGGGTAGACTGCATATGTTGAACACAATTTTAGTCATTACCTTGCAGTGACCTCCATCTCCCTCTCTTTTCTATTTTCTCTTTGTTTTGTTATTTTTGGGCCTTTAATTCTTTTGAATTCTTCTATGCATACTAGGTGAGGTAGCCATCCTGGCCCTTGGTTCATTTATTTATTTGTTCACTTTATAAAATCTTATGATTTTTCATCACAAACCATCTTAATGTTCTTTCTCCTTGGAAAATGATCTTGTGGCTCTGGTGTAAGTAATGTATTGTACCTGATATTCTCTGCTCACTTGATCAAGTTTGGGTGGGGATATTGTTTGTTCTGTTTGTATTATGCATGTTTGTTGAACTGTTTATCTGTGTTTTATAGTGCAATTGTTCTTCTCTGTTTTACATAACAATATAAAAAAAAAAAAATGACCCAAATTCTTCCTTTGAATTCACAATGTCCCCAATGCCTTTTTATAATGCATGTTTGAAATGGTCCCACGTGGGATCATGTATCTACGTTTCAAAATTGTGAGGGTTTTCATTCCACCTCTTGAATTAAGCAAAGCAGGGCAAGACAAGAAAAGGCAAAGTTTATTTATATAAAGCACAAACCAAGCAGGCTCTGAGTGCTTTACAGAGTTAGACAAGAATCATAAGATCAGACTTATAAGAACAATTACAATACAAGGAAAAATCTCAAATCAGTCAAACTAATATTAATCAGAAAATGCTTGCTCAAAGAAAAAGGTTTTCAAAGAGTCTTTAAAGGCCTCCACAGTGCTGGCTGTACAAATATAATAAGGGAGTGAGTTTCATAATGTAGGGCAACCACTCCAAAAGCTCTGTCCCCTAAGATTTTAGCCTGGATGGAGGAATGTCAAGAAGATCAACATCAGTGGAGTGAAGAGGGCAGACTGGGAGGTAGGGAAACTGGAGCTCTTTCTAGTAGTCCAGTCCCAAACCACATAGGGCATTGTTTATTAATAAGCAGATCTTGAAGACGTTGTGAATGCAAAGGCAGACAGTGCAGCACACTCAGAACCGCATGATGTTGGCACTCTACGAGGAACCCACTATCATACAGGCCACAGCATTCTGCAATAGCTGCCATTGTCACATCAAACCTCCAGATAACCCTAAGTAAAGAGCTTTACAGTAGTCCAACCTAGAGGTGATGAAATGATGGATGATTGTAGCTAGGCCCTCCTGTGCTAAATACGGCTTGATCCTGGTGATGTTCCACAGGTGATAAAAGCCAACTGGAATGACAGAAAACTCCTGTTTTGCAAATGTCAATCTGTCATCAAAATGACCCTGAGATTCCTCACCATTTTAACTGCATGAGAGAGCAGTCACCCAGTACAAGGAGAGCAATTTCATCCACAGCAGACAAGCGCCTGGCAGGTATGATCACCATGACCTCTGTCTTACCTGAGTTGAGACATAACCAGTTTGAGGCCATCCAGTTGTTAATTTTGGCCAAACACTGACTCAGCACTGAAGACTCAGAAGCATCATCAGGAGAATAAGACAGGTAGAACTATCATCTGCATAGCAGTGAAACATAACATTGCAACACCTAATGATCTCCCTTAATGGCAGTATGTACACAGAATACAACACAGGAGTGAGGATCAAGCTTTTCAGAGCTCTGTAGGACAACGTGAATGCCTCCAAGGTAAAATTACACGGGAACCTGCTGCATTCTACCAGTTATGAAAGACTCAAATCAGCCTCAAACAGCATTAGTGAGGCCCACATAGTTCCTCAGGTGATCCAAAAGCACTTAATGATCCACTGTGTCAAATGCAAGAAAGAGATCCAAGACCACCAAGACTGAACATTGCCCTTAGTCACACACAAGGAGGAGATCATGGGTCACCCAGACGAGAGCCATCTCAGTGCTGTGTCAAGACCAGAACCCTGACTGGAGTGATTCACAGATGGAGAGAGACTGCAGGTGCTCAGTCAGTTGCTCTGCCACCACCTTTTGTTAACCTTCACAAAAGGGAGGTTATAGACAGGCCTCTAATTCTCTTAAATGTCATGGTCAAGGAAGGCTTTTTAGAAGGGTTCTGATCACAGCCTATTTCAAGGCAGATGAAAAGACACCCTCCCTCAAGGACCTATTCACAATCTCCACCAGCTGCACCTCTCTCTCTCAAATCGATTGAAACCTGTCCCAGACAGGCAGAACTATGTCACCAAAGGTACAACCATTACCAACCCTAACTGGACCACTTGAAGAAATTCAGACCTAATGGTTGACACCTTGTCAGTGAAAAACCATCCAAACTCCTTGCACTTTTCTGTGAAAATGCTCTGACAGATTGCAGAGAGGGAGGATTTAACTACCTGTCAAAAGTGCAAAAGAGCTGAACAGGGAGATTCTTCCTGCAACAATCGACCATTATAGAAACTCTGCCTTTATCAAGTAGATCGCCAATTGGTATTCAGTATAGTGAATTCTCAATGCTAATCTGTCCTCCACAGATCTGGAGCTTCTTCAAGAATGCTCTAACCTTCATCCTTGTCTTCAATCACCAGAGCTCAGCACAATATAATGGTGCACACGATGGGAAATCAAGGGACAAACACAGAAAGAGTAGGGTGGCTATAAGTGCCATATTATAGCACTCCATAGCCATCACAGGACCTCATGCACATGTCAGCAATATACCAAAGACATCCCATGCCAGCTGGTGTTTGCTTGGCTCCAAATTATGATTTTGATGGCACTGAATAATCTCCTCAGTTGGTAGTTAAACAGGGGCCCCACACTAGAACACTACCGCATGATGATCCAACTAAGAGATCAGATTAGTGTTGGCTGCATTGATGTCAAGTCTCAATGAGAAGATCAGATCAATGTGTACCCATGCTGATGGGTTTCAGAGGCAACAACTTGTGTCAGCTCCAGTGAAAATATCAACTGGAGGAGCTCCTGTCCAAAGTGGAGGATTCATCATCAGTGCATTGAAATCCTCCTGCACCAATATCCTGGGGCGTCCAATAACTCTTTGGCAATGAAGTCAACAGCTCCTGTGAAAATCACTCCCTCCACCCATGGGTCAGTTAATGAGAATGATCCTGCCACTGACACCTTGATCGCATCTAGCCATCACACATCAAAAGAATATCAAAGTTCTCATGGGGAGTACAGTGAGTTTGAGAGTGGATCTTAAACAGATGGCCACCCTGCCCCTCTGAAATCACTCATTGGGCAATGCACATGGAAAAACAGGCAGAACAGATGCCCCCAGCACAGTACTGGCGTCATCCCAGCCAGCTCTCTGTGATGAAAAGAAGATCAGCTGATGAGTCATTAACATGAGCCCTTTACTTCAGTCCTTGCAAGACTAATTTAACTGGTCATACTTTCTTCATCTTTTGATGGATGGGAAAATTGAAGGTGTTACGATGGTCACATCTATGAAGCTCATGCTCATGGGGGCATCAGAAGGAAGATCCATGTGGTCTGCAGATTGTGAAGATGGGCAGGGTCTAATGATGACAGTAGAGCATGAAAAAGCAAATTCCTGCAGTTGTGCAAGACAGCCAGCAAAGCTCTCTAACTAGCATGCTTGATATCAAACACTATACTGACTTCCCAAAACTATGAGACAGTTCTATGTGTCTGTGACGCAGTTTGCTCAGCTGCAGCGGTTGTGCTTTTTCTAAACTTTGTCAGAAGGTCTCCATTTGGAGATTGTGATCCGAGGAGCAGTGAGAGGAGCAGTAGTTCTGGTGCCTGTATAAAACCTACATGATAGCGCCTGTGTTCTGTTATTACTTGCCTTTATTACTTGGGTCCAGTGTGTGTTTTAATGGCTTTTTGCCTGTATTTACACTGTTTTACAGTGTTTAAAACTGTGCCACTGATTTGGGAATGTAATTGGTTCCTTTACTTCGAGTTACCTAGTATTTAGAACTCGCTCTTCTGCAAGCAAGCACGTCACTCCACACAGAGACATGCTCAGAGACAAGCATGTCTGTGCATGTCTGGAGGGTCCAGAAGGAAAGGTGGCAGCTTTTATAGATCATCTTTGGTAAGCCTGTACTTCAAAGGCTATATACAGAGTGATTCCTGATTCATATGTTGGTTACTTCCTGGGTGGAATTTACCTGTGGTACCACTTTGCAGTGTTCATTAGTACTGCTCCCTTACAGTTGTAGGACTGATAAGGTTTTCTGCCACTTCTTTCTTATTTTGGTTTTAGCTGCATCTCTAGTATTAACTTATCTTTAGCTCTGTGTTTAATCCTTTTGCTTGCCCTGAAGTATTCTCCTAGCTTTATTAATCACTAACTTCATTAAAATGACTCTAACCTATATAATACCATTATGACCCTTACGGGAAGTAGGGTTAAAATGTTCAGAATGTAAAATGTACATTATGATTTCTGAGGATGTTCTTAATCAACTATTTTGCTGTAACAAGTGAATATAGAACTCTGAAATTATGCATGAAATCTTCCAGTTCAATTCTCGACTAGCTGCCTTAAAGAAAGAGCCAACCGCTATGGCTATTAGATTCAGTGCTGTGAATTCTCTCCCAAGTCACTGAACCCTGCCCACACAACAACAGACTCAGGTGGCTAACACATTACTACCACCTAGGAGCAGGAAAGTCATCTTTTTAACAAACCCACTGCACCTATGTTAGCTAATGCTTGTCCTAATCAAGCACCCCATCCTGAGCAAACTAATAAAAAATGTGTATGGGATGAGGACATATTAGACAGTAACTATGGTGGTGATTATGCATGGTATCAAGTTCAAAGTACCAGAGCCTGCAAAAGGGGTATAAAAGCTGAACATTATAACATCCCTCTCCATAACAGTTTCAATCCCTAACCTCTCTCACTAATGAGGTTACTGACAGTAACATATCAGTCTCTACACCCAGTACTTCATCTGGGAACAACACGTGCTATGTATAATACCCCTCACCATGCAATGTCTCAACCTCTACTAATCTGCCTATTTCTGGAATCCATACCCTACCTTTAATCGACATTCCTCTCATTGTGGAGAATATCACATCCTCAAAGGAACCCTTGTGTATGGATGTTGAGATCAGCCTGATATTATCCCTCTCACCCTCCTTGTCCTAGACAAGTTATAGGACTGGGAGACTCAATAACTAAACATTTAGACAGGGCCATTTGTAACCCTGACAAACCTAATAGGACATGTTCAAGCTTCAGTGGAGCTAAGATTATGAATATCATCAGAATTTTGACAACATCATATATGACAGCAGGGAACACACCCTTGTGACTCCACATAGGGGCTAACAACGTATATCATGATCCCAGTCATGTTATTAAACAGTATTTTGTGTCCATGTCCAATAAATTAGTAGAATTAGGGTGTGACATCTGTATTTCAAAATTCTTCAAATTCCAAGATTCTCAGTACATTTAAACCAAAAATAAAATCCATTAATGAATGATTTCTCAAGTGGTGCTTGAAACAAGAAATAACCTGCATCACCCAATGGGAGGAATTTATTGACAAAATGAATTCTTTTTGTATTGACGGCCTTCACTGAAGCAGAAGGGTAACACTTTCCTTGGTAAACACTTCTTAACAACCATCAATGATCATTTAAACTAAGCACCCAAGGGAGAGGAGGTTGCCCTCATCTCTCAACAATAACCTTTCTCAAAGCAAACTAATTTCTATCAATCAATTGCACTTTCTAACCTTAATGCCAGATGCTTAAATCAAAATTTCATGAACTGAACCTTAGGGCCTGCCATGATCACCTGGACTTAATATCAGTATGTGAAACACAGCGAGACAACAAGGCATCTTGGGACATTAATTTACCTGGTTTAACTAATATAAATTAAATAGGAAGACCAGAAGGGTTGTGGTGTAGCCCTCTTTGTCAGTAATAAAATAAATTCAGAATATATTACTGACAGAAATAAAACCCACTGCCTACCCACTGAAACAATCTGGGTTAAAATGTATCTAACCAATTCAGATTTCCTAATTTTGTGGTCATGCTATCTCCTCTGAATTCGTCTTCAGAAATCCTTGATGCTATTGTAACCCCTCACCCTGTCTTTTTAGCAAAATGACAGGTGGCATGCTGTTGAAGCTGACAGCAGTACCTGGTGGGGACTGGGTTCTGGGAGGATGAGGTTACTCTGCACAGGGGCACCCAAGTAATTCCGAACACAGGAAGCAATAACTGTAATGTCCAGAACCAGGAATGGGATTCTTCAGTGTGGCTTTATACACATCCAAGCCGAACAAACAAAGCATAGATGGACCCCACGAGTACATTTCCTAGTAATGCAGATTAGAGACAACAGAACACTTTATCAATATTTCCAGCCCTCAGGCTCTAAACCCTCCAGGCACACAGCACAGACTTGCACAGCTTTGGGTACACAGCCAGAGCTTGTACACTACTTGGGTTTTCCCCACTGGCCCGGCTCCCCATGGCCACTTGATCCTTGGTCCATTTGAGGAATGAACCAATTATCCTGTTGTGGCTCCCCAAACTACACTAGAGCCTTCAACTCCTAGAGAAATTTTCCTTACAATCCCATGTCTGGGTACTTCCCTCATCACTGGCCAAGTGCCTGAGGTAAAGTAGAAATCCACAGAAGAAATCCGTAGAGGTGGACCTGGTCACTAAAGATGGGGGCCACCCACCTCCAGCTCCCAGCCCATACCCAGCCATTTCTCGGGAAACTGAACAATTCCTTTACTGAAAACTTTCAAATGTAGATTCTGGGTAGACAGCTGTCACATCTCCTATACATATCATTTTCATCCCAACAAGCTCTGGACCTGAACCTACTTTTAATTTGCTTAGCCCATTACCCTAGGCTTCCACTATTTTAGTAGTTCAATCCCTACATTGTCACACAAGTCCCAGGGTGAAAACATGGGCCCTTTTAGCAAGAGCAGACACTCACCCTCACATTGCAGGTGCCACACAGGTGACTCACAAATCTTCTTGTTCTCCCAAATAAACTCTAGGAACACATAGGCAGCTTCTCCTTTGAGCAGAATTAGGGGGTTGCCCCAGGAATCTGCAGGAACCCTTTCCTGCCCCCAAAGGAGGGGCACTGAGACCAAAAACAGTGGTCTCCACCACTTCAATTATCTTCTGTGTCTCTCTTTAAGGTGAAGACACACACCTTTACTTAAAAGTAGTCCTCTGTCAGGGCTGAGGCTCCTGGAGCCTTCACTGAGCTGCTTTCTCAGCAAGCTCCCAACTTCACTCTGAAGTGACTCACACTGACTGACTTCAAACTCCCAATGTTCTATACCAACTCCCTTGCTGCAGATTCCAATGTGGCTCATGCAGCTGTGATAGTTCTATAGATGATGTCATCCCTCAGTCTCAGCTGAGACTGAGAACAGAGTGAGACAGTGTGAAACCCATTTAACTGAGTTTCACAAGCTGCCTCCCTGCCTATCACTAGGTCTTACTGGGATTAGTAACCCCGGTAACAAAGGGTTACACTATAATTCAAGAACTGGATCACGCAGGTGAATTAGGTGGCATCTTGGTCACTGGTGATTTCAGTAATGCTGAAATTGACTGGGATGGCCTTACTTCCCATCTAACAAAGGCAAGAGCTACTGGCAACATGTTCTGAGCTACACCTAAAACAGTGTGTTTTAACCCCTGCCAGAGGTGATAGAATCCTGGATCTCATAATTTGTAGTAATGATTTAGTCATTAATAATCTTACTGTAGGGACCCTGTTGATAGCAGCGATCATAATTCTATTCTCTTTACTCTGCAAAAACACTATGGGCAGGATTCACAAAGCTTTCTGAAGGTGCAAAACCTTTCCTATGTCCCCAAAACTTCCGTAGCTACAGAAAAAGGGATATTGCTCTGAGTGTTATTCACAAAACCTCCGCAGCTGCGGAAAAATGCACTATTGACTGTGAAAAAGTGCAGTTGCAGAAGTTCCTGAGGAAAAAAAGATAATTAATAAGTATGGCACACCCTCAAAGGCTATTCTCAGCCAGGTTTTTCCAAAGTTGCAGAAAAATGTTACACGCATTGGAGTGAGGCATAACACTCCTTAGCAAACTGCAGTAGTCCCCAACAATTGAAATACAATTAAAGCGGAGGTCACACACAGGTAATAGCATCCCAGCTGGTATATCAGTGACTGATGTTACAGCAACATTAGCACACATTGCCATGGAATTGCAACAAAAAACAACCACCATATCCAGTGCAGCCCATGAAAGGAGCCCCAGAGGCAGTACAGCCTAAACAGCCTACAGTGCATGCTACTCCTGCAGGTGATAGGAACACTCCAGCAAGGGACGACCAGCAGTGACAGACAGCCACTGTGGTGCCATGGTATTGCTAGTATCTGTGGTGCTGCAGTGGCCCCAGCTGAGGGACTGGCTGCTGGTCTCTGTTGGTGCTTTCATCTACATGCTATGGCAGAACTGTTGAAGTCTGTTGCTCCAGCTAATTAGGGTCACTGTTGTTGTGTCTCCTATGCCATTTCCGCAGCTATGGATCTGCAGTTGTGGATTTTCAGCATTGCACAATTTCCAAAATTGGTGAATTTCCACCTGCGGAGCTTTGCAAAATTCTGCACCTGTGCAAGTTTTCTATGTGACTATCACACAGCTGTGTTTCCACAGTGCTGCAGGTCTTCTTCCCACAGTTGTGGGATTTTTGGCCTTCTTTGTGAGTCCTGCCCCATGTTTATAAATCTTGTTCTGCCATCACCTACCTTTATGATAAGGCTAATTTGCATGCAATTAAATCTGCTGTTAATGACATTGACTGGGATTCTGTCTTTAACAAGTCAGCTCCTCAGAAAGCTGGGATATCCTTAAAATACTGTCACTTCTTTGAGGAACACCTTCATACTATCCAGAAAAAACTAACAAGACAAAAACAGCTACCTAAATGGATGGATAAATTGATAAAGAAACTTATTAAACAAAAAAATAAAAATACAATAACTATCTTAAGGCCAAAATCAACACTAACTGGGCCTCTTATCTTAAAACTCAGAAAAAATGTAAATCAAAAATTAAAAAGGCTAAACAAAGATGGGAATATAATTTTGCAAACAATGCTAAAAACTAATAGCAAACATTTTATTCACATATTAACTCATAAAACACCTGTCTGTCAGGTCGGTCCACTATTATTAAATAACAATTTGATTCACAACACTAAAATAATGGTGGATGTGTTTAACAAGAACTTTTGCAAGATTTATTCACCTGCACACATAATAGCACCTGCCTTACCAATAAAAATGATCCCCATGTTAGCTTTTCTGAAGATGTTATACTTAAAAGTTATTGTCACAAAAGGTAAATACTGTACTGGGCCTGACAATCCCTAGCTGGCCATCTACTATACCTACTGGCAGATTGCTTAATCCATCCACTAAGACTTCTTTTTGAAAGTTGCTTATCAACAAATTTTGTCCCAAAGGAATGGAAAGAGGCTAATGTAGTCCCTATACACAAAAGGGCCCCCAAAACAACTGGGAAAACTACAGACCAGATGAAAAGAAGAAGAAGAAGAAGAATCAGCATTTATATAGCGCTTTTCATATACAGTGTATCCCAAAGCGCTTTACAAGCAATACTAGTCTGGTAGTGAAGTGACTGAATGTGTAGTGGTAGCGATATTGAACATCAACACCACACACAGCTTGGAAAATTGCATGAACTGGTTTATGGGAAGGGAATGTTGGCCAGGACACTGAGGAATGTCTCCTACTCTTTGTGAAGAGTGCACTAGGTTCTTTTACTTCCACCTGGACACCCACCAGGACAACAACAGAATGGGCAGAAGGGACCTCGGTTTAACATCTCATCCGAAGGACAGCACACCCAACAGTACAGCACCCCTAATACTGCACTTGGATGCCAGCATTTCCAGTGCAAGTCCAATCCTGGTGTGGGATGAGAACCCACAAACTTGTGGTCCAGAGGCACATGCTACCAACTGAGTCATGCTAATACCTTTAGTTTGACATCATCTGTATGCAAGATTCTTGAAAGGCTTAGCAAAGACTTTATCACTCCTACCATAATAACCATGATCCTGAGCAACATGGGTTTAAAAGCAGAAGAGGCTGCCTTACTAACCTGATGTGTTTTATGAATACACCAGTTCTCTCCTTGATAACAGAATATCATATTTATAGACATTAGTAAGGCATTTGATGTCATGCCACGTTGGGTACTCATTGTTAAACTCTGCAAGCTAAATATCAACAATAATTTAATAAAATGGATCAGCAATTAGATACTGAACAGGACACAAAAAGTTTAAATCAACGGTTGTCTGTCTAGCATGGGTTATGTCACCAGTGGAGTCCCACAAGGCTCAGTTTTAGGCCTTGCCTTTTCAGGCATCTATTGCAGATATAATGAAATACTGTTACTCATCATCTATTAAAACACAGATGATATTAAATTGGCCCTGTTCTAATCAAGATCAAGCTTTGATTATACAACATGATTTAGACATTATCTCCAATTGGGTATATACATAGGAAAGAAACTTAAGACTTCTAAATGCAAAGTGATGCATCTTGGCCCTAGAATCCAAATTATTCTTACAAGTTAGCAGCTGCTATACTGAACACTACTTCTGGATGAAAAGATCTAGGCATTGCAATTTCACAAGACAGGACACATTCCAAACAAATACATGAGGTAATTAATAAAGCAAATATGGTTGCTTGGTCTGTTCTAGGCAACATCAAATCAAGGGATCCCAAAGTGATGATGCCTCTTTTCAGGGTATATATTAGGCCACACACAGAATATGCATCACAACTTTGGTGCCCTTACCAGAAATCTGACTGTAATTTATTGGTGAAAGTACAAAGAAAGTTAATGAAACATATTTCTGGTCTTCATCTTGAATCTTATGCTACAAGATTGCAATCTCTTAATCTGATGCCACTTGCTGCCTGCTGTTTTAGGGTGACCTAGTATTTCTTTTTGATTTAATCCAGGACCCTTATGGTGACACACACAAATAACAAAAAAAAAGTAGATAAACATGTGGAGTAGTGAATGTAATGGCTGTGGAACAGCAGTCTCCGGGAGTCTTTC
The DNA here is from genome assembly GCA_016271365.2 of Neoceratodus forsteri. Lineage (NCBI taxonomy): Eukaryota > Metazoa > Chordata > Ceratodontiformes > Ceratodontidae > Neoceratodus > Neoceratodus forsteri. The sequence goes on from CM057458.1 coordinate 802,878,324, forward strand.
TGGAGGCTGAGATGCTGCCTCATTTGCAGACAGCTCTCTGCCCTGAGGAGGAAGCTGCCTGTCTTCAGGCCACACTGATAGTAGTAAGGAACCTTCCCCAGGCCACACTGGACAGTAGGAAGGAACCTCCCCATTCAGGAGCACCAGAGCCACCACCACTACCTCAGAGGTTGCAAAGAAAGCACAGTCGAAGGACTACAGTGGGATCAGGGAGGGTGAGGATGGTAGAACAGAGGCACACCCAGTCAGTTGTTCCACTCATTAATCCATACCCCATTCTGGTAGCATAGCTCCCATGGATGCACCCACAGAGGAGACTAAGGAGGCTGAGGACAACTATCACAAGGAAGCCCACAGAAAGGAGGCAGAGGACACCACAAGGAAAGGAAGCAGCTCCTGGTGGGGATTCAAATTATCAGGGGATAGAACTGGGGGAGCAGGGAAACTGAAGTAAGGTGCCTGCCTGGTGCCATGGCTTGAGAGAGGAAGCGCATCCTCAGGATCACGTGAACAGCTATACGGAGTCAGAGCTGGATGTCATTGTCCACTTAGGACAAATGACTTGGCTCAACATGAGATTAGAGCAGTGCAGAAGGACTTTGTAGAATTGGGAGGGGTCTAAGACAAGCAGCACACAGTAACCTTCCTTAGAGGTGCTGCCTGTCAATGGCATGAGTGAGGCGAGGGGTACTTTGCACCATGCAGTTTAATGAATGGTTGAAAAAATGGTGTGGAGAACAGGGTTTGGCTTCATTGGGGACTGGGGTTCCACCTGGAGGACACCAGCCTATACTGGCAGGATGGTCTGCATCTGTCCAGGAAGGGACAAATCTTTTGAGCAATAGGTTTAAATGCTTCATTGGCAAACTTTAAACTAGTCAAGGGGAGGCACTGATAAGCAGCAGGAAAATCCCAGCCTCTCCTACAAAACAGGGTACTAAATGAGAAAAGACTGAAGTAGAAAGGTCAGTGAGGATGCTGCAACAGAAGGTAAAGCCATCAAAAATGGAGCAATGAGTACCAATGCCCATAGTCTGAGTAACAAGCTTCCTGAATTAGTGGCCTTGATGGAGGAGGAACATCTGGATATTATGGCAGTCACAGAAACATGGTACACACAAAACCATGACTGGGACTTAAACATACCAGGATACACTATCTACAGGAGGGACAGGAGGGTAAAAGAGGAGGAGGAGTAGCACTTTACATAAGAGAAGGAATCAAAGTAACAGAACAAAAGGGAAAACAGGGAGGAGAAGAAGCACTGTGGTAAATTTGGAGACCGGCAATGGAACCACAATCCGCACAGGGTTAGATACAGACCCTTCTCAGGGAGGAAATGGACAAGGAAATGATAGAAAGTATACTTAGAATGGCAGAAAAAGGGGAGATATTGCTGATGGTGATCTGAATATGCCAGATGTTAACTGGAGTGCAGTTGCAGCAACCACTTGAAGAGTGGGTTATTCTAGATGCCCTACAGAGGCATGCTCTAGACAACTAGTAATGGAGCCCACTCCAAGAGGGAGCAATCTTAGACCTGGTTCTCTTCAAATGGAGATGAAGAGAGGATCACAGATGTAGAAGTGGGTAGCCATCTGGGAACTAGTGACCATCGAACAGTATGGTTCACAATAAACACAGCAATAGAGTCAAGTCATACAAAGGCAAAAGTACTGGACTTTAGGAGGGCTGACTTTGCCAAAATGGGTGAGTGCCTAAGGAATGCACTAGCAAATGGGCAGGAAGGAGGGGTGGAAGAACAATGGGAATAATAAAACTGCCATCACAGAGGTAACAAGCCTTTGTGTGAAGCAAATAAACAAAACGAAATGATGTAAGAAACCACTATGGTTCTCAAGGAAGTGGCAGTGAAGGTTCAAGAGAAAGAAAGCATTCAGGAAGTACAAGGAATCACAGAAGGAGCAGGACAGAGAACTGTATCAGTTAAAGCAAAGGAAGCTGGGAAGGCAGTCAGAACAGCAAAGGCCCAAACCGAGGAAAAGATAGCCAACTCAGTTAAGAAGGGGGATAAAACCATTTATAGGTACATCAGGGAGCAAAGGAAGACCAAGGGAGGGATAGTGAGGCTTAATAAAGGGGATGGAGGGTGGGCAGAGGGTGACTGTGAAAAGGCAGAGATACTAAACAAATATTTTGCTCAGTATTTACAAAGGAAGAGGGGAGGTACCTAAAACAAACAGTAGAAACACTCTGGATACAGAAGTTGATACCAGCCCATTTACAGAAGAAAGGGTTCTGAAAGAACTCTAAAACTGAAGGTGGACAAAGCAATGGGGCCTGATGGGATTCATCCCAGAATTCTAAAAGAACTAAGGGTAGAACTAGTGACACCACTGACTACCCTCTTAACAAATCATGGGAGGATGGGTGGTACCGAGGACCGGAGGAGGCAGATGTGATTCCACTTCACAAAAGTGGGAGCAAGGCAGAAGCAGGAAACTATAGACCTGTTAATTTAACCTCAGTGGTAGGGAAAATGATGGAATCACTTCTGAAGGAAAAAATTGTCGATTATCTAGAGGCTAGAGGGGCACAGGACCCAAAGTAGCATGGATTCACAGCGGAAGGTCATGCCAGATGAATCTGATAGATTTCTTTGGCTGGTGACCAAAGTAGTAGATCAGGAAGGGCTGTAGACATGGCCTACCTAGACTTTAGCAAGGCATTTGACACAGTCCCACACAAAAGATTAATATACAAGTTAGCCAGCCTGGGAGTGGGTCCCAAGATGACAGCCTGGATAAAGAATTGGCTGGAGAATAGGACACAGAGAGGTAATAGTAAATGGAATCCACTCTGAAGAAAGGGGTTACTAGTGGGCACCGCAAGGTTCAGATAGGACCAGTCCCTCTTCAATGTCTTTATAAGCGACATTGCAGAGGGACTGGAAGGAAAAGTATGTCTTTTGCAGATGACACAAAGATCTGCAACAGAGTTGATGCACAAGGTGGGGTGGAAAGGATGAGAAGGGACTTGGCAAGGTTAGAGGAATGGTCACATGTATGGCAGCTTAGATTCAATGCTAAGAAGTGCAAAGTAATGCACCTGGGAAACAAAACCCAGGGAAGAGTACACAATGGGGGTGAGATACTAACAACAACAAAAATGGAAAGAGACCTGGAGGTAGTCATCAGATGACCTAAAGGTGGGCAAGCAATGTGAGAGGCAGCAAGAAGGGCTGGAGATACTGGATGCATAGGAAAGGCATCACCAGTAGAAAACAGGAAGCTATTATCCTCTGTACAGACAGCTGGTCAGACCCCATCTGGAGATTGTGCAGTTCTGGAGACCCAATCTCCACAAAGACATAGACAGGATGGAAGCTGTCCAGAGGAGGGCACTAAAATGGTGCAGGGTCTGCACCGGAAGACATATGAAGAGAGACTTAAGGAGTTTAATATGTATAGCCTCGAGGAAAGGGAGTGGGGGCATGATAGAAACTTTCAAGTACCTCAAGGGAATTACCAAAGTCCAAGAGAGTAGCATCTTTCAAACAAGAGGTGTGCAAGAACAAGGGGCACAATTTGAAGATAGAGGGGGCTTGCTCAGAGGTAATTTAAGGAAGTATTTTTTCACAGAGAGGGTTGTGGATGCATGGAACGGCCTTCTGGAGGAGGTTGTGGAGTCAAAACAGTGGTGGAATTCAAGCATGCATGGGACAGTCATAAGGCAATTCTAGGGTGGGGGCAGAAAGAAGTAGGCTGCTGGTTAACTAGGATTTGCAGCTTATCCATTAGGTAGGGAGATGGGCAGACTGGGTGGGCCAAGCGGTCCTTATCTGCTGTCAAATTCTATGTTTCTATGTTTCATGTTTATCTCATGTCAGAACTTGGACTTGAATTTAAGAGTGACACTCACAACACTAGAGGCCACCTTACAACTTGTTGGCAAACTTTTCAGCCACATATGCAGAACATTTTTCTTTACTCAGAACTGTTGATCCCTGGAATAGATTACCACTTTAGGTAGCCATAAGCAAAAGTAAAATATGTTTAAACACGCCTTTACAAACGTATAATTCTGGGTACCAACTTTTAATTATTAATTTTAATAGCAAAGAGCTTCATGGGCCCTGGTCTCCTTGCTCTTCAAGAACCTGGAAGGAAGATCCTGGGGATCACCTGGAAGGCAAGACGGGAGGATGAGCTGGATGTCATTATCCACCTAGGTACTAATGACCTGGCAAATGGGGAGCCAAAGGAAGTTCAGGAAGAGTTTAGGAAACTGGGAGGGGTCTCAAGCAAGTAGCTACTTCTGTCACTTTCTAGAAGTACTACCTGTGAGAGGCAAGGTAGAGCATAGGAGTGCATGCACCAGGAACTTAACTCATGGTTGAAGAACTGGTGCTGTGAGGAAGGGTTTGGATTCATTAGTGACTGGGGACCCACCTGGAGGGATGGAGGTTTGTTCAGCTGACGGCCTGCATCCATCCTGGAGGGAATCCAAGCACTCAATGATAAGTTTAAATGCTACATTGACAAGCATTTAAACTAGCAAAGGGGGTGGCAGGCCAGCAAGGAGGGTACCCATTGCTCACCCCCACAGCTAGCAGTGGAACCAGTGAACCAGAGGAGTGGCTATCTGCAAAGCAGTGTGCAAAAGATGGAGATTAGTGCCCAAGAGGTGGATAAGCAGAAAAGGGGAAAAATTCAGCAGAAGGGCAGACAGCAAGGAGAACCAGGGATAAATGACAACCAAGGAAGGGCTGGAGTAGAACTGTGAAACAGTCTAGGAGGTCAAATCATGGAAAGCTATGTGCAAATGCCAGGAGCCTTAGCAACAAGATGGAAGATCTGAGGCTGTCATGGTGCAGTCAGACCTGACATTGTGGCCATCACCGAAACCTGGTGTAATGATAACCACGACTGGGAGATGGCCATACCTGGCTACAACATATTCAGAAGAGACAGAGCAGGCAGGAAGGGAGGAGGGTGGCACTGTATGTGAAAAATGACATAAGGGCCACAGAGATCCAGGAGGAACAAAATGGGGAGAGATACTGTGGGTTAGCTGGAAAGGAAAATGGGACAGCCATCCACACAGGTGTGGTCTATAGGCCACCAGCACAGGAGGAAGAAACAGATAGGAGTTGATGCTAGCCATCCAAAGGATGGCAGACAAGGGTGAGGTAGTACTGGTTGGAGACTTCAATATTCCAGATGTGGACTGGAGCATCCCAGCAGCAGCATCAACTAGGAGCAGATTTATCCTGACTCCTTCAGGGTGCCTTCTCAAACAACTTGTCATGGAACCAACCCAGCAGAAGGCAATACTGGACCTTGTGCTCACAAACAGGGACAGTGTGATGGGGTAACAGTGGGGGAGCACCTGGGAAACAGTGACCACCAGTCATTGTGGTTTGAAATCACAGAAGAGCAGAACCAACCACACAAAAACAAGTATCCTGGATTTTAGGGGGGCAGACTTTGGGAAAATGGGGAGATACTTGAAAGAGGCATTAAGGGAATGGGACAGGAATCAGGGGTTGAGGAACAGTGGGCAGTATTTGAAATGGGATTACAAGAACAACAGAATTTTGCATTAAGCAGGTTAGCAAGAGGAAAAGGAAGAGAGACCATTATGGTTTTCCAAAGAGGTAGCAAAGAAAGTAAAGCCAAAAGATTGCATTCAGGCAATACAAAAAGACACTGGCAGAAGGGATAGGGAGAAGTACCAGGAGAAGCAAAGGGAGGCAGGGAGGGCAGTAAGGGAAGCCAAAGCTCAGACAGAAGAGCACATTGCAAAATCAGTGGGTAGAGGGACAAAACCTTTACAGGTACATAAGTGAAAAAGAAAGACAAAGGGAGGGATAGTGAGACTGAAGGGGAGGATGGACCACATGGAGGATGACAACAGTAAAGCTGATATTGAACAGGTATTCTGCTCAGTCTTTACTGAGGAAGAGGATGGTAATGGGTTGAAGGGAGTACAAGGGTGAGAATGGTGCAGAAATGGACACAAGTCCCTTTACACGAGTAAGGGTCCTGAAGGAACTGAAGTAATAAGAGTTGATGAAGCACGGGGCCAGATGGGGTGCACCCCAGGGTCCTTAAAGAACTAAGAGAGGTGGTGGCTGAACCTCTGGCTATCCTGTTTAGCTGATCACTGGAAACAGGGAGGTACCCAAAGACTGGAGGACAGCAGATGTAGTCCCTTATACAAAAGTGGGAACAAAGAGGAAGCAGAACTACAGACCAGTCAGCCTCACCTCGGTAGTGGGGAAGATCATGGAAGCACTACTGAAGGAGAGATTGGTAGAACATCTGGTTGTCAATGGACTACAGGACCCAAGGCAGCATGGTTTCACCAGGGAAGGTCATGTCAGACCAACCTCGTTGAATTTTTGACTGGGTGACTAGGGAGGTGGATCAGGGAGGGTGGTGGACATGGCCTATCTGGACTTCAGCAAGGCCTTTGACACTGTGCCATAGAAGACTATTACACAAACTGGGGAATATGGGTGTGGGCAGGACAGTAGTGGTGGGTAGGTAACTGGCTGGGTGGCAGGACACAGAGGGTGGTGGTAAAATGGCTGTCACTCCACAGAGGGAAGAGGACCAGTGGGGTACCACAGGGATCAGTGCTGGGACCGGTCCTATTCAACATCTTCATCAGTGACATTGCGCAGGACCCAGAAGGCAGAATTTCACTGTTCGCTGATGACACAAAGCTCTGTAACAGAGTAGACACACTAGAGGGTGTAGACAGAATGAGAAGGGACCTGCAGAAACTTGAAGAATGGTCAGGGTTTGGCAGTTGAAATTCAATGCAAAGAAGTGCAAGATAATGCATATGAGGCACAAAAACCCTGGCACAATATATCAGTTGGGGCTGAGGATATAGCATGCACCAAGCAGGAAAGGGATCTTGGGGTTATCATCTCTGATGACCTCAAGGTAGGGAAGCAGTGTGACAAGGCAGCAGGAAGCAAATAGGATGCTGGGATGTATAGGCAGGGCATCACCAGCAGGAAAAGGAGGTCATAATTCCGCTATACAAGACACTAGTGAGGCCCCACCTGGAGTACAGTGTACAGTTCTGGAGACCATACCACGTAAGGACATAGACAGGGTAGAGAAGGTTCAGAGGAGGGCAACAAAGATGGTGCATGGATTGCATCACAAGTCCTAGAAGACCGGTTGAAGGAACGGAACATGTACTCCTGGAGGAGAGGAGGGAGAGAGGATATGATAGAGACATACAAGTATCTTACAGGGAGGAACAGGGTGCAGGAAAACACTATTTTAAGCGAAAAGATGCTCCAGGACTAGAGGGCATGGGATGAAGCTGGAAGGAGGACGATTCAGAGGAAAACATGAGAAAGAATTTCTTCACAGAACGGTGGTGGACAAGTGGAACACCCCAAGCCAGAAGAAGTGGTGGGGCTGGAAACAATCACGGGATTTAAGAATGCATGGGATAGACATAAAGGAATTCCTGGAGGTCAGGGGTAAGGGGCAACAGACTTCTAGGAAAACAAACTGAACACGAAGCTCAAATAGGCAGAACTGGGTGAGCCATAGGCCCTTATCTGCCGACACTGTCTATGTATAAGTATGTAACCTTAATATGAACCTTAGTATATATTTTCACTTGTTCTTGCTTGATGTTTCATAACAGTTTAGTATTTGAGTGTGTGGTGAAGCCAATCAAGGCTGAGTGGCAATTCAGTGCTCAGCAGTGGTTTTATCATCTCCCACTGAAGTTCTCTAGAGTCAGTGTGGTTCAGTTAGACACCATCTTGAGCAAAGGAGTGTATACTGGAAGCCTTTGGTGATGTAGTCTTGAACTCTTTGACATCTTGCTGGCAGTATCTCTTGATATGGAAAATCTACCTTAGGAAGAAGTGAGTGTTTTCCTAAGTGTTTGTTCTGAATCCATTTACATTAGACACTTTTTCTTAATTATGGAATAAGAGTCCCAAGCTTTCTTACAGTAAGACTTCCAACTGATGTTTGTAGGAGGTGAGGAGGAGTGAGAGGTCTCAGAACCTGCACTTGGGCTGGAAAAATGGGGAGGGGTTATGGAACCAGTCCTCCACCAATTGCTCTTTTTCTTTTCTTATGCCTCTGCTTGTCAGCAAAATGGTACTTGGTCTGAAGTGTGGAAAGAGATATGCTCATTGGCCATGCAGACGATAAAACTATTCTCTGCTTACTTCAGGATGGCATCGATTAGTCTGTCCTGAACATTATTCGTGAATTGGTTATATGAACTGCCTTCATTGTGACACTAAGTTGAATTTCCCAGTTCTAGTGATATTATCCTTAACATCCTACTGAAGTTATTTTGTAGAGTTGTTGTTCTCCCTCCTCCTGGCTTGCATGGATGTGGGATATTGCATATTACAGGCTAAGAATTGGAACAAAGTGGAAGGAATTGCTTTGACCTTGGGAAACCAAGAAACATATTATTGAACCTTGATTTTTCCCCACCATTTTGGTGGAGTGGGTATTTCTGCAGTGGTAAGTCTTTCAGTGGGATTGTTGCTGTGTATTTTAGTAAACAGTGTGGTCTTCTTGAGATAGCTACCTCCCTCAGTTCCAGAGATTATCTGTGGTCCACCCTCCCTCCCTACTACATTTCTGGATAGGTTTTCTCAAGGGATTGGTGTTACTGGTTATCAGCCCCATAGGGTGGACAGTCAATGCAGGTGGTGGTCTGTAGGAGTCGGTTCCATGTCATAATGGTGTTCATGGAATAGCAATAGCCATTACAGTGAGTGTACTTCACCAAAATGAATTTTGGTGATGCACACTGGTGGCGAGGATAAAGAGGGTATCCAAGATCTACGGATTTGTATTTAATGTGGGGAATGCCCCCACACCCTCTACTAATGGATTCTCAACTCCAGGGGGTGCATGTCGGGGGTGAAAACTTATAAAATAACACGCCCACCGCAAACAAAAACTGCACCGTGCCATACCCAAACCCTGCACCCTGCACCTAAGTGACCACCCACCCCACCATGTTAGCAGTCCAGCTCGGCAGCTGCCCACCACACCCCTCCCATACCTTCCCTCCCTTTCCCTGCACACGAGCATGATGTACATCTTTTCACCTCATCTTCACTCTCACCCCATATCCACTCACTACCCTGCCAGGTAGCTCACACAGGTGCTTTGAGTGAGTCACCTTTTTGTAAGCACTCAATCATTGTTGCCCTGTACACGGTATACCATGGGGGTCTGTTTGTGTCTGTAGACACAGGAGTGGCTGGATAGTTTTGGGCAGTGATTGCTACATATGAATTGATGGACTGAGTTATCAGCATGGGGCAGGTTTACATTATGTGAAATGGTGTGAAGGTGTATTCTAGGGAGGAAACGATGGAGGTCAGGGCCCCTAGATATATCGCCTGCTCCTTTACAGGGGATTCTGCAAAGATCCAGGGCATTCAGTTTCTTGCACTTGAAAAGATGATTAGGAAATGTTGGTAGTGTGCTCCTGTTAGCATGAATGGGAGACATGAGGCACTTGCCTAAGGGTAAAAGGATGAGGAGGAATATTTTATGCATTCTCTCTATCCCTGGGTGAAGCAGAGAGTATTACATGGACAACCTATCAGTCCCAGACACCCACCAGGGTACTGCTTTGTAACACCAGGTCAGTGGTGAATAACTCTGCCATAATTTTAATGTCATCTCTGATTCACAATCTGAGCTGCCATGTATCATGGAAACCAGGTTGGATGACATAGCTGGACCCATTCTAGCTGAGTTCATGCCACCCCGGCTCTCCATGGCTGCCCAAGGCTAGGGTACAGTAGTGATGGTGTTGCCATCTGTATTAGAACTGGAATCAATCATGAGGTATCTCCTGTTGAAGTATGGTATCCTTTGAGTATGTGACCGTCAAGTGTCTGGCTGGTCTGAGATGCAGGTTAATCCTTGTTTACCACCCTCCAGGAGGATTTCCTGCAGGAGTTTGCTGAGAGGTTGTCAGACTGGGTGTTGGTGTCACTGGAGTCAAGAGCGATAAGAAGACGGCACTCCATCTTGAAAAATGAAAGTACTCACTGAACACAGTGTAGTACTAGTATACATTTTAAAAGTATACCATGTAGCCTGGTTGCCAGAATTATTTATACTTCTTTGCCTTGAGTGTTTCACTCAATGTTGCTTACTGACCTTTTGCATTATCACTTGATTTTCCGTTTGTGGTAATATGGGTCACATAAATTGATGCTTTTTGAAAATTAATGTCTTGACATTGTACATTATTTGTCTTTCAAATTATTACATGAAGCTGTGAATATCCACCTGGATTTGATGGAATTCAAGTAACCTGGTTTTAACAGTGATTTGCTGTATTACTTTGGTGCAGAGAGGGCTCCTGGCAGCCGTGTTATATGGAGTGCTTTTGAAGCTTATACTTGTACTACACCATGTGATTAAATTACTAAAGAGGTCTTCACAGTATTCAGTAATTACATTTAATTTTTCAAGGTGGCGTGCCATTTCCTTGTTTTTTGTTATTAACATTTGGAGAACTGGGTACCTGGGACAGAGATTTTAGTAGCTCTGTGTTGTTTTAACCCTCAGCTGTATTTGCAAACAAACTCCTCCAGCTCACAGCTGAGTTGGGTCTCAGTCAGAGATTACCTCAGTCATGTACTCAAGAGGACACACACTTGATCTCATCTTCTCAGTGAGATTAAAGATAAATAACAGCTCAGTAAAGCCTGTCATTTGGTCAGACCACTGCACAATATTATTCAGTTCTGGGGCCCTTAAGATGCCACCTCTGAGGCAGAAGTGATCAATACTCTTTAAATGGGATTTGGATCCAATTAAGCTTCTATCATACATGGAACACAGAACACGGAAATTTTGGGAAGAGGCAGACAAACATGTCATGGAGGAGCACTGAGGCTCTACCAGGAGGTCACCAGAGCAACAAAGAAAGGTTATTTGCAGCTATGATTGTAGCTGAGAACAGCTGTCTGTTCACAACTTTCCATTTAGCAATGTTTACTGCACCCTGACTGTCTGCAGCACAGGGAACAAGTTTCTATTGAGAGCTGTGAGCAGTTAAATGAGTTTTCAAAGCCAAGTTTGTCAGCATCCAGGATAAGCTTTCCTCCACTACCCAAGTACTGGACAGCAGGGATATAGAGGAGATTTCTAGGGCCCTGGTGAATGGCTGAAAATGCTTTTGCTATTGGATGAGGAGGAGGTCCTTAGGAGGTCACGAGCTTGCATTGCACCACATGTACACATGAACATATGAGCATGCCAGCAGATAAAGGCCTTACTGCGTATCTTGTCTGCTTGATAGTGCAGGTCCCCCAGTGCCTACAGTGGGACCTGCTCCCTTCCCTCAAATCTCTATTGTCCCTCCTAGTTCCTAAAGTCCATGTTCACTAGATCCAGCATTCACCCAGTTGTTGGTAAGGCACTGGTTCCAGGGTGGACAGGTATTGTTAGTGCCTCTCTGTGGGAAGGACCGTGGGCTGTGCCCGGCTTATGAAGACATCTTTAGATCTAGACAATCCTGCCATTTATCATCCAGTTTTCAACCTTCCCTTTTTGCAAAGTTGTTGAGAGTGATTATGACCCAGCTGGTGATTCACCTGGAGGGAAGGTACCTCTTTGAGTCATTTTAATTGGGTTTCTGGAGCAAACACTGCATGGAAACATCCTTGATTGGGGTATTCAGTGATCTGTTCCTGGCAAGAGAGCACAAGGAGATATCTGCTGTGTTCCTACTGGATCAATGTTTGGCATTTGACAGTGGGGATCATGGATGTTTGTTATTCAGACTTTGAGAGCTCAGAGGTTTGACTGGGACTGTTTGCAATGGTTTGGTCATTCCTCAGCAGAAGAGAGTTGTCAGTGATTCTGAGCTCTTGCCAATCACAGACAATTGCTCTGGACTGCAGAATTCTTCAGGATTGGGTGTGTTCACCGGTGCTGTTCTCAGTGTACAACCTACTGCTAGGAAAGATCATTAGATGCTACAGCAGGGAGTTTCCCTGTTATGCAAATGACATTCAGCTCTATCGTCCTTTCCTTCTAACAGGAATCCTCAGGGCTAAGATTAATGTTTGGAACAGTGTTCGGAGGAAATCAAGTTTGGATGGTTTGCAACTGTCTAGCTCTTAATCCCTACCAAAAGTCCAAACTGACATGGACATATAGGGTCTCAAACAGTAGAAAGTGCACATGTACCCCAGGAGCTGATAATTAATTTGAATTACAAACATAAAGTTATTTGGGGTCAACACAACATTTAAATTTTTAATACAAAAGCATAGCACATAATAGGACACAGGACATAAAAATGGTTCAATCTCACCCAATCTAGTATATCACCGTCTTAGTAGTCTCAGGACCTGATAGAAAAGTGATTCACATGGATGGTTTGTTAAATGTATAGCCAGTATCTATGCAGTGCAGGCAAAAAAGCAGGTATAATGCCAATGAGTGCGAGAGCTTTGAAATCGACTAAAGATTTTCGCTAAGTCAAAAGAGGCGTATACACACGCTAACAAAATGCCAAAGCCACCAAAGCACACTCCCAGGCATACCAGATTAAAGCATGTCTATGGAAAGACGCCAAATATACTACTCTATAACAGCCAAGATGAACCGCAAAGTCTCCACACAGAAGGGAAAACATCACACTATGACACTCTACGTATCGACTAATCAGGTCTTCCAGAGAGCATGACACCATCTCTCATCCTTAAATACAACTAAGCACTTAAAGAGACAGAAAGAATTAAATGTGGAAACAACATTCAACTTTTTAAACATCTACAGAAATCTAATGACAGACACATATTAAATTGTATCAAAAACATACAACAAAAATTAAAATAAATAAAAGAACAGAGCCGAACAAGTCATATTCTCTTAATTTGTGGCCAGAGCCACCAAAGGAAAAGCACATGTGAATATGACTTTTCGTGCTCAGTTCATATGAGAAACAAGACTTTGTGGCTCTGTTTCCTTTGATGGCTTTATGTATATTTATATTATAATTGTTCTTTTCATCTAAATTATTTGCAATATTTACACACCTTTGTTATGGGTTTAAGGTGCAAATATGCTAGCATTCGTGACTATGACTTGACATGCTCTGGCCATGAATTAAGAGAATATGACTTGTTTTATTTAAGGGATGAGAGATGGAGACGTGTCATGCTTTGAGGAAGTCCTGATTGGTCTATACGTAAGCATGTCATAGTGTGACGCTTCCCTCCGTGGTGGAGACTTTTAAGGTTCATGTGGTGGTTACGGTGAATATGTTTGGCATCTTTCCATAGACATGCTTTAATTTGGTATGCCTGGGAGTGTGCTTTGGTGGTTTTGGCATTTTGTTAGCGTGTGTATATGCTTTCTTTCAACTTAGCAAAAATCTTTAGTCAGTTTCAAAGCTCTCGCACATTGGCATTATACCTGCTTTTTGCCTGCACTGCATAGATACTGGCTATACATTTGACAAACCATCCATGTGAATCACTTTTCTACCAGGTCCTGAGACTACTAAGAGGGTGATATATGAGATTGGGTGAGATTGAACCATTTTTATGCCCTGTGTCCTATTATGTGTGATGCTTTTGTAATAAAATTAAAATGTTGTGCTGACCCAAAAACTTTAGTCTTAATCCCATCAAGACTGAGTTGTTAGTGATGGAAATGAGAGGCAGATGTCAACTTTTCAAGATGGCCTAAGTCTTCCTACAGTACCTTAAAGGTTATTTAACTTCAAAGAGCAGAAGGGTCTGCAGGCTAAGAGTTATTCTTGGCAGTCACTTGATATTTGTCTCGCAGTCTGCTGAGCTTGTCACCTCACTCAATGCCCACATATTTTCTCATCTTGACTACTGCTGTGTGCTCTAAAAAGCTAGCCTGGGGCAATTGCATCACCTGTAGCTGGCTTAGAAGGCAGCAATGAGATTCATGACCTCAATCTGGAGGTCAGAGCATATTACCCTCACTACAGATTCTGGACTAGCTGCTGGTTAGGTGTCACAGTTCTTTCCAGGAGCTTTTATTGTCATACAAAGCCTTGAGTGGACTGTGGTCCTCCAATACCTCAGTGGACTCTTGATTCCCCACACCTTCATGTGATCATAGGTCCAGAGAGCAGGGATTGCTTAGGGTACATGATGCTTGCTGGTGACTGGACTTTTTGGTGGCTGTCCGATCCTCTGGAATAATTTGTCTCAGGAATTTGTGCTGCCAGTACTGTACAATCTTTTAAAACAAAGTGCTACCTACTCTGCTTAGCACTTGGCTAGCTTCACAATTGGGCTCTACAATATTTAATGTTATGTTTAATTTGTTGTGCATTTATGTATTAATGGAATTTTAGGTATGACAGTTTTTATGTTTGTTTTATTAATTAGTTTGTGCTTTAATGTTGATTTTGTAGATACTTAGCATTAGAGTGATGTCTTTTATAAATTAAAAAATGTAAAACCAAATCAGTCTTCTCAGCTATCTCCTAATATGGATTTCCAACCTATGGTTTGATAAAGATGATAAATGGATTTCCTGGGGATAGTCAGCAGCCCCTTTAGAGTGATAAGAAAATCAGAGCCCACTGAGAAGGTATGATGGGGCTGCCTTTGTTGAAGGATAGGGGCCAAGACATTTAAATGGTTTGAGGTCCTTGCACAACAGTCTCATTTTTATTAAGCACGGAACATCAGCTGCTGGGGGTCGATTCCCAAGTATTTGTTTATACAGTAATATGCCTCTGCAAGTGAAAAATTAAACTACATATAAAGCCTTACAAGAGGGGTTGAAATAACTATACAGAAGAAATAGAATAAACCTGCACACCATAGAACTGTTGTCAGTCTTGGGGAATACTCAGATTATGATAGACAAAAAGGTACTGATAGGGCATTGTGCTGCCAGAATGGGTCTATATACTGTAGGATTAAAGATCTGCTCCTGCCAAACACCCAGCACATGCAGTTATTTGCTTCTGTCTGTAAACAGAAAGATGTACCCACAAGATACAATTGAAGTTTCTTCAGCTTAGAAATGCCCTGGAAGCCCACCAAGACATACTCCAAAGAGGCCTATGGTCCCTTATGAAAGACCTCAATCCGAAAATGGCTTAGATTAACCAGGGCTAGTGTAAGAGTTAAATACTGCATATTAAGAGATACCCTACCAGCTTAAACATCCACACCAAAAGGCCAGGAAACATGAGCTTGGGATACAGGTCTCATAGTATGACTGGGAAACATATTGAATTCAGGTGCATACATCCTGTATGGACATTAAGGGCAGGATGATTCAAAATAAATACTAGTTCATTTGTGCAGAGCCCTGCAAATATGTCACAAAATGGGAATTGTGGGCAATGACAATTTAAAGGCTTGACTTGAAGTCCAGAGGAACAGGAGCAACACATGTCACACTCCCCTCAATGGTACATAACTATGCATGTCCGTTGAAACTCAAATTTTCTTGTTTGCCACACAGCAGTTGTCTGCTCCCCATACTTCGAAGCTATGTGGCTTTCGAGGCATCCTTCCTCATGTCAGCAGCATCTTCTGTCACTCTCACTTCCTCCTGTCCAGGACCTTCTGGCCACCCATTCTGGATCCATGGGCTTTTGGTCTCTATCATCCCTGGCGCTACCAGGCTTCCTCCATCTGCTGCTACCCACAGCCAGTTTCAGTTTCAGGACCCTCCTTTTTCTACCTTTGGTTGTTTCTCAGTATGCTGCTCCTGTTCAGTTCGGTAGCATGCTTTACCTGATCTTATGCTAGGGGTCCCAGTGAACTTTCCCAGGGCCATAGTGCCCTTTGACAGTGCATCAGACTGTACTACATGCAGCTTGGACCCAAGTCACATTTTATTCCTGCTCCCAGTTTCTCACTAGTCTGCTTACAGTCATGTTGTCAACAGCATTCCTAGCTCACATCAGCTATTTTGAAACTCTGATACCTCAGTTTTTCCTGCCTCAGGCTGACTGGCTTGCCACAGCTCCTGGTTTCATTGATTGACATGCATTTGCTATTGCTGGTCATTTTACTTCCTATTCAAGCTCTCAGTCTAACTCTCAGGCAACATGCAATGCCTCTAGTCAGTCATTCTTTCTTGCTCCATTCCTACTTTCCTGTTTGTATTTCAATCTATATAGATCTGCTTGATGTGTGTCTGCCATTTTAGTTTAGTTCCTATTGTTCAGTCTCAGGCAGTCGGTCAGCATACCATGCTTTCAGTCAGTCAGTCAGCCTTGCCTCATTCATTGCTACACTATGTGTTTTACTTCAGCTGTCAGGCTCCACCATTAACCTCCTACCATACTAATGTTTCTGTTCCAGACTGAATGCATGCCATCAATGACCATACCAGGCTTCAAGCCCCCCTTGCAAGCCGATGGTCTTGCTAGCTCTGCTCCTTGAAGTATGCATCTCAAGGGTGGGTCCCTTGTTCTCAGTCAGGCTCCTTCTTCTGCCCTTTTGGTGAGAATGTCCTAATGTCTGGGGAAACTTTAGCCATGCAGATCAACTGGGCATCACCTTTAATGTTGCCTTTAAGACTTCAGCTACTGGAAGCCAGCCCCGTGGCACTGAAGGTTGAGGCACTGGATGCCACACCTCAAATCATGCCAGCGACCCATGTTAGGGAGAAAGCTCAGGCCAGTGGTGGTTGTCAGGGGAAGGCTGGGAAGAAGATTGTAGCAGCCAATTAGCTGCTCTCATCTCCCAGATTAGGGAGGTAGTTCGCCTTGACTGACAGCCAGTGGGAGCCAGATGTCAGAGTGAAGTTGGGGGCTGATGCAAGATCAGAGAGGGTGGAAGGAGATTGGCTTCCTGGAGCATGTACGTGCCTCCATGCAAATGTGCTTGCCATGTTTACCATTGCTCCAGAGGTGGGTGGGTGGGAAAAATAGAAAAGCCCATGTCTCTCATGGCTGTATGTAGACAGTCCCCAGATCCTGCTCCTTGTGGATCTCCACTAGTCAAGACCGTG
This sequence comes from Neoceratodus forsteri, assembly GCA_016271365.2. Lineage (NCBI taxonomy): Eukaryota > Metazoa > Chordata > Ceratodontiformes > Ceratodontidae > Neoceratodus > Neoceratodus forsteri. Next base: position 802,895,300 of record CM057458.1, read on the forward strand.
GTGGGAGAGGACAATGAGGTTGGGGCAGAAGGGGCCTGAAGACAGGTGTGGTGGTCACAGAGGAGCAAACAGGTATATAAAATAAAGGACTTCAGCTACTGGAGGGTGGGTCCTATAAGTCCTCAAGGGACTCCTTTATCTGAACAAACCACATCAGAAGCACCTTTGAAATCTGTTCTCCCATATCCACCTAAGGTTTGCCTGGTCTCCTCTGAATTCCCTTTTCTTTGCCCTTAAGGGTGAAGATCTAAACAACTACTCTGTTTGTTCTGTCCCTAAAAGGTTTCATCTTCCTGCCTTACCCTTCAAGGGCATGGCTTCTCCTGTATGACTTCCCTAGTTTGGAGACCAAGTGAATGCTCTTCTGTGGTTGTTGTTCTCCTCTTTCCTGCCTTGGTGGGCAGGCCTCTTTGTGATGAACCTCCTTTAGCTACAGAGATCAGCTCATGGCACCTCACAGCCTTCTCATTAGAGGCATATAATAAGAGCCCTTCCTCCAAAACATTCTCCTGAACTGAGTATCTAAGCAGAGACATAACTAATCTTACCCAAAGCCTGGAGGGATTGCTACTGAGGCCTTGACCAGAGGTTTCCTCCTTAAAGGGTTTTTGCCTCTCTTCCATGCTGATGGTCATAAATGAGTTAGTTTCTGCAGGAGTCAGAGATGGATGGTGGTTCTTCTCTAGATCTCAGTCTGACTATGCCTTCTCTCTAAGGAATGAAGATGCCTGTCTGTCTACATTGTGCTTTTGGGACTTTTTCTCTAAAGACCCATTGGTCTTGGGGACCTAATCCTGCAACACCTAAAGGGATGGAACACTTTCATGAGGGTTCATGTGTCTTATAGCATCCCGACAGGGTTGTAGTCTTCATAGTAGGGCAGAGATAGTGTAATCCAAAATTACAGTTGCACAGAGGCAAAGATAGAGTAATCCAAAATTACAGTTGCACAAGCATTACATTCTCAGTCTGTCAATCAATTTTAAATCATACTTATAAAAGGCAGATGAGCCTTAAAATTTAAAGGCTTGCCTCTAGTTTGGAGGAAGCAGGTGACATATGCCTTGCTCCACCCAGGGCTATATGACCATGCATGTTCCGACATCCTTTGGGCACTCTGATTTTATTTTGCCACCATCCTACCCTCTTCCTCCTGTAGCACCTCTCTCTTCCTGGGATTGTTTCTTTCAAAAAGGTGTCTTTTGTCTCGAATATGGATTTCTGTGTCCTTATATCACCCCAGCAGGATGGTAGTCTCCGTAGCTGGGACAGAGACAGCAGAAATCAAAATTACAGTTGCACAAGCATGACATACTCATTCTGTCAATCATTCCTAAATCATACTCATAAGAGCATGTTGACCCTTTGAACTTCTGGAGGTGTCAGTCACCAGATGGATTGTTACTGCGTATCTTTTGGTCATGTCCTGCATGAAAGATTTATGAATAGGAGTGCACAACACCTGCATACAGATCCTGGGTATAAAATACACCATGTCCGCCGGCCTTACCTCTCAGAACTCTCCAACTCCCTCACGGACTACAGTATTCACTGCTTAAATGGGTAAAAGTGATCAGTATAGAGGTCAAGCAGCTGATTCTCCAAAATGGATATGTACTGTATAGAATCTCCACTCTGCTTCAGTGGAAAAATACAGCTGGAACCTCTGTCCATCAAGAGACACTAACACAACAGGTGGTGTAGTGAAAGAAGGACTTCAACCAGTCGTGGGCACCATATTTTTGATACTTCAGTGGGGCAATTACATGAACTCAGGATAGGTGCAGAAGGTACTATGCATGGGAGAAAAGTCCCTTCACTAGATTAAATCTGATGCAATGGATAATGGCAGAAATTTTATTTGACCTGGGTTTACAGATTATGCAATAGATCAAATGTAACCTGTCCTATTTGGCCATCTCTGAGTGCCTAGTTTGTTTCATGTTTAATTGCTCTAAACTCTGTACAATGCTTGTACTGTTTAGTGGCCACTGTTCAGCTGTAGATATGCAATGTCTTGTTTTTTAAAACTTTGATAAACATTTTAAGTGAAAAAAAAGTTTCAATCCCAGTGAAAGACTTCATGGGTATGCAAGTCCTTGCACAAAGCTGACTGAAAAGGTTTCACCTGTAAACAACAGATGTGTTTTATCCTGTTGAGACTCCTCAGTGTAGTAAGAACATATGAACATATGAAATTGCGGGCAGAAAAGGCCCACAAGTCTATCAAGTCTGCTCGATTGTGCAGCTCTTAGTTTCATATTACCACAGCTGCCCCAGCCACACTCAAACCCTCCCTTCCTCCCTTTCCTGGTCCCCCCTTTGTGTTCTTGTCTGTACTAATTGTGTCATTGACTCTATCCCAACCCCACTTCAAACTATCCACTTTCTCAGTTTGATTAACTCTCCAGCAATACTTTTCATCTTGCCACCACACCTCTGTAAAGTAGTCCCTCCTCATCTCCCTCCTGAACATTCCCCTTCCAACTTCAGACTGTGCCCCCTAGTGACCCTTCCCTTTAAGCAGAACAGTGCATATGTTGTCTCAACCAAGTACTGAGCTATCCCAACCCAAGGAACCCCCAAATCAAGAAATTATATCTGGCATTTATTAACTTAAAGGCAATATTCTGTATATTATGTTAGTCTAGCTTGTGGAAAGATGGTAAACCTAGGCCAGATTCAAAAGAGAGCACAAAGTGCATGCAAACGTTGCGCTGCACTTCCCGATTTGTGCTGGTGGGTAATGGAGCTAATCACAGTCAGATAGCCTGGCGGGCTATCCAACTATGAATAGGGGCTTTTGGGGCAGGCTAACCCAGGAAAAAAGTGGAATACCTAGTAGCACTGCCCCCAGCCAAGCCAGGAAAATGGCCTGCAGCCAATAGCACTCAGGTGCTAAAGTGCTAATTCATGAAAGGAGGCATGCAAATGAGCTCATTGGGCATGTAAGACACCAGTGGCCATTAGAATGTCCATTATGGTCTCATTTGCATTCCATTAGTGTGGCAGTGCATGCCCGCCCCACCAGCCCCAAGCCCTACACAGCTGCAGTCCCCATGGTCTAGTGGTCCCTCCTCCACCCCAATTGCAGACCCGACGGTAACAAAAATATACATATTTCCATAGTATAGGATCCCACCCCAATCCCGATCCCCAACCCAAAAGAAAAAATCACTCCCATAGTGTAGGGGTCCCACCCTGGTCCCCAATCCCATGAATCCCACCCGTTAAGAAAAGGAAGTATATTCCTTAGTGTAGTGGTCCCACAACTGTGATGGCTCAACACCCACCCAACAATAAAATAACTTATGTTACATAGTGTAGTGTCCCACCTCAGTCCTCGATCATGATTGCCCACTGATATTAAAAGTATTTATTTTCTATAGTGTGATTCCACCCCAGTCCCAATCACCTGATCACCGCCCTTTATTTAAAGAAATGATTTTACATAGTGTAGAGTCTCACCCAGTTCAATGACTGCTCTCTCAATATGAAAATTCATAGCTTTCCATAGTGTATTGATCCCCTCCACCTCCAATAAACATAGACCACCCCTGCCCCCATCATGGCCACTGATTGGTGAGCTGCACAGCCCTCCTCATACCTCCACGGCTGCCCACCAACTGAACTGTGAATGACAGCTTATAGTATACACTACAGGCTCATTGACTGACAGTGTCAACCAATGGACTTGTAGTATATACTGTAAGCTGTCATTCACAGTTTAGTCAGCAGGCAGCCATGGAAGTGTGAGAAGGGCTGTGCTGCTTGCTGATCAGCCGGCCGCACTGGGGATGGGGGCTCTGTGTTTCCCAGAGTGGTGGGGAGTGGGGACCACTACTCTATGGAAACTATGAATTTTCATATTAGGTGGGTGATCGGGACTGGGTGGAACCCTACACTATGGAAAATACTTTCATTTAATAAAGGTGGGTGGGTGATCAGATGATCGGGGACCAGGGTGGGAAGACTACTCTCTGGAAAATAAATAATTTTATTATCGGGTGGGTGACCAGTCAATGGGGAACCAGGGTGGGACCACTACACTATGGAAAATAAGTAATTTTATTATCTGGTTGGTAATTGGACAATCATGGACTGGGGTGGGACACTATATTACAGAAAATACATTATTTGTTGTCAGATGGGTGTTTGGGCAATCGGGGACTAGGGTGGGACCATTATACTATGGAACACTATTGTACTTAATGGGGTGGGTGATCGGGAGACTGAAGGGGGTTGGGGGAAGGCTGAAATACCTCCACCAACACTAGGGTTGCGCTGATTACCACCAATTTTTTATGGTGGTAATTTGCCCCACGCATGACTTTTGCAAAGGCCATTGCATGCAGCAAATCATTTGTGAATGGGATTGCAGAGATATGCAGGTCCCTCACCCTCATTTGCATTGTGGCCCTCTCACTACTTTGCTCAGGTGCAATCCCAGTTTGGACAGAACTGGGCTTTGATAATACTAGCTATTAACAAGCCCCCAGTTTGCCCTGAGCAAACTGAATTGGTTTTGGGCAAAGCTTGTGAATCCTGCCCTCGATCTTGACAGCAGCATTAAATATTATCATTACTTTACACAAAGGATTTTGTTCCATGATATGATGCTCATTAGGAAGCATTTAACTAAAATGTTTTCAACAAATAGAGGCAGTGGTCAAGGATTCACTCTTGCTCCATTTCTCTTTAATATATGTGGCATGCCATTTAAAACTCTGAACTACTTGAGAATGAGAACTTTTATTAAACTAAACTGTTTTATAGTTTTAAAATTAATGTTTTTATAGCTTGCGGATTGCGGAGCAGCTGCACAGGGGAGGCGCTGGATATCATTGTCCACTTAGGGACAAATGACCTGGCTAAAGGGATTAGAGAAGTGCAGGAAGAGTTTGTGGAATTGGGGAGGGGCTTTAGTCAAGTAGCATGCACGGTAACCTTCTCGAGGTGCTGCCCGCTATGACATAGGAGAGGCTAGGGTGTTCTGCACCATGGGATTCAATCAGTGGTTGAAAACTGGTGTGGAGCTCAGGGATTTGGCTTCATTGGGGACTGAGGGTCCACCTGGAGTGATACAAGCCTATACTGGCATGATGGGCTGCATCTGTCTGGGAGGGAACTAGCATCCCAGGTGATAGGTTTAAATGCTTCATTGGCAAGCTTTTAAACTAGCCAAGGGGAGGCACTGGAAAGGAGCAGGGAAATCCTAGCCTCCCCAAATAATCATGGTAGTAAGTGTGGCAAACACCAACATAGAGGTGTCGATAGGAGAAGGGCAGTGGTAAATGGAGAAAGTGACAAAGGCAAGAAGGACAGGGATGGGGCAAAGGATTAAGGCCATCAGGAAATGGAGGTAATGAGTACCAATGCCCGTAGTCTGGGCAACAAGCTCCCTGAGCTGGTGGCCTTGATGGAAGAGGATGCCTGGATATCGTAGCAGTCACAGAAACATGGTACAGAGAACCATGACTAGGATGTTAACATACCAGGGTACATAACTTACAGGAGAGACAGGCAGGGAGAAGAGGGAGGAGAGCTCTCTATGTAAAGGAAGGATAAAAGCAACTGAACAAAAGAGTAAACAGGGAGGAGAGGAGGCACTGTGGGTCACCTTGGAGACTGGAAAGGCACCACAATCCGCACAGGGGTTAGGTACAGACCCCCATGTCAGGGGAGGGAATGGACAAGGATATGATAGAAGGCATTCTTAGAATGGCAGAGAAAGGGAGATACTGTTGATGGGAGACCTGAATATGCCAGATGTTAACTGGAGCACATTGTTGCAGCCATATCCAAGAACAGGGCCATTCTTGATGCCCTAAAGGTGGCAGGGCCTTAGACAGCTAGTTTGGAACCCACTCGTGAGGAGCAATCATAGACTCATACTCTCAAATGGGGGCAGTGTGAGGATCTCAGATCTAGAAGTGGGTTGCCATCTGGGGACAAGTGACCATCAAACAGTGTGGTTCACGTTAAACTCAGTTACAAGTCAAGCCATACAAAAGTGAGGGTACTGGATTTTAGGAGGCTGACTTTGGCAAGATGGGAGAGTGCCTCAGAAAAGCACTAGCAAACAGGCTAGAAGGAGGTGTGGACCAACAATGGGGAATCATCAAAACTGCCATCACAGAGGCAACAAGCCTTTGTGAAGCAAATAAACAAATAAAATGGAAGAAAAGCCACTATGGTTCTCAAAAGGGTGGCTGTGAAAGTCAGGAAGAAAAGATAGCATTCCGGAAGTATAAGGAAACACAGAAGGAGCAGGACAGAGAGCTGTACCAGTTAAGGCAGAAAGAAGCAGGGAGGAAGTCAGTCTAGCAAAGGCCCAAACTGAGGAAAAGATAGCCAACTCAGTTAAGAAGGGGGATAAAACCTTTATAGGTACATCAGCGAGTGTAGAAAGACAAAGGGAGGGATAGTGAGGCTGAATAGAATGAACGGTGGTGGACAGAGGGGACAGTGAAAAGCAGGGATACTGAATGAATATTTCTGCTCAGTATTCACAAAGAGAGAGGAGAGTGCCTAATCCAATTAACAGAAGCACTCTTGATAGGGGTCGATCCTAGTCCTTTCACAGAAGAAAGGGTTCTGCAAGAACTTCTAAAACTGAAGGTGGAGAAAGCAATGGGTCCTGATGGAATTCACCCAGAATTCTAAAAGAATTAAGGAGGAACTAGTGAAACCACTGGCTACTCTTTTAATAAATCATGGGAGGATGGTGTGGTACCCGAGGACTGGAGGAAGGCGGATGTGATTCCCTTCACAAAGTGGGACCAAGACAGAGGCAAAAACTACAGACCTGTCAGTCTGACCTCTGTGGTAGGAAAGTGATGGAGTCACTCTGAAGGAAAGAATAGTTGAGTACCTAGAGGCCAGTGGAGCACAGGACCCAAGGCAGCATGGGTTCACAGCGGAAGGTCATGTCAGATGAATCTAATAGATTTCTTTGACTGGGTGACCAAAGTATAGACCAGGGAGGGCTGTGGACATGGCCTATCTAGACTTTAGCAAGGCATTTGACACAGTCCCACACAAAGATTAATAGTCAAATTAACCAGCCTGGGAGTGGGTCCCAGGGTGTAGCCTGAGTAAAACATTGACTGCACAACAGGACACAGAAGGTAATTGTAAATGGAGTCCACTCTGAAGAAAGAGGGGTTATAGTGGGTACCGCAGGGTTCAGTATGGGTCCAGTCCTTTTAATGTCTTCATCAGTGACATTGCAGAGGGACTGGAAGGAAAAGTATGCCTTTTGCAGATGACACAAAGATCTGCAACAGGGTTGATACACAAGGAGGCGTGGAAAGGATGAAAAGGGACTTTGCAAGGTTGGAGGAATGGTCAAGTATGGCAGCTAGGATTCAATGCAAAGAAGTGCAAAATAATGCATCTGGGAAACAAGAACCCAGGAAAGAATACACAATGGGTGGGAGGTGGTAACAACAACAAAAGGAAAGGGACCTGGGGTAATCATATCAGATGACCTTAAGGTTAGCAAGCAATGTGAGAAGGCAGTAGGGAGGGCTGGGGTATACTGGGATGTAAGGGAAAGGCATCAGCAGCAGAAAACAGGAAGTTGTTATCCTCTGTACAGACAGTTGGTGAGACCCTATCTGGAGTACTGTGTCCAGTTCTGGAGACCCCATCTCTGCAAGGACATAGACAGGATCGAGGTAGTCCAGAGGAGGGCAACTAAATGGTACAGGGTCTGCAAGAGAAGCCGACGAGGAGAGACTAAAGGAGCGTAATATGTATACCCTTGAGGAAAGAAGGAGTGGGGGACATGATAGAAACTTTTAAGTACCTCAGTGGAATCAACAAAGTCCAAGAGAGTAGCATCTTTCAGAAAAGAGACTTGCAAGAACAAGGGACACAATTTAAAGATAGAAGGAGGGCAGTTCAGGGGCAATGTGAGGAAGTATTATTCACAGAGAGGGTAGTGAATGCATGGAACAGCCTTCCTGAGGAGGTTGTGGGGTCTAAAACTGTGGGAGAATTCAAGAATGCATGGGACAGACATAAGGCAATTCTTGTGGGGGTAGGAAGAAATAGGCTGTTGGTTAACTAGGATCTGCGGCCTATATCTCCAGGTAGGGAAATGGGCAGACTAGATGGGCCAAGCGGTCCTTATCTGCCACAAAGTCTATGTTTATATGTTTTAAATTGTAATGGTTCTATTGTACATGAGGGTTTTCAGTCATTATAAAAAAGGTCTCAGACATGCTGCAGTCTGACTGGCTGTCTGCTTTCTGAGATCCTTATATTAATTCTCTGTTACCCTTTAAAAAATGGCTTGGGAAAGTTCTGCATCCTGATTGGTCAGCAGACATGCATGGTAAGACCACTAACCATGGCTTACAGAATGTGCTGACAATCAGGACTAGAGATGTTACAAAGTTATAATTTATTTATTTTAATGTATTTGTTTATTTGTTTAACCAGGAAAGCTCCATGGAGCAAAACTCATTTACAAGGAGGTCCTTGGTAGGACAGAGGAACAAAAGTAATCCTTACAAACATAGCATAACAATGTAAAACATCACATATACAAAGATGTTATACAAATCATGGAAAATAACAGGAAAGATACATAATATCTACTGGGGACATATACTGCCAAAAGGTGGAAATACAGAGTAATAATTGAGGTTTGGAATAATAAGCATGATTAAGACTATGCATAAAAGCAAATACAATAAAGTGCAAATGAAACACATATTGGTGGGGATTCTCCAAGGGCAGGACATACATTCCAGAAGCACGTATCCCACCAGCAGTCCTGCACCTGTGAAACGATGCATGGTGGCCTCATTCACAGCTACCACACAGCTCCCTTCTGTGGCCCCACCCACGCACACAGAGCCATGCAGGGCAGCCAGGGGTGGTGTAGCGGACCGGGGGCATCCAACAGGATGCCCAGCCAGGCTCTTGCAGTGGATCACTTGCACTGCAGGGCATGGGTCCAGGTGTGTGAATGCAACGCAGGCACCCAGACCCACTTGGACTGACCCACCAGGCCATTGTGCTCCACTGGCTGTGCCCATGGACAAGTGACCACGCGAGTGCATGGACAGCCTATGGTGGGTGGACCCCAACCGATAGGCAGGCCCCCACATAAGTGACACCCCATCCCTGGGGCAGTGAACCCCCCCTACTCATCCTGTGCCCCCATCCCGTGGCAGCATTAATCCTCACCCCAACACTGCTGTGCTCCTGCAGCATCGACAATCCCCGACCCCCATACCGCCATCAGCACTGTCACAGGATGGCCAGTGGCACAGCCCTCCTCACATTTCCATGGCCACTGGCCATCCCAGTGATGCTGGGTGTGGGCCACCTATATATATTTGCATGCACCCAGCATCACTTGGATGGCCAGCAACCACAGAAGTGTGAGGAAGGTTGTGCCACCGTGTCCTGTGCCAGCACCACTGAGCAGTTATGGGGTCAGGAGGGGTTGTTGGTGCCATGGGAGGGTTCACAGATCACCCATGGATAGCCAGGGTGTCCGTAATCAGGAAGGGGATCTGACCCAGAGGGGCTATACTGGGCGGTGGTGGGGGTGGGGTTGGGGAGGCCTGTGTGCCTTCATGGGGCCAATGCCCTATGTGTATCAGGTTGTGGAGGTAGGGGCTATCCACCTTGTAGTTGTCCCATTGGGCTGGGGTGGCATAGTGGGGGGCCCTGCACGGTTTGCCACTGCTGGCCACAGGCTGTCAGAGTGGAGGCACACAGAGGCTACATCTGCTTCAGAACCATGTAGCCTGTGCCCCCCTCCCCGGCACTCCATGCTTTTGAGCATAGAATGGAGTGTGGGCACGCCTCGCATTGCCCCAGACCATCATCTTGTGAATCTCACTGGCTGGGTGGAGGATCTGTCATGTAGCAGCCCCCATGCCCCTTGGAGATGGGTGCAGGGTGAAGGGGCCATGGAGGGTCTACGTGCCTAAGACACAGAGCACGTAGACTTTCCACCATTGGAGAATAAGGGGTCATTAAGAGCAATCTAGAGTAAACTATAACAGGAAGAAAGACTGTACTGTTTAGAATATTCTACTGCCATGAAATAGTATTAATGCCAGTAACAGCCATGATTATCTACAGTATCATACAAGAAGGGTTTCAAAGTGCTGGGACTGACCAAAGTAGGTACCTTAATTAGTTTCTGGATGGCATTCCATGCTATGGGGCAGCCAGCTATAGATCATTTTCCCATATTTTGAGAAATGCTTGGGGTCATCATGTATGAGGATATTATGTAATCTAAGCTTATATAAGTCATGGAATTTGCTTGTAAGTTCTGGCAAAGTCACCAACTTTCCTTCAAGAGCAACTTGCAAATTGTTGTCATTACTATGAAATTTGTTCTTTGTAACTTCACCTGGAAACTTCACCTGCACCTTCACCTTTGGGGTGCATATGTGTGAATTTTGCTCAAATCAAGCCTTCTGATAAACAAGTACCTGTAGGTCACATGCAAACAGCTCCAACAGGTCAAATGCAACTTCTGTATGTACAGACCGATCCGTAGTTTTGCTTTATAGTTTGAGGAGTTACTGCAGAAGGTCAGATCTGCTGCTTTCAGAGACTTAAAAAAAAAAAAAAAGACATAAAACTTTTACAGCTTTTTTCTTTTGCTTTTCTTGTTATCTTCTGTTTACATAGAAGTTTGTCTGGATTTATATAGTTGTTGTTTAGATGAATTTTCTTTATATTCCCCACTTTCATTGGTTCTATTTTTCTTGCTTTTACTCTTTTCCTAATTTAAAATGAGTGGGACTGGCAAGGAGGAGATTGGGCTGGGTCTAGGACCAGTCACCACAAAGAGATGAGATGCAGTCCACAGATGGGAGATGCCATCACATCAGTTGGAAGAGGACAGCTTTGGCATCAGGAGCACCAGCCCCCCAGTGCAGCCCCAGCAGCATCATGCAGTGGCACAACCACCACCACCAGTTCACTTGATCCGGAACATCCTATACCTGGTGCAACACCTGCCCCTGTGGCACCCCCGTGGTTGTACCACCACCTGAGCCCAATGAGGAGAAGTCCATCCTGGGACCATCTGGCTCCTCCCTCAACAACAGCAAAAGTCCCTTGTTTGTAACTTTTTGTGACTGAGCCTATTAACAGCAGGATAGTTACATTTAGATGCACCCTGTATCACACCGTTGGATGGCATAGAAAATGAGGCAGTCATTTTGGCACAAATGCAGCATGCCCACCTTAAGGTGAGGCACCACCAGGAGTGAGAGGATCATATGAGGAGGAGACAGACTAAGACAGCTGAAAGGGGTGGGGTGGTGGCACTGTTAGTGCTCCTTCTATTATGCAGGATGCACAGTACAGAACAATTGGCATGGCGGGTCATCACGTGATGCATGGGTCCTAGTAAGGGACTCAGAGGGACAGAGGGTAGGAGAGAAAACTGCAGTTGAACTCAGGTGCTGCAAGAGTAACCTGAGAGATGGGCCTCAGATCCTCCTCTACATTGAGTTGTACTAAATTGGCACAGTTGCACAGGGAGACAGTGGAGCTCTCCCACCTAGTTACAGCCATGAAATGAATTGTGGAAGTGTTTCTCCAAGACCAAAGGAAAATTCTCGAGATATTGGTGGAACTCCATGGTAGCTGTGCACCCTCTGTTCCCAGGCCATAACTCAATTCTCTACCCTCCTTGATTCAAGATTCATTATCATCATTGTCTATCTGTCTTTACTCTCCTTTATTCTTCACTTCAGCTACCAGAATAAATATGCCTGCCTACAGCATGCTGCCAAAAGGTGCTGTCCTGTGTCTCAGCTCCTCCGCCACCATTCTTGTAAAATACTTCAAGGGCAATTGTGAGAAAAGCACAACATAAATAAATTCTGTACTCCTGGAATTTTTCAACTACCAGAATAAATATTTCAGGATGCTGCATGCTGCTATAAGGTGCTGCACTGTATGTCAGTCCCCTGCCACACTTCTTATAACTAATGCACTTTAGAGAAAATTGTGAGACTAGCACACCATACATAAATCCTGTGGTCCCAAAGTTGTTTCAACTACCAGAAAAAAATGCATCAGGCTGCTGCATGCTGTTACAAGCTGCTGCAGTGTGTGTCCATTTCTCACCATAGTTCTTGTAACTAATGCATTTTAGTGGAAATTGTGAGAAAAGCACAACATACAGAAATACTGTACTCCTGAATTTTCTCAACTACCAGAATAAATATTTCAGGCTGCTGCATGCTATAAGGTGCTGCACTGTGTGTCAGTCCCCTGCCACAGTTCTTATAACTAATGTACTTTAGAGAAAATTGTGAGACTAGCACACCATACATAAATCCTGTGGTCCCAAAGTTGTTTCAACTAATCAGAAAAATGCATCAGGCTGCTGCATGCTGTTACAAGCTGCTGCAGTGTGTGTCCATTTCCTCACCATAGTTCTTGTAACTAATGCACTTTAGGGAAATTGTGAGAAAAGCACAACATAGAGAAATACTGTACTCTGAATTTTCTCAACTACCAGAATAAATATGTTAGACTGCTGTAGGCTGCAACAAAATGTTGTGCTGTGTGTCAATACCCCACCACAGTTCTTGTAATGGACTTGAGAGGAAATTGTGAGAAAAGCAGAACATACATAAATTCTATAGTCCTAGAATTTTCTCAACTACCAAAATAAATATGTCAGGCTGTTGCAGCATGCTGATACAAGGTGCTGTGTTATGTGTCAGTCCCTCACCGAGCTCTTGTAAAGGACTTTAGGGAAATTGTGAGAAAAGCACAACATACATACTGTAAATTCTGTGCTCCCAATTTTGTTTTAAACTACAGTACTAGAAAAAGTGTCAGGCTGCTCATGGTGTCACACTGTCTGTCAGTTCCACCAATAAAGTTCTTGCAATGAACTTTTGGGATAAACTTCAGTGCTCAGAAATTTTCAGTTTAATAAACAGACACAATGCTTCTGTGAAGAAACTGTTGGCAACTCGATTTCACATGCCATGAGTGCCCTTCCCCTTGCCTGATATCATCTGTATCATATGGGCAATTCCTTAGATTACAGAGGAATTGCTAATCAGACATTAGTGTTAAGCAACAGGCTACAGAAATGTATGAATGGTTCAGGAAAGGGCTACAGAAAATAAATAATTGATACAGCACTGAATAGAGCCAGTAAACAACACTGAGACAACTTGCTTATACCAAAACAAAATACACAAACAATAACAAGCCCTTAACTTTTGTTTTGGAATATAATCAAATGTCACCTAAAATTAAAACAGTTTTGCAAAAAACTGGCACATATTAGAAAACTGTAACATACTTAGCCTTTTACACAACCTCCACACATAACTTTCTGCAGGTCAAAAACATCAAATAATTCCTTTGCCATAGCCACTACACAGACCAGTAATAGGAATCTCACTTGGCTACCACCCAAACCACTTGGTTTCCACAATGGAGGACACTTATCAGTATGCATACACACCTTGCCTGATACTTCATATAAAATTCCACCATATGAAATGGTTGAAATTTGTGAATTTATCAATTATTTACTAGAATTCTCATTTATGTCAGACAGTGCCTCTTCCCACTGGTCTAGGTGGGCAGGAATATCAGACATACAAAGGAACACATACAGGAGCATTTGAAAGATATAAAATAATGTCAGATTTGAGTTAGCATTGTGCTCACATTTTAGAGAGCACCATCTCAGTGATCCCTCCTGTCTTAAATTCTGTGCCCTGGAACCTGTTAGAGCAGGAGATAGAATTAAGACTCTCCATTAATGTGAATCATGTTGGATTTATGTTCTTGATACTGTAGAACCGAATGGATTAAACAACTGGCCTAAGCACCCAGCTGGTTCCAGTTCTGAGGTTGCCCATGCAGTAAGGGACAAGAGGTTAGCCTATAGGAACTGCAGGTAGCTGAGGGAATTAAGAAGGAAGAAGGCCTTTTTCACTATATAACTGAGAAAAGAGAAGAAGGATGGGATTGTTAGGCCTTGGAAAGGGGACAAGTCATTGGAGGAGAAGAATGGGGAAAAGCAGAGGTATTGAATGAATACTTCTGTTCCATCTTCATCATGGAGAAAATGGACCATAGCCCACAGGGGTAGAAGAGGAGCAGGGGAGGGAGCATGGATGTGGTGGTAGAAGAGGATAGAGGACGGAGGGCTGCAAGCATTGAAGGTGGACAAATTCCAGGACCTGGCAGCTTATACCCAAGGTAACTGGCGGAATTGGCAAAGGAGCTTGCAGGATCACAGGTGGGCCTGTTCAGTAGTTTACTGGAGTCAGGTGTGGTATCACAAGACTGGAAAATGGCACATGTGGTACCCCTCTATAAAAGCGGTTCCAGGTATGACACAAGGAATTACCTGCTGGTCAATCTGACCTCAACTGTGTGCAAGCTTATGGAGACCATACTTAAGGAAAGAGTGGTACAGTGTCTAGCAGAGTATGGTCTCAAGTATGCAAGGTAACATGGTTTATGGGAGGAGACTGTGTCAAACACTTCTGATTGACTTCTTTGACTGGGTCAATAAGACAGTAGAAAGATACCAAGTGGTGGACATCCCTCATCTGGACTTCATCAAGGTCTTTGACTCTGTACTCCATAACAGATTGATCAGGAAATTGGCAGATCTTGGGGTTGGGCAGAAGATAATCAGATGAGTAGAAAACTGGCAGAGGAAGAGGATCCACAGGATGGTGGTGGGAGGAGAGTTATCTAGTACCAAGTAGGTCACCACAGGGGTCCATCAGGGCTCAGTGTTGGGACTAGTGTAGTTCAATGTCTCTATCAGTGATAATGGGCATAGCATTAAGGGCAAATGTGCCTCTTTGTGGATGACACCAAGTTCTGAGGGAAGGTGGACACAGCAGGAGGGATACAGCACCTACAGTATGATCTGAAAAGCTTGAGAGGTGGTCCAGGATTTGACAGCTTGGCTTCAATGCCAAGAAATACAAAGTTATGCACATTGAAGCCAAGAATCCCAAGACATAGTACTACCTTGAGGCCCGGCAACTGCAACTTAAGGAAAAGAATCTGGGAATAATGATCACTAGCGAACTGAAGCACTACATTCAGTGCACAAAAGCAGCAGCAAAGACAAACAAGATGTTGGCATGCATATCCAGAGGGACCAGCAATAGGCAAGAGGAGGTTATACTGCCCTTGTACTGGTCACTGGTGAGATCACATCTAGAGTATGGAATACAGTACTGGTGCCCACTCCTTAAAAAGATGCTAACCTGCTGGAGACTGTCCAAAATAGGGCAATGAAGGTGATTATGGGCAGCAGGGTAAAGCATATGAAGAGAAACAGGGGTCATAGAAACACAGAAATTGTCGGAGATATGGACCATTAGGCCCATCCAGTCTGCCCATAAGTCCTGTACTTGATTACAGCTTTTGATCCTCCCTCACCTTAACCTCTGTGGTTCCCCTATGCCTGTCCCATGCATGTTTAAATCAATGGTTGTGAGTGGGGTCACAAAATACTTGAGATAAATATTTCTGTCTAACACACACTTTATCTCCTTCAAGTAGGGCAAGTATAAACTTTTACAAAGTGATTACATTTTCCTTATGTGTATTGCTGTTTAATTAATTTTCTTTAAGTATTCTGCTGTTTATCTTTGAATAATGTGATCCTTCCTTGTTATTGAAGTCAGTAGAAGCTGGTAGTACTCAGAAGGTCCAGGAACTGTATCTTTAGAAGAAACAGCATCAGTTATTTGCTTTTATTGTTTCTCTAGGATGCACTACAGATACTACAGAAAAACTGACCTGTCGGTTTTATGGACACCATGTAAATGTGATCACCATCAATCTCCAGCGTCATTCTCCTCGGCTGTCTCTCCAGTGGTGGCATTCTTTGAATTTCTTTAGTCCTTCTTTTTGTGTCTTTCGACATGGAACTCTGCAGTAGTGCCTTCAGTTCTGCATATTTTATGTCAAACTTGGATTGGTAGCACTCCAGGTTCAAAGGGCCACTGATTATTCTCATTGGGCCAGTTGGCATCAACAGGACTGTGAACTTAAACTGTGAGACATACTCCCTTCTTTCTCATAAAACACATTGAATGGCTGGAGGAGTTCATGTTTGGCACATTCTATCAAACCCATACTGGTCTTCTTCTCATCTTTAAATGCCCTGGCGTAAAAGGGCATGGTGTCAAATTGCCTTCCCACCTAGCTGAAAAAGGCATGAGAGGATTTCATTTTCAAACTGTACTGCTTCATGGGATCCCATTTGTAGATTGTGGTCCTCTGGCCAGCATCTTTAGCCTTTCCTCTCCAGTGCTGACCAAACATCCACAGTATAAACCTCATGCACTTTAAACTCTTCTTTCTCATGGTCCTTTCTCTTCTGGTCTGTGGGGTTCTGGATGATTGTTTTCTCTCCATCGATGACATGTTGCTTTAACTGGTGGGACCGCGCATACCTTCAGTAGGTGTGCAGTTAAAAGGCCAGAGCAATTTTATTTCAGAGATCTGTCATCTGTGTGTTCTAGTTGCCTGGTATGACTAACCACAGCGCTGCTTTTGCAGGTGAGCTGCCTTGATAACGTCTGCTTTATGCCCTGTTTCTGGGTTTTCCTTTGTGGCATCCACTACAAAGCTATATGCAACATTAGCAAATAAATCATCCACATGGACTCCCAGGTCAATTTTGTGAAGATCTCCCTCCTTCAGCACATACTGTGGGTCACTCTTCAAGGAAGAGAAGTGGCAAATGGTGTTATTTACAGATATACTCATTGGGAAGGCAATACCTTTTTCCATTTCTTTTCCTTGTGGAAAACTTTGCCATTTCCTCCATGATCATGACATCTCCGCCTCCACACAAGTTGAAAATGGACTCTCGACTTTGACTTTCTCCACCACTGCCCACAGGACCCTGTTCACGATGTCACTCCACATCTTATACTTGGTGACCACCACATCCCGGCAATGGTCTGGTCCCTGAACATGTACTCCCTGAAGGAGAGGAAAGTGAGAGGGATTGAGACCACTGAGTACTTGAAAGGGATACATAGGGTGGATAAGGAGGGTTTCTGTAAGCTAAGCAACAGTCAAAACATAAGGGTAGACAGTATTAAGCTGGGAGTGGAGATTTAGGAGGAGGTTAGGAAGCACTTCTTCATGGAAGGATTGTAGCATGTTGGAATGCACTGCCAGAAGAGAGGTGGTCTCATGAAGATGGTGGGCAGTTCCAAAAGAGGCTGGGATAGACATAAGGGAAAGTAGGGGTAATGGTAGGGGCTGTTGGAAAGCATAGGAGGACTGGGAGAGCCAGTTAATACCTTAAGCTGTGTACCCTGCAACATGAGCAGACTAGACAGATAAAATAGCCTTATTCTGCCAGCTTCTTTATATGTTTGTATGTTTGTAATGAAATAAATATGTCTTTATTTCATTAAAACATGTTGCCATATGTGTGTTTGAGCTCTTAGATATGATGCCTTCCATCAGGAAGATGGATTGTATGTCTTACAGTATGAACTTGTAGTTATTGTGCCAGTTCTAATTCCAGCTTCTTATTTTGTTATTGTCTTTATAGTTTATGTACCATGGGGACTCATAATTTCATGAATAGTACCACCATGTCTATCATTCTGTTACATGTTGCTTCTGCTTTATGGGAGTTTTCATACTTTTACAATTTCATCAGTTTAAATCATAATATATCTGCTACTTCATTTATTGATGCCTTTTTACATACATGTCTTACTTTTCTTCTCTTGTACACCCCTTAAAATCCATCCGTTTCTTTTATTTCATAGTTCCTTCATATTACAAGGACCCTCAATGAAAATAGTACCCTCTTTTATTGTGCATCTCACACTTCAATTGCTACATCTTCTACCTTTATGTTTTGTGTTTATATGGGGTGGGAATATGTTATTTTCAACTTTTATGAGCATGACATACTATGTTTGGGACCTTATTGTTTTATGTTGTTTGTGATTGCTTCTTGCAGATCCCAACTCTAGCACATCTGTGCCTTCTACAATATTTATTGTATACATATATTGGATCCTCAGAATTATTTGTATGCAACAATGCACTTTAGGAAAGAATGAGATTCTGATTCAGTTTTGTAGTAATGGTTTTAAATCCACACTGTCACTTTAAGATTCCTATGTAAAATGTGAGGGCTTTTATGAGATGATTATGCCCCGATGAAGAGACCGAGCATCTCCAAAGTGCTGGATAATGTTTGCTGCTGTTTTGATCTAAAACATCCAGATTAAAATATCAAATTTCTCAGAGTTTGGTGTGCATTGTACTTTTTAGTCTGTAATAAATTCCATATGGAAATTTTACATGAGGAAACAAATGAGATGGGCTCACTGAACTAATATGCTGATTCTGCACTGTATCGTCTCACCACAGCACCTGTCTGATGAACTGTAGTGACTGGAAATTCTGGATAGTTTCTCATAAAATGATTATGCCTAGTTGGGGTTCAGATCCAGATGATCTTTGACTGTTGTTGTGTGGCCTACCAGCAAAGGTAGGTGTTTATTTCTTATATTTCAGTTTTTGGCTGTGGGTGGAGGGGTAGAAACAGTGTCTTTCTTGTTATCTTTTGTTAACGTTTCTCTCTTTTTCAGGTATTTATCACAAGGATGATAAAATCCTTGCTGCATGAGTCTGGCCCAGATCTGGTTATTTAATTTAGCAGTGTTATTTTTCTGACCAGAGAAGGTAAGTATTCATCTTTTTTCATTTTGTTTTAAATTCATAAATATTATTCATATGTCATTCTCTGTCTTCTGTTTCTGTTTCTCTTATTTCATGTATTTTCACCAGTATGTTGGGCAATCTGTTTTCACTTTGAAAAAGAAAAAAATGAAATCAGAATCAAACTACCAGCTACATCCTCAGTCTACACAAAGGTGATGTTGGTGACAATGTAGAATCTGGCAGCAGAATCAGGTTGATGACTGATATTCACGATGGATACAGAGGATGGGTTGTCTTTAATAAGACCACAACAATGTTGGAGAAGCTGGAGAAGGTCCGAGAATGAGGCTGCAACATTGATCACATTAACAATCTGGAGGAGAAGATGATGATAACTTTGTTTGCTGGAGAAGGCATTAGTGATGAAATGGAAAGTGACCAGTGAATACAAGATAGACATTTAGGCCCAGATATTCAAAGGGTTGCGCCATGCGCGACAGGGATTGCACATGCAACGGTCCTACATTAAGCCATTCTGCGATATTCAGCAGGAGGCAGTTACGCCACTGACAACAGGTTAGCAACAGCGCAATGCAAATGAATGCATGTTCAGCAGGAGGGAGGAGCAAATAGCAAACTACTTGGCACTCGATATTCGGTCGGGTTGTACGGATATACATGTGCAGCCAACCCTGGCCTGCACAACCTGAGCCAAAAAGGATCAAGTTGAGGGCCACCCACAGGTGAGCTGCTGTATTGCAGGGCGCAACACAGCAGCTGCCGCCCTGGCTGGCCCCAACTCGAGATCCCCTGTGCCCCCCCCACCCAGCCCGATCATGGGCCAGAACATAAAAACAACCCCCACATCTCCCAATGCCAGATCGCGTGCAGAGCGTGTATCAACCCCAGTACCCGATCGGGTCAGAATATAAAAAGCCTCCCCCACCAGCGAATATCTCCTGGTGGTCCAGTGGACCGTAATGCCCGATCGCAGGGCAGAATGTCAAGATTACAACCCCAAACATCTCCCTGGTGTCTAGTGTCCCCCCACCCACCCGAGCCCCTCCACCCGCCCCTGGCAGCGGCGGTGGCAGCACCCACCTGCCTGCCGTCCCGCCGCCCGCCGACTGACTGAGTCGGTAGAGGCTGCGCCCATTGTGCAGAGCTACAGCCAATGAGCATGCAGCCCATACCGTACACGACGAGTCGAGATTTGTGAATGAACATCATTCACAAATCTGGACTGTCATGTCTAGTCGACTGCCTGACAGTAGCTCTAGCACCAATGGCGTCTCACCGAACAGTCAGACGGGTGGTGGGCTGACAGGCAGGTGAGGCTGCCGTCTACCGCCGACCGGGGAGCAGGGTGGAGGGACTCGTGGAAGGGAGGGGGACACCAGACAGGAGATGTTTGGGGGTTATAACGACATTCTGCCCACGATCGGGCATTACGGTCCACTGACCACCAGGGAGAGATATTCGGGTTGGGGGTTTTTTACATTCTGCCCGCGATCGGGCACTGGGGGTTGTTTCATCCGCCCGCGATCGGGCATCGGGAGATGTGTGGGGGTTCATGATACTTTCTGCCCGCAATCGGCTTTGGGAGCGTGTGGGGGGAATGTATACACAGATACTGCCCGCGATCGAGTGCAGGGCGCCGGGTCCCTGATGGCTGCTGCCCTGGCAGGCTGCCAGGCGCAAGTCCTTGGGGATCAGCGCACCTACATGCTAATGACATGCAAATGGGGCCATAAATAGATGCAAATGGCCCTGTGCCTTGCATAAATTATGGCCCCATTTGCATGTCACCTTTTGAATATCGGAAATTTGCGCATGGCGCAATGGTACTGCACCACCGCAAGTTTAATGCTCAACTCTGGCAACTTAGCGGTGGCGCAAGTTCCCTGCACCATCTTTTGCAGTGGCTGTGGCTGGGGTGATATTCAAAGGAGTTGCTCAATAGCGCCATCGTTTGAGATATGCGCCACACCCACACGCCAACTATTTTGAGCAGCGCAGGGGCTTGCGCCTCAGAATGGTGCAGTTTGAATATCTGGGCCTTAGACTCTAGTGCACTCACTATTGTGTTGCAGCTGTGGAATGAAATGAAACATTAAAATTAAAAGATAAAATAACTTTTGGAAAGGATTCTTGCCATCACATTTGTAATATCCATGCTTAAAATGGAACAATGGTGCCACAGACAGAAGAAGCAGAAGAGGAGAAGTCTTGCTTGCTAGACGACAAGACAGCAGGAGAGGACCTGAAAAAAAAAAATTATTTAGACTCTTCTCATTTTAGTTATTTAGTTTTTGTTGACCGGGTCACCCACTAGACAAAAACATTGCCTATTTTTCTGCATGACCTGGGAATGTTATAGACAATGTGTACATCAAATTATAATGATACAAGACATCACACATTGTAAGCAAGATACAAGGGCATATTGTAATACTTGAGCAGTACAGGGGTATAAGAAAGCAACCAAATAAATGCTGCAGTAACATGAGATATAACATATCCATTCCAAAGATACAGAGAATCAGGTACACAAGCATTTATCATTGGCCAGAAGTAGTTTATGGAGATCATTCTTGAAGACCTGGTGACACTTAATGCATCTAAACATCATTGAAAGGGCATTCCAAAGCTTGAGTGCAAACACTGAGAAAGAATGTTCACCCATCTTTGTGGCACATTTAGGATGTGGAGGAGAAACTTGTCAGTTGACCTCAGGTAGTAAGTCTGTGAGATGAGATTGAGCATGCTGGCCAGTGACTCTTGTACACTGGCTCTCATAATATTATCAATGGAACAGCCAGCATTAAACAGTCAGTAAGAGGATGAAGAGAGCCAGCTGAGGCTAGCATAGAGGACAAAGTGATGGGCCTGAATGGACACTGACAGGGAAAATTGACAGATGTTGTTATAGCATGTGTTCCATCTACTTAAACCCTTTATTAGCCTCCAAGTAAGATATCAGCCCATAACCACTGTGGGTAACTGCACACATGGTGATGCATTGTCCACTTTCAGTGTTACCATATCAGAGTATCCCATGAAGTGGGTGACTCAATATGAGTGACTCAGTTTGACCAATTGTAATAATAGCAACTGTTGTACAACAGCACATGTAATGTCAGTGAATGGGTGCAGTGAGGGCGACTTGTGCTGGGGTAGTGTTACAGATATTTTAGTGATTATGTGGTCTCTGAGTTAGGTAATTACAGTGAGGGGTTTTAGGCGTAAGTCCCTAGGTGGGTATGTGGGAGCAAAGCCCACCTCATAAAATATATTGTAGTTGTCATTGCTGGTTAATGTGTCATGTCCGGTGTTGGTTTGTGTTGCTTTGTTGGCTGGTTGGGCTGTGGTCTCATTCTGGCATAGTGGGTCAGTGGGTGTTAGGTAGGTAGAGCATGTTTCAGGTTTGTGCTGTGGGTTTGAGTGTAGTGGTCACCATTCCTAGTGAGGTAGTCACTGTGTTTGCGGAATGCGTGAATGAGGTAGACATTGTTGTGTATAGGTGAAAGAATGTATGTGTGTTGTATGGATTTAATTTTATGCTGCAGGTTTGGCCAGGAGATTGTAGTATACTGTTATGTAATTAGTTGTTTTCAGGTGTGGGTTGTGTGGAATTAAGAGTTGGTTTAATGTAGTTTTCGATTAGAGGTCTTTAAATTGAGTCTGAGTACAATGCTGTGGAGGGGTGGCATCGGGGTTTTAATACTAGCATAGGTGCATGTCTTTCTAGTGTTTGAAGATTTATCTAGTATTTTAAAAATAGAGACTGACAAGTGAAACTTGAGCAGCTGGGGTCATGTGCGGAGATGAGTTCTATGAAGAAAAGTACAAGAATTTAAGTCAGAGAGTTGCTGTTATTGTGTCAGGTATGATGTTAGGTCACATTATGATTACGCTAGAGGGCTTGCCTATAATTTTAAATTTCAAGTTTGACATTTGAACATTGGTTTTATGGGCTGTTCTTTGAAGTCTTCTTTAGTATGTTTTTTATACTAAATTAGCTGTTTTGACATTCATTTGTTATTGGTGTGGGCCATAGTTTTAGTAGCTAATGTGTCTCGCTATACAGTATGTTGGCTGTTGTTTTCTTGCTGTTTTGACATGGAACCCTATACCTGTCACCTGTGCAGTGTTCTTTTCAGGCCACAGTAGCATGTCATTGGCACAGTTGTGGTTCAACCTGACCCCACTGAAACACTGTAAGTGGGTCAGAAATGTGCACCATTACTGCAGCTATAAAGGCGCTCTTCCAATCCTGCCATGGCCGCCAGTATAAGCAGGGTGTCCCCCCTCTGACATGGAAGGAATGTTTGGGGCATGGCAGTGTGATGGGAATGGCTCCAAGGAATACCTTTTGGAGATGTGTCTGGCATGTTCAAGGCTTCATGGTGGAGGGAGGCTCAGGCAGACAGGTTGATGGGCAACATAGTTCTGTACCATGTAGTGTCTGTATTAAAGCTACAGTCACCACATGGTACAGAATTCTGGAAATAAGACCATACATTTTGGGACCCTGTAGAATTGAGTGTGAAATTACTTTGACTGTGCAGCTTATGCGATCACACACAGATTCGTGGTTTGATCATTTTCAGCAGCCATCTAGTGTTTTCTAAACTACATAATTAAGAAATCAGTCTCTTTGAGGGCAGGCAGGGATCAAATAGAGTGCAGCAAGGAACTAAAAGAAATAACAAGGATCTAAAGGAGGATAATGTCTGCTGAAGCAGAGAGCTACCTGAGGGGTCACCTCTTGGTAGCCTACAGTGGCAGGCTTTACTTGGATGACAAGGAACCATCACTGTGAGAAGGATTTTAAACAAAAAGGAAAATATAAACAGCATACTAAGCTTGGAAACTTTATAAAGCTTTGTGAACTTGCTCTGCTATTGCTGCTCTAGAGGGAGCCTGGATTACTAAAGTCACAGGGAAGCTGCAGAAAATAAAAAGGATTGACAAACAGAAGAAAAGCTAAAACTAAAAGATGGATCACAGCCTCAGTCACAAAAGTTTGCAGAGTTTGAGTAAAGTGTCACCTCATTGCAACCTGTAGCAGGTGGGCTTCACTTGGAAGCCATGGAGAAACCATCAAGAAAAGAGGATAAAAAAATGAAACAAAGAAAGGTAAAATAAACAAAGTTTAAAGCTTTCTGTATAACAGACTGATTTCTTCTGTGACCTCGCTTTGTTTTACTGAAGAAGGAGGATAAAAAAACAGGGACAGGAAATAAGTACAAGTAACAGATCTGTGTAAAGTTGGAAACAGAAAACAGAAGAAAAGTGGAAACTAAAAAATAGTTCAGTCTTCTAGAAGAGTCACTTGGCAGTAGGCAGAAAAGTAAAGTGGGGAGCTAAGCAGCCGAGGGCAAACTCAAGTGCAAATTTTGAGAACTGAAGGAAAAACAACAAAAACTTAAATCAGTAGGGCAGGATTGGAGTGAGTGTGAGGCAAAGCTGTAGTGAGCACACCTGAGCCACCTCCAGACTCCAACATGGTCAGTCACCTAGTGAGCATGACATCAAGTTATTATTAAATATTATAAAGGTATCAACAGAGTGAGAAGCAGAGTTGTTGGGTGGCACCTCAGCTAACACTTCAACAGTTGATCACCTAGCCTGCTGACTGAGCTTCAGCTGTTAACAAGCAGAAATAAAATACTGTGAGGGCAGCGGACTGAGAGGCACCGCTTCAGGAAAGGCACCTAACTTATCATTCTGACAGTTGCTCACCTAAAAGCTTCAGCTGTTATTGGCAAACAGAAAAAATAAACTAGTGTGAGCTACTCAGAGTGGGAGGCACAACTGTTGGGGGCAACTGACCAAACCTCCGACTTGGTCACCTACTTACTGAGCTTCAGCTGTTACTGGCAGCAAGCAATTCATATTGTAGGAAAAATAGATTAAATAAATCATCGGCTAACATTTTTGTGACTTATCCACTGACCACATGAAAATAAATAGTTACTAAGCACTTGACTTACTTTATTTGAGCACTAGATCCATCACTGAGTGTGAGTGCGAGTGTGTAAGTGTGCATGCGTGCATGAGTGTATATGTGTGCATGCGTGTGTGTTTGTTAGTCTTCCTAAAAAAGGCTGACAGATAAATTACTGTTTATCATAGTCCAATTTATTCTTTGACTTACACAAGAACAGTATTGTGCTAGTCTGTGGATATTTTACAAAAGTTTGCATTGTTAAATTATAGAAGTGCAGATTTATATAAATGCTTACTGAAGTCTCAGATAGCAAAGAAGCAAGTAGCTATTAAACATTTATTTGCATCTGCACTTAAAAGAATTTATATAATCTCAATCTTCTGTCAGGAGTAAGGGAACTGCAAGTTCAGTCCCCAGATGGAGCAATTAGTTTGTCTAATGCAAATACATCATCAGAAATAACAGGTGTTGACATTGTCATCCCCAAGATACCGATTCTGATCCTTGAACCAAGTTCTTCTTCCCAGTCCCTTACACCTTCAGTCAATAAACATACTTTTCTGGCTTACTGGATCACCATATACAGCTAGACACAATACAGTTCTGAGAAAAATCTTATGATATGCACTGTGTGCATTGATAAAAAAAAACATAATACATTTATTGCAGGCACTGACAACTTTAGGACAAGCACCTAACATTTGTCTGATCACAAAGGTGCTAGCTAAGGTGTGAAAAATATGCAAGGAGATTTGTGACATGCATTCAGTAAAATGTTTCTGAGAAAGAACAGGCTTTTAGTGGCCATGAAAGTGTCTGTTGGATGGCTAAAGAAAACTTGCCCATGCATAAATACACTAGCCTGATGGAAGCTTTGTCTAGTTTAAATTACCCCTTTGTGGACAAACTAAATGGTGCACCAAATGCATCATACTCATCAGAATCAACTGCCAATGACATGTTGGAGTGCATAGCTTGGTAATCTGGCAGGATGTGTTGGTCTAAGTGAAAAACATTCATATATCACATTAATTTGTGATGTAAACACTGATATTTCTGCTGACAAAAAGCAGTGCATTATGCTAGGTTTCTTGATCCTGGGATTCTCATGTCATTCACTCATTTCCTAGAAAATTCACAAATATTTTTATCAGATGCCACAGGAGCTGGGTTCTATAAGGAATGGAAACAATTCTTACATTCCAGAAATGTTAACATTTCTAAAGTTATGGACTTGGTAAGTGATAGAGCAAAAGTCATGACAGGAACTGCAAAGGGCCTAACTGGGTACATGTTAGGAGAAACACGTTAGTTAACATTCACTGTGTGGTTCATAGAGTGGCACTATGTAGTTCACAAGCAACAGACTTAGTGCCCTACCTGAAACAATACAAGGAGGTTCTAACTGGTATTTTCTATTATTTTAAAGATCATCTAATAGAGCTGACAAGCTGAAATCCATTCAAGAAGTGCTGGAAGAACCGACATTAAAAATGAAGGAGGTTCATGATATGAGTGTAGATAGCGGTTTACAAAGCAGTGGAGACCATATATCACACTGCTGGCTCCTTATAACTTATTTCTGTAATGAATAGATCTTTGATCAAAAGTTGTGCAACTAAAATGGCAAAATATGACTTTATTATGACAACCTATATGATGATGGGCATTCTAAGGACAGTTACACATCTTAGCCAAGTCTTTCAAAAGAGAATTCTGGATATCTCAATGGTCCAAGTTAGCTTGGAGAAATGTTTCTCAGACTTACAAAAATAAAATCTGGTGCAAAAGAGAACATTTACCTGCATAAACTGGACTAGGATAACCAGAAAGATCAGAAGGTGCAAGTCGTGTTCAAGGGCCATCATGTTCTGAAGGGAGGCAAGAACCTTTCGATCAAGGATCTTTTCAAAGAAAAATATTTGAAAATCTGTCACATAGATTTCCAGGGCATGACAGAAACAAAGTGTCAGCCTTTGGAGTCTTAGTCTCTGGCCAGTTGGCCAACTGTCCAAACAAGAACTTGAGACTTTGGGAAATTCCCAGACTGATGTGTTGATTGATCATTACTGTCAAGAGGAGCGACACAAAGATTTTGATGTGATGATACCACTGCTTGTGGATCATGAATGTACTGAAGCTGAATGGGAAATTCTGAACTCCTTGTGATGAGAGAAAGAGTACCCCAGGACAACGTGCAAATGTTATGAGAGTCATTAACAGATACTCTGTCACAAATCAGACTTCCCAAATCTGTTGAAATTAGCTGCATTAGGTCTAACTACACCTGTCCATACAGCAGACTGTGAGAGGGGTTTTAGTGCCCAGAACATTGTAAAATGAGCATAAAAGACAGGCTGTCTGACTCAGGAGTAAATGATTTGTTGACAGTTGCAACTGAGGGACCAAGTCAGGCTGATTTCGATTTTCTGTCTGCTATCAATACCTGGAGGAAAAGAAGTAAAGAGCAGTTATTCTAGCAACTTGTCTGATTTCTTTTTTCCTTCAGCCATGTCTAACAATTTAATATCCAGACAAAAGAAAAGCAGACTCAAAATTAAAAATTTTATTTCTGTCTTGCCTTCCTTTGAGCAGTGTCTTCAGAACTGTCAGAATCCATATTCATAAGAAAACTTATTCTAAGGATGTGCCCAGGCTACATTTAATCATGCACAATTTTTGACACTGGTGGAAGACTTGTATTTCTTCTGCCTCTCCCCCTCCATAGAAACATAGACTTTGACGGCAGATAAGGACCGCTTGGCCCATCTAGTCTGCCCATATCCCTACCTACAGAATAGGCCGCAGATCCTAGTTAACCAACAGCCTATTTCTTCTTACCCCCCACAAGAATTGCCTTACGTCTGTCCCATGCATTCTTGAATTCTCCTACATTTTAGACCCCACAACCTCCTCAGGAAGGTTGTTCCATGCATCCACTATCCTCTCTGTGAAATAATACTTCCTCATATTGCCCCTGAATCGTCCCCCATCTTTAAATTGTGTCCCCTTGCTTTTGCCGTCTCTTTTCTGAAAGATGTTACCCTCTTGGACTTTGTTGATTCCACTGAGGTACTAAAGTTTCTATCATGTCCCCTCTACCTTCTTTCCTCAAGGGTATACTATATTAAGCTCCTTTAGTCTCTCCTCATATGGCTTCTCTTGCAGACCCTGCACCATTTTAGTTGCCCTCCTCTGGACTGCATCTATCCTGTCTATGTCCTTGTGGAGATGGGGTCTTCAGAACTGGACACAGTGCTCCAGATGGGGTCTCACCAACTGTCTGTACAGAGTGATAACAACTTCCTGTTTTCTGCTGCTGATGCCTCTACCTATGCATCCCAGTATACCCCAGCCCTCCCTACTGCCTTCTCACATTGCTTGCTAACCTTAAGGTCATCTGATATGATTACCCCCAGGTCCCTTTCCTTTTGTTGTTGTTAGTACCTCTCACCCCATTGTGTATTCTTCTCCTGGGTTCTTGTTTCCCAGGTGCATTATTTGCACTTCTTTGCATTGAATCCTAGCTGCCAAACTTCTGACC
The DNA here is from genome assembly GCA_016271365.2 of Neoceratodus forsteri. Taxonomy (NCBI): domain Eukaryota; kingdom Metazoa; phylum Chordata; order Ceratodontiformes; family Ceratodontidae; genus Neoceratodus; species Neoceratodus forsteri. The sequence continues at coordinate 802,923,511 of CM057458.1, forward strand.
ATTCCTCCAGCCTTGCCAAGTCCCTTCTCATCCATTCCGCCTCCTTGTGTATCAACCCTGTTGCAGATCTTTGTGTCATCTGCAAAGGGCATACTTTCCTTCCAGTCCCTCTGCAATGTCACTTACGAAGACATTAAAAGGACTGGACCCAATACTGAACCCTCGGTACCCCACTAGTAACCCCTCTTTCTTCAGAGTGTACTCCATTTACAATTACCTTCTGTGTCCTGTTATCCAGCCAATGTTTTACAGGCTACCACCCTGTGACCCACTCCCAGGCTGGTTAATTTGACTATTAATCTTTTGTGTGGGACTGTGTCAAATGCCTTGCTAAAGTCTAGGTAGGCCATGTCCACAGCCCCTCCCTGGTCTACTAATTTGGTCACCCAGTCAAAGAAATCTATTAGATTCATCTGACATGACCTTCCTGCTGTGAACCCATGCTGCCTTGGGTCCTGTGCCCCACTGGCCTCTAGGTACTCAACTATTCTTTCCTTCAGAGTGACTCCATCATTTTCCCTACCACAGAGGTCAAACTGACAGGTCTTTAGTTTCCTGCCTCTGTCTTGGTCCCACTTTTGTGAAGGAATCACATCCACCTTCCTCCAGTCCTTGGGTACCACACCATCCTCCCATGATTTATTAAAAAGAGTAGCCAGTGGTTTCACTAGTTCCTCCCTTAATTCTTTTAGAATTATGGGGTGAATTCCACCAGGCCCCATTGCTTTGTCCACCTTCAGTTTTAGGAGTTCTTGCAGAACCCTTTCTTCTGTCAGAAAGGACTGGGATTGACCCCCCTATCAAGAGTGCTTCTGTAATTGGATTAGGCACTTCCCTCCTCTTTTGTGAGTACTGAGCAGAAATATTCATTCAGTATCCCTGCTTTTACTGTCCCCTCTGCCCACCCACTGTTCATTCTATTCAGCCTCACTATCCCTCCTTTGTCTTTCTATGCTCGCTGATGTAATATAAAGGTTTTATCCCCTTCTTAACTGAGTTGGCTATCTTTTCCCCAGTTTGGGCCTTTGCTATTCTGACTTCCCTCCTGCTTCCTTCTGCCTTAACTGGTATAGCTCTCTATCCTGCTCCTTATGTGTTTCCTTATACTTCCGAAATGCTATATTTTTCTTCCTGACTTTCACAGCCACCTCTTTTAGTGGCTTTTCTTTTGTTTTGATTTGTTTATTTGCTTCACACAAAGGCTTGTTGCCTCTGTGATGGCAGTTTTGATGATTCCCCATTGTTGCTCCATACCTCCTTCTAGCCTGTTTGCTAGTGCTTTTCTGAGGCACTCTCCCATCTTGCCAAAGTAAGCCCTCCTGAAAGCCAGTACCCTCACTTTTGTATGGCTTGACTCTGTAGCTGAGTTTAACCACCTAACCCCACACCTCCCTGCTGTCAGGCTAGAGAGATGTCTAATTTTTCCTCTTCATAGGGGAGGACTTGTGTAATGTTTCTTCTGTCTCCCCTGTTACAAGGCTAGAGATGGCTAATTTTCCCTCTTCATAGTGGAGGACTTGTTTCTTCTGCCTTCTTTGCTGCCAGAGCATTATTTTTATCTTCAAGAGGAGGACTTGTGCCTGGCCAAAGATGCCTCAGTTTTCTTATTCATGGTGGAGGACTTGTTTCTTCTTTTGCATTCCCTGCTGCCAAGCCAGATAACCTTTTTTATTATTCTCTTCATGTGGACTTGTTTTTTTCAGACTTCCTCGCCAGGCCAGAGATGGCCAATTTTCATCTTGGTTGAGGGCTTGTGTCTTCTGCTTATCCAGATCAGTTGTATTTATCAGCTAGTAATGTTTACTGTGCCTTCTTACACTGAGGTGAAGCACTTTCTAAAAGTTTTGCGCTTACATTTGTAAGTTCACTCTCCTGTGGGATCGTTTACAGCATGGACATTAGGAAAATGATGTTTTCAGTTATTGACTTGTGTGTTACATTTTTCTGAGTGTGTTAAAAATGTCATTCAATTGTGCAAATGATGCACAAATTTTGTCATGATCCACCTTTCCAGGGGTCAGTTGGTCAATTGATCCATAAAATTTCATTTCTAAAATGAACACTGCCTGTGAATAAAAAGAAATTTATTTATCCTCACTTGACCTTGGCCACCATGGTAGCTGAACTGCATACCCATTTCCCATTCACATTCTTACTATTCCTGTTGTCTATGAAGAAAAAAAGAAATTATTTAGCCTCACTTGACTATTGTGTTACTGTTGTACCTATGAAAGGAAAACTTATAATAAAAATAAGGAAAAATGATTTAATGATATTTACTGTCAAATGAGTGAGGGCTATGCTATGTACTGGCATGATGGTGGCAAAGAGAGGGATGGTGGAGGAAGAGGCAAAGTAAGTCTGTGCCTTGCAGGCTGTCTGGTTTGTGACTGGCTTGCAAGTTATCCCAGTGAATAGTCAAACCTGCAGTTAGAGGAATACAAAAGAAAGAAACACATTTTAATATTTTGCAAGTAAGGGGAAACTCCTTTCTCTGTGCTGACAGTGTCACCACTAACATTAAGGATAAGGAGTATGAGCAACAGTGAAGTAACCTACCATCACTGCAGGCAAACTTGGGCCTTGCTGGACTTCATGTCTTGTTGCCTTGATGGGCTGGCTGGCTGAAGGCTCATCTTAAGGGCTGGCTGGCTGGCTGGTAGGGGTTTGCCTGCCAACTGCATTGATGCTGGCTTAAAAGTAGTGGTTTCTCAGCCTGCAATCATGTGGTGGAGGTGGCGTGTGGCAAATGTTCTTGGTGGAAGTGGAGGACACAGGGCAGGCCAGAAAAGGATGAGGAGGAGGCAGTCCCTGATTGCTGTCGGAGTCATGATCTGTATACCTGAGTTGGCATTTATACTGGCTTAAGAGTTTGGGTTTTTCTGTCTGGATGCATGTGGTGGAGATGGTGGACAACTATATTGTTGTCACTTACCATTTAATAATGCAGTGTTCGCTGATTTTCTGGTTTGTTTGTAGGCATCACATATGTGGGTGGAGACAGGTAATCAGATGGATGGGGAACATCAGCCTAACATGGAGAAATCATAATGACAGGAAAATAAAATGTATTCATAAAGAAAATGGTTCAACTGATAAAGAGTAAAGGATGGACAGAACACATTTCTTTTTATGCTCCAATAATCCTCATCAAGGAAGCAGCCCTCACAGTCTTCTGTACTGGTGTTGTTGAGAATTCTTTCTCCATCCATGCTTCATCTACCTCTGTAGATGGCAATATGGCAATGCTGACACCTCAGGCTCTTCAGGCTGATCTTCACCATCATGGCAACTTTCATGTGGTATGAATTCCAGCATGATTGTATTGCATGGAATGTACTCCACATTAGTTTTAATAAATGTCAGCATGGCAAAATTTTAAGGGATAGATCTGTATGCGTGCCTCACACAATGGCCCCTGTCAAATGGAATACCCTCCAGACTTACACTCAATGAAGGACAGCTCACATATTAGATTGCTACTGAGGTCAGTGCTGGCTAATCTATGAACTTGCTATTCCAGTAAAGTAAGGGTTCTTCTGTGATGTTAACGTGCTTGGTGTCTGCCAAATATGCATCCTCCATGCATTGCGCTGCTCACAATTCTGCTGTCTCATAAGCCCTCCTCCTTTTCCTCCATGGCTTTAACTCCCACTTGGTACAAAACATCCCAAAGTGGATTTGTGATTAGTTTTTTCTATTATATTGCACATGTTATCAGCCTGTTTACCTTGTGAGTTGGTAGCTACACCCAGTCTGTTCAGTTTCATGTTGTGCCTTATATAACTGTGATTTAAACATCTGTACTCCATAAAACCATATGTGTTAGATCATCAGTTATATTTTGTACATAATCATGCCCACCTTCAAGTACTGATGAGGAGCCCCACTTATAACACGGGCCCAGGATGTTGGCCATCCTAAAATCTGAAGAAGAGGAAACGTGTTTTGCAGTCCAAGACATGCAGCATGTGTTCCATTAAGGCACAGCTTGCCATATCAGCACCTGCCTCCAGCACCTGTTAAATATTCAACAGTATATGTCTCAGCTCCCATTGAAGTGGGATTGCCTGACTCATACAGGCAGTACTCTACTCACTCCCTGTATTGCATGTTCAAATGGTATTAGCATCATGACCAGGCCATCCGTTAGTCACCACTGGTTTGTTTTCAGAGACATGGATACTATGGTCCTGTCTAGGCTTATGCAGCAGCAGATATTTAGAGATGGCTTTGTACAGCACATATAAGTGCTCAATCATGTACAGGGTTGAGTTCCATCTGGTGATGACTTCCAGCTTTATGTGGTGTTGAGACAATTATTTCTGGATCTGCAGGTGCCAGAGATGAGCAAGGGCTTTTCCAGAATGGGTACAATGGTCACAGATGAGAGAATCCATTGTCAATGTTTATTTATTGATTTACTGAATTTTGTCTTAGAGGCATAAGTCAGGAAGCATAGACAGACCAGGAGAAGTTATAAAATTCACAAGTAGCATTTCATTATTATCAATAGAAATACAATAGAAAAACAAATTGTATAGGATAGTACTTCATGAAAGCAATTCAAACAAAAAGTGCCCACTCTGAGTCTTTACCTGGAAAATCATTACTCTGATAATATAATATGCTTTTGTCTGGCAGTTCAAACTCTGTATCTTGATGAAATAAGTCACATCTCCTGTTTTAGCAAAATATATCATAACTGTGCCATTTTCCTTCCTCAGGCTAATCTGAAGAGCACATCTAGTTTTAACAGGCACAAGAGTTGTGAGGCCCAAAACGGTAGGGGAATTGAAGAGGTCATCGATACACACATGGGACTAAACTCATGGGGAAGAGGACAAATGAAGATAAGGAGGAGGGGCTCATCTACATAGGAGCGAAGAGATGGGCATGGGTCAAATGGGGCTGATGTGGTCTTACTGACAGGATATTCAGGGTAGACAAGGGTCCTTTTCTGCCATCAGGTTTCTATGTATTTATGCATATATAACAAAATAATACATCTTGTCCAAGAGCTAGTTCCTGTTGACAATTCTGTCAAGAAGCTTGTGGAGGTCAACAAGGCATCTCAAGGTTAACCCCTGTGTCCCAGATTTTATCTTTCTAATAAATCCAAATAACTTTCTGCAATCATTTCAACAATATAGTTATATGCATATGCATATGCATCCAGCAGCAGCACTACAGACAATGCAGCACTGTGTCTTTTGTGAGGAGGGAGGCAGACTCCTGTAACAGACTAAGCTGTTCTATGCAAGTTTTAACATCAACTACACTGCCACTTACCTTTTGCAGCATCAGCCATGCATCAGAGCCTCACAGATAGACTTTACTCTTGAGCTGTCCATCACTGTATTCCACTAATTACCTTAGTAATTAAATAACTGAAGTATTTATTAATGATTGGTTTATGATTTTAAGTTGTATTGTTTTGTAACTGCATTTTCAATGAGCTGTTTTTATATTGTTAGGTGCCTTAGTATTGGAAAGGTGCCTATAAATAAAAATATTATTATTATTATTAGTAGGGGTGGGCACAGCAAGTTTAAAATACCTGCCATTTCCTGAGTGGAAGCATTCAGTGGTGGCAGTATGGACATTTCAGAACTGTGTGTTTGTGGGGAGGGGGCAGACTCCCTGCAACAGGCTATAGTATTATACACAAGATTCAACAACAGCTGCTCTGTGGCTAACCTGTATTCCAGCATCAGCCAAGCATCAGAGTCTCACAGATAGACATACACTTGAGCTGTCCTTCACTCGATTCCACCAGTCACCTTACTGGGGAGGGCGCAGGCACAGCAAATTAAAATCCCTGCTGGTCCCTGAGTAAGTGGTTCAGCAGTGGTAGCATCCACACTGCAGAAGTGTGCATTCACTGAAGAAGGAGAGGGACAGGGGCCAAAACTAGCCACCAAAATCAAAGGGGGTGAACACCAGTCCTTTTCAGAAGAGAGTCCTAGAGGAACTCACAAAACTGAGGGTGGACAAATCAATGGAGCCAGATAGCATACACCCTTGGATATTAAAGGAACTAAGTATGGTGCTAGCAGCACGCTGGCAGACCAGTTTAATGAGTCCCTCAATACAGGTGTGGTTCCAGAGAACTGGAGGAGGGTGCATGTAGTCCTGATTCATAAACGTGGAAGCCAGGAGGAGGCAGTCAACTATAGGCTGGTCACCTCACCTCAGAAGTGTGAAGATTTTGGAGGCATTTCTTAAGGAAATGATTTGGAACACTGGAATCCAGTGGAGCCCAGGATCTGAGGCAGCATGGATTCTACATGGGGAGCTCATGTCAGACAAATATGATAGATTTCTTTGAGTGTGTGACAAAGGAGGTGGATCGGGGCAGTGGATGATGCTCTACCTTGATTTCACCAATGCCTTTGACACTGTTCCACATAAGAGGCTGATAAACAAGTTTGGCAGCTTGGGTGGGCCAAAAGGTGGTGAATTGGGTCAGTAATTGATTGAGGGACAGGAAGCAGAGGGTGGTGGTAAATAGGTTCCAATCTGAGGAATGGGGTTGCCAGTGGGGTACCACAGGGATCAGTCCTGGTGCCAGTCCTTTTAATATCTTCATTAGTGGCATTGCTGAAGGACTGGAAGGGAAGGTGTGCCTATTTGTGGATGACACCAAGATCTGCAGTAGAGTAGACACTACAGAAAGGGTGAGAAAATGAACAGGGACTTAGGGAAGCTTGAAAAATGGTTTGAGGTGTAGCAACTAAGATTGAATGTGAAGAAGTGAAAATCCTGCACCTGTGGTGCAAAAACCCTGAGGACAGTTACAAGATGGGGAGGCAGTTACTGACAGTCACAAGGGAAGAAAGGGATTTGGGAATAATCAACTCAGATGACCTAAAGGTGGCCATGCAGTACAAAGGTAAGCAGAGTAGGGCCAGTGGTATGCTAGGGTGCACAGTAATGGTTATCTCTAACAGAAGAAGAAAGGTGGTGATACCACTGCACAGAACACAGGTGAGACCTCACCTGAATACTGTGTTCAGTTCTGGAGGCTGCATCTCGGAAGGACATAGACAGGGTGGAGGCAGTTCAGAGAATGGAAACTAAGATTGTACAGGGCTTGCAACATAAGTCATATGAAGAGAGATTGAAAGAGCTCAATATGTATACTCTGGAGAAGAGGTGAGATTGGGAGGATATGATTGAAGCCTTCAAGTACCTAAAGGGCAACAACAAGGTACATGTGGGAGACGTATTTCAGTTTAGAGATATTTAAGAATGATGGAACATGATATGAGATTGAAGGAGCAGGATAAGGGGTAATGGGAGGAAGTTTTCTTCACGGAAAGGGTAGTGGATGCATGGAACAGCCTACCCCAGGAAGTGGTGGGAGAAAACACAGTGAGAATCAAAAATACATGGGATAGGCACAAGTGAGCCCTAGAGGTGGGAAAGGGAAGCTAAAGCTGATGACCAAGTAGGGTCAGAGGCCAATGAATCAGGTAAGGAAAACAAGCACACTGGCTGGACCTAGCAGTCCTTATCTGCCATCTGATTCTATGCTTCATTGTTTGCTGCATAGCGTAGTGCTTGTGCATACTTATGAACTTGAAGTTTGGCCTTTCATTACCACTTTTGGTTGGTAAGCAGAGTGCCAGAGGAGGAGGAGGAGGAGGAGGCAGAGGCAGAGCTGTAGGGAGTGGTTGACCTTTATTTTGGATGGGTGGATCCACACCCCAAACTGAACCTTGGGCTTTGTTCTCACATTCAATGTTTGGTGCATAGTGTAGTGCTTGTGTATACTTATGAACTTGAAGTTTGGTCTTTCTCTATTCCCACCTGGGTTGGTGAACCAGGTAGAGTGTAGGTAATAGAAGGCCCAAAAGGTTTTGGTAATGGTTAAAGGTTTACCTCCTCCAATTCATGGACAGTATGACCAGTAGCATGCAGGAGAAGAAAAACCCTGTGTTGAAAACCTTGAGTACCCATGAGTTACTGACCTGCCACCCTCCAGGCAATCTACAAGAAGATAATCCTAAATGGTTGGACAGAGTTTCTGGTTCTAGTTGGGATAAAGAATCTTGTCCTCTGAGTCTTTAATGATGAGTGTAGGAAGGTCAATCCTTGAAGCTGAAGGAGAAATCTGGTTAGATCAATGTCCATTTGATGGAAGATGGATTCCTTGATTTAATCTAATGGATCTTTAAGAAGGTGAGCAACAAAGGGATAATGAGTTCATCTGATTCAATCAGGAGTTTGTAATGTTAACAAGGTTCTTGGAGATGGTAAAGGATGATGAAATGGTGATTATTCAAGATGCATGAATCAGAGATGCTGGAATAAGTGGTGGAATTCTTGATGTCTTGTATTCAAGTTTATTATGTCACTCACGATCGTTATGGAGAAATATTATAGAAATTTGAGGAGTCCAGGTAATGAAGCTTCTAAGGAGTTACGGTAAGAGAGTATAACTGAATGTTTGAAACATGATGAAGGTGAAGATGGAGTAGGCTAAAGAGCAGGAACTGGGTACCTGATTGGTGTGGCAGGCTTATTGTATATGAAGGTTTCAAGGCTAGATGATGGATTAGTAATGGTAGTACTTGGTTTGGGTGATTGATATTCAGAAAGGACTAAGATGGCAAATGATGGATGCATTTCAAAGCATGGTATGAGTAGCTCTATGGTAGGAGCTATGGTGGACTGCATGGTATTTGATACATAGGTAAGTAAGATCCAATGTATTGTTATAAGGCTTGGAAAATGAAAGAATTATAACTAGTGTTCTGACTGATGAAGCAATGGGGATCTGCAGTCAGAATGGAAACTGATTGAATGGAACAATTGCATGCATTGATAGAAATCAATGGGATGAGAAACTTGTGGTAATGGATGACCTTGTCTGTTGAGGACAAGCAGTGTGATGGTGTATGGTGAGATTTGCTGTTGAGTAGATGATTACGAGGAAAATATACATACATAGGACATAATGGAGCATCAATAATAGATTTGGTTTGGGTGTCATATAATATGCTTCCAATATGTAAAAACATCAAAATAGAAGAAAAGCAGAATGTGCTCATGCACCAGTAGAAGTAAGAATTTGTACTGGATTTATACTGGGAAATAGAATGGGAGAGACATTACTGTTCATTGTACCATTCCTCATAAGCGGGCTCATGGTTATTGATGTTTCTTCTTAAATAATAATTTATCTATTTCTCTTTTAAATGTCTCTAAGTTTCCACTTAAGACTAAATTCTCTGGCAGGATATTCCATAATCTTGCTGTTCTATGAATGAAGGAGTTGTATCTTGGAGTGCCTAGAGTGTAGGAGGATGTTTAGTGTGCAACCACATAGAGAAACTTAGAAAGGAGATTGAGGTTCTGCAGGAGGAACTAAGACATACAAGGCAGACTGGGGTGGGTTTAGCCCAATATTGGAGGGGGAAGAATGGGAGATGAGGAGGGCGATTTAAGTCAACAGTGGTGAGGAGAGGTCAGAAGAAGGAAGCAGGAACAAGGGGCCCAGCCCAGGAAGGACGATTGCTGGGAAACCAGGTCAGGAGACAAAAGACAAATGGAAGGAGGAGATAGGGACTTGTGAGGAGGCAAAGAAGTGGCAAAAGTCATGGAGTGGAAAGGAGAGAACAGGTTACTATGGAGAGAGGGAGCAGGCATTTGTTAAGGTCTTAGAAAATAGTTTTGCACTGCTAGAGAGGAAGAAGGTGGAGGAGGAAATTATGAAATTAGAGGAGTAATTGATAAATGCCTGGACCAAACCAGAGTGGGGAAGTTCTGCTGGGAGAATTGCAAAGGGACAAAAGGGGAAATAATGTGCAGGAGAAAGAAAAGGATCCGAAAGGACAGAGGGAGATGAATGGAAGCAAGCAGGGAGTAAAGTGGTGGAATCTTAGTGCTGGGGACTCAATACAAGAGAGGAGTCAGGTGGGGTAGCAAGGGAGAGGCATAGTCACATTTGGGTGGAGCCATGCCAGGAATGACAGTGGAAAGGGTGGGACAATCTGTTCTGAAATATGCTAGAAGGAGTAGGAACAAGCATCATTTAATTATACATCTTGGGACGAATGACCTGGCTGACAAGACAGTAGATATAGTCCAGAGGAGGTCTGAGGAAATAGGACAATTATATGAGGTGGTAGAAAGATCAGTAACATTTTCAGAGATACTTCCAGTGCCCAAGGCAAGCACAACAAGAAAGCTGAGAATAGAGGAATTTAACCGACAGCTAAGAACCTGGTGTTGTGCTAAAGGGTATGGGCTGTTGGGGGGGTGGGAGGGACCCGGGAGGACAGTAGTCTCATACCAAGGACAGACTACACTTGAGTGAGGAGGGAAAGAAGTGTTAAAACAGAGTATGGAGGAGTGCATAGAGGAAGTAGGAATTTAATCTAGGAGCGGGGGTGGCAATTGGGCAAGAGATATGCAGAGACCACTGGTTGAAACCATATGCTACTCCCCCATAACAGTGACAAAGGACAAATGGCAAGTACTATTGGTAATGCTAGTAAAGGAAGGCAGGATGGGAGAGGGGGAAAAGGGTGGAAGGTGGTTACCTTAAAAACTCATTGCCTCTCCAGAAACGCCTGTAAGCGCCAGCAAATCTAACTACAGTGTGTCCTAGAACGCATGCAAGTCACCTACAGACTTTCTGTGTGCCCTAGAAATGTCTGGAGAAGTCACTCACATATTTTAATATTACTTGCCAGACAGAATTGATTAGAGTTGGCTGCATAGTACCATTAGAAAGGTAATGTTGTGCTGAACAACCTTGCCACTGACACTTTATTGTATAATGTTCATTTTAGGACTTATTCATATTTGTTTATGACATTTTGTCAATCTAGATCTAGAACCACCTAAGCACTTTGAAGAAAACACACATTCTGGTATCTTAGCCAGTATAAAACAAAACCAAATTGAGTACAGTTGATTGCACAGAACCATTGGAAAGGCAATTTTGTGTGGAACAACTGTGCCACTGATACGTTATGTGTATCATGTATACTTTAGGAGTTATATGCATTTGTTTATGGTATGGTGTGTATGGTTCAGATTTGTCCATCAAACCTCACCAATACACATTTACTCAAATGGGGAAAAATGATGTTTAATACTACAGAAATAGCTGTTTTACAAACAAATTATTAAAATTACATCTAATGTCTGGATGCTTAATTTGGTGTTGATATATTCGTATTTCCCAACAAAAAAAGGTTTATGGTGCATTTTAGTGGAAAAAAATATTTTGTTTTGCTGTTTCAACCACACAGAAATAAAACTAAATTACCTACTATTCCTTGCATACCACTGTTGGAATGGTAATTTTATGCTGAATAATTTTGCCACTCATACTTTGTGTCTAGCACTTATGGTTTTGTGCTATTAGCATTTGTTTGTGGCATGCCAATTATAGCTTATTTACTTAGAAGGGCCCAGGATTAACTATTAACAGTATACAGGAGACAAGTGCTGCAACTTAGAAAGCTCCTGTGGAGGCAATGAGTTAATGCTAGAGCCTTGGGAGAAAACTGCAGAGTTACAGGTGCTCATGGCAGAGGAGAGGTGGACATTGCAGCCATCACAGAAACATGGGCCACCCAATACAATGACTGGGACCCATCTGTACCAGGGTACAGGTTATTTCCAGAGGACAGGGTGATTGGAAAAGGAGCGGTGTGGCATTATATGTGAAGGAAGGACTGAAGTGTGTAAAGGAGGAAGGGAGGAGGGTAGTACAGAGTCATGTTAGATGCAATCCAGGATTCCAGGAATAGGATACTTAGAATGGGAGTGGTGTACAGGTCACCGTCTCAGGCGGAGAAGTTAGAGAGGAAACTAGCGGGACAGATCAGGAGAACCTGTGGAGAAGGGTAGTGTGGTGATTGTGGGGGACTTCAACATGCCAAGAGTGGACTGGAGTACCCCAACAACCAGGAACAGAAGGAGCAGGTACTGCTGGATGCCTTCCAGGACAGCTTCCTGCTGCAAATGGTCAGTGAACCAACCAGGTTAGAGAATACCCTTGACCTTGTGTGGGCAAATGGGGACTTTGTGAGAGAACTTATGGTGGAGGAACCTCTGTCGGGAGTGACCACCACTCAGTATGGCTCACATTGGATATGGACAAGGAAGGAGTGGAATTTGGCACAAGAGTGCTGAACTCAGGAGGGCTGACTTTGGGAGGATGGGGAAGTGGTAAAGGGTACCTGGCCAGAATTCAATCTAGTATGGACACTAACCAGAGGTGGGAGCTCATAAAGCTTGGGATAGTGGAGGCAACCAAAACCTGCTGAAGGCCCAGAGCAAGAAGGCTAGGGCTAAGAAACTGAGCTAATTGAGCAAGGAGGCCATGGAAAGGTAAGGAGGAAAAGAGCTGCCTTTAGGAAGTACAAGAAAACAGGGAGAGGGAGGACACGGAGGAGTACCTGCGGAATCGAAGGAGATGACAAAGGGCAGTAAGGGAGCCAGGCATCTGTGGAAATCAGGCTGACACAAGGCGTTAAGAAGGGAGAAGGACTTCTTTAGGTACATCGGGAGAAAGGTGCTGCAAGGACCACATAGAAAGATTAGGAAGGGGGTTGGGTAGAAGCAGGGTGAGATAAGGCAGAAGCACTAAATGAGTACTTCTGCTCAGTATTACTAAAGAGAAGAGGGGTGACACCCAAGGGGGGAGAAAGAAACAGGGGAGGGGTGACGATGGGGAATCAAGGGAAGAGCTCAGGAGGGTTTGAAGGCACTGAGGGTGGATAAGGCACCAGGCCCAGATGGCATCCACCCCAGGGCACTGAAGGAGCTGGCAGAGGTCCTTGCAGGACCTTTGGCAGACCTATTTAATGCCTCACTACATTCGGGGTGTGTACCTCAGAACTGGAGGATGGCTCATGTGGTGTCCCTCCACAAGAGTGGCCCAAGGATGAACCGGGAAACTGCAGACCAGTGAGCCTCACATCCATCGTGGGTAAGCTAATGGAGACTATCCTGAAAGAGAGGCTGGTGGCCCTCCTAGAGGCCAAAGGACTACAGGACAGCAGACAGCATGGCTTCATACAGAGCACAGCCTGCCAAATCAACCTGGTGGAGTTCTATGACTGGGTAACTAGGCAACTGGACAGGGGCTATGCAGTGGATGTCCTGTATCTGGACTTCAGTAAGGCATTCCAACTGGGTGCTGCATGAAGGCTGGGAAGTAAGTTTGTAGGCACAGAGACAGGTGCAAAGCTGGTGAGATGGGTAGGAACTGGCTTCAGGGAAGGCAACAAGAGGGTGGAGGGTGGGTGGGAGCTCTCACACCCAAGGGTGAGTGATGGCCCGGTGTTCCACAGGGCTCGGTTGGGATCAGTGTTGTTTGGGATATTCATTGCAGACATATCATTGGACATCAAGAGCAAGATCAGGCTGTTTGCTGATGATAGCAAGGTATGAGCGGTGATGGATGACCTAGGGGATGGCAGGGTTGCAGAATGATCTGGCAAAGCTTGAAACCTGGTCAGACATGTGGAAACTGGAGTTTAATGCCAAAAGTGCAAGGTGCTGCATTTTGGGATGAAGAACCCAAGGAGGAGTATTAAGTTACTGGAGGAGGTTCAGAGCAGGCGACAAAGATGATCAATGGGCTGGATGGACTTATCATATGAGAAGAGGCTGAGAGAGTTGAACATGTACTCACTGGAGGAGAGGAGGGACAGGGGACATGATTGAAACCCTTAAGTACATGAAAGAATAAACAAGACTGGTACAGAGAGGCTGTTCAAAGTAACGGAGGGAGGGACACCAGGGGCCATGATATGAGACTGGAGGAGGAAGGTTCAGTAGGGAGATGAGAAGACACTTTTTACAGAGAGGGTGGTGGCTGGGTGAAATGCGTTACCTGCAGAAGTGGTATCCAGTAGAACAGTGGACTGCTTCAAGGGGGGATGGGACAGGACAAGGAGGAGGGTCAATGAAGGGAAAGGTGGAAGGAGGGGCAGCTGCAGGATAAGGGGTGCTAGCTGCATATTTGAGTAGACGTGAGAGACCTCTAGGCCTTTATCTGCTGGCAAATTTTGTATGTTACGTATCTTACATTGGATTTAACCATTTGTAACTTTATTTGATAATTATGAGCCTTAATCCTTCTAGTTTCTCTAACAACTGTATACCTATTTCACTCATTAGTTCTGGATCTTTCATAATTTTAAACAACTGTAAAGAGATCCCTCTCTTTCTATCCTCCAAACTAAACATATCCAACTTCTTCACCCTATCACTGCAACCATCATATTTTGCATGCCATATCATTTTAGTAAAAGTTTTTGAGTCTTTTCCATTCTATTTATTTCTGCTTTGGAAAATGGACTCCATAGTGGTGACCCATGGTCCATATATGGTCTCACAAATGTCCTATACAGCAGGAGTAAACAATCTCTTGATCTACTAGTAAAATTTCTCTTTATATTTCTAATCATATAATTTATTTTCCTAACTACTTCCGATCTTTGTGATCTAAAAGTCATACCATTATCTACAATTTTACCACAATCCCTTTCCTTTCAGCTACTGTTATTTTCTGACCATTTAAATAGTAACTATGCTTGGGATTATTTTTTCCCATATGTGATATTTTACATTTCTCTGTACTAAATGGCATTTGATTCTCCATGGTCCACTTTTCAACCTGTTTTAGATGTTCTTCAAGCTCTTGAAAACTCTCCACTGTGTTTACTTTCTCTCTAAATTTACATCATCTGCAAATTTAACCAAATCATTCTTTATATTATGTTGTATATCCTTACATATAGTGTGAATAACGTAGGACCCAACACAGACCCCTGTTTCACTCCGCTCGTCACATCCTTCAAACAAGAACATATTCCCTGATTCTAACTTTTGTTTCCTTTCCTCCAACCAACTCTGTACCCATTTTATCAACCTACTATCTATCCCTAATGATACCATTTTTCAATTAGTTGTTTATGCGGAACCTTATCAAATGCTTTCGGAAATCTAACAAACATCTATGGGGTTATTGTCATATAATTCCCTATATACATTTTCATAAAAGATAAGTTGGTTCATTTGACATGATCTATTTTTTTAAACCCGTGTTGTTTTACATCGTTTACCTTTAAATCCTTAAGATTATATTCTAACTTATCTTTCAACAACTTCTCCACTACCTTACCCAGTACTGCAGCTAAACTAACTGGTCTATAATTCAGTCATTGATGTTTGATCCCTTTCTGTTTGAATAATGGAATCACAATAGCTTTCCTCCAATCTTCAGGCACCTCTTCTGTATCAATAGATCTACTAAACAAATATGCCAGGGATGCTATATACTCTTACTTCCTTCAGCAGCCTTGGATGCAACTGATCGGGCCTGCTGACTTATGAGGATCTAACTCACTCAACAATTTTTCCACATCTTGTACACTTATATTTAAATCTAAACTCCTGCAAAGGTTTTGTTTGTTATTTTCCATTATTTACTCTTTCTTTCCAAATATGGAGGAGAAGTACTGATTTAGTTCCTCTCCATTTCCACCAGTTCTCACTTCCTTACCTCCTACTGTTAGGGCCCAACCTGATTAGTGCATTTATTATTTTTGTGTTATTTGTATAGAAATAAAACCCCTTTCCATTGTCATTTTAATAGACTAAATTTCTTTCTAACTTCACTCTTTCTGCTCTTATTATGTTGTTTTCAACTTCCTCAGTATCTTTCTATAATCTGAATAAGCCTCAAGCTCTTTTGTTTTTCATTCTTTTGTACAGTTTTTTTACATAACTTTATAATCTTGCTTGTGCACCACATTGTCCCCCCTTTCTGTATACATATTCTTTTGGGTATATACTTATCTTCCATTTATGCATTTTCTGTTTTAACGTGCTCCCATATCTCACACTTTCTTCCCTTCAAATATTGCTTCCATTTCCATTCTGCCAGATTTCTTTTAATTTGATCAAAGTGTGCCTTGTTATAATCCTTTATAACAGTAATTCCTTTATGGCACGCCAATCTTTTTTATATAGAATTGTATTATACTGTGGTCACTATTACTTAATTTATCCTTAATACTCAATTTGGTTAAGGTTTCCTCTCAATTAGTCATTACCCAATCTAGAATATTTTCTCCTGTTGTGGGCATATGTACCATCTGATGTAATCTGATCTCTTCCATCATATCAACAAATCTTTTATGTACTGTATCCATTGTCATTTTTGTTACCCAGTTTATATCAGGCAAATTAAAATCCTATAATTACTACATCTTCCTCCAATGCTACTTGTCTAATTTCAGCATCTATCAATTTGTCTTGGGCTTTATTTGTAATTGGTGCCTGATTTTACAATACAATCAGCAATTTTTTTGTCTTGTGAAATTTGTAATGATATCCACAAGGATTCTATCTCATCCTTTTCTCATATTTATTATATAATGTACTTTTTATTCCTTTCTTTAAATAAATTGCAATCACTCCTCCTTTTTAATTTTTCTCCTTTGAATACAGTTCATACCCCTCTATCTCTATTCCATAATACTTACTTATCCCTCCATGTCTCTGTAATACAGCATACATCAATATCTTCCATTTTTAAACATATCTCTAATTCAGATTTCTTTATCATATTTAAGCTCCTTGCATTCAGAAGCCATACTTTTAAACCTATTTGCAGTTTAGACTTTTCAAGTTCTGATCTTGTTTTTCCTTCATTTGTTGATTCCTATCAGGATACTTTTCCTATCTTCCCTTTTTGGGGAGTCCCTACATCCTCTCTCCCTGACTTTTCAGTTTAGTGTCTAATACTTTTTTATTGTCATCCCTAGCTTCCTACTTCCTTTTTGCTCAAATGTAAACTGTCATTGCAAAAAAACAGTCCTGGATCATTTATAAACTGTTCCCAATGACAAATACATCCTACCCCTTCCAGTAAGATCCACCCTTAACCAATTGTTAAGGTTTCTAATTTTTTCAGATTATTTTCACTCTCTCAGTACTGGTAGAATTTCTGAGAGGTAGATTTTACATCCCAATCTGCTGGCCTCCTCTTTTATATTTCTGTATTCCTGTTTAATGTCACTTAATGTTTGGTTTTAATATTATTGACTCCTAGGTGTAGTATTAACACTTTATTCCCTATTTTAACTTCTATAATGTCTTGTAACATTTCCTGAACATCTCTGATCTTTGCATCTGAAAAATAACTGGTTGTAATGTGTTCCTTATCCCCTTGATGTATACCTATCGGTATATTTTAATATTGAATCACCCAAGACATATGCATTTATTTCTTTATTTATTTGATGTGTTGTTTTACTTATATTTTCTGTTTCCAGCCCTTCCTCCCTATTGATCTGTACTCTTTCATTTTGTAACTGTAATGTCACATTCTCCTCTTGACATATCATACTACTCTGTGATGGGATATCTTTATCTATGTTCTCCCATTTTCTAATGAGTTTATATCTGCTTCAATATCCCAAGACCCCACTTTCTCCTCATTGATCCTTGTACTAACATCATCTCCTATTATTGTACCATCCATAGCTGGTAACCCCACAGTATCCAGATCAATCAACTGTTCAAATCTATTTGTGGTATCTAGGGTGAACCTCAGCCCTTCTCCTTTCTTATATTTTCTAGTTTCTACTTGCCAGTCTTCACCTTCTGTGTTTCTATCTCTTTTTTACTTTTGTACTTCTGTACTAACATTCAGATTTCCATTATTTCCCTCCAGTGAACTCCTCATTTTCTGCCTGAATAATATTTTGCTGCTGTAAGGATATCAGTTTCATTTCAATGCTAAATTTATTTGTTTTAATTCTTTTATAAGTTTACATTCTTTGCAAGTGTATATTAGCACCTCATCTGCTGCTTCCATGGAGATTTATTTTACAAATTATACATCTTAAGCCCAATTTGCCTCCCTCTAATCTCACCATATTTGTATCCATTTCTATCAACCTGATGCTCTTTCCTGTAACTATTTCCTGATTTGATATCTTCTTGTGCTATACTCAATATAGGATGAACCCTCTCAATTTTATGTGTAGGGCAACTCCTGTGATTTTCTTGTTCTCCTCTATATTTTACTATTCTGTCCATTAGCTCTACTATCTCTCAATCCTAAAACTTCACACTCTTGTACTATTACTATATGCTACTCTCTGTCTTATCACCCCTTAATCATTCATAATATCTCTACATACAACAGTACATGAAACAGCCCTTTCTTATTAAAGTACTCTTTCTGTTTCCTCTACCATGTCCTAGTCCTCTCTGACCTCACGGACACACCAGACACACACGATACATGCGTGTCTCGGCGCGCATCTCTGCATGCGGCACCGTGCATGCTCACACCACTCTCTACCTTCCTGCTTTTATCTGCAGCTGCAACATGGAACTGCTAAGTAGTCATGGTCTGCACAACAGCCCCACAGTTTAGCTTAAAATTAAACAGCTAAAGTTGCAGCAGTGTAAATCCACCCTATAGAGGCTAAAACAATAAATATAAAAGGGCTCTAAAGGCTGTAGTTCCCTAAGATGTCTATGAGGAACTACCAGCCTTACATTTTCTTCTTGGAGCTCTGCCCCTCTTAGCCAGGCAGATGATACCCCAGCTATTTCTCTTCTACAGGAAAACCTTCCAACAGTTATGTAGCAAGACCAGCACGACAAGCTTTAGCTACCTGTCTCACCACTTTTGTCTGTCTCACAGGAATGCTATCGCTCAATCACGCCACTTGCTACCTTCCTTCTTTATTCTGCAGCCATGACCCGAACTGCTAAGTGGTTGCAGTCTGCACAACAGCCACAAACTTTAGCTAAAAAAATTAATCAGCTAAAGCTGCACCAGTGTAAATCCACCCCTATAGTAGGGCTAAAGAATAAATATAAAGGGATCTAAAGCCTGTAGTTCCCTAAGATGTCTACGAGGAACTACCAGCCTTAAACTTTCTTCCTGGAGCTCTGCCCTCCTAGCCAGGCAGACAATAACCCCAGCTGTTTCTCTTCTCACACAGAAAACCTTCCAACAGTTATGTAGCAAGATCAGCATGACAAGCTTTAGCTACCTGTCTCACTGCTTTTGGTGGTCTCACAGGAATGCTATCATTCAATTGCACCACTCGCTACCTTCCTGCTTTTATCTGCAGCCATGACCGGAACTGCTAAGTGGTCGAGTCTGCACAACAACCCCAAAGTTTAGCTTAAAAATTAATCAGCTAAAGCTGCAGCAGTGTAAATCCACCCCTATAGTAGGGCTAAAACAACAAATATAAAGGGCTCTAAAAGCTGTAGTTCCCTAAGATGTCTACGAGGAACTACCAGCCTTACTTTCTTCCTGGAGCTCTGCCCTGTTAGCCAGGCAGATGATAACCCCAGCTGTTTCTCTTCTCACAGGAAAACCTTCCAATAGTTATGTAGCAAGACCAGCACGACAAGCTTTAACTACCTGTCTCACCACTTTAGTGGTCTCACAGGAATGTTAAAGCTCAGTCACTCACTCGCTACCTTCCTTCTTTTATCTGCAGCCATGACCCGAACTGCTAAGTGGTCGGGTCTGCACAACAGCCACAAACTTTAGCTAAAAATTAATCAGCTAAAGCTGCACCAGTGTAAATTCACCCCATAGTAGGGCTAAAAGAATAAATATAAAGGGCTCTAAAGGCTGTAGTTCCCTAAGATGTCTATGAGGAACTACCAGCTTTACACTTTCTTCCTGGAGCTCTGCCCTCCTAGCCAGGCAGACAATAACCCCAGCTGTTTCTCTTCTCACACAGAAAACCTTCCAACAGTTATGTAGCAAGACCAGCATGACAAGCTTTAGGTACCTGTCTCACCACTTTTGGTGGTCTCACAGGAATGCTATTGCTCAATCGCACTGCTTGCTACCTTCCTGCTTTTTATCTGCTGCTGCATCCTATAACTGCTAAGTGGTCACAGTCTGCACAACAGCCCCAAAGTTTAGTTAAAAATTAATCAGCTAAAGTTGCACCAGTATAAATATGCCCATATAGTAGAGCTAAAACAATAATTATAAAGGACTCTAAAGCTGTAGTTCCCTAAGATGTCTCTGAGGAACTACCAGCCTTACACTTTCTTCCTGGAGCTCTGCCCCTCTTAGCCAGGCAGATGATAACCCCAGATGTTTCTCTTCTCACACAGAAAACCTTCCAACAGTTATGTAGCAAGACCAGCATGACAAGCTTTAGCTACCTGTCTCACCACTTTTGGCGGTCTCACAGGAATGCTATCGCTCAATGAAATAAATAAAAAATAAAAAGGAACTGACAGACAGGATCAGCAGAAAATAAATTGTATTCAATGGGACATTATTAATAACAGATTTTTTAGAAAACTTAGAGGTGTATGGAATAATAGGTGACATCAGGACTATTATAGCGAGTAAAAAATAAAAAAATGTTTACTAAAATGAAAATGTTCTCAACAGAACAGTCAATATAATAAGTAAAGAAAAGGTTTTCAACCCAAGGAAAGGGTCATGTTGGTATTGATAGTAAATGCAAGCTATCAAAGAGGAAGTTTAATAAACAACTGAGAATGACAAGACTGAACCCTAATAAAGAAAACAGGAAAATACTTAATGAAGTAAGAAAAGAGTATAACAATATTATAAAAAAAAAGAGCAAAATACATGGACAAATTATGGAGGGAATTCAAACAAATAATACTTGAAAAGACAGTAACACATTCTGGAGAATGATTTCAAAAGGATTAGACAATTATACAGAAGAAATAGAGAATTATATAGAAATAACCATCTGGGTACAATGCTACATAATTTTATTATGTGAAAGCAAATCGATAGACTTCTTACATATACCTAAATGGATACCATTGGAAAAAGTAATCCCCATAGAGAAATCGAAAAGCTATAAAGTCATTTCCAAATAGAAAGCACCTGGACCTGATGGGGTTCCAATGGATGTCTTTAAAATGGATAGAAATGTGGTCAGAATGCTTATTAAAGATATACAAATATATAATAAAAACTGAAAAATACTAAATCATGGTCAGAAAGACCATAATCCCTATATATAAAAAAAAAGAGAAAGAAATAATCTAAACTGTTCTTGGCCAATAAATTTGCTACATAATACCCCAAAATATTTACTTGGATTATTAATAATAGGATCATGGACTGGGCTAAATAAATTAAAATTATAGATGAAGCACAGGCTGGATTTATACCAGCACACTCAACAATAGACCAGCGCTTCATGCTTGTACATATAATCCATAAATATAGCAAGATAAAACAAAAATTATTCTGCATATTAGTAGATCTCAAATCTGCCTTTGACAAGGTAAATAAGAACAAATTATGGTCAATACTTAAGACATACAAATTGGAAGAGACGTTAATCAATCTCATAATGACTCTGCACCAAAACAATTTGACAAGTGCAAGGTATAATAAAGACCAAAGTAAGAGTATTAAATTTAATACAAATAGAGGAGTAAAATCAGATGTGTACTTCCCAGTATTATTTAATCAATTTATTAATTGGTACTTAGAAACTTTATAACCCAGAATTTCACATGCCCAAAGTGGTATCTAGGTGTTCCCCTATCTTGCCTAGGAGGATGATATTGTCATAATATTAACCAGCTTTAGGAATAAAAGATGTTTTAATTTTTACAAAAAGAATTGAAAAGCATGGATTTAGAAATAAATGATGGCAAAACAAGATTGATGCCATGTGGCAATATAAATAAAAAGGTAATAGGAAAATACAAGATAAAAACAATAATAAAGATTTGGAGACTGTAACACATTATTGTTATTTAGAGCACACTTTACTAATAAATTAAATTTAGCAATAAACAAAAGAAAGAAATGGAGATGAAGGTCAAACAATTCTCAGCTGCAGTAAGGGCTTTGTAAATAAGGTATGGGAAGATCAGTAAAAGGATGTGTCAAACTAATCAACACAAAAATCAGGAATCACATGCTATACAGAGTGGAAATATGGGGTTTGGAATTAAGAGACTCATTAGAACCTTTGATAAATTCTTATTATAAGCATATTTTGGGCTACAAAAAGTGCATTCACTGCACTTATAAGAATGGAAATAGAACAGTTACCTGTTCAATGTAATATAGAGGAAAGAATGACAAAGTACTGTCTGAAGGCATATACCATGGAAGAGACTAGACTATCACGTAAATGCATAGAGAAGGCAATTAGTTACACCAATCAATATGAAAGATTCCCAAATATGCAAATAATTGAAAAATTATTAAACCACATGGTTTGCTAAATTACATATTAGATTTACACACATGGCCAGTAAATGAAGTCCATACTAAAATAAAGAAAAGGACAAGGGATGCTCATATGCAGAAGGACATAGGGCTAAGTAAACAATCCAAGATTAGCAAATGGTTACCAAGTAATAAAATGAATTTTGGATTTGAGAACTATCTAAACATTATAAAAGATCCAAAGAGAAGGAAAATAATGGTGAAATAATGTTTTGAATATTATGAAAGCCAGAGAATAAAGTCATTCCTTGGTCAGTCTGGGGGAGCAACTGCAAATGCTAAATGAGAGAAGATGATATAACCCATTTACTGACACTAAGATAAGGATAAGATATTGGGAGATACACTAACCACTCTTGAAATGGAACCAAAACAGGTGGCCATGTGTCTTCTGAGGTCAAGTTCAGCATATATACTAGAGATAGTGATTTAATTCTGTAAAATTGTAGATAAAAATACTACATATTATTGAACAAACAAATTATGAAGCAGTGAAATGAAAGATAATTAAGAAGGAAAGACATGTTTTTAGCTATTTTATTATAGTATTTCTTCTTCTTTTTCTACAGTTACATATGAGTAAATAAGTAATATGGTAGTGTTACGTAACTGAATGTTCGGAATGGTTTTATATGATAATTTGTGATATTGATATTGTAATGACATAAACTGTTGATCAATAAAATGTTAAACTGAAACTCACTTGCCTTTGAAAATGGTATTGGTGGATTAGATATGAGTATGGATATATGCTGTCTACTGGAATAGAAAGATCCTTAGGAAACCACTGGCATGTTTAGTGAATCTTGAAGAGGAGATGAAGCCATGAGCATTCAAATGACTGGCAATAAAGAGAAGTTATTCTGGATTAGGCAAGGATAGCAAGATACAGTAGCTATGCATGGGATATGAGCGGTGCCTAGTTATGCAGTATTAGACACAAAGAGGGTCTATGAAAGACATCTGATGGCTATTTTGGGAAAGTACAAGTGGGATGACAGGGTTAGTCTGATGTGCTGCTGCCAAAGATTAGACATGAAGGCGGATTTTGAGCACTGATGGAATGAGTGCCAATGGGTTTGGTATGGAGGTCTTCCTTAGAAGCAGTATGGTGTTAGTGCTATTCAGGCATCCCAGAATGGGAGTTAGTGTAATCTTCTGGTACCAAGGATTAGGTTTGAAGGGGACTTCGTTATGGTTGCTCTTGAGAGGACATCAGGATAAAGAGGTTTCCATGGGACTGGATCCAGTAACTGTTCAGAGGAATGAGTCTGTGGAATTGGTTGAGATTTAGATCTTCTCTATTGTCTGAATCCTGGAGGATGACTGAAAATAAGTTGGTAATAATTATAAGGAGACAACGCGGTGCTGCCATGCTGTCTGGTTTAGTTAATTGAATCAATGAGGGTTCAGCAGTGATTGCTATCTCTGCAGCATAAATAAGGAATTGACAGGGTGGTATGAATACCTTAAATGCTTTTAAAGTGGAGTTAAGTTATTTGATTAAGGAGCATTTGCATCATGGAAAGAGAACAAAACGAAAATCTTGAAATCCATGTGATGAATATTTTGCAAGTCATGTTGGCTACAAAGTTAATATATTTATGAATAGATAGCTGAGAAGCCATGTAGACAAAGGAACGGTATTCATTTAAATTAGATGAAAGCATGTCCTTCTACCTGCAGCCACAATGCCCCATCATAACATCACAGTCCCCACCATGGGAATAACAGGAAGCCATGATCTGAGCACCACGAGAACAAACAGCAACTATAATGTTGGTAGCTAACCCCCAAAAGATAATAAGAGCCAGTTGAAATGCTGAAGTTTCAAGATGGTAGAAGTTAGATGCAGGTTGATGAGGGTTTGGCAAAAGAACAGTCAGAAAGGGACTGCAAGGACTTTGATAAAAGTGTGGTTTTAAAATATTCTGAAGCCATAGACTGGGCAGCAGGTCAGTGATGAGTAGGCCAGGCAAAGCCAGCAGCCCGGAGAAGCAGGAAGCTTGTACAGGAAACTTGACGATGGAGTGCAGCTACAAAAAATGGTCCACACACTGATGAAAGAGGAGAACATGACAAGTCCTGAAGTACATGGAAGTAGCATATGATGAACAGAACAACAGATTCTGGCCCTGGTGGAAGGTTACTGGTTGAAGAGGAAATAGGCAGATGAGATGTCGAGAGAAACAAACTTCCAGTTCTAGGATGTCTGGTGGGTCCACCCACACTTGAATAGCCACAGAACAATTCCACAGAAGCAGCAATATCCAGAGAAAACAGATCCATGGAAGGAGACAGCAGGAGGACAGTAGACAATGGATGGATGGCAGGAACTGAATGCAAGGAATAGGCTCCTGTCCCCGGTAGACAGGAAAAGTTGGCCTTGCTCAATACCACTCTGGGCAAAGCAAGGGCGGAGACTGCAGAATGATGGAACAATAGTTTGAACTGAATTTGAGGAACAGGTTCTCATTCCCTGGCAGACAGGGAAAGTCCACCTACACTCAATATTCCTCTAGGTAGAGCTAGGAATGGAGACTGAGAAGAAACTAGAAGGGAATGGATCCAATCCATTTCAGTGCAGCAGCTGCTTCTTGCTGCTTTTACATTGCTTCTTGTTGATTTTACTTGAGCAGATTATTTTTTTCTCTCTTACTACTTCTAAGTGCTAGTAGGGTATTGTTTTGGGGCTGTTGCAATTTTTAAACCTATTTTGTGTGCTGGTAAGTGGGCTGATTGGTCTTGTTTGTGCAGCAGGCTGAGTTTTTCTTACTTCTTAAAAGGTTTAACAGGAACTGTTTAGGAATTGTTGAAACTTTGAAATTTATTTTGGTGTGCTTTAAATGGGGCTGTCATTTCTTTAAATTGATGGCCTGTTTCTTCTGCTTTCTTCTGATTCTTCTAATTTCAAACCTATCTGGTGTGCTTTTATTGAGGTTGTTACTTTGAATTGAAAACCTATATCTTCTAATTTTAAGCCTATTTTGGTGTGTTGTTGGTGAGGCTGTTTGAATTGGAGACCTGTTTCTTCTGGTATCAAACCTGTTTTGTGTGCTTTAGTGGAGTTTTGATTGTTTTTGCTGCCTTCACTAGCTGCAATGTTTAGTGCCTAGTAGGGGAAGGGTGCTAATTGTCTGCCAGGCCTCTCAGCTACCTGATAACTGGAGATGAAGCTGAATCAGGTTTGTGGTAACAGTTGCCTTTGGCATCTCAGAAGAAACTAGAAGGAAGGGATCAGATCCTTTTCAGTGCAGTAGGTGCTTCTTACTGCTTTTACATCGCTTCTTGTTGATTTTACTTGGTAGCAGGTTATTTTTTCTTTCTAACTACTTCTAAGGGATATCAGGGTATTGCTTTGGGGCTGTTGGAATTTTTTAAACCTATTTTGGTTTGCTGTAAGTGGGCTGATTGGTCTTGTTGTTTCACTGTGTAGCAGGCTGAGTTTTTCCTTACTACTTCTAAGGAGCTAGCAGGGTATTCTTTGGGCTGTTGGAATTTTGAATTGTCTGACCAGGGCCCAGCTACCTGATTGTTTCTGGAATGCACAGGCTTGTCTCACCTCTCTGCTCCTGATCCCACTAAC
This sequence comes from Neoceratodus forsteri, assembly GCA_016271365.2. Taxonomy (NCBI): domain Eukaryota; kingdom Metazoa; phylum Chordata; order Ceratodontiformes; family Ceratodontidae; genus Neoceratodus; species Neoceratodus forsteri. The sequence continues at coordinate 802,949,373 of CM057458.1, forward strand.
CCCAGGTACATAATTTCCTTTATACTAGGGGTTCTGACATCACTTCCCCAAAAGGGAAAAGGACATGCAGCTGTCATAGCAGAAGCAGACATCCAGGAAAGGAACAGCAGTGAGTGAAGAGGTGACTGCTATCTCAGTGGAAGGAAATAACTGCAACACAAGGAGCTTTCATTGTTACCTGATTGCACTGGTGTTTGCATTGTTAAAAGGAGGGATAGGAGTTCAAAGCAGGCTGTGCAATGGTTGCTTCAGCTTCTTTTTGGATATGGACAGGAAGGACAGGAATGTAAAAAGCAGTTGCTCAATCTATCAAATGTATATGACAAAGGGGTAAGGGAAATTGAGACAAGGAGAAGAATGTTTTGCAGTGATAGAGGGGAAGGGGAGATTTGGGAGGTGTTGTGTATCCTTCATCTGGAAGGGTGGGGGTCGCTGGTGGGTAATGAGAGCAATGGGTAGGGTAGTAGGCTGCAACAACTGCAGTGCATCAACCTTTCTAAAAATTGTGGAGAGGTAGGGGGATGTTTAGTGTGCAACCAAATGGAGAAACTTAGAAAGGAGATCTAGAGTCTGCAGGAGGAACTAAGATAGGCAAACAGACTGGAGAAGGTCATAGCCCAACACTGGAGGAAAGGAGGGAGGAGGGAGATGGGAGGATGGGCAATTTGGGCCATCAGGAGAGGGTCAGAAGAAGGGAAGTAGAGCAGAGGGGTCCAGGCCAAGAAGAACGGCATCAAGGGAAACCGAGTCAATGGGAAAAGACAAGTGGAAGGAGGAAAATGGACTTGTGATGGGAAGAGGAGAAGTGGCAATGGTCATGGAGTTGAAAGGAGGGAATGGGTTACTATGAGAGAGGGAAGTGAGCATTGGAGAAGAGTCTTCAGAAAATTGTCTTGCAGCACTAGAGGGAAAAAGGAGGAGGGAGGTGATGAATTTGGAGGAGCAACTGATAGACATCTGGATGAAACTGGAGTGGGGAGTTCTGCTGGGGAATTACAACAGGGTAGAAGGGAACTATGTGCAGAAGGAAGAGGGAGGAGGAGCTCGCGTGAGAGGTGGGGAGTAATGGAAGCAATAAGTTAGTAAGGGGTGGAATCTTAGTACTGGGGACTTAATGCTAAGAGGAGTCAGGTGGGGTGCAAAGGGGAGCGGCATACTGTAGTTGTACTTGGGTGGGGCCTCATGTTGGGAATGACAAATGAATGGTTGGGACAATCTGTTCTAAAATATGCTAGAAGGGGTAGAGACAATCTTCATTTAATTATACAGTTGTGGACAAATGACCTGGCTGACAAGATGGTAGATATAGTCCAGAGGAGGTTTGAGGAACTAAGACAATTATATGAGGGGCAGGAAGATCAATAACTTTCTCAGAGATACTTCTAGTGCCCAGGGTAAGCAGCAAGAAAGCTGAGAATAAAGGAATTTAATGGATGGTTAAGAAACTGGTGTCATGCTAAAGGGTATGGGCTGGTGGGGAGGTGGGAGGGACTTCGGACAGTAGTCCCTATGCCAAGTATAAACTACACTTGAGCAAGGAGGAAAAGAAAGTGTTTAAACAGAGGTTGAAGGAGCATAGAGGAACCTGGGAATTTAAACTGGGAGTGGGGGTGGCAAGTGGGCATGGAACATGCAGAGACCACAGGTTAGAAGCCATTTGAGCTTACTCCCCATTACAGTGACAAAGGACAAAGGGCAAGTACTATTGATGATGCTAGTAAAGGAGGGCAGGATGGGAGGGGAAGGGTGGAAGGTGATCACCCTGAATGATAGGAGCCTTGGGAAGAAAACTGCAGAGCTGCAGACTCTCATGGCAGAGGGAAAGGTGGACATTGCAGCCATCACAGAAACATGGGCCACCCAATACAATGACTGGGACCTGTTGATACCAGGGAATAGGTTATTTCATAGGGATAGAGTGATTGGGAAAGGAGGGAGGCACTATATGTGAGGGAAGGACTGAAGTGTGTATGGGGAAAGGGAGGAGGTAGTACAGAGTCATATGGATGCAAATCCAGGATTCCAAGAATAGGTTTCTAGAATGGAAGTGGTGACAGGCTGCCCTCTCAGACAGAGGGGCTAGACAGGGAACTAGTGGGATAGATCAGGAGGACCTGCAAGAAGGGTAGTGTGGTGATTGTGGGGGACTTCAACATGCCAGGAGTGGATTGGTACCCCACAGCCAAAAATAGAAGGAAGCAAGTACTGCTGGATGCCTTCCAGGACAGCGTCCTGATGCAAATGGTCAGTGACTGAAGCAAAACAGCTCTCTCACTCACTGGCAGGTACTCAGTGTATATTATGATAACTAGGAAAAGCAAACACCAGCACTCAACAGAGATTTCAATGTCAGGCTTTATTTAAACAAATATAAAATTAACACACTCCACCATAATAGTGATGGCTAAGAACCTACTAGGCCCGACTGGTTTCAGTACACAGTATGTCCCTCAGGGAGTGGGTCCAAAGGCTAGGTCATGATTCATTTTATGCTGAAAGCCTTAAAGAGACAATGTCACTTGTACTGCATCAATATGTACCTCATGTATAAAGTGTTGTGTGCAAAAACCAGTCACCAAATACATAATTAATTCACAACATTTGTGTAACATATTACACACTATATAAATATACAATACAAAGTGCATTGTACATTAAAGTGCTTAGTGAATATTCAATTTTGAAATCCTAAGAAACCCAAATAAAATTAAAAATCAGGTCTTATACAGCAAAGCAGGGGAAAAGGGACATATGAATTGCCAGATGCTGTAAACTCATAATGTGCAATTTTTAAGACTAAGACCCCGTTCCACTTTCTCCAAATCTTTTCTATGTATACTTAAACTGTACTGAGAAATGCAAAAAAGGTATACTATACTAGGATGTTCTACAGCATCCATTGAAGCAACCCTGTATGTAAAACTTGTATGGACAAAAAACTGTATACAAGAAACATCTGTAAGAAAAGCAAAATATAGGTATGTTAGTCATAAGTACCTTGTTGAGTTAATGCATCCAATATACATTTCTGGAAGGAAATAAACTAAAAGGTCCCTAATGAGAACATGTCAAATAACGGAAAAATCATAGGGAGACACATAGTTGGGGCTGAAAGTTTTTGGGGATAGATTGTTGTTATAATAGGAACCTAAGGGCAGGGCATAATGTCCTTCACATTCGTGATGCATGGTAACAACTCAGTCTTGTCATTTAATCCTGGGGATGTAGGGCCCCAGTGTGACTATCCAGTAGGATTCCCTCTGCTTGAGTTTATCATCCAGATTCTCTCCCTAGGCCCTAAACCACCATTCTCAACTCCACAGAATTTAAACTTGTGGGATCACATTTCTATTTCTAGTTTCTCTACAATGTACTGCCAGTGCACTCCTTTGGTCATTGTTCTCAACAGATCTCAGATGTTCCCCAGTCTTCATGTTTATTGGTGTGTTATTTTACCTACATAAATGCCCTACACTGGCAAGTAGCCAGGTATACAACATTTTCAGTTACACATGTAATAAAAATCCACGCTGAAAAAATTTGATTACTATTGCAGCTCGTGAAAATTTTGGAACTACAAAACTTACAGTTCCCACAGAAAGGTGCCCATGGGTAATGATTGAATTGCTCCCCCGTTCCTTAGGCATGTGTGGTAAATAACTGTGAACAAGCCTATCACAAAGGTTTGTCCCCTCTTAAATGCCATTCTAGGTCTCTGTTGTGTTATTTCTTTCAAAAGGGGTTTCCCAGCCAATATATTTCAGTTGGAATAGATGATATTCTGTATCTCCTACTATGTCTAGAGTATTTAGTGACAAAATGCATAAGCTGCTCCGTTGTCTTGGGCTCCCTATCTATAAGCAAACTGTTTCTAGTGATCTCTGATGCAGTACCAAATGCTCTTTTGACTGTTTGTTCTGAATAACCCCTAGTCCAAAACTGATTACACATGTCCTTTCCATTTATAAAAAATCAACATCATTACTGCAGTTTCTACAAACTCGAAATAATTGGACTTTAGGGATATTCTGAATCATATGGTGTGGGTGGCAACTGGAGGCCAAACGAAGTGAGTTACTACTTGTTCTCAAAGTACCGCTTCCTCTTTGTATAGAGAGTCCAGAAAGGACACGTATTCAAGTCACAATGTAATGTAAATCTTAAGTTCTGGTTACTCTCCTCTAAGCACTTTATGAAATCAGAAAGTTCCTCCTTGTGCCACACCACACCATAAATATGTCATCTATAAAGCAACGTCAGATATCAATCCTACCATAATAAGAACAGGTCTGGTTGTCATAGATGGTCTCTTTTTCCCAAAGACCCAAATAGAAATTGACATAATTTGGGGCAAAAGTTGCTCCCATTGCCATTCCCTTGAGCTGTAGATAGAAAGAATTTTTAAAGAGGAGATAATTTTGGTTAACACATGTTCAGCATAGTTTAATAGAAATTATATTTTCTCATTACTAACACTCATATCTTGGATGAGCCAAAATTCCAAGGCCCCTAAACCCTCCTGGTGGGGAATGTTTGTACAGTATATAATGAATAAATACCCATGGAAACCAGTCACTAGTCCCTTTCAATCTGCATGCCACCTAAAATACGTAACATCTGCATGGTATCCTTAATATAAGAGGGAGTCCTTGCATATACCCTTTAATATGTGCATCTACATAGCTGGACAGGGTTCCACTAAGGAGCCTATCCTGCCGCTATAGGTCAACCAAGGTGCATCAGAGTTTTATGTATCTTAGGTAATGTGTATATACATGACTTTAAAGGTGTTTCAATTGTCAGATATCTAGATACATCCTGATCAATTAAACCTTCACACTCTGATTCATAAATAAAGGCATCTATAGTCATTTTAAACTGATATGTAGGGTCAGACAAGAGTAATGTATAGAATTCAACATCATATAACTGTCTGGATATTTCTGCTTCATAGTCATGTGTAGACATGACTATGATTGAGCCTTGTTTATTGGCAGGCTTGACTGTTATAGTGGTGTCATTTCCAGACTTTTAAGGGCCATTGATTCTGCTTTTGTCATATTTATAAACCTCAGTCTAGTGTCTTCTTCCAACAATGTTGCAAACTGATCCTCACATATTTGGGTGCTAGCTGCATATTCGAGCAGACTTGATAGACCTCTCAGGCCTTTATCTGTTGGCAAATTTCACATGTCCGTAGTAGACTTCCTTCCCTGGTAGACAGGAAAGCCTGCCTTCACTCAATATTCCTCCAAGGCAGAGCTAGGAATGAAGACTGAAGAGTAGTAGAAGGAAGGTAGAATATGAAATGAGGAACAGGCTCCCATCCCCAGCAGAAAAGCATTGACTCAATATCCTGTGGGCAGAACTAGAGATGAAGAGTGCAGAACAATGGAATGATGGTAAAAATGAAATGAGGAATGGGCTCCCAGCCCTTACAGACAAGCAAATGCACCTTTGGTCGATACCTCTCTAGGCAGAGCTAGGGATGGAGACTATCAGAAGGAAAGAATAGAATAGGTTGGTGATAGAGATCACAGGATAGGAGCAGACTCCCATGCATGGCAAACCTAACAGGCCCATCACAATAAGAAATAAAGTAGGCAGTAGGAGGCTGGGTGAAGCCAGTGGTCAGTGGGTAACAGCAAATTCTAGGAATCAGATCCAGTAAAAAATGAGGACGAGTAAACAGTACTGAAATGAAGGACCAAGCCAGTCAGAGGAATGTAAACTAACCAAGGTCAATGAGAAAGCATAATAAAGCAAAGTACAGAGAATATCTTTAAGGTGGCATAGTTCCTTATAACTCCAGGAAAGTGTCCGATGGTTCCGTAAGAGCTACAGTATGTCTTACGAGTATGATTTCTCTGTGTTTGTGTATAAATAGTGCAAGGTTATGGAAATAATGTATCAGGAAATAGCATGAATGTCCTGAAAACAGAGGAATCCTGGTAGAGCTGGGAACCCAGGATTGCAGTATAACATAGAAGAACAGGTCAACACAGAAAATAGGAGAAGTACCAACAGCAAACTGGGGCAGTGCAGCACAGAGCAGCAGAAGGAAACAGGAGTGGGAGCTTCAGAAGGTTGATGTAGGAGCATACAAGGTCCAGAGGGAGCGTGATGAGAAATATGCAACTGGGTTTTCCAGAAATGAAGTTAATAGGGAGCGGTGATGTACCCAGAGTAGTCCATGGAGCCCAAACTCCACTGAATATATTTTGAAGGCAAGCAGGTTGAAGCAGAGCAAAGAGAGGCATCACACCCCAGAAGCGCCTGCAGAAAAATGGAGCAGTGGCTGTTCAAGGTTGGAAAACAGGCTTCCAGGATCAGGAGTGAGGCATGGTAGAGGTAAGGTGGAGAGAAGTCCATAAAATCCAAACCTGCAATGCTGTATGGTGGAGGTTAGAAAGGAAAAACCGAGCACGGGTAATTACACACCCAAGTGCGTGCAGGTAAATGGAAAGCAGCGCGGCTGGAATGTGGCATCCAAAAAGAAATGAACACAGGACAGAGGACTGACATGAAATAAGAAACAAAAGGAGGAAGGAGAAACACCAGGATGGGGAATGGGAATGGAGGGTAGGACAACAAACCGGAGCGAGGGAGGAGGTGGGTGGGAGGAAAAAGCCCAGCCACAGCAGCCAAGAGCCACAGGATCCAAAGCACACAGAATGCCGGCAAAACAGAAAGCTCCAAGCCAGCATCACAATGCTCCAAGGTCAGTTTCACAATGCACTAAGCAGAGTTGTAGGAGTAGTCAACCATTATTTTGAATGTGGAGGGGCTATTCCCCACAGTGAACCTTGAGCTTTAGCCATCCCATTCTATGTGTCTATGTGTGTTTGTGGGGAGGGTGAAGAATCCCTGCAACAGACTAGGCAGTTATATGCAAGTTTCAACATCAGCTGTGCTGCCTGTCACCTATTTTCCAGCATCAACCATGTATCAGAGCCTTGCAGAAAGACTTTAAACTTGAATTGTCCTTCACTGATTTCACCAATCACCTCACTGGGAGGGAAGGCAAATTTAGCTTAAAATCCCTGCTGGTCCCTGAGTGGTGGTGCTCAGCAGTGTGCTGTCTGCTGAGTCAGTTGTCTTAGCTGTGACTGTGGCTGGACTCATGGCATTTTTATTTTTGTATTTTCTGTTTATGCTCCTCCCTGGTATCCCAGCCAGCCACTTCTTCGTGCACCATCGCCCTACTACATCCCCATCTCGGCCCCAAACCACTATCTCTTGACCCTGTTTCACAGTCCGCTACCTGGGTAACCCTACCTTTCCCTGTGTTGGAGGGTCCCTCTCCTCTGAGGGGAGGGGCGGTAGGCAAGCTGCATATCCTAGGAGGCTGCTGCTGGGTCGGTCCAGGTTGTCCAGGGCTTTGTGGTGGTGTGGCCAGGCACTCATCATCCACCATACAAGAATCCCTTTTCCATTTTTCTTTTAGCCTGCCCATGTTCTAGCCATAAAGGCAGACTCCTGAGGTGGTGATGCACAGGAGGACATGTCAAGGCCTCACACCCTCCAAGCTCATCCTCCAACCCACCTGCAGAAGCCCAGGCTTGTCCCATCCCCCTGGGAGAAGCATCCAATGGATACTTGTAAAACCACTGCCTGCCAGACTCCCCTCTTGGAACCCGGCTCAGGGTGTGAACCCAGGTCGCCAGCTTGCCGAGCAACCGCATCATTTGGTGCCAGGGAACCAGACCCATATTTTTTTTAACTATTTTTATCTTGATTTATTTCTTAGCCTAAGATGTTTAAAAGTATTTTTCCTAGCTTCTTGTGTATTTGAGGAGGGTTGGGACTACAGATGATTTATTATAACCGACTTCATTAAACCTTTTATGACACATTAATGTTTACTTCCTCAAAATTACAGCTGGATTTGATTAGTTTTATTACAATGGAGATTTAAAATTGCAGGATGCTTACTCCAATTTTGTCCTAAAGTGGGACTCCTCCAAGAATGTTACATTGCAGAATTAGAATAAGCATACCCCAATATATCTCCCACCAAAAATAATTTTCTACATTACTTCATTTTAAAGTTATGAGCTATTTTGTAACCCTAACTTTAATACCTATTCATAAAAGCCAGTTTCAGTGAAGAGCCACTGATGATGTCATCTCCAGAACTCACAGTCTAGTCCTCCTGCCAGCAACCTTATAGGATCTTCTTCTCTAAAGTTTAAGAAACTGTAGCTATAGTAATCCTTTAAAAATGACATAGGGTTAGCTGCAGTTCTTGCATTTCCAGAGTATTCAGATTCATGGCATTTAACTTTAGAACATGTCAGGAGGTGGTTTGGAATGCTGCACTGAAGCAAGGCATAGAATGTCAAGGTGGTGCACAATTTTAAAATGTTGGGGTGGGACATGCAATCTTGGAATGTGACTGGGATGTGACATCTCAAAATGTGGTGGGACAGTCAGTCTTGGAATGCAACTGGGACACACATCAAAGAATTTAGTGGAATTGGAAATTTTGGAATATGTGGAATGCACGCTGAGGGAATGTGACAGGACACACCATTTATTCTGAAATTGCTTCGCTGCCACATTCTAGAATTGTACGCACTCACCATATTTTAAAATTGTGCATCACATCCCCACTGCATTATGACATTATACATCCCAGCCACATTCTAAAATTATGCATCTCTGCTACATTCAAAATTGCACATCCCTGCAGCATTCTGAAATGGTGCATCCCACAAATTCCATAATTACATATCCCCACCAAGTTTTATTTCAGTGCCACATTCCAAAATTTTCACTGACACATTTCCAAATTGTGCATCATGCCATATTCTGAAATTATGTGTCACCGCCATTCCAAACCTGTGTGTCACTGCTGAATTCCAAAATTATGCATTACCACCGTGATTCCAAAGTTTTACATCACCACCACATTACATAGATACATAGCTACATAGACAGTGTCGGTAGATAAGGCCTATGGCCCACCCAGTCTGCCCATTTGAGCTTGTAAGTTCAGTTTATGTTTTCCTAGAAGTCTGTTGCCCTCACCCTGACCTCCAGAATTCCTTTATGTCTATCCCATGCATTCTTAAATCCTGTGATTGTTTCAGCCCCACCACTTCCTCTGGCAGGGTGTTCCACTTGTCCACCACCGTTCTGTGAAGAAATTCTTCCTCATGTTTCTTCTGAATCGTCCTCCTCCAACTTCATCCCATGCCTCTAGTCCTGGAACATCTTTTTCACTTAAAAATAGTGTATTCCTGCACCCTGTTCCTTCCTCCTTGTAAGATACTTGTATGTCTCTATCATATCCCTCTCTCTCTCCTCTCCTCCAGGAGTACATGTTCAGTTCCTTCAACCTGTCTTCATAGGACTTGTGATGCAATCCATGCACCATCTTTGTTGCCCTCCTCTGAACCTTCTCTACCCTGTCTATGTCCCACTGTAGGTATGGTCTCCAGAACTGTACACTGTACTCCAGGTGGGGCCTCACTAGTGTCTTGTATAGCGGAATTATGACCTCCTTTTCCTGCTGGTGTTGCCCCTGCCTATACATCCCAGCATTCTATTTGCTTTACCTGCTGCCTTGTCACACTGTTTCCCTACCTTGAGGTCATCAGAGATGATAACCCCAAGATCCCTTTCCTGCTTGGTGCATGCTATATCCTCACCCCCAACTGATATATTGTGCCAGGGTTTTGTGCCCCATATGCATTATTTTGCACTTCTTTGCATTGAATTTCAACTGCCAAACCCTGACCATTCTTCAAGTTTCTGCAGGTCCTTCTCATTCTGTCTACACCCTCTGGTGTGTCTACTCTGTTACAGAGCTTTGTGTCATTCTGAAATCAATGCCACATTCCAAAATTGTGCATCACTGTCAGATTCCGAAATTGTGTGTCATCACCACATTCTGAACCTGTGTGTCACCACCGCATTCTGCAATTCATGTCACTGCCACATTCGAAACTGTGCTTCACCACCACATTCTGAAATTGTACATCACCGATACATTCGGAATGTACATCACCACCACATTCTGAAATGTGCATCACTGCCACATTCTAAAATTGTGCATCACCACCACATTCCAAAATTGAGCATCACCACTAAATCCTGAAATTGAGTATTGCTGCTGCATTCCAAACCTGTGTGTCACCACTGCATTCCAAAATTGTGTCATTGCTGCATTACACACATGTATGTCATTACTGCATTCGAACCTGTACGTCCACCACTGCATTCTGAAATTTGTGCATCACTTCTGCATTTGAAATTGAGCATCAGCACAGCATTCTTAATTGTGTGTCATCGCCACATTTTGAAATCATGTGTCACCTCCATATTCAGAAATTGTGTGTCACTGCCACATTCTGAAATTATGTGTTCCAGCTACTTTCTGAGACTGTGTAATTGCTGCATTCCACAATTGCAACCTGGTGACATTCAAAATCTCATACCTGCAGTATTTAAAAAATGTACATAACTTTGTCATTCTAAAGCCATGTTTGCCACTGCATTCCATCCCTCATGTCACATTCTGAAGTACTGTACCTTGTATCTACACATTATGGAGTGCATGCACTGACCCACACATCCCATACCATCCACAATGTCTCTTAGGTAGACATTAAAAGGACTTGGAATGCACAGTGATGTCAGGGCTGGCAGTATAGCCTAGAGGTTAGAGGAATGAGGTGTGAGCGGCTTAATACATCCGGCAGATCAGATCTGAGTTTGATTCTCACAACCTCCACTTGCACACTGTGTGACTCTGAGCAAGTCACTTAACTGCCCAGTGCTCCCAGATTGCCCCTGAAAACAGGCACTTGTGCCTAGTGGGCCTACCGGTTACCAAAGACTAAAATAATAAAAAAAAATGTCCTATCATCCTGTGCACCCTAAAAAGTCAAGTATCCTGTTTTCCCTCCAGTACCATTTTTTGTCATCTGTTTCTTGTTTTGTGCTCCAGACTGCTATTACTACCTCCCTCTTTTTAATCGAACAGTACACAGTCTTCCTCCAGCTGTGTTTTTCTGGCATTTTCTGCAAGCCAGCTTTATCGTCAATACCTTACAAAGCCAGCCTTTGCACACTTTGTGTTTTTTCTCTTTCTTGTAACTTTGTTTAATTACTTACTTACTACTTGCCAGCAGATACAGGCCACATGGTCTATAAAGTCTGCTCAAGTGTGCATCTAGCACCCACTTTGCAGCTGCCCTCCCACCCTCACAATAACCCCAACACAGATGAATGCCAAGTGAGATTGAACCAGATTAAGTTGTTTATGGTATTTCTAGTGAATGGGTGAAATTTGGCCAGGACACGGGAAATTCCCTACTGTTGGGAGGGTGCTGTTGGCCCAGTTTCAAGATGGTGGATTTGGAGGTGACTGAGGAGGGAGTGCTGTTGCTAACTGAGGAAGAACCTTTGTCGAGGTAATTGCTGATCCTGGTCAGGATGGTGAGGAATCTATGGCGGATGAGGTGGGACGAGGATGAGTTTGCTACCCTCAATTTAATGGAATACTCAGATGTTGTTTCAGATTCTTTAGACAGTGCAGCTGCTGCTGCTGAAGTGAAGAAAGGACATTGAGGAGCGAAGGACTGTAATCTTAACTATGCTTGCTGAAGATGAGGAACGTTATGAGAAGAGAAAAAGCTTTAAGGCACGGGACACAAAGTCAAGAATCACCAACTGCTACAGCTACTCCTCGGCCAGGTCAGACATTTCTGATTTAAAACAGTCAGTTGTTTCTCCTGTCCCCTTGAACATCCTTCAGTTGCACATTGCATTGCTAAACAATTTGGACTCACCTATAGTCACGGTGGTGAAGAAAACTGGTCCCGGAGATAGTGCTCAGCAAAGCGGGTTGGAAATCTGAACCCGATTGCTCTTGGGTCCCAGATCCTTCTTGGGACCTTACTCAGCTGGCTGGTGCTGATGCACCAAAAGAGAAGGGTGATAACATGGAAGAAACCAGGGGACAAACAGAGGTTCTGGATGCAGGCTTCCCACAGGTTGAATTAGTCTATACTGTGGAGAAATCAAACGAGTTGCTACACCCGCTGAAGGGCATGAGAAGGTACAAGGTGCGGTGCTACAGGGGTCAGAAGATCGAGACAGGGACTCTGAGCTTAGGCTAGGAGTCAGGAGTCAGAAAACAGAGGAATTATGATTGGAATTTGCTACGGAAGAATCAGTGGCCATCCAGGAACCTCCCGTAACTAAGGAGCCCTTGCCGGTCAGTAATCTGAATAATACTGGCAGTATTACACCAGGGTCATGAACAATAGCTGATAAAGGAAATAGGAGGTTTTCTTCACAACCTCCTGAGGGACAACCACAAGGTTACAGAATGGATGGGCAACCTGATAATATACAGAATTTAAATCCACATGCTCCAGTATTCTCTACACCACTGAGGCACCCTATATAGCAGGGTACCAAACCTGCAACCAGGAGATCCTGATGGGGTGATACCAGAGGATCCTCCTCAGGTTTCTCCACATACATATGAGCCTCAACAAGCCTTCAAGGGGCACAATACTCCACCCCCAGCCTGGATGTTCTTTTCTGTTTAACAGGTGGAACCTACTCCCTGTAGAAATGCTGTTAGGCTATGGTATAAGGGAGGTCTGGATGTGTATCCAGATCACCTATATGTATGGAACAGCTATTAAAAGCATCAATGAGGTTTACAGCACAAGATGTTTATGCACTGATACATGTGTCCGGAGAGGATAATTATGATAATTATGAGGAAAATTAGCTTTTGGACGCCTGCTGGTCCAGAGAGATTTTGGATGATATATAACCAGGTTAAGTTTACCCCATTGTGGACCCAATTTTTGCCATCCCTTAATGAAACCCTGGTGAAAATGGTCATAATCATGTTTCGTAATGAGAATATTCATACAGTATTTGTGATATCCACCATTAGCTCCAGCATCGCTGTGAGGTCCTAAGTGCACAGGAAGCCATCCTAGATTCTGAAGCTTTAGGGATGGGGGTTGGTGGTTCTGGGTAAAGCTTAGACAAACAGGAAGGAATTGCTCATATTCCAAACAGCTTCTTTCAGGGGAAAGATCGTGGGGTGTGTTTTATTCTGGTCAACCAAAGACCTGTTACAAGTGTGGGGCTCATACACACCTGTCCAATGTGTGCAATAAACTGAGGTGCAGCATCTGTGGAGAATTTACTCACACAAGTTCTGAGTGTATGAATCACTCAAAATGTAATTTGTGTGAAGATTATGGCCATCTTTTTCAGGACTGTCCTTGGGCAGCTCGAAACAAATCTGGAAAGGTGGATCCATATGACTTAATTAAAAAGCTTGAAAGCCTCCTTTGAAACAAGGTTTGAGGAGTCTGAATCCAGGCCTTACCCTGAGGATGCTATGGATCAATCTACCCTCCCCTCCTCCATCAGGTTGAGCCCTGACACCCAATCTCCTGTAGAGAAAGGCAGTGGGGATGCCCCCTTCAACTGTGAAACCAAGGAAAATCAGGCTGCAGCAGCGGATGCCCCCAAATATTCCTCTCCAACAAACGTCCAGGGTGGAGAAGGCAGTTCCACTTTCAGACATGCCTTCCCCGCCACATGCAACATGGTCAAAACCAGAGCCTATAAGATGCAGTTTAAGACTCCTAAAAGGGGTCTTGATGGTGGAGAGCTGGTGACTGAAAATCAGTTTGAGGTTTTATTGGTTAAAAGTTGGGAAATTAAGAGCAAGAGGAGTTGGGTTCTGATACTTCTTCATGGTCAGGAATTGTACAGATGGACCAGCCATTGCTGGAGACCAGTGGAAAAAAAGAAAAAAAAAAAAAAAGAACTCTTATTGAAATGCTTAAGTTTGTGTATGGGGACTGGGGTTAATTTCCTCTCATGTCTTTTCTCAGCTGCTTCCTTGAATGTTCATAGTATCAGAAATACTAGGAAGCAATCTGCATTTTTCTCTTTACATGACCTTGGTTTATCTGTTATTTTTACAGGAAACATGGTTAAATTCATATTCGGCTATGTAATATGTCAAGACTAATTGGGTTTGGGGTCCATCATACTGGTCCTTTGGGCCAGATCAACGAGATGGGATTGGTATTTTATTTTTCTGGGTATGATTTTATTCTAAAGAAGTTAGTGGATATTATCCCAGGAGGGTTCTGTTGGTTGGTGGTATCTGGCAGAAACTTCCCTATAGGTTTATTTCATGATATGCCCCCAAACTAAGGCTGATAAGAGTGGCTCTATTTGAGTAGGTGCAACCCTTTCTGGCCACAGCAAGAACAGTGGTGGTGGGAGGGATTTTAATTGCACTTTAGACACCAGGATGAGGACAGCAAAAGGGAAAAAAGTATTGTGACTCGATAGCTTTTAAGCATCTGGTAGATGCAGCTGATTTAATTGATAGTTCAGTATATGCAAATCCTGAAATTTCACATACCTTTGTCAAAGCAAACCTGACATCTAAAATAGACTACGTTTTGTTTTCTAAAACACTGAAATTGATGACCACTCACGGTGGTCCCAATAGATTTTCAGACCATTATTTGCTGAAAACAGTTATTTCTGTCGATGCATCACAAGTCTTGTTTTCTACCAGATGAAGACTGAATGCATCTATTCTCAGAACCAGTGGTGATATTAAATATGACTTCAGCAATTATGGCCAGACTTTCAGTTGCAGTTTTATATGAGGATATGAGGGTTTGGTGGGAGGATACAAAGAAGGATTTATTAGTATGGTTTCAGAAGTATGGGAAAAATACTTCACACTCTAAATCTTTGCATATCTTACATTACGGACTCAATTATTTAAGATATTGTCTTTGACTTGTAGTACAAAGCTGGATTACTCTAGCCAGATTGTTGCTTTAAAAAACAAATGGTGTTATTGCAGTATGATAGGGCTCTTTCATTACAGGCAGAAATGCAGTATGGGACACAAAAATCTCCTCATAAAGACCCATGTGAGGCATGTAAAGAAAAGCGGAGTAATTCTAGTTTTTACAGATACTATCACTGCAGGATGTTCTTCTCTCATCCATTACAGATATTCATAGGGAAGTAGAACATTATTTAGATACCCATAACCAGGCATGGATACCACCAATCACAGAGGTATTTGACTATTTACAGGACCTGGAAATTCCTGGGTTGGATGATGCAGTAGTCGAAATGATGACGGGCGTATCACCTCACAGGAAGGTTTAGAGGTAATTCTAACCCTGAAGGATGGGACTTCACGGGTAGGGATGGGTTGGCTAATTTCTTTTATAAATTATATGGGAAATTGTAGCCCTTATTTAGCCAAGGTGTTTCATTTTTATTTGTGTCAGAATAAGATACATCCTGATTTTAGAAGGGCTTAATAATTTTTATTTAAAAGGGGATAGCGGCTGGCTCGGTGGTGCTGAGGGTTGAGGCACTGGACTCCACCTCGCACCACACTGGCCTGACAGGTTTGGAAATGGACTCGGGTCACCTGTAGTCAGAGGGGAGGAGGATTGAGCATCCCAACAGATGCTCTCCTCCTCCAGGAGTAGAGATTCTGGGATGTCTTGCACACCTGATGCACCAGTGCCCGGTGGAAACAGGGGCATCAGTGCACAGGTGGCTCTTCAAGAGAATCGAACAGGGAGGACATTGTAGGCACTTGACTACGACATCCGTCAGTGCACTGTGGGACTGGACTTTTTATCCTATGTGCCAATGCCTTCAGGGGAAGGAGGGACTAAGAGGAGAAAATGGAAAATACTCTCTTGGGCCAGGATGACAACTGATCCACCTCAGATTGCCTACCCACAGAAAAGACCCTGTTGTGCAGGCAATCTAAGGAGAAGGAGTGAGGTAGGAGGGATAAGGAGTAAGCCTGGCACTCTAGGGGCAGATTATGTGGAGGGATCCGTAGGGATGACTGAAGTCTGAAGGAATGGCACGGGGGTGGGATAAAAGGAAAGTGTAAAAAAATGGGGGATAGGGGTGATAGGGTATTACTGGAGAACTGGGGACCTATTTGTTTGCTGAATTCTGATTTTAAAATCTTTACCTCAGTTCTCCAGAAACGTTACAACAGGCTGCAGCTGGATTGATTCATTCTGTGCAGACATATTTGTTGCCTGGGAGGAATATTAAAGGAAACCTCTCCATCATTAAGGATGTTATTGAATATTGTAATAAAACAGGATGAGAGGGTTGGTTCTTTCTTTGGATCAGCATAAGACATTTGATCGGGTTAGTAGTAAGTTTTTGTTTCAAGTTTTGGAATCTTATGGGATACCAGTGAGGTTTGTAGATTGCTTAAGGAGAATATATACGTCAGCTACAGTTACACCTCTTATTGCAGGTAAAAGGGACATTGGATGACTGTTCAGCTTGGGGTAAGACAAGGTTGTCCAGTAAGTCCGTTACTACATATTTTGCACTAGATCCCTTATTAGGCATATTTTACTTAATTAGGATGTTAAGAAACATAGAAATATAGAAACATAGACTTTGACGGCAGATAAGGACCCTTGGCCCACCCAGTCTGCTCATTTCCTACCTACTGGATAAGCTGCAGATTCTAGTTAACCAACAGCCTACTTCCTGCAACCCCCATTATAATTGCCTTATGTCTGTCCCATGCATGTTTGAATTCCCCACTGTTTTAGACCCAACGACCTCCTCTGGAAGCGGTTCCATGTATCCACCACTCTCTCTGTGAAAAAATGTCCTCACATTACCCCTGAGCCGTCCCCCTTTATCTTTAAATTGTGCCCCTTGTTCTTACATATCTCTTTTCTGAAAGATGCTACCGTCCTGGACTTTGTTGATTCCCTTGAGGTACTTGAAAGTTTCTATCATGTCCCCCTGTCCCTCCTTTCATCAAGAGTATACGATAAGCTCTCTCAGTCTCTCTTCATGTGGTTTCTGCTGCAGACCCTGCACCATTTTAGTTACATTAAGGATATTAAGGGTCATGTAGATCCAAAAGAGATCGAACTAGTCACATATGCAGATGACTTATGTCTTTTTTGGAACAGGCAGAAAGTGTAGAGACTGTAATTAGGATTTGAAGAACTTTTCGGAACTTTCTGGCACAGTGAATATTACCAAAAGTATAGGTATCGGGTAGGGAAGTCACACTTGGTCCCTCTCAAATCGCAGGTATTCATATTTCTTCTGAACCTATTAAAATGTTGGGGTATTGTTTGGAGAGGGTGATATGGCACATAGAAATTGGGCAGATAGCCTGTTTATTTATGAAGGTAAAGTGAATAGATGGAAACACTGGAATTTTCAAAGACTAAAAGAATATTTATTATTAAACAATTCTTGATACCTTGTTTACTATATATAAGTTCAGTTTTCCTTTAACTTTGAGTCATGAAACCAAACTTTACAGATTCTTTTTTCAGATGCTATGGGGATCACATCTTAACCAGTTAAGAGGAAGTAACTTATTTGTCTAAATATAAAGGAGGACTGAACATGGTTAATCCTGTAATTTTTTTCACACAATCTTTTGGTCACGTTCTTTTCAATTAGTAGTTAAAGAGGAAGATTCCTCGGCAAAAGCTTGGTTGCTGAATAATTTGGATCACTTTTTCCATGTGTGGATTGATGAACCTCTTAAATTTAACCTGAGATGGGAAGTGCCAACCTGTTTTAAATCTTCTTTACAGAAATTGTATAAATGGAAGAAATATTTTGGGGAAATCAAGGAAGGCATTATATAATCAGATTTTGGACCTTACTGGTCCAGATAGGCCAGAGTTTTAAAGGCTGTAATATGGCAAAAGTGTATTTAGTGATCACACAATTAATGAACAAGAGGATTCCGCTGAGAATGTGGGTTGTGGTGTGGTTGAGTGCACAGGGAGGTTGGGTGTAAAGGCAACAGTAAGCATAGGCCCTGGAAGAAAAGTTGCCCTTATGCAAAGTGTAGTCAGCAGACTGAGATGATGGAGCATGTTCTGTTGCTTTGCCCTTATGCTAACTATTTGTGGGCATTTCTTGCTTGGAAATGGAAATTGAGGTGGTTAGCTAAACTAGATTATATGTAACCTAGCATTAGAGGATTATTCTAACCTATTGCATAATTGCTGGGATACTACTTCAACAGTATTTTTGCTATTTTAGTTGTTTCAACAAAGAAGAATGTCTTATATTTCATTCAGCTGTTTACGTGAAGCAGCTTTTCAAGAAGTGTATATTAAGATAGGTAGTTGCACCCATGTGCAAAAGTACAGGCATGGTGGAGAGATTTACCTTTTTTCAATAAATGGTTAATGTGTGATTAGGAACAATTCTATGGATGATTTTGGAGAGATGGGTTTGGAGTTTTGTTAATTTACTTTTCTATTTTGTTTTACCTTGGTTTTCTTTTCAAGTTTGGGTGTTTTTTGGGGACTGATGAAGGTTAAAGGGGTATGGCTTGAATACATTTATTTCTTTTGTAGGGTAGCTTTTGAATTTTATGTATGGTTTAATGGATTGCTACTGAATGTAGAATTGTGATTTTGTGACTTTGAGTTATTTTGACAGATTGTTTAATAAAACATTCCCTACTCTTTTAATAAGTGACAGAGGATCTTTAACATCCACCTGAACTACCACCAATCCAGGCAGATGGAACCTCGGTTTTATGTCTGATCTGAAAGATGGCACCTCAGAAGTGCAGCACCTCCCTCATGCTGCACTACAAGTGTCAGTATTGGGATATTAACCAAGTGCAAGTTGTGAGAACTGAACCCACAGCCCTCTGATCTCCTGCCCTCAGAAGTGAACATGTTACCTACTGGGCCACTGACATTACTGTAATTAATAATAATAATACTAGCACTAATTGCCTCATGCAAAGATTTGTTGCCTATACTAGGCCCTTGCAGATAGGCCATCTGCTCTTCCAAAGCAATCGTTTCTGTCCCAACAGACAGTGGAATGACATTGCAGTATTCTCATCTAACTATTGACCACCATCATGTAATCCATGACATATGCTCCACTCTGGAGTGCGCAACCACTGCACTCATACAGGATCACATTGTACGATCATCTCAGTATCCAAGGTGTTTGACACACCTGACTTCAAACAATCATGCCCCATTGGTGAGTACAGGGTCTGAAATTGCACATTCCATGATAAAGGGGTGGGATCACCTCCGTATTTCTAAAGGAGATTCCCTTCGCTATGCACCCCGGCATTCTGTGTGCTTTTGCTGTCATCTTACTGCACTTAGTCGAGTTATTCATACTCCATGTTATGAGCCTTCCTAGATCATTATCCTCTTCTGGACATTACAGCTGCCCCCCACCAAGTGGATAGCTCCTCCTCTGGTTCTTAGCCCCCAAGTGCAATACCTTGCATTTTTGACATTAATCCCAAACTGCCAAGCCTCTGACCACTCCTATAGTTTGGTAGGGTCCTCCTGCAGCCCACTCCACCCTTCAATGTTGTCCAACACTGCTCCCATGTTTGTGTCATCCTCAAAGAGACTGATCTTGCTCCAGACCTGGTGGAAGATATCAGCAATGAAAATACTGAGTAACCCTGGACCCAACACTGATCCCTGTGGCACCCCACATATCCATCACTAAGTGCTGAAACACCCCCTCCCCCACAACCACCTTTTGCCTAACTGCAGTCAATTGGTGATCCAGTTTATCATCTTTGTTTCCACCACTGTGTATTGCAGTTTTCCACCAGCCTCCCATGTGGCATGGAATCAAAGAAGGCCTTGCTGAAATCAAAATACTGGACAACCACAGCATGGCCTTTGTCCAGTTGCCACCATGACACCCAGGGCGTCGGCAGACATACGCCTGCACGCCCAAGCGTCATAGAAAAAGAAGAGGGGCAACAAAACAGCTGCCAATGGCAATTTACACTTGTGCATTAGATTTTGTTTTTGTTTTACTGTGAGTTGTTTCAGCCCGAGACAAGTCCAAGAGTCCCACATGGGATGGGACCGCATGATCAAGTCAGCACTGGGAGGGAGTCGGGAATCAGGATGTTGTATTTGCCCTGCAGCATGTGTCATCTGATCTGTCAGTATTTGCAAACTATGCCTCTGCTGCTTTCCTTTTCCAACAATCCAGTCAGAGCGTGACTTTTGCCAGTTTGGTATATGGCGGAAGGATTGGGACTCAGCGTGAACTGCCCTGTTGTTGTCTCATTTGTCTAATCGGTTCCAGTTTCAGCAGTGGCAGCCTGTAGTAGGATACAGCACTGCACTGGGCGACAGTAGCGGTGAGCGAACACGGATTATACATAATCATCGTGTCGGGTGACTGGTTAGACCATTAATTTTATTTGCTTATTCAGCTGACTGTCACTGCTGTGCTGTCAGTATTTTCTCTGCTTATTAAAATTACTTCTCCGGAGCAGTGGTCACGCGTCCGTCTGATCAAGGAACAGGCGCAGAACTGGCACAGAAGGAAGTGATTAACCTGATAAGGTGAGATTCAAGACAGCATTGACTTTATAGACCATTCTGACCTGAATTACTGACTGACAAAATGTATATTCTTTTTTCTTTCAGCCGCAGACAGCATAGACTGAGGCAGACAGGCATGATCTGACAGTACTCGGTAGGTTTCTGGCTTCACTCTGCCCAGAATAAAACACAATTCTTGTTTCTGTCCATTTCTTTCATCAGCTTTACTGCTGTGCTACCAGTTTCCATACATCCTGTTGAGGAGAGGGCATACCAGGTATCGGTGGCATCAGGTTATATTCAAACATCTACTTGATAAAGGGAGACTGTCTGGTAATTTACTCGTTTTTTTTTCACTGACTTCCATTATTTGAAACTGAAATTTAGGAGCCCTACCTCTGTGAAGGATAGTGAGAACAGTTGTTTGCTTGGTCTATGGAGTTTTTATCAGTTATTTAGTTAAAATGAAAACTGTTGCATGTTATTAATTTAAATTGCCCTTGCAATTTTCCGATTATTCTGATGTTGTCAGGGTTTGGATTTTATTAGGTAGTGTGAAGTGTGTGTGTGTGTGTGTGTGTGTGTGTGTGTGTGTGTGTGTGTAGTATGTGTGTGTGTGTGATTGCCTTCTGAAAATGCATCTTCATGGATAAGCAATGTAGCTTACATTCTGTGAAGGAACACAAAAGTACTGCAAAGTCATGCGCGATCACCTCTAATCTGCCCTCCCTCCTTAAAAAATCATGGAGTGAAGTAATGAAATGCATGTAATAGGAAACATATTTCGTTTTATTCGTTTCTTGAAAACGAAATACCATTTGTACAACACTAAGTCTGCTCTAACAATTACAATGACATCATAAACAGTGTCACATGTCACCAAATTGAAGTAATGAAATTCAGGGACTAGGAATCATTTTCGTTTTCTGTTGTTTCATGGAAACGAATTATCATTTAGTATTTCCTACCTCTGCCCCTAACAATTATTCTGACATCATCAAAATTGACACATGTTACTGGAACCTAGTGGATTCAATTATTTATTTTACATCATATATACTTATTTGAAGGGAGTGAAAATCAGATATAAGGCATCATTCCCTGTGGTCATAGCACTATCTCAATAGTATGTGTGTTGAGTGTCAATGTGATGCATGTTATGTGATGTGATTGTATTGCAGATTGTGTTGTAATGGGTGTGCATCTAAACATTTGGTCAACGCCTGTATAATGGAAGAAAATTAATTGAGTTACTCACATAATTCATTTTAACATACAAGATAATGAGCTAGTGAGTTTATTGTAATCCTAAGCGGAGTATTTTACTGTTTCTAATCAGTGTGAAAATCAGCTTTGCTGTCTATATAAAACAGGCAAAGAAATCCCTGTGTCCTGATTGGCTGAGACTTGATTCTAGCCATTGCAGTAAGAGAGTACCACCACTGGCTAAAACAAGTCCCTGCTAACCAGGGCAACTATTGTAAAGGTGCAATAAATAAGCAAAAGCATTTGAACTTCAGAACACCGACCCCCAAAGTTTTTGTATGAGTCACGGCTCTGTTTTTCTCACTTGAGTCTCTTCTCGCACAGTAATAGACAGCTGTGTCTACCACTTGCAGGATATTCATCTGTAAATAGAAATTGCTGCTGTCATTCGAGGCCCAGAACCTACCCTGGATCACAGGGTTATAGCTACTATAGATGTGGATCCTGTAGGTGACAAGCCCTCGAGTCCTTTCCCAGGGCCTGCCTCACCCAGTCCATGTAGTGACTGTTGATATTGAACCCACTAACCCCACATCTCAGCCGCACTGACTGACGGGCTGTTTCACTTGGAATCATATTGGGTCAACACTACATCTGATCGGACACCTGGAAATATAGAGAAAGGCAGAGTTATAGAAATAGCAAGTATTCCATGGTAACTTGAAAATTAAAAAATGTAGAATTTATTGAGTTCTTACATTGCAGTGAGGCAAGAGAATCGGTGATCCCAAAACTGGCATATTAAAATGTTGACCTGAGTGAAGGGGTTATGAAAGACTCACCCTTCATAAGTGGGATGGATGGCATGTGTATTTTTTATACTTTGTGTTAAGTAATTTGCAGTGTATAACAACTGACTAGACAGCAAACTGCAAAACATACAGCTGGGTAATTAATTTACAATTAGTAACAGTAACTTCAATAACCAAACCTATTTATAACTCTGTAAGGCTTGGCATCTATTAGCAACAGTAGTCCATCGGGCAGTACATCTTGTACTAATAAGGCAAGAGCCAGGCTGTAGAATTCAATGAAGTATTCACTATGACGTGTTGTGATTTTTCTCACAGGGTACCACCTTCCATCACTGTGGTGAACAGCGGCGTTGCAGTGATCTGAGTCCAGGGGCTGCTGATGGGTACATGGGTATGCTGGTGCTGTAAGGTCGTCAGTTCCTGAGGACGAGTCAGGAGCCACTGAAACAGCTATAGGTGCCATTTCATTGCCTATTTCTGGTAAGTGAAACGAGCTATTCATTTGAAATTTGAGATATTGACTTGCCGTGCTAAGTGGGTTGCAAATGGTGACTGAGTTAGTTCAAGTTTACGTGGCAGTGATATTTTTAAGCGTTGGTTGGCACCTTTTCCATTGGGTATACTGGGTGATTTATAACTGTTAGAGGTTGCCAGCCAACCAATCAGAATAAAGGATTTTCTTGCTTTCTGAGCCCCATTGTATAATCATTTTTTCTAAGCTGCTAACACAAGTATTTCTCTGCTCAGGTAAAAACATTTATTTTATTCAATATGTAAAAATAGAAACATAGAAGCTGTTGGCGAAGGAGGACGGCTAGGTCCATGTAGTCTGCCCATTTGTCTTGGCCCTATTTTAACACTCTGGTTATCCTTTGTAATCAGGGCTCCTTGTGTCTTTCCATGCATTCTTGAATCCCCCACAGTGTTGACCCCACAACCCCACAGCACACGTCATTACTGTGCAGAGTGCCAGGTGCAAGTCGCTGGCCTGCCCTGCGTGATGCGCTAATGAGCCATAATGACAGGCAAATGTCCCCATTTGTGCCTTGCATATATTATGGTCTCATTTGCATGCCCACCCCGCTGAATATCGCGGGTGATGCACCTAGCGCAACTGCAGTTTCGCTGCACATCTGCTGGTTAATTACTGCTGATATAATGGTATCTGACTAGACACACCAACCTGTTTAAGATGATAAGTTAAATCACATGGAAGATTTTAACCCTGTGGTGGCACTCTCACTTATGAGTGGTTCTCATCATATGTCAGATCAAGGAATAGGGTGTGTTTAAAATTAGCAACAATATGGGATAGATAGGAGTAAAACTAGTACACTGCTCTATACAAGCAAAAGTGGCGTACACTTCAGTGATGAAACTCAGTAAACAGATCTTATTGGTGAAGAAGGGACCTGGGGCCCGAAAGCATGTGTATAATTCCATCTTTGTACAAGACACTTGTTGGTCCAATAAAATGTATCAAACTTTCCATCTTCTCCTGTTTAACAGATCTTACAAACTTCATAAATGTGAGTGGTGACATCTATTTCTTTTACTGCATTAGTAAATTTTTCAGGCATTAAATGTATCACACAAGGTACTGGATAGTTATTGATTTAGCATTTTCATTTGTGTGCCATTTCAAATTTTAGAGGGTTACTGCAACATTTTTGCATTGCATAATATCACTTACTTGGACTCAGCAAAGCATTAAATTTGGTACCACAAGTGAGACTTGCATTTAGGCAAGGGGCTTATGGGCAGGAGCTATTTTCCATACTATTTGGGATATTTATAGCAGACATCTGGTGGAAATTGACAGCACCATCCGTCTGTTTGTGGAAGACACCAAGATTGGAGAAGTGTTGATGGCCAAGTTGGGTGGCAAGGTTTGCAGGCAGATCTTGATAGACCAAATAGTATTTTCATATTCTTGTACCGACCACTATTGCTATTCTTTTTATTTTCCTTTCTTTTTTCTCCCACCTTGCTGCCCTCTCACCCTACTCCTTCAGACTTGGTCAATCCCTTGTGGATCCATCCATGGTTTCTGCCCCTAGAGTGGCCGGGCCAACTCCTACCTCTTCACTTGGTCTCCACCTTAGAGTGCTCTGTACATTGAGTCTGCTCAGGTAGTGAGAGATCCCAGGGGACCAATCATCATCCGGGGGTAGAGAGGGTGTTTTTCAGCATTTTTCCTTCCCTTGTTGTCCTCTACCCCTGAGGACGTCGGCACGCAGGACTGACGTCCAGACAGACAGCATGCTGACGCACACCATTGTCAAGTGCCCAGACGTCTTCCTCCCCTGCCTCCTTGTAGAGCCGCCAGCCCTGGTGCTCAGGCCTCCCACTGGCCCAGGAGCATCAGGAGCTCACGGCACCAGGATCTCACCCCTGAGGAGGAGAGCATCCATTGGGATGCTCGATCCTCCTCCCCTCAATCCTAGCAACCGAGTCGTTCCCGAACCCGGGTCACGGCGTGGTGCGAGGTGTGGTGTCCAGCGCCTCAACCCTCGTTGCCACTGGGCCTGTTGCTATTCTTCATTCCATAGTACACAATGCCACAATATATTGAATGTGAATATCTGTTCATACTGCATATAGAAATAGATGGATTCTTATGAAATAACAAGCCATTTTAATTTCCAGTACTTGATACTTAGTTGTTGCCATCAATGCTGAGTAATTAAAGGATCCAATAGTTGCCTCCTTAATATTTGTAGCCTCCCAAAATGTTGACTTATTTCAGGGCTGAGTTGCCCAGAATCACCTGATGTCATATCGGTAGTTGAAACTTGGCTCAGCGACTGCACCCCAGACTCCGCAGTGTCACTCCCCTGTTTTACTCTACATCATGTCGACTGAACTGCTAACAAATTAGGTGGATGTGCATGTATGCCCAGAACTTATTACTCTGGGTTCACCTACCATGACCACATCCGATAACTGAGCACCACTGTCAATGTGCCTATTGGCCTGCTTCACCAGTACAAGCACTGACTCCCATCTGAAGCTCTCCACTTAGCTGTCTCAGCATCAATACCATCACCATAGACTATGGAATCAATATTTATGGGGTAGATGACAACACACACCTAAACAAAATTAGGCTGGCCCTTAATAAGGCCTGCAGACTAGCTACTGGCTTTGCCAGACTCACACATACCTGCACCTTTACACCTCAAACAACTGGCAAAACTTTCGATGGGATGTGCAAATATCAGACCTTCTCTGCCCAAAAATAACATCAGGGCTACTATCACCTGCTCTCACCACCTCCCTCCAGGCACCACTGTCAACCTGCCACACTCGACAACTGGTGACAACCCACTTCAGGGTATCTTGCTTGCAAGACTTCTTCAGGTCAAAGAACCTTCGGTACCTTTGCCCCAACTGGCTTAACTCAGTACTAAACACACTCCTCCACAGAACCCGAATTAGGTCAGTTCAAGACCCAACTAAGAGATCTAATCTCTCATGACTCAGTCTGTGACTGTCCCTGACATCTAGCCTTACACCCTCCCCATGAATAAACGCTGGTCTAGCCAAACCCTGGGTGTGCCTATATTTCATAATGGACACCTCAGTCCTTCCCAGGCCTGCAAATAACCACCAGTGCATGGCTGGTCACCACCCTTCAGTTAATGTTTTTAACATGCTACCATCTGTCCTATGTACCAATGTTTATTGCTGTATCACCAACTGCTTCGCTGTGTTATCGATAACCATTTATAACCATTTCTGTAACTATCATGTATAATTGTGTATAATTGTTGCTATTGTCCTTGATGCCTCTGTGTCTCATTGACGTGGAACCTTTGTAAAGAGTCTATGACTCAAAGGTATGTTTTCCGATATTTTCAATAAATAAATAAAATAAATAAATGGACATGGTTATGTTTGAGCCTATCTTTAAAGACTATTTATGAACTTGTCTATAGTTTGACCAAATAACATTATAAATGTGTACAGCATTGTTACAGCTCATCAGAGTGTCATCTCCAGAGTATATGTGTGTGTGTGTGGGAGGAGGGTGGCCACCAGTTATGTGCCCCTAAATGTTGTACTGCATGGTCTGATGGGCACCATGGCAGGAACAGTAGTGTTCCTGCTGTCTCATATTGTTGCTGCCCATTTGGTTGTCATGAAGAATATCTGCAGAGCAGTTGTGCCAGTGTGGTGGTGGTGGGGGTTCACCTATTCACTGGATCTACGTGGATGGTCACCTCTTCCTGTTGTATTATTGCCAATGTTGCAGCACACTGCTGGTATCTGCATGAATAAAGGTGCTATGATTGCTGATGATTTTTCCCTGGCATGGTCCAGTGTTAATACCAGAAGCATAGATGGTCAGAAAAGTTGCTCACTAGCCACAAAAACAATGCATGTATTTCTGCAATAATTATTTTTGGATGTCTGACTAATACTCCCCTTTAAAAATGTGTGTTGACACAAATGATAATTACGAAATTCATGGCTTAAACTTTAATATACAATATTTGATACAGCACCCATTATGGATGCTCCATGCAATTTCTACATAACCTTTAGAATGGGCTCTAAAAGATCAGATTTCCATTGCATTTCAATCATGATGGCAAGCACAGTTATTCTATATATTCATCATGGATTGAAATTTTTTGTATGGCGCAGATAGAAAGTGACAGCATGTGAAGGTGCAGATAGAAAGCCAGTGAATCTAAGTGCATGAAGGTGTAGATAGCAATTCAGCTGACAGTAGCATGAAGTGCATGAATGGCAGGTCACACATCCAAGGTAAACATAGCAAGTGACAGAGCGTTAAGGTACATATACAGCAACAGCAGCATTTTAGGAAAGCCTATGTTAATTAATATGAATGCAATGGAAAGCATTGTCGTGAAGCGTAAACAGATGTCAGGTGCTCAGCTCAGAAAAATCAAGAGGAAACTCAGTGGAAGAGAATAAAGATGTCCAAAGCCATGCTATATTAACAACATGGTGAGATTTAACATGTTTTTATCAAATAAATATTATTCATAGTAAATTGCACAATGTACATGTTGTGGAGACATTGCTTAACTTTACAATTTACCATAGGAAAGATACTGTGGACAAAGAGTAGCAGAGACAGCAACACCAATTGAATCATCTAGGCATGTTCTGGAGACCCATGAGCTAGATGAGAAGGGAGGTAGTAACACTAATCAGTACATGTTGCTGACACAGATATGGATTAGGCTGGATGCAGAGGCTATTTTGATATAGATTTGGATATTCCATATGCTTTTGATACAGAAAGGAGAGAGATTCAGCGGAAGAGAAAGAGAGCTCAGTTTCTGCAACTTCATTGCAGATGGTGAGAATGTTAAGCTGGATGCAACAACTGGAAAACCCAAACAAGTAAGGTAGATGTGGGCATGAATGAACCAGATGGAGAGTAGCAGTGCAGGCAATCAGCCGGGGAACACGTGGCAGATACCAGACAGGAGACACAAAGTCACCCAGTTTCAGGGTGACACAGACATCAGCCGTTACAATCGACACTGCTTCATGGACTAGGAAAGAAGGACATACTTTCCAAACAATGGATACCACCACATGGATTTGTGTTCCCTAAAGAAATATGCAGACTGGAGGAAGAAGGATGGTGGCCGCCAGTTCAATCCAAAACTACTGATGAACTACAAGTTTGCAAGATATTCTAGCAGTATGGATGGTGTGTTCTGTGGACCTTTTCATTTTCAACATGAGCGAACAAAGGCCTCTATATTGGTGTCTGCTCCGCTGACTGATTGGTCAAACTGCCATAAATTATAAGAGACACGCTAATTCTAAGGAACACCTTGATGCTGTGACCAGAGGAGATGCTTTCATGAGTTTGTGATGGCAGATAAAGACAACATATCAGGCACTATGTGACTCAGACAGAAAGGTACACAATTGACAGCAAACCATGAAGCAAATTATTATTGTCATATTGATGTCACGGAAGACAAGACATTACATTAAGAGGTGCGGTCGAGCAGAAAAAGCAAATTTTAATGTAATTCTGCAGCACTTGCGGCATTGATCCTTACTACTGGAACATTGAATGAGTCACCAAAAAATGCTCCAGTATACATCTGTACAAATTCAAAATGAACTGATCAATGTCATGGGACAGCAAATCAAGCGGAAAATTTTAAAGCAGTAAAGAAATGCCAGATGGTTCAGTCTGATAGCTGATGGAACTACAGATATTTCACAAAAGAACAAATATCATTGACTATACGGTATGTACAGCGTGGATCAGATGGAGATGTGAGAGATTAAGAAGATTTTATAGAGTTTGTACAGGCTACAGATACCCAACTGGCAAAGGACTCACAGAAATGTTTTACAGTGTTTAACTGCATGGAATTTGACAAAGAATTGATGAGGACAAGGATATGATCAGGAAGCAATATGAGTAGTCGTTTCAAGGCAGAGCACTCATTCAGGAGAGTTGTCCCAGATGCCTCTACCACAGTATATGCAGAGCTCACAGTCTGAACACTGCCATCGTTCATTCCTGACTCTAAGACCTGTTGCAAACATGTTTGAACATCTCGGAAGTGATCAGTATCCAGAAGAGGTTCAGCAAAATGGAAGAACATTTATCTGGCAGAGCTAAATGAGTTTAGAAACTTACCAAGTTACTATGATTATGAAGAAAACGATAACCTGCATGACAGAACAACAACAATTCCTGTGCCTGGAACTACACGATGGATGAGTCAAGCAGATTCAATGACACAGCTGAAAGATAAATTTGTGGTTGCTGCAAGCACCTTAGAGAAGATTGCAGGAATTTGATAGTGAAGCACACGGTGCCTGACAGCCTCACCAGATTTGAATTCATTAGTGACACAGTAAGACTGAACACATCCTGGCATTCACAAAGCCACTACACATGTACCTACAGACTGTCAATATTGATTTGATTCAGGCAGCAGATGAGGCCTGTCTAATAGTGCGATGCATTGAACCACGAACAAGGGAGAACGAGAGTCAGCCTTTCATGAACAGTATGTGGAGGCTAAAATTCTTGCAGATTCAGTTGGAGCCGAAGAGTCTGTCCCGACAACATGCGGAAACCAGACACAACGTGGCAACATTGATGCTGCAAGTCCAGAAGAACACTTCAGGAGAATATTTTGTTCCTTTCTATAGACCATGTTCTATCAAGTTAAAAGGACAGCTCATTGACTGTCGGCCCCGTTTGAAGCTCAGTACTTAATTCCACGTAATGTACCTTTGTAAGTTGATGAAGAAGACAAGGTCAAACAGATTTACTCAGCATACAAAGACTGACATATCCAGTTTAGAAGACTTACAAAGAGAGCTGCGATGGTATGAAAAGTGGGTTGAGATGCAGGCTGAGAGTGCCCAGATACAATAGTGGGTGCTCTACAGCATTTGAATCCATTACCTGTTTCCAAATATAAATGCGGCATTGTCAATCTTGGCCACCATGCCAGTTAGTGTTGCCACAGCATAACGTTCATTTAGCGTATTAAGAAGGCTGAAAACATGGTTAGCGGAACAGCATGGGAGAACAGACTACTGCATTGGCACTACTCAACATTCATGATGACATTCAGTAGCAGACATTGAGCAGGTCATATCAGACTTTGATCCATATGGAGATCGCAGGATTGTCCTTTGTGCAAAGATAGTCTACAAAGTTTAATGAGTTTGGGTTACTTTTGACAATGTTTGGTGCAAGGGTGATTAGTTGGTTATTCCATAACCTTAACAGAACCTGTGCACTATTAAGCACACTCAGTTCCTATTGGTGCTCAGTATAATATACTTGAGAAGAACATGATATGAAAACCTACCATAACACACACATCCTTTTGTTTGCTTAGCACTGGACAAATTTACACACTGGTCTCAAGAAATTACACTCTTAACATGCCAAAACATATGAACCATTTATCCCAAACCAAGCTGTTGATGTGGTTGGAGGGAGCTGAATTGTGTGTTTATGGAATGGGGTGGGGGCACCTGCTGTATGTGTGTGTGTGTGTGTGTGTGTGTGTGTGTGGTTGTGTGTGTGTATGTGGTGTTAAAAGTAATGCCTAACATGGTGGGTGTTATGCTGGGATAACAACTTAGGAGAACATGATACCATGATACTACAAATGCAATAGCAATGCAATCAGCAGGGATGGTGTCCCAGGATAACATCCCTGCTGTGATACAACTGACCAATCTGATGCCAGGATTCTTTCTTACCATTGTATAAGGCTGTGTATGTGGTGGTGTGTTTTCGAAGTCTTGTGTGTGTGTGTGTGTGTGTGTGTGTGTGCGGGGTGGGGAATGTGTGTGTGTGTGTGTGCGTTGTGTGTGTATGTGTGTGAATGAGATTGCTGAGTGGTGGCTAGCTAAGGGTGGGATAACTCAGTTTGTGAATTGGTGGACAGTTTGCCAAATAACTTTTAAATTTTTGTAGGTAGCGAATTATTTTATGGCCATACTTTTTAAGATATTAAACAGCATTTTGTGAACAGATAGCCAGATGACTGGTAACTTTTCAAGTTTTATAGCTGACCAAATTTTACAAGTAGCAATTGACCAAGAAATGCATCCTACTCTATATTGTGTGTGTGTGTGTGGGCATGGATGGGGGTGGTGATGCCTGGATGTGTGAGTATAACTTCATGGTCAGTTGGTAGTTGTGTGCATCGGGAGATGGAGGGAATGTGTGTGTGTGTGTGTGTATGCGCCCGTGCTCGGATTGGGAGGTTATGCCTGGATGTGAGTATAAGTTTATGGTCAGTTGGTGGTTGTGTGCATCGGGGAATGGAGGGAGAATGTGTGTGTGTGATGGTGGAAGATGGGAAGCGTGTATATGTGTGTACGTTAGAGGCTGGAGTGACCAGGGCACTATGTATGCATGAATTCTAGTGTGAATGGACCTCTGTGGGCTGGCTACCTTGGTGTGGTACAGAGGCTTATCACAATGTTTCCAAAACATTGTAACTAAAAGCCAACCAATTTCTGTGTGAGATATGATAAAACAAAATGTAACTCTATAAAACAGTAATCCTTTACTATTTATTGCTAAAAGCATAGTCAACTGAGAAGTGGGTTGGATAATTGTTTGTGTGGTGTGGCACTGCATTTCTTGATTAATGTTAACATAGCAGAGCAGCATAGACATCGCAGGTTGAGTGGACCTACTCTAGTCCTCCTGTTAAAAGTCACACAACAAAATTTAAGATGTATGTTTTTTAATTAGGAAATATGCAGCTGGAATCAGCAAGAGCTATCCCTCCTAAATCAATTAGTCTCACCTACTTGCCACCATTACCCATCCACCCAGCAGATAGTAACACACAACTTTGCTTCACTACCTCAGTCAGCCGATCAGTGTGCTCTGTCTTGGGTGGTCAATTACAGGCAGATGTAGTTTGGCAACAAAATGTAGTCACATGCCAATTCACTGTGATGTTTAAAAACAATCTTCAGGTTTCTGCCTACTTATTGTCCTGACCAGGATTAACTACTGCTGCTACTGCTGTGGGGAGCGGTTAAGAAATAGG
The DNA here is from genome assembly GCA_016271365.2 of Neoceratodus forsteri. NCBI lineage: Eukaryota > Metazoa > Chordata > Ceratodontiformes > Ceratodontidae > Neoceratodus > Neoceratodus forsteri. The sequence continues at coordinate 802,981,353 of CM057458.1, forward strand.
TCATGTCTGGGAATAAATCAATCCGCTCACTATAGACACTGTGGCGTGGGTAAAACCTGGCATCACCAACAACCTCTCATGGTATATTGCTAAGTATTCTTTTCTGTTATATTCCCTGTCCATCTACATGCTGCCGCGGCTGCAAGACAATCTAACCTTATCCACAATACATGTTAGAAAGTATAGGGCATAGTATTTTATTATTAAGCTAAGAGTCTGTTAATTAGCTCTGAAATGCAGGAAAATGCACATTTACATTGACGTTTAAAAATTTCCTGGGGGCATGCCCCAGACCCCCTAAGCTTTACAGGTTTTCCCTCTTTAGTCATTAACTGTGTTCACAGCTATGGGAGGGCAACATTACCCTCTGAGGGGGCAAGTTGCCTAAGTTTTGAGTACACTTTTAAATTCTGGCTACACCTAGTGACACCCAGTGTAGTACTCAATCTGGTTTGTCTGGCAGGATCTTCTCAAGACAAACACATCCTGCTGACCATCCTGGAGACCCATGATTCTCCAAAAGGTCACCATCCTCTCTTTTAGGATTATCTCCATTAGTTTACCAGCAATTGATGTGAGGCTTACTGGTTGGTGGTTACCTGATTCTTTCTTGGGTCCACCCTTGTGAATGGGTTCCACATGGGCCATCCTCCAATCCAGTGGCATGCATCCGGTGTCAAGGAGGTATTGAACAGGTCAGCCAATGGTCCTGCCAGTATCTCAGTTAGTTCTGTAAGTACCCTAGGTTCAATGCCATCTGCACCTTATCACACCTAGTGCCCTTAATCCTTTCAGCACTCTCTTCTTTGTGATCCCTGTATCAGGCACCTCTACCCCCCTTTCCACCCCTCATCTACCAGTTGGTGCTTGCCCCCCCTTTTCCTTCATGAACACAGAGCAGAAGTAATCATTTATTTCCTCTGCCATGTCCATACCCTTCTACACCCTCCCTGTCCTTCTTTATCCTCACTATCTGATCTTTCTTTTCCACCTTTCACTGATGTATGTGAAGAAGTCCTTCTCTATGGTCTTCAAGCACTGTGCTGATCCAGCCTCCTAGAAGCATTAGATGCTCTGACCAACCAGATAACCCAGATGGACTTCTTCATACCTTTCCCTTATGTCCTACCTTTGTAATTTCTAGAGTCTCCAAATGCCTTTTCTTGGCCCTCACCACCTGCATGACCTCCTGCAACAGACATCATAGTTTTGTTGTCCTACCTTTTTACCCTTGTTGCTGTGCATGTCCCAATAGCCTCCTCAAGCCCTTCCATGGCCAGGTTGTTTGTTCTGATGTGCCAGACTAGGTAATGATTTACCTCCTAATAATGGAATGGTTGCCTTAATCACCTGATGCACTGCTTGCCTCCATCCCAGGGTCACAGAAAACTGAGCTCTGCCTTATATACAACCCCTTTTTCAACCAATTAATCACCATTTTGATTGAGTCCCCAGAACAACATTACCCTTTTATGTATTTACAATCTCCTAGAATGCCTCATTAACTCAACCCTGGATATTTGATCTTGATTTCTTTATACTTCAAACATGGTTTCTTTGATTCCCCACCCTTTGATTATGCTATCTCCATTTCCTCTTGTCCTCTCCTATGCTGTCCCAGCCACCTCCCCTTTCTCCACTGCTCCTTGCTGCCACCATTTCTTCTTTCTTTTTCACTTTGGTTGTCCTCGTTACATTGTCCCAAATGCAATCTCCTTCTACTGTCCTCACCCTTCCATCTCTTAGCTCTACAACACTCCATTCCCTACTCCTGCCCTTGCAGATTACACCGTCTGTATTTGACTTTTCTTTTTTTACTCCGCCACTCCTACCACTATCTTACCATACCCTTGCTGAGTTTCTTTCCTGTTCCCCCACAAGAAGGTTAAGTGTTTGAACCTGGCATACTCTGGAAATATACATAAAAAGGTGTTTGAACTTGCACAGTGTACCTTAACCATAGGTAAACACTTTCATATCATGTGGCAAGCAAATCACTTTGGTGATACACCTCATGAATACTAGTAGTGTTGCTAGTCAAATTATTCCAGGATGGTTTATTTACATACTGTATAGTTTTAAATGTCACTGAGGGCAACAAAAGGTAACTACTGTTGCCCCAATGCAGTTACTCAGTATTAGTCAACAAAGAATATAACAACTATGTTTTGTGCATCATTGGAATAAAATATATGTGTGCAATACATGTCATGAACAAGGATTGTGTTTATTGATATATATATTCGGCCCTAACTGGACTTAAATCTTAGCTACTAACCCTCTGCCAACTTTACTTGTAACTTACCTAGCTCCCACTAAGCCATCCGGGTCAAGCGATCTCCCTGCTGGCCTGCATTTTTTGTTTTTATTCTTTCTTTGGCCTTTGCACGTATGCAGTTGATTCTCACACCTCACCTCCTTCTATTGACAAGGCCTTCTGGCTGCACACCCCCACTAATATCTACCCCTCACCAACCTTACTTACCTCACCAACTCCCATTAATATCTCCCCTCACCAACCTTACCCTCGTTATGCACCCTCACACCCCACTTTACACTCTTGCTAGATGTATACCTTTTAAGTTTGCCTGACTTCTACCTCATTAGGTACATAATCACTTGGTATTGGTTACCTGTACTTCATATTACCTCTCTGTTTACTCATACTGTTTGCCTTGCTTGCATACTTGAGAATTTACCTAATGTTTTATTTGGTACTGTACATATTACTTTTCTGTATACCTGTACTGCACATGCCTGTGCCTTAATGTACTGAATTTTCCCAATGCTTTATCTGTATTGATAATTATCTGTATTTGTCTCTCAACGTGGAACCTATGTAAAAGAGCCATTGGCTCAAAGGTGTAAATCAAAACTTAAATAAATAAACAAAATAAAAATATATATAAAACACTGACCTTAATATTCTATACACACTGTACCTATCTGAGGCAATGATTAGTGCCCCTGCAATACAGGGATGTTGCATGACAATAACAGCCATAGGTATACTGTAATACCTCTGTAATGTCCATTTGTGGAAAAAGCATAACAAAACTCAAATAACTGTGGAAGTCCACATCAATAGTAGTAATAATCTACTTGCTATATAAAGACAGAAAGTGTCTGTAAAGCTGGGTAAGACAAAGAAGTGAGGCATGATACCATGCATACCGGCAAGTGCATCAAGCACATCATATGCACGGTCACAACACAAGGCATTCTCAAACCCTGCAAAGACACCATACAGTACTGAGCAGCATGGTGTACCGACTCTGGGTTAACTAGAAAATTGTTGTAGCCTAACAGAGGTGTATGCAAATGCTGGTCCAGCATAGCAAAATGCTACACATGTATAGCGTTACACATCTCATCTCATGAAGGAGAGCAATACAGAGGGGCATATATGTAATCAGTTAGTTACATGACCTGCACAGGGTAATTGAATGAGGTTAATATAAGGATACATACATAGTACAAGTATGTCAAATCACAGATAGACTCTCCAATGTCTTTTACATTCTATACTCAGGGAATCATACAGATTTTATGTTGAGCATTGTTGAAATTATAGGTAACATCAATAACATCAAAAGAAAACACCTTACATTTGAGAATGAACGTTTTAGGGCATTGAGAACACTAGACACATTCACAGGAGCAGAATGTCATACTTTGATGACTGTTTATGTATATTTCACATGTGTTATGTAATATTCATGATGCCCCAAAAATTCCAATCAATATGTTATGAAAAGTGCCATTCCTGTCACAATATTGTAATAATATAATAGCCAATGTGACTGTCAATTTTCAGGCATCTAGATTAATCACTGAGTAATGCACATTTGTGTGCCAGACCAGCACTGCTGGTTTCCAGGTGCCATGAAGGATGTATGAGCATAGATGCCTTGCAGGAGCTGCAGGTGCAGGTTCTTCATTGACTGAGAACTCAGGAAACCTACTAGAACTACATGGCTGGCACTCAGTTCCATGTTTAGTGATTGTGTTTGTGGTTCTGAAATGAATGAAATGGGCCCATAGTCTGCCTTCAGGTCACCTGTGGTTGTGTCATGTTTCAGACACTGTTTGGAAGATTCAGTCATGGTGTAAAAGGTTGACAGAGTAGTTGCAAAGGTTTGCCACTGCTGGATGCAAGGCGTGGGTAAATTGGTAAAAATAGCTTGTGAAAGCTGAACATCATTGCACATTACAGCAGGCTGAAACAACTGACAGCTGGCAGGTGTGACTGCATTACACCTGTAACATGGCTGATACAGAATGCAATTGTAATGACAATCAAAAACCATGGCACATTTGGCAAAGCACAACCTCATGGCAATGCTCATAGCTTGTGTATTAAATGAGCAAATATGTCTCTCAGTGGTTAAAGCGAGACATCTGCTGTGCCAGAATGACCTTGGTATCTGGAGGCTCCACAGATGCAATGTTTGGTTTATGACATCGAGGATCATCTGCTGCAAGAAATTACCATGCAGTCACACAGCTAGTGGCCTGAAGTCATCTCAGGAGTATTTGTTGCATGATAGCGGAATGTATGCATATTTCTTGGCTGTCTTCTTTGCGACCACAGTCCACCATTCACTTTTCTTGTTGAAAGGTGTCTTTAACTGAGACAGAAAAAGCTGTTTAGTACTAAAAATGGCAAGTGATTTTGTCAGGCCACTGGGACAGGTGGCAACATATCGAGACACTGTATGCATTGACAGTAGTATGTAGTCATGTGAACAATTCCACATTCTATACCAGAGCTTGATAAAGACACATGTGGTTTGTGTATTCAAACTGGATATTCCTTGAATTGGGTGCAAATAACTGTGAATCTAAAGATAAACATAAATATAAGATAACAGTGTTGGCGTCTCATTGTGATTCTATGGTGACAGTATAAAGCAGTCACAGTAGCACAAGCGTTGGTTTATTGACAACTACTGTCTGTAATGGCAGTCACAATAAAAAAACTTGCAGAGCATTTGCTGCTGTGGAGCCTCATTGTTCTGTACTTACATTTCTCTCCTTTTGATTGTGTAAGTACAGCCATGAGATATGATGATTGTAGTCCAACGCTGCCAAGTAATTGTGTGCTCTATACACTGGAAAGTGTAGGCATGTATTTTGCAGAATACATGAGTATGTGTTATTGAAACTGCTCTAGTTCCATGGTGCTCCTGCCAGAAACAAACAAGACAACAAAAGTATGTGAGCATAATTTCATGTGCGATTGGTCTCCATGCATAGTCCAGCACTGGCAAGTACACTGATGGGTTATGTCATGGCTTTCAGTGGTCAATCATACGTGTATCACAGGTAATAATTGATTGATGCAATAACAACACTAACAAAACCTTGTTCAGTCCTCTATGTGGTGTTGACTCTGGAACAATCTATTCTTTGTCATGCTGAATCATCTCTGTGGAATACTCACACCTACCATGTTCATGCATGGTACCCACCTCCCATTCATGAGCATTAGTAATGTGGTGACCAATACCGTGCTATCTTGCCTAAGACAAAGAATGACAGTTAGGCAGTGGGCATCTCACTGAGAACCATCCAAAGTCCATGTAATGCTACCTGCATTGCTGTAACATTTTGCATTATTACAACTTCTGTTCAAGGCCCTTCTTATAATTGGATACTGATTCAGAATCGCACCTTATTTACATAATTGACTATCTAATTAAACTCACAAGCATATTATATAACAATGATCACCAATCCAGGTTGCAAGGTTTGTTCAATGCAAAATTGTGAAAAGCTATTTTTAGAGAGCCTGCAATCAAAATGTAAAGGCATACAATGACAATAGCCACAGCATCACAAGTCTGATTATCATTGGGATGTTGTCAGATGGTCAATGCAACAATGCACCATTAGAGCTGTTATGTACTAAAACTGTGAAACAGTATTGATCCCAATATGGCTGCATCGTATTCCCCAACACATAACATTTGAATGAGTCATACATAATTGATTAACAGATATTACTGCTAAACAAAGGCTCCTGATGAAATCGTGTACTCTTAAAAATGACAGAACATTGATCACCTTGGTCATACAGTGAAACAACACAATTACTCATTTGTGGATTGAGCACACTGCAAAACCATGTATGAAAATAATTTACAGTAATCCCAAAATGAGATTGTCTGTAACTGCTCAAGTAACACTAAGTCAAATACAGTGTGACTTTCCCTATGTCCATGGTATCATGCTGAAAGTATTCAATAACTGGAGAACAGACCATTCAAAACATACCATAAATTCATGATACATGTTTGATTTCTCACAGCAGTACCAAAAGTGATCCACAATATCACTACAACATTTCAAAAGAATTTTATAACCACATTGCACTCCAGCTTACAATAGTAAACATGTGAGTACCATAATGAAACAATGATGTCAATCAGAAAGTGCTAGAAATCCAAACATTTAGTCAGGCACACAGTATGTAAATGAGTCTTACTGCCATTATGCATTTGCCAAGGCTTTTGCACCATGCCACATGTCAAAAGAGTGCTTAATGGAGAGATAGGTATTATCTAAAAAGGAACAATAGGCAGTAAGCAAAATAAGCAGTGTTAAAGGAAGAGGACAGGCTGTGTAGACAAACAGTACTTATGCATCAGGCATGCAATCTGCACACGGGCATCTGTGATGACTTCAGCCACGTCTATGTTTTTGTTCTTGAGTTTATCCATGGAGTGCTGAAAAGCAAGCTTTCCATGCTGGTGGACTTCAGTGCAGTTTCACACTTATACACAGCTAGGACAGACAGTATTTCTTTGGTGTCATAATCCATACATGTATATGTGCAGTACTGTGTGGAGTGTCTAGGGCTGTCCATGCATCCATCGCCTGCAAGACAAACAACAAAATACATGTGAGCAACATTACAAATGACATGCAAATGATGTTTCACAGTTAAACTTCAATATTCACTGGCAAAACTAACAGGCTAGGTATGCCACATGGAGGTTAAAGAAATACTGACATTCCATTATGACCACCTTTTTCCCAATATGATCGGTAAGTAGCTTGGACTCCTTTGCCTCCCAAGCATTATTAATAACCAGAACTATATATTGTCAATGGAATCGGAAAATGATGATTCACAAATCATGTCCAGTTTTAAAAATGAAACACCAAAGAAATTTTCCTAAAGTTATTGCCTGATAAAAATATGGCACTGCTATTATTAGATCATCAGCACTGAAACCAAGTTTTAGATGTGGTTGACTCCTCCACTTGAATGAAACATGATGATTTCTGCAAATCTGTCAAAAGGGGAACATAGTTAAATTCAGATTTTATCATAGCTTTACACCACAGCCTACTTTGATGACACTGCAGGAACAATTAAATACACCATGATCCCTTAGATCGGGAATGAACTGTAACTTCCTGACTGCAGACTGAGCAATTCTTTTGCATGCATGTCTGGGCAAGTATCATGAGGTTATCAAGGTATACCATCAACATTTTCTAGTCAACAACAGACTGTGAAAAGGCTGTGTCAGAGTCAATCTATCACTGGTAGCCGCATAATGCAATTAGTGTTTTCTGTTTCCTCCTCCTCTGACTCCTCTTCTGACAGTGCCAGCACATCAATTGCAATGATGGCATCAGGCAGTGTAGGAACACTACAATACATTAAACAATATCATGTAAGTGACAATTATGGTCATTGGCTAGCCATGCTTTTAGAAAAAATTAAACATAGAAGTAATACAATGTACAACAGTTGGAGGCATGATGGCAGTACATTTCTTTAGTGACCCGATGTATGTAACAGAACACAAATTAGTTGTCCAGTCTTGCCTAAGCTTAAAGGCAAAACTGCAAGGGAGCAACGTATAGTAAGGTAAGGTGCCAAGACACATACATTCTTTAATGAGCTACCACTACAGGGAAGGATACATGCTATTATCTGAATGCCCATTGATAATCCATTGGTTCTGTCTCATTGCCGAGTTGTTGTTTTCTTCTTTGTCGTAGGTTGTATCATGCATCTGCTGTGATATACACCTGTGAAAATCATAAATGTATTCACAAAACAGTATTGACTACAGTAATGGTAACTAGGTGGACAGTATATGCTGAAAGGTACAGCGGCAAATGTTGGTAGTACATCAGACAAGAGTAAGAGGGATATGCAGATTGGTAAGAAACTACAATAAGCATCTAGTAATTGACTGAGATTCACTACAAATGCTAGAATCAGTGACATTAACATTGCAAGGTTGTTTGTCCACTGCTAAAACATCAACCTTTGCAACATTTGTGCAGAGAGAGAATACCCTTAACAGTGATGCATTCCAAGTTCATTAATGTAGTGCTCGGCAGTATTGAGGAACACTTACTCTGCTGCTGGCATATAAAGAAACCCTCTACTGTGGTGTTGTTTCTCAGTGTAGCCATAATGTTTAGCTAGTGCTTCTGTATGATTGCTGTTTGTTGTCTCCAAGTTAGAGTTATGTTTGTTGAAAGTCCTACAAGTGAAATGACAATTTAGATTACTGAGCTCTTCACACAACTGCTGGAAACATTCTTATCTTCATAGGTACACCTCAGACTTGCCCTGAATGTTGCAGAGTGGCATGACTAATCGAGCATGTGCTGTGATTGCTCCAAGTGACATCTTTACAGTGACTGGTCCAAGAGGTGGAATGGAGAACAGGTGATGTGATGACAGGGTGTGTGGAAGTACTTGTCTGGCATACTGATCATACCTACAAGACAGGGATGACAAGACAGTGAAAATATTACATGAATAGCAGGACATTGCATGATTTTTAGATCATGGAAACTGTAATACCAAGATGTCATTAGTCAATGTGGCAAAAATGCAGTGATGCTATTTAGGTAGTCATAGGATTACATTTAACAACTAGAAATTTAACAGTCACAGTTACATTCCAGAAACTTGTGTGAGTTGTCATTGTATTGGAAAGCAAAGCTGGACCATAAACATTATTTACACAGAACACTAAGTACACTTCCTACCATGATTGTGTTTTGAAATGCAGTAATATGCCCTTTGCAATAGCAACTTACATGTCCAGTAGGAAATGTGACACATCTGAATGAGAAGACAGGTTTAGTGATTGCTTAACTGACATCCAGTGAAACTTTTGTGCCAATAGAAATACAACATATATTACGGTTTGAATTTAGAATTATTTTTGTCTTTTCTAGCTGAACCAGTTATGGTGCTGGGTCATACACATTTCCTGTGTCTTGGAGTCTGCATTGCTGTTGTGTACATAGATGACATATTGCATGTATTCCAAATCTGCAGAAAAAGCATGAAAATTGAATGTCACAACAGCAATGCTATAAGTATAATGCAAGACAATAATATGCACTATACTACAACTGTCACTCTGTCAATGTATCCAATGGATGTATAATGCATCGTGTGAACCATGGAACACTATGTCTCATAGCATCAGTAATTTCCTATAGTGAAGCAAAAGCAAGGTGCACTGTGTCCACTACATATGGTAGATCAGAAAGACTCAGTACTGTCTTGTCATACCACATGAATGTACAGTTCCTTGGTTTCATATTGGTAGACAGTACGAGACACGGGAAGTAGCTGTCAAAAGCACTAACATGACAACATGAATGGGTTGCTGTATGGAAACAAAGAGCAAACCTCAATGGAGTCAATGATGAGGATCAAAATTACAGTTTGTTGACTAAGCAACAGTAAAAGAAAAAATGAAATGCATGGTTATCATAAGACCCATATGGGAATGTGTAAAGAAAAACACAGACATACAGACTATGATGGTGAATAAGGAGCAAAGGGTCCAACTAGACTGCTCATTTCTCTACTTGGTTTGGCAGTCCCTTCCATTATCTGGAGTGCTGTTCACACACTCTGTTGAACAGTGGGGTGCCTTTCTGCAGTCACCCAAGGCTCCTTCCCACCAGCCTCATGTTATGCACCCTTGTCCTTGTTCACATTCTTCTCTGAAATATGCTCCACCCCTGTAACCTGTTTATTCATCTCAGGTATTTGATAGTCTCTATCATATCCCTCTTTCCCTTCTCTCTCCAGAAAATAGATGTTAAATTCCTAGAGTCCTTCCGCATGTGGTATGGGGTATAGTGAATATGTCATGTTGCTCATCTCTGGGCTGCTTTCATTCAATGTCCTTCCTGAGATGTGGTCCCCAGAATCCGACACAGTATTCCACATGATGGCTCACCAGTGATCTATACAGTGGCATCACCACTTTGCTCCTCCTACTGGATATGTCCTTCCAAATTCACTCAAGCATTCAGTTTCCTTTCCCCACTGCTTTTTAGCACTGTTTTGACAACTTCAGGTCATCTGATATGATAACCCCAGTTTGCTCTCTTGACATGTGGTGGCTGTAACCTCCCACACCCCATCCTGTATTCCTCTCTTTGGTTCTTTGTCCCAGCAGCATTATCTTGCACTTATAAGTGTTGAAACCCAACTGCCAAACCCTTGACAATTCAAGTAGTCCTATGTCATTCCTCCTGTTATTGAGACCCACCATTGTGTTGACTATGTTGCAGATCTTGGTGTCATCTATGAACAGGCTTACTGTACCCTCCAGTCCCTCTGCCATATTGCTGATGAAGACATTGAATTGGACAGGACTACAGCACCGATCAATGTGGCACCCAACTGTTCACCTCCCACACTTTGTTTTTAAACTATTTACTACCACCATCTGGGTCCTACCTTTTAACCAGTTTCTAACTCATTTTATCACTTTATAGCCTTTGTGTGTTTGTGAGGTAAAAAAAATGCAGAAAGGGGCATGCCAGTGAACTGTGTCTGGAAAAGCAGAGGGAGGCTAGTAAAACAGCATGGAGAACAACAAGCACTCAGGACCCAACAGCAAAGTCAAATTACAATGTTGCACAAATTGTGTTCAAATACATTATTGAAAGAAAGATGAACAGGCCAATTCTTAACTGCCAAAAGAAAATCTGATTGCATAGTCAGACAAGCAACAGACAGACAAGTGGCAGAATAGGAGAGGAAAAATAGATCCTTGCTTTTAACTCTCTCTGCGAAAAGGTGGGACAGTGTCTTACCTAAACCTATCAAACACACCCCTATTTAAGAGGGAACCTGTTTTTCCTTAAAAATAGGTTTCAAATCTTATTTTATTTCTCTTATAACATTACATTAAACATTTACAGTTCTTCGTGTATACAGTATTCCTTTTCCATAATACCTTTTACAGCAAACATTTCAGTTAAGCACACACATTTTTCAACCTTCTGAATTCTCAATTCCTGAGCCATATCTTGACAGAAAATCAGCAATGACATTCTCTTTTCTGATTTGTGAAACACTTTGAATTTAAATGACCTTGTGTTTCTGGGATTTTATCCTTCATTTGATCAAGCCAACAGAGAGGAGTTGTGATCTGTTATTAGTACAAAGTCAGCTTGTAGCAGATAAAACTTAAGGGACTTCATTGCCCATTTCACAGAAAGGCATTCTTTTCTGTAGTGGAGTACCTTTTCTCTCTGACATGTAGTTTTCTACTGTTATACAGAATGGGATGTTGCTTCAAATCTATATTCTGATTCATGACTGCACCTAGGCCAATATATAATGCATCTGTCTGAACAGGAATTGTTTCTGAATGTCATGACTCCTTAAAACAGAGGCTGAACATAATGCAGCTTTGATGGCGAAAAGCTTCATCACACTCTGGGGATAATTTCCATTATTCAGGTACCATTGCTCCATAAGTTCAATAAAGGAAGTAGCTAACTGGGCAGTTTGTGAAAAAATCTCAGGTAGTAACCAACCAGACCTAAAATGGCCTAGTATGTTTACTTGTTTTAGGGACAGGGCTGTTAACTATAGCTTTTATCTTAGAAATCTCTGGCTTTACTTCTTTATTCCCAAAATAAAACCCATATTTGGTTTCCTGCATGTCTAATGCATACCTACTAGGTTTAATGGTCAGACCTGCATTTTTGCTAGTTTGGATAACTGCTTATGGGTGTTCCAGGTGTTTTTCCCATCTGAAATATACACCACAACATCATCCAGGTAAGCAGCAGAATAACCACTGTGAAGGGCTAGAATTATATCCACACACCACTGGAATGTAGCAGGTGTGTCATGTAAACCTAAGCAGCATTGTGGTGAACTGATATAATCCAAATGGAGTGAAAATGCAGTTTTGTTTCTGGATTCTTTAACTAGGGAAATGTGCCAGTAACCCATGGTGAAATCTAATTCAAGGCAGATTTTTACATATCCTTCTCTTTTATTTACAATCACCATAGATGATGATCAAGTGCTTCTCAATTCTTAAGTGATATCCCAGCTTTTTCATTTTGTATTTCCTTAATTATGTCTCCCTTAACCACTCTGTTAATCTGTATGGCTTTTGTGTGATAGGGTGAGCATTCTCTTTCAATATTACATGCTTAAACACTTTCACTTGGCCTGGCACTGTGGTAAAAGTACTTTTAAATGTCTTTAAAAAATTATACATTTCTGTAGTTTCTTCTGTTGTTAAGAACTTTCACTTTTACAGCATCAGGCGTTACACTTTGTTTCAGTCTGTCATATGCTACATAAATATCTTCTTTATCAGTTTCTGGTAATACTAACAAAGCTGGTTTTTGGTGTTCTTTCAACTCATTTCTTTATGAAGTTAGCATGGCATACAGTATCTTGATAGGATTTTCCCTGTCAGTGATCTCAGTCTCATAGTTAACTGTACCAGTAAGTCCAACTAGTTTATAAGGCCCTTGCCACTTCATTAACAGTCTGTTTTCTGTAGTTGGTAACATTGAGAAGACATTTTCACCTGTTTCAAAAGCTTTTTCTTTTATCCTATGGTCAAATTACACCTTCTGCTGTTTTGGAGCATCTTGCTCGTTACTGTTGTGAATTGCAACATATTTTCCAGTTTCCTTCTCAGTGCACAGATATAAGATTTAATCGAGTCCTTCTGAGCAGGATTATCTTTGCATATTTCCTTTATTACATCTAGTAGCCCTCGAGGGTTGTCTACCATACAGCATTTCAAAGGATGAAAATCTGTTGATGCTTGTGGCAATTCTCTGTAAGCAAAAAGCAGGTAAGGCAAATATTGGTCCCAATCTTACCCTTCACACTTCACAAACTTTTTAACATGTGTTTTAGGATTTGATTAAAATGTTTAATAAGACCATCTGTCTGAGGGTGATTTTGTGATTTTCTTATGGCAGTGATACCTAGTAGTTGGTACAACTCCTTCAGAAATGAAGAACCAAAATTAGTACCTTGGTCAGTAATGATCTCTTCATGTATGCCCACACTGTTAAACATTTTGGCAAGCTCTGCTGGCAGTTTCAGGCTGTGAAATTTGCACTGGAATTGCCTCTTGCTGTCAGTATCGTGAGGCCCATACTACCAACATGAATCAATTACCCTTTAACAATTTTTTAAGGGCAATGACACTTCCATTACAATTTTCCCTAATGGCACATCTTTCAAGGGTAGGTGCACCAAGGGCACCTTGTCTTTTTAGTCACTAGGGCTACTTTCTGACATTCAGCAAAAGAACTGCAAAACTGTAGGTAACAATACTAAGCCAGTTCAATCTGTACAACAATCTGGAAAGTGTGTGATACCTCTCCAAGTGATGAGCCATTGGACTATCATGTGCCATCTGTAAAAGCTCAATTCTATATTTCTTTGGAATAACCATTTTTAATATATGGATCATCAATTTAATAGTGTAGTAAAGCATACCATTTTTTTCGGTAATACTATCACTCCCAAAGTGATAATACTACACTGAGAGTGATAATGCTGTCGTTCAGGTCTGGTAATACTATAGTTTGGGACCTGAGCGATAGTATTCAACAAAACAGAACAGCGCAAGTGCTAGTTCCTTCCTGACATCTTGACAGCGTGCTGTCCAACTGTCACTTTCCTGTATGGGCAGGCAGAGCAAAACAAAAACATGGCGGCTCTCTCGCTCACTAAGCAAGAGAAATTTTGGCGCTCATTGCAGCATTTTTCTTGTCTCTCTTACTGCCTAGTGCAGTCTCATTTTCACCATGGAGTAGTAGCCAACCCATTAATGTGACTATCGGAAATGCCAGCCAGCAACTGCCTTCTCCTAACTCATCGCCCAGGACCATCAGCTGAAACCACCTCGCAAACATCGTGGTCAGTGCTGTAACCTTTACTCTGCTCTCATAGTCCTACTAAAAACTTTCCAAACCACATCCATATATTAAAAAATAATGTTTATGTACTGGTGCATTATCAGCGAGTGATACCATCTCGAGGTTCTGGACACAAAACCTCTCAGCTTCACTCTCGAGGTTCCTGCATGTCCAGAACCTCTCGATGGTATTACTCACCGGAAATACACTGGTACATATCCATTATTCTCTTTGTTATATCTGTTCCTGCATCTCAGGATTAACACAAACTCTGAACAGTAGCTCATTACATTTTCTAAACATTGGTTCACCCTGTTTTGCTTCACCCCAGCTGATTAAATTATCCTTGGACTGAAACATAGTTAGTTTGCTCAGCAACAAAATCACAATCAGATATCATTTAGGTTCAGCATTTTCATTTGTCAGCCCTCATGCCTATCAGTCATTTGTTGCCACTGTTTTTTTCAGACGTCATCTTTCTTTCCTGTTCCCACCATCTGAGATTTTCTTTGCTTGTACTCTTGTTTTCAAGCTACTGAAACATCAGGGTTTACTCCTTCTGTGAGTAGCTTAGCAAACCCTGGAAAGTCATTTCCAATAATCACAGGTACAGGAAACTTTGGTGTGACACCCATTAATGTTCCTAGTCACTTGGAAAGTGAGATAATACTGAGTGGTCCCCATACATGCAAATGACCTCCAGTACATCATCCTTTTGCACAATATTTTCCCAGAACTTCAACATGTACCAGGTTATGTGTTCTTCTCAAATCTGTAAGTCCTTAACAGTCTTAACTCCCACCTTGACATCTGTTAAATACTTGCCCAAATTTGCTAATGCCAAATTTACTCCAGTGTTACCCTCCATATTTTTATGGCAGTTTCTTGCAATGTGATCTGGCTTGTTACAGTTTGTAGCAAATAAAGTCTTTTGGTGCAGAATTGTTACCACCATCAGAGTTCTTGTCTGTGCTGGATTTAAATCAGGAAAGGAGGATCTTACTTCTAGGATGTTACTTAGCTGCTACTGTTGATGCCTAGCCATCTGATAGACCTCAGCCAATGAAACAGCCTTTTCCTCTTTTTGGTCAATGCTCTTTTACCTAAAGCTACGCATTTTGTAGGAAGGGTGTTGATGAATTGCTCTTTGCAAATATGTCAATGATCTGTGGGACTCTTGCTGTCTGGTTGGAGCCATTTAATAAGGAGTTCTCCTAGTCAAGTGAATGCTTCTCTAGGACTGTCAACTAAGTGGTAATTCAGGGACTGGAATTTCTGCCCTTGATCTTTCCTGAGATGTCATATAATTTAAGAATTTCTCTTTTCTCATGGTCATAGTTTCTGACTGTGCAGTGTCTATACTGCTGAATTCAATTTGGGTTTCACCTATCAGAAAGGTATCGGGCCTGATTGCCCAGTGTTGTTTTGGCCATTGGCAGGCTCTAGTCAACCCTTCCAAAAGTTGTTAGGCATGCTTTCATATCATCTGAGGGACACAGCTTTGTAAGTTTGATGTATTTTATTTATTTATTTATTTATTTTATTTTAATGGTATTGAATTGCAGCCATTTGAGCCAGAGACTCATTTACAAAGGCTCCACATCATTGAACATTAAACAATGTGGACAAGACAAAATAATATGATATATAGTGAATATAAAATACAGGGTAAAAAAAATTCCTATACAGGGTGGTAGCTAAGGTTATGACATTTAGGATTTATTTTTTACAACACGACAAGTAGTAGTCGGAGAAAAGAAGATTATACATTAGAGGAGCAGAACATATTAGGGGAGTCCCCAGGGAGGTGTGTCTGCTACAGGCAATTACAGCTATGGAGTTGACATTATGTAGCTGAAGGGCAGTTTGAAGGTCCAATCCTTCGTTCAGTGGAGATGACCACTGGGAGGGCATTAAATCAGGAAGGGCTCTGTAGTGAAAATTACTTGCTGTGCAAGGGAGGTCCTTACTCCGGGGAACAAAAAGGGGTCTTGGTGGAACTTCAAGTGAGAGAGAGGGAAAGAAGCATGAATGATGGTGTCCAGACTTGGGGGCAGGACAATAGTGATTTTCATGACAGAGAGGCAGGACTAGTATAGTAGCCTCATCAAAGTTAAGAACATTTGCCAAGGAGTACACGGTGCAGATATGGGTTAGTCTGTTGGACCCTGAGTAGCAGCAGGCCTTATTAAGTGAGAGTTTAATTTTATTGAGGGCAGTGTTGTCCACAGCACCATGTATTAGAGTCCATAGTCAATGAGGGATAGTACAGAGGAGGAAATAGCAAGTCTAAGGGCATCGGGGGAGACAACTCTGTGGCAGTAAAGTAGGACAATACATGTGTTGACAGCAGAGCAGAGAGTGCAGATATGGTCATGGAAGGAGAGTGTGGGGTCAAACATTATGCTGAGGTATTTAAATGAGTTCACCTGGTCAATGGGGAGGAGTTGGCATGATAGGATACTAAGTGAGGAGCCTTTGTGCTTATTTTGGTGGTGGACGAAGAGCCTGATCTTTGTCTTCTTCAGGTTAAGCACAATTTTACAGTCAGCAAACCAACTTTTCACTTGGGAGAAGGAGTTTGGAGGGCAGTTTGAAGGTGGATGAGATCAGCGTGTGCAGAGAAAAGGACCGCATCATCAGTATAGAGAAAACATTTCCTGTACAGGCAATGGGAGAGAGTTTAGGTACAGGCTAAAGAGTAGGGGCCCAGGCTAGAACCCTGGGGACCCTGAGTGAAAACATAGTTGCCAAATGGTACTGTAAATCTTAATGCACTTTTGAGTGGGAAGAGAGGTAGCTGGAAAACCAAGCATGGACGCCTGGGAGAAGCCTATAACTGAAGGAGGGAGGATAGAAGTAGTGGGTGATTGATGGTATCATATGCTTTTGAGAGGTCAGTGAAGACCACACCTGCAAGGTGCCCCTTATCAAGGGCAGAGTAAGTAACTAGAGAATTCAATGAGGGCTGTGGTGGTGGTGCTATGCCCACAGCGGAAGCCATGTTGCTCCCTGCAGAGGAGGTAGTGAGAGGAGACAAATTCATTGAGCTGATCAGCTAAAATCTTTCTGAGACCTTAGAGAGGGGTAATATGGATATAGGTCTGTGATTCTGGGGAGGTACGTCACCACTTTTGGTATGAGAGAGATAACCACAGTTTTCCAGACAAAGGGAGTGATTGAGAAGTTTGGTAAAGGGAGAGAACAGCATTCAGGACCAGGCAGAGAAGCTTTGGTCTAGAGAGTCATTACTGTGGCTGGAACCCTTCAGGGCATTGAGGAGGTAGGGCTTGGATTCATGAGGGAGAGGGCATGAAAGTAGAAGAGGTGCTAGGATGGTGAGTGTGGGGGAACAGAGTTGAAGAAATTGGGGAGCACTGCACTAAGGTCTGAGAAGAGTATTAAGGCTATACTAATAAGTATAGCCTCGAGGAAAAGGAGGGGGACATGATATAAACTTTCAAGTACCTCAAGGGTATCAACAAAGTCCAAGAGGGTAGCATCTTTCAAAAAGAGGTGTGCAAGAACAAGTGGACACAATTTGAAGATAGAGGGGCTGCTCAGAGGTAATGTAAGGAAGTATTATTTCACAGAGAGGGTTGTGGATGCATGGAACAGCCTTCCAGAGGAGGTTGTGGAGTCAAAAACAGTGGCTGAATACAAGCATGCATGGGACAGTGTAGTGATAGTATAATATGTTGATTATTGTCACTCCATTTGTATGCTATTTCATGTAATGTATGTCATTTATACTCCATTTGTATTGTGTGACTCCATTTTACATGCTGCTTCATTTAATTGGTGTTTTGCTCTTTAGATAGCCTCATTATTATGTTTTGCTTCAGACAGTGTATTTTGCTGACTTGAAGGTCGCATATTATCAGGCAACCTGTTTTTGTAGTTTTGTTTAAACTTCTGCTTAGCTCATAGTGTTCTAGGCACCCGCCAGTGTTTGGAGCACAGTGACCTAGCAGGTGAGAGACTTCTGAGCAGTCCTTTCGTAGAATTTGCAGCATCCTGGGAGCCCGGCCAGCTTCTAGAATGTGGGAAAACAACACTATGAGGGCTGCATGATTATTTTAGCATAGAATAAGATATAAATGTAGCTTTCTCAATGCCTGGTTAGAAGCCTCACCTGCAGGGTGGATTACATCGCTGTGGGGCCAATTCCCAGTTCGTGAGACTCCTAGCCAGGCTGACAAGGGGCTTCCAGCCATTGGAACAGGCTTGAATGTAGCTTTGGAATCGGTGATGCATAACCTTTGTATTATATTTTGCTATAATATAGCTTTGGCTTGCTACTTATTGTAACCTTTTATATTATATTTTGCTATAATAAAGCTTTGGCTTGCTATACTTATTGTACTGTTATTGTGTGTATGTGAGTGTGAATGGCAAATAGCTGCTTGGTTTGAGTTGGCAGAACATTTTGGCGTAGTCGGCAGGATTGAAAATAAAATGTCTATTTTAGGAAAAGGATGAGTTCTTTTTAAGGTGTGTAAAGGCTCAAACAAGCAAGGAGCAACTGCCCTTTGTACTTATAATTTGTGCTTGCTGCAAAATATACTATTAGAGCCAATGATGGCTTTCACAGTTCAGGCTGCTTTTAGGAAAAAGCAGCGGCTGATTAAGTAAAGTTAGATAAGCAACATCTAGGAAAAGAAAAATAAACTACTGTGGATGTACGCACAGTAGGTGACTACAGACAGGATGATTTGAAAATCCTCCCCCATGTTGCCTATCTGTGTAGTTTCAAGTTTTTCTGTATCAATTTAAGTTCCCTTGCCTCCTATAGAGGCTGAAACATTTGATCCTAAACCCAAGTACTGGGGACCTCTACCAGGTGGATCTCAACCTAGTACTGTTAGAGATTTTTGTTTGTTTTGTTTTTAAACTGCAAACCAGAGCTCTGGAAAAGACTTGGTTTGGCAGGTTACTAAAATGGCCAAAAAACCTTTGAAAGGTTAAAACCTTTGAAAGAGTTAATATCTGCAGCGTTTGAAATTATCACGAAGGTCCTGCAGTCAGTTTTCTTACTTAGACTAGTATATCGGAAAAGAAGAAGAAAAATACCTTGGCACGGGTAAGTCTGAATTTGTTTTTATTCAAAGTTGTTTTATGTCTGTCTGTTTTATTTCTGTAATATACTAAACAAGGTAATGCTCAGTCTTTCTCATGCACATTTCTAGCTTATATCTGTGTTCTGTAATTATGTTCTATTGTCAAGGTTGCTAGATAGGATTGACTGCCTTCAGTGCACAACATGTTACAGAAAAAAAAAAAGAAAAGAAGCTTCTTTGCCTCATAGCTGACTGTTTTAATTGGCTTTATTTGTAATGGAACATTTGTGCTGCCTAGATAGGGCCAGTGAAAACTTTTGTTTGTAGTTGTTGCTTGGAGCAGGTAGTGTTGATGGTGAAGAATTATGACGTCATATAGATTGCAATGTGCAGAAAGAGTTAGTTTGCAAACAACGTGCCAAGCCACTGCTAGGTGAAAATGTAATGTGTTAACAGCTATAAATGGCTTTATCATACTTCTAGTTAAAACCAGAAACTTTTGCAAAATGGCAGAGTGCCATATTTTGATTATGTGCCAAAAGGTGTAATCATGTTATAACGAGATGTGTTCACTTACAGATGATGTGTTTAAACAGTGTTTTGTTCTGGAAAGATTTGACATGGCAATATGTATAAATGTGTTGGTTTAAAAATTGTCAGTGTTACAAGACAGGCAGGAGGCAGCACATATATCTAAACCACGTACAGTTTTCTAATGGAACTATGGGCATTACCTCAGCAAATTGGTGTGAAACAATGTCAGTCTTATTTTGTGTTAAGTATTTCTTTTGTCTATGTGTATGTGTGTGTACTGTCTTGGCCAACGTTTCATGTGTACTCTATTGTTATTTAAAGATATTTTAATATTGGTGGTGTTCAAGGACACTACAGGAATGGCTGGGTTTGAATGACCCTTGCATGCACACTGTGACCTTTTGCACATTATTTGACCTTCTTGTGTTTCAACATTTTATGTTACTACCAGTTCAAACTTGATGTGTATTCCATGCCTAAAGCACAACTTTTACACAAAATGTATGTTTTCATGAAAGCACACCAAAGTGAACCATGTAATTTGACTTTTATTGCAAAACTAGTATTCTAAGTGAAGAGGAACAAACTTTACAATTTTGAAAAAAGGACTATTACAGCTGTTTTTGAGAGTTTACCATCTACAGAGATAAATACGTAATGT
Organism: Neoceratodus forsteri; assembly: GCA_016271365.2. Lineage (NCBI taxonomy): Eukaryota > Metazoa > Chordata > Ceratodontiformes > Ceratodontidae > Neoceratodus > Neoceratodus forsteri. The sequence goes on from CM057458.1 coordinate 803,001,813, forward strand.
ATTACCATCAATCTGGACATTTTGTCATGCTTAGGATAAGGGAACCCAGGGATGCTTGGCTTCTTTATCCTATGGAAATAATCTTGTTTTATTTTAAACTGATGTGTGTTTGTTTTTGTTGTTTGTCTGTGTTTCACAGCAACCTTTTATTACTACAGTATTTGAGCTGTCTCTTGCACCTCGAGCTGTGTCTCCACCAGTAGGAGCTTGGAGGGAGGGTAAGCTACCTTCCTCCTTCCAGTGTAATACCCACAAAGGTTGCAAGGTACATGTCATATTTATACTGATTCATGGTCTGTAGCCAATGGTTTAACAACCTGGCTGCCCACTTGGGCTAAGGATGAGTGGAAAATTTATTCAAAAGAAATATGGGGAAAAGAACTGTGGCAGGAAATATGGACTATGGTGCAAAATACTCAGACCACTGTATTTCATGTTGATGCTCATTGTGCTTCAGATACACTAGAACGATGGTATAATTCTATTGCAGATGAAAAAGCTAAGATTCTTCCAGTGGATATTGAAGAAACTCAAAGTCAGCAGTTATCAGGGCTGGCAAAATGGGCACATCAAAATGTGGACATTTGGGAGAAAAAGCCACTTACAGGTGGGCATATAATGAGGTGTACCCTAACATTGGATTTGGTTAAAACTGTTATTGCTCAGTGGTCCTAATATGCCAACATGGGCAACAAAGACCAATCCCTCATATTGTGAAAGGACAATTGGGAGGAAAATTACGGGACAAATTTGGCAGATTGATTACATTGGACCTCTACCCCTTAGTGGAGGATGTCGATATGCTTGCACAGTTGTAGATACATATTCAGGTATTTATTGGCATACCCTTGTAAACAAGCTACACAGAAAAACACCATTAAGGCAATTAACTTAATTATGTTGTACTATGGAATACCCTTGCAGATACAAAGTGACAATGGTTCCCATTTTAGGGGAAATGGTACAAGCTATGCTCAAGCCCATAACATACAGTGGGTATTTCACATCCACTTACCGCAGGCAGCAGGGTTAATTGAGAGAATGAATGGATTGCTGAAAGAGCAGTTTAGGAAATTGGGGGAGCTACAAAAATGGAAATAGAATTTGCATGAAGCATTACAGATTTTAAATAATAGACCAATTGAAGAATCTGAGACCCCCTTAATGTGAATGATAACTCCTAATTTGCAAGTGCAGGCTTACTCAACTACAGAAACAGTGTTATATTGGAAATTACACAGGAGCTCTGTCTCCTTGCAGGGCAACCCAGAAGCTGCTGGACTTGATTTACATGCCCTTCAAGAATACAGAATAAACAGCAGAAACATTCAAGTGATAGAAACTGGTATTGGAATAAAATTCCACTGAGACATTTTGGTTGGATAGCACCTAAATCAGAACTAGCCTCAAGGAATACAAATTTTGGGAGGGTGATTGATTGTGATTATCAAGGAGAAGTGAAAGTAATTTTGTTGAATAGTAGAGAACAAAATCTGTTAATTCAACAGTGTGACAGAGTGGCTCAATTGTTAATTATTCCAGTTAACAAAGTGACCCTATAAACGGACAAGCCCCCACACTCTTAACAGCAAGGGGATAAAGGTTTTAGATCTACAGGAGGTTTTAATAATGGTGCCAAAATATGGTACAAACCCAAATGGCCCTCCTGAACCAGCTGAGGTGATAGCCACCGGACGAGACAACACAGTGTTAATTATCAGATCAGGAAAGAAAAATGGAATACGTGCCTGCACATAAATGTTATCTCTGAGAATAATGAAATTTGTGTCTTTCTAGGTCCAGCAATGGATTTTAAAAGGAATGCTGGTGTGTCTTATGGTCCATTTGGCAGAGCTAGTTACCCTGGAGGAAGGATTCAAAGGGTTAACTGTAATGACACTGGTTGTAAAGGAACCTGGAGTTGGAAAAATGATACCAAAGATAGAACCCAGGGAACTTTAGCTGCCCATCCGGACAGAAGTGTGTGGTACTGAACATGACATTTTCACCAGGGGTCAATCTCTGGATGACAACTGGTGGCTCAGGACAATATGCCTACTAAACAGATGAAATCTCTTTGCAGAATAAGACTGTTATTAAATGCTGCAACTTACGAATAGTTGCATGGTGACTGTACAACATAGACTTGATTGCTGCATGAATCAAACAGACATTTTCAATGCAAGTATTACTTTGATTGACATAGACACGTTATTCTGCATGAATGCTACTGCAATAACTAATAGAACTACTTGGGCAGATCACATTACAGTGTTGAAAAATCATCCTGTAATTAGCAATGATAGTATAGTTAAGGTTCCATCCACATGTACATCAGTAGCGCAGCGGTATCAGAAAAATTAATCCATTTTAACATAACGTTTATGTTTAGTAGAAAATGCAAATATAAAAGAGCTTGGTATGATATGCTTTTAGGTGGAGCAGGGCAGGTATGGGAATTTTAAATAGTGTGGATATAGAAACACTGACTAACAGGCTTCAGGCAGTAGGAATTGATGTATTTAGCTTAATTAACTTACAAGCTCAATGGATGCCAACTGTTTTCTTACCCCAAAGATTAACTTTGAATTATGATTTTGAGTTCTTGCAGTTATTTAATGCTTCACAGGTATGGGGAATGGGAGTAGCAGAAAATATTTCGTGATTTATTGATTGGACAGAATGCACAATACGACATATGTATTCTATAATGCAAAGAAATAAGGCCCAGAGTGATTTAATGAGTAATAATGAATATGTGTGGAGGACCGTGTTCAAATCATGGATTCCTAGTAATCATTGGATTGTAATGTCATCCACCACAGTAAAATGCATAGGTCCCTGATAATGAGCAGAAGCTTATTTTGTATTGGCAGCCCAATATTTTATCTCATTCAGGAAACAGATGTAATGCAGGCTCATTTGGCAATAAGAAATAAATCATTAGTGCAAAGTCAGGTGCAAACTACGATAGTTAAAAATAAAATGATTGATTTAAGTTCCAAGATTCAACAAGAGACTACTCATTATTGGTGGGATATTTTTACAGGATGGTCTCCATCAGCTACAAAAGTGTTAAATATTCTGATACATCCTATCATAATCATTGCTGTAGTGACATTTATCTTGCTTATTTGGACTTGTTACTTATCATGTTATATTCGTAGTAATTTTGCTATGGTACCAATATCATACAAATCGTATTCACAATAATCAAAGGACCAAATGTAGTGATAGTATAATATGTTGATTATTGTCACTCCATTTTGTATGCTATTTCATGTAATGTATGTCATTTTATACTCCATTTTGTATTGTGTGACTCCATTTTACATGCTGCTTCATTTAATTGGTGTTTTGCTCTTTAGATAGCCTCATTATTATGTTTTGCTTCAGACAGTGTATTTTGCTGACTTGAAGGTGTATATTATCAGGCAACCTGTTTTTGCAGTTTTGTTTAAACTTCTGCTTAGCTCATAGTGTTCTAGGCACCCGGCCAGTGTTTGGAGCACAGTGACCTAGCAGGTGTAGGGAATTCTGAGCAGTCCTTATTGTGTGAATTTGCAGCATCCTGGGAGCCCGGCCAGCTTCTAGAATGTGGAAAACAACACTATGAGGGCTGCACGATTATTTTAGCATAGAATAAGATATAAATGTAGCTTTCTCAATGCCTGGTTAGAAGCCTCACCTGCAGGGTGGATGCATCACTAATGGGGCCAATTCCCGGTTCGTGAGACTCCTAGCCAGGCTGACAAGGGGCTTCCCAGCCATTGGAACAGGCTTGAATGTAGCTTTTGGAATCGGTGATGTATAACCTTTTGTATTATATTTTGCTATAATATAGCTTTGGCTTGCTGTACTTATTGTAACCTTTTATATTATATTTGCTATAATAAAGCTTTGGCTTGCTATACTTATTGTACTGTTATTGTGTGTGTATGTGAGTGTGAATGGCAAATAGCTGCTTGGTTTGAGTTGGCAGAACAGACAGTCATAAGGCAATTCTAGGGGTGGGGTATAAAGAAGTAGGCTGGTTAACTAGGATCTGCAGCTTATCCATTAGGTAGGAAAATGGGCAGACTGGGTGGGTCAAGGGTCCTTATCTGCCATCAAATTCTATGTTTTAAGTTTCTATGTAAGGCTGTCAGCACTGTACTAGGGGTCCATGGAGATTGAGTTATTGACATTGAGCTGAGATGGGGAAGGGATTTGGATTTACTGTTTAGCTCCTTAATATTATCCCAGAATGTAAGGGATGAGCCCCAAGATGAGGTAGGAGAGCTCTATATTACACATATTCTGCTTTCACTTTTCAGATGGCCCAATTGCATCTGTGTCTTGCAGTGCAGTATGCCTGCCTATCTATTGGCTTTCTAGATTCTATGGTTCTGTGCCATAGGTTGTCCCTGAGTCACATTTGGTGGCTTAGGGAGGGGGTGACCCATGGGGAGTCATGTCCTTTAATGGAGTGTTTGGAGGAGGGAGCAAAATGATACAAGCAATATTGAAGGGAGAACAAAATAGTTGAAAGCAGTGTCGATATCTGGGGCTAGCTTAACAGGGGACCAGTCAAAGTGAGTTTGATGTTCTTTTAGTTGATCCAGTTTTCTGGGACAAATACATCACTGGACAATGACTTTGGGTGCAGGTTTCTGCATCTTACAGGACCAGGAGAAGATAATTCGGGAGTGGTCACTTAGAGCATGGGGCAGCACCGTGGTATGGGTAATCTTGTGGGGTTTGTTTGATAGGACTATATCCAGTAGGGTGGTGGTCCATTATTGGAATTTATCTGGGTGGGGTGGGCAACCAGTTGAGTGAGGTCAAAGGCCACTATGGCATCTTTGGCCTGGTAGGCAGAGCTGGAGAGCTAATTGATATTAAGGTCACCCAACATGATCTGCTCAGCTTTGTGGGTAGGTGGGAGAGGTGGTCAAGTAAGACTTGGAGAGTGAGATTCTGTTGTTGAGGAGGGATAAAAGTCAGTAATAAGTAGTGGGGCTCTGGAGGTGTCAGGGGTGATTTTGAGGTGAGGGCTTGGGCACCATGAAGCAGCTGGGGGCATTTCCTTGAGGGAGTCCCAGAGGTAAATGGCACAGCCACCACCATGCTTACTGACTCTGTCTTCCCTGAAAGGAAGTACCCTGATAGGGAGATATAAGAGTCAGGGTGGATTTAGAGAGCCATGTTTTCAGCAATTGCTAGATGTCAGGTTGAGGTAGGGCAACCAAGCCTTGTAGTTCAGAAAACTTCTGTAGGGAGACTGCAGATATTCATGGATGCAATATGGAGACCGGCTGCAGGTGGGGGGTGGGGATGGCTAGAGTGTGGCCTGGGTTAGGGTGAATGCTGCCAGACAACACGAGGAGGAGGTGAGAAATCACCTGAATAGAGCAAGATGTTGTCTATGATGGGGAGCAGGTGGGCAGCACATGGTCCCCACTAAGAGGGCAACTGGGATGGGAAGGGAATGAAGAGAGGGACTGGCCAGAAAGAAGGGGGCCAGGGGAGTCAGGAGAGTGGGACAACAGGTGAGAGTGCACCGGGGTGTAAAGGGGAGGGGTGGCAATGTGGGGAGCAGCAATGAAACAGAAAGGGACAAGTGTGAGGGGGTTGGGGGAGAGGTGGCTATGATTCAACCAGGGTGGGGGCAGATGGGAAGCACATAATAAGGAGGAATAGTGAGTAAGACCAGTGAGGCAGCAGAAGAGATGGCCATGACTGCAGGGCTTGGTGGGATATAAGGAGATAACAAGACTTCCAGTAGTGTAGTGGCTCAGTTAGTGCAGCAGTAGGTCCACAGACTAAGGTGCAGAAGGTACAGGTTCTATCCGGGGAAGGCACAGACAGGGCAGACAAAAGTGGAGTGGGCAGTGGCAAGAAGGGGTAAAAGGTGGGTGAAAAGAGGGGAGAGGGGTGGTACAGCAGCAATCTCTAGTGGTCACCATGTGTAAAGAGTAAGGTGAAAGAGAGGAGGCAGTTAAGTGGAAGGGAAAGAAAGAGGAGGATGCACCACAGAGAAGGTTTAGGAAAGCACAGTACTACTATCTGGTGATGGGTTAGTATAACCTGCAAAGGGAGAAGTGGACATTGAGGAAATCACATGATTGAGGGTGGTCCTTAAATGTAGTGATGTCCCTGGGTGGCTGGGGTGGGTGGGTCAGTCAACATGAAGTGTCGACGGGCTAACATCCCCAATAAATAGAGCAACAGTAGGGGGTCAATTACCTTTAAGGGCTCCTTGAACTGCACTGTCCCTGCAGTGAGCAGGCTGGGCTGTGGTCCAGGGCCTGAGTACCTAAGCAGAGGAGGGGAGACAAAGCAGCCACACTATGCAATGGGAGCAGGGAGAGAGATACACAGCAGACTCCTCCCAGAGGTCCAAACTGCACATGCATGAGATATTGGCTGTCCCAGGGGATTCAGAGTACAATGGAGATCTTGCTAAACAGCTGGAAGAACACCACACCATGTGGTGGGTTCCAAGCAGCTCAGCACACCACACACAGGAAGAGAGCATGGAACAACACAGTTTCAGTGGAGAAAGACAGTGATAAATAAGTGCAATCACAGTAATATACAGGCAATGTGAGTTGTAATACTGAGTCACTTACAAGCTCTCTAGGCTAGCAACTTCCGGGACAGTAGGCATAGAAGATGCAGAGTAATCAATCAAGCGAAGGCAACAGCATTGCAGAGCTAATGCAAGCAGCAACAGCAGTCTTATAGCTCCAGTAAAAGTGAATGAAATCCTGGGCAAATCCACCTGGAGTCCTTCGCAGCAATAACTATTAGTAGAGATAGGAGGGCAAATAAATGAGTCCAACACCCCAGCAAACAGAGCAGCAGTAGGGGATCAATTACCTTTAAGGGCTCCTGGAACCACGCTGTCCCTGCAGAGAGCAGGCTTCTGGTGAGTGTTTAAGTTGTTTATGTCTTGTCAATCTGGTGGACCTGTAGAGATCCTCCAGCTTTTATAGCTTGCAAGGGTTCAATCCATTGCTAGTCATCTTACTCTATAGAAACAGAGAAATTGATGTTGAATGAGGACTGCTAGGCCCATCTAGTCTGCCCATTTTCCTGCCTACTGTAAAAGCCACAGATCCTACTTGATATCTGGCTTTACCTCCTCATTCCTATTGCTAGGGTTCCACTATGCCTGTCCCATGCATGCTTGAATTCCTTCCATTGTGTGTGTGCCCCCACCACCTCTGCTGAGTCTATTCCATGCATCCACCACCCTTTCTGTGAAGAAATACTTCCTATCTCTTCTATTTTCTGTTTCTTCTTACTCTCTTTGTTATATAGCCCAACATTTGAAGAAGGCAGGCATGCTGTCATGTTCTGTCCCCACCTGTTCTTCTTTGCTCATCACTGGGGCTGGCTGTATAGTCTCAGTTTGGACTTTTGTTTCTGCTTCTAGTTTGGCTGCCATTATTCTGGTAATCACTCCTGAGATTGCTGTTGCAGGCTCCATACCTTTCTTCTATGTTTCCTGGTACCAGGTCTAGTACTCTTGCACAAAACTCTTGGTATAGACTGTGCACAGCACAAATCCCACTGCTAACACCAACTGTTCTGGAGGCACAAGTCATGTAGCACAGGCAGACCAGGAAAAGTTATAAAATTCACAATTAGCATTTTATTATTATCAATAGCAATAAACTAGAAACAATAAACTGTACACAATACTCTTCATAAAGACAGTACAACAAAAAGTCCTCCATCTGAGCCTCCCTCTGAAAAGCATTGCTCAGATTGTATAAGATGTTTTTGCCTGGAAGTTCAAACTCTGCATCCTGTTATTGTATTTCACAAAATGTATCAAAACGTTATTTTCCTACCTGAGGAGAACCTGAAGAACACATCTAGTGTTAACAGGTTCAACAAAATACATTTTGTCTAACAGCTGGTTTCATGTTTATCATTCTGTAGCAACTTTGTGGAGGTCAAAATGCATCTCAGTGTCACCCCTGTGTGACATATTATCTTCTCTAAAAATCCACCTAGTTTTATGCAATAATTTCAACAATATATTTGTGTACATATGGAAACCAAGGAATCCTAGTTTCCCATAAAGATTCACATGTATGTATATTTTTTACCCAGAAAAGCAAGGTGAAAAGATAGAACAGAAACAGCAGGTGAAGGAAGAGAGAGAGAGATAATGAGAGAAATTGGGGACCATTGGTGGGCTAATTCTTAGGTGTCACAAGAAAATTTGATTGTGCAATCAGATAGGCAAGAGACAGACAAATAGCAGAATAGGAGAGGACAAAATAGATCCTTGCTTTTAACTCTGTATGAAAACAAATGGGACAGGGTCTTACCCAACCATGTCACAGACTTGATATTAGGATATGCTAGAAACTCCTGTGAAACCCCCATTACAGATGCATTTCATTACATTCAAGACAATAACGCTTACAATGAATCCACTTTCAATGAATGTGAGTGCACCTCCATCAATCTCAGTCAGGAGCAATTCTAGCATTTTCCAACCGACATGCAATCCAATTACACTCTTCATTGCCAGCGTGGCATGATGGTGAATACCTGGAGTACTGCTAGCACCAGAGTTGGGCTTAGTACAATTTGTCCCCTGGCCAGAATCAAATACTACCCTAGGTACCTGTAACCAATATGTTGTAATGCACAGATAGGAGATAACAGTGTGTGGTCACTGGTCCACATATCCATATTGAGATGTATGTATGGTGATGATGAATGCAGCAGGCCATGGATTACCATGCATGACACCATCCCATAAATGTTCGGAATAGCACGTGTAGAGAAGTAAGTTCTTGAGGGACTCTGCCATTTGAGACAGGCACACACCATCAAGTCTGCCATTTGGGATTGACACACCATCAACCTTCTAAATTTTAAATTCTCCACAAAAAGAATGGAAATAGATAAACTCTTAGCAGTTTAGCTGCTGCTTCATTCAGTTAACCTGCAACAGTATGATTGGGTGGGTATTTTGCATGACACACAAGCATGCTCTGCAGCATAGGATAGACCTTTCTGCATGTTGGGCTACCAAACAGTTGGACTAAGATTTGCAGCATTGCTGGTAGTGTATTACTTTACTCCTGAGGATTCATGAGTGCTGCTCAAATGAAACCAGTGATTTTGGGTGTTTTCTGCATGGGGTTTCTGTGGTATTGTGCCTTTGGCTGCTTTACTCAACCCACCCTACTGCTATGACCACAACTAGGCAGTCCCACACACCTCCTCATCTCTGTAGCATTCCTTCTTTGGTTAATCCTCCCTCCACTGGACTATTTTTCTGCCTCTTCTGGATTCCTTGGCAAATGAAGATGGTAAGGAGAGGGACCCCTGCACTAGCTTTCTTTTGGTGCTGAGTCCAGCAAAATGGGTGCCTGGACTTAGTTAGGTGTGTGTGTGTGTGTGTGTGTGTATGTGTGTGTGTTAGCCACCAGTTCCTTGTGGCTTCTTGTTCCCCTGACTAATGTGTGCTTGACAAAGACAACAGTTAGTAACAGTTTCATCAGCTTGGTCCAGTATATAAAATCGCAGATTAGCAGATTTGTACCCCTTGATTTTATATGGTGTTGAGAGGGGAGAGGTGGAAAAGGATGCTTTTGGGATGATTTATGAATTTCAACAATGGTGACTCCACAGTGTATTGGGCTCAACACTGATAACAGGAACAACACTTGTAATATGGGGACTTTGGTAGTTGCATGACATACTAGTGCATAAATCCTCACATGTTCAGCAGCAGCACCACCATTCCTCTTTTTTTCTTTTCTGTTTCCCATAGTGTATCCACATCATCATCCCACCTCTGCTGATATCCTCCTCTTCCTGAGCTCTGTCCTCCTTATCTTCATTTTTCCATGCTCTCTCCTCTCTCATCTTTGGTCAGAGGCATATTTTTCAATTTAGTAATTTCTGACTGTGCAACAGTCAGATCTTCCTACTCAGTCTCTGACTCATGGTCAAGCATTTAGGAACTGAACATTATCATTATGATCAGGCTCAGTGACACTACCACCAGGAGTCATGGGGTCACCAACAACCTCCTTCTTGACCACTGTGTTTGAGCCAGAGATTTTGCAACCTCTTAGGCTGCTCCTCTTGTCACTGCCTCCCCAGCCCCTCCAGCATAGATGCTGCAGATGTTGCAGAGAAATATTTAGCCGTACTAATGCCACCATCAATGCTATGAGCTAGTCCTTACTACTACTATTACCAACCTTGGACCCAAATATGAAACTGCTGCAATGTAGTTTTTTTTAACTGCAGCAACTTGTTGAACCACAGAACTTACAGTACGTCTTTTCCACCTCCCCAGTACCTCTGCCTTTAGTTAAGCATCTCTTCCCAGTCATTTTGTATTTTTATATTTATATTTATATTATTGTAAGGAAAAATGTAGAGAAGCCCTGCAGAACAATTAAATAGCAGCAGCAAATAAAACCTCCCTTTAGGGATTAACAGTATGGCCTGAAAAAAAGATTACTGAGCTAATAGTGGCTACAGTAATACCACCAAGAAAAGTGTTTTCATTTTCATTTATTTAACATGATGTGGATTAACAAGACACACATGACAGGGGTAATTAACAAGTTCCTGTAAGTAATAGAACACTGTCACTTTAAGAAGTAAACAAAATAACTACAGCTTATATAGAAAGAGATTGACAAAATACTTTACTTAACTACAGCAAACTGTACCGTATTACAGAAATAAAATGAGAAATAACAGATGAATGACAAAAATAATTAATATGATAGTCTGAGGAAACAGTGGCAACTGGGGTTTAACGCAAAGAAGTGCAAGATTATTCACATAGGAAGAGAAACTCTGAAGCCACCTATAGGTTGGGAGGGAGTTGTTGGCAATCACAAGGGAAGAAAGAGACTTAGGCATCATCAACACAGATGACCTGAAATCATTCGAGCAGACCGCTAAAGCAGTAGGTATGGCTAGGGGATGTTGGGTGTATTAGTAGGGGTATCAAGTCGTAAGAGGGAGGTAATAATCCCTCTTTACAAGACACTGGTTAGGCCCCATCTGAGTACTGTGTGCAGTACTGGTGGTGGCACCTGCACAAGGACATTAATAAAATGGAGGCAGTCCAGAGAAGGACAACCAAAATGGTGTTGGGACTGCATCAGAAAACACATGAGGACAAATTAATGGAGCTCAATATGTATATCCCAGAGCAAAGGAGGGAGAGAGGTGATATGATTGAAACATTTAAACATCTTAAGGGCATTAACAAGGTGAAAGAGTCTGACATGTTTCAATATAAGAAAAATAGCAGGATAGGTAGACACAGCATGAGATTAGAGGGAGGCCAATTAAGGGGAATGTGAGGAAGTTCTTTTCACAGAAAGAGTGGTGGATACATTGAAGGGCCAACCTCAGGAAGTGGTGGATATGAGTATAGTGCAGGGCTTCAAACAGGCATGGGACAGGCATAAAGGAGCAATAAAGATGAGTATGAATAGATAGGCCATTGACAGAGTACAGGCCTATGGCACATTCATAAGGTAGAAAAATGTGCAGACTGGATGGTCCTTGGGTCCTTATCTGCCATCAACTTCTATGTTTCTATGTTTCTATTTAAACAAATATGAGGTATGTACTACAGATAGACTAGTGCTCATATCACAAATGGCCCAAAATCACTGATTTTCTGGGCTGCCTCACTAACTGAAATACCTCCCTTTCCTCCACACAGCAGTGCTTCATAAGGCAATCAAAACTACTAACTTTAAATAAATCAGCAAACTAGATTCAAGAAACATTAATCTAGCTGCACAAAGCCCTCTAGATCTTTTTGTGAGCAATTTGGTTTCAAAATATTCAGGTTTTGGACTGATTTTAAAGTTGCTTTAATCAGAAAGCAGTGATGGACTTCTCTCCAATTCTGTCTTTAGAAAAAGGCACTTAACACAGCCACTGCATGGATACAGCTCATTTCCATACCATCTGACCTCCAGTCTCATAGTACATAGCATCCTTCTCCTGTGGGCCTCACTTCTCCAGCAAAGTTATCAAATTTAGAAGTCACAGAGTTATTCCTATAGTGCAAACTGGCACTTTACAAGGCAGAATAACTAATTAAGACACAGGGCACAAATAAAATCCATGTGCTAGCTTTAGAATTTCAAAATTCAATTGGCTGCTACTATTTTCTTCCTTAACTCAGAAATAGACTTACAGTAACTCTAAACTGCACTAATTATTCCACACAAAACACACTTTTCCTATCATCTATCTTTCCCTGTCTGTATTAAACTTCCCTACTCATATTATTTTCCGTTGTGTTTTCTTATTAAAACCTCACTTTCACGCCAGCCTGCCGCACAGTGGTTGGATTCCGTGCTCATGACGCTTAGCGACCGGGTTCAGGAACGGACTCGGTTGCTGGAGGATCGCAGGGGAGGAGGATGGAACATCCGGGGACAGCTCTCCTTCTTCAGGGGAGGGTGGGGATGTGCAGCGATGCCTGCTGGCCCCTGGTGGAGGCTGGGAGCATGGCGGGGACATCTGGGTTCAGTGCTCAGGGGAGTGATAGGCGTTGGCGTATGCCTTGATGTCAGGATGTCACTCTCCTTAGAAAACCAGGAAAAAACCACTTCCTGGCTGACCAGGCGACAGTCTCTCTGTCCTCAATGCCACTGATCCCGACTGACACACCTCAGCACACGCAGACCCAATAATGAAGTGTGCTGGCCAGTCCCCACAGTGCCTTTCCCCTTGGAGGAGGAGGACCTGTCTGGTGAAAGGAAATGCTGGGTTACCTGGGGAGTCGCAATGTGGGGTTGGTAGCCAGTGTGAATCGGGCAGCAATCGAGTAAGGTGAAGGAGACCCAAGGAGTGGGCAGACAGGAAGGAGGGTAGCACAAAAAAACAAAAACTCACTTTTCTTGCTTTTCAGTCACTGCCTCTCATTAACTCATTCACTTGCTCACCTTCCTAACTGCCAGGTCTGAACAGTGAACTACAACTTGCTCTCTATGTGGCTTCCATTTTTGGGGTTTAAATATGAAAAGCATTGTCTTGTTTGCCTGACCAAAATGACGCCCACCTACTAACTTGTTCAGCCTTCTGCCCCATGTTCAACTCAAGCTCTCTGTCAACCTGCCTGCCCACTTTATCACTTACCAACTATTATACAATGCAAATTTTTGCATGACCATAGAAAAAAGTGTGCTGGCAGCTATATTCAGTGGTTACCCCCAGTGTAATGTTAACCTCAGAAGGGACATTTGTGTCAGTGCCTGCTCACCACATGTCAGGCTCCTGCCCCCATCGCATCATTAAATCTCTGCATGCCTGCCCACCCACCTGTCAACTCCTTCTCTTACAAGTATTATAGCAGCAATAATTTCTTTTCTTCCTGACCCCAGATGAAAGCATGCTAGTGGCTCCACTTAGCTATTACTCCCAGCACAACGTCAGTCTCAGGAGGAACCTTTTTCATCAGCACCAGTCAGACCACAGAGAGTCACTTTTGAGGATAAACATACACACTACAGTGATGGGGGCTGCAAGGCACATAAGGGACAAACCCTAGACTAGACTTACATGTAAATAGTCAGTTCCCCTCATGGTACCCATTAGTGGAGGAACCATTTTGCATAACATTTAAGCTTACTTTTTGTGCTAAACTTTCTTATTGGTTTTAAGTTTTTATGTACCTAGTTACCCATTTTATAAGAGCAATAAGACACTCTGGGGTTTTGGTAGTTGTGCCTCAACTGCACTCTCAGTGGCCTTGTAACTTATTATGTTCCTTGAAGAGTGCAGTTAAAGCACAACTACCAACACCTTGTCATGTCTTAGTGCATGTGTCATATACAGCCTTATTACCATGGCGCATTAATTTTTCTCATCCGCATTCCATCATCTAGCACTATTAAATGACTGGAATGATGCATTCTCATTCTGAACAATCATTCTTAAGTTGTTTTACTGAATTGTTTTACTAAAATCTTCATCTCTTTGAGGAAAGCATTCAAAAGCTGCACTTCTAACACTTTTCTTATAATAGCAAAAGGCACTCTCAGAAGTTAGATTACCAGTCAGTTAATTACACTCTTAGGTGTGTAACAGACTGTTAATTTAACCCCTGGTCATGCCTTATTTCTTAGATAACATAAATCTTTAGAAAGTTGTCATTTATTTAGATACTCCATTTCCATTTTTTTTAAATAATAAACAAAAGTGTCAACTTTTGGCCTTCGAAATAAAACCCAAACTATGATGATGGAATTGTAAAAAAGAAATACAATTGGTATCTCACTAACAAAACATATATATATATATATATATATATATATAAAGGATATACAATGGTGAGCTGTCAGATAAATGATTTATCTACACAAGTGCTGTTTGACCTCGGGTAACTTCACAGTGGCATAAAGCCACAGTGAGTGTCCGAGGTCAAACAGCACAATGATAAATCATTATTATCTGACACTCACCATCTATATTTTATTTATGCAATAGGATGCTCTTATCAGTGCAGGAACATTTGTTTTTTACTGTTTATCTTCTTTTTTAATAATAATTTCTGGGTTTTTCGGTTAACTTTGCTGGTGTATGTCCACCTAGCGTGGTGGTTGCTATTAAATTAAACAACACTCATTTTGTAGAAATTCTTGCTGAACAAATGTCATGGTCACAGTATCATGCTACCTTTTTGTTTTAAAGTTACTCATATTTGTTTGTCAAAAAATGAAACAAAAATTGAATTTTATGCTGTTTTTCTAATTATAAAAAAACTAAAAGGTATTTATTAATGAAACACCACTCATTTTGTAGATATGTTTGTGCTGAACATTTTCATGCTCAAAGTACCATGCTATCATTTTAGTTTTAAAGTGATTTACATTTGTTTGTCAAAAAGTGAAAAGAAAATTGAATTTTATGCTGTTTTTTGCTAATTATGAAAAACAAAAAGGTATCTATGAATGAAACACCACTCATTTTGTAGATATTTTTGTGCTGAACATTTTACGTGCTCACAGTACCATAGCTATCATTCTCCATTTTAAAGTTATTTACATTTGTTTGTCTAAAAGTGAAAAAAATTGATTTTATGCTGTTTTTTGCTAATTATAAAAAAACTAAAAGGTATCTATAAATTAAATGGCACTCATTTTGTAGATATATTTGTCCTGAACATTTTTCGTGCTCTCAGTACTATGCTATCATTTTTCATTTTAAAGTTATTCATTTGTTTGTCAAAAAGTGAACAAAAAGCTTTGATTGACAGTTTGCATTTATCCCACATATGTGGGATAAATCTAGGGTGGTTAGATTTATTCACATATGTGGAAATAAATGGATTTATGCAATTGCTTTTGGTTCCATACCTATTGCATAAATATATATATATATATATAGATTTATATATATATATATATATATATATATATATATATATATATATATATATATATATATATATATATATATCAGTGAGAAGGATGGACCAGTGCCTTCAGGAGGGAAAAGAGGAGCAGGGGAGGAACACAGATGTAGTGATAGAGGAGGATACAGTAAGGGAGAGGCTGCTGGCATTGAAGGTGGACAAATCCCCAGGCCTGGATGGAATACTTCCAAGAGTACTAAAGGAACTGGCTGAGGAGCTGGCAGGGCCACTGGCAGACCTATTTAATAGTTCACTAGAGACAGGCATAGTACCACAGAACTGGAGAACAGAATATGAGTGCTGCTCCACAAAAGTGGTCCCAAGGATGACCCAGGGAATTACAGACCAGTCAGTCTGACCTCCATTGTGGGCAAGCTCATGGAAACCATACTAAAGGAAAGGTTGGTGGGATATCTAGAGGAGCATGGTCTCCAGAAAGTGATTCATCAAGGGTTCATGGGGGATTGTGTTAAACAAATCTGATTATCTTATTTGACTGTGTCACTAAGACAGTAGACAGGGCCAACTGGTAGACATCCTCTATCTTGATTTCAGCAAGGCCTTTGAGTCTGTGCCTCACAAAGATTGATCAGGAAGTTAGTGGATCTCGGGGTTGGGAAAAGATGGCCAGGTGGAAAACTGGCTGAAGAACAGAACCCAGAGTATGGTTGTTGTGGGGATAGTTATCTGGCACAAGACAAGTAACCAGTGGAGTCCCACAGATCTCTGGGCTGGGGCGGTGTTGTTCATGTCTTTATCAATGACATTGGAGATGGCATTAAGAGAAAATGTGCCTATTCACAGATGACACCAAGCTCTGTGGGAGAGTGAACACAACTGAAGGGATACAGGACCTACAGGAAAATATGGAAAAGCTGGGAGGTGGTCCAGGATCTGGCAGCTTGGCTTCAATGCCAGGAAATGCAAAGTTATGCATACTGGAGCCAAGAATCCTGGACAGAGTACTACCTGGGTGGAGTCCTAGTATCTGCATCAGAAGAGGAGAGGAGAAGGACCTTGTAGTGATGATCACTAGTGATGTGAAGCACTCCACATAGTGCAAGAAAGCAGCAGCAAAGGTAAACAAGATGCTGGGGTGCATATCTAGGGGATCAGTAGTAGGAAGAGCAGGTTATACTGCCCTTGTACAGGTCACTGGTATGGCCTCATCTAGGAGTATGGTGTTCTGTACTGGTGCCCACACCTCAAAAGGACATTAACCTGCTGGAGAAGGTCCAGAGGAGGGCTACAAGGATGATAGCTGGTCAGCAGGGTAAGGCATATGAGAAGAGGTTGAGGGCACTGAACATGTACTCCCTGGAAGACAGGCGAGAGAGGGACATGATTGGGACCTTCAAGTACCTGAAAGGATAAATAAGGTTGACAGGAGAGTCTCTTTAAGCTGGTGGCAACCATAATATGAGGGCACAGTATTAGCTGGAGGGTGGGAGGTTTAGGAGGAGGTCAGGAGCACTTCTTCACAGAGAGGGTGGTGGACACTTGGAATGCGATGCCAGAAGAGGTAATCTCAGTGAAGACAGTGGGCAGCTTTAAGAGAGCTGGGACAGGTATATGGGAGGTAAGGGTCATGGATAGGGAGGATGGGAGGAGTGGGAGAGGGGGCAGGGACAGTAGCTCAAGCTTTGGACCCTGCAATATGAGCAGACTTGATAGACAAAATGGCCTTTTCTGCTGGCCTCTTCATATATGTGTGTATATATATATATATATATATATATATATATATATATACAGTATATACACCATAGAATAATGAAAAATGGAACAAGCATGTAAAATCCACAGTGACAAACTCAAATCAGAAGTAGCCTATCCTACTGATGCCAGGTGCTTATTCAGCATCTGACTGTGACAGTACCACCTACTGGTGGAAGCAGAATTGCTTTTGACACAGCAGGTGACTAGACAGCTTCAGCAGTTCCCCACTTTCAGGTCAGTGCTGCAGGCATACATAGGCTGCATACCTGGGAAAGTGGAGGATCCACAGTAGGATGATGTGAGTGGCATGAAGACTGAAAACTGGGGCCCCATTCGCTACTACTGGCCAGTCTAACCCTAATGAGGCTTCTCCCAGTGAAGCAGTGGAGTGGTGAGGATAATACCTAGCTGTGGCCATGGGGCAGTAACCCTGTGGGAACAGGAGAAGGAGCAAGCGCTAGAGATGTGAAAAGATGTGGCTAGGCTTGATCAGCCAGATTATTTAATTTTATTTATTTATTTGAAACTATTTCAACAGGTAAACACACAGAAATACATGGATAATGTAATTTACAGATGTGGTGTGGGGAATGGGAAGGAGATGAGGAGACTAAATAAACAATGGTTCATAGTACATTATATCGACAGATAAGTTATACAAGTTTAGGACGTGGTATGTACTGGAAATGCAGAGAAATGTGCATTAAATCTAACAATGTGCTTATAATGGTGACATTTTGTAAACTGATCTAGCAAGGGAAAAAACTGATCATAGTCAGGTACAGTCATCGAACAAGGTACTGTAATAAAATTCCTGAGACACAGTTTAGCTGAGGCAATGCTGGAGTGAGAAGTATCACCCAAAGCCAAATTATTCTACAACTGGGGGAACTTTTAACTGAAAGCTGAATATCCCAAGTTAAAGTTTATGCCTAGGAACAATAAATCTGTTACCCATGCTAGATCAAAGGTTGTAGCTGGGGGGTTAGATGGGGTAAGTAGGGATCCTGGAAGCTTGAGAGCTATTTAGCTAAAACTTAAAGCCATATAAGGCAAGGTGTTGAGGATGTCTGTGATGCAGAGAAGGCTAGTACAGATGCTCATAGAGTAGGCAGTGGTGGGTACACTCTGTGCAGCAGACAATGAACCTACAATGGGCATTAAGTAGAGAATCCAGCTTAGATATGTGATATTGGTGAGCAGAACAATAGACCATATCACCATAGTCAATTACCAGGAGAATAAGGCATTTAATGAAAGACTTCTTTAGGCATTAGTGGAGGCAGTCACCCACCCTATATAAGGCTCCAAGCTTTCTGAATGATTTGGACACAAAGTGTGAATGTGAATGGCAAAATCCAGGGACAGGATATAGATTTCAGGGTCCAACTATTGGGAGTATCTATAGCCAGTTGCCATGCAGATTTTGGAACAAAAACATAGACACTGTTTTTTGCAGTTAATAAGTTTTATTGATTTGACTTATTAAGACGATACAAACATTAAAACAGACGGTTACATTGCAAAGGTCTTACAGACTGTTACATATGTCTGTAGAAGCAGAGAATGCAACATGCTGGCCAAATAGTAACAAACTGAATATACTAGCCAGGTAAGCAGTAGGATAATACTCTGTGTCTGGATGTTGAACACCTATCCAGCTGTAGATTAACTTTGAAAGTATTAGCAGTTGGTGCCTTGCATTATAGCTAACTCCTACAAACATATCTTACCTGGCTCCATCCTGCTAGTTTCTACAGTATTTGACAAAGCATCAGAAATTATGAGAGGTCCAGGGCTGCTGTCCTCTACTTTATGCCTACAGAATACAAGAGATCACACACACAAGCAAACAGATCTTCATTGTCAGAGAAGATACTATCTTTTACTATTATACCATGTCATCCATAGACCAGGGTCCCCTATAACTCAGTAACAATCTATCTAGCACTTGCCCCTAAATGCACCATGAGAGAAGACCATTCTAGTAGCATGGTTGTGCTATTCAGCTGATTCCTCCTAGGTTTCAAAAACAGAAGGAAGGGAGTCCAGAGAGCAGTATATTTAAAGAGGGTATTGATCACAGTATGTGATATTCTGGCCCAGTCGGCAACTTGAGCCATGGAGGTAGGCACTCCCAGGAAGAGGATTACCTGGGACCACCATTTACACAGCAGGAGTCTTTAAACCTGCATACTGAGTGTCAGAAGTAGTTTCAACTCAGAGAAAAGAAGGTGAGGGGCTGGGGTCTGGAGTCCTAATAACAGCAACTCAGGGGACTGAGGCACAGGCTTCCTAAGTATTTTGGACCCCATCTCACAGGTAGCCTTCCATAGGGGCTGGATCAGCCTGCAGGATCAAAGTATATGGAACAGTTCACCTGGGAGTTCCTGACACCTCCAACACAGGTCAGACTGAGCCAGCTTTGCCTTGGTGAGGACTACAGGAGTCCTGTACCCAGACTGAATTATCTTGTTCTGTATTAATTGACTACTGGTGTCAGGATATGCCCCATGAGCTAGTTTTAGGCAAGACTTACACTCCAGGTTCGTAAAAGGGCATGCAGTGCTTTCTCCCATTTATGCTTGGATTCCTCTGCTTGGGGACGGGATGGTTGCTCGAATGGCTGCATATACCCGACTTGACTGTCCTCTTTTATGGCCAGTCATGACTCTACTTGGGAGAGTTGTTGCTCTTGGTGCTGCTTATGCTTGTACGTGAGGATGGTGCTTCTTATTTGGAGGAATCACCAGAAGTCTTTGGGAGAATCCCATAAGAGCTCCATGAGCCTAAAAGGAATTAAGGGTATCTGTACCAAGAATGACCACATCTCAAGCAATGAGATACCACCACATTCCCATGAGGGCCATGCAATTGGTTGTTTATTGATGGTAATCTCGTTAGTGCTCCTATAATGGGGAAGTCTTAGGGAGATGGGGAGGTGCCTAACTTATGCACCTTGGCCCAATATTCCAGAGAGGGACCCACAGTAGGATGAGGAGCAGTGCCCTTAGGAGGATGGTTAAATAACAATTGTACCAAGTGAGTACTCTGACATATATTCTCTCCATATCCAGCCACTGGGAGTGTTGTGTTCAGGGAAAGGAACCATTTTATCGTCTGAGCCAGCTGAAAGGCCCATTTATACCCTCTAACCATGGAAGGCCCCAGCCCCTTCCAACCAATAAGCTCTGAGCTTATTTCTACTGTACCTAGGTTTCTTACCCTTCCACAAAAAGGATCCCAGCAGGAGTCTAACTTAGTAAACCAATAACGAGGTATTTTCAAAGGAATGTGGGAGAAGATACATCATTTTTGGTGCTGTGACCATTTTAATTGCAGATATTTTACCTACACGTGGAAGTCGAAGAGATTTCCATCTGTCCAGTTCTGTACAAATGGAGGCAAACGTGGTCTCATATTCAGGTCCCAGATTTTATGCAGATTAGGAGAGATAGTAATGCCCAAGTAGGTAATCCCTCTGAGGCCCATCGGATCCCATGCTGAGTAACCATTTGAGAGGTACACTTAGAGTTTAAAGGTAGGACCTCCGCCTTGGCCTGGTTAATCTTTAGTCCTGAAAATGTAGAGAAATCTGACAAGGTGGACAGTAGGGAGGAGGAGGTGGCGATATTGGCTATGCAGAGCAACAGGTCATCCGCTTACATAAGAGTGGGTATGCCCTTGTTCCCACCTGGACCCGAAATTGAGGATTTTGCCTAATAGCAGCTGCCAGGTGTTCTACTGCTAACACAAAAGTAGTGGGGAAAGTGGGCAGCCCTGATGGGTACCCTACCCAGTATGAATGGGGAGACGGCATCGTATTGGTGAATATCCGTGCAGCTGGGTATGAATATATTGCCTCAATCCAGGCCTGAAACCCTGCCCCCAAGCCCATAGTGCAAAGTACTTGTTGGACAGAGTCCCAATCCAGGGAATCAAAGGCCTTTTGAAATCTATTGCAATGGCAGCAGCAAGGGAAGATAATATTTGGGCCTTATGGATTAAATTTAACAACGATCTAATATGGTCCGTGCTAAAGCGACTCCTTATAAAGCCTACTTGGGATGGGTGGATCAAACTGGGAAGGAGAGGATTAAGTCTATTGGCTAGTATCTTAGCTAGCACCTTGCTATCAGCATTCAATAATGAAATAGGGCGGTAGCTGGATGCTTTAAGAGGGTCTTTGCCTTTTTGATAGGATAGTAATAGTCGCCTCCCTAAGGGATGAAGGGAGAGACCTCTTTGCAATGACTCAGTAAATACTTTTGCAATACCAGAGAGATTATGAGATGCAACAGCTGTCGACTTAATAGGGAACCATCCCTCCTGGGGCCTTTCCTTTTAAGGGAGAGGATGTGTATGCCACCTCTTGGGTTGAGATTAGGGGCATCTAGGCATTAGCTTGGGCTTCTGAGATTTTGGGGAGATGTAGGGACTCCAGAAATGGTGGACCCCTGGAGGTCTGGGGCTCTGGAGGATTTATATAACAAGGAGTAAAATCCATCATTATTTGATTAATATCTTGTGCCGAGGTCTGGGTCCTACCCCTGCATCCTCTAAAGCTGCTATATGCCTTTTGGCTTGCTGCTTTTGAGACAGTATACCAACAGCTTACCCCCTTTGTCCCCTTCCCAATATTTATTCTTGAGTCTAATGATCGAAATCTCTGCCTTTCTGGAGACCAGCTCTCCACTTGTATCTTCAGAGAGGTGACCTTGTGACCTGCCTCTAACCTAAGGAAGGGATGAAAGGCCTTAAAGCAAGCTCCACTTCTAGGAGTTGTCGTTCAAGCCCCTTCAAATGTTGTTCCCTCCTCTTTCTGTGCCGGCTCGCATACCCTATCACCCTCTTAGAGTAGCTTTGAATGCCTCCCATGTGGTACCTGCAGAGAGGTATCTGCTATGAGGTTATGCTGAAAAAATTCGCTGTTTCCTGAGCCAAGGGGAAAAGTCTGGGTCATGAAGTAGCAATGGGTCCAGCCTCCATCCCAGAGACTTAGGGGAGAGGGCCCCATGTGAAGGCAAAATGCACAAGGGCATGATCCTGAGATAACTAAGGGATGAATAAGGGTATTAACAGTGTTACTAGTAGTAATAGTAGGAGAGGTGAGCAAGAAGTCTAGTCTACTAAGACAACTATGTACTGGGGAATGAAAGGTATATCCGCTGGGAGGAGAAATATTCTCCAGAAGTCCTTAGTGCCAAATCTTGTTGTAACTGAGCCACTGCCATTACAGCCCTGGAGTGGGGCTCAGTATTGGAAAGGATCTATCCAAGAAAGAATCCATAGTAAGATTAAAATCACCCCTAACAAAATGGGGTGTCTTCTGAGCTATGGATCCCAGCACCTGGGCCAACTTGTGAAAGAAGGAGGCGAGTCCTCATTCGAGCATATACGTTAGCCAGGATCAGAGGGCCTCCCCAGTATCCATGAGTACCACCACTCATCTACCCTCAGGGTCTCTCACTTGTCTCTGCAATTTCCATTGTAGTTGCTTGTGAAGCAGAATCACCACCCTATCTTTCTAGAGGAGGCCAAGGCATGAATGACCTGACCTACCCACTCCCTCTTCAGTCTCTCAGGATCCCCGTAAGTTTGGTCTCCTGCAGGAAGGCGACACCCTCCCCAGTCTCTTAAGGTGGCCCAAAACTTGCTTCCTCTTGTTTGGGGTGTTAAGCCCTCTGACGTTCCATGTCAGACAAGTGATATCACCTGTTAGTAATAGGGAGCAAATATTTAATTAAGAAATATATCAAGAACAACCAGCAGACAGGGGCGAGGGCAGCCCAGCCAGAAGAGGTCAATTTCTATAGCGTGCCACCAGATATGGAGAAAGTGGGTAAAGCCCATGTACCCTGCCCCTATCAGATGACCTTATACTAACAAATAATGAAACATCTGTGTGTGTCTCTTGTGAAACAAACATACATAAACACATTAATAAACTATATACATTGTGCACAGTGTACCATGCAATTTGGGGAACTAGAGACATCTCTTCAGCTGCAGAGCCCTGCTGTAGGCCAGCCCCTATTCCCAGGGCATTATCAAGTAGTATCCATCTTTCCTTAGCACTACGGTGGTGCAGGGGAAGGATCCCCTGAGATAATCGAAACAACCCAATAAGAAGGTTGTACCACGTGGCTCATTGCAACCCCAGAGGGTTGAGAGAGCTGCTCCAGTGGTGTAGTCAGAAGCTGGGGTAGTTAAAGTGGGACTACACAACACTTATAATGAGGTGGGCGTTTGCAGGAAAGAAAGTGGAGGAACTGCTCACTATTTCGTCAAGCCTAAGATTATTGCTGATGGGTGCCAACGGTTCTCACAACAAAACTTTTGGTGAGGTCAGGCTTGTCACACCTATGAAGTGTGACTGTAAGCCACCCAATGCGGTGGCTGGAGATCTCCCTTGAAAGAAAATAATAATAAAAAAAAAAACATACCAGAGGGCACAGGACTGTGCCATTCACCACTTAGGGCCTCATGTAAAATACATCCTGGCTACCCATTCAGCACAACAGTTTACACATGCTGTCAAATATTTTCATATTATATGACACAGCTTCCCAGAGGACCTCACCCCCAACACACACAAGTAGGCGAGGCAGAACACACAAAAGTTCTGCTGTTTAATCAGATGGTACAAAAAGCCTTTTTGCCATCCAGACGTGTCTGGACCTTTGATCAGGATGTCTACTGAAAGTTTGTTGGTAGGCCTTGTGAATCCCTCCTGGTATAGGAGTGAGGCATCTTCTCTGCCATATGGCAGTGCAAGTCGAGTCAAGGTTGGGGTGAAAAGGCTTGAATGTTCCCTTACATGAGTATAATAGAGAAAAGGTAGCAGATGGGTCAGCCAATGAGATTGTCCACTGACGATCAATTTAGACACCCAAACTCACCCCATACCTACAAGTCCCCAGGGATTAAAAGAACAGGAATAGAAAGAAAATAGAAAGATGACTACTTATCTGACCACGCTGGTGGGTTTTTCTGATTGATTGCCCTGGAGATGTAGAGCGCTCAGGACAGTCCATACTGAAGATGGGATCTCCGCTGGTAAAGGAGGCCTTCCTCATAGCCTTTGGTGGATGCTGCCCTCCGCTATCTGTAGCTCCATTCTGCGGTTGGTGAGGAGTTGCTGATGGGGACAGATAGCTGGGCTGCAACATAGGAGTAGGCCTGCCTTCCACAGTTCAATCCACAATGCCTGGGTGTTGATTCAGAGAGCTGGGGGTGGTAGGCCTGTAATGGATCTGGAGCAACAGTGTCCATGCTTGTGGCCTCCTCTGTGTCATCTTGCCCTCTCTCTGAAGGAAGACCTAGCGGCTGTGTTTTTGAGGACTGCCTCTTTCAGTGTGCTTTTGGGGGCTCCCAGTGTTGCTTCCTGAGGTCTTGCTAAACTGCATGCCTGCTCACTGATGGAGAGGAGGGCAATCCAACCTGTCAGTAGCAGTTTTTGCTGAAGGGGCTCCCAGGGTAATGGTGGTGAATTCTTGTGGCCAGTTGCACCATAAAAATCCATGAGTGCATCAGGAGATTCAAAACTGTTCATTACCCCATTATGCATAACCAGCTGTTGGCTGGGTAACACAAGGAGAAGGACAGTCCAATACTGTGCATTTTATGCCCTGCCTCAGAGTATGCTCGGCGTTTGTTCGACAGATCCTTAGAGTAGTCCTGAAAGATGTGGATCCTAGTTGATCACACTACATGCTGTAACTCATGACCTCTAGTTAGAACTTTCTCTTTGTCCCTAAAATCAATAAATCGGCTATGATAGGTAGTGGTTTGTCCTGGGCCTGAGACATGGGGCTAATGTACGGTGTACTGCTCCACCTGGAGAGGTATCAATGGCTTCAGCTGCAGCATTTCAGCTTATGGCTAATTGTATAATCCTTCAGTATCTTTGCCTTCTACATGCTCAGGAAGCCCAGGAAGCAAAGATTATTATGGTGACCTCAATTCTCGAGGTCATCCATCTTACTGCGCAGCATCTGTATGGTCCATTGTTGATCTCTTAATTCTACCCTTAAGTCCTGAACATGCCCTTCCATTGCCGAGACCCACTGTTCAGTATGCAGCATCCTGGTTTAGATTTTGAACCACTTGAGTGTTTCGAATTACTTGCCACAGTGACTTGTGCCATCTGGGCCATAAGTTGGACAAACATCGCCTCAACTGATGGTAGCACCAAGGTTTGAGGCAAGCGGCCTTCAGCCATATTTTAAGGCCTGCCTTGTCCAGGAGACTCTTCAGTAAAATAGCAATTTCCACACAGCAAATGAAGGCTTTTGTATCAATGAAGCTAAATTAGTGTAGCTTGAGTATTACCCCACAAGTTACAGTAGAGTGAGGATATAATACCAGCTGGTAGAAAAGGGATTTTATAGGATATTTCCTCTGGGTTGTGGAGCTGATCTTGATCTGCCATCCTATTTAGCACTCCTAGTGGCCACCATAGACACTGTTTTAGTCTGACTGAAGCCTAATCTACTGAATGAAACCCAGTTTGAAAGGGTATAAAACTCTACCTACATCACAACAGATATAATGGCAAGAGTTTTACCAGAAGTAAATAAAATTGTCTCATCCACATGCATCTTGATGTAACATGATATTACAACCTTTAATAGGTCATTTACAAATACATTTAAAATGAGGGGCCAAGTACAGATCCTTGAGGACACTCATGTTAACTTGCTCATGCCTGAGAGGGTTAAGCCAGTAGAAACAACCTGGGAGTGAGAGAAGAGGTAGAATGACGGCCAGGAAATTGATTGGGAGAGACCAGAAACATTAAGTTAGCCTACAGAAGGGTGTGGTCCATTGTGTCAAAAGGCTTGGTGAGGTCAAAAATATGGTGCTGGTAGGCAGATTGTTATCCACATGGGTAAGAATAAAGTCAGTAAACCTGAGGAGGGAGGTGGATGTAGAATGGGAAGCCAGAAAACCAGACTAGTAGTCAGAATGAAATTGTGATGAGAGTGGTAGTTTGTAAGTTTTCTGACAACTAACCTCTCTAATGCTTGGAGAGTCAAGGGAGAAGTGAGATGAGCTGATAGTTATCAGGGGAATCTGTGGGACTGCTTTTGTGTAGAGGAATAACTACAGCACTTTTCCAGGATGCCAGAAAAAAACAGTGACCAATGAGCAACTGAAGATTTGGGTGACTGGCGCTATGATAGCTGGAGCAGCCATCTTCAACAGCCTCAGGGTGAGTGCTAGTTTTAAATGCATAATCTCATGAAGAACCTGAGGAGGAATGACCTGGGAGAAAGCAATCCTAGGTGCACTGGAATGGAGATACCCAGGTGGAGAAGAAGTAGAGGTGCCTGCAGGAGGTGGAGGTACTACTGACAAGGGGCCATCAATAAAGTGATCATTTAAAGCATTTGCAATGGCACATTGGTCAGAAACTATGCCAGAGGCAGGTTTGAGATAGAGGAGGTACAGCAATCAGTCTGAAGTACATTTTTATGGTGTTCCAGAATTTGGAAGGTGATGGGGAGTCATTGATGAATTTGGTATGGAAGTAAGCAGCATTAGCTTTCCTAGTGACTGTATTCCAATAAATTGAAATTGAAATTA
Source organism: Neoceratodus forsteri (assembly GCA_016271365.2). Lineage (NCBI taxonomy): Eukaryota > Metazoa > Chordata > Ceratodontiformes > Ceratodontidae > Neoceratodus > Neoceratodus forsteri. The sequence goes on from CM057458.1 coordinate 803,028,550, forward strand.
AGTGACTTGGTACAGAGATTTCTGAGCCTGTTATAATGCACCCTGTCAGAAGGCACCAGATGCCTTATGGACAGACCAAGCAGCACCTCTTTGCTTGAAAAGATTGATAATATCAAGATATACCCAAGGGAGATGCCTACACTCACATCCTGATTTATTTAAAGTGGCATGAATATCACAGATGGATGAGAAGATGGAGCTAAATTTACCCAGCACCTCAGCAGGTCCAAGAGCAGAAAACCAAGTTCCAATTAGTAGTGGTGTGGTCTGCCAGAATGGCGAATAGGAAGAATTTCCATAGGGAGTGACCACAGATGATATGGGGATTTAGGAGATCTGATCTTCCTGACACTGTGGGTGATACAATGGTCACTAAATGTATCAAGCAGGATATGCACAGAAGCAAAGCGATAGGGTTATGTGGACAGAATCTGATCAATGAGAGAGTGATTTATGGACTGGCTATTAAATATTGTGGGCTTTGATAGTAACAGGTGAAGGTGTATGGCTTTTATTTTGAGTGGAGTAATGGCTCAACCATTTAAAGCTGAGGTCACCCAAAATTATGTGTTCAATTTGGGAAGGGTAAGTTTTGCAAGGTACCAGGAAATGATGTCCTAGGCCGCATCACCACTTTAACCTGGAAACAACAAATTCCACTGAAAATTGGAGGAATTGATCAAAGGAAATTTAGGGTACCACAGATTAGCTCAGGGATCTGGGCACAACTTTAACAAAATCCAGAGTGAAATTTAGAGAAGAGTCAATGTAAGGATGGCTCTCCCTGCTTGCCTCTGTCCTGTCTGTAGACAAAGAAAGCAGATATGGCAATATCAGAGAAGGGGATTCTGGTTGAAAGCCATGTTACAGAAAATAATTAAACATCAGGAGCAGTCATAGCAGCTCAAACTCTGACAAGGTTTAGTTTGGGTAAGAGGCCATAGATATGGACCCATCTGTCAAGGCATGGGGGTATACCAAGATGGCATGGTCTGGGCTGCACTAAGTGGCACCTTCTGTAGTAGGAGAAGGATGAGCACTCTATTAGCAGAGGAAAGTAGTCACACGGTGACTTTTCTGTATATAGGTGTGGGGTAAAGGAGTGCTTGCCTGGTGGGTGTGGAGAACAGAGATGGCTGGAGTAGGGGCGGGGTGGCCGACTGATCACTGACTCCACCACTCTCACAATAGACTCCCTCATGATGTTGTTTGTGACTCCCACAGTAGGCTACCTCATGGTGTCCTCTGAGCTTGGTCCTTTGCATGGAGGGTGGCACAGTGGATGGCCACTAGATGCTGCCTGGTCTTTCAAAGAGATGTGTTGAAAACTCAGGCCTCTGATTATACTGGGATTCATACTAGAAGTGTTAAGAAGTGCAGAAGGCTTTTGGCCCATAGAGCACTTCTCCCACATGTGGATTAATAATCTCATAATAAGTATTTTGTCAAATACCTGTCTAATTAAAGTTTAAATGAATCAAAGTAACCACTTCAACAATATTGCTTGGAAGAGAATTCCTTAGGGAATAATCTGTTGAGTAAAAAGCTTTGTCTTAATAGTCCTTTAGGGTAAGTGAGCATAAGTTGTAGTTTATGACTTCTGAGGTTGGTTTCTCTATAATTAATACTAAGTCCCAATTCTGCCAAGAGTGAATTATCTGCAAATATTTTAAACATTAACAGAAGATCTCCTCTCAGCCTTCTGAGTTCCAAGGGATAACATTTAATACCCTTAATCTACAATCATATGGCATATGTTGATGCCATCCACCATTTTGGTGAGTCTTCATTGCATACTCTCCAATCTGTTGATGTCCCTTCATAGATAAGGACTCCATAATGGTGAACTGTAATTGAGTATAGGGTGAATATATGCTTGGTATAGGAGTATAATACATGCTTTACTTCTTGATGTAATTGATCTCCTGATACAACCTATAAGTTTGGTAGATGTTTTAACTACCTCAGTGCAGTGATTGCTAAAGTTAAGATCATTGCTCATAAGGATCCCAAGGTCTTTTTCATTGCTAACACTTTTAAGCATTTACCATCCATAAGTAATCATTGCAAGGTTGACTTTGCCCAGGTGCATGACAACACACTTGTCAGGTTAAACATCATGCCATTTAACCTGGCCCTAGCTTTCCAATTTTAAGAGATCTTTCTTTGTTTATGGTACCCATCCATAGTACTGACATTGGCTGCTAATTTGGTGTCATCAGCGAACTTTATTGTGAAGCTGTTTAAATTAGTATTAAGGTCTGAAATAAAGATGAAGAATAGGGATAGACCCAAGACTGAGCCCTGGGGAACTCCACTAGTGACATATCCCTTATCAGAGTAGTGCCTCTTAGCTTAACTACCTGATTCTATCTCCCAACCATGCTTCTATCCAGGTAATAAGTGACCTGTTCAGTTCTAGCCTCTTCATGTTGTTTATCAAAATATCATGGTGAACCTTATCAAAAGCCTTACAGAGATCAAGATAGACAATATCCACAGATTTATGGTTCTCAAGCAAATAAATGACTTTTTCATAGAAAACTAGGTTAGCAGTTAAATGAGAACTCTTTGCTTTGAAACCATGTTGTGAGTCATCCATAATATTTTTGAAGCTATTTCAGCTTCAAGCCTATCTTTAATTATTGGCTGTAAAACCTTGCCCAAAATACAAGATTGACTTATTGGTCGATAGTTGATGGTATTACTGTGATTGCCTTTTATGTTGATTGCACATGTGCAAGAAACATATTGCAGCAGTTTCAGAAGCAGGTTGTGGAGGTATGGCACTGTTGTGGCAATTTCACAGCCTTTTAAAGACTTGGCCTACTTTCCTCTAATGTCAAGTAACGCTGTTGACACTAGTTCAGCCAGCATGCCACCACCTTGAAACGCTTTCAGTCACTGCAATCTGGTGCCACCTCATCATTGCAGCATCAGCATTCGCTGCAATGAGGAGTGACTCATCATTGCTGGGCGGAATGTTGCCAAGTGTAATATTGTTTGTGAACATGGCAGCGGCCTGCCGCTGTGTTCTAACAATATTAATTAACCCACTGCCGGTGCCCAATCTCCCTCAGCAGCATGCACCCCACAGAACAGTTTTTGTTTGCTGGCGGGGCCCAATCCCCTTCGGCTTCAGTGACCATGTATGTTCTATGTGCCATGGGAAGCCCACCCCATCGACATTATGTCCCCTCACAGTTTCATTTGCCAGCGGGGAGCCCACTCCCTGTAGGCATAATGCCCCAGAAGCAGTACAGTTTTGCTGAGGAGGTGCCCAATCCCCTTGGCTCTTGTGCCCCCCTTTGTGCCAACAGGGTGCCCAATCCCGTCGGCTAGAGCTGCCCCATAAAACAAAACACTCTGTTGGCACATTGGGAGCCCACCCCAGCATGCTAAATGGCCCTGTAAAAAAACTGTCCCGATGTTAATTTTTTTGATTAACCTGTAAAGAAAAATGGTCCTCTCGTCTCCTGCCCCTCCACAACCCACACCCACCCTCTGCGCCTCTGCTTCCCCACACCCCTCACCCCATACTTACCTGTGGAGTCTGCGGGATGATCTTTAGTGGACCGGAAAATGTCTGCACTCTTCAAAACTGACCACAAACTGAGAAAGTACCGTAAGCTGTATAATGGCATAAATAGGGCTTTTTCAACTGTTTTGCATATCTCAGGCATTTTTTTTATTCTGGCACCAAATTTTCAACATGGGGTTATTGGGCCCCTCCTCATGAATTCAGGCACTATCATGGTGTTCATTGGTCCCAAAAAGTGATTTCATGGTAAGTGCACCGAATCACCTTTTGGGACTGATTACTGAAATGACAGTGCCAGTGCTCATGAGGTGGGCTCTCAAAACATCTATGTTGCAAATTTGGTGAAAATAAAAAAATGACTGTTTTATGAGCGTCGTTGCACAGTTACTGCGCACACTTGTAACTTCACCAATTTGCAATATTTTCACTCCAGATTTTCAACATTGCCATTTTACACACCTCCTTATGAACAGTAAAGCTGTCATTTTTCACATCCTGGCGAAATGTGTTTCCACGGTTTTTGCGAGAATAGAGTGGTCACTGTTCAGGACACATTAAGAAAATGACAGTGACACTATTCATGAGCAGAGGTCCTAAAATGCCTATGTTGAAAATTTTGTGATGAAAGTCAATAAAATGACTGTGTTACGAGCGTGCATTGTGCAGTTTCCATGCACCCTTGTAACTTCACAAATTAGTAATATTTTCATGCCAGATTTTCAACACTGGCATTTTTCACACTGTATGAACAGCACAGCTGTCATTTTCACATCCTGGATGAAATGTGTTTTCACACTTCCAGTGCAGAATCATGATCGCTGTCAGAAATCAATGTTTGGGACAGATTAGGATTTAACGAGTGGAGGGGGAGTGACAGAGGTCAACTGAGCTCTGTTGGGACTGCTTGGATTTCTTTGTGGGTAGAAGAAGGTGCCAACGCAGGCAGGAGTCCAGTATAAAAGGGCAGCCTGCAGCACCAGGAGACACAGAATGAGCAAGTGAGGGAGGGGAGTGAGTGAGCTCAACAGAGCTCCATTGGGACTGCTGTGGATTTCTTTGTGGGCAGAAAAAAGTCAGCAATGCATGCAGGGGCCCAGTACAAAGGGCAGCCTGCAGCGGTGGGGAAACAGAATGAGCAAGTGGAGAGGTGGAGTGGCGGGCTCAGCGGGCTCTATCATGACTGCTGTGATTTCTTTGTGGGCAGAAAGGGGCGCAATGCGGCAGGAGCCCAGTACAAAGGGGCATCCTGCAGCACTGGCAGAAATGGAATTAGTGAGTTAGAGAGGTGGAGTGAGCGAGGTCAACAGAGCTCTGTCAGGACTGCTGCAGATTTCGTTGTGGGCAGAAAAAGGTGCCAACAGAGGCAAGAGTCTAGTACATAAGGCAGCCTGCACAGCCAGGAGAAACAGAATGAGTGAGTGAGACAGGGGAAGTGAGCGACCTCAATGAAACTCTGTCAGGACAGCTGCAGATTTCTTTGTGGGCAGAAAAAGGTGCCAATGCAGGCAGAGCCTAGTGCAAAGAGGTAGCCTGCAGTGCTGGAAGAAACACAACAAGTGAGTGAGAGGGGAGTGGGCCAGGCTCAGCAGAGCTCTAGCATGACTGCTGCAGATTTCTTTGTGGGCAGAAAAGGTGGCAACACAGGCAGGAGCCCAGTACAAAAAGCCAGTCTGCAGTGCTGGCAGAAATGGAATGAGTGAGTGAGAGAGAGGAGGAATGAGCTCAGCGGACTGTGCTGGGACTGCTGCAGATTTGTTTGTGGGCAGAAAAAGCCACCAATGCAGGCAGGAGCCCAGTACAAGGAAGCCTGCAGTGCCGGGAGACACACAGAATGAGCGAGAGTGAGGGAGGGGGAGCAAGGGAGTGAGTCAGCTCAACAGAGCTCTGCTGGGACTGCTATGGATTTCTTTGTGGGCAGAAAAAAACCAACAGAGGCAAGAGCCCAGTACAAAAGGGCAACCTGCAGCACCAGGACAAACAGAATGAGCGAGTGAGAGAAGGGTAGTGAGCCACCTCAACAGAGTTCTGTCAGGACAGCCATGGGTTTCTTTGAGGGCAGAAAAGGTGCCAATCGCAGGCAGGAGCCCAGTACAAAAGAGCAGCCTGCAGCACCAGGAGAAACAGAACGAGCGAGTGACAGAGGGGCAGTGAGCGAACTCAACGGACCAGTGCAATCAACATTCAGCATTGACAAATGCTTGTTTATGAATAGGTACCACAACAGCTTGGTGCCACTCCTGGGAACTTTACCAGACTCTATAGGCATGTTAAAAAGGATATACAAAGGATCTATCAGCCAGGGTTCAATTACTTTCAAGATTCTTGGGTGGATAGCATCTGGTCCAGGAGATGTATTAATTTTAATGTTTCTTAATTTGAAATAATCTCCTCTTGAGTAACCTTTAAAGGTGGATCTTTTTGGGGGCCATTTATTAATCCATTTAATGGAGATTTATTGGAGGTTTGTTTAGGGGTAAAGGTAGAGCAAAAATAATTATTAAATAGACAGGCCATTTCCTTAGGGTCAGTGATTATGTCCGTGTCACCTTTAATTGGGCCTATTTTTCTGAAGAACATTTCTACTAATCAGCTATCTGATAATAAGTGTGGTTTGCTAGGGCACCTGTTGCTCAGAGTTTGGTGATTGTGACATCTCTCCCTGCCCCCATCACCAATGCCACCACCATCTCCAAGTTCAAAACCACCCTTCGAAACCAACTCATCAACACTCGTAGCTGCTCCTGTCTCTGAAGGCAGCCTCCACCTCAACTTCTCATGACAATGCTCACGGGCACTCTACACCTAGCCCACCCCACCACCTCTTCCCGGTACACCGTACCTATGTCTAACCTGGTGAGTGCCTGCTGTTTTATGGTATGCCAATTAGATTGCTCAATTTTTGATACCAACTTGTGTAACACCTGTCTCAATTACTTGTATCCTGTAACCTAAATGTATTTTGTCTGACCTCAGTGTGACGTGGCGCCTCTGATGAACGCCTATTTTTAGCAAACCTGTGCTATGTAACCTAAAACTCTATGTATGTCTTTAATGTGATGAGGTACCTTTGAAACGAGCCTCTGGCTCAAAGGTTGTAAACTGATTTCACAAATAAATAAATAAAATCTATTTGGAGGAGCTCTTCTTATAGCCTTGCTCATCTCACAATTATTTCTCAGTCTCGATGCTGGAAGATGGGGAACTGCACTAGATGCATAGAGTAAAATATTAATTATTAAAAACAAAGAGGATTAAACAAATAGAGCATATCTGAAAAAGCTAGAACAGTCACATGGATGATTAAACTACTTTAATAAAACATATGGGGAACTCTGTTAAGGCCGTGATTAGGGTAATAATAATACAAACGCTGGCACACTACTTGTATGCAACAGATAAAAGAGGATTACCAGCAGTGATTAAATGGATACATTTTCCAACACATTATGTAAAACCATCTTAGGACCTCCTTTTACCATCCTAGTTGTACTTGGGCTGAACAGGAGGGAACAAAACAACTATTGTATAAGAGAACAAAGTAAAATAATGTTTTACTATTGGCTAAAACTTTATCACATGAATACCATAATAAGATACTGCGAACCTTTGCCTACAGGAAACAAGGTGTTTCAGTCAAAGGGCCTGAATACAAACTGGTTTAAATTTGTAAAAAAAAAGAAAAACTGTAAAAAGAAATTGGGCCTTTTGATACTGTTTATAATATGGAAGAACCTTTGTGGTAAAACATCAAAATAAATTGTGTAGACATTAAAAGGAAGATTATGGATACTGTCATTTGAAACAAGCTGGTGAATGTTAAAGCATCAATATACAGCTTATTCTTAACAAATATAAAACATGTACATCAATCAAAAACTCTGGAAATTATGTAAGCTCCAGAAAAAATGTAAAAGACTACTGTAACATCATTTTGATTCCAAACTTTCAAAAACAACCTGCAGCAAGGTTTGATAAGGAGAGTTAACTAGTCTTTGATGTTCTTGTGGTACTGCTGACAACGAGGATTCAAAACATATCAATCTGTTTTTTCTGTGCGTGTAAATGTAACAAAACTGAAATGAAGAAGTGGTTGGGAATATGTTATCTGACATGTGCATAAACTCAGGTGAAATCATCAAAGTAATATTTAATAGTGAATCTGAGTATGACTTGTCTCAAATGATAAATTGTTTAGCGGCATGTGTCAAAATAAGGAAAATAAAAAGCTTTAATGAATACCAAAGTTTAACATATTTAGTAACGTGCTAGATGTGTTCTTATGTGAAATTCTGTTTAATATTAAATGTTATGTTAATGTTGAAATAACCTACTGGCTAGCCAAAAAGTTGATCTTGAATATTGTTCACAGTGTTTCACCAATTTTGATGAACTGAAATACTCTCTGACATATCAATATAACATATGCCAATAACATTAAGATTAAATGCTATGAAAATGTTACATCTCTACAGTAGCAACAACAGGCAGGATGACATACCCATTCAACAGATTGTAGAAAGCACAGGTAAGACATAAGAGGATGGGCATAAGAGGCAGCAGAAGAGCGAGAACTAGAGCAAGAAGTGAGCAGGATGGACTGAAGGAAAGAGAAGCTACATGGGAAAGAAGGAATATTTCAGAATGGAGTGAATTATTTGACCAATATGACAACTCATTTAGTGGCCATTATCAACTAATAAGTGTCTACAGGAATTCTGAGTCAATGAATAATAACTTTGTATAACTACTTACTGTACATGTTTCTACACTGATTTACACCACTCTCAACACACACATATCAATATTAAAATTAGCTAGCATTGTCTCTGTCCAACTTCTTCAGAGTTCTAATTGTATCTAAAATAAAAGATAGTTGTAACTGTCACTAAGCCCCTTTATGCCTATGTCTGTTCCTTTCTATTGTTCCTGTTGGCACTTGTCATACTGAGACCCTTAACCCCCTAGTCTACTTTATCCCTTGATAACCTACTCCTTCTCCCCACCCTGCCCGTCTCTTTTATTGTTTCCTCTCCAGTTCTTTACCTTCTGATTAAATATTGCTTTATACAACAACAAAGTGTTTAACTGCACCTGATATTGTCTGTCCTGTACTTTTACACATAATTGTAACCTTGTATCCTTGAATCTTGCCACAAATTGCCTTATTAGTGCTCTGTATGCATTTCTGTATATTTGCTTATCAATATGACGTTTTTGTATAATGTGCCATTGCATGTGTATGACCTTCAGGACCTCCTTGTGAATGAGCTTGCTCAATGGAGTCTTCCTGCAATAAACTTGAAACTTGAAGCCTGAAAACTTGAACACCTCCACCACTTCTTAGTGTGATTATTTGATTTGAAACAGCTGACATGGCCAGCAGTGGCTCAATCTCCACTCCTTGCTAGGCAACTGAATCAAAATGATAATCTAGATGACATAACTTCCGCATTGTATATCCAATGGGGCCTTATTCCTTAAAATGAAAATGCCAGATGCGACTCAGTTATAAAACACCACTTCCTGTTTACAGCTGCAAAGCAGAGCTATGCTGATGTATTGCTATGATATTAAATACACATAGTAGAGACAGGAAACATGTGAACAGATAATTAGACTGAGCCTTCCACAATGGAGTTAAGCACATTCAGTCCTCTCCTTTGACCACAATGCTGTTCCCCTCTGGCAGGCACAATATTTTCCTGCTCTGTGCTCACTTCTGGTTCACTTCTGGATTCAGAGTTAGGTGCAATCCCCACACTCTGATTACTATCCCTGTTATACTGTAATGTTTCCCTGGTGTCTAGTAGCACCTCCTGCTCTCTGTTTGCTGTCCACATGCTTCTGCATGTTTCCTGGTGTCCACTGGCACCCCTCACCATCCAGTCACCCTCCCATATTTCTGTGTGTTTCCTTGATATTTAATAGCACCCCTCCAATTGCCATCCCCATATTTCCTTAATTTTTTCCTGATGTCTAGTGGCACCTTGATTGCCATCACCCTAAATATGTGATATTTCCTGGTGCCTAGTGGCACCCGCCACTCTTGGATTGCTGCCCTCATATGTCTGTATGTTTCCCTGGTATCTAGTGGCATTCCCAAATGTCTTTAATGTTTCCCTGGTGTCTAGTGGCACCCCCATCCTTTGATGGCCATCCCTCTATATATCTAAGGTTTTCCTGGTGTCTATTGGCACCCCCCCCTCAATTACCATCCCATACTTTTTAAATATTTCCCTGGTGTCTAGTGGCACCCTGCCCTTCAATTAGTGCCCCACTATATATCTAATGTTTCCTTGGTGTCTAGTGGCACCCCACCCTCAATTACTGTCTCCATATTAATTAAAAAATTGGAGCTGTAATAAAGAAAACCACCCCTTGATGCTTTATTCTTCTTTAAACCTGTAAAAAGAAAACAGTTCCCCACTACTCTGACCCCTACCACTGTGACCTTCCATAAAGCAGTTGCCAGCCCACACCCCACACACCCTCACTACCTGAACATGTCCCAGGGTGAAGACTCATTCTTTGATTGAAGGCACATCTTGCTGCTGGAACCAACAACTATGATACGAGAAACTAAGTTAAGTGTAGTTCAATGTATTTCAATGGGGTTTTTAACTCTGAGGCAAAACGTTATCATTTTGCTTATTTTCACCATACATTTTAGCATGGCATTTTTGGGGACCTCACCTCATGACCAGTGGTGGTGGAATTATGTAAATGAGGCCTGAAAAGTAATTTGTATCACTTGATGAACATGCCTTTCAGGCAAGATTTGACCATTTTCACCATCATTGTTCATGAGGAAAGAGATCTGGGGGTCATCCTATCTGATGACCTGAAGGTAGCAGGTAGTGGTGTGTCTGAGGGCAGTGCATGTTTCCATCCCTTGTTCTTTGGTTGATGGTTCCAGAAACGTTAATTTAGCCATCTGGGGATAGAAACTAAAACCTTCTTATAAGACACTATGGACCCAGTGATAGGAACTGTTCTATTGCTGCTGTTGATACACTGGATTGAACACAATGGTTTTCTTACTTATTGTATTTGTATGAAAAAAGGGTTATGAGTGTTTTGACTGAATTAATTACATACATGAAATGTGGAGGGTGATGGATGGTAAGTTCATTCTGATTGTATTTTTCAAAGGTTGTTCTTCACAACAAACCTTGCAGAACAACTTACAACATGCAAAGCAATGAAACACACATTGAAAAAGCAGTGTCACATTGCACCATCTCTAATTAAACCATCAATCGCAGCTGCAGTCATGTTTTAAAACTTGAAAATTACTTGCATTAAACAAAAATTTAATGGCTCAGATATTCAAAAGGGTTGTGCATGACACAACAGTGTTACACCATGCACAACCCACTGATGTTCGCGATGCGATATTCAAAAGGAAAAGTGCGCTGCACAAATCCCAATGTGCTGGGCGCATCAGTAATGTATGCAAGCACAGGTGGGGTGCCCATGCATAACCTGTACAGCCCGATATTCAGCCCAGGATGTGCAGAGCCATGCATGCCCAACCCCTACCTGCACCAGCTCAAAGTTAAGCCAAAAAGGAACACCTGATGGCCACCCACAGGTGAGCTGCCGCATTGCAGGGGCGCAACAAGGCAGCTGCCACCTGTGGTGGCCACCAATTCTGGCTGCACCTGGCGGTGCCCACCCATGCCCGATCGTGGGCATTTGTAAAATAAGACATCATCCAATATCCCTGGTGGTCCAGTGGACGCACTCTGCCCGATCGGGGCATCTGTAAAACAGAAAATGTTCTATTACCCTGGTGGTCTGAGGTACCCTCCACCTGCCCACTGAGTCCCACCACCCCACTTCCACCCCAGTCAGCGGCGGGTGGCAGCACCACCGCCTGCTGCCCGCCGCCCGTAACTGACACCTCAGTAGGGCTGCACGCCCATTGGTTCTAGCGTGAGCCAATGGACATGACAACCCCTACTGTACTACACATTTCATTTATGAATCATTCACATATCTAGAATGTGTAGCATGGTAGGGCTGCACGCCCATTGGCTCATGCTGTGAAACAATGGGCATGCAGCCCTACTGAGGTGTCAGTCGGTGGGCAGTGGCGAGGCGGGTGGAGGCTGCCACCGGCCGGCTGATAAGGGGAGCGGGCAGTGGGCTCAGTGGGCAGGTGGGGGTACCCTAGACCACCAGGGTAATAGGATGTTTTCTGTTTTACAGATACCTTAGATCGGGCAGAGTCTTGTCCACTGACTTTCCTGAAGATAACCCGAGGTTTGTTTTATTAAAACAGATGCCCGCGATTGGGCAGAGTGGGCCACTGGACCACCAGGGATATTGGATGTTTTTTTATTTTTACAAATGCCCGTGATCGGGCTGCAGAAGCGTCGATTACGGCTGCTGTCTGGCAGGGTGCCAGGTGCAAGTCGTCGAGGATGGGCGCATCTGCATGCAAATGGGGCCATAATGACATGCAAATGGCCCCATGTGTGCCTTGCATAAATTATGGCCCCATTTGCATGTCAACTTTTGAATATCACGGGTGCTGAGCATGGCGCAATGGAAGTTGTGCTAGCGCATCTCCATGCTCCATCTGGCCACTTGCACTGGCGCAGTGCAACTCGCGCCATGCACACTGTGGGTGACTAGGGTGCGATATTCAGCTGCTGAGCCATGTTGCCAGCTGCTTTTAATATCGCTAGTCCACCCCTGTGTAACCAAGTTGAGCTGCGCCATTCGCCACAGCCGCACAGTTTGAATATCTGGGCCAATGTATATCTGGATATATTGTATTGAATTTTGTCAGATAAGCAGACCATCAAGTATATAAAATAAAAAATAATTGTTAGGAACAAACTTGTTAGGACACCTTGGGGGTTCTGTGACATTAGGTGGTTTTGCAATATCACAGATCCCCTCCAGGTCCTTGAAACACTGCCCTGCCTTGGCTACCCTCATTACTCACATTTTCAATCAGTCTTTGGCCACTGGCTGCTTCCATTCCAGATGGAAACACACTTTGGTTGTGGCACTCCGTAAAGAAGGTTCCACTGATGCCCTGACAAACTACTCTCACATATCACTGCTCCCTCTCTTTAAGTTGCTCATGAGATTGGCTAACAGCTGTAGACTCATGAGACTACTGTATCCATCCACATACTGCATGGACACTAGCCAAGGGACTGGTGCAATCTTTATTAACTTGGCACAAAGAATTCAATACAGTTAGCCACTCACTGCTTTGAGCCAAACTATCATCCTCTGGTGTCTCTGCCTCTTCTTTATTTTAGTTCAGATCATAGTTTTTGGACAAGTCCAAATTAGTTAAATTAGGAATGTCAATCTTCCATCAGCTCCCTGCCTCATTAGGGTCCCCAAGAACCAGGCCTAAGTCCCTCCTTTTCTCAGAATGCATAAGTGATCTTCCCAACTCCATACCTACCTGTAAATACCACAAATATGCTGATGATGCTATGATCTTCTCCTTTGGTCCCTCACTGTCTTGCAATAAGCAATCACTTCAGATCCAGTGTATAAAATGGTTCCTCTCCAATCAGCTAGCTATGAGTAAAAAAAAAAACTGTTTCTATCTTTTGGCACCACCGACTGGCAGAGATCAGCCTCTACCATTTTGAAATTACGCTCTTTCTCAGGTGACCCCAGTGACTCAGAACTCCAATTAATACCTTTGTGTGACTGTAGACAAAAATCTTGACATCTCCTTTCACATAAATTACAGTGTGGTAAAGTGATTCACCAAACTTGTGGCCCTCTACAGGTGAAAAATTGTCTCATTCTTAGTACTAGGGAAACTTCAGCAGAACACTGAATCTTCTCATTAGCCAACTGGGAGATGGTATTCTCTGGATACTTTCATACTGCCTTATCTAGCTCTCCCTCCCCAACACCCTTTGTATATTTATTTTGGTCTGCCTTTCCCAAACTCACCATTGCACTCTGTACATGGAACTCAATTGGATCCCTCTTCCTATTAGGCATTCTCTCCATACTCGCCTTGTTGGGCAACAAATATTGGTCAGGTAAACTACCAGGTTCCTCAATGACTTATTCACCCACTCCCCAAATTCTATCTATGCATTTGAAGGCTGACTAGAGCCTGTGTGGCTGGCTGTTTGTGTTTGTCTCTGTCAGTAGTTTAGTTTTTGTGGTTTTCATATGTTTCTGCTTAGAGGAACTGGACCATTCTTGAACATAACATCTATGAACATTTCCTGGACTAAAAACTGCAAAACATCACCAGCAGGTTTTGGCATTCTCATCATAAATCAACTTTTTTGGAAGCCATCAAAAGCAAAAGTAAGGTCAGTAATTCTGTTATACAAGCTCTGAGTTGTGAAGTACGGCATTGAATCTACATTTCTGTCTGACTTGTTCTTAAAGGGTGTGTGCTTGTCTTTGAGGTCTATTCCCAACCATTTTGGAGAACAAAGGGAAGATACTAACAACGGATTTTTGATATCCTGCATATCCCTAGGCCAATGTTCATCACCTTCAGGAATTTAATACAGTCTAGGTCTTTGATCTACAGTAACAACAGTCTTCTGGTCCCCAGTAGCTCACCATGAGTCACTCCAGAATACTCACCCTTGCTACAGTAAACCTTTGCAGTCTCCTGCCAAACTTGATGTCCTGCAAATATTTGTAAATTAGCACAAGCAAGACATCCTTGCAGTTGTTGAAACCTGGCTCTGACCTAAAAGCTCAGACATGGCTTTTACCCTGCCAGGGTACAACATTTCAAACTTGACAGAATCACTAAAAGAGGTGGTGGCTGTGCCTTATATCTCAAAGACTATCTCCAAGACCACCATCTAAAACACCTGTCTGACTCTTCCTTCCAGATTCTCATTGTCAAAGTTCTACTAGGGGCCCACAATAAAGCCCTGTCAATTGTTGAAGTTTACATCCCCTAAAGAACAAGTAAAGGCCTCAACTCAGTCCTTGACCTCATCTGATCCCAACCACCTGACTCTGAGACAATCCTCATGGGTGACTTCAATATCAACTGGCTTGCTTTGGAATCAGGGGGCTTCATAGAAGCCATCTCCTCAGCAAACATTGCTCAACTGGTTGCCTCCCCATTAGGCAAAATTACAAAACAGGCAAATGTACTCTCCTGGACTGGATACTGACCAGTCACCCTTCCCACATCTCAAACATCTCTGTCCTTCCTGACACTATAAGCGACCATTCTCCTGTAATCTGCATCTAGAAAAATTAATTTGCCCCAAATCAATCAACAGCAGAGTTCTTCCATGTGAGTAGTTGAAACATCTAAAATCCCACCTAAGACAGCAAGATTGGTCCCAATCTTCCATGCTCGGATGTCAACACTGCCCTTGGCCCTTCATCAAAACGTTTAATGCTGCCTGTGACTCTCATACCCCTTCAAAAGCGGAAAGTCAAAGGCCTGTGCAACCCTGGCTCTACTCTGAACTACTAGCACAACTAAAATCTAGGTACCATCTCTGGTGCAGGCTCAGGAAACTGGAAAGCAATTTGACATACAGAATTATAAATAAGCTCGTAATAACTGCACAAAATTACTACGGCAGCAGAAAAGTACCTACATAAGGATGCCCTGACAAGCACTTGGGACAAGGGAATTCATTTTGGAACAATATTAAAGTAATTACCAGAAAGCAAACAAAACCTCACCCACTATGTTGGTCATAGATGGTATCACAACAATAGACCCGACTACCATAGCAAATTCATTCATCTCAGCTTTCACTGACCCTCAGCTCTGTTCTTCCACCTGACTATTTCAATGAAGCCGACCCCAAACTCTCCCTCAAGTCCCACACTCTCTCCAAACTGGCCTCCATTCTACTTCAAATCAGTCAAACCGTATGAAGCTCACAACTACATCACTAAAGCTATTGCTAGGTCCAGGTCAAGTGGGACCTCTTGACCTCAAGCTGCTTTCCCTCACCCTCGATGAGGTGCTCCTACCATTAACAAAAATCTTCAACCTCTCCTCTCTCTTGGCCAGTTCCTGACAGATGGAAATCTGCCTCTGTCACACCAGTCCACAAGAGTGGAGACAGGGCCCTCCTGGTGAACTATCGGCCCATCTCCATACTACCCCAGCTCTCCAAGGCCATAGAGCATATAGTATCGGACCAGGTTACGGGATACCTTGATAAATATGATGTCCTGTGTGCTCAATAGCACGGCTTTAGAAAAGATCACAGTACCACCTCAGCCCTCCTGAATTCACTGGTGCAATCCATAGTTCTTTGGACAATAGCCTTCTTACAGGGGTGGTCTTCATTGATCTGAAGAAAGGCATTCGATACCATCCATTATCATCTACTACTCTCTCAGCTGCTAAATACTGGACTGTCCCTGAATCTACATCCTGGTTTAGAGCTACCTGGAAAACCACTCACAAAGAGTGAAAATAGCTGACTTTCTCTCTGATGCCAGACCAGTGCGCTCTGGAGTGCCACAAGGGTCAATCCTTGGGCCTCTTTCTTCAGCATCTTCCTAAATAGTCTTCCACAATCCTGTCCGAGCAACTCCTCCTGTCGCTGATGATGCTGTCATCCACACCACCCACAAGGACCCCACCTTCTGCAAAGCAAACTACAGCATGGCTTCTCCTCGGTTGAAAACTGGTTCAGTAAACACAAACTTGTCCTTAACTATAAAAAAAACAAAGTCCATGTTCTTCTGCAGCTTGCAAACATGCAGGACCACCCCTCACTATTGCAAACTGCCTAGGTACAATCCTGGAACAAGTGCAAACCTTCAAATACTGTGGAATCCTCTTGACAGTTGTGTATCCTATGGGGCTCACATTGACAATGTTACCAAAGCGACAAACACACGTATTGGCCTGCTTTACAAGGATAGGCAATGCTTAACTCTGGAAGCCTTAAGGATCGAGTTCAGAGTTTGGTGATCTCAACTATCGACTATGGCCTCATCATCTACGGTTCCACTTCCACCACTGCCCTCAGGCACATATCTATGGCTTTGAACAAAGCTTGCGGCTCATCACTGGATCCCATCGTCTCACCTATATGTGTGACCTATCAGCTCAAACTGTTTGGCTTCAACTCTCAAGCCACATCTAGTATCTAACATGCATAATGGCTAAAAACATTGATGAGCTTTGCTCCTGGAGTTCAAGCTCTGCTCAACTTCACACAGAATCTCTGCTTCACCAGGGCTCTGAATCTCAGTTACTGCATATTCCAAGATGCGGACCCTCACAGGGACAAAGATCCTTCTCCTACAGAGCTCTCAGCTGACTAAATGGTCTCACCAGTGACATCTACTCCCTACCTAAGCTAGGCCCATTCAAATGTAACCTCCGCCTATTCCTCTCTGCCTCTAGCACATGCGACTGTCTTTTCTAACCTGCTGTTCCCTTTTTGGCACTTGTCCCTTCTCATCCACCCACTACTCTCCCCTCTACCCCCATTTGCACTTTCCACTTGCACTTCCTGTGTTTTGACAATTGCCTCTGGCATCATCTTCTTCTCGTGTCTCACCAAGTTCTGTTATCAATGTTATCCCTGTCCTCTGCATGCCCCTAGTACCACCTAATCTGTATGTACTCATGTGATGATAAACAACTGTAACCTGTTGTCCTGTAATAATTAATGTCCTGCTTGTTTGTTCTCATCCTGACGTGAAACCTTTGTAAAAGAGCCTTGGCTCAAAGGTAATTGTAACCCTGGACTCTAATAAATAAAAAATAAAATAAAGAATATCTATTCCTTACAGTTGGAGGATGGTAACACACTCCAGATTCCTCAGTACAGACGCATTGCAGGACAAACCTCTGTCATGTATAGACTCGCTCGCACATTGATTAGCCTTCCTCTTCATTCATTACCATCTCAGTTTCAGTCAGTGAATGCCTTGCTCAAGGGTACTTCAAGGTCCTTCTGACTTGTTATTATTGCTGTAGATGTGGCCTTTGATTTCTTAATGAGGGTCTCCTACAGTGTTACACAGGTATTGGGTGTATTCCTGATCTGACCTATCTCAGAAATAGGTTTCTACCCAATTGTTAATACTACTTATTGTATTGTATTGTATAGAAACATAGACTTTGACGGCAGATAAGGACCATTTGGCCCACCCAGTCTGCCCATTTCCTACCTATTGGATAAGCTGCAGATTCTAGTTAACCAAGAGCCTACTTCCTGCAACTCCCCACTATAATTGCCTTATGTCTGTCCCATGCATGTTTGAATTCCCCACTGTTTTAGACCCCACAACCTCTCCAGGAAGGCGGTTCCATGCGTATGCTCCAATTTGCTCTATTTATGACAATCTCAGTGTAGTGTTGTCATTCTGTCCCTTTCAGGCCATTTATATTGTCCCTTTGCATCATTCCAGGGTATTTATGTTCTATCCACTGTATATTGTGACATCTGCATGTAACTATGACTCTGTTCCTTTTGTTGTAAAGTAGTAATGCATTATCATGATCCTCTTGGGCCTTACATAAAGACCCTCTGTACCATTCCATGGCAGGTATTTTCACACTGATCACGCACTCTGACTCAGTATACTCTGTAGTCATTGCATCTTCCTCTTCCTGAAATGGAATATTTGTATTGTATCCCCTGTCGATTCCTGTCTCCTGTTCTCCCAGGTCACAGCTAGAAGCAAGCCCATCAGGACTCTGCTTGCTTACCTGAAAAATATGTCATAAATGCAATACAAATAATAGATGCCTATTAACTATTCATTATGAGGTTTTCTGGGGCTTTATTAATTCCTGTAGTTTTGTTTCCTTCAGGTAACAGCAGGGCAGAATGCTGCAATGACAGGATAGAGTCACATTACAGTGGAAAGCATAATAATTTCACTGATAACACTTGTAATTATTTATTAAGGCATTGCTTGTTTCATCAATGAACACATCTAGTTGAACTTGAAAGTGTTCATAACAACACATTCTTTGAAGTAGTTCTTTCTGTTAGTTCCTTAAATCTCCTCTTTTCAATGACACTGTGTGTCTCGTTGTCCTCTTGGGTGGTGCCCTGTTGCTCAGTCTCTGGATGCCCCAGTCTGGAGTCCTTCCTTAGTCCCAGTTCCTGGCTCCATCCCCTGGGTCCCACCTAAAAAATGTTTTAGTGCCTGGGGTTGGCAGACCACATGCCTAGTAGTCAGGGGCTGGCATAGGAATTGTTGGTTTCTTTTGTGTTTTGAACAACTGTTAGCCTCCCACTCCCCACAGTGGTTCCAGAGGACAGAGAGACTGCTGCTACATGAGGGAGCTCTTGCTGTGGCTTCCAGGTGCATGTATGATTCATTTTTTTTTAATAATTCACGATGGTTCAAGGGCACAGCATGGCCAATGGGTCCCAAATGTTCAAAGCACCAAACAAAAGCAGCAAACATTAGAGTTTAATGTTCAGCCAGTCAGGAAGGTGCAATACCATCTGTGAGGTGTAGGAGAAGACTCACCAGCAATTTGGGTTACTCAGTGTGACATCTCTCCTTGGTAGTGCTCCTGTTTAGCATCCTCCAGAAGCACTTTCCATACCTAATCTCGATGATAATACTGCCAGTTTTATAGTTTACACCACCTGATGCATTGGAAAGTGTCTCAGGCTGCACATTATCCTGCTTATAAGGGCAAAGAGGAGGTCAACACTGTTAGAGGGGCATGATGGGACAAGGTCCATTTGGGAGCAGCTCTTGAGGCAGCACCTACCTTTTGACCCTTTATTTCTTTTTCTCCATCTTATAATTATCCTCTTTGGCCTGCAGGAGGATCCATCCTCCTCCAGTCTCCCTGTCACTGCTCCCTGATACCCCGGCCCTACTTCCCTACAGATTACCTCCCATGGCAAGTCGGAAGGAGGGGCTGTCCTCTCCACCTCTTGTGAACATATCCAGAGAGGGAATTATGGGTGGTCTTGAGGTAGCAGTGCTGGCATGCTGGAGGGTCACCATGGAGCCTGCAACCATGCTTTCACTCTTTTCTGGTCCCTCCCCTTAAGCCATGATTGTGCATGTGTGAAGGCACGTGCATCATGAAGCCATGCTTCTTGTCTCCTGACTCTGGCACTGCCCCCATTCTACACCAGGAGGTAGCCAGGAGCAGGACGATGTGCCCACCTGTCCAGGAGAGAGGAGAGTTGTCATCAGATGCTCGATTCTCTCCATCCCCTGCTGACCCCAGGTGGCTTGAGCTCTCTCCCAAACCTGGGTTGCCTGGTGTGGTGAGTGGCATCCAGTGCCTCAACCCTCAGTGCCACTAGACCGCTGACCCTTTCTTTCTTAATGACTCTTGGTGGGATGCTGTATGCTTTTTCAAATAAATGAGTAAAAATATTGAGCAAAATGTCAGGAGTAAATAAAATATAAAGATTTATACAACTGGAGTGTGGAATCCATTTATTTGAAATGGCATACAGCATCCCCACCAAGATAAATTAAGAAAGTATAAATGAAGCACCTTCGTGGAACTGAAAAGCATCGTTGAAGAGCACCATTTACCACAGAAATCTTAAATTTGTTACCATTTCTCCAGCTGAGGCAGGGCAGAGCAACAAGCTTTCCATCTGGGGCAGGAACAAGTGGAGTCAGCTCCAATTGGAAGTGGTTCGGAAGCAGCATCAGCTGCATTGGTTCCATTCCAGTTAAAGGAGGGAATAGCAGCTAGACACCTGCCAGTGGTGGTGGAATTTAGGTAGGCTGATACACAGTCTGGGAAGCACTCCAGATAGACAGCAATGACCTCAGTGATCCCTTTCAGAACAAGGTAGGAACTGAACATTCTTTTAATTATTTTAATTGAACCCTGGTTTGATGGGGCAATGCCACAGCCCAAACAGCCTCAGTCTCACCACAGAACAACCATGCCAGTTGGGGTGGAGCCATAGCCCTTACTCCAGCATTGCTATCCCAGCTAGATAAAGTGAAACAGCAGCACCAGGTGAGAGTGGAGCCTGACTATATAAGTAATTATGTGCATCACTAACTGAACAAAATGACTGCACCCTGAGTTAAAGCAGGTGTTCATTTGAAAGGTACAGATTCAGCACTTGCCTGTAATTAAAACAATTTAAATTCACAATATGCAAATAAAGCTATATTAGTAGTCATACCCAATATTTTTGCTTCTCACTAACACTCCATTATTAATCTCTACTCAGCAGAACAGTCTTATAGAAACATAGATGCTATTAGCAGATAAGGGCCTATAGCCCAATATCTCATTTGAGCTCATAAGATCATTTTAAATTTGTCTAGAAGTCAGTTGCCTTACCCTGATCTCCAGGATTCCTGATGTCTATCCCATGCATTCTTAAATCCTGTGATTGTTTCAGCCCCACCACTTCCTCAGGCAGGGTGTTCCACTTGTCCACCACCCATTCTCTGAAGAAATTCTTCCTCACGCTTCCTCTGAATTACCCTCCTTCAACTTCATCCCATGACCTCTAGTCCTGGAACATTCTTTTCACTGGAAAATAGTGTTTTCCTGCACCCTGTACCTCCCTGTAAGGTACTTATATGTATCATATCCCTTTCTCCCTTTCTCCTCCAGGGAGTACATATTCAAGTCCTTCAGCCTGTCCTCATAGGACTTGTGATGCAATCCCTATACCATCTTTGTTGCCTCCTCTGAACCTTCTCCACCTTGTCTATGCCTTTACATAGGTAAGATCTCCAGAACTGGACACTGTACTCCAGGTGGGACCTCACTAGTGTCTTGTATAGTGGAATTACGACCTCCCATTTCCTGCTGGTGATGCCCCTGCCTCTGCATCCCAGCATCATATTTGCTTTACCTGCCACCTTGTCGCGACTGTTTCCTACCTTGAGGTCATCAGAAATGATAACCCCAAGGTCCCTTTCCTGCTTGGTGCATGCTATATCCTCACCCCCCAACCAATATATTGTTTCAGGGTTTTGTGCCCCATATGCATTGTTTTGCACTTTTTGCATTAAATTTCAACTGCCAAACTCTGGCCATTCTTCAAACTTCTGCAGGTCCCTCCTCATTCTGTCTACACCCTCTGGTGTGCCCACTCTGTCACAGAGCTTTGTGTCATCAGCAAACAGGGAAATTCTGCCTCTAGGTCCTGTGCAATGTCACCAGTGACCATGTTGAATAGGATTGGTCCCAGCACATGATCCCTGCAGCACCCCAGTGGTCACTCTTCCTCTGTGGAGTGACAGCCATTTACCACCACCCACTCACCACGCTATTGTCCTGCCCACTCCATATTCCCCAGTTTGTTTAACAGCCTTCTATGTGGCACAGTGTTAAAGGCCTTACTGAAGTCTAGATAGGCCACGTCCACTGCCCTCTACTGATCCACCTTCCTTGTCACCCAGTCGAAAAATTCAATGAGGTTGGTCTGGCATGACCTCCTCCAGTGAAACCATGATTCCTTGTGTCCTGTTGTCTGTTAGCAGCCAGATGTTCCACCAATCTCCTTCAGCAGTGCTTCCATGATCTTCCCACTGCTAAGGTCAGGCTGACTGGTATCTAATTCCCCTGCTTCCTCTTTGTTCCCACTTTTGTATAACGGGACTGCATCTGCTGACCTCCAGTCTTTGGGTACCTCCCTGTTTCCAGTGATTGGCTAAACAGGATTGCCAGAGATACAACCACCACTTATCTTAGTTTCTTTAGGACCCTGGGGTGTATCCCATCCATCCTGATTGCTTTAAAGACTCTTATTCCTTCCAGTTCCTTTAGGACCCTTTACCATGTAAAGGGACTTGTGTCCATTTCCATGCTTTTCTTACTCATTGTAATTCCTTCAGTCCCGTCACCCTGCCATTCCTCAGTTAAGACTGAGCAGAAATATCTGTTCAGTATGCCAGCTTTACTGTTGTCATCATCCATGCTGCCCCATCCCCCTTTAGTCTCACTATATCTCCCTTGACCCATCTTTTTCACTTATGTACCTGTAAAGGTTTTGTCCTCTAACTACTGATTTTGTGATGCACTCTTCTGTCTGAGCTTTGGCTTTCTCATTGACCTCTGCCTCCTTTGCTTCTCCTGGTACTTCTCCCTATCCCCTTCTGCCTGTGTCATTTTGTATTACCCGAATGTGATCTTTTTGGCTTTCACTTTCTCCACTACCTCCTTGGAAACCATAATGGTCTCCTCTTCATTTCCTTGCTAACCTGCTTAATGCATAATTGTGTTGTCCTTGTAATCCATGTTTTAAATATTGCCCACTGTTCCTTCATCCCCAGTTCCCTCCCATTCCTATTAGTGCCTCTTTCAAGCATCGTCCCCATTTTCCCAAAATCTGCCTCCTAAAATCTAGGATACATGTTTGTGTGTGGTTTGGTTCTGTTCCTTTGTGATTTCAAACCACAGTGACTGGTGGTCACTGTTCCCCAGGTGCTTCCCACTGTTATCCCTATAATATTGTGCCCTTTTGTGAGCATGAGGTCCAGTATTGCCTTCTGTTGAGTTGGTTCCATGACCAGTTGCTTAAGGAAGGCATCCTGAAGGAGTCAGGATAACTGCTCCTGGTTGATGATGTTGCTGGAAGGCTCCAGTCCAAGTCTGGAATACTGAAGTCTCCAACCAGCACCACCTCCCCTTGTCCACCATCCTTTGGATGGTTAGCATTAACCCCTATTTTCTCTTCCTCCTGGGCTGGTGGTCTGTAGACCACCCTTGTGCAGATGGCTGACCCTGTTTTCCTTTCCAGATTAACCCACAGTATCTCTCCCTGATTTTGTTCCTCCTGTATCTCTGTGGCCTTTATGCCATCTTTCACATAAGTGCCACTCCTCCTCCCCCTTTGTGCCTGCCCTGTCTCTTCTGAATATATTGTTGCCAGGTATGGCCATTTCCCAGTCATGGTTATCATTATACCAGGTATCTGTGATGGCCACAATGTCCAGGTCCGACTTCACCATGGCAGCTTCCAGATCCTCCATCTTGTTACTATGGCTCCTAGCATTGGCACACAGGGCTTTCCATGATGTGATCTCCTGTCCTGTTTTGCCTTTTTTTCTAGTCCCTCCCTGGTTGTCCTTTATCCCTGGTTCTCCTGCTGTCTGCACTTCTGTTGTATTTTGTCCTTTTCTGCCTATCTACCCCTTGAGAGCCTATCTCCATCTTTTGGACACTGCTTTGTAGTGATATCTCCTTCTCATATTCTCTGGTTCCAGTGCTAGCTACTGGGAATGGGCAATTAGGTACCTTCCTTGATGACCTGCTCCCTGCTTGGCTAGTTTAAATGCTTGTCCATGTAGCATTTAAATTTGTCATTGAGTGTTGGATTCCCCTCAGGATGGATGCAGGCCATCAGGCTTGAACAAGCCCCATCCCTCCAGGTGTGTCCCCAGTTACCAATGAATCCAAACCCTTCCTTGCAGCATCAGTTCTTCAACCATGTGTTAAAGTTTGGACATGTACCCTACACTCTCCATGCCTCTCACAAGTAATACTTCCGAGAAGGTGATGGATATATCTACTTGCTAAGACCCCCTACCCAATTTTCTAAACACTTCCTGAACTTCTTTAGGCTCCCTGTTTGCCAGATCACTAATTCCTAGATGGATAATGACATCCTGCACTCCCTCTCATCTTGCCTTCCTGGTGATCCCAATGATCTTCCTCCCATCCTCCATGCTGTGGTACCTGGTAGGCACCTCAGCTCTCTGTCCTCCCCTCATGTTCCTAGCTTGATCCCCCACATGATAGAGTCCCCACCAGGATTTGCTTCCTCCTCCTCTGGAATCCACTGTGCACCACACTGAGGTCACCTCCTCGGTTGACCTCCACATCCTTCCCTCTGCTTCTCCAGGTGCCTCTGTCTGGTTGTCCCTATTTGCCAGTGTGACATATGAGCTCTGGAGTGGAATAGTATTTGGAATGTGCCTCTGCCTGACTGATCTAACCCTCCCGAGCTCACCATTGTCCATGTGCACCTTGTTCTTTGCATTCTTTGAGGCAGCAGCATTGGACTGGGTGGTTTCTAGATGGGGACAAAGGTACTCCTGAAGCAGTTTATCTATGCTCTAAGTCTTCCTTCTTCATCCTGCAGTCTAGAGAGATGCCTGAGCATCCAGAAGGCCTGCCTGAATATGTCTTCTCATCCACTGCATTGCACCACTCCCCACATTATTCTACACTATACAGCTATTACACTATTTTTCTATTAGCTATTGCACTAGTTGTCTGTTTCTGAAGCTCTACTTCTAGTTTCACTAGATGTGTAGCTCTCCTTCTAGTTCCCTGTGTTTGTTTTTGGAAGTCTTTTTACTCGAAGTCAATTTTTTTTTTTTGTATTTTATGCTACGGTAGACTCAACTTGGGAGTTGACTGCACTTCACATTACTGCAACTTGTTGTACCTAGGATGGCTTACTCCCTTTATGCCCCTCCTACTCCACAGCCCCTGCTACTCCCTGTGGTTGGCTCCTTTCAATCAGATTTAACAGGGCATTCAATTAACAGTGAGGGCAGGGCGGCAGGGTGGGCAAATATTTGCCACAAGTAAAACAGCAAGGAAATAACAGCCCCACTTAATTCACACCTAAATAGGTTTAAAATGTTCCACAGTAAAAAAAAACCACGAAATAACAGCCCCACTTAAAACACACCAAAATAGGTTTGAATTAGAAGAAATAGGTTTTTAATTCAAAAATAACAGCCTCACTTAAATCACTCCAAAATAAGTTTTAAATTTTCAACAAACCCCAAAAGAATTCCTGTTAGCCCCATATAAGAAGTCAAAATATCAACCTGCTACCAATAGAAAGCAACAATAAGCAGTAAAAGAAGCAATAAGTGCAGCAATGAGCAGTTATTGCACTGAAATGAATCTGATTCCTTCCCTTTCTAGCCTTTCTGGTGCCCAGTGGCACACTTCTAAGTTTTTACAAGGGCCAGTTGGGTAAGGCACTATTGAGTGTCAGCTACACAGGGACAGGATGCTTATGAACATTTCATCCAATTAGCCTACATTCTAACTTCAAAAGTGAATGAGTCAGAAGAGCAACTGCCCCAGTTTCCTAGAGAAGGCTCTGAGTCATAAAGTTGGCCTTGAGTTTTCCTTCCTTACTGGTCTAGAGATCCAATCCAAACACAAAAGATCCAGCACCAGAGCTCCATCCCAAGGTCTGGTGGTCCAACTTGAGGTGCAGAGGTCAAACCCAAGGTCCAGTACTAGAGGTTCAATACAATGTCCAGTGATTCAGTGCAAGATGTCCTATCCAAGGTCCACAGCCAGAGGTTGAATCTGATGTCTAATTTGAGGTTTGAGGATCTAGTGCCAGAGATTTAATTTGATGTTCAGGGGTCCAGTGCCTCTTGGCAGTCATTTCAGTGAGGTCAGAATCCTTGATACCAGGTTCCATTTGAACTTCCATCCTCTTACATTAGAAACTGCAACTAATTTAAGCATTGACTAAGTTATGGCTCCACAAGACTCAAACTAATGACGCCAAGCTCGATACTTCAGGACACTGGTATTAAGTATACAGTATCAGCTAACAGCATATCATTAGATACATTATTAGTTATATAGTATTTGCTAACTGCATATCATTAGATGCATTATTGCCCAAGACTGTATCATGTCTCTCTTTGCTACAGTTAAGGATCACCTACTTCAGCTCCATCTACACCAAGACTCGAATCATCCACTCTATCATAAGGGCATCAGGGTAAGGTGAACCATAAGAATTAAAGGATGTGCTCAGCACTTGTCCTTGAACATACTATACAGTACAGTTTGCATTAAACTGCTACACCCAATATTTGGTTCATCATTGTTTAATTTTTAAAGTTGGCAATTCATTGACAAGTCACACGTAGTACAGTTTGTATTAACTTTGCACACCAAAGATTTGGTTTACTGTTGTGTTTTTTACCATTGGCAATGCATTGGCAACTCACACTGATGTTTTTAGAATATCGCAAGTTGAAGAGAACATTTTTGAAAATGTTTTACAACTCATCTGGAACAGGTCTGCAGTTCTGTCAAGAAACAATGAAAACTGAGCTGAACTTTTATATTGCAAAAAAAGTCTTGATAAGCTTAATATATAATTTAAATCAGCAGTATTTATTAGTCTGCAAGAAAAATCATCTTTTTAGCAAAATGTATTTCTGACATCTTTACATTGATCTTCAATGTATTTAGTTTTCTCTGATATTTTTTAAAACAGCTTTTACAGCTAATTTTGTAATTAATGACTCAGGTCATTAAAGATGGACTCCACTCACAATATTTGTAAATCTTTTCTGCTGAGGTTACCTGTTGAATGTAAATACTAGATTCATAATGTAAGCATAAGATGATGTTACCACATGTTTATGATGGTAAACAGCACTGTACTGTGCCAAGATACATAATTTTTCTAAAAACTTCAAAATCCTGTAACTTAATTTAGGAATGAAAGGCACTGAAAAGATGGGCATCTTGACATTTTGCCAGGAAAACATTACTGATTAGAAAAATGATATGGTAACTAACAAATACTGCTGCTTTAACTAAGGGCCTGATGTTCAAAGATTAGTGTACCCCTAACATGGTTAGTGGGTATGTTAAACCTGATTTGCACTGGCACTCCTGGCCATGTCCAAATTCAAAGCTCTGTGAGCACCAGCGCAAAGTCATAGCATAAAGACTATAATACCACTGCGCCTATGCAAATGAAGGGGTTCCTCCTATGCATATCAGTGCAGTGGTATCTTTCAAAGGTTTTTGATAGTGGTAAACAGCCCCCAAAGCAATGCTATTTACTGCCATGGAAAACCACCTCTTAATGGGGCACCCTCCCTTGAAGACAGGGTGATTGTACTGCAGATGCTCACTCCGACCACCCATTCTATAAACTACAACCATCCCAGCTGTCTATTGGCAACACCACCCACAGATCCTTATTTCACTGAAATAGACGTATCCATGGGTGTCTAGTGGTACCCATCCCCACTCATCTCTTCTACAATTGTAAACTCATCCCTAGTAATCCAATGGCCCCCATCAGTCCCCCACCAACCTTCCAGCTGAAATTCCACCACCTCAAACCCCTTTACCCCAGTGTCTGACACTCATGCCAGCATGATATGGTGATCAGCACAGCCCTCCTCTCACCTCTGTGATAGGCTGCCATATGAGCTGCTAGTGAGCATGCATACTGTAAAACCCATGTTTCTACAGTGTGCTCACCACTGACAGTCTGCACAGCAGCCAGTTCTGGAGGTGAGAGGAGGGCAGTGCCAGTCACTGTATCATGCTGGTATGAGCATCAGCACTGGGGAGGAGGGCAAGGAGGTGGGATTTCAGTGGTGGGTCTGGTGGGGAGCTGTTGGGGAAACTGTTAGGCCACAAGGATGAGTTTAGAATTATAGAGCAGGTGATTGAGGCTGGGGTACAACTGACACCAGGGGTAAATCTAATGCAATGAAATGAGGGATAAGGGGTGGGGTGTTACTAGACACCAGGGATAGTTGTACTTTCTAGAACAGGTGATTGAGAGAAGGGGTACCACTTGACACCAGGGATAATTCTAATACAACCACATGGTGTATCAGGGATGGGGTGCCATTAGACACCAGTGAATTTGTTGGTCACACTGCAGGATGGGCACTAAGGGACTGCTGAACCCCACACAAATGAGTCCATAATGGGAATGCAAATCTCCTTAGCACCTTGCATGCCCCATGGACACATTTGCAAGTTGTAGCTGAATATAGCCAATAGAGGTCTTAGCGCTATCCTGTTTTAGGCACCACCATTACCTGTGGTCTATATACAGCCCATGACAATGTCAGGGCAATGCTATTGTACTTAGCACTGTGCTGACATGGTTATATACAGTATTCAGTCAGATAGCTCTGCTTTCAATCTGACTAAATATAGCAGCCATCTGATATAAACACAAATCATCTTGTTTTGTCTTGTAACAAAAAACAAACTTATATATAACAAGCTTTATTTAAAACAAACTTGGTATGTATTTTTATTTTGTCTTTTTAACTAACCTATTAAAAATCTTACTTTAAAACTTTGCATGACCATCCTGTTTTCAGACTAAAATACTAGTTTTTGAAGTTTTAGTTGTTTTGCAAACCACTTTTAGGATTTTATAAATGCCTTTTCGTTTTTACTTTTCCAAGCAGTTTGTAATATTCATTTTGTTTTGGGTTCTTTTGTTTTTTTTGTTAAATTTTATGAACTATGCACATTTATTTTCATCAACCCATGCAAACACGCACAGACACACACACACACACTCACACATGTACTCTTCCCAGAGAAGGAGAGCAACATTGGGGATGCACAAGCCTCCTCCCCATCCTCCCCAGTAGACCCCTGAGTTACTGAGGTCCGTCACAGAACCTGGGTCACCGGCAATATCAACAGGTGAAGCATTGGTGCCCCAACCTCTATGTCACTAGCCTAACTCTTATTTTATAACTTCATTGCACCATCCTGTTTTTAGACCAAAATATTGGTTTTTGGAGAGTTGGATTTTTTTCTAGTTTAGGAGGTGATGAATGGCAACCTTTTTACACATTTACAGGTGGTATAATTTTCCATTTGTTGATGGTGTTGTATCTTAAACTGAGTCTTTCAGTTTCTCACTTTCAGGGTGACCAGACATATGCTTCACAAAGCATCATGCACCTAACTGGTTAGTTTCATTATCATCCTGCCCTGCCAACCCTACTGATCCAATGACAGCATCATGAAAGATATGCAGTGGAGGGCAATCCATATCTTGCAATTTTTGCTTATGGATTTACAATGCAAGCTATTTATTTTTATTTTATTTTACTTTACTATTATTGGTGCATTCTGCATGGCCATTCAAGTTCTGTATTCTGCAGTTTTGCATGCTCTGGGTTGTTATGCACTTGGCTTCTCCTTGTTTCTCAAATCAGCCATGCAGGGTAATAAGCATGTATTCCCACTCAGATATTGCCATTGCCAAATGTTTGGCTTATGAATTCTTTTTTATTTGCCTTTTCAGTATCAGTGGCTCTGTAGGTACACTCACCTCTGAAGCTGGAAGATCAGAAGGTCATTGGTTCTAGCCCCACACCAGGTACTTTGGCTAATAGAAATTCTTGACTAAGGCACTTATTTACTTTTCTCTTCTATTACTTTGGGTAATACCATAGCTGACACTGTAGTGCAGTATGAGGGAGATGCTGCACAACTGAGATGCCATCCTTTAGATAAGATGTTAAATTGAGGTCCCTTCTCCTTCTGCCCATCTCTGGTCACTGTCCAGGTGGAAGTAAAAGAGCTCATAGCACTAATAGATAAACAGTAGGGAGTTCCCCTACTGGCATGGCCAACATACCCCCATTAATAAACAGGCCCATGTAACACACCCCAGAAAGCACCTGGAAAGAATCAGAGCTTAGTGTGCCTTTTCTGGTCAAACATTGTAAATAAATAAATAAATAGCAACCAAAAAACAGCATTTATAGAATTATTTATTTAACAGCAAACAAATTTTTCTATGCTATACCAAGATAGCATGATACAGCAGTTATTAGTCCAACATCAAAATCTTCAATACATAAATCATTGCATATAAATTATGAAGTTGATTGAGGATCAGGACCTGAGCCAGGGACTGACTGTGTGTGTGTGGGGGGGCTGCAGACTTGCAAGAATTGTATGCTGTGAATGAGCTTGTGGGACATCCAGAAGCAGACAATTCAAAATGTTCCAGTGCCTCCACTTGCCTACTGTGTGACTCTAAGCAAGTCAGTTAACCTCTCCAGTGCTCCTGGGTCACCCCTGAAAACATGAGCCTGTGCCTAATGGACCTAAGCTAAGAGAGCATTGATTGAGCTTATTCCGCTCAGCAGGGATACTGGGCTGGCACACTGTGAAAAGCTGGCTGAGGAAGTCATAGTGTAATGGCAGGGGATCATATGTCATGGACAAAGCACTCAAAACAACAATGCCACAGAAATTACGATGTCACGGCAAATAAAGGGTTGCTGCCAAGCGCCGACCGCAATACAAAGGGTACACCAGTAGGACACATAACAAAATCTTTGTTTTTGCAGGGTTTCTCCCCCCACACCCTCACAGTTAAATTAACTAACTATAAGGGGTGTGGATCAAGGGAAGGGAAAACTTGGAGGGGTAGCTTAATATTTTTTGGGAAAAAACATGTTGGGAGACATGGAATCAAACCCCAATTACTAGGTCTCCACAACGCCAGGCTCTTGTGCTTTTAGCCACTCCATCATGGGAGTGGCTCAACCAGACATAGCACCTGTGGCATCTTCAGCCCTTCTTCCAGTTCCTAGTCAGAGACAGGTGTAGCGGTATACCCTGTTGCTGTATTTCATTACCGCTTACACCGCTTGGGTTATTCTTGCATAGTTTGCCACAACATATTGACCCAGTACTCAGTGTAACTACCACAAAGAGCAGTGTCACTATCCATCTCTCAGATAAGCAAGAGTTCTGTCAAATAAAGGCTTGCATGTTATGTCATGTGTGAAACATATTGGAGGGAGGGCAGCCAGCAGTCAGTAGCCTCTGTCTACACAGTGTCACCAGCCTTTTCCCACAGAAGCAGGAGTTGTGACAAGAGGATTATATATTTTTTTGTGTGTGTAGTCCTGACAAATAAAGGCTTGTATCATTTGTGAAATGCTTTGGGAAGGATGCAGCCCAGCAATTGAGTAGCCTGTCTGCACAGTGTCACCATTTCCCACATACACAGGGGTCGGGACAGGAAGACCATATTTTGTGTGTGTGTGTGTGTATAGTCCTGTCAAATAAAGGCTTGCATCATGTGTGAAATATTTTGGAAGAAGAAGGCAGCCCTGCAGCTGAGTAGCCTCTGTCTGCACAGTGTCACCAGCCATTTCCCACAAAGCAGGAGTCAGGACAGGAGGACATAGAAACATAGAAGTTGACAGCAGATAAGGACTGCAAGGCCCATCAAGTCTGCCATTTCTTTTCTACCTTACAAATGTGCCATCGGCCTTTGCTCTGTCAATGGCCCATCTACTATACTCATCTGTATTACTTCCTTATGCCTATTCCATGCCTATTTGAAGCCCTGCACTGTATTCATATCCACCACTTCCTGAGGTAGGCTGCTCCATGCATCCACCGCCCTTTCTGTGAAAAAGGACTTCCTCACATTACGCCTTAATCATCCTCCTCTAATCTCATGCAGTGTCCTCTTGTCCTGCTATTTTCTTATATTGAAACATGTTAGACTCTTTCACCTTGTTAATGCCCTTAATGTGTTTAAATGTTTCAATTAAATCACCTCTCTCCCTCCTTTGCTCTAGGGTATACATATTGAGCTCTGTTAATCTGTCATCATATGTTTTCTAATGCAGTCCATGCACCATTTTGGTTGCCCTCTCTGGACTTCCCTAATTTGATTAATGTCCTTGTGAAGGTGTGGCCTCCAGTACTGCACACAGTACTCCAGATGGGGCCCTAACTAGTGTCTTGTAAAGAGGGATTATTACCTCCTCTTACGACTTGTGATACCACTACTAATACACCCTAACATCCCCTAGCCTTACCTACTGCTTTAGTGGTTTGCTTGATGATTTCAGCTCATTGGTGATGATGATGCCCAAGTCTCTTTCTTCCTTTGTGACTGCCAGCAACTCCACTCCCAGCCTATAGGTGGCTTCAGGGTTTTCTTCCCTATGTGCATGATCTTGCACTTCTTTGCTTTAAACCCCAGTTGCCACTCTTCTGACCATTTTGCTAGTTTATACAGATCTCTTCTCATTCTGCCCACCCCATCTGGATCATCTACTCTGTTGCAGATCTTGGTGTCATCTGCAAACAGACAAACCTTACCCTCTAGTCCATCTGCAATGTCACTGATGAAGATATTGAAGAGGACTGGCCCCAGGACTGATCCCTGAGGCACCCAACTTGTGACTTGCATCTCTTCTGACTGTATACCATTTACCACCACTCTGTTTTCTGCCCGTCAACCAGTTTTCTACCCAGTTGACCAACCTCTGATCCATCCTGAGCCTACCCAGCTTAATAATCAATCTTCTATGTGGAACAGTGTTGAAAGCTTTGCTGAAGTCCAGGTAGGCGACATCAACTGCTCCTCCTTGGTCCACCACTCTGGTCACCCAGTCAAAGAAATCTATGAGATTAGTTTGACAGGACCTTCCTTTGTAAACCCATGCTGTCTTGGACCCTGTGCTCCTATGATTCTAGGTGTTGCACTATCCTTTCCTTAAGGAGTGCCTCCATAATCTTGCCCATTACTGAGAGGTAAGACTGACTGGTCTGTAGTTCCCTGCCTCCCTCCCTGCTACCACTCTTGTGGGCGGGATCACATGAAGCCCTTCTCCAGTCTTCTGGGACCTCTCCTGTGCTCAGAGATTCACTAAACAATTCTGATAATGGCTCTGCTAGTTCCACCCTTAGCTCCTTTAGTACCCTGGGATGTATGCCATCAGGACCCATTGCCTTGTCCACCCTGAGCTTATTTTGCTCTTGTGGGATCCTTTCTTTGTGAAGGGACTGTGCTCACCTCCCCTGTATCCATGGTGCTGAGCTGTGGGCCCTGCCCTACCTTCTCTTCATTAAGCAGAAGTATCTATTTAGTATAAAGGCTTTTAGCTGTTCCTCCTCACTCACATACTCCTTTCTCCTTTGATCCTTGCAATACCCCCTCTGGACTTTCTCCTTTCACTAATATATCTCTAGAAATTCTTGTCACATTCTTTACTGTCTGTGCTAGTGTTTCCTCAGCTTGGGCCTTTGCCTTACTGCCTTCCCTACTTCCCTTAGGGAAGTTTGGTATGCCTCTAACTTCATCCCGCTGTGTTCCTTATATTTCCTGAAGGCCAGCCTTTGGCTCTTACCTTTTCTGCTACTGTTTTTGAGAACCGAAGTGGTTTCCTTCTTCTTTGCATTTCCTTTCTCTCTAACCCAATGGGATGTTGCTTCAAGTATTGCATCCTTAATGTTGCCCACTTTTCTGTACCCCTCACCTGTATTTCTTTTGCCAGGGCTAGCTTAACTCTGTTGGCCATCTTATTAAGGGCAGCTCCTCTGAAGTCCCATATTTTGCCTTGGAATGGGATGATTTAGTTGTAGTGGCCAAATTGAACCATACCATGTGATGGTCATTAGCCCCAGGTGACCTTCTACCTGGAGATCTGTGATCCTTTCGCTGTTAGTCAGTACTAGATCTAGGATAGCCCTGTCTCTTGTTGGTTGTTGTACCAGTTGTTTGAGGCCATCCCCAGCAGGAATCCTCCATGTGTCTAGTTCTGGCAGATGTTCCTGCTGGTATTGATCAATCTGTATCTGGCATGTTGAAATCTCCCATTATCAGAACCTCCCTTTAGCTGTTATGGTTTGTATATCTTCTAACAGTAATGTGTCTATGTCCTTCCCTTGTCTTGGAGCCTGTGGACAACCCCAGTTCTTATGGCTGTCTCCTTTCCTGTTTCCAGGGTAACCCACAGTTCTTCTGGCTCCTTATGTATTCTGAATTTCTGTAGCTTTGATATTTTCATTGACATACAGGGCCACTCCACCCCACCCTTTTTGCACCTCGGTCTCTTCTGGACAGTACATAGCCAGGTACTGAAATCTCCCAAGTGTGGTTACTGGTAAACTACGTCTCACTAATTGCTACTATGTCCAGTTTAGCCTCTGTCACTATTGCCTGAAGGTCTGGGATCTTGTTTCCCAGACTGGAGCATTATGTACATGATTTTCCATTGGCCAGATTTTGTGTGTTAGTTGTTGGGTGAGGTCTTGCATTTCCTCTGTGCATGTATGAAGAGCTGGACCTTTTTCTTACCTGGTGATGCAAATGAACTGCAAACATGCTGAACTCCTGTTTGACCACTAGCTGAGGGGAGGTGTTCTTCCCATTCAATGTATGGGTGCTGCACCCTCTCCCCATTTTCTAGTTTAAATATTCTGCAAGATGTCAAACTTCTGCCCCAATGCACTCACTCCCTCCTTAGTCAGATGCAGTTCATCAAATTTAAAGAACTTTCGCCCCAAAACTGCTGCCAGTTCCTACAAATTTGTGTCTTTTTCTGGCACCAGCCCTTGAGCCACATGTTTAGCTCCCCATCTCCTCTTCTGACCTTCCATCCATCTGCCACCCCTGTCCCAGACTGGCAGGATCTCAGAAAAGGAGATGCCAGATGAAATGGATGATAGTTTATCACCCAGGCTGGTCAGGTGTTCCTTGTTCTCCACAACTGACCGGCTGGTGAGATTGTTAGTCCTTATGTGTACCAGGGCGTCAATGTTTTCTCCTGCTTCCTGAACAATTTTAGAATGCGGTCAGTGTCTCTCCATGCTGATGTACCTGGGAGACATCTGACCATTACCCTGGCTGGAGATAGGTATCAACTCCTGAATCATGGAGTTTCTATGATCAGAAGTTTTTGGATTTCCTTTGCTTTTTTTGTTTTGGTTCCTGTTTTTGAGAGTTTTGTTGTGCTAGCTCCTGTGCTGCAGTGACCTGCTCTGCAGTGTCCGCTGCTACTTTGTTTGATTTTGGAGATAGAGGCAGATACCTGTTTGTAGTTTTATATGGTTTTTGAGGTAATGTGTTGAGAGCAGAGGAGGATGGGGCACCGATTTGTCCTTACTAACCTACCTCTGCCAACTCCTGGACCAACTACCTCTGCGGTCGAGGTTTTCTGCCCATGCTTCCCGGAGCTGAGCCCTAAGATCCCAAAGGCTCCAGCATGGTGACAGTGTCCTAAATCCTGTAAGACTGTCCTTCTGAAAATTGTTCTACAGCACCTGCAGTTAATGATATCCATTCTAGATAACTTGCTGGGTTTATAACCTGGTCAGAGTAATTAGAAGGAAGAAAATAAAAGCAAAAGTTTGATTTTGTGTTTTGTCTGTTTATTTTTGTATAACTTGTTATAATAAGTTAAATTACTAGTGCTACTGTAAATGAGGTCACTATGTGGATACCCCACTGATCCACCTCTTCCTGCTTTGCCACAGGAAATGTCACGACTGTGCTACCCTATAAAGAAGTGTAGTGTGTGGTGGTTGGGGATGGGGTGGTGGATGGGCCCTTCCCTGCCAAAAGAAGAACCACAGATGAAAGAAACAAGGAAGAAAGAGCAGAAACAATCAGTCAGCATCAAATGCAGTAACCCTGAAAGCTTATCCTAATGATAGATAAAACTGTAAAACCTGTAAAGCACCACCTGTAATAATTTCACAGAAGATATACCCTGTAAGAAACACTTTCTATAGAGAAAATAAAGCAGTAACAGAAGATATACCTTGCAAAAGACAATTTGAATCAGAAGATTACAGCAGCAATCGGTTAGTACACACCTGTAGGCACATCTTGTAGTAATGAAGCAGAAGGTATACCTAGCAACAGCAATTTTAATCAGAGAAAATAATGCAAAAAAATGTTAGCAACAAACAGTAACAATCCTGTGAGTACAAAATAAAAAAATAATACACAGTAAATCTGCTTAGCCAAAAGAAGTCTTAGTCCTTTCCTTGCTATGGTAAGTTCTTTGCTCTGTCCTTTCAAGCAACCTAGAAGGAAAGAGCTCAGGTGAAGCTAGGTGCCTTGGCCAGCAAACCTAAACATAGGACCATATTTTTTTGTGTAGTCCTGTCAGATAAATGCTTGCATCATGTGTGAAACATTTTGTGGGAGGGGCAGACCGGGTTGAGTAGCCTCAGTCTGCATAGTGTCACCAGCCATTTCCACACAATCAGGAGACAGGACAAGAGGACCATTTTTTTTGTGTAGTCCTGTCAAGTAAAAGCTTCTTTCATGTGTGAAACATTTTGGGAGTGGGCAGCCCAGCAGTTGAGTAGCCTCTGTCTGAACAGTGTTACTAGCCATTTTCCACATACACAGGAGTCAGGAAATAGGACAATTTTTTGTCATCCTGTCAAATAAAGTCTAGCATCATGTGTGAAATGATTTGAGGAGAGGGCAGCCCAGCAGTTAAGTACCCTCTTTCTGCACAGTTTCATCATCAATTTCCACAAAAGTAGGAATCAGAACAGGAGGACCATATTTTGTTTTTGTGTAGTCCTGTCAAATAATGTCTTGCATCACATGTGAATCATTTTGAGGGAGGGGCAGCCCGCAGTTAAGTAACCTCTGTCTGCTCAGTTTCACCAGCCATTTCCCACAAAAGTAGGAGTCAGGACAGGAGTACCAATCTTTTTTTTTTTTTGTAGTCCTGTCAAATAAGGGCTTGCATCATGTGTGAAACATTTAGGAGGGAGAGGGCAGTCCAGCAGTTGAATTACCTTTGTCGGCATAGTGTCACTAGTCATTTCCACACAAGCAGGAGACAGGAGGACCATGAGTTTGTGTGTAGTCCTGTCAAATAAAGGCTTGTGTCATGTGTGAAACATTTTGGAGGGAAGGGCAGCT
This sequence comes from Neoceratodus forsteri, assembly GCA_016271365.2. NCBI lineage: Eukaryota > Metazoa > Chordata > Ceratodontiformes > Ceratodontidae > Neoceratodus > Neoceratodus forsteri. Next base: position 803,065,456 of record CM057458.1, read on the forward strand.
CTTGAAAGTTGCATAGTAGCCACAACTAGTTGTCTTTCTAGTTAACTGTAATCCTTGCCTTGATATGCACTAGCTACTCATCATCATTGCCACATATTTCAGCAAGGTGACTGAGAAATGTAGTATGGTTAGGTACTGTTGTTTTTCTTGGAAGGGAGCTGGCTTCATTAGTGATCAGCAACTGTTATAAATAATGATGGAAGGCAGTAGGCCTGTGAAACAAGTTTCCAAGACAAAGACAGCAATTCAGAAAAACAGTCACAAAACCAAAAGTGTTTCTTCTACTGCAGTAGGTACATCCTCTTCTTTACTGATTGAAGCTTCCTCATGCTCTGACTCCTTGTCTTCTGAGATCCCATAACATTTGTCTGCTTCTGCAGGTGATACCCACTTAACAAATACAGGCCAAGTAAAGGCAACAAGAAAGCTTGGGTGCTTAATTAGCAACTAAGAAAAGTAGACTTGCCAAAGGTACTGTTGCTAAAACAATAAAGGTAGTTGCCAGCACTACACGTAGTCAAAATGAAAGAATAAGCACACATGCATACATTGTGCCACTTTCTTGAGATTCTGTCATTTCTCATTCCTCAGAGTCAGACCATGTAGATAGCAGTGGCAGTGAGTACATTCCTGAGAGAGGCAGTGAATGATGGGGACTCTAATGATGAGGGCTCAAAGCTGGAGGAACCTGTGAGATGCCAGGCCAAAAACCTGGGGATGGGTCATAAGAGGGAAGGTCATTAGGGGCCAGTGAAACTGAAAAGGAAGTTATGCCTGGCTTGCCTGTCTCCTCTGCTGAGGGCAGGCCTCACACACAACCATCCAGTGAAGACACTGAGGAAAATAATCAAAAATATAAAGTTAACATAGACATGCCATATAATGATTCAGAAGTTGATATGCCAGGGACAAAACTGAAAAACATCCTCTTCCATTTGGAGGTTCTTTTCACCTTAACCCAAAGAACAGTATGCATGCAATATGCTTCTTATGTAAGGCCTCTTTCAGCAGAGAAAGGTAGGCAAGCAACCTTGGCACATCAGCCTTTAAAGACACTTGCAGTGGATAAATCCACTTCAGTGGGCCAGGAATAAGTCTCAAGGGTGACATGGCAGAAGATGTACAGGTTGACACTGGTATTCACACTGGTGGTATTGCTTTTCCAAAGAATAACACAAGAAGGTACTTCTTTTCCCAAGGAATCATTTCTTTAAGGAATGGACTCCCAAGGGATGTGGTTGAAGCTAATAACTTTCAGGCCTTTAAGGTCAAATTAGATAAACACCTGTTTGCTACAAATGATAAATAATTGACCCACTAGAGCAGGAGATGGGCATTATGGGCCAGTGCCATCTGCCTATCTTAGACTTTAGCATTGACTCTAGCTAAATTTTTCCATATGCAATGAACCCCTCATTCACTAAGCAGGACTCTGACTGCATCACCCCTTTATCTGATAGGTCTTTATCAGAATCAGAAAGTTGCCCAACTGACAACAGAATGAGTTCTCTGTCTCCTCTAGCATGTTTTACTGTGCAAGTCACACATCAGAAACTTTTAACAATACAGCAGGCTTTTGAATGGAGAATTAAATATGACCAAAGCCATCCTGCTGCTCAGCAGTTAAATACTGCAGTATCTGCAATGATTGCACTTGACATGCACCTGTCTTCTATTGTGACTCTGCTGGGTTTCTGGAAGAAATGAAACTTGCTGCCTCTCGATATCAGCTGCCATCATGGTGTGGACATACTTCTCCAAAAGGCTATGCCAGCTCTTTACAGGAACTGCAACAGAAGATAAACAGTGCCTTACAGTCATTGGCTGATGCGAAGTACATATAACAACAGATATGTGGATGAGTGGTCAAACAGCAGACTATGTGACTGTCACCGCCCACTGGTATCATTTTCATCATCCTCTGGCACCTCCAGCAACCAACAAAATCCTCAAAAACAGGCTGTCCTTTGTATTGCAAGCTTTGACAAAAAAATTGTACTGGTGTGAACATCCTCAGAATGGTTTTCCCTAATGGCCTTTCCCAGGATTTGTGGTTGCAGACAATGAAACTAACATTGTGAAAGCATTTAAGGATGGTGGGTTTCTATATTTACCATGTTTTACACATACACTCAGTCTAGTGGTACAGGACTTTCTCAGTAAAGACATGAATGTGCAGAATATGCTGGGTGCTGCACATAAGATATGTGGTCACTTTAGGCAGTCTGCAAAGCTTGTAATATGTTGTGAGAACGGCAAAACAAAAACACTTACCAATACACCAGCTAAGGCAAGAAGTTGCCAGTAGGTAGAATCACCTATTACATGCTACTGAGGCTCCAAGAACAATGCAAAGCAGTGTGCCAGCACACCATGGACCTTGCAGTAGAAAAGAAGATGTTACACTCACCTTTGGGTAGTTGAATCTTATATCATATTTATGTCAGTTGTTACAGCCATTTGAGGAAGCCACATGTGATTTGAGTGCTGATGCAAAACATAAGTCAAGTCATTCCATTGATACATCTTCTCGCAGAGACTGGAAAATTCAAGAAACATTTGAAGAGCAAGGTGAAGTACAGGTGTCACTCTTGCTGAAAAGATGTCTTTGTCTTTGAAAACAGACCATAGAATTGTCATGATTTTGGAATCTGAACATTATGTGATAGTAACAATATTGGATCCACAATTCAAAACCAGTTTGCCAGGTCTTCTCCAATCTGGTAATGTAGACATCAACCATTATAAAGAACTGCTCATTAATAGAGTTGTTCTAAAAATGACAACAGAAACTCCAACTAAAAGTGCTGCAGCTAATCACAAAATAGCAGTCCTTCCTTCCAAGAAACAGATCCCAGTGAAGGCAGAGGAATAAGAAAAGCCTTGCATTAAATGTCGGAACTGATGACCTATTTGTATGGTGCCTCCACGGACAACATTTGGGCAGGACTGGATGACAGAGAGAAAGACAATGATGTTACTTCTCCAATACAAGCTACTCAGGAAGCAGTATGGTGGATGCCATAAAATAAAGGATCCCAGAAAAATAAATGTTTAAGATGATCCAATTCAGTACTGGCATGAAAGTGTGCAGTCTGGCCAGCATTACAAACAGTGTCTCTACTATTTAAGTCACCCAGTAACAAATGTCTAGTCAGAACGAATATTTAGTACTGCTGGCTTTGTTGCTAGTACTAGGAAGAGAAAACTCCTTCCAGAAAACACTGAAATTATAACTTTTATTAAACTAAACTATGATGTATTTGCAGGATACTAGGGCACTTCCAAAATACTGTTCTGGTAGTAGTGATGATGAGCCTATTGGCAGCGATGTTGAAGAAGGATAGTAGTATTACTGGCCTAGTGCTGAGGAAAGAGAATGTTGCATCAGCCTGTATCTCATGTCATCCGTGTCCTGTCTCATGACAGTCCCCATTTTATTTCTTCCACTGAACTGGTGTTTAGCAAGACTACAAAAGCTTGAGGCTACTCTCTGACTCCATGGAACATGTGAAAACATTTCACTCACACATGTTTTTCTTCAATCTTTTATTTGTAAGGTTAACTTAAATTTGTAAATGACTATTGATTTATGGTAGATGTCTTCCAGTTGTGTGCACCAAGTCTCTGTTTTGATAGCATCTAACCCCATTCTGACTTCTGACTGATCTGCAGCTCTTGAATCGATAGTCATCTATGAAAGAAAACAAATGGCAAACCCTACATTAAAGTGGGCATTCTAGTTCACAAATCACAATGCTACCTTAGTCAGACTTTTCATGGTGCTGTACCACAAAATAAACATAGTGTGCATGCACATTGTAACTAGTAAAAAATGTCAAACAAAGCAAACAACAAAGTGGGCTTATCAAAAAAATCAGTTCAAAAGGGTGGGTGGGTGTGTCCAATTCTGTGTGTGCATGCTGCTCCTTTTTATGGCTGTGGGTGGAGACTACAGCCATATCTCTTTAGCTTGAAAAGTGGTTTCCTGGAACACATTTTTTAGTAGTTTCAGTGTATCCTTCCAAAACACTGCAAATCCCTATGGCAGTTAAAAATATTTCCTTCTTTCTGTTTAGAATGATGGACACAGGACTCAAAGCTGCTTTTCTCTGAGATCAAATGTGAACACCTTCCAAACAAATCTAATTATCTTTAAAACTATTCAAAGTGAGCAAAAACAAGCAGTGTGAAAGTTGTTCAGGGCAAAAAGTCCTTTCACGTGAGGGTAGTCACTAATCTGAATTCTTTATATTTTGTAAAATATGGTCTTCCAAACAACCTTATTTTTCTCTGTCTGAGTGAACACAGTAGGAGTCATGCCAAATAAATGTATATATCTCAGAAAGTATACAAGTTACCAATACACAACTATATGAAAGTTTACAGGACAAAATGACCTTCCAAATGAGGGTAGTCAGAAATCTAAATTCATTAGATTTTTTAAATATAGCCATCTGAAAGGTGAAAATTGTGAAGAAAAATGAAAATTCAGGTAACCAGATGGCCATAGTTTAAAAAATATATTTTGAAAGGTATTTTATCCTGAACAACTTTCATACTGATGGGTTATGAGTAACCCCTATATCTTTAGGATATTTCCATTTGTTTGACATAACTCCTATTAACCCCTTCCTGCCACGACGAGTTAACCTGGCCCCTACATTAATTAAGCCTCGCTGCCGCCACGTGGCATAACTCGCCTTTTTAAACATTTTTTTCAGAGCTACAGAGCACATAGACAGGTTTGATTTCATAGAGATCTGCCTAGTGATAGGCAAAGCAGGGACCTATGACTTTCTGTAATTGGTATCACTCTTAACCAATCACAGCTCACCACATAACAGTAGCCTCTTTTGTACTCGTTTAACGAGATTTGATGCACTTGCATTTTCCCTTTGTGGACTGCAAGCTGAGCTGGAACCTCTCCTGATTTTCTGAAACAAACGCTCTATTGAACAGTTGCCTGAGATCTACTGCTTTGTGAAGTCAGCGTAAGCAGCTCTTTTGTGAGGTCAGTTGTTTGTTCTCTAGTTTTGAAAACGGGCACTAGTAACTGTACTTTCATGGCAAACGGACATGAAGAATGAGGGATTTGAAAGGCAATAAGTGTTTATTACAATTTGTAAATTAGGAGGCAATGGTAGACTATCAGGTACCCACCACAAGAAAACTTTGTTTTTCTGTCAGCAATTCATGCAGCCGTGACTACCACACACCATTTTTACATCTGTAATGGTGTACTTCATTTCCTTCAAATTAGTGATCGAACCAAGGATGTAGTTTTTCCTAATCTATGGGGCAGAGTTTACCATGATACAGTACATTGCTTTTTTATTATATTTTTGCTGGGTAGGATAGAAATATTGTTTCAGCATGGATTAGGAAAAAAGTAGATCTTTTGGCGATTCGCCAGTCAGTGCTGGGCATGTATATTTTTTGGTAATTTGTTGATCATTAGCCTTTTATATTGCAGCTGAAGAAAATACCACTGTGTTGTTTTATAGCATTTTGTTTGGGGTGCAATTTGAAGGAGATGGAAGGGGATTTGAATAAATGTCTCTGTTTGCTGCGCTCTCTCTAGTATGCTATCTGAAATGATCAGGGCTCCATATAGTATACTCCAACTTTCTTGTCTACCAATTTTCAATATTTACTTATTTGTGTCCCCATTTTATACTTTACTTTTATTTTTGTGGTAATCTTGATAATGGAACAGTAAGTGTTTGTGGAACGCTATTTTTAGAATGCTGCCTATTTTTGTCAGTCCTCGCTTTTTTTTTTTTGAGTCCATTCAGACGCTTTTTTTTTCCCTACATGAACTGGATCAGGCTATGTTCAAGATCAAATGGGAGAAAAGAAGTGCTCTGTGTTGACGTGTTGACGGTTTTGAACGGGGTTAAGTACTATTTTTGTTTGTTACTGTTTGTAAATTGGACCCCAATCATTTTCACTGAAAAATAAAATGGCATGTAATAAATTGTTTCCTAAGCTAGCTAGAGAGGAGTGACCATCCGGCATCCGATGGCAATAAAGTCCGAGAGAGACTGATTGAGGAGGACTGTCAGTAAGCTAATGCAGCCACCTGCCAGTACCCAGTAGTGAGCTAGCAGTTTATTTTTTCATAAATGGCCAGGCAGGTGCAGTAAGTCCATCGGGTCCCTGGATAAGTCTCTGTGAGCTCAGCTGAATGACGGAGGGAAACAATCATGAGCGAATAACATAAGCGCATGTCCTGGCCTAAAGTGAAGTGGTGACCAAGGATCTATTTTTACTTCTGGGATATAAAATAAATATTTCCTCATTGTAAATATGTGGCTAGTCACCAATGAGGTTGCTCAGCTGTCAGTCTCATAACTTCTGTTCACTTCTTAGTTGTTCCTCATGAACTCTGCCTCCTGCTCAAGATAAAGAAGTTGCGCTTGTCAGTGTGATGTAAGCAGATGGAACAGCTGACAGGAGATAGTGAATGAGTCTGAGTGCTGCTATCATGACAATAGAGATTGACAGCTCTGGGAACGGAGCACTCAAAGTCCAAGTGTAACTTCCTTACTGTTGGCCTAGCATCATTCTCTACTACCCAATCAAATACTGGAAGTTCCAACATACAAGCAAACATCCAGCACTGATAACTGCTCATTCAAGCTTGTTGCTATCAGTTTGGGATATAACCCTACAGGTTTGTCAGATCTCAGAGCCTTTCTCATGGTCAATAGACAGTCTTTTATCCTGAGAAGGAGTAATTAAATATCAACCACAAAGGCTGAAACATGCCTGCAAGAGCTTTTTTTGCTAAAATTCAGGAGGAGGCTACATTTGGAAGGGCTCCTGCACACCAGTGGTTTTGTCTTTGTTCTGACTCCGAGACTGAACAGATGCTTTCCAATTCCCCTTTCACCTAGTCCAAGAGAAAAAAGAACAGATTTGTTGAATGCATAAATAGGCAGTAAGAGTGCCATTAGTTAATTAGGTAGATAGTACGTTAGTTGAGACAGACACCTTTTTGCTTCAATGTGGTCCCTGGAACAGTTCGGGAGGTAATGCTGGTATAATTTTTCAGTGCGTGGGGAGGGGGGTAACATGACGAGGCTCAGGGGAATCATGCTTACTTACAACACAGTGGTATTTTCTTCAGTTGCAATTCAGTCTTTCTGTCAAATGTGCCAATATCTGGATGAAGTTGCCACAGTCTAACAACCCCTCATGGTCAGCTCATTAAAAGGGTAAGGTTTGGTTATCTTTGTCTAGCAGCTGTCCAAAGCTAACATATGGTTGCAGCCTTGGGCAAATATGGAACCGCTCGCTGGAGGATAGCTCTGGTGATTCAGCTATGGAGGATGAACTGTTGCTGATAATTTGTGGGCTTCGAAGAGCTCAGTGTACACACAGGATCCATGACACCTGTAACAGTTCATGTACATGAACTGTCCTATCCTGTGCTAGTTTTCACTGCTGTATTTTCCTTCATGAAGACATGCAGAGAAATAGCAGGCAAACACTGGTTGTACTACATGGCATGTCATAACTTGTAGAGCAAGGTCATGTTGTGTGGCATATAATTGCACTATCACATGGTATCAACAGTGGCCAGTCAGTGACAGTGGAGAGCACAGACACTGTGTGTTATGTCATGTCCGTTCATTGGAACACCAGGCCTTTACCAATGTGATGTATTCCTTACCATCTACTGACACAAGTCTGTGTTTGTGTGCAGTGCATCCACCCAGATGGACACACATGTTGCACATCCAAGGCACCTGCAGTAGCTTGCCATGCTTGCAGGAGTGGCAAGCCCTCCCACCCGAACTGTTCCAGGGATTGTGTGTGCCCCTGCAGCCATCACCATCAACACATTGTAGGTCCTGTATCTGTGCAATATTGCTTGCAACAGGGGCAAGGCTTGGTACATAGTGACCCTTGGTAGTGACACCACATTGAAGCATGGTCTGGTAATACATTACAAAGCCAGCCACCCAAGGTCAGTAGCTGAACCACAGAGTAAATGTCCCCAGAACGACATCACATGATCACTAGTCATCTGGGATCTGTGTTACAGCAGTAGCCAGACTCGGGTTGTTGCCTAATACATGTGCCTGTTGGATGTTGACATTGATGCATGACAGTACAGAGTGATATCAGGACATACAGACTTAGTGTAAATCCTTACCATAGCCTGAGACAGTCCTTCTTGGATGTACTGCTGGCTCACCCTTCTTAGCCTTAGGAAGAACACCTTCACCTTCTCGCTCCTCCTCATCTAAAAGTGGAGATTTACCAGCATTTTCATATATAATGAAGTGCTGCAAGGAACTACCTAGAATGTGGGATATGGACAATGTTAACATAGGCCATGCTGTTGTCCATGGTGTGCTACATGTCTGAACTGAGGTGAAATGGAGTAACTGTTCGTGTACATATGTCAGTTTCTGGCATCCTGGTGCAAAGCACAGTCCACCTGCTGCTGCTGCTGTGACAATCATGGACATCAGCAGCACATGTACAGTTAAGTCACATCCATCGCTGGGTATGCCATGGGTAGAAGGTTCTGTCTTGCAACTTGATACTGGACACAGCATGATGGGTGGACAGTGACTCTGTTCTGCAGGCACATACGACTCATGTGTACAGCAGGTGCACGTGTAGTGGACACATTGCAGATCATGGGCTTTGTGAGTGCACAATCAGTCTGTGTTGGCAGTGTCCATTGTGGTGTACATACACCATCATCATCAGTAGTTACCCCTATCCATGAACATACCCAGGAACATTACATCCTCCCTTTTGTGTGTGTCTGTTGGTTTGGGAGGGTGGCTACTGTGCTGGTAATGTACCCAGCACTGACCCCCTCCTCGCCCAGTAATGCAGTTACTACTGACACGATGATGTTGTCAGCTGTCTGTCATGTTGACAGATACAGGTGCATGTCTATGGTACACTACACAGGGCTGTATATACCATGAAGATTCACTGAAGGGATAGAACATGTTTAGCTGCACTTTGACATCAGTGTTTTTTGTGTGAGTGTGTGTGTGTGCGTGTGTGTGTGTGTGTGTGTGTGTGTGTGTGTGTGTGTGTGTATGTGCATGTGGAAGATTGTGCATGAGGTCGGCAACAGTATGTCCAATACAAAGATTGCAGCAGAAACAACAGGCACATCACCATTGGTCATGCTATGTGCCAACCTCTGTGCGCTGTGCACACGGTGATTTCTGCACTGCACACAGATGCACTGGCTCACGTTCACCAGCTGGTCACATCTGCAAGAGTGTCACAGCATGTATCCTGTTCTGTTGCCTACTTCCTGGCATGCGTGCCTCATGGACTTGCTGGTCAGCGTTACAACACATGTCATGGTGATGCAGTGTTGTTTATGAACAACTTCTACAATTGGTGACAGTGAACCATCACTGTGGGGCACAGTGGGTCAACTCCATGTCCTGTCACAGTTGGGTTGCACAGTGTTTGTGGAGAGGTTTGTTACAGGTTTCAACATTCTACATGCAATACAACAAACATGACAAGGCTGTGGTTCACGTAACATTGTGCTGTGAGAAGTGACATGACATTGGTGGAATCTGGGTGACACAGTAGCACCTGTCCAGTACCTAGCACATACCAGTGTTGCAGGACGTGAGGGATATACAGCACACAGTGGACATGATAATGTTTACTAGGATCAATATTCAGGCCTGCCTGATTCAAGGTGGAATGCCATGCCATACCTTCACCTCAACATGTGCACTGTAGATCATGACTGGAAATGCCCCAGACATATCACAGGGTGTCTGGACATTCTACATGACCCATCAGCGCACATACAGGTGTGAAAGTGGCCATGTCTCTCAGTCCTTGTCTGCTATGACATCACCTTGTGTGCCCATCTATGCACAGTGGTGACATTACCAGTGTGTAGGGCTGTCAGTGTCCTCTGTAGTTCCATGTCAGCCTCCATGAAGGACCTCATGGGGTTGATACTCTGGGTCATTGTCGTCCACTCGTTCCGGAGCCACATGCTGACAGGACTGGTGAATTCACTGGTGTTGAGCAGTGGGGCACAGGCAGTTTGGTTTCACAGGCACAGAACGTTGTACACTCCAAAAGAAGGTCACATTGTATGGCGGCTGACTGTGCTTGGGGCTTCATCACACCTATTGCATGGATGAGAAGGAACTGTCCAACAATTGGTGTTCAGCATTGTTCACCCACAGAAGGGGACTTTATCCATGATCAGCACTGCATATCATATGTATATATGTACATGGGACATGTTTAGAAACAGTTCTAAACATGGTTTGTGAACAGGCGGGAATGAGCACTGCATCACGGGGCATGTCAGTGTCACTGTTGGACAGTAGATGTTGGATTGTTCGTGTGTTCCATTCCTTCAATCAGCATGACAGGACAGCATCACATTTGATGGTTGTGAAATGTATGGGTGTAGCACAGTGAATGCACCTGAGCAACTGTCATGCCCCTAGTGCAGTTACCTCATGGTGGTTTACAGTGGTGGGCCAAGGACACTGGGCAGACTTGACTTTGGTGATGGTCTTCCAACATCGTGAAACCCAGTACCGCCTGTGGTCCTGATGGACCCTTTGGCTACATTGTTTGACAAGGGATGACAGTGACAGTCTGAGAATGGACTGTTTTGATATACACACCTATACTGGATGATTGCATGGGCATGTCTTTGTATGGATTATCTATACTCAGTTGCCAGAGTCGTACTGTTGTCCTGTAGTGCCACTACTTGTAATGTGTTACCATTACTTTTCCGAGTGTCTGTGCATTATCCACCATGGTACTGGGTCTAGGCTTGCCTGGACATGACACAGAGGCCAGGCTGGCATGTGGGAGATCCATATGTATTTGGCACGCAACTATCAACTATGTGGATCACCAATGTCATCCACATATATCAGCATCGGGTGGGGACATGGTGGTGCAAGCACTGCCTCAGCTCACCTCCATGTTCTCATACATCATGCACTCTATTGTACCCTGAGTAATTGTGGATGGTGGTTGTCATGGTGCAGGCACACTGTCGGACAACACACATAACAGCACTGTCTGTGGGATGTGCAGAACACCATGTCCCATGCTTGGCAGTACCTGTCAGTGGGATGTTACCTCTATCGACACAATTGTACACAGCACCTAAGGCCTTGTGTGCAGAGCATCATCACCTGTATAGTTACTTCAACATCTTTGTTGGTCAAGATGACATTGTACAGATGACACTGACCCTTTGACGCAGGCACATGCAATGCAGTGTATATACATTTTGATGTGTCACTATGGAGGGCTACAGGTGTCAGATCACATGATGGTGACAACTGGCATGTCTGTGTCATGTCCGCATGATGGCAGATGCAAGTGTGAACACTATGACCTTAGTACCACATGGTCACATGATTGATATGGGTCAAGACATGTCATGTCACTGGGGATGACATCACTTAGCATATGTTACATCATGACAATGGACACTACAATGGGGCGGGCTGGGGACAGACATGGACTGTGTAGGACATGTAGAAATACGTTAACAGCATAACTCACATCACAGTTCTGCAAATCCATCATGACATTCCTATTCCTGGTGAGGTCAGGGGTGCACATGGTGTCCATGGGAACAGCAGTACTGTTGTGGGAGGCATGCAACCATGGGCCTCTGTGCTTAGTCTCCACACTGCATGACATTGTGCCGGCAGTACTGGATGGATGTTTTTCCACAACAGTGACATGTTTACCACACAACTTGGCATCCCAAGCGTAGTGTTGGGGTCAGGCACACATGATGGCTATGTTCCAATGGTGTCTACAGCCATACATGTTGTGTCTGTGGTGTGTGGACATCAAATTTATTGCATTGGACTAGGCCTCCAACAGTGTCCCACGTGACATGCTGCAGCACAGTGTGTTGTGTTCTCAGGGACACAGGTGTGCCAAGGTGTGCTCCTAAATTAGTGGCATACAGGTAGCAAGGTGGTGGTGTTAAATAGGCCACAATCATGGGACACATTGTGACACATTCGTGCATCCTTTATGGACCCAAAGCGCCATGCTTGTCTCACACCATCATTGCCATTATGCAGACACAGCAGTGCTGTGTGTGCTGCTTGCAGCTGTTACACAAATCACAAACAGTGTGTGTAAAGCAGACAATGTCTTGGACACAGTGGTGACCCAGGCAACCTAAAGGTATGATCCAGTTGTTTGAATTGGCATTTACATTATTTCCACAATACTGTAACAGGGAATGGCGAACCGCTTTCTCATGTTGTGGTGTGTGTGTGTGTGTATTTGTGTGTGTGTGGAGACCATGTCGATGCCAATATGTACAGACTAGATGAAAGGAGTGAAGAGGAGGGATATGATGCAGACTTTCAGATACCTCAAGGGTATAAATAAGTTTCAAGGAGGAAAGCCTTTTCAGAAGAAAAGGATGCACAAGAGCAAGGGTCATGCAATGACGCTGGAGGGGGTAGAATCAAGGGAAATGTAAGGAAACATTTGTCACAGAAAGGGCAGTGTATGCCTGGAACAGCCTCCCTGAGGAGGTGATGGGAGCAAAACTGTAATGGGATTTAAGAAGAAATGGGATAGGTATAAGGGAATCTTAGAAGCAAGAAAAGGGTGGGGGTAATCCTAGAGATCAGGTAGGGTCTACAATGTGACAGTAGGAAGAACATGGGCAGTCTTGATGAGCCAAGTGGTCTCATCTGCCATCAAATCTATATGAACATACAAAGAAGCTAGCAGGAGAAGGTAATTTGGTCTATCAAGTATGCTCTGTATTGCAGGGTCCACAGCTGGAGGTAATGTCCCTGCCTTCCCCACCCTCCCATCCTCCCTACCCATGATCCTTACTTTCCTCTTATGCCTATCCCAGCCTCTCATAAAGCTTCCCACTGACTGTCATGGATGACCCTTCCAGCAGTGCATTCCAAGTACATCCACCACCCCATGTGAAGAAGTGCTTCCTGACCCTTCCTAAAACCTCCCACCTCCGCTTAAGACTGTGCCCCTAGTGTTAGGTTTGCCACTCAGCTTAGATACTGTCCTATCAACCTTATTTATTCCTTTTCAAGTACTGGAAGGTCCCAATCATTACCCCTATCTCTCTCTCCTCCTGTCTTCCAGGGAGTACATGGGTCTGGAGTGATAGAGAGAGCAGTGATGAGGAGAGAGGACACTCAAGTGTGAAGTGGAAAAAATTGAACAGGATATCCAATCTGGCCAGGGATGACTTGGGCACAACACTGTAGACTATCACAGTGGACAAATATTGGGAGGATCATCTTCGACAAGTTCACGCCTGCCGGGAGAGGGAGGCAGTTCCAGTTCCTGTATAAAGCACCAATCAAAGAAAAAGGATTACCTTGTATTTGGCTTCCACCCACACATTCAGTCATTGCAATGTGAGCTGGCGTGTACAGGCAGATCAAGGGCAACTAGTATAATAAATCCTTGACATGATGTGCCATTGAGAGAGAGATTGCCTGAGACCAGGTACAGATGGGGCAGAGGAGGAACACTGAATGATCTAGGAGCAGGACAAGGAGGCATTTTGGCTTTAAAATTAGTTTACCTTTCTTGTGGTAATTTGTATTTATCTTTTTTTCCTTTCCAGGGCCCACAGGAACTGATTTGTCACGGCAGGCCATATCTCTGACCAACAAACAAAGGCCAATAGTAAGGTAGGAAAAAAGGGCCCATTTTTAAACAAATTTGGAGGGTATGAAGGAAGGATTGCAGTCCTTGGACCAGAAAATGGTTGATGGATTTCTACTACCATCACGCATATTTTTTTTCTGACCCAAGAACAGAACTCGAGCCAAGATTGGGTCCTCTTGGAGTAATACAGCATTGTGAAGCCAAATGTCAACATATTGACTTTAATTCTGCATTGTAGCAGCATGCTTTTGTCTTACACTGAGAATACTGAACAGAAATATTCATTTAGTAAAGCTGCCTTCTGCTTCTCATCTTCCTCCCACCTTCCTCTCCTGAGCCTGACCACCCTGTCACTAGTTTTGTACTGTCAGTTCTTGTGTGTATTGAAAAGAATGCCTTGTCAGCCTCTTGAATCCTCTCTACACATCTTAGCTTTACATCTGCTTTTGCTCTGTGTCAGTTTTTCCTGGCCATCCTCGGCCTTCTCGATACACATAGAAACATAGAAGTCTGTCTGGCAGAAAAGGATTGACACTTACCTAGTCTGCCCATTTGTATAGCTATCTGCTAAGACATGCCTCACCCCACCCCCAACACTCTCCTGTGTCTGTTCCATGTATTTTGAAGCCTTCCACTGTTGCTTGTGCAGCAAGTCATCTGGAGCCTATTCCACGTATCCACCACCTCTATGTGAAATAGTACTCTAATGTTCCCTTGAACTGTCCCCCCTCAATCTGTAACCCATGCCCCTCATCCTCTGATTCTCTTTTAGCAGAAAGATGTTTTACAGTGGCACCGGATTATACCCTTAAGGTACTTGAAGGTCTCAATCATGTCCCCTCTCCCTCCTCTGTTCCAGGAGTACGTGTTCAGTTCTCCCAACTTTTTCCTCAGGGACAGGTGGCTGAGCCTTTACCATCTTTGTTGCCCTCCTCTGAACTCACTCCAGCCTCCCAAGTTAGCACTCGATGTGTGTTCGCTAAAGGTTCCTCGCTATCGGATCAGCTATACAGATAAGGTGGAGAGTTTTCATTTCTGAGGAGACTGTGGCCACACTTTGGTGACCTTGAGGCTGCTCAGAAGGGATAGTCTGCACCCTAAATGAAGAGGGACCATGGTGCTGTGGGCACAGGTATGTGGCTTTCCCTATAGAAAGCTTTTTAAATTAGGAAAAAGAGCATGTAGCACAGTTGAGGACAATCACAAATCACATAGCTGAGGGGAGGTGGTTAAGGACCCACAGCATTAAAGTAAACAGTAGGAACAGGTTGGGAGAGGTGGAGAAGGGAAGTTGCAGTGGGACTTATATGGAGAGAGGAAAGAAGTCATATTAATGGGAGCAGTATGTATAGGGCTAGAGAGGAAGGGGCAATGGGGATGGTGGAGAGTAGCAGGGGATCTGGGGCACATAAAGAGGGTGAGAGCTGTGGGAGGCACTGATATTTGGGGAATTCAACATGCCAGACAGGGACATGATGTCCCATTAGCAGAGTCCATAAGGCAACAGATCCTGATAGATGAAATGCTGAAGATTTTTAATCCAGATAATTGTGGAACACACTAGGAAGAAACCATACTGGGTCTGGTCCTGACAAATAGGGACAGTGTGGGGAGGCCAGTTGTGAACCATTGGGATCGCCAAGCTCACAGGCTGAGTGGGTTAAGGCTCGTTGCTGGCAGATTGAATGTACCCAGGACTGTTGTACTAGACTTTGAGGTCAGATTTTGGGATGACTACAGGCCCATTAGCCTAATCTCAGTTAGTGGTAAATTTTAGAAATATTACATACATAAGTTGATAAGATAAGGACACTAAGGGCCATCCAGTCTGCCCATTATTTCTACCTTATGAATCTCGTTAAGCAACAGAAAAAATGGCTGACGATTCCCAAATTCCCTGTGGTGCTTTGAATTCCCAATGAGGCAGCAGGGTGAGCACAAGGATAACTGGAGTGGGCCAAATGGCACTTTGGGCTGGCTCTTTTTATTTGCTGGGCATCTATTGAAAGTTAATGTACCCTCCTGGCAGGGGTACTAGCCAATCTGAGTTCAGCAAATAAAAAGCACATTTTCTAAGGAAAGATAAAGACAGGCTGTAGATAGTGTAACATAAAGGTGACCAAAAGGATTTAGGGCCAACAGGGCAGATCTTATGAGGATATGAGGAGATGAAGACTGGCACAGTTCCTCCACTTACCACCTTGGTCAGCCACCATCTGAATGATAGTGAGTGCGCATACAAAATGCTATAGGAAAGCTAATAATTCTACAGCAGCTGGGCACACAGCTCTCCCTGTCATTCAGATGGTGGCTCTGGCTATAGTTAAGTGGAGGGGCTGTGTCGTGCGCCATCTCTGACCTCTTCAGCTATGTCATTGAACAAGGCAATTGACCTCCCTCTCAGTCCATTTCAGCAAAAAGTACAGGTAGAAGCAGGACACAACTGAAAATGAGAGGTTTAATCACAGCTGTGGTATCCATCTAAAATGGATGTTTTTTGGGGGTGGAGAGGTGTTAGCCAGCACAGGTCCATACAAGCCAGTGAGCTTGAGCCCATACAGTGTACAGCAAATAATGAATGCTCAGCAGTACTTCTTGATTGGGGTGCAATCTCATGATTACCACCAGCAAAGTAATGGACCCTCTTCAAAGCAGCCAGCAGGATATCACTGTCGAGTCAGTTTGGGAAAAAAACCTTCAGTACAAAAGGTCTAGGGAAGGACATGAGAAAATGTTTACACACAGTGACACCACATTTTCAAGAAGCCTAAAGTGACACATGGCAGTGGGAGACCTGCTTCATATTTTCACATAAGGAGGGACTGATGTACAGGTAGGCAGCGGCTTACAGAAGGTTACTAAGTAAACCAGTGGCTGTGGCGGGATTCAAACCTGGGGATCTTGTAGTTCACAGCTCTGCTCAGTAACCAAGCTTCAACATGCCTCTTCAGTTGGTAATAAAGGACAAAATGTAATAAAAACAGTGTTTTAAAGTAGTCATTGCACATGCTGTTCAGTTGAAAGTTTAACTATTGTGACAGGAATGCAGGTCCCTCAAGGATATCCAGTTGCAGAAATGCCCAGCTTCCTCTGGTGGCTTCAATCACAGCTGCTGCAACTCTGGATTACATATCAACATACAAACATACGAATGTGCCAGCAGAAACAGACCTCCCTGGTCAGTAAATGTCTGCTTGAGTGTAGCTAAACATGATTACATCTGCCCACCCCCCTCCTTTTGTTCCTCTCGGCCATCTCTCAGTGTCACCTACCAGTACTCTCCCTGTTCTCTGTCCATGTTTTTTTAAAGCTACCCACCATTTTGCATGATATCACCCTCTGTGGTAGGGCATTTCACTTTGACACCATTCTCTCTGAAGTAATGCCTCCTCATCTCCCTCCTAAATCTTCCCCCTCTATTCTTAGCCCGTGCCCTCTAGTGTTCCTTCCCTTTCTCAGTTTAAAAACCCTGTTGGCTTCATCCTTGTTGATTCACCTCAGATACTTGAAAGTTTAGATCATGTCCCCCATCCTCCTCTTCCTCCAGGTGTTTACTTCACCCAGCCGTTCTCATTGTCTATCCCTCCATTCTCTGTAACATCCTCATTGCCTCTGCTGCATTCCTCAGTAGTTTGATATCCGCCTCCAGGTATGGCCTCCAGAACTGCACAGTTCTTCAAGTCCAGCATGACAGTGACCTGTTGAGGGTGAGATCACCCTCTCCTCCTGAATGAGCCCTCTTGCTATACACCCCAGCATCTTGTTTGTAAAATTTTGTTATACACTACCATATATTATTCTTCATTTAGTAACTGGTATTTTCCTGTGGCTCCATCTTTTCTTAGTTCTGTGTCTCATCCTCTTACTAACCAAGCTTTCATCCACTGGCTTTCTCTTCAGTAAACTTGATTTAGAACTACAGGCCTGTCAGCCTGACATGGTGGTGGGCAGGTGATGGGAGGCTGTCGGAGGCAGAGACCTGTAAATCATGACTATACACTTACATTCACATGGCGGGGAAATTCAGTGTGGCAGTGCTTGGTTGTGAAGGTATTGGGAGGCCATTGATGTGGTCTGTTAATCACCCTCTATTGGCATAATGGTACGAGGCATTGCCGAGTGCGACATGCCCTAAGGGTGATTAACCGACCAATTACTTAACTTCTGGGAGTGCCTTATTGCTATTATAATAAAATGTTTTTTTAAACAGTGTTAAATTTTGTTCAATATATGGGTAAGCTGTACAAGTATATTAATAAAAAGATTAACATAATAGCTGTTAGAATGTTTACAGCCAATCAGAAAGCTTCATTTCTCAGACCATTGTTATAATTGTGTATAGTCAGGCAATGGCGGACTGGTGAAAATAAATATTTGACTTGTTTAGGCGGGGAGAGACAGACTTGGATGAAAAAAAATACATTTTACAGTGACAGAAATTAGTGGTAGGGTCTGGTATGCGGTATGTACTGACATTGTACACGAGAAATGTAACTGACTATTTGTTTTGTTTACAAGTGCGCACACTAGACAGCCAGGTGCCCTATTTTCAAATCGTCCCGGGAGGTACCTAGTGGAACAAAAATGATCATCAGGCATCAGGCATATACAGGGTTAACATACATCTTGGTTCAGAGGCACATATATAACATAAGAATAAGGTACACATATATTTTACTATCACATAAATCACCATTAAACTATTCTAGCACTAAATGTGAGTTTTTGTGTACAGGCCAGGCAATGGCAGGCTGATTAAAAAAACATATTTGACTTGCACAATCCAGGGGAGACAGAGAGACTGGATGTCAAGAGATCTCTTACCTGGTACATGACAACCACTAAGGACCATAGAAAGGAGAAAACAACTGATCTTACTTCAAAGAGGGTTCCTGCAGTAGGTCTTCATGTATAGGTCTGCCTCTCTAGCATCAGAACTGCCTGACAAACTTAGCTAGCATGATCATCAGCAGGGGCGTGCCCCCGTAAAGTCGATGTGACATCAGCGTGACCTAAAGGGAACTATCCCGCACCCATCATCAGTTCTTTTCCGCCATCACCTTATTTATTCCTTT
Source organism: Neoceratodus forsteri (assembly GCA_016271365.2). Taxonomy (NCBI): domain Eukaryota; kingdom Metazoa; phylum Chordata; order Ceratodontiformes; family Ceratodontidae; genus Neoceratodus; species Neoceratodus forsteri. The sequence continues at coordinate 803,084,211 of CM057458.1, forward strand.
CCAAGTACTTGAAGCTCCCAATCATGTCCCTCCTCTCTCTCTCTCACTCTTCCCTGTCTTCAGGGTACATGTTCAGTGCCCTCAACCTCTCCTCGTATGACTTGCCCTGCTGACACCTATTATCGATCTTGATTCCCTCACTGCTGGATCTGATGGCAGGGATACTTCGAACCAGTTTTGGACCTTATTCCATTAAGGAGTGCATGACTGGGAGTCTGAGGATTGGGATCCTATCGCAGAGGCTCGTGGAGCACCTGGATCTGAGTCTATCCCCGGTCCCCATTCCTCCAAGTGGATCACCCCTTCTGCTGCTTCCCGGCTCACTTGTTTGCTCCTTTTGTTTGAACCGGCATTGGTCCCCCCACTTCCCTGCTCCTGCCTTGTCCTGTTTCCCTATCTCTGTGATGTCCCTCTCCAAACCCCTCTCTCCTGCTTGTGCTGTCTCTTATCCTCGCTGCCCTTCTCCGTCCTGGTTAGAAGTAAAGGGAGGGGCAACATGAATGTGGGGTGGTGAGTTAAGTACAAAAGATTTGAGGGTTGGCTATTGGTCTGGAGTGGGGGTTCAGTGCCAGGAAGAAGTCAGAAGGGGCAAGTAATGACGCTTGTGATAAAGAGGTCGCTGGGAATGTCCAGATTAGGAGTATATGAGTGGAGAACCATAGTAACTTTCTTGTTCTCTTGCCTTTAAATACCAATCTGATGCACTTGTTTAGTTACTTCCATTAAAGGCTTCCTTTAGATGCTTACACTTCTTCCTCCCCTCCTGCCCCATTCTCTCCAGAGCTCTTTAGAGACCTCTTCTCATTTCAGCAAAGTCAACATTTTGAATTCAAAATCTTTGTCCTAGTATGACTTGAGTTAGTATCTATCATATGCTAAACTAAACTATATTGTGATCGTTGGATCCCAGTGTGAGGAGTTTGGAAGATGAGATTAACCACCATGCTATATTAGGGTGCTAAATTAATGATAGCACATGTTATCAAAGTGCATGTTGTGCCAATTTGTCAGTTGCATGGAACATTTGTGATAGCGCATGTTATCAAGGTGCATGTTGTGTAAATTTGTCAGTTGCATGGAACATTTGTGATAGTGCATGTTACCAAGGTGCATGTTGTGCCAATTTGATGGTCTAAGTGAACATTCATGATAGCGCATGTTATCAAGGTGCATGTTGTGCCAATTTGACAGACGAAGTGAACTAGATGCTTCATTTACAGAAGAGGTGCAAAGAAGAATTCCATTAAAAGGTTCAGTGAATGAACTTAACTGATTGCCCAGGCAACAATGGGCCAGTGAACCAAAGGAATATCACCTATCCCAACCAGGATACTACAGTCAGCGAAAATTGGCCATCTGGGCTGAGCACTAGTCTTTATAATCATCTATACTAAAACAAATTTTCTTCTATCTGTTAACTAATTTTATTCCTTTATGTCACTAATAATATTATTATTATACTACTTCTTCAACAGTAATTTTTCTTATGCACCATTACACTCTAATAACAGTCCAATGCACCAGCAGTATCCTACCACTATTGGTTTCTTATCTCATTACTGTATCTTTTCATATTAACCTATTGTTGTTTCTCTTTCACATGCCTGAACAGATGAGGACTCCTTCACCATCAGATAAGTATTGTTCTACTGTGAACATGTCATATATTAATAATTACTATGAACTACGGATCCTTTAACTTTGACTCCATTCCTGTATTTTATTTTCAGTACTAGCGGACAACGTCCCTTCAAGATTCTATACTGACTCCACAGTATCCTGGTAAGGCGCTTTCCACATATTACTTGGTTGTGTCTGGTATGGGGAGGGATTGCATGGGATAGTGTCCTATAATCCAGGATCTTCGCTGAGAGATACAGTAGATAATTACTTACAGGACTGACACTGGCAGGTGGCAGGACCCCGGAAAAATTTCTATCGCGGTCTGGCATAACTACCACACAAGAGACGGACATTCCTGTGCCTGTTCTGCCTAGGGTCCCGATCACCCAGTCGAGAAGTGCCAGCACTGCCTCAGCTTCAACGTGGCTACCCAGAAAAGGTGGCAGCAATCCCTGTAAAGCCCATATTCTGAAAAAGAAGAAGATGAGTTCAATGTAAAAGGAGCTCAAAAACCGAGGCAGGCGTCCACTTCCCCCGAAGGCCATCATAAGAAGGATAAGGAGAGGCACTGGAACAAGAGCTCCTCTACCACATCTCCCTCAGGAGCTGCTGGGTCACAGGTAACGTCCCCTCCAGGGGACCATTCCTCGACGGATGACTCAGAGGTTTGACCTGGATCTCAGTCATTCCTCTCTGAAGGTACACATGGTGGCCATCTCGACTATCATGTTTCCCGCCATGAACAAAACTTCCGCTCAATTGGAAGTCTCTAAGACCTTTCAGAGGTCCTCTATCTAAGGACCCCAACATCAGTACTCGGGTCAAGTAAAACCACTCACCAGAGGGTAGCTGCCTCAACAGGTTGTTTCAAAATGTGTCTGTGTGAACCTCATGCTCACCGCCGCCGAGATTCCATCAGCCTTTACTAAGCCTACAGTTTGGATGTTTCTGGCCCGTGGTGGGAAGAACTGGAAGGTGGACATCAGGGACAACCCCTTTATACCGGCGATCTCCTGATGCCAGTCACCATGACATGGGGTGGTCCTCGCCAGGGACTGCTAGCTAGAATTTTTCCATGGGGTCCTGCTCCTGCCAGCATCAGTCATGTATGTAATTACCTGCAAGAGCCTCTCTCGAACATATACTGTTACAGTAGTTCTTACATAACTGTACTTTCATGCAGTGCCTGGTTTTGAAGGGATTTGAGTGGCAATTGGCAAATTGGGTATCCTTTTCGATGGGTTGGTCATGGTATGAGAATGCATAATGGAAAAGGGAGGTAGCATACAGTCACTTTTGATGCAAATCCACGATTACAAGAAGAGATGCTCCTCGAATGAAGCGGTGTACAGTCTGCCCTCTCAGACAGGAGTTGGGGAACTAGTAGGACAGAGAGTGGTAGCTGGGTGGAGTGCATTGCTGGCAAGAGATGGTATCCAGTAGAACAACGGACTGCTTCCTTCTTAGTGTGAGGTACCAGTCTCCAACGGTTTAAAAAAAGTATTTTTTGACTTTTTTTTTCAAACAGCCTGTAACACAGTTGGTAACCGATTTGGGGGGGGTCTTGCCTGTCTTTAAAGCTGTTAAATGCTAAATGGTTAGGATGGCTAAAGAAATAAAAATGTCAGTAAAGTCCTGCAGTATGACATGTTGAAAGTCATGGATGGTTCGACCATCTGCTCCACTCTGCTGGATGAAAAATGTATACAGGAGTATTGATCTGAAATGTCGCATTGAATATGTTTCATATGCTTTTCTAAGGTTACATATTTTCAATAATTTTCAATCTATCAATTGATATTCTTGAGCTGTTTCAAAAGAAGTATTGTGTCGAACACTCATTAGAAAATGAGCTTGTAAAATCCTGGCTTCTGATTGGCCAGTTCCTTACCCAAAGCCTGGTCTATCTGACAACAGAGCCCAGTAGGTAAAAAGTACTAGCCTTCATGTAGTCCTGTATCATTGTGCCCAGCCTAATTTTCTATTGGCATAAAGTACCGATAAAATTTCAAATCTCATATTTTCTCTCACTTAGCAAAAGCTACTGGTCCCCAGAACCTCGTAGTGTTTAGTGGAAACTGCTGCTCTTCATATTTCTTTTATTTCTGTTTCCTCAGTGACAGGGCACTCCTGAGATAGCAAGGAGTACACACAACACACACAACTACTCAGAGCGAGGCTCTCCGCAACCCAACACAGTACTGCTGCTTGCCATACACAGTGCTTTCTCTGTTTAATAGAAATCATATTTCTCAACAAATGAAGTAACTCATGTGTGTGTCTGTGTGTTGGGGGTTAACCAAGATGACCAGTTAAATCCATGTACTGGAACTATTTTATTACAAAATTCATATTAAACTAATTATTTAGTTAACAATTTTGTTATAAAATTAATATTGTTCTACTGTGCCCATTTTCTAAGCGCAATAATACCCTCCAGGATGGGTGGTATTGTGCTATACTGGACCTTCCAGGGGCTATAACACCCTCTGCCTGCGGCGTCGGGCCTCATTATGCCCCTGGGCGGTCTGGTATAGCACAATACCACCCACCCTGTTGGGTATTATTGCTACATATCTAATAATACATATTTTCACTCACTTCTACTTGTACAGCAGTTATTTGTTTATGTAATATACTGTTAGTATTATGACACGATATAAAACATGTAATCAGAAGAACTGAGAATTGAATTCACAAACTATAAACAATACTTTGGATGTATATGCTTTATTAATAAGACATAAAATTGGTTGCTTTTATCACTGAATTAAAATGTATTATGTGTTCTTGCAAATGTTTAAGGTCAATTTAATAACACTTATCCTGACTTGATCCCTTAGAGTTTTTCGTGCATCATCTTCATTGGGACAGCACCGAAAATTAGAAAGAACAATGGTTGATTTTTATTTATCAGTTCACTGACACATAGACACTTTTGGAACGTTTGACTTTTGATGGATATCAGCTGTACTGTGAATTGTTGATCTAACATGTATATGTGAAGTTCTTCTATGTTGTGATACTGCATATTGTATGGTTAATTAAAGTTGCAGATTTCAAAACAAGAAAGGTTTCAATTTGATTTTCTTGACTAAATGAAAATACACTATTTGTTTATAACAAGGTAACATCAGGAGCGTGCGCACACTACAGGGTGGTGAAAATGCTGACTGATATTATCGATCATAAACACATAGTCATTTACCTGCAAATCTGATATTCTACTTGACTTTCATGTCAACGATGCCAAGCATCGCATAATACATATATATATATATATATATATATATATATATATATACATATATATATATATATATGCAGTAATCAAGTGTTCCTTAGGTCAGTGTAGTAAGGAAACAATATTTGTTTATAACCGAACATCAGGAGAATTACAACTCACTGGAGGTGGTAAATGCAGACTGATGTTGCTTGATCATAAACCTATAGTGATATATTGGAGCTTGACATTGTGTACGCTATTGAATGCTTAACTTGATGTTGCAACTTGATAATGGATGGGATGTTTCTATTATCATATCACTGTGTCTTCCTGTATGTGAAAATGAGCTTGAGTATTCCATTAAAGATATTACATGTAACTTCTTGAATATAACTTATTTTTTTTGTCTTTCAGGTTGATTCCTTGCAGTATATTTGACATAATTCAACAGAACACTAGAATATTTTTGGTACATTTGAAAATATAAATCAATGCACAGTGGGGAGTTGGGAGTAGGGTTTATTGAAGCCAAACTGGTATTCATAGGGACTTCATTTTCATATTATAGTTAGAATCACCTAACAAAGATAACTTGTAACAATGATGGTTTTTTTTGTTTTGTTTGTTTTTCTCTACACCTTTAGAATAATCATGTAAAAAAAAATGACTGCATTGGATGTTTGGCTGAGATCCAGATGTGTAGCGAGTCCAATTTCTCGAATCGCATAGTGAAGATGATGTTGAAGAAAGATTGTACAATCTGGATCTGGTGGAAGTGCGGAATGAGTCTTCTGAAGATGAAGAAGTTACTGATCAAGATTACATGCTGGATGTGGAGCAGGAAGATCATGAAGAGACCCCACAAACATCAGTAGGTGCAAGGCATAAGAAGACTGTGGTAAAGGGCTCGGTCATCAGCAGAACAAAGCGTTAGAAGAGAGACAGATAGGAAGAGGTGACAACAACAAGTGACAATGGACACCTATTCCTGCAACTTCAGGTCTCAAGTACCAGTCCCAGAAAGATCCACTTGGATTTGTACAACTGTTTTGCCTGACGGATGAAGATTTGGAGCTTATTGCAAGAAACAAATAGATATGCCAATGATTTCTTTCTGGCACATCAATTGATGAGTTGCCACCACATTCAAGGGCCAGAGCTGGAAGATGACTGACAAAGAAGAACTGAAGAGGTTTTTGCATTATACATTGAGATGGGACTGGTAGTGAAGAGCAGTAAAGATGAATACTGGGGATTGGATGAAGTCACTACAACTATTCTGGGGCAGTGTGATGGCAGGAACTGATTCAACCTGATTTTTCTTTTCTCACATATTTGACAACTTGAATCAGAAGCCTAGAGGGATGGAGGATTTGATAAACTTTTCACAGTAGAGAGATACATGAGCGATTCCTGAAGAGATCACGAAACCCTATCTTCCTGCACGGGACCTCTCCTGGATGAGGTATATGTCTGTGGAGGAAATCTAAGTTACAGAACATTTAATCCACAAAAACCAGTGAAGCATGGAATCAGGTGCTACATATGACTCAAACTCGGGATACATATGCAACTGGCAATTCTATACAGGCAAAAGTCGATGAGGAACAGAGCAAAGGACATACATACAGAGTTTGGTTTGATCTTGTTAGAGAAGAACTGCGAGGGAAAGGCTACAGGATTTACACAGACAGATAATACACTGAACCTCAACTCTACACAGATCTATTTTTATCTGGAGTTGGTGCAACTGGAACTGTTATGCCCAACCGCAAGGGAATGCCTCCCAAAATAAAAGACATAAAGCTGAAGATGAAAGAAAAGGTTACATTCAGGAAGACACCAATGCTCTGTATGAAGTGGAGAGACAAGAGGACATATACATGCCTGTCAACAACATCAAGTACTGAATTTGTCGATACGGAAGAAAGGATTGGAAGACTGGGAGTCGATAAAAAAACAAAATGTATACTGGACTACAACAGATACATGGGTGAGTCAACAAACATGATCAGCTGGCGAGGGTATTACAATTTTAACCGCGATGCAAGAAGGTATGGCAGAAGGAGTTCTTTTATATACTGAATGCCATGTTAATTCAGGGGTACATAATGTACAAGAAATTTTCCCCAGAAAGAAAGAAGATGACACACTTGGAATTCCAACGAACTGTAATTAAAGAACTTGTAACGACAAGCAAAAAAATAGATGATCTTCCACAGCATAGCCAAAAACGGCAATCGATAAAATTGGATCCATGCCAACAACTGCAAGGAAAGCAATTCCCATCACTGGTGTGCAGATTGCGGCAAGGGCCTGTGTGTAGATAAATGCTTCTCCGAATACCATTCAACGATGAAATATGGGATGCCCAGATCTCCGAATACAAGCGATAGCGACACAGAATAAATAAATAAGCTTGACAAGCGCCAGATTCCCAGTGTCGAGATCGAGATGGAGGGTGATCGAGATGTAAGATAGGTGGAAAATGCTAGTGTGCATCCGGAATGGACTACACAAGACTTCCCTCTATCAAAGTCAGCATTAGCGTTCCATTGGACACCATGGCATGTTTATAGTTACCCGTTTCCCAGTGGAGGAAGACATGGGGTGTCCATTGGACACCATGGAATGGTTAATTGGCATAGATTCCCAGTGCTCCCGAGACCGAGATGGCGGAGTGATCGAGATGTAAGATAGGTGGGAAATGCTGAGTGCTGCATCCCGGAATGGACTGCACAAGACTTCCCTCTATCATAGTCAGCATTGCGTGTCCATTGGACACCATGGCATGTTTTATAGTAGCTGTTTCCCAGTGTGGGAAGACATGGGGTGTCCATTGGACACCATGGAATGGTTAATTGGCGTAGATTCCCGGTATAGAGACTGAGATGGCGGAGTGATCGAGATGTAAGATAGGTGGGAAATGCCGAGTGCTGCATCCCAGAATGGACTGCACAAGACTTCCCTCTATCATAGTCAGCATTGCGTGTCCATTGGACACCATGGCATGTTTTATAGTTGCTGTTTCCCAGTGTGGGAAGACGTGGGGTGTGCATTGAACACCATGGAATGGTTAATTGGTGTAGATTCCCGGTATCGAGACCGAGATGGTGGAGTGATCGAGATGTAAGATAGGTGGGAAATGCCGAGTGCTGCATCCCAGAATGCTGCCCATAAAAACAAAACAATGCAAAATACAGTTTTTCATATCAAGTTTTTATTCAAGTACAGTTAAATGTGGATTATTTAGAATAAAGCATATCATTTCTGAGAATAAGAACTTTATAAACTGCTGCCAATTAGAAATGATTTCCTGTTCTCTTTAATCCAACTGTGGTTCAGTTTGTACCAAAGCACTATACTGTTATATACTGTGCCTAACCTTGTTTTACAGGAGTCTCCAGGGTTGAACTTGTGGAACCAGCCCTGGTGGTAAGTGCAAACAAGTGTGGGAAGTGTATACAGAATAGGGCTACTGTGAAAATGTTTGTTGCATATTGTCTATGCTACTAGAAGGGAAAAGAGGATTACAATGTCCCAGAAAGCTGTATCAGGTTAGCCTTGCTACTAACAACCCTGTCCTCCAGGTGGAGGCACCCGTGTCAGTACACATGCCCTTAACCTGCAACCAGCCATGCAGGCAGAGGTAGTAGCTTGAGATAGCGCCACCTGGGGATACACAAGTGTGGATGACATGGGAAGGCTGAACAACATGTACTGCTTTATTCATGCTAGGTCATCAAACATGACTACTCAAAATACCTTTCCCATTTGGTAACCATCAGTTTCTCAAACCACCAATCATGTAATGTTTGCATGAGATCTAGTGCATAAATGCATAATTTTGCTCTGAGTGCCACTATTAGTAATCACTCTTAAATGTTTTTATTTCCTGGAAGATACCAGACATGTTGTGCTTCAGCAAATGTCAGGAATTGAGCACTACTACCTGTCATAGATTGGATACACTCCGATGCTATAATATGTGTGTTTTCTTAATTCAGATATGCAGTGTCCAGAAGACTGTATGGATCTGGGACACTCCTTCATGCATTGGGCAGGGATTCGAGTGGTCTCAAACTGGGGACCAGTGTTGACCTTGATACCCAGTAAATGTTGCGTTGGTTGAGTGAGAGGGGTATGCGTTGGGATCAACTGGTGCCAATGTTCTTGACGGGGAGTGCCTGAGGATCAAACCAGAATCATCGTCATCCACCTGGGAGGCAATGATTTAGGATTGAAGGCGTCAGCGATGCTGCTACAGAAAATGAAGGAGGACATCGTCTTGATCAAGCACCGAATGCGAGAACCATGATCTTTGGTCCCACATCATCCAGTGTCGGCAGTGGAGGAATGTTTTAGATACGAAGAAAATGTACAGAACAAGGAGAAAGATCAACACAGAGATGAGGGCATTCATGAGAGGATTGTCAGCAGCGTGGTCAAGCATCATGGCATCATGTCCCTCTTCCAGAACTGTATCAGCAGGATGGTGTCCACTTAACGGATCAGGAAGCAATATGTTCTGCAGTGACATCAAGAGGGCTGTAGCTCAATCCTATAGAGGTATGCAATTTATAGATGCAGTGGCGGGGAATGTACAGTATATAATCAATGGACTATAACTTTCAGGTCGTCATTGGTATAATGTCTTTAAATTCTGTGTTTCAGATTGGATTATATAGGCTAAAAAGTCTTTAAAAGCGAAGAACGTATCACGGATATACGTTCCAAATGCCCTATCGACTGTCACCGAGGTCGTCTCCATATCACAGTCACTGTAATCTATATACACAGTGCGTTGTCGAAATATGTCCCTAACAGAAATACTCATGCAACAGTCGAATGGAAATAAATGGAAATAATAAGTGCATAAGGTGAGTTTACTCACGTGATGTCACTAACGTTGATGATTACAGTTTAGCTTAGGTTTTGATATGTGTATTGATGTACAGTATGTATTCATGTTTCAAAATTAATTCAGGGTTTGACCTCATGAAACTGCTAACAGTGTTAGTCCAGCTGGGTACCTCTACAGTGATTCACACTTGCTACCCATATGTAGCAAAAGGGGTGGTGTACTTTGTTTTTTACCTTTATTTTATTTTTTTTTTTTTTACCTTTGTCATACCAGAAGAGAAACACTTTGCTGAAAGCTTGACTTTTTGTCCGGTAGTGGATACATAACTGATTACTACCATACCTCATCAACACAGCCCCATTCAAAGAACTTTTTAGCAAAGGTGGCCATTTTGAGGCAGTTAAGAAAAGTCAGCCATTTTGAGGCATTTCAGCAAAAGCAGTCATTTGTAGCACTCCCTAGAGATTCACACTTGGTGTACAGATATGGCAAACGTTTTGCAGTAGCATGTCCATTAAGTGGTCACATCACTGATTACCATCATACCGCATCTACGTGACCCATTCAGAACTTTTTAAACAAAGATGGCTGTTTTGAATTATTTTAGGAAATGCAGACATTTTGAAGCATTTTAGGAAAGGTGGCCAATCTGGAGGTGATCACAGTAATTAACATGATGTGGAAAAAGTGGTGCAGTAGTGTGTCCAGAAGTCATCACATTGATTGAATGCATATTTCTTGTTTCTCAGAGAAGGTGTATTCAACATATCTACAGAAGTCCATAGTACCTTTTGAGCGACACTGAAGATCAAGACACTGCAATGATGCTACATTACAACATTTACATCTTGACTTCCTATGATACTACTCAACTGATACTTTCTGGAATTACAGTAAGAGACAAACTAGTTTGTCTAACAGGCTTATGGAAACTGTACTGTGTTAACAGACATTGTAGACCTACTGATCGCATTGCACACAACAAACTTCACCTTCACCGTCTCATCAGTTGGAATGAATTATAATGCATGGACTAGTTCTGAACACTCCAAGAGATGACTTCATGTGATTGAGCTACATTACTTTGGTTAAATTAAATATCACAGAGTATGTAAAATGTTGATGCAATGGTGTAGCATAGGGAAGATCAGACAGTTTTTATCTACAGGTCACAAGCCTGAAGACGATATATAGAATTTAGAATAGGAAAGGATAGGGCTTTTCTCACAGGTTTTAGAACAGAGAAAGGGTATGGTTTTTCTACACAGGTTTTAGAACAGGGAAAGTATAGGGCTTTTCTCTACAGGTTTTTGAATAGGAAATGGTGGGGTTTTTCTCCACAGGTTTTAGAATAGGAAATGATAGGGTTTTTCTCCACAGGTTTTTGAAAAGGGAAAGAATAGGATTTTTCTCCACAGGTTTTAGAACAGGGAAAGGATAGGGTTTTTCTCCACAGGTTTTTTGAATAGGAAAATGTTAGGGTTTTTCTCCACAGGTTTTAGAATAGGGAAAACATAGGGTTTTTCTCCACAGGTTTTTGAAAAGGGAAAGGATTTGATTTTTCTCCACATGTTTTTGAATAGGGAAAGGATATGATTTTTCTCCACAGGTTTTAGAATTGGGAAAGGATAGGGTTTTTCTCCACAGGTTTTAGAATATGGAAAGAATAGGGATTTTCTCCACAGGTTTTAGAATAGGGAAATGAGAGGGTTTTTTGCCACATATTTCTGGCATTACCATGTCTGATGGAATGCTCTTTGTGTATGATGATCCATACACTTGAAAAAGTTTTACATCAGTGAAATGTGGACCACTGATGGTAAATGCTAATGGTAATAAAAAATAGTAAACTATTTTGGATTCTTTCATACTGTATAGTACACTATATAAGATACTGTATGGTGGCCTAAATACACACGCTTTCATTAACACCTTATAATTTGCTGTCCTCACTGTAACGTGAGATACTGAAGAAACTAGGTCCATTTTCTAATAATTATATAAAACTCATGGGTGACGTATATCTTGTATTTCATCTTTGAACCTTAGGGTGAAGGTGTATCATTGCTGTGTATTGACAACCACCAACTATTTTATATAATGTATGGGAAAAATATAGCAAAAACATGGGACTAAGGCATAGTAGGATAGGGTAACATAAGAAAAATGTGTTAATTATCCAAGGGCAATACAGTGATCTGAAACATAATAGTATAAGGTAATACTAGATAGGTTTTTCCACTGTTCACATGCATAAATGCTGGAGATAGATATAGGAAAAGACAGATCTTACTTCAAGAGGGTTCCATCAGTAGGTCATCACATATAGGACTTGCACCACCTGGCATCGGGCCGCACGGCAGACTTTTCTAGCAATACCTGAAGGGGACCACCCGTCCAACGTCACGTGACCAACAGAACCTCTTCCAGTGCCAGGTTAGACTGCGCCTGTTACGACGTCGGTGACCCTGCCATGGGCTGTCTCAACGTCGGACCCTCCCCCATCTACACAACGGCAGGTCCAATGTGGATTCCTCTGATGCCAGGTCTGACATTGGGGGGCTTATACTCAACCCTGAACTGTCCCGCATTACCCTTTTGGGTATCCAAGGGATCCCTACCCAGGCTGCTTCACTCCAGATTGGAGTCATTTGGGGCAGTTCTACCCTGGATTTTGCCCTTACTCCAACTACATGGGGTTTCAAGGGTATTATCCTCCACCTGACACCCTTCCTCCTCCTCCCCCAGTCTCAACCGGATCCACCTCCCCTTCCCTGGCTTCTTCAGATTTCAAGACCCTGATTCCGTCTTGGTGGCAAGGGCCCAGGTCAGAACTGGTTTCAGATCTGGAAACTAGGCTCCTGCAACCACAGCTTCCTATGTCTCCTTCCCCGATCAGCTTTCTTGCAACTGTCCATGTCTTGGGGAAGAGTCGGCAGGACATTTCCCTACTGGACTTTAGACACCGTCCTGTCAAGGAGAGTCGACTTCATGATGTGTTATATAATAGGGAAAGGATAGGCTTTTTCTCCACAGGTTTTAGAAAAGGCAAAGGGTAGGATTTTACTCCACAGAATTTAGAATAGAGAAAGGGTAGGGTGTTTCTACACAGGTTTTAGAACAGGGAAAGGTTAGGGTTTTTCTCCACAGGTTTTTTGAATAGGGAAAGGGTAGGGTTTTTCTCCACAGATTTTAGAATAGGGAAAGGATAGGGTTTTTCTCCACAGGTTTTTGAAAGGGGAAAGGAAAGGATTTTTCTACACAGGTTTTAGAATAGAGAAAGGGTAGGGTTTTTCTACACAGGTTTTAGAACAGGGAAAGGATAGGGTTTTTCTCCACAGGTTTTTTGAATAGGGAAATGTTAGGGTTTTTCTCCACAGGTTTTTGAATAGGAAATGTTAGGGTTTTCTCCACAGGTTTTAGAATAGGGAAAGGATAGGGTTTTCTCCAAGGTTTTGAAAAGGGAAAAGGATTGGATTTTTCTCCACAGGTTTTAGTACAGGGAAAGGATAGGGGTGTTCTCACACATTTTGAATAGGGAAAGGACGGGGTTTTCCTCACAGGTTTTAGAATAGGAAAGAATAGGATTTTCTCCACAGGTTTTAGAATAGGGAAATGAGAGGGTTTTTTGCCACATGTTTCTGGCATTACCATGTCTGATGGAATGCTCTTTGTGTATGATGATCCATACACTTGAAAAAGTGTTGCATCGGTGAAATGTGGACAACTGATGGTAAATGCTAATGGTAATAAAAAATAGTAAACTATTTTGGTTTCTTTCCTACTGTATAGTACACTATATAAGATACTGTATGGTGGCCTAAATACATACCACTTTCGTTAACACCTTACTTAATTTGCTGTTCTCACTGTAACCGTGAGATACTGAAGAAACTAGGTCCATTTTCTATTAATTATATAAAACTCATGGGTGACGTATATCTTGTATTTCATCTGTGAACCTTAGGGTGAAGGTGTATCATTGCTGTGTATTGACAGCCACCAACTATTTTATATAATGTATGGGAAAAATATCGCAAAACATAGGACTAAGGCATAGTAGGATGGGTAACATAAAAAAATGTTTAATTTTCAAGGACAATACATGACCTAAAACATAATAGTAAAAGGTAATACTAGTTAGGTTTTTGCACTGTTCACATGCATAAAGGCTGGAGATAGATATAGGAAAAGACAGATCTTACTTAGGAGGGTTCCATCAGTAGGTCATCACATATAGGACTTGCCACCTGGCATCGGGCATCACGGCAGACTTTTCTAGCAATACCTGAAGGGACTACCCGCAATGTCACGTGACCAACAGAACACCTTCCAGTGCCAGGTTAGGTTGCACCGGTTACGATGTCGGTGACCCTGCCGTGGGCTGTCTCGACGCCAGACCCTCCCCCATCTACACAACGGTGGGTCCAACGTGGATTCATCTGATGCCAGGTCTGAAATTGGGGGGCTTATAACTGACCCTGAACTGTCCCACAGTACCCTTTTGGGTATCCAAGGGATTCCTACCTCCACTCCAGAATGGAGTCATTTGGGGCAGTTCTACCCTGGATTTCACCCTTACTCCAACTATATGGGGTTTCAAGGGTATTATCCTCCACCGGACGCCCCTCCTCCTCCTCCCCCCACTCTCAACAGGATCCACCTCCCAAACCCCTGGCTACTTCAGATTTCAAGACCCTGATTCATTCTTGGTGGCAGGGGGCCAGGTCAGAACTGGTTTCAGATCTGGAAACTAGGCTCCTGCAACCACAGATTCCTATGTCTCCTTCCCTGATCAGCTATCTTGCAACTGTCAATGTCTCAGAGACGACTTGGCAGGATGTTTCCCTACCGGACTTTAGACACCGTTCTGTCAAGGATAGTGGACTTCATGATGTGTTATGTAATAGGGAAAGGATAGGCTTTTTGATCACATGTTTTAGAATAGAGAAAGGGTAGGGTTTTTCTCCACAGGTTTTAGAATAGGGAAAGGATAGGGTTTTTCTCCACAGGTATTTTGAATAGGGAAAGGGTAAGGTTTTTCTCCACAGGTTTTAGAATAGAAGCAGTTTGATACAGAAAATGATTGAATGGAAGCCACCATCTTATTTTTGGTCATGTGACCCAGGGGATGTAGATATGGGTACAGTCTGGGCCTTCATTTACTCATTCACTTCCCTAACATGTAAAACAAGCTGCTTTTTACTTTTCCTTATTGAATGTATTGGCTTGTACCTCATGATGCAATAGGTGGACACCCCATTGACATGAATGGGCATACCATGGGTGGTTGGATATGGCACCCCTTCTATCTGCAGTTGGGTCTGTAATGAGAAATTAGGGATCAGAAATTTCATCCAAGCCTCTGCAGATGTAAGAAAAGGTGTAATGCCTTGACATTTACCCCTTTTATAATATAGTTATCACTACAAATGTGTAATAGAAGCAGTTTGACAGAAAATGATTGAACGGTAATCGCCATCTTATTTTTGGTCATGTGATCAAGGGGATGTAGATATGGGTACAGTCTGGGCCTTGATTTACTCATTCACTTCCCCGTCATGTAAAACAGGCTACTTTTACTTTCTGAATTTATTTGTATGCAACCCATAATGCAATAGGTGTGCCCCTCATGTGCCAGCATGGCCTTCCTTAGGTGGTTGAGTATGGCACCCCAGCTATATGGTGGTGGGTCTATAATGTGAAATTAGTGATCATAAATTTCATCCAAGCCCCTGCAGATGTAAGAAAATGTGTAATCCATTGACATTTACCACTTTTATAATGTTGTTATGACAATAAATGTGTAACAGAAGCAGTTTGATACAGAAAATGATCAAATGGTAGCCGCCATCTTGTTTTTGGTCATGTGATGCAGGGGATATAGCTATGGGTACAGTCTGGGCCTTAATTTACTCATTCTCTTCCCTGTCATGTAAAATGGGCTACTTTTTACTTTTACTTTTTGAATTTATTGGCATGCACCTCATAATGCAATAGGTGGACACCCTGTTGGCCAGCATGGACATAGCATGGGTGGTTGGGTATGGCACCACGGCTATCTGCAGTTGGGTCTGTAATGAAAAATTAAGGATCAGAAATTTCATCCAAGCCCCTGCAGATGTAAGAAAAGTTGTAATCCACTGAGATTTACCACTTTTAGAATGTAGTTATCCCTACAAACATGTAACAGAAGCAGTTTGATACAGAAAATGATCAAATGGTAGCCGCCATCTTGTTTTTGGTCATGTGACCTAGGGGATGTAGATATGGGTACAGTCTGAGCCTTGATTTACTCATTCACTTCCCTGTCATGTAAAATGGGTTACTTTTTACTTTTACTTTTTGAATTTATTGGCATGCACCCCATAATACAATAGGTGGAAACCCCATTGGCCAGCATGGACATACCAGGGGTGGTTGGGTATGGCACCCTGGCTATTTGCAAATGGGTCTGTAATGTGAAATTAGGGATCAGAAAATTCATCCAAGCCCTTGCAGATGTAAGAAAAGGTGTAATCCATTGACATTTACCACTTTTATAATGTAGTTATCACAATAAATGTGTAGCAGAAACAGTTTGATACAGAAAATGATTGAACGGTATCTGCCATCTTGTTTTTGGTCATGTGACCCAGGGGATGTAGCTATGGGTACAGTCTGGTCTTTGATTTACTCATTCACTTCCCCTTCATGTAAAACAGGATACATCTTACTTTTCCTTTCTCAGTTTATTGCTATGTAACCCATAATGCAATAGGTGGACACCCCTTTGGTCAGCATGGGTATACCAGGGGTGGTTTTGTATGGCACCCCAGCTATATGCTGGTGGGTCTATAATGTGAAATTAGTGATCATAAATTTCATCCAAGCCCCTGCAGATGTAAGAAAAGTTGTAATACATTGACATTTACCACTTTTATAATGTAGTTATCACAATAAATGTGTAACAGAAGCAGTTTGATACAGAAAATGATGGAACGGTAGCTGCCATCTTGTTTTTGGTCCTGTGACACAGGGGATGTAGCTATGGGTACAATCTGGGCCTTGATTTACTCATTCACTTCCCTGTCATGTGAAATGGACTACTTTTTACTTTTACTTTTTGAATTTATTGGCATGCACCCCATAATGCAATAGGTGGACACCCCATTGACCAGCATGGGCATACCATGGGTGGTTGGGTATGGCAACCCGGCTATCTGCAGGTGGGTCTGTAATGTGAAATTAGGGATCAGAAAATTCATCCAAGCCCCAACAGATGTAAGAAAAGGTGTAATCCATTGACATTTATCACTTTTATAATGTAGTTATCCCTACAAATGTGTAACAGAAGCAGTTTGATACAGAAAATGATTGAACGGTAGCCGCCATCTTGTTTTTGGTCATGTGACGCAGGGGATGTAGCTATGGGTACAGTCTGGGCCTTGATTTACTCATTCACTTCCCCGTCATGTAAAACAGGCTACTTTTTACTTTTACTTTTTTAATTTTTTGGCATCCACCCCATAATGCAATAGGTGGACACCACGTTGGCCAGCATGGACATACCAGGGGTGGTTGGGTATGACACCCCAGCTATCTGCAGGTGGGTCTGTAATGTAAAATTAGGGATCAGAAATTTCATCCAAGCCCCGGCAGATGTAAGAAAAGTTGTAATCCATTGAGATTTACCAGTTTTATAATGTAGTTATCCCTACAAACATGTAACAGAAGCAGTTTGATACAGAAAATGATCAAATGGTAGCTGCCATCTTGTTTTTGGTCATGTGACCCAGGGGATGTAGCTATGGGTACAGTCTGAGCCTTGATTTACTCATTCACTTCTCTGTCATGTAAAACAGGCTACTTTTTACTTTTACTTTTTGAATTTATTGGCATGCACCCCATAATGCAATAGGTGGACACCCCATTGGCCAGCATGGGCATACCAGGGTGGTTGGTTATGGCACCCCGGCTATCTGCAAGTGGGTCTGTAATGTGAAATTAGGGATCAGAAAATTCATCCAAGCCCCTGCAGATGTAAGAAAATGTGTAATCCATTGACATTTACCACTTTTATAATGTTGTTATCCCTACAAACGTGTAACAGAAGCAGTTTGATACAGAAAATGTTTGAATGGTGTCAGCCATCTTGTTTTTGGTCATGTGACCCAGGGGATGTAGCTATGGGTACAGTCTGGGCCTTGATTTACTCATTCACTTCCCGTCATGTAAAACAGGCTACATCTTACTTTTCCTTTCTCAATTTATTGGTATGTAACCCATAATGCAATAGGTGGACACCCCATTGGTCAGCATGGGTATACCAGGGGTATGGCACCCCAGCTATATGCTGGTGGGTCTATAAAGTAAAATTAGTGATCATAAATTTCATCCAAGCCCCGGCAGATGTAAGAAAAGGTGTAATCCATTGACATTTACCACTTTTACAATGTAGTTATCACAATAAATGTGTAAGATAGGCAGTTTGATACAGAAAATGATGAAACGGTAGCTGCCATCTTGTTTTTGGTCATGTGACCCAGGGGATGTAGCTATGGGTACAATCTGGGCTTTGATTTACTCATTCACTTCCCTGTCATGTAAAATGGACTACTTTTTACTTTTTGAATTTATTAGCATGCACCCCATAATGCAATAGGTGGACACCCCATTGGCCAACATGGGCATACCATGGGTGGTTGGGTATGGCAACCCGGCTATCTGCAGGTGGGTCTGTAATGTGAAATTAGGGATCAGAAAATTCATTCAAGCCCCAACAGTTGTAAGAAAAGGTGTAATCCATTAACATTTATCAATTTTATAATGTAGTTATCCCTACAAATGTGTAACAGAAGCAGTTTGATACAGAAAATGATTGAACGGTAAACGCCATCTTGTTTTTGGTCATGTGACCCAGGGGATGTAGCTATGGGTACAGTCTGGGCCTTGATTTACTCATTCACTTCTCTGTCATGTAAAACGGGCTACTTTTTACTTTTCCTTTTTGAATTTATTGGCAGGCACCCCATAATGTAATAGATGGTCACCTCTCTTGCCACATGGACATACCAGGGTGGTTGAGTATGGCACCCTGCTATCTGGGTATGGGTCTATAATGTGAAATTAGGGATCAGAAATTTCATCAAGCCACTCTGCCATAAGAAAGGGTGTAATCCATTGACATTTACCACTTTTATGATCTAGTGATCTCAATAAATGAGTCATAAGCATTTTGACACAGAAAATGGCTGAATGGTGTCAGCCATCTTGTTTTGGTCATGTGACCCTGGGTAGGTAGCTATAGGTGCAATCTGGCCTTGATTTACTCTTTCACTTCCCTATCATGAGAAACAGGCTGCTTCTTACTTTTTCTTAATGATTTTGTGATGTGTGCCCATAATCAATAGATTTGCCCCATGAGCCAGCATGGCCCTACCATAGGTGGTCCGTTCTGGTCACTCTCATAATCTGTAGGTGAGAAACCAATGTGAAATTTGTGTTTATATAAAGAATTTGTAGCCTGAAAGTGAAAATTAGTTACATTTTAGACAACAATTTTTATCAGTGATGCAACCGATTTTAACGTTTTTACAAACTTCAATATTTTTTGCGAATACAAATTCGCAAAAACAATCGAAATTTCACTAAATAAACATATATATCTCCAAATGTCTTTATTGGAAAAGTTATATTTTCACTTTGAATTATAGTTGTGTTAGTTTCTTACTACCCTGACAAAAAAAGTTTACCAGGGAATTAAGAAAAATTATGTAATAATGTCATAACCGATAAGTGTACAAACCCAGTGAAAAAACCTCTGGCAGCAGGGATATGCAATTTTCAGAAATACCTTGGCAGTGTAAGGGTTAAATTTTTGACAGCCTGATTTCTGAAACCACTACACTGAGACCAGAACATATAGTTTATATCTTGTCGTGCCTACATGTAATTTAATAGCAGATCCTGAAGTTATTCTAGGACTGTAGAACACTTCAATGGAATTCTGTAGTTCTTAATATGAAGAAAAAAACATCTTGAAACAAAATGATTTGCTTACTGGGGTTACATTGGGGGCACATTAGATCTTTTCAGGATGGGATCATGTTAAATCGTTTCAGGAAAAAGCAGTAGATTAATTTTAGTAATTATTAGCCAGCAATATCTATATGTGAAGCAGACACTGACCAGATAGGGGGAAGAAGGAAGACACAGAAGAAGACAATGCTCACACACATAAAGAAGACTTGGCTGTCTGTGAAACTTTTAGAAGCAAATGGTTTGATACCTTTTAGACATCTATGCTGCACCACTAATGTTTTCTTTTATTATGTCCTTTTGGCAACTTCTACTATTAAACAAATTAAATGTATAGTTTACTAAATGTCGACCTTGGGATAACTCTTCAATGACTACTAAATAAATTTAAGACATTTCCTTTATGGTGGTCAAGACCTGTGCAAAAGGTCAAGTACGTACAACTAATCTCCTATGCATTTTCAACTCAGACAGCAGTTAATATTTGCACATAATCAAACAATACAAACAGCAAACAACAATATAAAATCATACACCATAAATGTATGTAAAATTAAACTAGGAGCAAATTTAAAATACATCTATCTATTCCACTAACATCAAACAATTAATCAACAAAGCTTTCTGGAACAGGTACGTTTTTAGGCCCTTCTTACAGGCTTCTGCAAAGGGATCCTCCTTTAAATAGACAGGAAAGGAGTTCCACAGGGCAGGCACAGCCACCAAGAATGCCCTGTCCCCAGAATGCTGCAACCTAACCCTGGGAACTCAAAAGAGGCCTCCCCTGGCAGAATATGTACAATGTTGAATTCAAAAAGGATTGAGACCAAATATGATTATATAAGACACTATGTCTACCATGTGGAAGAGGCCTGTAGAAGGATAATTGCTCCCCATATGAAAAGAAGGCATGGAGGGGGAGTGCTCTTTATGTGCAAATGTGTAATGGAGGGGGAAGAGTGCTCCCTATGTTTGGAGGTGGGATGGGGGGCAACAGTCACTTAGGGGCCACCATCCTAGACTCCACTCCAGCCTGTGTGTGAAACTCTTTGAAATCGGGATAGTTTATGATGGTGCAGATGTGTAACCCACATCTCTTCTCTGGCTGCTGTAAAGTATTGGGGTGATAGATGGGGGTGCAAAAGGGGGCACCAGTCACACAGAAGCTCCCACTGTATCTGTTCCCCCACCCCCCAGCAGAGTGGGAACAGTTGTGGAGTGGAAGATACAGGATCCACATTTTTATATCTCAGTACCATGGGCAGAGCACGTTAGGTGGGAGAGCCTCTGGCTGAAGCAGAGTGTTCTGCAAGTGTAGAGGTGTGGCATAGGGTGAGGCAGTGCCAGTCACCCAAAGCCCACTTCAACTTTCATGCTAGCCCTGGTGGAGCAGGGACGGATATGAAGGGGCAGATGTGCAATTTGTATCACTGTCCATGGCTGCTGCAGGGTGCTACCCCTGTGTGGTGGTGGAGTGGGGGGATGGGGTATCATTCTCCCTCAGCCATCTGCCTGGAGCCCACCCAATGCCAGTTCCAGCTTTCATGGAACTCAGATGGGTGAAAATGAACAGATGTGTGAACCACATCTGTCATTGGCTCCTGCAGAGTGCTTCTTATGTGCAGGAGCTGGAATGGAAGGAGAAGATGCTTCACATGTGCAGAGATTTGGAATGGTGTGTTGGGTGACAATGGCCTCAGGCCACCCAGTGGATCTGGATCGCAGCCCCATTCCCACCCACCTGGAGCCCACCAGGCTATATAGAAACAGGTGTGGTGTGGCAAATGTGCCACTCACATTTCTATCTCTGGCTGGGATGGCCAATGTGCAGTGGTGGGATGGTTGTGGAGGGGGTGCCAATTACCAACTTCTGCCAGGCCACAGTCCACTATTTGCCTTGGGCTGCCCATCTGGAGGTCACCTTGTCACTGTGCCAACCTGTGTGGAGTGGAATGGGTGTGGAGGGGAAGATGAGTAACCTACATCAGTCTCTGGCTACTGCAGATTGTTCCATATGTGCTGATGTGAGCTGGACATGTAGGGGGGCAGCAAGTGCCCGGGGGTGCCCATTCAGTGTCTACCCTACACTGTGCTACTCAATGTGAAGGGACTCACATATCTGTATCTGTCTCTGTTTGGGTGCTCCTCTTGTGCAGTGGTGGAATAGATGCACCAAGTTTGTTTTACACTGTGTCTTACCTATTCTCTCTCTCTCTGACCTCTGCTCCCCCACTGTGAAAGGAAAACTCTGCAGCACTGCTCTCTGTTCCGTTCATGGAACTCTTGCTACCACTTTCTCTGCCTCCCTGTATGTGCTGTCCATTTCCACAGGGCTTCAGAAAGACAAACAGATAGTCAGACAGACAGCAAAGTGCTATAAGAGTGAGTGGCAATAAAATGGATGTCAACCAAGCTTGGGCACACATTGTGCTCCATTTCTCTGTTTTACTGACAGGGTTGACACCGTCTCTGACTGGAACAGACTGGACCTGCACATATATGCCACACTGGAAGTGGCTCTCACTGTTGCTGTGTCTGTCTCAGGGGTTGGGGGCGAGGGAGTTGACACTGCTAGTGGAAGGGCCACCCATAGAAATGAACGTTTGTTCAGTTGCAGGTCTGGGAGCCACCAGTCACTGTGGTTATGTTAACTACATTGCACTGCCCCCAATTTCACACTGCCAAGGTGGTGCTGCAATAGTGATAGCCTGTCACCTGGTGATCACACTCACTCCACTTGCCGCATCTCAGCATGTTGTAACTGCTGGGGAACTCTCTCTCTCAACTATGTCCCTGACACTGGTGCCACTCACCACCTCTTTCAATCCTGTGCTCCCTTTCAGGGATTGGGGCTCTGCTGCCTCTGCTTCTCAGTGTTTGTCCCTGCAGTCCGTGTCCCTCTCTCTCCACAGTCCAGGGTTAAGCTACAGCTCTGCAGGCAATGTTGCCTCACTTCACAGGACTCTTGCTCCGATTTGTATGGTGAGTTAGTGGGTACCATGACAGAGAGAAATGCTCAGGCTGGACATTGTGGCACAGATGAAGCACCGGAGAGAGAGGAGCTCAGGGACAAGAACACGCACTCTCATTCACACAGAGACACAAACAAGTTCATCGCAGACGTCTGTTGGAGGAAGGATAAATTATATTTATTTGTTCTTTACTGCTAGGGCTGTTTACTGTTTATGGCACACACAGAGGGGGATACAGTGTATGGCTAGGTACCCGGACATCTGCAGGGTGAGTGGAGAGATAAATGATAAGATCAGTAAGGGGAAGAAAGAAAGGAATGGAGCACTTCATTTTTTTCAACTAGAGAATGGCTTCCAGCTGTGAAACTGTGACTAGTGTCACAGTCTGGACGCATGCTTCTTGGATTGTCAGGGACAAGCCCACTGTAGATTGCTGTGCACTGGACTCATCCTTGACACACCTCTGAAATGTCGTTTTACCACAAGATGTTTCTTGTGCATGTGCAAGGAAACATAAAAAAAATGTAAAAAATTTAGATTAATGACTACCCTCATTTGAAAGGCCTTTTTGTCCGAAACACAAAAATGTAAAATAATGCACTTGGAGCACAGAAATCCAGGGGCAGAGTACAAATGGGTGGAGTAGTATTGACAACATTAAAAAAGCACACATTAAAAAAAAGAGCTCTTACATACAGTTTATTACTGTTTAACAATGTTATGCATCTATGGCTGCCACTGTACATTGGATGCAAACCCATAATCATGTTCCTCACTTAAAGCAAAAGGGGGGAAGTAGAGGCCATAACTGACTCCTTGTTTTTGTGTTAAAGGGGTCAGTTTCTTTACAGCAAAAACAAGGAAAGGCATAATTTCTAAAATGTGCGGACGAACATGGGGACCACTTTTTTCCAGAGCATGCCACCACTGACAACTATCACTTCAAGACTGCTACTACCCCCACCTAATACAATCATGAGAAAACCAGAAGTAGTTTACCAGTGCTGAGATCAATATGGTTAAGACACATTTGCCAGAAATTACTGCTTAGAAAAGAATGAGAAAGTGACTGTGATGACGAGCAAGTCCCAGACCAGATCTCTAGCTTGTTAATAGACTTCTCCTGAGTCTGACTTGTACGGCTGCATGGGCCAAGCTCCACGGATGTTATGCCATCATCAGATTTGTATAAGAGCACTATGGAAGCATGTAACCGGACCACTGTCTGATGTTGCCACAATCTCTGACATAGTTTCCAACGATTCTGTTTATGCAGCCCTTCCCCTCTCTATGGGCTGCATAAACATACCCACTTCCCAGCACACTACATTTCTGTTCCACAACAGTAGTGGTGACAGCCACCGTATGTAGCATGGTGATGTTGACTTAAACTGTGGATGCAAGACTATCATGCATACATAGTTATGTCAGCACCACCATCTTGAGCAGGGCTGACTACAGGTCAAACTGCACATGTGTGAATATCATGCATGCACAGTACTGTAATCGCTGCAGTATTATTTATGGCAGCAACAAAAGCACTCTATATTGTTTTCCACACTCTTGCCACTCCTAAAAGCTCTCCACAGCCATTTCAGCTCTGACCACAGTTTGCTTTTTAAATATTTCCTCTCAAACCATCACCTGTCATTTACTGTTTCCCCCTGTCCTGTTACCCTCTTTCAGTCACCAAGCCACTTTTGTTAGCAGTGCACACCTTGCTTAACAGACTAAACAAGTTAGCCAGGGGTTACT
The DNA here is from genome assembly GCA_016271365.2 of Neoceratodus forsteri. Lineage (NCBI taxonomy): Eukaryota > Metazoa > Chordata > Ceratodontiformes > Ceratodontidae > Neoceratodus > Neoceratodus forsteri. The sequence continues at coordinate 803,108,671 of CM057458.1, forward strand.
CTTGAATATGTGTGTGTGTGTGTGTGTGTGTGTGTTATTCTTTGATAACCAGACCAGGTAAGGCCCACTAAGCACAAGTGCCTGTTTTCAAGGCTGACCCAGGAGCACTGGGGTGATTAAGTAGTGACTTGCTCAGAGTCACACAGTATGCAAATAGAGGTTGTGGGAAATCAAACCCACATCCGCTGGATGAAGATTAGTCACAGCTCATTACTCTAACCTCTAGGCTATACTGCTATACTCGACTATTACATTGCCTCAACCTATGTCCCTGTCCCTGTATTTAATATGTCTTGTCTCCTGTCATTTATTGCTAGGAGTTTAGACTGCAAGCAAATTAAACTATGTGCTTATTCAACTTTAGCAGTGGTTCAAAATAATACATAATTTTCTGTGAACTTACTAACAGCTGGGCCTTGCTGCTGTAGCTGCCATGGTATTAAACTGTTTTACTACAGAATTTAACCTGTTTTCCTTTATATTATACTTTAAAATGAAGGTGTTTTACAGGCCACATTTTATGCTGAATGAATACTGGACGTGAATCTAAAACCAAAACCAGAACCAATACCAGAGGTGATTTGACAAAACCAAAACCTCCCTGGTTTTGCACAGCTCTAGTTTTTACCAAACATGAAAAAAAAACATTGTGTTCACCAACCATGGTTAATCCCAATACAGCATGCAAACTTTCAATAATTTTCTTAATTAATGGAGACATCTCTCAGACACTCAGGGGTTCCATACACAGTCATAAAGGAGGCTGGTATCATTCACAGATGCTCATGGCTTCCTGTATCGCCTTCCACCAACACTGCCATTCACAAACAGATACCATGAAGGTAAGAAGCAGATTGACCCCAGTGAGAGAAATGCTGCATACAATTATGGCAACTGCATTACAAATTTTAGTGGTCACATAGAGGCAATGAGACCACCAATATGATGGATTTGTGGCAGCCACAAGGGTCAGCATATGGCATGGCATAAGAAGTATGGTGCCATGACATGACCTATGCCTGAACACATAGCATTACCATTAATATTATTCCCCTCCAACCTTTGTGCCCCATGCCTGAAGGGTAACCTCTCTGGACTTCAGTGGTGATCTCACCTGATGGTTACTGAATTTCAAAGAATGATGGTATTGTTTTCCCCTGAAATTTCTCCCATCGATTATTTGAGAATCTGTTATCGGGACCTCAGTTCAGGTTCATTTGAAACTGTGTTCAGCCATACACAATGAACCTTTTTAGAATGTTGCCCAACCCATTCTCAGAAACCCCAATATTAAAATTGGGGGCAGAGTGATAGATGAGCTCTGGATGCACCAACTAAATGGGATCAAGGCATGCAAGTTGCTTCACAATGGGGATCTGATGACTTGCCAGTCTATCCTTGCTTCTCTTCATTTGGATGCTAAGGTGATATTTAAAGTATATCAGCTTCAGCACTGTTTGCTACAACAGTTTGGTTTAACAGTTGGTAATGTTAATTATGAGGTGTTCCTGCAATCTGCAGCAGATACAGCTTCACAACCACATGTGGTTTCTAAGTTGTATCTGTTTTTGTTTTCTAAGATATATCCTGATTTACCTGGTGAGTCTCCCTATTGGGCTACAACCTTACCACAATTCTATTATAATTGGATTAAAGTTTGGACAGATTTATATGTGTTTATTTCTCAGAACCAGCTACATCTCACTCAATTTTACATTTTGAATAATCTCTACTTTACGCCCTCTAAGCTTTTTAAAATTGGTAGGTTGCACTCACCAGTGTGTAAGCATTGTGGTCAGACAGATGGAACTTTATACCATATTTCAGGGGGAATGTCCTACAGTGGCTAAGGTTTGTGGGATTTAATTAAAACTAAAGCTGATCCTTTGCTGGGTGTCAAGGAAGATTTCACTCCAGAGGTCTGTTTGGTAGGAGATTACAGCCAGATCTTGGTAAAAGAATGGAGATACTCTATGGCTATGATCTTGACGTTGGTTAAGAGATTGGTTCTTCACCATTGACTGGATCAATTCCAACTTTCTTATAATGAATGGTTGCAGGAACTCCTTGATAACCTTCATACTGTATTGAAAAACTGATAGCTGATATCCATAATAGATTATCCAGTTATTAAAATAGATGGATCAGGTTACATGCCCTTTATATAGTTTAGATTACTTTGGATGGGTCCCCATTCTTCCCCATGATACTTTACTGTCCATTGTTTATTTATTTATTTTTTTGCAATTAAATATACTTTATTGAAAATTTTTCAAAATACATAAAACCCCCAAAAAAGCAGCATATCAACAACAGTTCAACAGTACACTAAACAGATCAAACACAAAGATCCACCCACCTCCTCTCCCACATCGCAATCCCTCTGCACTATTCTAGACACCAAAAAGGCAATGGGAAGGATAATGTCCATAACTAACAGTTTAATAACTTATACCCTATAATGAGACCAGAAAAGAGTGTGTGTGGGTAACTTTCAACTATTACTATGACTAATGTTGAGCCACTTGACAACCGGAGAAGAAAAGGGGTATATATCCCAAAACTTTTACCAATGCAAAAAGGTCAAGAGGGACCACCAATAAGCCTGGAACCTGATATAATTTCCGCAGAACTTGGTAACTGCTTTTTCAGCATTCAGGGTGATGAAACTCTCATGTACCTATTCTGAGTAGGAGGGAGACCAGTCTGCAAGTCAATGATGGGCTATGAGTATCTTAGTTACCAAGGATAAGAGAGCAATATAATGCTTATATTTGGGTGTAGGAATTCAGAAAATGAATGAAGTAAGCCTGAACTCCATTTTACACTGATGGTTTCTTCATCAGAAAGAACTGCTTTATTCAGTGTTTCATCCACACTTAATAAAGGGTGACAGTTTTGTGGCTGTCACCACTTCCTCAGACCCTGCAGTGTTGATTCTAAATAAAAAAAACACATAATTTAAGTTTTACTACACAAATAGTCATACGTTTTCATCAATCTGTGATATCTTAAAAAAACAAAGCCATGCCACATATAACCTATTTTAGTAATATTTACAATATCTAAGGTAGAAATACAATTTTAATAATGCAATTACAAAGTTTTACAATCACACATAGGAAGGTGAACATTTCGGAATGCAAACATCTACTATAATAATGCCAAAATAGTTGTATTATTGTGTTCTAACAAAATACTACAAGAGTAAATTCTTGACCAATGTAATAATGTGTCATTATGGAGAGCGGTATTCTGTACTTACTTTTATCAGTTAAGGATCCTTTTAGCCCAAACTGTCCTTATTGTTTAAATATTGCTAATCTGTAAAATAATGGATAAAACTGTTCTTGAACTTTTATGTCCAAATTCTGGTAAAGGTCTTAATCTCTCAGACTCACATGTTAATACTTAGGTGGATTGCCCAGAAATCTGCTCTACTCAGACTCCGTAAATCCTATATATTATTCAATTTTGCTTCAGTTGATTATAAGTTTCCTCACCTCTCATGCTTTAAATCTTTTCCTGACTCTCTGTACACAGTCCTTTTTTAGTCCTGGCATCAGCTATCCTATTTTTAAACCTGATGGGTAAAGAAAAACACTAAGTCCAATACTTTAGCATTTTAAACATTCATTTCCCCTTCCTAAAAGGTTAACATTTTTTAAAATTACAGACTCACCATGTAGTCAGATGAACTGAAGTTCCAGATGTCTCCATAAAGTAGGAGCACCTGAACTCTCACTAATGCCCTGTTTAAATACTGCAAATGGTGAGAGGAGCATACAACATCACTATGATGTTGAAAGACCTACCCCCTCCAGGTCTCCATCTTACCAACCTACAGATGGAAATTGGTTGAGGCCTGAGTATGAATCCTACAGTGGTGTGGTGGTTCAAGGGGGAATGTTATGGTTCAGATGCTAGACTAAAAGGTGGTTCACTACTCCCCATGATATTTTTTATCAGTAATCTCACTCTAGAAATGTTTATATTCCTTAAAAGAATTTTTGAAAAATATTAATCTATTCTTACCACTGAGAAAATACAAAATATATAAAGGGGAGGAGAGTGAGAATTTTCATCACCAAATAGTCCACTAATATGGAATTTCACTTGAACTATTAGGGAATTGGTTGTAACCTGAGCATGAATCATCTAGTGGCATGGTGGTTTAAGGGGGAATGCTGTGGTTCAGAGGCTAAGCTAAAACATGGTTTGCCTCCAACCTTTGGCTACTCACTGTAGTATTTTTTGATCAATAATCTCACTCTAGAAATTCTTACATTCCTTAAAATAATTTTTGAAAAATATTAGGAATAGGAATTATGAATGTAGGAATTCCAAAATAGTCTCCTATTAGACAAACATCTGGGCTGAAGTAATTATGCCCAAAGAGAGGGGAGAGTTTAGTTTGCACCAATGACCACAATGTTTTGGCTGGAGGACATGTCCATAGTTTATGATACAGGGTGCCCTTAACTCTTGGACAATGAGCACAATCTGGAGAGGAGAGTTTCCCCATTCAGTATAATTTATATGGCATCAGGTGCAAGGCATGCAGGATATTGAATTGTAACAACCTTAAGCGGTCCTGCTGGACATATTTACAGTATATATACTGTCCCACAGGAAAGACCAGTTAGAATTTGACCTGTTCCCTCCCAATGTACTCTGCCAGCAGAATGCAGATGGTAAAACCAGGTTGCAGGTATAATTGGTCAGGTCTTTATAAACTAGTGAAATGGCTTTTCTTTGATTGACCTTTTCTAACAAAGGCTGAAAAAGAGTCATGGCTCAGCTTGACCAAGGGGGAGAGCCTAGAAGGGATTTGACAAAGTGGGCAACTTTGAGGTACTGAAAATAAGAAAGCCTAGGGGCCCCCAGGTGCTGACATAGCTGACTAAAGGGAATAACCTTATCCCCAGTGACTAGGTCAGACAGATACAGCCCAGAGAAGGCATGCCAGTGAGACACTGAAAGCAATGTACCTTCAATACAGAGTTTAAATTGTGAAGTAGAGGTTGTCCTAAGAATTTGAAGGCAGGGGACTTAAGAAGTCTACATAGTTGAACATGTACTCTTACACTCCACCCTATCGGAGTGTCCCTCAGATCCACAGGTAAGGATGAGAAGGGCAGATATAATAGGGAAGGCAGGGAAAACTGAAACTGATGAACTAAGAAGAGCTCTGTCTTTAATCAATCGGGCAAGGACTCCTTGACTCCCGCGCAAGCTTCCCACTTGAAGTATTTGGCACATTGTAGGGCTAAGTAGAACATATACAAATCTGGCAACTGTAATCCTCCCAACTGCCATGGTCTTCATAATTTGGTGTATGACCTTCTCGGTGGTTTGTCCAGCCAAAGAAATGAAGAACAAAGGGAGTGAAATTTGGAAAACCACCTTTTTGGGAGGAAAACACTGAGAACTTCTAAAGGGTAAAGGGCTATGGGTAGGACAACCATTTTAATTAGATTGGCTCTTCCCAACAAGGATAGTGCGAGATGGCACCATCATTTCAAACCTTCATCTATTCGCTTGACAATGGGATCAAAATGTAATGTTTCTAATCTAGAAAGGTCTTTGGTCAATTTGATGCCCAGGTATTGCAAGGCAGAAACTTCTCACTGCAAGCCCAACTGGAGGCAAAATTGTTTGGAACATGATGGAGATGGTAGATAAAGGAAGGTTTTGTTTGTGTTTAGCTTATAACCTGAAAAGGAACCAATGTGGGAAATAATAGACAGAACTTCAGGTAATGAAAAGGTCTAGTCTGCTAAGTGTAACAAAATGTCATCTGCAAAGGATGACACTTTGTAGGAGTTGATGTCCACAGTGATTCCATGAATGGAGGGAGTAGAATTAATTGTCCTATTAAGTGGTTCCAAATATAGACTGAACAAATATGGGGATAAGGGACAGTCTTGTTGCGTCCCTCTGTATAATGTGAAAGGGCTGGGAATCACATTATTACAAATGATCATCACCATTGGGCAGGTGTAAAGCACCTTAATGCTACCTATAAACTCCCTGGGAAAGCCAAAATGAGAGAGGGTAGTAAACCAATAATTCTAATCTAGATGGTCAAAAGCTTTCTCTGCATCTAGGGAGACCAACGTGGAATCACTATTGGCCTCCCCAGGCAAAAAAGATGGAAAACATTTTGAAAAAGTTCCCCAGCACACCTGCCTGCAACAAAGCCAGCTTGTTACGGCCCCCGAAAGGAAGTCCAAACAGATCCCAGGCAGGTGGCCAGGATTTTGGCATTTCATTTAATATAATTACTGATGAGGGAAATTGGCCGATAAACGTAGAGTTTAGCTTAATCCTTCCTCGGCTTGGGCTATAGAATGATAGGGGTCTGACATAAAGTTGGGTCTTTAGGGGGAGAACAGAGTCAGGAATTAAAAATGTTGACCAATAAAGGGACTAGATCATCTGCATAGGTCTTATAGAAGGTTGAAGTAAAACCATCAGGACCGGGAGCTTTACATAAGGGCAATGAGACAATAGCAGCTTTCACCTCTTAGTCTGTAATAGGACAAAGAAAAGAAAAGACTGCTGTTGGGGATCAGTAAGATGGGGAAGGGTCAAGTTATAAAAAACCCAGATAAGGATTCTCAGCTTTCTGCAGTTGAGGTGGGAGCCAAATAGACGGCATGGTAATAATCAACAAAAAATTGATGCCATTGCTTGGGGGTCTGTAGTCAGCTGACCAGTGTCCGGATTTGTCAGAGAAGAAACCCACCTTTCTGCTTGTTGCTGCTTGATCTGGAATGCCAACAGTTTACCAGCCTTGTTCCCTTGACCAATGTAGGTGGCCTTAAGGTGGGCTGCTGTACGATCGACCTGCCCCTGGAGGAAGTCAGCATATTGAGCTCATAACTGGCTCAGTTCCTCCCAGACAGAATCTGGGGAAGAGGCAGATAAAGATTTTGCTATATGCCAAATTCTGGACTGCCACCCCCTCGGATTGTATAGAAAGCTTCTGCTTTCAAATGGTGGCTAAACATATCAGTTCACCCCTCTAGGTGGCTTTAAGTCTGCCCCAGATGGATTTAAAAGACACTGGTGAGCTCTAGTTGTCTTGAATAATTTGAACCAAATATTTCTGGAAGTGACGAGCTTGGTCAGGTTCAGATATGAGCTGGTTGTTTAATGACCAGGTCTGTGAACGAATAGGGAGCCGAGGTACTTCAAGGGAGACCAGAACTGGGGAGTGGTCAGAAAGAACACAACTATGGATGTTGGATTGTTGTAGTCAAGGGAGTAGTAGTTTACTGATAAGAAAAAAGTCTACATGAGATAAGACTTTATGGGGAGGGATAGAATGTAAAATCATGGGTAGTTGGGTGCAATACCCCTCCAGGGGTCAGCTAGTCCTAGATGGTTGATAAGCTCAGTAAGGGCTGTTTGGGCTGGGGAAAGACCCAGTTTAGTATGGTAGGTTCTATCTTCTGGACTGGACTGAACCAGGTTCCAGTCACCCCCCCAAAAGAATTGGTAGGTGTCTAAAAGGAAGTAAGACCATAAGTAAGTCAGCAAAAAAGCAGGTGAGTCTTGGTTGGACCCGTATATTGATCCCAGAATTAATCCAAAGTTCCCTAACCAGCCATGCAGGATCAAATATCTGCCCTCCTCATCTCTGAGGTAATTATAGTAAACGGGGTGCCTTTGGCTATTAAGACAGCCACCCCACATTGCTGCGAACAGTTACAGGTTCCAATAGCCTGAGCTACCCAGGATGTCTGTAAGGAGTCCACCCGGTTATATTCCAGGTGGATCTCCTGAAGAAAAACTACATGGGACCGGAGCTTGAACAGATGGCTCAAAATAGCAAACTTTTTCCAATTATCTCTACCCCCTTTTATATTCCATGTAATGAAAGTCAGAGTGATATCCATAACTCAAAACTAAAAGTATGACAGGGGACAAACCCCACAATACAGGAATAGTGCAGCCTACTCCCCCCACCCACCCATTGTACAACCCTGAAATCCATAACTAAGAAAATCAAATTCCTACAACAACCCAGCATAATTTCAACTAGAACTATGTACACAAAACAGTAAATTCACCCCAGGCCTAAAGCCTACTCTGAATCAGTTATGGCCCACTAGTAGTGATTGGTGGGCCCCATTAAAGGTCCTACATAAAGAATGTAAATCAAATATAACAGTTAACCCCAGCTCTGACTGCCCTCCTCCACCTTCCAATGAATGAACAAAATTCACCCCTCTCCCCGCCAACAGGGATAACAATTAAGCTTGGAAAAGTATCTTCAGCAGAATAGTTAAGTAAGATCTGCAATGTGCCAATTACTAAATAATGTCCATAAGTCCAACGGTGGGGTAAAAGTACGCACATCATGAAATAAAAAAATAGTCCTTCCCAAATGATGGAGAAACAGAAAAACAAAACAATAAAAAAAAAAAAGCTAATAATAACCTGGGCTAATACATTTCCCCACCCTTAGTGTACCAGCTCATCTCTGTTCATATAATTTGTAAAAAAAATAAGGAAAAAGCAAATAAAGGCTCCACACTCTTCAGAGTCAAGTGTTCATAAAAAGTCAGCTGGTGCTGCATTCTCAGTTATTAGGTTGTCCAATTCCAGTCCATCAAATTAATAAACTATATAATCTCTAAGACATGCTAAGCAGTGAGAGTGAAGACAATTAATAAGATCCATGGTGGTACCATCCTCCTTGCAGTTGCCATGTGAAAAATCAGAATGCCTGAAGGGATGTTCCAATAAGGCGCAGGTCTAAAGTTGCTACTGAAGTTTCCCTCACAGTGAAAAAGAAATGGAAAGTTCAATGAAGAGCAGGGCAAGGAGAGAGTTGTTCGATCTATGACATCAGAAAACAAATCAAGGGTGGGATTGGTAATGAAAGGCAACATGTAAATGATTGCCAAAACAAGGGTCCAATAAGTGGAGAGTGACTCTCTGCACAGTGGCATGGTGGGAGGGATAAGAACTCGCAAATCGGCCCATGAGCTGTGCTGTAACTGAAGGTCGGAGATCGCAATTGCTGTTCATAAAGCATGGTCTACGTTGATGCATTCCCTCAGAATGGTGGAGACAGAGTCCATGTAGCACTTGTGGGGATGACCCTTGTTAGTGTAGAACCAGCTCAAGGCTAAAGGAGAGAAGTGCAGCAAAAACTTTGGAAGGCAGGTATCACCGGGATAACCCTTAATCTGCAGCTTAAAAAAAAAATAGGCAAATCAGCCCCAAGTCTCTTGTAGACAAACAGCTTAACAATCAGCAGTCATTCCAAGCCACATATCCCCACAGGAAGAAGCACATTTAGCCAGTAGAGGATTTAAACAGGTTTGAACACAATTGGGGCAATTCTTTGCTTGCTTTTGCAGCTGTATCATATCTCTTATGGTCTGCTTCTGTCATTACCTCCAGATGAAAAGGGTAAAGGAGCTGATGGAGGATATGGGCCACCCATAGTTTTTTAAGTAAGGGGTGATATTCTGAATGGGTTTGTCTACTCTTAGCTGTCATGTTGTGCATAATACAAGGCTTACACCCCAACCACTGAATTGAGTCCAACTTGCGGGATTCTTTTAATATAGGTTCCCAGTCAAGAAAGTACAGCAGCCTAAATATAATAGGCCGGGGTGACTCCTCATGTAGTCGCTTTGCCTGGAGCACCAGGTGAGCCCTTTCAATGACATAACTGGGCCCATTTGGAGAAGGCCTGAAATCTTGTGGCAAAATCATTGCATAAATGACAGAGTGTTGAGCCCTTCCTGTCTCTCTGGGAGCCCCAATCAAAGCAAGATTGTTGCAGTGATTACAGCCCTCAAGATCATCTAATTTAGCTTCTAGGGAAGTTACAGTTCCCTCCAGATGTACGAGCTTCAGGTCAACCTTGTCACAATGGTACTCCAGTGAAGATATATGGGCCTCAGCATCTGAAATTCTGGTGGTGAAAACTGATAAGGTAGGTTTAATTTCTGCCACCTAGGAGACTAATTTAATGACTGCCTCCTTAATGACTGCAAGGTCCATATACAGTACCTGTAAATTTGGGTAGGTGAAATTTCTTGTGAGACAGGTTGTTGAGGCTCAACTGGGGATTCACTCCTGCATGGACATTTGGTTTCTAGGTTGTGAGTTTGCTTCTAGTCCGGATCTGCTGTCTTAGCTTACTTATTTGCCAATGAAGCAGCAACATCCATCTCCTGGGTTGCCATCCTGCTTTCCAGAAGATCAGATTCTTGAATTACCAGAATGCAATTCAAAAACAGTTGTAATTATCAAGATTAACTGGTAGGTTTATTGGACCAAAACGGAGCTCCCAGAGAAAGCAGCCTACCCGACTGCTGACATCACGTGACACCCCATGTTATTGTCCATTGTTTATTTTAGCCTATGTTGAGTTCTGACTTTTGATATTCCTCACTAACTGTTTATGGTTTCTAGATATTTTATTTAGCTTCTGCCATGGGTTTGGGGGGAGGGGGTGATTTTGTGGTGTTTGTTTGTTTTTACTGCTTTTTTTTGTGGGGGGTATTTTTTCCTTTTCTTTGTATGAGTCCTTCTTTCTTGTGTTGTTTTGTTGTTATATGATATTTTGTTTTACAAAACTCAATAAAATATGTTTAATTAAAAAAAGAATTAAGACACTGGATTGCCCCTATTAGCTCTAGTTCTATTTGTTTAGTGTTGAGTGGTGTTGTACACTGCTTAACTCTTGTCCATGCCAGAATGGACATTCTGGTTTGCAAGGCAGTGATTTCACAACACTAACTGATGGTACTTGCTAAAATCTTAAAACAGAAAAAAGGATATCTACTACAATTACAAAAACAAAACAAAAAAAAGATGCTTACAACAAAAAACAACCAAAAAAACTTTGTGCACTCCCAGAATGCAACTTAATTTCCGTATTGAAATGCACATGTAATTCTTTGATTTATAGAAATAATCCCTAAAATGATAGTGGAGTTTGCCCTTTAAGGGGCAGACCAAGTTGTCCTGGTGCACCCCTCCCCTTTATCTTAGATGGTGTCCTCGGAGAGGGGAGGGGAAGGAAGGGAAGGGGCATGGGGAAAAGAACAATAGGCAGGCAACAGAAATGGGAGGGGCCAAAAGGGGTCTATAAGGGTCATCACAAGAGTGGCTAAGCCACTTTTGTTGAAGTTTTGATTTACAAGAAACTACAGCACATCAGATTGGCATATCGTTGGAAGGTTTGTACACGAAGCATACAGCAGGTAAGAAAACTAGCAGCTATGTTTAGGCAAGAATGATCATTTAAAAAAATGTTATACAGCATTTTAATGAAACTTGGTATGGAAATGGCTTGTTTGGAACATTTGTGGGAAGATCCTTTCGACAAGATCTAGGGGTTACTGAAATGCTGAGCATTTAAACCTTTGTGAGTCGATTTAAAAAAAAACAAAATGAGATTAGTTTTATTTTGGAAAGCAAAATTGTTTAGGAAGTGTCTTGACTAGGTTCCACTGGCTTTTTACTATTGTTTGTTTGAGTAAAACTTTGTTTGTAGTTGGTTGGGAACAAAAATGGTGAAGCCTTATTGGTTTGTTATGCACTGGCTTTAAATCACGAGGCGATTAGGTCAAGGAGTCAGTTTGTTGCAAAGTGTTTTGGGTCCAGAAATGGGTCATTCAGTAAAAACCCTGAGACAGTTTATTTTAAAATGCGGATTGTGTAGAAAGCGGTCTTGACTAGGCCTACACTGGCCTTAAATATTGCTTGTTCAAGCAGACTTTGTTTTAGTAGGTAGTAACAAATTGTGAAGCTCTACCGTGTTGGCATGCTGGCTTTATATCGTGGTGGATATTTCAGCTGTGTTGCACTGGGGTTTTTCTGAAAGAAGGAGTCCTCCGGGCTGCGGGTACACTGGAGCATCACTCGCTCCTTGCACAAAGTTTTTGTTCTCGTTTTCTCTAACAGGTTCAAAAGTGGCCAAGCCTGGGGAAAAAACACTCCCTTAATGCTTCCTGCTTCATAGGATGAGCAGCTCTCCATGAAGAGTCTCCAACAGGCGGACTACTTTGAGACAGGTTGAGATGGCCGCATGGTGTGACACCACACACCATCCCCACCAAGCATTGTCTCACATGGCTGGGAGTAATTGAAAAGAAAAGGGGGAAGCAGTAGCTTGGCATGCAGTCCACACACTGTCCTGAAGTCTTGGGGGAAGAAGGGTTTTATGGGAGGCAGCACGGTAGGGGGCAGCCTGAGGCACCCACAGAGCAAGACATGGGGAGGCCAACGAGCAAGGCTTGACGGGAGGCCACGAGAGGCTGCCATGTGGCATGTCGTTTAGTGTGGGAGTGTCTGGCACAACAGTAGGGTGTGTGCGTTAAGGCCCCGAGCTACAGGCTCAAGATTAGGGGTGAAAAGGGCAAGAGAGACCTTGAGAGGGAAGATGGCATTCCAGGCCAGCGGATAGTTGCACTGACTGCATGGCATGACGTCACATGCTTCAAGTAGACTAAGAGGCCTACTATGATCCCCCTGATGTTGCACTAGGTGCAAAAAACCATTCAGTCCTCCTTTTTATGTTTTACTCTTGCCAGGGTGCCTGCCCATTTGGTTATTTAGATATTATTTATATATTAATTTGAAGCCTATTGTTTAAGCTTTGGGTGGTGTTGGCTGGGTCGCACTATGTGCTAAACCTGCTCGTTTTTCTTTTGCTATTCAGTCCCTATTCTGGAGATGGAGTCTGCCCATTTGGGTATTTATATATTAAATTTGAAAGCCCATTGTCTAAACTTTGAAGTGGTGCTGCCCTGATGACGTGCTTGGGTTCTTTTATAGTCGGTCACTAGTCTCACTGGGGGGCTGGACCATATGGGGTTATGTATTAAAGTTAAACCCTATTGACAAAGTTTTATGAGTGCTGGTTTGAGTTTTGCTGATGAGGGACATACTAGACCAGCGGGCCTGGTTACTCAGTGGGTGAGAAGGAGGAGAATTAGTTTAAAAAAATAGGGGTAATAGATAGGACAGTATTAATGGGGCTGGCCATGACCTGCAGCGGCAGGAGATAAGGGAGAAAGGTGGGGCCTAACCATAAAAAGTGATGTTTCACAGCAATGGTTAACAGGAGACTTTTTTCAGTTGTCTTTACAGTTGTTCACTAGAAGAAAAGAGACATGGGTCCAAAGAAGAACAGGCCTTCAAAAGAGGATGCCTACAGGGTTATCATAGAGCTGGCTGATAAAGCCAACAGGATGTGGCAGATGGTGGAGGAGGAGGAGCCAGGGTGACCTGGGGAGGAGCAGAAAGTGGAGAAGGGAAAAAGGGGCAGAGGGAAACAACCAGCAGGGAGGCCACACAGCCCAACCAGGGTTCAGCCACCAAGTGTGACACCTCCCAGGGTGGCTAGTCCAGTACCTTTGCAGCCAATTGACCTGGTACCATTAGTACCACCCCAGGACCAGGTAGTGGTTCCCTTGGTGGATCCCAGGCTGGATCCCCAGAGCACAGTGGTTCCTCCTCAGCCGCTAATATTGCACCCTGCCATACAGCCACAAGGGAGCATCCCAGGGCATCAACAAGATGGCAGGCCACAAGGAATGGACAGGATCACAGGAAACATACATGGTTTGGTGGGTGAGAGCATTAAGGATTATATAAGCCAGATTATTGCAGCACTCAGGATAGGGGGTTTGGGACAGATGGAGTCAGCGCTGGAGGAGATCAGGTCAGAAAATGAGGGGCTGAAAGAAGGGGATAAAAGGATGGAGAATGAGGGAAAAGGAACAAGGAAAATAGGAACTCCAGGAATGAGAGTAGGGGAACACATCCCACTGGCCACAAAAGAAAAAATATGGAAGGGGGAGTATGTGGACATATTTGCCTTAGTGAGCCGAGAAGCGGCAACAAAATACGATGAATCAGAGAATATAGGAAAGAGTGAAATGGCAGCAGCCGTAGTTTTGTTGGGGAAGAAAGAGGAAGATAAATTTACAAAAGGGAAGACTTGGGAGGGATGGTTGGTAGGCTTCGCCACTTACTCGCCAATAGTCCCGGAGAAGAAGCCAGAGCTGGGCATCCCGCTCATCATGTACTCCCTAATAATATGCAGTGGAAGAAGGAAAAGGAAGGGGTGGGGTGGATATACTACAATGAATTCTTTCAACAAAGAATGGTGACATATGGGGATGTTACGTGGGACACAAAACAATTAGATTTGTGGATGGATTATGTAACCGATCAGTCCACACCAGAAGGGGAGATGGGTAAGAAGGGAACGATACTGCAGAGATGTTGTTGGGGTTACAATAGGGCCTTCTGTTACTGGCCCCAATGCCACTTTAGGCACGCATGCTCCAAATGTGGGGGAACACACCCAGCGAGCAGATACAGGATGACATGGGCCCAGGGAGCCCAAAGGTCGGGGGCACACAGAACAGGTCAACAGTTTTTTCAGGAAGGGCAAGGGCATAGGGGACAGGCATGGAATAAGGGGGAGAGGCAGAGGCACAGGTGGGGTGGGCAGAACTATTAAGCAGCAAGACCAGCTGGGGAAGGGAGGGAAGAGGGCTGGGGATCAATTTGAGGATGCAAGAACTCCTATCAGGTTACATGCATGGGAGGAGTGGTTGGGGAGGTACCCAAATAGGAAGGCGGCAGAGATGATCAGAAAAGGTTTTTGGACAGGTTTTTCATTACAGTCTGGGGGCCCGAGGCAAGCAAGAGAGGCGAACAATCTAGGATCAGTAAGAGGGAAAGAAGAAATCTTAAAATGGAAAATAGATAAAGAAAAGGCAGCTGGTAGGATAGAAGGCCCATTTGACACCCCCACCACTGCCGAATATGATAATTTCCCCATTGGGTCTGGTCCCCAAAAAACAACAGGGGGAATACAAGGTGATTCACCACCTGTCATTTCCGGAAGGGGACTCAGTGAACGATTTTATCAGTGAGGAGCATAGCAAGGTGATATATGCCATGCTGGAAGAAGCAGTCCAGCTCATCAGAGCAACAGCAGATGCATGGATGGCAAAAACAGATGCAGAATCTGCTTTCAGATGGCTGCCAGTCAGAAGAGAGGATTGGGACCTTTTAGGTTTTAAAATACGGGGGGCAATACTATTTTGACAAAGCTATGCCCATGGATGTTCCATAGCATGTACTACATTCGAAGCATTCAGCACCTGCTTACAGTGGATATTTCAGGCAAAAATGTGTTACAAGGTGGTCATTCACTACATGGATGATTTCCTTCTAATAGGCAACAGGAGGGAGGAGGCAGAGAAAATGTTGCCCAGTTTCCAGGGTCTGTGCAAAAAATTAGGGGTGCCTCTGGCACCGGAGAAAATGGAAGATCCTAGTAAGGTTTTAGAATTTTTGGGTATTGAAATAGACGCCCTAAGGGAGGTATTTAGGCTACCAGATGAAAAAGTGTCTAAGTTGAAGGAGCTGATCCAAGTACACACAAGTAGAAGGAGTGTGCAGCTAAAGCAGGCGCAGCATGTCTTGGGACACCTGAACTTTGCATGCAGGGCAATTGGCACAGGGAGGGCTTTCATAAAATGGCTAGCAAGAGCTACAGCGGGAATAACCAGACCACACCACTGGGTAGACATGACAAAAGGAGTTAAGGAAGATTTTAGGGTATGTTAGGAGTTTCTCAGTAGCTATAATGGGTGCTCCTTTTGGCAAGAGGACTGGGTTTATAATACGGATCTTGACCTCAACACAGATGCAGCGGGGGGCTTAGATATAGGGGGCTATTTGAGGGGCAGATGGTTTGCAGAACCATGGCCTGCAGACTGGGTGAGGGACTGGAAAGTAAAAGACATAACATTGTTGGAGATCATGCCTATTTGGACTTTTATCCTGGTGAGGGAGGAAGAGCTGTAGAATCAGAGGGTGGCATTTTGGTGCTACAACAAGGTGGTAGTAGATGTTTTAAACAACAGTGGAGCCAAGCCAGAGATGGTCATGCAGGTCCTATGACAGTTGGTGTTGAGGGCCTTGAAATTGAATAAGTCATTCAGAGCAAAACACATAGAAGGGGTACACAATACCCTGGCTGACAGCCTTTCCTGTCTGCAGCTGGATCATTTCCGGAGGCTGGCACCAACAGCGAGGAGCAAAAAAACGCCCATACCAGCGAACATCTGGGACGTTGGCAAGAGGGAGCAGAACTGCTGTTTCACAGCTCGTGGGCACCAAGGACTCTGAGGGCCTATGAGGGGACCTGGTGGGTGTTTCAGACATTCAGAGCAACACACCACATGGAGGTAAGTAGGTCACTTACAGAGGAACAGTTAGGGAAGTTTACAGTAGAGCAATGAGAGAAAGGAACAACCCCCACAACGATGGGCATCTATCTAACCGGGATTAGTTTGGTCTGCAACCTGAAGGGATGGAAGGTCCCAAAGAGGTCAATGTTAATTAGAAGAATGATGCAAGGATGGGGGAGGTTAAAGCAAAGAGCTACAGATAATAGATGACCAATAGGGGAACAATGGCCTGCAAGGCTAAGAGGGGTATTACCGGCAATTTGCAGGTCAAAAGACGAAGCCCGGCTATTCCATACAATCTATCTGGTGATGTTTGCTGGGGCCCTGAGAGTGAGTGAGGCAGTGGGTCACGGCAGGAAGGATGAAGGGGGGGTGGAATGGGAGGACATAAGCTGGAGGGCAAATGAGACACAAATCATGATCAAGAAATCAAAAACGGATCAGGACAGACAGGGTTGTACGGTTACCTTGAAGGCTCAGGAAGATGGCACAGTGTGCCCAGTGAAGGCTTTGTGGGGTCACGCTGCAGAGTGTGGGGATAAGAACAGGGAGGTTATTTGTGCATGAAGATGATATAAAGGTCACAAGTTATCAGGTCACGGCCATGCTCAAAAAGACATGCAATTCTTGGGGGAGGACCCATGCAATTACTTGTCTCAATCTCTGCTAATAGGGGCTGCTTCACAGTGGGCAGCAACAAGTGAATCAGTGACTAATATGTTGGTGAAAGGGTGCTGGCGGTCTGCCAGTTACAAGAGATACATTTGATCACTGCAGTATGGAGATTAACGTATCATCTGTCTTTTCTTTTGCAGACACGGAGCCACACAGGGGGAGGGAGGGGGCATAGAGATGCGATATGGAAAAGAGTAATGATCAAGAGATAAGACTTTATTCTGCTTAAATCCTATAGGAAGAGGGAGGATAACAAAAGTATGCATCTGTGGCCACTCCTATATTTATTGGAGGGCAAAGAGAGCTGAGAAAAATGCCTGGGGTAGACAGCTTTACCAAGATGTGAGAAAATGTAGGTTGGTGTGGCGTGACATCAGAGGGATAAGATGGGCCCAACTGCTTCCTACCCTGAAAGAGATGAAGGAGCAGTGGCCAGTTCCAGACTTAATTATTATACATTTGGGGGGCAACGACACTGGGGGGAAACCGTGGGACTTGGAGAAAATACAGCAGTGGTGGCAAGGGGTATGCCTTGCATGATCGGATATGATCCCAAGAGGGGTATGGAGGTACGAACACAGTCATAGAGCCATAGATAGGGCCAGAAGAAAAATGAATACGAGGGTAGGAACACTGATAAAGAAAAGGGGGGCATGTAATACTATGGGGGTGGAAGAGTGGGTAGAGGATTTCTACAGGTCAGATGGAGTGCACCTGTCAGATCTAGCCATTGACATGTTTAATACAGAAACCATGGGCTTTATAGAAGCATGGAGGTGGCAAGTAGGAAAAAAAAACGAAAAAAAAAAAATGGATGAGAACCCTAAAAGGGTGGAGAAAAAATGACCAAGGATGAGGGGGAAGCCAGTCATCCAACACAAGCTGGAGACCCGCTAATGGGGAAAAAGGGGAAGGGGAAGGGGGAGGGGGAAATAAAAAGGAATAGGATGAAAAGAAGAAGCCAAAGGAGAAAAAGCGGTCTCGGTTCTCACTGTTACCTAACAGAAAAAGAGAAGAAGAAGGCACCCAGGTTTTCACCTGAGGGAGCAAGAAGAGGAAGAAAGAGGGATGATCAGAGATTGTTATATGGATGCAATAAAAATGCATTTGTGAAAGAGACAAGGAGAAATGATGATGAGATGAAAAATTGGAATTGTAATATTTAATAAATTAATTGCCAATCTGAGCACAACAACATACAATGGTCTCTGTCTTTTGAGTGGGAAAAGGGGGGAATCCGGGACAACTAATATAATGTACAAGTGAAACAAATAATGTGTATAAGGAAAGTAACGGAGCCCAAAATAAATCTAACCTGTGAACTCACCCTCTGCTAAATGATTTCATTTTGAGGTGATATAACTAGCAGTGTGGCAGTCCATTATACTTGCCAAGAAGAGCAGAGGAAGACATTATCCATTATAATGAGCATCATATCCTTGATTCAGTAAGTAATACTAAGATGGCTATAAATGTGAAAGTAAATAAACTGTAAATGAAATGTGATAACAACAGTAGAATAAATTCTATTGCACTATAATGCTACATCTTTTTTATATAAATTAGTTCATAATATTATAAATAAGTCTTGTCTTTATTTAATATCTAAATTTAGTCTTAATATTTTTAAATAAGATTTAATAGCATGACACAATTTTAAAATTTTCTTTTTGTAAGACTTAATGACGTTTTATAAGATACCCAAAGCCTTAACATAAACATTATTCTATTTTGAAAATCTTATTAAGCTAATGAACTTGCCCCATTTGCAGATATTTTGGATTGCTTTAAAAATAAAATGTTATTTTTTTTCCATTTAAGAAAGTCTTTTTTGTTGTTGTTTGCATTGCAGAGAGCAGTTTTTGGAAGGCCTTGGGCTGGATGTGGCACCACTTATGCAATTCATTGAGAAATGCAAAAAAGAAACTTACTGGAAGTGCAATTTAAAGAGCTAGAGTACTGCCTAATATTGATATTAGTTTTTAAAAGCAGTCAACCCTTACCTTTTGTATCTGAGGTGCTTTTTCTTTTCCCTTTGGTTAATTAAAAGATTATTTGCCTGATGTTAAATGTGTGGGATAGCACTCTGCCTTGAAGTTGGCATAGCTATCGCTATTTCCCCACTACCTCATCAGCATTTTATTTATTTATTTAAATCTTGGAATTACAATAACCTTTGAGTCAGAAACTCATTTACAAAGGCTCCACATCAGAAAGTACTCAAATAGTACAATATTAAAAATACACAAAATACATTACATAAAAGGTTTCAGGCAAAGGAATACAAATATGAGAGTAAGCATGTACATATACAGTGTGAATATGAATGGCAGCTAAAATACAGACATTGGCAGGAAGCACAAGAGCACATTATTTCTACATGTAGAGAAAATTTAAGGAAAACACATGAAGCAATCTGAAAAAGACTTTGTTAAAATAATAGGTTAAGGAATAACAATGATATAAAAGCAATACAGTAGAGAAGAAAATAACAGAATAGTCAGTGTACCAGGTTGAGTAGGGGAAATACATGGTGAGCAGAAACCACCTAGCTTGACACAGTTAGCATAAGTAAGTTAAGGGGAGATGGGGGGGGGGGTTGAAGGGCTAGGCATCAGCCCAGACTAGGGACAATCACAGCTGTTGATATCAAGTAGGTGCTGTTAGAGTTTAGACTTAAAAGGACCTAGCTTGGGTTGTGTCAGGACGTCAGAAGGGAGACCATTTAGCCAAACAGGTGCTCTATACATCAGTGCCCACTGTCTTTGGGTGGTCCTACAGAAGGGGACTAGGGATGAGGCTTTGGTGGCACTCATCGCTCCATGAGTGATTTCAGACTGAGTTAGGAGTGTCTGTGCAGAAGGAGGAGTGAGACCAAGGCAAATCTTTTTAGCCAGAAGACAGGACTGGCAGGTTAGCCTACCTTTGAAATTTAGCCAGCTTGTTTAGTCATGGAGGTTGCAGATGTGGGTGAGCCTGGTCGCACCTGTGACCAAATGGCAGACTTTGTTTAATAATAGTAATAATAATAATATTAATATAATAATATGCTTTATTTTTACCGTTCCTTTCTAAAATCAAGGCACATTGACAATAAAATACAAAGAGAATAAAATAGGATGCAATAAAAACATAACTACAATAAATACAGGGTTTCATAAAATTCAATAAGGTACCATCAGGTAGGGTAGGTTTGAAGCCTCAAGTGAGTCTTTATGGCCTATTTAAATCCTTCCATGGTTGTTCACTCCCAAAGCAGACAGGGTAGAGAATTCCAAAGGGCTTGGGCTGTGTACATGAATGCATGGGTTACTGAAGATTTTGAAGAAACCCTTGGAATCTCTAGCAACCCCTCATCAACCAAGTGGAGCAATCACTTGGGGCAGTATGGCAGGTAGTCTGGGCCCAGTCCATGTAGGGCTTTATAAGTAAGGAGTCTGACTTTAAAGGTGGTCCACTACTGTACCGGCAGCCAGTGCAGCTCACACA
Source organism: Neoceratodus forsteri (assembly GCA_016271365.2). Taxonomy (NCBI): domain Eukaryota; kingdom Metazoa; phylum Chordata; order Ceratodontiformes; family Ceratodontidae; genus Neoceratodus; species Neoceratodus forsteri. The sequence continues at coordinate 803,129,091 of CM057458.1, forward strand.
GCACTGGAGAGATATGACAGGTCCGAGGAGTACCCATCAATAACCAGGCTGCAGAGTACTGCACTAGCTGCAAGCGATGGATATCAGCCCCAGGTAACCCTAGATAAAGGGAGTTGCAATAATCAAGGCACAAGATCACAAAGGTGTGGGCCAGTGTAGGCAGGTCACTAGATGGAACTAAGTGCTTAATCCTGGAGATGTTCCTCAGATGGTAAAAGGAAGATTTGATGACTGCTGACACCTGCGATCGCAGTGTTAGCCCATTGTCAAAAATCACCCCCAGGTTTCACACCTGTTTAGAGGTAAGGAGCTGGGAACCATCAAGAAAAAGTCCCGAAGGTAAACCAGCTGCCCTCCCCTCTATCCGATGACCTGGGTCCACAACCGTCACCTCAGTCTTCTCTGAGTTCAACCTCAGCCAGCTCAAAGTCATCCAATACTGGATTTCAGTGAGGCAGTTGTTAAATACTGAGAGAACTCTATCCTGGTTGGGTGCAAAAGATAGGTACAGCTGGGTATCATCAGTATAGCAGTGAAACCTCAGCCCATACCTTCTTTCAATGTATCTGAGGGGCAGCATGTACACTGTGAACAGCATGGGGGACAACACCAAACCCTGAGGTACCCCACATGACAGAGAGACTGGGTCAGAATAGATCCCTTACACCACCCTCTGAGTTCTGCCAGTGAGGAAAGATCTAAACCACCTGAGGACTGTACTAGACAGACCACAGATGAACCTCAGGAATTTGAGAAGAACTCCATGGTCCACAGTGTCAAATGCTGATAAGCGATCAAGAAGAACCAAGATGGAGCAGCTCTTCCAATCTTTTGCCATCAAGAGATCATTGAGCACCCAAACCAGTGCAGTCTCGGTAATATGCCTCTTTTGAAAACTGGATTGGAGAGGTTCATAAATGTCATGGATGATGAAATGGTTCTCTAGTTGTAGGGCCACTACTTTCTCAATCACCTTCCCCACAAAGGGAAAGTTAGAGATCAGTCTGTAGTTAGCAGGACAGTCTGGGTCCAGAGAAGCTTTCTTCAGGAAGGGCATTACCACAGCCTCTTTCAGGGAGCTAGGAAACTCACCCGTCTCCAAAAAGCAACAGACTATCCACGCTAGGACTGGGCTGATGGTATCACAGCAACCCTGATCAGGGTAGTTGGGCCTGGATCCAAACTACAGCATGTAGGGTGCATACCTTGGACAATCCGCATGACATCAATAAACTCCAGCTGGTCAAAGGAATTCCAGGAGAATTTAGGGACAGTGACCAGGTGCCAATCCATGGCATCTCCCATAGGGTGTGCTGGTTGGAGCACCGCCCTGATGTCAACCACCTTAGCCGCAAAGAAATGAGCAAGCTCTTCACACTCCACTTGTGAAAAGGCTCTTCAAACCTGCAGGCAGGCCAGGTTTCACAGTCTGTCCACAGTTCAAAAGAGCTGAGCTGGGTGGTTCTGAGCAGCCGCAATCTCCTCAGACAGAAACTCTGCCTTCTTACGGGTGATTGCAGAATGATAGACTTGATAGTGTTCCATCAATCTAATGTGGTTGGCATCTAGGGTGGATTTCCACCAGCAATACTCTAATCTTCACCCTTGTCACTGCATCTCCCTCAAGGTCCCATCAAACCACATCTTGTCAGTGTCAGTGGCTTAGCAGGTAGCACACTCGCCTCTGAAGCCGGGATATCAGAAGACTGTGGGTTCTATCCCCACACCAGACACTTGGGGTAATACCCCAATACTGACATTGTAGTGCAGCTTGAGGGAGGTGCTGCACTTCTGAGGTGCCGTCTTTTGGATGAGACGTTAAATCAAGGTCCCATCTGCCTGTTCTGGTGGTAGTTCAGGTGGATGTTAAAGATCCCATGGCACTTCTTGAAAAGAGTAGGGGAATTTGTTTGGGAAAAGGGAAGTATTATTCCAGAACCAAAACTTTACGGAAACCAAAAACACTGATCATGTCATAATTTCCAACCACATATATGATTTTGCTGATAGTACATTGCAATCTTAAGGGTTCCATAAAAAGGGCTGCCAGCCTTTCCAGAGATAATCCAAATGTGCTTTTGAAACAGCAGTCAAATCCGTTGCATAAATCCATCCAAGAGTCACTTGTATATTCTTCACAACTACTTCCAATGGAACAAAATGCTGTTGAAATACCCATTTGCATCTTGCTTGCCACAAATAATATTTAAAGACAGAAAAAATTATAGGAAGATTCTCAACCGTAAGTTGATTTCACTTCTGAGATAATGTCACATAAACCAATTCAGCATAAGTCAAATTCCAATTCCATTTTCTTTTCAGTTAAGTCCCAAAACTGCATCACATATGGACACTCCAAAAATAAATGTTCTTGTGTTTCCAAGACATGCGGACAACATCACTTCAAACAACACTGTTCAGAAACTGCCTTGTGTTTGTTGTTATTCTTTACATTCAATTTACCATGAAGCATCAACCATACCACATCCCACACATATACTGGCAATTGTTTATTGAGAAGTTGATGAAAAATCTTCGGAGTCTGCTGTGGAGTGCAATATGGTAAAGTCAAGACTTCCTGACATTGTACTGATACCATCCTATCATACAATTGACATTTATTCTGAAAACATATAATCTCAAACGGCGCCCACCATGCAATAATCTGTAGAAACATATCTTTAACTCCTTGTGGAATAAGTTGTACATGTGACAACAATCTACTTTTCCCACATTCCTAAGCCCGGTGGCAAGGTATAGTCCAGTCCTACAGTGCAATACACCAGGGAAACTGCTGAGTATGTGCCTGGTCCACTATATTATAATACAGAAAAACACTATAATAGCTACAGGATGTATCATCTCTATTCCGCCTTCCTGAATGCTCCTATGCATTACATTTCTTTTAATTGGATTCAATCTGCTTACCCAAGGAGTCCTAAAAAAAGACTATACAATCTAGTGAACAAGGACTTGGGGGGGGGGGAGATATAAGTAATATACAACAATGTAGGAACTGACACGGTTTTTATCAAAAATAGTCTCTTTCGTTTCAAAATTGTCCCATGGATCCACCTCTCCATCTTTCCTTCTGCTTTCTTTAGTTTATCTTCCTAATTCAAAACTGCTGAATTACTCTTTCCAAATTTAATAACCAAAATTTATATGGGATCTTCAGTAAGTGATATTCCAGCAAAATAGTGTTTATCTAAGTTACTAAGACCTAAGTGAAAACCCTTACTCTTATCTTTATTAATCTGTGAACCAGAAGCATCAGAAAAGTTCTGAAGGTGAGTCTGAATTACTGTTTCCTCTGTAAAATCATGAACCAAAAGAACCACATCATCAGCATATGCCAAGACCTTCAAAGGTAGGGTACCTGACATCAACCTAAAGCCCTGTATCTCCTGGTCACATTTAATAAGTTGTAAAAAGGGGTCTATACAAATACATAAAGCAAGGGACTCATTGGGCAGCCTTGCTTCACACCTCTATAGACCCTAATCCATTTTCCTGTCCACACATTTACTATAGACCTCACAGTCGCACCTCTATATAAGCATTTCATCCAAACCACATATTTTGGAGGAATTCCATAATGCAATAATGCAATAAAAACAAAAACAAATAATCTTGATCAAGAAAATTAAAGGCCTTTTTTTGGTCAAGACTAAGGACAAGTCCATCCTCCCCAAGTCACCTCTATGAAATATTTCATGTAAATTAATCAAATTCCCTTGAATACCTCTCACAAAAATAACATGGCCCTGTTCTTTACAAATCAAGAAATCTGCACAAAGTGCCAACCTATTAGATAACATTTTACTCAGTATCTTCATATCAGTGTTCATGAGACAAATAGGTCTCCAATTCTGCAACAATGTTTTATCACCCTTTTTAAATAATAAGATTAAATCTGCCTCCACTAATGAGTGGGGAATATCATCAATAAGCAATAATTTGTTATATAAACGTGCCAATTCCACACAAAAGATGTCACAACAAAACTTATAAAATTCAGCCGTGAAACCATCAGGGCCTGGAGCGGAATCGTTTCTTAATTTCTGTATTACTCCCTTGACTTCATCTGGAGTAACTGGTGACGTCAAAGTCACTTGTTGTTCAACAGACAAAGATTTAGGGTCCAATTTAGTCATGAACTGATCCGTATGAAGAGTAACCGGGGAACGACCAAAGAAATTTTCTACATAGTCATTTACTATAGTTAAAATACCATCTTTATCAGTAGAAAGGATGCCTCTCTCATTTTGCAGTTCCCAAATGATTTTATTTTTTGAGTTCTGTTGACTCTTTTTAAATGGGTTCAAAGAACTTTTATTTGAAATAATTCCAAAACGGAATACCTGTTGCAACGTCTTAGCCCTGTCATATTGGTAATGATTCATTTCAGTTCTAATCTGTTGTATTTGAGAACTAAAATCAAGGCCAGTACTATCCGTCAAAGAAATTAATCTATGAACTGTTTTCTAAGTTGTAAATATTTGAAATACCTATCCCTATTTCTTTTCCCTACATGTTTCAGAAAAAAAGACTTGTATGCCGTCTTAGTATCCAACCACCAATCAGTTAAAGAATCATTCATACATTGTACAGAAATCTGTGCTTCCCATAACTGGTGAACTCGAGTACCTACCTCTTCCTGGGCCAAAAGAGAAGAATTCAAATTCCAGGAGGGCTTCCCCCCACTAAAGAGCTATCCCATTGCCAGTCAACAAGAACAGCTGAATGATCAGAAAAACTAAAGTCCCTAATTTCTGAGCTTGTAACACTTAACTTGTGGGAAATAAAAAAATAATCAATCCTAGTTTTCAAAGATGCTTTCCGAAAAGTAAACCCCCTTGTAGCCTGGCAAAACCAATAAGCATCCCATAGCCGTGCTGTTCTTATTATTTCCTTCAAGGCATCAGAATCACAAAACATCTTACTTGTCTGTAGTCCATGATCCACTTTTTGAAGACTACAATTAAAATCACCTCCCCAAACCACAATTCTTGAACTACATAAAAAAGGCAGAATTTTACAAAAAAAAAAAATCAACCCTTAAAGCCTTTTCCTGAGGTGCATACAAGTTAATAAGGCAAATTCTCTCGTCTCTATAAGTGATGTCCAAAATCAAGGCCCCACCAGGTACTAAATTGATAAGCCTGGTAACCTTTAAATCCATATTGGAAAACAAGATTCCTAACCCATCACACCTATCTTAACCCTGAGACCGAAAAGTGACCCCCTTCCACCAGCCATTGGAACAATGTGCCATTTCTCGAAAGGTTTTTATCCTGGTGTCTTGAAGCAGTATAATGATAGTGTGTAGTGAACTCAATGCAGATAAAGCTACATCCCTCCTTATACTATTCTTGATACTATAAACATTTAAGGACAAAACTCTAAAAAGATTCATGAAAGTTAGACAAAAGGGGAAAAAAATAACATTCCTATCTCGCTATCTTAGACCTAGTAGGCCATCTTTTCCTCCCTGAAGTGCCTTCTTCCAATTCTAACAAAGTACCCATGGAAGAAGCTACGGAGGAGGAATCAGAACCCAAGTCTTCCTCCACTTAAAAGCCCTCCATTAATATGTTAATCGGTAGAACAGCAAATTAGTTAGAAAGAAGCTTACCCCATTTTTTAACCATACGCCTCTCTTTAACTTTGGGTTCTGCAGGAGTGTGTAGTTTGTCCCTCGTCCTTTTCTTATACTCAACCTTCTTAAAAGACTCTACAATAGGTTGGGGGCATTGACGTAGTTTCTGAATAGCAGACTATACCAGCAATATCCTGCAATGTCCTGCTTTCCAGCATCTTTACCATCTACCACCATCTCCATATCTATCTCCTCAGAAGCAGGTGGAGGTAGTGCCTCTTGATTCCCCCCTGCTGGTAAAATCTCACTAGATGGCCCCATCTCCTCCTGAAGAACTAATACAGACATGTCCTCCCCGGTAGAAGGCTGACCCCCACAACCTCTACCAGGCTTTGGGAATCAACCTTCTCAGTTGGTAGGGTTAAACCGGAGGACAGTGACTCCAAAGACTTAAATTCCAATTGTGGAACAGGTGTCTCCATCTCCTTAAGTATGTCCTGCATCCATTTCTCAGAGGCTAGTATACAACTCTTCTTCTGTGCTTGAGTGAGCAAAACCTCATGAGAAAGGTTAGCACCCAAGTTGTGGGAAGCCCAGGGACATTTGACATACAAATGACCCCGTTCTTTGCACAAGTGAATCTCTGTCTATACGCTGTGAGACACCTTAGTGGTGTGAGACAGTACTGGCAGACAGAACCCAACATTTGATGTTAGTACCTCTACCACAGATGCCATACAAATGCATTAAGTGTACTGAATATGAGACCCTGCTAAAGGAATTGGCATGTTTTTATAATAGATCTAGGTGTCTTGAATTCACACCACACTTTCCTGTCCTTAGAGGTGTAGAAAACAGTTTATCAACAACTGAACTACCCTTAAACAAAGTCTCACATGTGGAGCCTTCTACTTCTGAACATATTGTTGCCCCTTCCCTTTTGACAACATTTCAAAATAAAGAAGTTGCATTTAGGGATAATAATCTTATTAACAATGAAACTTCTCAATGTGGCCAATTGTCAACTCTACTGGGTGAGGGTAGTAAGAGAACGGCAAGATTCTGAGAAAGATCTGGGTGTTCTAAATGATGAGGGTTGGTATGAGGGGCAGACCAAGAGAGCTGCTAAGAAAGGAAGGAAAGCTGAAGTTTTCATACTACCTCTCTTAAATAGTTTTGATCCTCTTAGTTCAATTGATCAGGATGATGAAATAAATAATGGACCCTTTAATGGGATAGATGTAACTAGTGATTGCCAGGGGATCCCAATAAATGCTCTGAAGGAAAATCTTAGTGATATAAATCAAATAATTAGTGAGCCCCATGACATCTTTGCTAGTAATAACTTAGGAAATAATCGACTGGCAGAAGTTCTTGGGTCAGATGAGGGATTACAAAACTTTTCTAATATTAATCCCTCCCAAAATCCTAAGGCATCTTCTCATTTAAAGGGCTCAAACCACCCTGTTATTGATGACAACAAATCATTTTACATCCTGGGTGATTCAATTATACGATACACAGACCATTATTCTACTAGTTGCAATAAATCTAAAGTCACCAGCTGTAGTTACAGTGGGGCTTTAATAAGGGATATTGCAGAAATGTTGCCTGGTATTCTAAACATGACTGAAGATCGTAACACTGTTATTTTGCATGCTGGTACGAATAACATAAATAAATCTGAAATACAGGAAATGATTAATGAGTTAATTGAAACAGTGTCCATAATGAAGAGCCTAAAAGCTGAAATTATTATCTCAGAGATTTTACCAGTACCACGAGCATCTGCTGCAAGATTACAAAAAATAAAATCTTTTAATAATTGGCTTCTCAGGTGGTGCTTGGAAAACCATATTATTTGTTTACAGACATGGGAAATTTTTTCTACTAATGATCATTTTTTTTGCTCAGATGGTTTAAACCTGAGCAAATTAGGCTCCAAATTATTGGGGAATATTTTTTACTGGTCTGTCAATGGTAAAAAAGAAAATTCAAAAAACTGGCAAAGGAGGGTGAATAGAATCAATAAATCTTCCTATAGCAAGTTCAATTCCTTTTATGAAACAAGGGCAGGACAATAGTGGAATAAAAATCAGACTCTTAAAGTCCTGTTAACAAATGCTAGAAGCCTTCATTATACAAAAAAGGATGAACTCAAGTTAATTTTAGTTAACAATAAGGTGGACATTGCTGCAATTTCTGAAACTTGGTGGGATGACACTTCATCATGGAATCATTCTATCCCTGGTTATAACTTAATTCATAAGGACAGAAATCATAGAAGAGGGGATGGTGTGGCAATTTATCTAAATAAGACAATAACATTTAGAGAATTAAATCTAATTTCTAATGACACAAATGAAATCCTTTGGGTTGAAATACAGTCTACTCCTAATAAAAATCTCTTAGTTGGCATGTGCTATAGGCCTCCTGATATTACCCAATGTGATCATTCTTCCTTATTAAAACATATAGCAAACAATTTAAAGCATAAGGATGTCCTGTTACTTGGAGACTTTAACTTCCCATGAATTGACTGGAATGAATATACTGCAACCACCTTTCAGGAACATGAATTACTGGAACTTTGTATGGTAAATGGTTTGCAACAAGTTGTTGACAAACCTACATGGGGTAAAAATATATTATATCTGGTACTTACAAACATACCCGAAAAAATTACTGATCTAGAGGTTAGTGATCCACTGCTTAACAGTGACCATAATATCATTGCATTGAATATTATATATGAACAAATTAAGCAGATTGGGGTTACTAAAGTTTTGGATTTTGGTAAAGCAAATTTTTTGGCTATAAATGAAGAGTTGCAAAGTTATTCCCAGTTAGATTATACCATCCCTGTAAATGATTTATGGAATAAATTAAAATAAAAAATTCTTGAACTTACTGAAAACCATATTCCTAAACGAACCTTATATAATCACAAAGGGAAGCTCCCTATGTGGTATACATATAGGGTGCATAAATTAATATCAGCAAAAAAGAGAGTATATAGAACAATGAAAAGAGATTCAACTGATTATAATTAAGCAAAATATAAGGAGGCATTAAAATTATGCAAACTTACCATCAATAAGGAAAAAAGGAATATTGAATTTAGACTAGCACATATTAAAGATGGAGGGAAATCCTTTTTCTCGTATGTAAATAATAAAAAGAAGGACTCCAGTATAGTTGGCCCAATTAAAATCTCAAATAACATCTTAAGTAATCCTGTTGATATGGTTAATGAGTTTAATAGATTTTTCTGTTTGGTGTTCTCCGACAAAGATATTGATTCTTTACAGCATATTGATCCTATTGATCAAATTATAATAACTAGGGATCAAAATCGTTGCAAATTATATCAGATCAAAATGAATACTACACCTGGACCAGATTTATTGCATCCAAGGGTCTTGAAGGCTATAGGATGGTGGTTGGTTGAACCACTATTTGTCCTTTACAATAGATCTTTACAAATGGGAGAGGTCCCAGTTGATTGGAAGCAAGCTTTAGTTGTCCCTATTTTCAAAAAGGGGGATCGTAGTAACATGACAAACTATCGACCAATCAGTCTGACCTGTATCTTGGGCAAGCTCACTGCCAACCGTGGCAGGCACTCAGGACAAACAAGCAACACAAGCAGCTCACCTGAGGAGCTGAGGAAGCCGAATTTCCGGCCTTATAACTTTCAAGGCAGCCCCCCCCCAAGCTCACTGCCAACCGCGGCAGGCACTTGGGACAAACAAGCAACACAAGCAGCTCACCTGAGGAGCTAAGGAAGCCGAATTTCCAGCCTGATAACTTTCAAGACAGCACCCCCCAAGCTCACTGCCAACCGCAGCAGGCACTCGGGACAAACAAGCAACACAAGCAACACAAGCAGCTCACCTGAGGAGCTGAGGAAGCCGAATTTCCAGCCTGATAACTTTCAAGGCAGCCCCTCCCAGCTCACTGCCAACCGCGGCAGGCACTCGGGACAAACAAGCAACACAAGCAACACAAGCAGCTCACCTGAGGAGCTGAGGAAGCCAATTCCAGCCTGATAACTTTGGCAGCCCCCACAAGCTCACTGCCAACCGCAGCAGGCACTGGGACAAACAAGCAACACAAGCAACACAAGCAGCTCACCTGAGGAGCTGAGGCTAATTTCCAGCCTGATAACTTCGAGGCAGCCCCTCAAGCTCACTGCCAGCCGCGTGCAGGCAGCCTTGGGACAAACAAGCAACACAAGCAGCTCACCTGAGGAGCTGAGGAAGTCAATTTCCAGCCTGATAACTTTTGAGGTAAAGAGCTCTTCTCTTCATCTGGATGCCTGCAGGGGGTGTAGCCCGCAGCGCTTGCGCCATCTGCCCCACCCTCCCTAACCACCCACCACCCAGGGGCGACTGTGAATTTAAGGATCCACTCCCATGACATCATATCCAGTGACATCACGTCCTGTTGCCCAGAACCTATCTCCCCACTTTCCCATTTGCAGGTTATACCTGCTGGCCACTAGAGGGACCTATTCTCCCTCGCTACTTCCTACTCCTACCTGTACAGTACTCCTTCCCTTGGATCTTGCTCACCACAATGTATTGGCCCTGCCTCACGCTCTGCCTGTGCCTATCCCCACTAGCAGTGCACTTGCCCACTTACCCATCTGCTACTCCGCACTGTGCCCTGGCACCCCTCCCTCCCCTTGCTCCTGAACCTGCTCTCTTGCTCCTTGGGACCTCTGTGTGTCTCGGTCCTCCCTGCCCTCCCCCTAGCTTCCTCCTCACCTCAGGCACATCTGGGTGTCTTCTTATTCTTGCCTTCCCTTCCTGTACCACCCTGCCCACCCCCTGCTCCCTTAACGTCCCCTCCCCCCCTCTCATGTCAATCATTGGAAAACCTATCACCATCTCCCAGCCAGGGTGTTAGTCATGCTACTAATCCTGTCAGGGAACATTCATCCAAACCCTGGCCTGGTTCCCAGGAGCTCCCCGACTAGCACCACAGGCCTATGCATGGTCTCCATGAATATCTGTAGCCTCCTAAAAAAGTTTGACGCACTACAATGCCTGGTCACATCAATTAACCCTGATGTCATCGCTCTGGTTGAGACTTGGCTGTTGAAATCCTCCCCTGACTCCCTGGTCTCCCTTCCTGGTTTCACCCTCTTCCGGTCCGACCGTGTTGGGAGACGGGGCAGCGGCTGTGCTATTTATGTCAAGGAATCTCTCCACATACTAGCCCTGCCTACTCCAATCCTTGACTCCAGGGCCGAGGCGCTTACGCAGAAACTAACCCCTGACCCTTTAAATGGACCCCTTTATCTGACTACTGCATATGTGCCCCCCAGGGACCAAACGCAGGCCATTGCCTCTCTTACAGAATACCTTTCCTCACTACCTCCTTCCGCTGATCAAATTCTGGGGGGTGACTTAAATGTCAACTGGCTCAGCCCCTCCTCCTCCTCTATCCATGACTCCTTTTCTGCAATAGACCTAACACAACTAGTTACCCAACTTACCAGGACTAACCCCAAGAGAGGCTCTAGTACCCTGCTTGATGTGGTACTCACCAACCGCCCTAATCGGATCCCCAATGTACAAGTCCTCCCAGACTCTCTCAGCGATCACTCCTCCATGCTATTTCACTGGTCATCCTCAGTCCCCAAACCCATAGCACAGTCCACATGCCAGCGGCTTCTAATACCTGGTGGTCTGACAAAACTTAAGGAACTTCTGTCCCAAATTGACTGGTCTCCTATACAGGCAACTCCTGGCATTGACACAGCTCTCTCCTTCTTTACCCGAACTTTTAATAATGCCTGTGATATCTTTGCCCCAATGTCGACCTGCCGTTCTAAAAGGCAGAATGCCCTCTGGGTAACCCCAGCTTTGATCCACCAACTCAAACACAGGGACAACCTATGGCACCATGCCATTGAGACTGGCCGGCTCAGTGACAGGCAGTACTATGCTGCCACCCAAAAACAAGTGCACTCGGCCATCAGAAAGGCCAAGTCTGAGCACTATCGATCCTCACTCACAGCCTCATGGGGAATCCCAGAACCTTCTGGGATAACATTAAACAGTTAAATGGGAGTGCACACTCCCACCCACCCAGATCAACATTAATGGCATGATCTCTTCAGACCCAGCCCTCATAGCCAACCACCTCAACACCTCATTCACTGACCTTAGCCCTATCCTCCTACAAATTTTTTGACCCTCCTCCCCAGTGCCTGCCGTAGAATTTTCTCACCCCTTATTTTCTCCTCCACCGTGTTTCTGCTCTAAGAACTAGGCTGCACCTTGTCACTGCCCTCAAGAGTAATAGTACGGGCAGTGACACCCTGATCCGGTATCCTACGGCTTGGTCTTAGACACAGTCCTTACCCCGATCACATGCCTCATCAACCACTCTCTTTGCCTTGGGAAGGTTCCAACTGCCTGGAAAGTTGCCACTGTCACCCCTATCTTTAAAGGTGGTGATAGGACTGTGGCTGGAAACTATCGTCCAATCTCCATTCTGTCTCGTCTCCCCAAGGCCTTGGAAAAAGTGGTAGCCTCTCCAATCTCTGACTACCTCTCCACCTACAATGTCCTATGTCCTGAGCAGCATGGCTTCTGAGTGGGCCACAGTACCAACACAGCCCTCCTAGAATTCTCCAACTTTCTCCACTCCTCCTTAGACACTGGTTCTCTGGCTGGTGCAGTATTCATTGACCTCTCTAAAGCTTTCGATACTGTCTCCAACCCCCTCCTTCTTGATGCCCTTAGTCTCTCTGATTTTGCTGCTGGGCCTATCTCCTGGTGCACCAGTTATCTGTCTGACCACTCACAGCGTGTAAAAATTAATGGGACCTACTCAGACATCTGTCCCATCTTTTCTGGGGTTCCCCAGGGCTCCATTCTAGGCCCCATACTATTCTCCCTTTATCTTAACAGCCTTTCACGCTCTTGCTCGGGGAACATTCTATTGTACGCTGATGATGCAGTCATCTTTGCCTCAAGTCGTAACCCTATTGCCCTCTAGGACTCTCTGCAGAAGTCCTTCGCTGAAGCCGAGGGCTGGTTCAAGGAACATAGATTGGTGATAAATCTTAAAAAAACAAAAACCATGTTCTTCACTCATCTTCAAAACAAGTCCTGCAACTTCAAACTCCTCATTCACTCTGGGTCCTCTTTCCCACTTGAACAAGTTTGCTCCTATAAATACCTAGGGATCCATTTTGACCCCTCCCTCTCCTTCCATGGACACATCGCTGCCCTAGCCACTGCCACTAATATCCGATTGGGCATCTTACATCGGTATAAACACTGCCTCCCCGGAGGCTCTTCGACTCGCAGTCACCTCCTCTATCCTGTCCCTAGTGGACTATGGACTGCCGGTGTATGGTGCTGCTGATCAGACCGCACTCCATAAAATTCGCACTACTCTGGATAAGGCCTGCAGGTTAATTACTGGGGCACCTAGGCTAACACACACCTGTCTACTGTACGCTAAAGTGCTGGTACTTGATCTTGATGAGTGCCTCAAATATCTGACCTGTACCCTTGCAAAAAAGACCCTCCTTGGGCTATCCCCACCTGGATTGACCACCACCATCCACCGCTCTGTCCCACTAGTTCATACTCGGACCTCTGGGAAAACATCTCTTGTTATCCCTAGAGCTAGGACCTCTCACAGCCAAAGAGCCTTCAGCTTTAGGGCCCCCTCCTGGTTCAACACACTTCCCCTCCATCTCCGAGCTCCTACTATATCGTGGCTTCAAACGCCCCTCAAGGAACCACCTTGTTAACGCCCGAAGCTGTAATTTCCTCTAGTCAAAGCCGTACTCAATACTAATGACAAAGCTTACTACTAAGCTGCTAAGGACAACATAACACTGGTATTGTTTGCAGCAATCCTACCTGTACCAGATTGTTTGTATCTATGTCTTAAGTTACTGTTATACTGTGTTATACTGTTATACTGTGTATTTTCATTTGTCTTACTGTGACAAGGTACCTTTGTAAATGAGCCTATGGCTCAAAGGTTTTCCAAACTGCTGTCTAAATAAATAAATAAATTAATAAAATCATGGAATCTATTGTCAAGGACATACGTATAATTGATTCAAAAACTATTGGTTTTGTATGGTAGTCCCAATCTTTAAACAAGGGGACCCTAAGCTGATAGAGAACTATCACCCTATATCTATCCTGCCGGTGGCTAGCAAACTACTGGAGAAAGTTGTGGCAGGGCAACTTTCAGAGTACTTACAGGTGCATGACATAATGGCTCCTGTACAGCATGGATTCAGGAAGGGGCATGGTACCTCATCAGCCCTAGTTACTGTTACATCATGGATCAGGGAGGCCATGGACCAGGGTAAACTCTCTGGGGCCCTCTTCACTGACCTCTCAAAGGTGTTTGACCTGGTCAACCATGCCATGCTGTCGACTCAGCTTAGAGCAATTGGTCTTTCCACTACTGCTCTTAGCTGGTTCGACAACTACCTATATGGTAGAATGCAGCGGGTCAAATTTGGCAAAGAGCTTTCGGGTCCCATCCCAGTAACGGTAGGGTTCCCCCAAGGCTCCGTCCTTGGACCAATGATCTTCTCCATTTTTATAAATAACCTCCCTGAAACCGCAGCCCACTGTAAACCAATTCTCTATGCAGATGATCTGGTTATCCTGTCTCACTCCCATGAGGTGGTGGTCATCAATCAACAACTGAGTGAAGACCTTATAAACATTCAGGCATGCATCCTGAACCACAAGCTTGTCCTTAACCTAAAAAAAACCTAGGCCATGCTCTTTGGGTCCCGGGCAAAGATTAAGGCCACCCGTGTGCCGTTTTGTGTATCCAGCAAGGGAGATGTCCCAATCCCTATCACGGACAACTTCAAATACCTGGGAGTAATGCTGGACCCACACCTCGACCTTGGCCTTCATATTCAGAGGATATGTAAAACAGTCAACTGTAAACTGGGTCTGGCCTACAGGGCACAAAACAACCTCACACCAGCCATGCATGCTGCCCTTGCGAGAGGGATGCTTTTCCCCTCTTTGTGTTATGGATTCCTGCTGTTTGCTAGCACCACTAAGGCCCATCTCTCCAGGTGGTCGATGGCTTATAACAATATCTGTCGCTTCACCCTATCGGCCTCCCGGCTCACTCATCACTGTGAGCTCTACAACAAGCTACACTGGCTCTCGCCTACAAAGTACACTGACTTTGTCCTTGGTTGCTTCACTAGTAAGGTCCTCAACAAGGGTACCCCTCCAGGGGTGGCAAGCTTGCTGGCCCAAACTGCCCCTTCGTCATATCACCTTAGGTCTCAGGGGTCTGCCACACTCAAGGTACCTGTGACTAGGACCAAGACAGGTGAAAGTGACTTCACAGCATGTGCCCCTAAACTTTGGAATACCTTCCCAACTCAGGTCTGTGCTGCCCCCTCACAGGGCAGCCTGCGCTCTTCCCTATAGAGCCATCTTAAAAGTGCATCGGCCTGCAGATGTCAAAAACCCCCATGACATATGTTTAGCACTTGCACCCATACAAAACTGCCGGCCCTTAAAATGTAGTTTTTCTGTACTGCCCCAAACTTGATGCAAGATGTGTAATCTTACCTGTAGTCTCTTGACGTGTAACCTTTTCCTAATCATGGGATGTGTAATCTTGCCTTGTAGTCTCACGATGTGTAACCTGTTCCTAATTATGTGATGTGTAATCTTACCTTGTAGTCTCATGATGTGTTACCTGTTCTTAATTATGTACCATGTTGTCCCAAGTGTGGAAGTATGTAATTTCCTGTACTCTCCCGGATTGTACCTGAAAATAGGCAAATTGCTTGTCTAGTGTACTTACCTGGTTAACAAAAGCTAAATAAATAAATAAATAGATGATACACAACATGGCTTAAGGACCCAGAGATTGTGCCTTACTGCAAATCTTTGTTTCTATGAAAACATTAGTAAACTTTTGGATGAAAAAAAGCTGTGGATATTATTTTTTTTGGATCTTTGTAAAACCTTTGACAAGGTTCCGCATGTAACCCTTCTTAAAAAAATGAGAAAACTTGGGATTAATGAAATCATCATAAAATGGGTTCAGGATTGGTTGATGACTAGAGAACAAATTGTTAGGATTAAGGGATATTTTTCTGATATAGGTAGGGTTACTAGTGGGGTCCCTCAGGGCTCTGTATTGGGCCCATTGCTATTTTCAATTTTTGTATCTGATTTAGATAAACATACTAAAGGAATTTCAGTCAAGTTTGCTGATGATACTAAAATTGCATTGGATATTAGTACAATGGATGGATATTCTGATCTTTCTAGAGATCTGTTATTAATGGAATCATGGGCAGTTTCAAATGGTATGTCCTTTAATTTGGAGAAGAGTGTAGTGGTGCATTTGGGTAACAATAACCAATGTCACAACTATTTTTTAAATGGTCGTCAATTACAGTCTGTGGAACACGAGAAGGATCTAGGTGTTTTAATATCAAAGGATCTAAAATTTAGTAACCATTTTACTGAATTAATTAAAAAGTCTAATAGACTAATTGGTTGTATTAGACACTCAATCACTTCTAGAGAGAGGAATTGTATAATTCCCTTGTATAGGGCCTATGTACTACCCATTTTGGATTATTGCTCTCCTTTATGGAGCCCCTCATTACGTGGTGATGTAAATAGAGTGGAGGGGGTTCAGAGGAGGGTTACTAAGATGGTTCAGGGCCTTTATGGGGTAGATTATGATAATAGACTACTCTCTTTAAACCTTTATTCATTGGAACTTAGGAGAAAAAGAAGAGATCTCTTACTAATGTTCAAAATTATAAGGGACCCTGTATTGTTTGCAGATTTAGGTTTTATCCGATATCAAAAGTTGTTCTCTTTAAGAAGTCATAGTCATCAATTAGGACTTACATATCCTAAAACTCAGCTGAGAAGGAACTTCTTTACTCAATGGATTATTGCATCATGCAGTTCTTTACCCAAAGATATTGTTGAATTTGAGTCTTATAATCTATTTAAATTAAAGCTTGATAGGTTTTTGTTAAATGAGGGTAATGGGAATTAACGCCTGCTAAGGCAGGAGATGTATATTTATGGGCTTTGGCCTTCTGTACATCTGTATTTTCCTAGTATGACTTCCTAGTAAATTGCAATGAAACATATTTTTACAAGTGGAATTAAAATGACCAGTTTCCAAACAATGAGAACATTTTGTGGTGTCACAGGCATTACTCAGATGGAGCCGGGAGCCACACTTATGACAGGACCTGACCTGGATAGAACAAAGAATGCCTGTCCTTACCCCAAAACTGGCAACTAGGTAAATGAGCAATACCATTATTTGTCATAAACAGTTTGCATTTCACCCTCCACCCCCCTGTCCAAAATTGCTTGGAATCTATCACTAGGGAGGGATAATCCAACACCTCACACTGCCTTTTAAGCCAATACAAAATATCAGCAACATCTACCACATATTCTTGAAAATAATTGTAATGGTACATACAGCTGGCTTAGTGATCGAAATTGCCAAAAATGGGGCCCACAAAGGAGTGTCCTTTAAACTTTTATACTTAGTCCAGAACCTATCTAAAGCCTCTACTGTTTTAAAACTAATGTCATAATTATTGTTGTCAGTATGAATCAAAGCAAACACCTCAGAAGTGTAAAATTTCAAAGAATCCTTCAACAACCGTCTCCCAACATATACCCTATCAGGTGAATCATCCAGTACCCCCCCCCCCATACATTAGACGAATTGCATTTCTCCTTGAGGTAGGTTCCCTAGTATTAGACTTAAATAAATCAGTCATCCTAAGCAAAGACTTAAACATGTTCTGCTTTTGTGGATCATGCAACAAGTTAACACCTGTCCCTACTGGTAAAGGTTCACATTGTGTCTGTGGATGAGAAACTGGAGAATCAACATTATTATCAGCAACAGGCAATGGTGCAGGTGGGTGCAAGCCATTTGAAACCCCAGAATCATTCATAGTGGCAAGTTCCTTCGCAACATTCCCCCTGCTGCAAGCAGCAGATTGTACCTCCATGGTGTGACCTACTACAGTAGAAACTCTTAAATGTGTCCCAGACAACTGAGGAACCCTCTGTTCTATGGGAATCATTTTCCCCATGGGAGTAACGCACTGTTCATTATAATCCTGCAATGTAGGATCTATAGGGTCTGGCAACCAACCCGTTTCCCCCCTGAATCCAGCCTGCAGCTGCTAAGGACTTCTCTGGACTCGATCCATTTTGGCCCCCTGTCAGAGGCAACAACTTCCCTTTCTGATATTTCCCTGTCATCCCCAAAGACTTACTTATCTGGGGTTGCTCTGCAGCAGTCCAGGTCCATGATTCAGTATACAAAACAGTCTCTGGTTCCACACCACACTGACAATCCCTCACTTCCTTCTTCTCGACTGAACATACAGGTACCTGACGGTCATTTGAGATCCTGATGCTCGTACTTGCAGACGAATGTGACTGCTCTCCAAGGGGTACAGCCAAAGGCAAAACCGTCACAGTCACTGAATCTGAACCCTGTAGTTCCCGTCTGTTACCAACCTGATCGCGATCACTTTCAATTACAAAGTCAATGCCAACTGGCAGGTCGGCATCCAAAACCATACTGGCAGGCAAGAACGGTGAGAAACTAATTACAGGCTCTTCGGTCAATAGGTTTGCCGAGGCTGGGGAGGAGACCCACTCCCCTGCCTCCCACACATCCTCCTCCTCCAAAGTCCGGGACACAGTGGCCATCCTGAAAATGGACAGCAGCTCCCCCTACCAACAAAGCAGGGGAATTTCCCCGGTGCCCTGGCCAAATTTCCCCCATTCACAAAAATACAACCAATAGCTTAATCTAGTTCAAGGTCAGTTGGCATTCCTCTGTATCCCCTTCCCCCAGGTCATGCCTGACAATAGGCAGAATCTGTCTAGTGCACTTATCCGGTCAACAAAAACTAAATAAAAAATAAAATAAAAACCAAGGGGACAGAGGGAGAAAGGGGAGAGGATGAACACAAACAGGAGCAATGATATCCAAAACCCAAGAGATGGCCTTGCTATAAGCCAAAACCAGGGCATCTGAATTGTTGCTTGCTCCAGGAAGCACTGATAGGTCAAGTGCTGCCACCAGGCCTTCAGAGCTTACATCTTGTAAAAGGCGGTACCTGACCATCTCCACTGGGGTAGGCCTATGGGGGTGGGCACAAAAACTGAACCCCCATGGTGTAATGGTTGGAACATCTGACAGGTTCCACCCCCAAATCGAAAGCTTCAATCCCCAGGAGGAAGACTAAGTCAAGGGAGTGACTACCTTTATGAGAAGCAGAAGTAACAACTTGTGTAAGGCCCAAAGATGTCATCGATTGGAGGAAATGTTGTCCAATTTGCGAGAGTTCATCATTGACCCAGGCATTGAAGTCACCCAGGACCATCAGCCTGGGTGACTCAAACTTCATGTCTATCATGAAGTCCACTACTTCCTGCAAGAAATGCTTCTCATTCCCTGGTGGATGGTAGATGAGGGTGATCCTACAACCTACACCTGCCACTACAGTACACCCAAATGACTCAGCCTTCTCAACTGGTATGTTCATGAGGCCAAATTCATTGTAAAACAGACTGCAACCCCCACAGTCAATTTCGGTATATAACACCGTACCCGGCCATCATAGTGGCCTCTAATAATGGGCCTGCAGTCTCATCCAGCCAGGTCTTGGTGATGCATGCCAGATACACCAACCCAACAAGATCTGCAATAACTGCAGTCTTATTTTTGATGGATCTGACATTGTATAACACCACTCGAGTTGGATGGGCTTCCGGGGCTGCCTGGGCTGCCTGCTCACCAAAATTGGTGGTGCCCATGGCTATGGAAACTAGACATGGTGGACCACACTCCAGATTCCATTTCGCCCCATGGTGTCTTCTGGGTTTTACTACCCCAATGTTACCCCAATGTTAAGGCCCCGCTCATTCACCCGCCTCCGTTCGCACCTCCCAGCTCCCCTCCCCCATAGCAAGCAATACCCAGTGCTCTACAGTGCTGGTAAGTTGAAGACTGCAATGGGAGGGATAAAAGGTTGGAGGGCATGGAGGACAGAGGGGGAATAGCGCACGAGCGTGGGGGCAGGCCTCCTATACATACTAAAGAACCCAACAACAACAAAACACAACAAAACTTTTAGAGCGACCTTAATTCTATTAAGTACAATGTCAGTTGTGGAGATATGTATGACAAATCCATAATCAATTATGGAAAGGACAGCGCTTTTTACTGCAAGGCATAGGGCATCTGTGGTCATATAGTTCTGGCGTCTGTAGAGTAGCCCAATTCCAGTGTTTACTGCCCAACAGACTAGGTTAACATGTTCATGATACGAGAGAGAGCAGTCAAGGGTAATGCTGAGATATTTGAAGCTGGTAACTTGATCCTTTGGTAGGTCGTGGCTATTGAGGATGCTCAGGCATACCCCCTTGTGCTTGTTTTGAGGGTTAGTGAGTATCATTACCTTAGTTTTTTTGTAATTAATTACAAGTTTGTGAAATGCAAACCAGGATTCGATTTCAGCAAAGCTCTTTTGGAGGGAGTTCTTTAGGGGAAGGGGGGTAGGGTGACTGGAAAAGTTGACAGCATCATTTGCATAGAGGAGTATATTGCTGGAGCAGGCTTGTGGAAGGGTGTTGAGGAAAAGGATGAAAAGGAGGAGACCTAGAATAGAGCATTGGGGGACTCCAGGCTGAATGGGTAGGCTAGAGGAGAGAGTGTTGAGGATTTTGACATACTGCATTCTCCTACTTAGGTAATTAGTGAACTAGGACATAGCCTTCTGAGAGAGACCAGTGGCAGGGAGGGCAGCTACTAGGACGGCATGATTTACCATGTCAAAAGCTTTCATAAGGTTTATGTAAATAGACCCTACTATATGACTATGGTCAAGAGCTTTGTGGATAAAATTGACAAATTCAAGAAGTGCTGAGGTGGTGCTGTGTCCATTCCTAAAGCCGTGTTGCTGGTGGCACTGCAGATTGTACTTGACAAGGTGTTCATACAGTTGATCAGATGCAATCCTTTCCAAGGCTTTAGGCAGAGGGGGAAGGATGGATTTGGGCAGTAGTTGCTGTGGGAGTCCCTATCACCACTCTTTTGGACTGGAGTCACTACCACAGCTTTCCACTACTGAAGGAATTTTCCTAGAGAGATGGACAGATTTAGGAGTTTGGTGAGGGGGGATATGATGGTGTCAAGCGCAAGGTGCAGTAGCTTAAGGTCCTAGGTATCACTACTTGAATGTGGATTTCCCCAGTATTTGCTGGATGTACTTTTTGGCTTCAGATGGGAAGACAACCCAGAAATGGAATGAGGGGTAGATGTGGGACCAGGAGTCAAATGTGAGCTAGACAAAATAGGAGGATTAGAGAAAAATTCAGGGGGAGGACACCGCTAAGGTCAGTAAAGGCTGTTTTAAAGGTATCAGCTGTAAGCTGGGGGTCTTGGGTTATGACACCATTACTATTTAACATGGACAAGGGGGAGGTGTTCGGTTTTCCAGAGAGATCTTTTACATTATCACAGAATTTTCTTCCATTACCCCAGGTGGAGGAAAGGCTACCTTTGAAGTGGGCCACTTTAGCAAGGCGAGTCTCACCGATACAGGCATTTCTGGTGGTCTTATACCTCTGCCAGTCTATAGGGCTACCAGTAGCATGCACTTTTTGCCAGAGGTGGTCTCATTTCGCCATACGTTTAAGGAGCTCGGAGGTGATCCAGGAGTTACTGGAGCCTTTTATTACTCTTTTTCTAATGGGGGCAAAGATATCACATGCTATATTAAATGTAGAGATAAAGTATGCCAAGGCATGGTCAATGCTGTTGGCCGAGTTGAGGGGGGACCAGTCGCAGTGTAGTAGGTGGTCCTGGAACTGCTGGAGCTGTCCCTTTTGAGGGTATGACTATACAATAGTTTTATGGGACATTTGGGGAGTGGTTTGACCAGTGACAGACAACTGGACAGTGGTCACTGAGCAAGTCCGGTAGGACCTCCGTGTTTGAGAATCTTTCCGGGTGGTTAGAGAATATAAAATGTAGACGGGTACTATTGCCAGTCCTGTAGTTGACCCTAATGGGGAAGGTCACAGACTGGGATAGGTCTAATGCTGTAGCAGAGTCCTTAAGTGGGCCGGCTTCGGGGGCTAACCAATTGATATTAAAATCACCTAGTAAGACTATTTCGGAGTGATTGGGCAAGTTGTAGATGGATTCCAGGACAGAATAAAAGCCATGTGAGGTGTCACGAAAAGGGATATATATACAGATAGCGCTGTAAGTGATTGACCCTTGTTGCCAATCACAGTTTTGACAGCCAGTGTCTGAGCATTATTCCCTGTAGTGAATTTTGGAAGGACATGGCCCTGTAGTGAGTCAATTAGATAGACGGCACATCCCCCCCTTTTAGACTAGTTTATCTTCCCTGAAAAGCATGTACCTATTTAGGGCAACATCAGAGTTCAGTGTTTTGGGGGACAACCAGGTTTCAACCACAACAAGGATGTCAGGTCTGTGTTGCACTACACAGACCTGGAGGAGGTCAATTTTAGGCAGCAGGCAGCAGATACTAACGGAAGTGACCTTGAGACCACAAGAATTGCTAGCAGTGGGGGGATTGTGACCCAGGCCTTGGGTTCTGGTGTGCATTTCCAGACAGCAGTATTAGGAGAAGGCAGTGATGAATTATAATGAATCTTAGCAGCTTAAGATTGTGTGAATTTCTTCTAGTGGAGGTCCTATTCTTAATAGTTGGTAATGGGAGGGATGGGAGGTGCGAGGCTCGAAGTAATGTGGGAGAGGTAATTAGGGGAGCAAAGCAGCAGATTGGCCCAATGAGATTAGGAGTTAGGTAAGGTACTGTACTTGCAGTACCATCAGCCCGCATGGCTGCACCTATGTATGATAGGAGAGGGGCTGGTATGGACTTTGTGCTTACGGGAATAGTGGGGTAAGCAAACATTAAGACAGTTAGGGACATGATAAGGTATGTAAAGTGCCCCATGATAGTAGGTGCTTAAATGTTAAGGTAGGTAGGGTAAGGGGCAGGGTGGTAGGCAAGCAGTGCACAAGTTGTGGGATAAGTGAGCGGGGGGTTTGTAGACCTGCGGTGCCCTGGAGTGGTAGGGGTATGAGCAAGAGAGGAGTACATGGGCAACAATTTGCCAGGTAGAAGTGTACCTTTTTTAATAACGCAGGGGTAAGGTATATGACTGCAGAGTGAAAGGTCAGGAGTTTGAATACTGGGTGGAGAAAGAGAGGGAAGTATAGTGGATATAAGCAAATAGTTGTAGGGGCAATGGTTGGAGAACTAGGGGATAGGACTAAATAAGACTAAGCAGACCAACAATAACAGAGGGAATAAGTAGGGAACAGTGGTACTCACGACTGACCCCTAGTGGTCAGGGCATATAAAATGCTAATGGAAAAAGTGGGTACTATAATACTGGAGGCATCACATGATTGGTCACATGACCAGAGGAGTCCTATAAAGTTAGGGATGGCCTAGGGTGAGAGTGAGGGTGAGGGTGGGGGTGGGCTGAGCAATCAATGCGTAGCCTCAGTGGGCTAGCACAGTCACATGAGTGAGCTCCCAGAAGGACTCTACCTTGCTTCCTGTGACCGCTGCTTCAGACTTCAGTAGTGAGGACTATACAGTGAGAGGTCAGACGGAGCTGCAGTCAGCTAAAAGGGAACGAATCAAAGCAGGGCGTCATATTAAATGTAAATTGCAATACCAGGGAAACAAAGGGATGGGGTCCAGAAGCAAGAAAAAAAGGGACAGTGAACCGGGGAGAGAGTGGGGGAGGGGTGATCATTCTGCGCATGCGTGAGCTAGAGTCCCAAACAGGAGAGGAAAACAGAGTGAAAATGGAGTACAAGGAAGAGCATGTCAGTACACTCATATTGCCATACAGGTATGCAGAAATCAAACTTAGACTTAACAACACAGGCCAAACATGGCTAGTGCTAGATATTAAAGTAATTGCAAGCTCAACACACTATACTGGCTCCTATAGATTGGCACTTAAGGTTCCCTTTCAAAACAGCTCTAAACACTGTAAATTAGACAACAGTTATTTAACAAAAAACTATCTCCACTGATATGCTGATAGAAAAAAGCACAGTCACATGAGTGAGCTCCCAGAAGGACTCTACCTTGCTTCTTGCAACCACTGCTTCAGGCATTAGGAGTGAGGGCTGTAGAGTGAGGGGTCAGAGGGAGCCACAGTCAGCCTGCTTCTTGCAACTGCTGCTTCAGGCATCAGGAGTGAGGGCTGTAGAGTGAGGGGTCAGTGGGAACCACAGCCAGCTTGCTTCTTGTGACTACCGCTTCGGTCTTCAGTTGTGAGGGCTGTAGAGTAAGGAGTCAGAGTGAGCCTCAGTCAGCTTGCTTCTTGAGGCTGCTGCTTCATACTTCAGGAGTGAAGGCTGTAGAGTTAAGGGTCAGAGGGAGTCGCAGTCAGCTTCTTGTGGCCACTGCTTTGGGCTTCAAGAGTGAGGGTTGTAGAGTGAGGGGTCAGAGGGAGCCACAGTCAGCTTGCTTCTTGTGACAACTGCTTCAGGTTTCAGGAGTGAGGGCTGTAGAGTGCGGGCTCAGAGAAAGCCACAGTCAGATTGCTTCTTGTGACCACTGCTTTGGGCTTCAGAAGTGAGGGCCGTAGAGTGAGGTGTAAGAGTGAGCCTCAGTCAGCTTGCTTCTTGCAACTGCTGCTTCAGGCTTCAGGAGTGAGGGCTGTAGAGTGAGGGGTCAGTGGGAGCCACAGTCAGCTTGTTTCTTGTGACAACTGCTTCAGGTTTCAGGAGTGAGGGCTGTAGAGTGAGAGGTCAGAGAGAGCCACAGTCAGCTTGCTTCTTGCGACCACTGCTTTGATCTTCAGAAGTGAGGGCAGTAGTGTGAGGAGTCAGAGTGGGCCACAGTCAGCTTGCTTCTTGCAACTGCTGCTTCAGGATTCAGGAGTGAAGACTGTAGAGTGAGTGGTCAGTGGGAGCCACAGTCAGCTTGTTTCTTGTGACAACTGATTCAGGTTTCAGGAGTGAGAGCTGTAGAGTGAGGGGTCAGAGAGAGCCACAGTCAGCTTGCTTCTTGTGACCACTGCTTTGGGCTTCAGAAGTGAGGGCTGTAGAGTGAGGGGTCAGAAGGAGCCACAGTCAGCTTGCTTCTTGTGACAACTGCTTCAGGTTTCAGGAGTGAGGTCTGTAGAGTGAGGGCTCAGAGAAAGCCACAGTCAGCTTGCTTCTTGTGACCACTGCTTTTAGCTTCAGAAGTGAGGGCCGTAGAGTGAGGTGTCAGAGTGAGCCTCAGTCAGCTTGCTTCTTGCAACTGCTGCTTCGGGCTTCAGGAGTGAGGGCTGTAGAGTGAGGGGTCAGTGGGAGCCACAGTCTGCTTGTTTCTTGTGACAACTGCATCAGGTTTCAGGAGTGAGGGCTGTAGAGTGAGGGGTCAGAGAGAGCCACAGTCAGCTTGCTTCTTGTGACAACTGCTTTGGGCTTCAGAAGTGAGGGCTGTAGAGTGAGGGGTCAGAGTGAGCCACAGTCAGCTTGCTTCTTGAGACTGCTGCTTCATACTTCAGGAGAGAGGACTGTAAAGTGAAGGGTCAGTATGAGCTGCAGTCAGCTTGCTTCTTGTGGCCGCTGCTTTGGGCTTCAAGAGTGAGGGTTGTAAAGTGAGGGTCAGAGAGAGCCACAGTCAACCTGTTTCTTGTGACAACTGCTTCAGGTTTCAGGAGTGAGGGCTGTAGAGTGAAGGGTCAGAGGGAGCCGCAGTCAGCTTGCTTCTTGTGACCACTGCTTTGGGCTTCAAGAGTGAGGATTGTAGAGTGAGGGGTCAGAGGGAGCCACAGTCAGCTTGCTTCTTGTGACAACTGCTTCAGGTTTCAGGAGTGAGGGCTGTAGAGTGAGGGCTCAGAGAAAGCCACAGTCAGCTTGCTTCTTGTGACCACTGCTTTGAGCTTCAGAAGTGAGGGCTGTAGTGTGAGGAGTCAGAGTGAGCCACAGTCAGCTTGCTTCTTGCAACTTCTGCTTCAGGCTTCAGGAGCGAGGGCTGTAGAGTGAGGGGTCAGTGGGTGCCACAGTCTGCTTGTTTCTTGTAAGAACTGCTTCAGGTTTCAGGAGTGAGGGCTGTAGAGTGAGGGGTCAGAGAGAGCCACAGTCAGCTTGCTTCTTGTGACCACTGCTTTGGGCTTCAGAAGTGAGGGCTGCAGAGTGAGGGGTCAGAGGGAGCCACAGTCAGCTTGCTTCTTGCAACTGCTGCTTCAGGCTTCAGGAGTGAGGTCTGTAGAGTGAGTGGTCATTGGGAGCCACAGTCAGCTTGTTTCTTGTGACAACAGCTTCATGTTTCAGGAGTGAGAACTGTAGAGTGAGGGGTCAGAGAAAGCCTCAGCCAGCCTGCTTCTTGAGACTGCTGCTTCATACTTCAGGAGTGAGGACTGTAGAGTGAAGGGTCAGAGGGAGCTGCAGTCAGCTTGCTTCTTGTGGCTGCTGCTTTGGGCTTCAAGAGTGAGGGTTGTAAAGTGAGGGTCAGAGGGAGCCACAGTCAGCTTGTTTCTTGTGACAACTGTAGAGTGAGGTCAGAGAGAGCCACAGTCAGCTTGCTTCTTGTGACCATTGCTTTGGGCTTCAGAAGTGAGGGCTGTAGAGTGAGGGGGTCAGAGGTAGCCACAGTCAGCTTGCTTCTTGTGACAACTGCTTCAGGTTTCAGGAGTGAGGGCTGTAGAGTGAGGGCTCAGAGAAAGCCACAGTCAGCTTGCTTCTTGTGACCACTGCTTTTAGCTTCACAAGTGAGGGCCATAGTGTGAGGTGTCAGAGTGAGCCTCAGTCAGCTTGCTTCTTGCAACTGCTGCTTCAGGCTTCAGGAGTGAGGGCTGTAGAGTGAGGGGTCAGTGGGAGCCACAGTCATCTTGTTTCTTGTGACAACTGCTTCAGGTTTCAGGAGTGAATGCTGTAGAGTGAGAGGTCAGAGAGAGCCACAGTCAGCTTGTTTCTTGTGACAACTGCTTCAAGTTTCAGGAGTGAGAGCTGTAGAGTGAGGGGTCATAGAAAGCCTCAGCCAGCTTGCTTCTTGAGACTGTTGCTTCATACTTCAGGAGTGAGGACTGTAGAGTGAAGGGTCAGAGGGAGCTGCAGTCAGCTTGCTTCTTGTGGCCGCTGTTTTGGGCTTCAAGAGTGAGGGTTGTAAAGTGAGGGTCAGAGGGAGCCACAGTCAGCCTGTTTCTTGTGACAACTGCTTCAGGCTTCAGGAATGAGGCTTGTAGAGAGAGGGGTCAGAGGGAGCCACAGTCAGCTTGTTTCTTTTGACAACTGCTTCTGGTTTTAGGAGTGAGGGCTGTAGAGTGAGGGCTCAGAGAAAGCCACAGTCGGCTTGCTTCTTGTGACCATTGCTTTGGGCTTCAGAAGTGAGGGCTGTAGAGTGAGGGGTCAGAAGGAGCCACAGTCAGCTTGCTTCTTGTGACAACTGCTTCAGGTTTCAGGAGTGAGGGCTGTAGAGTGAGGGCTCAGAGAAAGCCACAGTCAGCTTGCTTCTTGTGACCACTGCTTTTAGCTTCAGAAGTGAGGGCCATAGAGTGAGGTGTCAGAGTGAGCCTCAGTCAGCTTGCTTCTTGCAACTGCTGCTTCATGCTTCAGAAGTGAGGGCTGTAGAGTGAGGGGTCAGTGGGAGCCACAGTCAGCTTGTTTCTTGTGACAACTGCTTCAGGTTTCAGGAGTGAGGGCTGTAGAGTGAGAGGTCAGAGAGAGCCACAGTCAGCTTGCTTCTTGTGACCACTGCTTTGATCTTGAGAAGTGAGGGCTGTAGTGTGAGGAGTCAGAGTGAGCCACAGTCAGCTTGCTTCTTGCAACAGCTGCTTCAGGCTTCAGGAGCGAGGGCTGTAGAGTGAGAGGTCAGTGGGAGCCACAGTCAGCTTGTTTCTTGTAAGAATTGCTTCAGGTTTCAGGAGTGAGGGCTGTAGAGTGAGGGGTCAGAGAGAGCCACAGTCAGCTTGCTTCTTGTGACCACTGCTTTGGGCCTCAGAAGTGAGGGCTGTAGAGTGAGGGGTCAGAAGGAGCCACAGTCAGCTTGCTTCTTGTGACAACTGCTTCAGGTTTCAGGAGTGAGGGCTGTAGAGTGAGGGCTCAGAGAAAGCCACAGTCAGCTTGCTTCTTGTGACCACTGCTTTTAGCTTCAGAAGTGAGGGCCGTAGAGTGAGGTGTCAGAGTGAGCCTCAGTCAGCTTGCTTCTTGCAACTGCTGCTTCAGACTTCAGGAGTGAGGGCTGTAGAGTGAGGGGTCAGATAGAGCCACAGTCTGCTTGCTTCTTGTGACAACTGCTTCGGGCTTCAGAAGTGAGGGCTGTAGAGTGAGGGGTCAGAGTGAGCCACAGTCGGCTTGCTTCTTGAGACTGCTACTTCATACTTCAGGAGAGAGGACTGTAAAGTGAAGGGTCAGTATGAGCTGCAGTCAGCTTGCTTCTTGTGGCCACTGCTTTGGGCTTCAAGAGAGGGTTGTAAAGTGAGGGTCAGAGAGAGCCACAGTCAACCTCTTTCTTGTGACAACTGCTTCAGGTTTCAGGAGTGAGGGCTGTAGAGTGAAGGGTCAGAGTGAGCCGCAGTCAGCTTGCTTCTTGTGGCCGCTGCTTTGGCCTTCAAGAGTGAGGGTTGTAGAGTGAGGGGTCAGAGGGAGCCACAGTCAGCTTGCTTCTTGTGACAACTGCTTCAGGTTTCAGGAGTGAGGGCTATAGAGTGAGGGGTCAGAGAAAGCCACAGTCAGCTTGCTTCTTGTGACCACTGCTTTGAGCTTCAGAAGTGAGGGCTGTAGTGTGAGGAGTCAGAGTGAGCCACAGTCAGCTTGCTTCTTGCAACTTCTGCTTCAGGCTTCAGGAGCTAGGGCTGTAGAGTGAGGGGTCAGTGGGAGCCACAGTCTGCTTGTTTCTTGTAAGAACTGCTTCAGGTTTCAGGAGTGAGGGCTGTAGAGTGAGGGGTCAGAGAGAGAGCCACAGTCAGCTTGCTTCTTGTGACCACTGCTTTGGGCTTCAGAAGTGAGGGCTGCAGAGTGAGGGGTCAGAGGGAGCCACAGTCAGCTTGCTTCTTGCAACTGCTGCTTCAGGCTTCAGGAGTGAGGTGTGTAGAGTGAGTGGTCATTGGGAGCCACAGTCAGTTTGTTTCTTGTGACAACAGCTTCAGGTTTCAGGAGTGAGAGCTGTAGAGTGAGGGGTCAGAGATAGCCTCATCCAGCCTGCTTCTTGAGACTGCTGCTTCATACTTCAGGAGTGAGGACTGTAGAGTGAAGGGTCAGAGGGAGCTGCAGTCAGTTTGCTTCTTGTGGCTGCTGCTTTGGGCTTCAAGAGTGCGGGTTGTAAAGTGAGGGTCAGAGGGAGCCACAGTCAGCTTGTTTCTTGTGACAACTGCTTCAGGTTTCAGGAGTGAGAGCTGTAGAGTGAGGGGTCAGAGAGAGCCACAGTCAGCTTGCTTCTTGTGACCACTGCTTTGGGCTTCAGAAGTGAGGGCTGTAGAGTGAGGGGGTCAGAGGTAGCCACAGTCAGCTTGCTTCTTGTGACAACTGCTTCAGGTTTCAGGAGTGAGGGCTGTAGAGTGAGGGTGTCAGAGAAAGCCACAGTCAGCTTGCTTCTTTTGACCACTGCTTTTAGCTTCACAAGTGAGGGCCATAGTGTGAGGTGTCAGAGTGAGCCTCAGTCAGCTTGCTTCTTGCAACTGCTGCTTCAGGCTTCAGGAGTGAGGGCTGTAGAGTGAGGGGTCAGTGGGAGCCACAGTTCTCTTGTTTCTTGTGACAACTGCTTCAGGTTTCAGGAGTGAGGGCTGTAGAGTGAGAGGTCAGAGAGAGCCACAGTCAGCTTGCTTCTTGCGACCACTGCTTTGATCTTCAGAAGTGACGGCTGTAGTGTGAGGAGTCAGAGTGAGCCACAGTCAGCTTGCTTCTTGCAACAGCTGCTTCAGGCTTCAGGAGCGAGGGCTGTAGAGTGAGAGGTCAGTGGGAGCCACAGTCAGCTTGTTTCTTGTAAGAACTGTTTCAGGTTTCAGGAGTGAGGGCTGTAGAGTGAGGGGTCAGAGAGAGCCACAGTCAGCTTGCTTCTTGTGACCACTGCTTTGGGCTTCAGAAGTGAGGGCTGTAGAGTGAGGGGTCAGAGTGAGCCACAGTCAGCTTGCTTCTTGCAACTGCTGCTTCAGGATTCAGGAGTGAAGACTGTAAAGTGAGTGGTCAGTGGGAGCCACAGTCAGCTTGTTTCTTGTGACAACTGCTTCAGGTTTCAGGAGTGAGAGCTGTGGAGTGAGGGATCAGAGAGAGCCACAGTCAGCTTGCTTCTTGTGACCACTGCTTTGGGCTTCAGAAGTGAGGGCTGTAGAGTGAGGGGTCAGAAGGAGCCACAGTCAGCTTGCTTCTAGTGACAACTGCTTCAGGTTTCAGGAGTGAGGGCTGTAGAGTGAGGGCTCAGAGAAAGCCACAGTCAGCTTGCTTCTTGTGACCACTGCTTTTAGCTTCAGAAGTGAGGGCCGTAGAGTGAGGTGTCAGAGTGAGCGCCAGTCAGCTTGCTTCTTGCAACTGCTGCTTCAGGCTTCAGGAGTGAGGGCTGTAGAGTGAGGGGTCAGTGGGAGCCACAGTCTGCTTGTTTCTTGTGACAACTGCTTCAGGTTTCAGGAGCGAGGGCTGTAGAGTGAGGGGTCAGAGAGAGCCACAGTCAGCTTGCTTCTTGTGACCGCTGCTTTGGGCTTCAGAAGTGAGGGCTGTAGAGTGAGGGGTCAGAGTCAGCCACAGTCAGCTTGCTTCTTGCAACTGCTGCTTCAGGCTTCAGGAGTGAGGTCTGTAGAGTGAGTGGTCAGTGGGAGCCACAGTCAGCTTGTTTCTTGTGACAACTGCTTCAGGTTTCAGGAGTGAGAGCTGTAGAGTGAGGGGTCAGAGAAAGCCTCAGCCAGCTTGCTTTTTGAGACTGTTGCTTCATACTTCAGGAGTGAGGGCTGTAGAGTGAGGGGTCAGAGGAGCCGCAGTCAGCTTGTTTCTTGCAACTGCTGCTTCAGGCTTCAGGAGTGAGGGCTGTAGAGTGAGGGGTCAGAGGCAGCCACAGTCAGTCTGTTTCTTGTGACAACTGCTTCAGGTTTCAGGAGGAG
The DNA here is from genome assembly GCA_016271365.2 of Neoceratodus forsteri. Classification (NCBI taxonomy): domain Eukaryota; kingdom Metazoa; phylum Chordata; order Ceratodontiformes; family Ceratodontidae; genus Neoceratodus; species Neoceratodus forsteri. The sequence goes on from CM057458.1 coordinate 803,159,835, forward strand.
GCTTGTAGAGTGAGGGGTCAGAGGGAGCCACAGTCAGCTTGTTTCTTTTGACAACTGCTTCTGGTTTTAGGAGTGAGGGCTGTAGAGTGAGGGGTCAGAGAGAGCCACAGTCAGCTTGCTTCTTGCGACCACTGCTTTGGGCTTCAGAAGTGAGGGCTGTAGAGCGAGGAGTCAGAGTGAGCCGTAGTGAACTTGCTTCTTGCAACTGCCGCTTCAGGCTTCAGGAGTGAGGGCTGTAGTTTGAGTGGTCAGTGGGAGCCACAGACAGCTTGTTTCTTCTGACAACTGCTACAGGTTTCAGGAGTGAGGGCTGTAGAGTGAAAGGTCAGAGGGAGCTGCAGTCAGCTTGTTTCTTGTGGCCGCTGCTTTGGGCTTCAAGAGTGAAGGTTGTAGAGTGAGGGGTCAGAGGGAGCCGCAGTCAGCTTGCTTCTTGTGGCCACTGCTTTGGGCTTCAAGAATGAGGGTTGTAGAGTGAGGGGTCAGAGGGCGTTGCAGTCAGCTTGTTTCTTGTGGCCGCTGCTTTGGGCTTCAAGAGTGAAGGTTGTAGAGTGAGGGGTCAGAGGGAGCTGCAGTCAGCCTGCTTCTTGTGGCCGCTACTTTGGGCTTCAAGAGTGAGGGTTGTAGAGTGAGGGGTCAGAGGAAGCCACAGTCATCTTGTTTCTTGTGGCAACTGCTTCAGGTTTCAGGACTGAGGGCTGTAGAGTAAGGGGTCAGTGGGAGTTACAAACAGCTTGTTTCTTGTGACAACTGCTTCAGGTTTCAAGAGTGAGGACTGTAGAGTGAGGGGTCAGAGGGAGCCGCAGTCAGCTTGGTTCTTGCTACAACTGCTTTGGGTTTCAGGAGTGAGGGCTGTAGAGTGAGGGGTCAGAGTGAGCGACAGTCAGCTTGCTTCTTGCGACCACTGCTTTGGGCTTCAGGAGTGAAGGCTCAGAGGGAGCCACAGTCAGCTTGCTTTTTGTGACCACTGCTTTGGGCTTCAGAAGTGAGGGCTGTAGAGTGAGGGGTCAGAGTGAGCGACAGTCAGCTTGCTTCTTGCGACCACTGCTTTGGGCTTCAGAAGTGAGGGCTGTAGAGTGAGGGGTCCGAGTGAGTGACAGTCAGCTTGCTTCTTGCAACAGCTGCTTCAGGCTTCAGGACTGAGGGCTGTAGAGTAAGGGGTCAGTGGGAGTTACAGACAGTTTGTTTCTTGTGACAACTGCTTCAGGTTTCAAGAGTGAGGACTGTAGAGTGAGGGGTCAGAGGGAGCCACAGTCAGCTTGGTTCTTGCTACAACTGCTTTGGGTTTCAGGAGTGAGGGCTGCAGAGTGGGGGGGGGGTCAGGTAGAGCCACACTCAGCTTGCTTCTTGCGATCACTGCTTTGGGCTTCAGGAGTGAGGGCTCAGAGGGAGCCGCAGTCAGCTTGCTTCTTGTGACCACTGCTTCAGGCTTCAGGAGTGAGGGCTGTAAAGTGTTATAACCTCACTGACTGTGATATCACTGCTACTTAGAAACACCCATTCAGTGACTGCCACGTCATTTACCTGTGATGTCACTGTGCATGAAATCACAATGCTGATGAGGTAGTGAGGGGGATAGAGACAGATATGTCAGTTGCCATGCTAAGAGCTGTTTCAGCACAATATTATCACACTGAAGACTTTCTAATAAGCAAAAGGAAAAAAGAAAAATACTTCAGAAATAAAAAGTTACAATGGACTATTTAAAATATGTATTATTTTTCTGTCTGTTTGTATTGGCTCCACTAACTCTTTAATGGGAATTGTACAGAACTTAAGTGGTGCCTTTGGTCTGATGTTATCTCTTTCAAATATTTGAATATTGTTACCCCTGTGTTTTTACTTTTCCAAAGAGAACATTCCAAGTTCTGCCAGTTGCTTCATCATAATACATTTCCAATCTTCATCCACCTTTTTTTTGCTGTTGTCTGCATCTTCTCAACCCTGTCATTATCTTTTGTCTGTTAATGATACTACAATTGCACACTGTTCTGAAGATGGGGTCTGTCTATTGATCAATTAAGGGGTACAACAATACCTCTTTATTAGAGGCTGCTTCACGCTATTGGTGTAATTTACAGTGGCTGCTGATCATTATTGCCTGCCCTTTTCCTGCTGCGTTTCATCAGCCTTTTGTGTTGTTAGGTAGTATTTTGCTTCCATATTTACCTAGATTGACATTTGCAAGTATTTATTTACAAACTAGTGACTTGGAAGGGTACTCTGAACCAAAGCTTACATCCTGTGTTGCTGGTGGGTGGGGATTATAGCTTGTGGAGTGCAACAGTAAAATGAACAATAATTGCAGTGAAAAAAATAAATAGGAAAATGATACACAGTTGAGTCAGCCAGGATGCAATGCCATAACTTACAGTAAATGCCATGTCACAAAATACAACATGACAAAATTAAATGCCACTGAATTACACTTCACCCTGGAGCATAGTGCAGCATTATGTGTTGTATGCTGGCTGGCACCACTATACAGTAAAATAGTGTATGTGAAATAATTGAAAATAAAATGACGTAAATAAATAAGGCAGGCACTGCAATTAAAACAGGGTAATGCAATTAAAAAAATAAGCAAGATGCTGTTAAAAAGTCATTATTCATGGTAAACTCTGGGGAACTGGGTGTGTATTAAACAAGGTAGAGGTATGGACAGATAGTAAAGGAGTAGATAAATTGATTAGTTTCATTAGAAACAGCACTGGACAAAGAGTGACCAGAGCAAGTAATTGGAAAATTCTATTTGACTTACAGTTCGAACCTGTGCATTCCATTTGACTGATAATTCAGTCAAACTACTTCAGGTTAGGCTGGCCCACTGGTACAGTAGTAGTGCTACTGCTTACAGTTCCAATGACCCAAGTTTGGGAGTGAACCTTGTGTATCGGAGTGTCGGCTGGGGAAGGAGGCTGAGTATTTGATGGACAGCTCACCTCCTTCAAGGTGGGTGGGCTCAGGGCTTCAGCAATAGCATGTCTTCTGGTGACGGTCTGGAGGTACTGAGCTGGGAGCACGGAAGAAACTGGGGAATGATATAATGCAGCAGACATTGGCACAGTGCACACAAGAGTGTGCTCAACACCCCAGGATGTCATTACATAGCTGATCCCATTTGGGGAAACAGAGAAAGTGGGAAAATCCCTGTTGGATGAGATATGCGATGTCGCTCCAAACAGCCACCCCACCCATTTCTAGATTCTGCCCTCCTGGGATCTGACATCCCCTGCGATCTTCACCTCTGCCTGCAGGGATCATTGGATTCAGGTACGGGAGCACTGGGGATCTGCAGGGGGCCCAAGTCAAGGGGTTGCCCCTAGCAGTAGACTGGACCAAGTAGGACTGTAGCCACACCTATCTAGGTGTCATCCTGGACCCCTCACTGGATTTCTTGTTGCATGCGATGGGTGTCTGCAAATCTGTCAACTCCATGCTGGGTATCTCCTACAAAGTCATCCATAATCAGTCCATGCAAGCTAGACTATCTATTGACAGGGGTATAATCCTACCCAAACTCATCTATGCTGTTCCTCTTTTTCTATTAACCTCAAAAACTTTTATCTCCAGAAGGGGTTGAGCTTACAACAATATGTCATTTCTAGACTGGCATGCCACTGCTCCCTCAATAACAGATTTGGCTGGCTTCCCCCATCCCAGACTCATGACCACTTCTTGGGGGGTGTCATCAATGCTATCTTTCATAATCACATGCCTATGATTCTTGTCACCCTCTTCAACCCTGCACACATTAAATACCCCCTTGAGTAAATGACCCTTTAGAGATATCCAAACTTAGAACCAAGGCTGAGAATCCTCTTTTGCCTTTGCTGTACCAACACTATGGAACTTCATTCTAGCTAAGTTTCAACAAAGTCCTTCAGCATCCTTATTTCACAGTAGATATCATGAACACCTACTCAAAATGTCTATGTGTTCTTGCCATTGATTTGTATTTAAGCTGGCTAAGCTTTGGTGATTTTCTGTGTCTTTTTATTATGCATATTTAAGATAGCTAACTGAATTTGTGCAGTTAGACCATGTCTGCTTATCTTCACTATGTAGTTTATCCCTCCTGGTCACCTGTGGGCTTGTAGATGCTCTTCTTTGTTTTTGCTTGTGTTTTAATGTTTTATATACTGTTTTCCACTTATGCTGTGCTTTACGCTGACTTGCTCTACATGAATTGTCATTGTCTTGTACCATTCACTGTAATTTCATTTCATGTATGTGACCTCCCAGGTCATGCCTGAAAATAGGCATTTTTTGCCTAGTGCACTTACCTGATCAACAAAGACTAAATAAATAAATGTATGCCAAATTTGCATGAAGGGAATGTGCACAAGTCTGGAATTTTGGACATCGACAAAGGCAAGCCAAAGGAACTCTATTTGCCTTTGGCACTCTTGGTCTTCTATGTCACAGCGCATCACTGTTTAAAGTGAGCACATTCTGAGCATGTCCAAGTTGTTGACATGCCAAATGACATGCAGCAGCCAGTCAGTGATGTGGGAGACTGAGTTCCCAATACTACACACATATCAAGGCCATTTCATATCTTTCTCTCTCTCTTGGTCAAAGTAGCTTGCAACTGAAGGAGCTACTTTTTTGTAAAAAAGAGTGGCCTTTGATTAAAAAACTATAGATCATCAGAAAATCATACATTATCATTCCAGTTTGATAACTTAACTTTAACTGCAGTTTCAGGCAGGTAGGCAAGTGACCCTGCTGAAGAGATACAATATACTGCACAGTGTAAACCTGCATTGGCAGCTGCAGGGCCTGAAGCAGGACCAGGGCAGAGTGAATTTACAGTAGTTGATAGAGAAAGGTGTATGAGCTATTTTTGAAGGATTTATTTAACAAGCATTCTTTTTAATGAGTGTGTCTGGTGTACAGTGCATAGAAATCAACTTTTTTTATTATTTTTGTCTGCTGCAGTAGAAGCAGGGCAGAGTGAATTTAACAGACTTGGAAAGATCCAGCTTGATGTTTTGAGCTGGTGCTGCAGGGCACAGAAATCTATTTTTTTTTATTGCCTGTAAGTGAAAGTTAAATGAAATGTGCTGCTGTAGTGAGACACTAGGTCTCTCAGTGAGGGGGAGGAGGAGGAGGGTGTGCTAAACTGGGCAATGGGTACATGTGGATGCTTGCCATGGCATCATGTCAAAAGGAACTAAAGGAGAAAATGATGCAGGGGAGGAAAGGAGCAGAAAGAGGTTCCACCAGTTCTATTTCTGCAAGCATTGGTGATCAAGAAGGAGTCCTGAAGAAAGGACTCAGGAGTCATAGAGATGGGAAAGGATCTTCACCTAAGAAGAGAACTAGGCAGGGTGCATGATAATACAGCCAGAGGAACCATGATGTATAGTCCCCAGAAGATCATTGGTTTCAATCCCACTGTAGGCAGCTTTCCAAGCTGGTTGTCAAGCACATCTGGTGATAAAATCACCCTGAGTAATACAGAGGTGGAGCATTCTTCTCTCTTCCTCCTTCCAGTGCTTTCAGTTCCCCTGTCTGGGATAGAGAAGATACCACCAGATTTGCAACAGCTAGCTCACCCCCTCTCAATCTCATATGCACAACAAGAAAACAACTGCTACTGCAATCACCTATGCACATGTGTGGGTGTGGACAATTACGAGGCCAACTTGAATCACTGGGCCTGATTCCAAGTCATGTTACGCATGGTGCAAGGTGATTTATGCCATACCCTATGGCACAGTTCTCAACTTATGCCATGAATTACGCGAGTTGCAATTTCAAGTTGTGGCTTGTGCCATGCCGCATGTGGGTTGCACCAAGGGAGGGCTACACCACCCACTACGCCTACAACCTGCTGCAGTGTGGTGCAAGGGTGGGTTATGGCAGCACCTGTGCCCCTATTCTGAAAGGGCAGCTGCTGTAACCGAGTTCTGCTATTCCAGGTCCTACAGTGATGCAGCAGGTTAGACCAGCATGGAGGTGGTCTAAGGGGCATCCATCCTGGCAAAACAATGTATGCCCCCCCCAGTGCTGCGGAACAAACATTGCTGTGCCCCAAGGACCCCCCAAGCACTGGGCTAACCCCCATCCTGAGTCTCAGGGTGCCCCCAGGTCCATTATGTGCCTTGAACCCCCTTGCACCTCTGCCACCCAGCCTACCCCCCAAGGCCCCAGAGGATTGTGGCCATGTTACGGGGCTGGGGGGCTCCATGGGGGCAGTTACATGTGGTCTGCAACTTGCGACACCCAGGTCCTTTGCACCATTCTCATGGCACAAGCCTGTGGCTGCTGCAAATCTTGGGTCATAGGTGCCAGGGACCCTGCCTGTCTTGGAATAAGGTGCAGGGTCCCCAGTGTAGTGGCACATGGTGCAACGTGCATATGCCCGTGAGTTGCCCCATGCATTCTGGAATCAAGCCCACTGCATGATGTCCACACTGCCCTCAAATCATGCAACAGAAGCAGTACCTCCCAACTCAGTACTGCTGCTCAGTCAGTGAATAAAGCTGACACTGAGTCTGGGTTTGGAATGGACATCAGGGGTAGAAATTGAAAAAAGCGGTATTCTTGGCAGGTACTGCAAAAGTTGTTTTTTGGGATATGTTCAATTTGTTAAATTCTGCTAAAAAGAGCTGTATTCATGAAACTGTGAAATCCTTGGGGCTATTGTGAAGTGTAACTATGGTTAAGTGATTACAGCCTCTTGTTGTTACCTTAAAGTGGGCCAGCCCCCCCACAGCCTTTTGTTGTGTTAATTTAAGCCCCATTGCCCAGCAGAAATGCTTGTTCCTGCTGAAATATTAACTTCTGTGCCATCCTCTGTCTCTTCCCAGTCAAAGCTCCCTGTTTGAAGCCCTCGTTTGAGCGCCGGGGCTACGCTCCGCCAGCGGGTGGTCAGCAACTGCCTAGCCACCTCCAGGGACCAGAAAACTGGGAGGGACAGCCAGGCAAGGTAATGGAAAGCCACAAGATTTATGCCCACCCACCCTTCCCTCCTTGGTGTTACTTTTATAGGCATCTTCCCGCCGAATTACAATTCCCACCCCCAGTGCCGCTCTAACCTGTAATCTGTCTCATTGCCATTGCTGTGTCGCCAAATCAGCAGCCCTTCCTTACTGTTCTCTCTATAACTACACTGTCATTTCTTAGCTCGATTTAATCATCAGCATTTCTTTCATAATGGGGGGATCCCTTTGGATACTTCTGGCTCTGTTATTCATGGTATTCAGGGAGAAAGATATCCTCCCTGTCACTGTCACATTGAAAAGTGAGACCCACTTTCCTAGTCTCTCTATTTCACCATTATTAAAGAAGGACCGGATCCTCATATATGCCCTACCTATGCCACAACACAACCAGTGGGGCAACCTCCATGAAGGGACTCAAACTGTTCTATCAACATATCGCTCGGTGCTCCATTATTGGGTATACAGTTCCCCATTACGCCTGACCACCAGATTGCTATTTAGTGAGTTGGCATGAACCCATAACCCCGACTGGCATACCTTAAAACAGAGGCCCCTGAATAGAAAAAGGAGGGCCAAAGATAGTCTCCTCATTTTATCTCTTGAAGCCCTTGTGAAACTCTTAATTTTTTTCTTGAGCTGCGTTGGAAATGTGGAAATTAACCCAGACCCTCCAGAGTGCATTACCTCACCAGCAGATTTAGCCTCAACCAAAGGACTAAGCTTTCTACATATCAATGCCTGCAGCCTGCTAAAAAAGCTCACGATGATACAAGCCTGGGTTGCCCATACTTTGCCAGACTTTCTTGTGGTGTCGGAGACATGGCTTAGACCCGCCACAGCAGATAGAGACATAAACTTATCCAATTATCAAATATTCAGAGTGGATCGCCAGACAAGGGGCAGGAGAGTTGCTATATATGTAAAATCCAATATATCTGTAACTTGCTTAGATGCAACATCTATGCCCAAAGAATTCGAATGTCTATCCCTCAAAGTGGCTCTCTCCAACACTGCAGCATTTCAGCTAGTTGGCTGCTACAGGCCCCCCTCAGCGGATCTTAAGCTTCTAACCCACCTGGGGAATCTAGTCAAGATGGGTACGGAAGAAACCATAATCCTAGGTGATCTAAACCTAAATTGGCTATCCAAGGCAACAGCACCTTTAGTATCATTCTGTGATATATATGGGTTTTCACAACTTATAAATGAACCAACCAGAATCAACAAAAAGAATCTGAGCAACAGCACATTACTTGACATCATACTGGTGAATAAACCCCACTTCTTCACGCACGCTGGAGTGCTTTTCAGTGATATAAGTGACCACTGCCTTATTGCTGGAATAAGATCATCCAGCAAACTAACGCCCCCAGCTAAATTCCTACTGAGGAGATCCAAGAAAAATTTCAATACTGAGGCATATCTTCATGATCTAAATCACTCTACAAGATGGCAAGAGTTCTACCTAGCAGACTCTGTGGAAAAAGCACATCAAGTGTTAAATAGCATAATACTAGGTGTCCTTAACACTCATACACCAATTACTAGAGTTCGAATAAAAAACAAAACTTGCCGTTGGTTTTCAACTGACCTTAAATCAGCCCTACTTGAGAGAGATAAGCTATGGAAAAAGGCAAGGAAGACTAAGAACCCAAATGACTGGATGATATTTAAGAAAGCCAGAAATAGCTGTACCAGGAATGTACGGGATGCAAAGGCTGCCTATTACATGGCTGAACTCGACTCCTCCTACCACAGTCCTGCCAGGTTCTGGAGCACCATTAAGGGCATAATAGGACAAGATCCTAGCACTACACTACCAGCTCAAATGCACCACAACAAGGAAACAATTTCAGACAGAATGGAAATACTGGATGCATTCAATAATCATTTCACAACTGCTGGCCTTGCATTTGATACCTCTCCAGCTAATCTGCTATGTGTTCAGTTAAGCTCCCAGTACATGGGAACTCGGATAACTGAATCCTCCTTCTCCTTCAAACCGTTTTTTTTTAAACAAGTGGAGGATCTAATTTCGCACATGGATATCAAAAAAAGTGCAGGTGCAGACTCCCTTGACCCCTACTTTCTAAAGATTGCAATGCATGCACTCGCAGTTCCCTTAACACACCTTTTTAATCTGTCTTTAATATCTGGTTCTATTCCTGCAACTTGGAAAACAGCCCAAGTTTTCTCTCTACTGAAATCAGGGGACCCCATGGACCTTAACAACTATAGGCCAATCTCTATCCTTCTAGTGCTATCCAAGCTGCTAGAAAAACTAGTGAGCATCCAATTAAGAGAATATCTTGAAAAATCTAATCTCTTAAATCCAGCACAATCTGGGTTTAGATCTAAGCATAGTACTATTTCTGCACTGGCTAAAGTTACAAACAACTGGCAAACCGAACTGGATAAAAAGAATAGTGTTTGTGCTGTATTCCTAGATCTAAGCAAGGCGTTTGATATGGTGGACCATGAACTGCTACTCTCTTCCTTGCATTCCATAGATTTGGATCCATCCTCCCTTACATGGTTTAGGTGTTACGTCATGGGAAGGACACAGCAAGTGAAAGCTGAAGGAGACCTATCTCCACTAAAACTACTTCTAAGAGGAGTTCCACAAGGATCTATTCTGGGTCCTGTCCTTTTTGCCATTTATATTAATAATATTGATTCAAATCTTACCAAAGCCACTGTGCACTTGTTTGCAGATGACACTGTTTTATATGTCAGCAACCCATTGCCTGCTACAGCTTGTGAAGTTCTACAAGCAGAATTCTATATACTACAACATCAACTATTGGAAAAAAAAGCTTCTTTTAAATGCAAAGAAAACAAAAGCAATGTTTTTTTCCACCCAAAGCCATACAAGTCCCTCCTCACTAAACAATCTCCCCCAGCTATCCACTATCCTTGGTGAAAGCCTTGATTATGTAGAAAAATTCAAGTATTTGGGGGTGTGGATAGATAGCAGACTTGACTACACAGTTCACATTGAAGAACTTCTAAAAAAGCTTCACCAGAGGCTTGGTCTATTTTTCAGAATAAGGCACTTTCTAACCAGAGACTCCAAGAAGAGGTTGGTCCAGGCCACATTTCTCTCAGTAATTGACTATGCAGATTTCCTTTATAGTCACTGCCCTATCTCCTCCCTAAACAAATTGGATACACTATACCACAGAACACTGAGGTTCATAACAGATCTACCATTTAACACTCACCATTGCTCTCTCTATGCTGCAGTCGGATGGACATCTCTACATCTCAGAAGAAACAGAAATGCTGCAGTATGGACATACAGAGCTTTGACTAAGATGCTTCCAAACTATATATTAGACTGCTTCGCACAGGCCACAGCTAGTACCTATGCTCTAAGAGGCCACAACCTCATCATGCTCAAAGTGCCTAAAGTCAACACCCAGCATGGGAGATCTGCTATCAGCTACACTCTAGCTATATCATGGAACACGATACAGAAGACCCTGAAGCTGATCAACCTTTTATCATTAGCATCCTTCAAGCATCTATATCTAAGTCTCATTCCAGAAAAATGCAATTGCTTCCACAAGTTCTAGTTTATTCATAGTCCTAACCTTCCCCCTCTTAGGCAGCCATCATAACATGGCAATTCACTTCCCTATAACTTATCTCCCTGATATCTCACCCCCTGGCTATAATCTTCTCCCATTAATTCCAGGCTATTACCTTAGCCCTTATCACTGCCATACACCTCCTAGTACTAGCCCCAGCCCCTGTTCTAGTCACTCGTACCCTTTCCTACCATGTCATTTATCACAGTCTATGATCACCATCTTTCAGTCATCCAATCACTGTGTCTCCTTGTCCACAGTGACTTCCCTTGGATTATTGGAATTTTGGGTGCCTCATGTTGAATGTATGTCATGATACTTCCAATGTTGATATGTATATATTTCGATTACCTAGTGTGCATTTAATATGTTCCTACCTTATCCTGTTATGTTTTAAACAACTTCTGCCCTTGATTACTGTATATAAGTGTTTTAAATATACCTGTATATGTACCAATTATTGAACCTTGACCTTATCAGGTCCATCTTGTAAATGAGCTGTGCTCAATGATGTTCGCCTGAATAAATAAAGATTTGATTGATTGATTGATTGATTGAATACCAGATTCAGAATTTTGGTATCCCACCTAGAAATCTGGTATTCTGCTTAAATTCAATGGGTTTTTATATTTTTTTAAGATAGAATACTTAAAATACAATTTATTTCTTTATGAAAACCTCCAAAATATAAACAAGTGGCTGTTAAATTTCTTGTATCCCCCCAATCTCTCTATCTTTCCTCTGAATAGCACAAGTCAAAGATTTGTTTTGCCAGCCTGTCCTTGCCCTGTACACACAGCCACACAGAAGCTAGGCAAAAAAGAAACTTTTATTTGGGATTTCTGGGACTGTTAAATTTGTCGTGCAAAGCAGAATGCTATTCCATGCCACAGCTGCAAACACAGATTTTGGACAGCATTTGAAAAATGACACGTGTGACATACAGAAGCTTAGGTAATAAGAAGGCTATGTTAAAAATCTGGGTTGATAATATTTAAGATTTCTGCACTTACGAGTGTGGCTACCGAAATTGCAATGCTTGGGCATAACTTAGTAATTTTTTCATATTTTGACCCAAAATGTTGAACACACTGTACAGTAGTTTTCTTATCACCTCATGAACCTAGTAGGTGAAAATTTTCAAATCTGTGGGAAAATGGCAATTCAGCCCCACAGGTGGTAAAACATGTTTTGGGCAGGATGTGAAAAATGACAGCTATACCGTTCATGAGGTGGTGTGATAAAATGGCTATATTGAAAATTTGGAGTGAAAATATTGAAAATGACTAAAGTTACACGCATGCGTAGAAACTTTAGAATGCACGTAACTCGGCCATTTTAAGATTTTTTTCACCAAATTTTCAACATGGCATTTTTGGGACCAAACCTCATTTTGAGTGCCACTGTCATTTATTTCATTGATCCCAAAGGGTAATTTTGCATAGTGACCATGACATTCTGTGCCACAGGTGTGAAAACACATTTTGGGCAGGATGTTGTGAAGAATGACAACTTTACTGTTCATTAGGGAGTGTGAAAAAAAATGGCAATGTTATGAATCTGGAGTGAAAAAGTCAACAACTGCATGTTACTCAGATGTTTCCTGGTGTTTTTTCACCAAAGTTTCAACATGGGCTTTTTGTGACCCCACTTCATGAACACTGGCACTGTCATGTCATTACTCAGTCCTGAAAGGTGATTCCATGCAGTGACTGAAAAATCACCTTTGGGACTGAGTAACAAAATGACAGTGCCAGTGTTCATGAGGTGGGGTGCCAAAAACCCCACATTGAAAATTTTGTGCAAAAATATTGACAAATGGCCAAGATATCAACATGAGTTGAAAACACCATTGACGGCCATTATACGGCAGGTACCTTGATTCTTCAGTTCATGGTTCAGCTTTCAAGAGTGCAGACATGTCCTGGTCCACAGAAGATGATAGCCACTGACTTCTGATGATAAGTATAGAGCAAGGGGTGTGGTGTGTGGTGGTGGGTTGCTCAGTAGGAGGGTCAGGATGGGGAGGGTGATGGAGGAGATGCCAAGGGACCGTTTTCTTTTTTGCAGGATAAGAAAAGATGTTGAGGGACCATTTTCTTTTTTTATACAGAGAGAGGATTACTGGAACATTTTAGGACACTGAGAGTGGGCTCCCCAGTGTCCCAAAGTATTGGGAAGGGGGGTGCTAGCACTGACATGGGGTTTGGACCCTCAGATGTCAGGTCTAATGCACAAAAAATCTGGTATTTCAGACAGACCACCAGGGCAAACATTTCTGTATTCCAGTATGAAATTTGGTACCCAAAATGTACCAGAATACTGCTGAATTCATGCCCTGCACATTTCATCTATGTTTACATCAGAGAAAAATGTGTAGTTGTTCATGGATGTATAGGGCAGGACTGGGCAGGGCTGGGGCAGTGCAAAGTTCACCAATCCCATAGGTCTACAAAATCTAGGCAGTAGCACCATCATCAAAGCAACTTATGGATAGTGCCAGTGAGGAGGAGGATATGGAAGTGGAACTTTCAGAACAGGGGCATGAAAGTGAGAAGTTTGGGGAGAGGGAAGCACTTAATGAGGAGGAAATAGAAAAACATTCTGTGATTCATCTAATCATCGCTAGACATCTGGATATACTCACAAGTTTTGAGTGTTATACTCCTTGTGATGGGAAATGGCAGTAAAATGTTGAAGGTGATGAATGATTGTAATTTTACCCATGCATATTGTTTTAAACATGCACTAAACCTGTTGGTGAGTCACAAGCTTGACAAACCTGCACAACAGTACAGGACATCACTAGATATTTTAATTGCTCCCTCAAAAGTGCTTATTTCTTCCTCCATTAGCAGAAGAAGCACAGTGTTCCTCAGCATTTCTTAATTAAAGATATCTCCACATGGTGGGACTTTGTCTTCTATAGGGTGAAGAGACTCATGAAACATAAACCTTCATTTGGGGCTTTAGAATTTGATAATGTGAACTACTGAATTATTCATCAGGCATCATCCCATGCCACTTTCAAACTACTACTGCATGATCATCTTACTGTCTTATTCTCTTGCTCCCACTTCAAACCTCCATAAAACAGCTCTTCAACCTAACAGCCTTTAAGTGGTCCTTTCCTCAACCAACTATCTCAGTACTGTTTAGTCGCTTAGCTTGTTACATTGTGAACTTATTATCACCCCTTACCTCACCACTCTTTTCTTTCTTTCATCTCCTTACACTCCCCCACCCCACCTCTGATACTCTTCATTTTTTTCTTTTACATTCCATCTTCCTTGGCTACCAGTTTGACACTCTCACTTGTTCTAGCTTAAATTGATGACTACCTCAATGTTGCTCATGATGTTTACCTCTTGCCCTCCCCTATTTTTTCTATTGCTATATTTGTTCTTGCAGAATCAATTGTATCTATTTGTATCTATTTGATCTCCATTACTTGTACTGTACTGCACTGCTATTCTTTATGCACTTTCTGTTTATATGATTGTAATGACATTTTGTTAAAATGCTTCTGTTCCATATTTGTCAAAAATGTTTTGTTTCTGTACTCTCCTGGGTTGTGCCTGAAAATAGTCATTGCTATGGCTAGTGCACCCTACCAGGTCAACAAATAAATAAATAAATAAATAAATAAATAAATAAATGTGTCCTGGGGGAATATCTATCATGGCCTGGGTACAGTAGTCCATTCTGCAAAAGTTTGTTCCATTTCTGTGATCATAAGAACAAACCACTAAAGATTTCAGGACTGATTCAGCAACCCTAAGCTTAGTCACTTATACCATGGTGATTCTACTAAGATGGAGGTGCTGGTGATTGAGCCTGGCTGCAGGTGGGATATGGTTACTGAGGGGGCGAGAACAGGCTTGATGCTTGGTTACAGCATCCATGAAGGAGAACAATCTGGGCATGATATTGGACTATGGACTGACACTTGAGGCTCAGGTGTTGTCTGTTATACACAGTGGCCCAGATATTCAAAAGGGTTGCATCATGCGCAATAGGATTGCACCAGCGCAAGCCCAAAAATGCGCCATTCTGCGATATTCAGCGGGAGGCAGTTGCGCCCCCCAAATCACGCTGAGCAATAGTGCAATGATAATGAATGCATGCGCAACTGAAGGGGGAGGAACCATGCATAAATGGCGCAGTGTGATATTCAACAACATGCACCATGCGCAATAGGGTAGCAAGCAGAAGTTGCGCTATAGCAGAAATGAGCCAAAAAAAAAAAGGAACAAAGGAGAGGTGCAAGAACACTACAGCGGATGGCACATGAGGCTGAACCATAGCTGCACAAAGAGGGCAGGAGGGACACACAGGGCAGGCCAGGGAAAGGGCACCCTGAACAGAGAGGCACAGGGAAGGTGTGGGGAGACACAGCCAGTGCAGAAGGGGGAAGTGCCACACAGCACAGAGGCCACCACATTTAGGTGTTCTCGGTGCAGGGGAAGAAGCGGCCAGGACAGCGGGGGGAACACAGAAACAGCTTCCGGGGGGTTGAACACAAGCCATGGACATGGCCAGTATCACCATCCAGATGGAGGCAGTAATGAGAGGGGTGAGAAGGCGGGCAGCAGGGGAGCACGGCCATGGAAGGGCCCGTTGGCGGTATGCCCCCAACAGGCAGTACCGAGCCCACACCAGCTTCGAGTTATACAGTGATACTGAGATCGTTGGCCAGTACCGCCTGAACTGGGCAATTCTGAGGCTGCTCTGTGAGCTGTGCAGTGATGTGATGCAGGCACCCACACGACGGAGCCATGCTCTGTCAGTGGAGACTAAAGTGACAGCTTGCGTGTGCTTGCTCACCACGGGTACCTTCTAGAGACTAACAGGGGACACCACAGGCATAAACCAGTCGGCTGCGTCATGCCACCTCACCCAATTCCTCAGTGCACTGCTGCCACATGCTGCGGAGAACATCCATTTCCCCAGCACACCAGCGGAGCGCACAGCAAACATACAGGAGTTCCACAGGGTAGCACATATGCCTGGTGTGCTAGGGGCAATAGACTGCACCCATGTGGCCATCCGCACACCACCTGGCCCTGAGGGGGCTGCATATATTAATTGGAAGGGCTATGCTAGCATCAACTGCCAGGTGGTGTGCGATGCCTGGGGGCGCATAATCAATGTCTGTGCCACGCACCTTGGGGGAGCACATGATGCCTTCATCTGGCACCAGTTGACACTGTGCCACAGATTCAAGAGTGGGGATATCCCCACTGGCCACTTAGTGGGTGAGTATGCAAACCACATGGACAAACTTAGGGGTTGGGAGGGGCATGGTCAGAGGTGACATGGGTAGTGGCCTACATGGCCCGGGGCAGGGCGATGCTGATCACCAAACTAACCTCCACCCTCTACACACAGGTGACAATGGATACCCACACTGTCCCTGGCTGGTCACACCATACCAACGGCCCGTGACCCCATTGCAGCAACGCTACCATGAGGCACATGCCACCACACGTAATGTCATCGAGCGGGTGTTCGGTATGCTGAAGGCACGTTTCCGTTGCCTGGACACCTCCAGTGATGCCCTACAGTACAGCCCCTCAAAGGCTTGCGGGCTATTCCTGGCCTGTTGCATCCTGCACAACATGGCCAACGAATGTAGGCTAGCCGTACAGGTCAAAGAGGGGGACAGCGATGGAGACAATGAGGACGCCGGTGACAATGGTGATGGTCAGCCCCCCCTTGGGTGATGGGACCCCCAACTGCTCCGGCTGGCACAGCTGCACTGGGAAACCATCACGGAGGAGCACTTCAGCCAACCCAGGTAAGTCACGGGGCCATGTGCAACCACCAGTGGCAAAGGCACAACCCACAAACACACATGGACACACAACAGGGGTGCATGCCATCAAGGGAAGCAGCCAGGCATGGAACCACACACACCACCAGGGATGGGTGAGGTCTAACATGGCACATGGTCAGACACACACACACACACACACACACACAAAACTCATCAGACATGCACAAAGGGTAGGAGGCACGCCAACCCAGAACACCACCCATAGCCACACACATGTCCACAGACCACCACGCCCACTGCCTGTCATTGTGCATGTGTCAGATGCTGGGCACCATTGCACAGTGGCGTACAGCGCAATGCATGCATCATCATGCACATGCAACTGCGGACTGCAGCTGGGAGGGTGTGCAGATGGACTGTGTGTGTGCATGCAGGGCTGGGTACCCACCCGTGCATTGCCCGCTGAATGACACAATGCACACAGGGCAGCATCAGACAGCAGCCACACTGGGAGACAGGTCAGTCATGCGCCACTGTGCCCCAGCCACCATGGATGCATGGGCAGCCCCACTGAGAGCCGCCAGCAGTGACAGGCTGACCACTGGCCTCATGGGGTGGCACCGACGGTCCCCAAGGGGTTCCACTGCGTGAACACAACCGTGCTCGTGCAGGGGTCTTCAGCACACCGAACAGGCCTGCACCAGGTGTGCTCGGGATGCCCACAGCTGAACCTGGTGTCAACAAGGATGGTGTCGCATGATGCCAGGAACGGGAGGTGGACAGTGCACTGCGTGGTGACTGTGATGCATGGGCACATAACTGTGTGCCCAATGTGGCAATGACAGCAGTGAATGCCTGTGTCTGCCTGTCAATGGCAGTGGTCACATCCTCCCGCAACTGGTCCATCCCTGCCAGGAGCAGAGCGGTGTCTCTGCTGTGATGTTCCTCTGCCTGGCGCATAGCCGCACTCAGTGCATCCACCGCTGTCACAAGCCGCATCTGCTGAGTGACTGATGCTTGCAGTATGGGGGTGTGCTCATCCAAGAGGTCATCTGCCTGAATGGCATGCTGTCCCTCAGGGTGTTCACGGCCCTGATGCTCTTTGCCCCATGAGGGTGGGTGCTGCACACCAGGGCCAGGCCTGGGCATGTCCACAGGTGGTGCACTGATGCTGCCCCTTGATACTGTACCCCCATGCCCATTGGCCGACTGCTGATGCTGCCCCTCCGGCTGCTGCTCCCCAGGGCTCAATGGTGCCGCTGCAGTGGCCGCAACAGTCCCAATGTCCTGTACACACACCAGTGCTGCCCCACCGGTGCTGACAGGCTGGGACTGTGATGACATGCAGGCCTACACAGCGGCACCACCCACAGCCATGGCCATGATGTAACCTGCTGTGTGGCCAACCTGTGGCACACACGTGTCACTGCCCATGACGTTAACGACATCATCATCGGTGACGGATCCGGCACCAGCCCGAGTCTCAGCATGCTGTCATCTATGGATGCTGACATGCTGGGACACGGGCATGGCCTCCTCCGCACCTGCTCCACCAACATCAGTCTGGACATCCAAGCAGGCCCACTGTTGCCCTGAGCCATGTATTCCTGTGGAGGTGGATGGGCCCTCCTCTATCTCCATGTGACCAGCCTCAGTGGAGAAGCCCACCACCGCTGACCCATGCAGATGCTCAGGAGCTGTAAGGGAAAACAAAGCCACGTTACTGCATGTGACCTACCCTGTCCCCCCCAATAGACAGACCATGACCTACCATGCAGTGATGGGCTACCACCCATCTGGAATCCACCACCCAGAACACCCTCAATGGCACAATGCTGCATGCTGTCAGCAGCCCGCTCCTCCTGTGGGGTCAGGTGTAGCACCTCCAGCTGTCCCCCACCTGTCGCAGACTGTGCTGCCCTGATGGCAGCCACCTTCTCCTTAATCCTCCGCCTGTCTGTGCCCATCTTCTTCTTGCACTCCTGTATGGAGCGCTGGTGGCTGCCATGCAGGTTTACAGCACGTGCCACCTCCTCCCATGCAGCAGCATGGGCCTGTGGTGTTCCCTGACATCCGCTGAGAAGCAGCTCCTGGTCTAGATAGGCCTCGAACAGGGTATCTGTCTTGGCCTTTGTGAAATTCAGCCTCCTTTTCCTCCTACGACTCTGTTCCTTTTTCTCCACAACACACTCGGTCATGATTCGGCCTGTGAGAATGACAGGTGTTACCTGTGACTGTGCAGTCCCATGCATGTCCCAAAATCCACAGTCCACACTCCCAAACAGCATGCAACTCACCGCAATAGACTGCAGTAACCGACAATGGCCAGTGCAGCCCAATGTCGCACTTTTATAGCCAACCCATGCAAATGAGGCGAGGCACATCTTTAAGAGTGGATGCAAATGCAGTGACTGCACCATTGAATGGCTGATTAGCTGATTTGCATATGACGGATGAATATCTTGCTGTTGCGCTTTGTGCAATTGTGTTGCACGTGCTGAGCCTAGGGCGCAGTTCTGTGACATGCGCATTACACACCCTAACTGCGCATGCCCGGGTTGATGACGCAGGTGCCTGCCATGCTGCTGATGTGCTGTGCATGGGAGGCAATGCAGGGCATGGCCACCATTGTGCCATTGGTGCTACAGTGCTGTTCACCTATATGGCGCTGTGGCACTGGGGTGTCGTAGGCACACTGGGACAACAGCGTGGTAGGCCACTACAGAAGGTGGCACACAGGCACCCAATCATGCTACATGCATTGGGTTCCAATCGCACTGTGGCTGTCCATGTGCCAGGGAACCTTGACCCTGTGCCTGACCTTCACCCCCTAGGTGCCATACGTCAGGCATGGGTGCACCACTATTGTGCTGTTCGGTGACAGCACGATTGGGAATGGCAGCACTGTACCATGCAGCATCTGCACATGGCAGGACCATGCTGCAGAGTGCCATTTTGACTGAACTGAGCAGCAGAGATGGCGCGGAGGCGTGCTGTGCAGTGGAGCCAGGTGGAGCTGGCAAACCTTGTTGCCATTGTGGAGCCACATGTTGGGCCTTTATTTGAGGAGACACCTCTGGACAGGGCCAGGAGTCAGGTGTGGCAGGAGGTGGCCGACGCCGTGGTGGAGGCCACCTGTATGGGGCGGATGGCAGAGCAGTGCCACCACCGATATGGGGACCTGAGGCGGAGGGACACGGACCTGCTTGCCCATCTGCGGGCACGTGCCAGGAGGGTCATGGTGCCATGGCCAGGTAGGTGCAACATCCATACACTTTTATTGTCCATATGGATATCACGGTTGCATGTGTCCAGCACATGGGGGGGCCATCCAGTGTTGGCCGTGGTGGTGTTATCGGGGTGTGGGGTGGGTGGGTCTGGCTGTGTGGGATTGCACACACATGGGGCAGGGGGAAATTGCTACAGGACTGTACTGATGTTCCTCTCTCCATGTTTTGCACTTTAGGGCCCGCAAAACGCCAGCAGGCCATAGACCGGAGGTGCCACCTGGAGGAGCAGCAAGCCAGGAGGGGTGATGGTGGTCAGCGGCGCATGGACCACCCTGATGATGGTGAGTGCCTTACATCCATGATTACTATTGCATGCTATATAATTGGGCGGGCAGTGGGGCATGGCCACCATCCATTGACACCACTGCCATGCACGTAACTTGTTACAGTCAGCACTGTCCAGTGGCACTGCCTGTCTGGGAGTGTGTCAATGGTGGTCCATGCATGCACCGGGCACATGGCTGTGCCACTGCCTTCACACCGCATAGCCAAGTCACTGTATGGCCACGGTGGTGCTGTGCAGGACAAGGCTGGTGGGTGTGTGCAGTGGTCCACATGGCTGTGGCTGCCTGGGTAGGCAGGTCTTGTGGACACAGTCACTGAGGGTGGTCACACACCATCACAGGGGCATGGCACATGGCTGTATGCCATGCACAATGGGTGGGCTGCAGGGGGCTGGACAGTCACACTTATTGACTCTGCTCCCTCATCCTAGGTGGACGGCAAATCCAGGCACTGGAGCCAGGATTGCAGGAGCTGCTCCAGGTGGCGAGGGTGACCCTGGAGCTCCTGCAGAGAATGGACCGCCACGGGGTGAGGAGGAGGAGATGACATCGGCGCCATGTGGAGGAGGACCAGGGCAGACGATGATCACTCCATGCCCCTAATTACACCTTCCCTCGACTCCACCCTCACACCCTTCTTCCCTCTCCCATATGTTCACCCCTGCCCTTACCCGCCCCCACCTGGTATGTGGCCCTTCCCCTATCGTATATAGTTGTATATAGTTTTTGTATTTCCGGTTTTAAATACATTTGTTTTGTTGTGACAACTGTGGTGGTCTCTGATTTGCAGCGGGCTACAGGTGCTCAGCTGCAGTTTTGTGCATGGCGTCAGGTGTGGTTCACGCATGGGCGTGTGTGTATGTGTGTGTGTGTGTGTGTGTGTGTGTGTGTGTGCAGAGATGAACCGCCTATGGTGTGGGCAGGGGGATCAGTCACTGTCTGTGGTTTGTGTGTTGTACTCTGTGCACTGGATGCCTGTGTGCAGTGGACCATGGGGCCTGCACTGTGTGCATGGCACCCCTGTCAGACCATCCATGGCCTGTGCAGCTGACACCTTTGCATGTCTGTGATATGCACGGTCTGCTGGCATGTCAGTGGTGACTGTTGTGGCCAGTGCTGGGACAGGATGTGTCCTTGGGAGGGTGTGCAGGGTGCTGAACCGCTGGAGGTGGGGTCCGGGGCATGCCCTGTAGCATGTGGGGTACCTCGCGTGCTGATGCATGGTCAGTCTCTCAGCTGTACCTCGGAGGGATGTGCAGAGTGGCACTGTGTCTGCATCTGTTGCATCACTGTCTGCTGCCGCCCACTGCAGGGTGTCCATGGTGGGGCTGCCTTGCATGGCTCCATGGTGCACAGGGTTGCATTGTCACAGTGGGGTTGGTGGCATGCATGGGGTGTCCTGCACTATTGGGTGCTACTCCTCGGCAGGGTGTATGGGGATCATAGTGCAGAGTGTGCTCTGCATTTGTGGGATGATGTGGTACGGGGTGGTCGGCCATCCTTGTGTGCCGGTCACAGCTTGCCAGGGGGTGTGATGGGGCACCATGGCCAGGCTGTGGGTAGGATGCTGGTATCCATGGGCCAGTGGTTATTCCAGCCCTCCCCCAGTTGTGCAGTGCATAGGACGTGTGGAGTGTGGAGGGACGATGTCTGTTCTGCTGTGTGTTCCTCTGCCCATTTGTGGCATGGGTGGTGGGCCCCTGCATCCCTGGTTGTGCTGTTGCATTGCTGCCCTACTGCTAGGGGGGCATCCCTGGTTGTGCTATGGCACATCTAGACTGCTCAGCTGAACATCTCTTGTTGCGCTATGGCGCATCAGATATGCTCAGCTTCACCTCCCTAGTTGCGCTATGGCACAGGTGGTGCGATATTCAGTCGTTGGCCGTAGGCGCATCTTGGCCTGTGCAGTTTTTGAATATCATGCTTCTTGCACATAGGCACAGTGGACTTGCGCTTGCTCCTGCTGTTAAGCACTTTCAGGGCACAGTTTGAATATCTGGGCCAGTGGCTTTTACCACCTTAGGAACATCACCTGTATTAAAGCCTTAATCTCCCCCCAGACTATTTGCCCTCACTGGTGCATGCATTTGTGATGTCCAGAGTGGACTATTGCAACTCTGTCTACCTCAGGGTCAACAGAGGGGTCCTGTGTCTCCTGCAGCTGGTGCAGAATGTGGCAGCCAGGTTGCTGAAGGGCCTTTTGAGGTCCTGTCATGTGACCCTCATCATGCATCATCTGCACAGGCTGCCTGTGAGGTGGAGGATCACCTTTAAGGTGGGTTTACTCACCTGCAAGTCCCTATAAAGACTGGTCCTGCATACCTGAGTAACCTCCTGATCATTCCTTGTGCTCTCTTTCTCTCTCTCTCTCTCTCTCTCTCTCTTCTTTGTGTGCTCCTCCGAGGAGAGCCTACTAGCGGTTCCCAGAGCCCAGCTTATAACCTCAGGAGATCGCTCTTCTCAAGTGGCAGCACCGGCAATGTGGAACTCCCTCGCAAGGTTCTTGAGGGAGGCCCGCTTGGTGGAAGCTTTGAAACGGGAACAGAATGTTCATCTTTTTAGAGAGGCATTTGGGATTTTGTGACTTTTACTTTTTCTAGGCTAGCTGCTGTACTTATTTTATGCTGTAGTTTATGTCTTTCATCTTGTTCTTGTTACTCTAAGTTCTTGTCGGTATCCTGTACAGTGCCCTGAGCTCCAGGGGAATGGTGCATAAGAACCAAAACCTTACTTACTTACTTAAAGGACACACATGCAATTGTTTGCGTATGCGCATGCGCTCATTGATTCATTCATTGATTCATTCACATCTGAGTGGGCTGCTGACCGTGGAGAAGAGCAGGTGACTGAGCCAGTGGCCCTCTCTGTTTTAGGATAGTGGAATGGGGTGGGACAGTACTTGTTGGGTTGGGGGGAGGGCAGAGTGGGCCACTAGTCCTAAAGGGAATAGTATTAAAAAAAAAAATATATGGGCTGATAGACAAATGATGGGGTCGGGGACTGCTAGCCACCAGGATTCATTTCTTTCTTTTTTTTTTATGCCACACAACTTGGCTCTGGCGATCTATATCCCACTCTACTCCCTGAACTGTTCTGCTGTCAGGCTTCTGCACACACTGGCAGAATTGTACCCCTGGGCAGCCCAACCCCACACCCTACCTCATGGTCAGGGATTATTACCCATGCTTTGCCAATATATACAGTACTAATTTATATGGTAACCTGGGGTAGGCACTGGAGGCTGAGAATAGTGCTCTAGGCCATTTGCATTATGGCCCTCGTCCTCTTTCCTGATTGGTCACTGCAACAGTTGTGACAGTTTGGGGAAGGGGCTGTCTACATTATAAGCATAACTCAAAGGTTTGCAAGGTGGGCAGTTGTACTAAATTGTCATAGTGATGAGTTAGTGCCACCTTTTTAACTTAGATGATGCCCAGGATATTTGTCCAATGCTCGGATAGTTTTTTTTTTTAAATAAACATTGGCTTAGGTATAGGTTTGGTGGGCTAGAACTGGGATATTACTTGAAGCATTCCTTTTTATTATTTACTATTGTGATCAGTCACAAAATTACATCCATTTCTGGGTCTCTTGGACATGCAGAGCAGGGTGGGACAGATGCTGGGTTGGGGGTAGGGGGCCACTAGACCACCAGGGAATATATTAAAAAGGCATATTGAGGTGGGGAATCAATGTGGTGAAATTGACATGCCTGGTGAAAAATTCTGCAAAATGCATGAATTTTGTAACATTTATCATGGGGCGAAATATGTCAGTTTTGCACAACACTACTGTAGAGACAAACTGGAAAACCTGGGAGTGTTTTCTTTGGAGATGAGTAGGGTGGGGGATTTATTTAAAGTCTATAAGTTAATATTGAATCAAGATTTAAGGGCATGTTTAAATCTGAAATTAAAGCAAAAAGCCAGGGACATTCAAGGGCACAAATTTCAACTAGATGGCAAGCATTCTAAAACAACTAAAAGAAAACACTGGTCTACAGAGTGAGTAGTCCAGTCCTGGAACTCATTACCTGAGCATGTAATAAACAGAAAAATATCAATATATTTAAAAACAGACTGGATAACTATGTAAACAAGGGATGTTTCATTGGCATTATGTACTGAGCAAGCGTTGGAGAGGCTAGACCGGATTTTGTTCCCTCCTGTCTGTACATCTTATGTTCTAACGCAACAAAGAAACACTGGTGGTGATGGTAACTATGGTGGCACTGGTGGTGGGGGCATGAATGACAATGATGATGGTAGGGGAGGAGATGGTGATGACACCACTAGTTCATCTGAGTCATCACAGCTGCAGCAGCATCCCCAATAGGATGCAATACTCCCTAAAGAAGAGGTAGAGAAGCTGGATGAAATACTCATTAAAGAAGTGTTAGAGAAGTCACAATAAGGACAGCTTGGAAGTATGGGCAAGAGATGAAAAGAGCATGAATCTGCTAGACAATTAGAGGGTTCCTTTGCCTGAGAGTATTACTTTTGAGTAGATTCAGCCAATTGACACTACAGCAGGAGAGCGTGACTTCTACAAAGTGCTAGCACCAGCTCAGATCAACCCGTTTGACTAAAAGAGACAGATGTAATATTTTTAGCCCAGCATCTGGATTTAGTGCTGCAGGAGTATTTTGCCTGGTACTCTGCATACAGATTCAGAGTCTAATGACTGAAGTCCCTGCCCAGAATTTCAGCCCTCAGAGCAGATGTTGCTTTGTATCAGCTCAGACTGTGTAGGAAAAAACAGCCTGCTGTTCTCAGGTCCTGCTTCTGGGTTATGTGTTTGTAGAGGGTCTAGAAAACCTTGGTCATGAGTCTCCCTTCAGGTGGGTAAAGAGGATATTCCCCAACATCTGTGTGAATTGAACCAACCAGGAGTTATCACAACCTGTGCCTTTCACCATCTGGAAGGGTGTTAGGTCTGCTTCAACTTTAATCAAGTCTGCCTGCAGAATAAGAGTGGAGATCATTCCCCAGTGTTTGCTGTTCATCTGCATCTTTGGTGCAGTGAGTACTAATCAGGAACCTGCCCTGCAGCTTTGTTAGTTTAGATAGGGATCACTTACATGAGGATGAGGAAAGGTTGAAAAAGAGGGTCCACTGTGGCAAGGGCACATTTGACCTATCTGCATAGTCAGACATTGGTAGGATCTTCTTGAGGATAATAATATGGCAGAATTTGTGTGGCAGACAGGACTTGTTATAATATATTGTGCCAAGACTTGGAGAGAGCTTCCTATTCATGGCATAAATATAGTACAATAAATCAAGATGTTGGTCCTGCCAAACATTAAGGTATGTGAATCTTTGATAGTAGAGGGGGATTTTAGGGAGTTGGGAAGAGGTCTAAAGTAACTCACTTAGTGGCTTTCGTTGAGGTGCTGCTAGTCCGTGACAGGGGACGGGGAGGGATATTCACATTAGGAGTTTCAACTCATGGCTGAAGGAATTCTGCAGGGAGGAAGGGTTTGGTTACACTTGGGACTTGGCACTCATCTGGGATGAATAAGGGCCTATATAGAGATAATGGCCTGCTTTCAGCCAGGAGGGGAACCACAGTCCTCAGTGGATGGTTTAAATGTTACTTCAGTGAACATTTAAACTTGCCAAGGGGGGTGGCAGAAGGAATTGGGGAGTCAGAAACTGCCTCACACAGGCTGAATTAGAGAGTAAGGAAAACCTGAGGGGAGATGAATCTCCTAGGGTGCAAATTAATAAAGAAAGCAGAGTGGTAGAGAGAAAAGGGAAAAGAAATGGGAGCATTAAAAAGAGAGGTGGGAAGGAGAGAGGGCAAAAAGGAAAAAAGGAGGAGGGTCAACAAGCTGAGTGAAAATAAAATTCAGAAAGCCATGCGTGCGAATACTAGAAGTCTAGGGAATAAGAGTCTGGACCTAAAAGTCATCATGGCAGAGAAAAATTTGTATATTGTGGCCATTACCAAGTCATGCTGCACTAAAAAACCATGACTGGGACATGGCCATACCAGGCTATACTCTGTTTAGGAAGGACCAGATGGGAAGAAAAGGAGGGTGTGTGGTGCTTTATGTGACAGAAAGCATAAAAGCAACAGAGATACAGGGAATACAGGGGGAGGCAGATGTACTGTGGGTCACTCTGGAAAGGGATAATACAGCCACTGTTCACACTGGAGTGATCTACAGAACTCCAGTACAAGGGGATAATTAGATAAGATACTTGTGGAAGACATTGATAGGATGGCAGAAAAGGGGGAGGTGCTTCTGGTGGGTGAATTCAACCTGCCAGATGTGGATTGGAGCATCCCAGCAGTGACTTCAGCTAGAAGTAGGGGCATCCTGGACTTTCTGCAGGGGCTGTTTCTCAGGCAAGTAGTCAGTGAACCCACTCTTGATACGGTAATACTGGATCTGGTATTCACTAACACAGACAATGTTGCAGACATCTTGGTGGGAGGCCACTTTGGGACCAGTAATCACTGTATGGTGTGGTTCAATATAAGAACAACCGTGGAATTTTAACCACACAAGGGCGAGGGTCCTGGACTTCAGGAGAGCGACTTTTAAAAAGATGGGTGAAAGCATCATGGATGACCAAGTAGGGGGGTATGACCTGGGTGGGGTGGTGCAACAGTTGGTGAAGATAAAAGGGAGCATAGCAAATGCAACAAACCTTTGCATCAAACAAGTGAGCAAAAGCAAGAGGAAAAAGAGACTGCTATGATTCTTGAAAGAGGTGGCTGAAAAGGTAAAAGCAAAAAGGTTAGCATTCAGAGGGTATATGGAGGTGCAGAGGAAGGAGGACAGGGAAGTGTATGAGAGAAAAGGAGAGAAACAGGAAAAGCAGTAAGAAGTATAAAGGTGAAAATTGAAGACAGAATAGCTTAGGAGATTATGAAACCTGAGAAGACATTTTTTAGGTATGTAAGTCAAAAGGGGAAGTACAGGGGTGGAATTGTAAGGTAAAAAGGGAAGTGGGGCTATGCAGAGGAGGACCAGAAAAAGGAAGTCATCCTAAACAAATAGTTTTTGTTTAGTTTTTACAGTGGAAGGAGAAGGAACACAAAAAAGTAACAAGATCTTTGGAGTGAGGGAGGTAGACACTAGTCCTTTTTTGGAGGTGAGTTACCTAAAGGGACTTGCTAATGTCAAGGTGGACAAAGGAATGGGGCCAGATGGGATACATCCAAAGAGTACTGAGGGAACTCCAGGAAATACTGGCTGCTTCTCTGACAGTTCTGTTTAACAGCTCACTGGAGATATGAGTGGCTCCAGAGGATTTGAGGAAGGCAGATATTGTCCTACTATAGAAAAGTGGTAGCAGGGAGGATGCTGTCAGTTATAGGCCAGTCAGCCTGACTGGTGGGAAAGGTAATGAAATCACTGCTGAAGGAAAGGACTGTGGAATATCTTGAATCAAGTGGGTTACAAGATCCAAGGCAGCATGGTTTCAGATGGGGTGGTCATGTCAAAAGAATCTGACAGATTTCTTTGACTGGGTGACCAAGAAACTAGATCAGGGTGGAGTGGTGGACATGGCCTAAAAGTCAAAGTCAAACTTTATTTACAAAAAGTGGCTTTCCTTAGATCAAGGCACCTGTACATATTAAAACCCAATTAAAACACAGCACAACAAACACAATAATTGAAAATAACTCATAAAATCAATGCAATAAACAGTTTTCATAAAATCCATATCTTAATAAATAAATAACTTCCAGAACTAAGCAGAATCTGGAAATGGCAGGCTAAATAAATGTGTTTTGAGTTCTGTTTTGAAACTCTGGATGGTCAGGCACTCTCGTACTGACGAGGTAAAGAATTCCACAGGGTAGGGGCCACAAATACAAAAGACTGGGCCCCAGATGTTTTCAGTCAGACCCCAGGAATCTCCAGCAATCTCTCGTTGGTGGAGCAGAGTGGGCAGAGGGGGCAGTAAGGGCGAAGGAGATCTTTCAAATAAGTAGGCCTACCTAGATTTCAGTATGGCGTTTGACACCATTCCACATAGGAGATTAAGTAAGTAAGCTGGTTAGCTTAGGAGTGGATCCACAGATGGCAAACTGGATAAAAAATTGGATAGGGCATAGGGACAGGGAGTAATGGTAAACAGAGGTCACTCCAAGGAAGGGAGGGTGATCAGCAGGGTGCCTCAGGGATCAGTTCTGGGACTTATTCTCTTTAATGTCTTTATACATGACATTGTAGAGGAACTAGAAGGCAAGGTCTTCCTCTTTCTGTATGACACCAAAATCTGCAATAGGATAGACACTCTGGGGGGGGTTGAGCAGAGAACTGAGAAAACTAGCGGCATTGTCAAGGGTATGGTAGCTGGGTTTCAATGCATAAAAGTGCAAAATAATTCACTTGGGGCACAGAAATACAGGGGAAGAGCACACAGTGGGTGGAGTGGTATAGACAACCATAAGGCAGGAAAGAGACATGGGGGTAATCATATCAGATGACTTAAAGGTGGGCAGACTGTGCAGCAAGATAGTGGGAAGGGCCAATGGGATGCTGGAGTTCATATGGTGGCCTCACTGACAGAAAGAGGGATGTGGTGTTGCCTCTGTGTAGATTACTGTTAAGACCTCACCTAGAGCATTGTGCCCAGTTCTGGAGACCACATTTCCAGAAGGACATAGACAGACTGGAGGCAGTCCAGAGGAAGGCAATTAAAATTCTACATGGTCTACATCAAAAGCCATGTGAGGAGAGACTAAAGGACCTCAGTACATACATCCTGGAACAGAGGAAGGAGAGGGGGGATATTATAGAAACCTTTAAATACCACAAGGGGTAAATAAGGTAAATGAGGGGAGTATTTTTCAGAAGAAAAGGTGCTCAAGTACAAGGAGACATGCTATAAAGCTGGAGGGCTGGTAGATTCAGGAGAGATGTGAGGAAGTACTTCTTCACAGAAAGAGTGGTGGATTCCTGGAATGGCCTTCCAGAAAAGGTGGTGGGGACAAAAACAGTGATGGGGTTCAAGAATGCATGGAATAAGCACAAGGGAGTTATTGTGGAGAGGAAGGGAGAAGGAGGGAGAAAGCATATAGATTGGGCACGGTCTGTGCTAATAGTGTAGGTAGGGAGAAATGGGCAGACTGGATGGGCCAAGTAGTCCTTATCTTCTATCAAAGTCTATGTTTCTATGTTCTATGTTTCTGTGTGAAGTAAAGACTTTCATAAGGGGCATTGTCAAGAGTCATGAAGACCTGTGTACCCTAGTGATCCTCTACATTATACTGTCAAAGATCATCACTCTCATGCTGACATAAACTGTGAGCTGCTTTGAGTAGAATCAATGTCAGACATTGTCAGAGTCCTGTTGCAGAGATGAATCCAGATATGTGGTTGAGGCAGTGATGCAAAATGAACTGTGTCATACATGTACAACTGAATGTGCAAAGTGGTATGAACAGCAGAAAGATCATATGAGAAAATTGAGAAGATGACAGGACATAATGGGTAGAAGGTGTCTCTGCCCTGTGCTCACTGGTAATGATGAGAGGTAGAAGTAATAACACCTGAATGTGAGGCCAGAAACACCTACTACCACTAATTTATCCAGGAGAATGGGGTGGCCATAGTGTTGAGGGCCTTGGCAAGGTCAACCAAAATGCTGGCAGTGAACAGACTCTGTCCATTCCATTTATAATATTTTACCTGAAGAAGGGAAGACCCAATGCACTGGGATTTGAAAAAAAAAGTAGATGGGAAATTGGAAAGGAAACAGGAGTCAATGAAAGACAAGAGAAATGAGGAGTCATGTTTTTATTTCCCTTTAATCAGTGCAGATAGAAGTGAGATGGAACAGTAATTTCCCAGAAAGAAGGGATCACCCCCGCTTTGTAGAGAGGTAGTACTTTGGCTTGATTCCAGGCCTGAAGAGCCATCCTGAGTTGAAAGGATAGATCAGAAAGGGTAGCAGATGACTCCTTGGTGACAAGTAGAGAGGCACTGGCTTGAAATGCTGGCAACCCAGCTTTGTACCACACACTTTGAATAAGTGGAGTAAAGACCCACAGGGAGGGTTAGGATTTTCCACATGGATAATCTCCTCCATGGGAGGAAGGGACTGGCATGCATTATTCCTGCAGTAGCCCCTGGAGGTGGCCCAGTGGAGGATCACATGGTGGCATGGATTATGACACACTGCTATGTACCCCAGGATACTGTTGCATGCTACATTAACAGGGAGTTGTTGAGAGGGATGGAAAGACATGGGAAAATATCCCCACTCCAGTGAGCCAGATGACAGCTCTCTGTGTCCTCGCATACCACCCAACTGCTCGGTGTACCATCTTCACCCAAACTGTCACCCATGATGTCACCATGTTCTTCCTTCCTAGCAGCAACAGGGAGATCCCCTATTGGATATGTTAGAGCTGAAGGAATCACAGAGTGCCTCAGTGAGCCTCAGGGTGAATAATGACAAAAGGAGCTGAGTCATGTGTTCAGAAGCAGTAACATGTGGGTCCTGAGGGACAGAAAAAATGGGGGGCATGACAAGGAGAAAAATAATATCAATAGTGGAAGCAATGGCAGGAGAAAAAAGAGCTTAGGATCCAGACCATCTGGCCCTCATAGGGGTTAAGATAGAACAGTACCAATAAAGTAGCTGCAGAACATAGGAAGAGAATAGGAAAGGGGTTAGAGATGAGCAGGAGGATGGAAAGGAAGGTAATAAAGAAGAGAGAGGGGTGAGGGAGAGGTGAGGGTGGTCAGTAAGAGGGGTATTTCATTTATTTAAGTCTTTGGTAACCAGGTAAGGCCCACAAGGCACACGTGACTGTTTTTAGGGGTGACCTGGGAGCACTGGTGAGATTAAGTGACTTGCTCAGACTTCCACATGCAAGTGGAGGTTGTGGGAATCAAACCCCGATCTAACCTCTAGGCAATACTGCCAGCCCCAGGCATGTGCTTAAGAGAGGGAGAGACAGGATTAAGAAGGGAGAAGAGAGAGAGTACAGGAGGTGAAAATATTTGAAAGGTACTGCAGTGTCTAATGGGTCATAAATGGATGGCGCTCACAAGTCTGAGGACCAAGGTTCTCTACTGGATGGGGTTAGGGGTGTGAGAAAGGAGTCAATCACCTTCCAGAACTTGTTAGGGACTTCAGATTGTTCTGTCAGTTAGTGGAAAAGTAATTTGCTTTGGATTCCATGGTAGCCCTGGCCAGAAACCTTATATTGGGGCAACGTAGCGTCATGGATTTTGAAATGAGCAATGAGTTTTTCAGAGATCCTGGGAAAGTGAGACCCATAGCCTTGGCACCCAATGTATTTATCCCAGGTTGATAACATTAGGAATCAAAGTGGAGAAAGGCGTCATCAATGTCATTGATTACAACCCTTATTTTGAATACATTCGGAACAAATAGAGAGGTACAGTATGGAACTTGATCATGGTGGGGGAAGGGGTGAAGGGCAGACCACTGTATGGATAACACACAGATAAATACTCCTTTATGCCAGTTTTCAACAGGTAAGACAAGAAGCATGTCCAACAAGGTGATGTAAGTTGTGAGAAAGAACCAGTGACAGGCGTAACAGAATTAGTGGATATGTATGTGGTAGGTATTCAGACAAGAAAACTCCTGGGTCCAGATTGTATCCATGCAAGGGAAATAAAGGAGTTAAAAGGATCACACTATAGATTGGTGAGAAGCCAGAAGGCAGATTGCCCATTGATGCTGCTATAATATCTCACTCAACATAGTACTCTAATTTCCCACCAGACAAAATATATTTATCCAGTTTGTTTTAAAACTCCGTTTTTGTTTTACTAATTATACTGGAAGTAGGTAATTTGTTTCAAAGAGTTACAGTCCAAGGGTTGTAAAAGTATTTTCATTTGTTTGTTCTAAAAGCATGCCCCTTTATTTATTTTATTTTACTTATTTATATCTCGAATTACAATACCTTTGAGCCAGAGGCTCTTTTACAAAGGTTCCATGACAGGTTCCACCCTTGGAATGTGTCAGCAGTGGTGCGCCCATCATGGCGCCAACTGGCAATTTCAACAAGCACTTTTTGTGAAGGGGGCTGTGCCCCCCTGCACCCCCCAACTAGGGATTCTAACTTGGGGGGGGGGCGTACATCAGGGAGAGGGTGGTGAATTGTGGATCTGGTGCCCTAATGATGCAGCGCACTAAAGCCAGCTCCCTAAGTGTGTGCAATGTCCACATCAGTGGGATTAATACAGAGGCATACAATATAAAATGGACAAACATTTAATATCAACAACAAATACATTTAAGGCAGTTATAAGCAGTCATGTCAACACATTCAAAGATAACAGCAGTGTATACAAATCATGGCAAAATAAAGTAGGCCAGGAGGGTAATATCAAAACAAGTTGGTAGGTAGCAGCAGCCAGAAGTAGGCTTTGTTGGTGCATGGGTGAGTAGGAGTGGGGTAGGAGAGGGCTGTGTTAAATAGACGGGGACAATAACTGCAATAAAGGAGAGGGGGGGAGTAGGGTGGTGGGAGGTGCTAAGGGTAGGCTGTGAGAAACAGTAGTAGAAGAGTGAGCCTGGGAGAGAAAGGAGGGGGTGAGAAGAGGGGGTTACTAGCGACAGCTTATGAAGCAGCATCTGGTGTCGGGGGTTGACGGGCAGAGAAGGAGGGGATGCATGTCATGTAGGGAAAGGAGGTGACCTATAGGCAGAAATTGCAGTTACTAAGTGCAAAGAGATGCTATCTAAGTTTACTCTTAAAAGGGCCTATCCTAGTCTCTTCCAGGATAACCGAGTGGAGGCTGTTTAGCTAACTAGGCATCCTATATGAAATGGATCGCTGTTCCTAAGAGGTGTGACAAAAAGGGACTTGATATGTCAATTTTGACATGCCACAAGTTTGATGAGGGTTAGACGTGGGGATTAAGAATTTCTGGGAGACGAGGGGAGACTTGCCAAGACTAATTTTTTTTGCTAAGAGACAGATCTGATCATTTATTCTGCCCTTCAGGTTTAACCAGCTAGACTGAGCATACAAGTCACAACTAAGTGTTAGTCTGTGTGCTCCAGTAATCAGTCTGCATGCATTATTTAGTGCTGTGCAGATCATTTTGAGCATTGTGTCTGTAGCTGCTCCATAAACTACTAAACTGTAATCAATAACTGATACAAGTTACAGCAGGCTGGAGTGCATCTTGGGTCATGTAGTGCCTGTGTCTGTATAACAACCCTATTCTGGTATTAATGACCCTTGTGACCAGATCAGCCTGGGTACCATATGACAGAGAACTGTCCAGTGTGATCCAAGGGTATTTGAAGTTTTGGACTTGTTCAAGGGGGAGCCTTCATTGTTCAGTTGATCTGTAACAGGTGTCCTCTAGTTTCCCTGGTGTTGTTTTTAAATTCTATACCCATTTCAGTAGCTCATTAATGTGCTGACATTACTGGCATAGTAATAATGTTGCCGGATGTTGATGCAATATTGGACAGCTACCTTGATTTTTTGCTGCTTTGTATGCTAAGCGTAAATGATGTGACAACGCTGTGTTTTAAACATGTGTGAGTGTTACGTGCCTTCTCTCCACCTTCCTTGGATGTGGAGTTTGTTATAATAATTTCTGGTGGTTCCACTACAGTGCGCAGGTTGTTGTGCTGTTCTCTCACTTTCGTCCCCAGGCACGGCACTACAGCTCCCTGAAGGCAGAATGTCAGGGCGCTGCATATGCTATTGGCGAGTTCCTTGCACTGTTATTTACATCGCTATCTTACATGTCGCTGCAGCATGAGTGAATCACCCATTTCAGTCATTAGATAAAGGTCATAAATGATGTCGAACATCAACAGTAAGTCACCCCACATTCTTCTAGTCTCCACAGTCATTGAATTCAACAGTTTTAGATGAACTTTGTATGTTTTGTCTCTCAGATAAATAATACCCTTAGTGAATCTTCTTTGTATATTCTCTAAGGTTTTTCTTTCCCCCTTTTTGAATGGATACCACAGCTGCGATTCATACTCTAAATGTATAGGTTCAGAGTGGGCCCCATGAGGACTTATTTTAGTACTTCTTACAGACTGAGGAATTAAACATGCCCAGTGAAACCACCTGTTCAAGAAAGGGGCTAGGTGAAATTCAGGTAACCTCAGATCTATGAGTTTTATTATTCCTCAAAGCAAAGAAAAGATGTGGTTCAGCATATGGAATGGCCTGTTCTTTAAAACATAACAGGGCTTTACAAAAGGTACATTCTGCAAAACCAGTCTGATTCCTTTCTTCATGGAGGTACCTTGGAAGGTGGATAGAGGCCATGTGGTAGATGTGGTCTGTCTGGACTTCAGCAAGGCCTTCAACACCATACTATATTGAAAACCTGTGGTGAAAAATGTGCAGCATGGGTCCACAAAAGTATACAGGTGATGGGCAGCAAATGGACTGGTAGAAAATACTGATGAAGATTATCACCACTCAAGAGTCATGGAGTGTGCTGAATGGAGTAGCGTAGTTGTCAGCTCTGGGTCCAGTGCTCTTTTATAGTCATCAACAACCTGCAGGAGGGAATTAGTGTAGGCTGCTAAAGTTTGCTGATTATATTATTTTTTTATTTCAAACAGTGGACATAGTTGAGGAAAATGATATACATCAGGGGGACCTAAATATTTTTGGTGCATAAGTCAAAAATACGGCATAGATTTATTGTGGCTTACTGTAAGGTTCTTCACCTTTCAGGAGAAATCCAACTTGCATATACACCCTGTGTGTTGCACCAAAGGACAGCTCAAAACAGGAAAATAATTTTGAAGTAATTATTCCCATGAAGTTAAAATAAGGGAGGTGATATGCCACTTTAGTCAAAAAAGCAAACTCAGTGTTGGGATATGTTTGGAGAGTAAGGCAAATGTCTAGATAAATTAGGCTCACCCATACATGGCTGTGGTTATACAACCATAATACCCCCCCCCCCATTTGCAGAGCTTACTTTAATTGCCTCCCATCTGCCTGTTCCTCCTCCTGGCGATCCCCAGCTTCCATGGCCACCGCCTGAGTCCATATTGTGTCCCTCAGGGCCCCCATACAGCCTTCGTATATGTGTTTAGCCCAGCTGGGCTCACAGAGCACAATCGTGAGCCGCCAGTGTTTCTCAAAGCTGGCCAGCAATTGCGCATGCGTGAGGGGCACTTTGATCTTTTCCGACAGCCATTGCAGTCAAATGGAGAGAGTTCCGTTGTCCTGGTGCCTGTATTTACTTAATTAGAGACTGGGGACCAGTGTAAGGGCTAAGAGAGCCCTCTGTATAAATTATATGACAAAGGCCAAGAAGTGCTAGTAGTGGTGCACAAGCAGAGCTAATAAATAATTCGTAGCCCCCTATGAATATTAATGAGGGAGCGGCTGGAGCTAGGGGCATAGTATTAAGGGGGCAGCGACTGGAAAAGTACTGAAAATAAATATGAAATGCTGTGATCAATATAAAGGGCACTAATGGGGCTATGTAACTGTTGGGTTTTAAAATGCATAAATTATTTATTCTGGCTGCACCAGGACGTTGATTTTGGGACAATGCATAAACTGTTCGGAGATTGCACATTTAGCAGCCGTCTTTTCAGCCTAACAACCAATCATAAGACAGGATTTACACTAGAGACTTGGGACTTACCAGAGACTTTTGGGGGAAAAAGGAGGAACAAATCTTGACACCCAAAATCAAGCCAGATGAGGAACTTAAACTGTTTTCGACAGCTTGGGCAGCCAATCGGATTGCTGAAACTTTGCTCCTTATTTACAGAGGGACTGCCAGAACTGAGTCAGTCTGGTGTGGGTTTCCAAGAGTGAGGAGGTCCCCTGTAGATTGGGGGATATTTAGGGAGAGGATTTCTTTGCCTTTCCTCAGGCTGAATGCTTGCTTTAAGTGTGGAAATGCCAAGTCTACAGACCGAACTGCATATCTCCAGAAAAGGAGAAAAAGAACCAATTTCACTGGAGCTAAAATTCCAGACAAAAAGTTGGATCAGAGCTGAAAAGGTCCCCATCTTGCACCTCAGTGAGTAGCTGTTTTGCCTCAGAGACTGTCTAATTTGTAAGCTGGGTTCACTGGAACTGTTTCCAGCCAATTTGCCAGAGGGAGACCTGAACTTCTGCCTTGCCAGCTTACATTTCCAGGACTGCAGATTGCAAGTGGGTAAGCTGTGTGGCCTGTGCCAGAACTGTACTAACGTTAATCCTGTGATGCCAGATAAACTGCTTAAGAGACTGTGGCTGCATGTGAGACCAAAGCTGCTAGATGACCAGAGAAGGGAGTCAGCTCCTGTGACAAAGATCATCACAGGTTGCGGCCATCCTTGGGAGGGATGCCTTGAAGTGGGGTGAGTGATGCCAGCCCAGTTCCCTGTAACCTGGTCCTTGCCAGAAAGGATGAAGTACTTCAGCCTGCAGCTACACACCAGAGAGCCAAATCTTGCCTTGAGGAGAGTCGATCTGGAAATCATCCCATATCCTGAGGTCCATGGTGCAGTGCGTAACAACAGGGCCTGTCCCTGCAACCAGTTTAAAGTGTTTTTGCCATCTGATTTGCCTTTCAAGTTTCTACTTTTGCAAGACATCGGGCCTGGGGATTGCAATTTCTGGGTTTACAAAAAGTGTTATGATTGCTACAGCCAAGTACAGAATAGAAAGCTTAACCATTTCTTTATTTAAGTGCCCCAACCAGCTGCAATGCTGGCCGACCCATGGCAACACTTCAGGCCTGCAACATAGCTTATCCTGGGTACCCAGTGATGTTAACTGGACAGTCTAGGGGGTGAATGTGTTATGTCCAACTGTTATTCTATGATAAAATATTGCCTAAATCTAAATTCCTGAATAATCTAACTTTGATTTGCAACCCTTCCCTTATTCTAATCCCCTAATAAATCAGAATTACTGTTTGAAGGTTAATCTGGCTAGTGAACATATCATTATTCAGTCAAAAGGTATATTGTTATTGCTGGTAAACTGTTTCTTTTCAGGGGCACAGGGTACATGCAAGAGTTCCAGACCTTGTGGGTAAGTGTCGTCACTGTAAGCATATTATTAGCACTCTTCTTTAGTTGTAACTTGAATGCAAAGTAAAGGGTGTTGGGAGCATTCTTGTGCATGGTAAGTAGGTGGGACCATGGGTAGGAATAACTTCCTAGAGGGTTGTGCTAGCTTAACATCTAACCCACATAAAGAGGTTTCTGGGTGGAGGCACCGTGTCAAAGTATTACATACTAACATACTAATTGCCAGCAGATTAGCCCTTACAGTCTATCGAGTCTGCTCAAACCTCAGATCCCTAGTTGGGTGCCGAGGCCCTCCCCCCCCCCTTGTGTTCCAGAAACCCCTATCATCCATCCCCACCCACCTCGGCCAGGCCATCATCTGATACATCCGCTTTCTCTGTCTGTCCCGCCCTCTCTTGAAGCCCTCCACTGTGGATCTCTGAACCAGCTCGCCAGGCAGTGCATTCCAAGGGTCCACCACCCTCTCAGTGAAAAACCTCCTCCTCTTCCCCCCCTCACCCTTCCACCTTCCAACTTCAAACCATGCCCTCTGGTGATACCTCCCTGCTTTAGTCTAAAGATCCCCTCCATGTTTACCCTATTTATTCCCTTGAGGTACTTGAAGACCTCAGTCGTGTCCCCTCTGTCTCTCCTCTCCTCCAATGAAAACAGGCAGAGCTCCTAAAGTCTGTCCTCATACGTCAAATCCCTTAGTCCTCATATCATCTTAGTTGCCCTCCTCTGTACCCTCTCCAGGAGTTATATGTCCCTCTTCAAGTGTGGTCTCCAGTACTGTACACAGTACTCAAGGTGTGGTCTAACCAGTCCATTGTACAGCAGCAGAATCACTTCCTTGCTCCTAGAGGTGATCTCCCTTACGGTGCATCCCAACATCCTGTTTGCCTTGCTAGCCACTCTCCTGCACTGCTCAGAGTTATTCATACATGCATCCACCATGACCCCTAGGTCTTTTTCTCCTCTTGAGTCCTTCAGCGCTCCCATCCCGGGGCATACCTATGTTTAGGGTTTCCCGGCCCAAGATGTAACACCTTGCACTTGGTGATATTGAAATTTAATTTCCATGTGTGAACCCAGCTTTCCAGGGTGTCCCGGTCCCCTTGCAGGGCCAACCTCCCCTCTTCCCCCTCAACTACTGCTCCCATCTTGGAGTCATCAGCGAAGAGACTCATTTCACACCCTATACCCTCTCTGATGTCCGATATGCATGCATTAAACAGGATCGGACCCAGGACCGAGCCCTGCGGTACCCCACTACCGACCTCTCTGGGGTTCGAGAGCTCCCCACCAACCACTACTCTCTGGGTGCGTCCAGCTAGCCAGTTTTCAATCCATCTGACCTTCAAAGAGCCTACTTGCAACCCTTTCAGTTTCTCCACCAGACCATTGTAGGGGACAGAGTCAAACGCCTTGCTGAAGTCCAAGAATAATACATCCACAGGCTTTCCCCTGTCGATTTCTGATGTTACCCATTCATAGAACTCCACAAGATTGGTTTGACATTATCTACCTGGCACAAACCCATGTTGCCGATTATCCAGACCTCCCACCTCCTCCAAGTACACCCCCAATCGTTCCTTTAGTATACTCTCCATTAATTTTCCCACCAATGAGGTCAAACTGATGAGTCTATAGTTACCTGGTACTT
This sequence comes from Neoceratodus forsteri, assembly GCA_016271365.2. NCBI lineage: Eukaryota > Metazoa > Chordata > Ceratodontiformes > Ceratodontidae > Neoceratodus > Neoceratodus forsteri. The sequence continues at coordinate 803,198,370 of CM057458.1, forward strand.
CCCTTGAGCCCCCTTTAAGAATTGGCACCACATGTGCCTCTTGCCAATCCCTAGATACCCTCCCTGTCTCAAGTGACCTGTTGAAGAGCTCCGCCAGGGGTGCAGCCAGTATGTCTGCCAATTCCCATAGTACTCTCGGATGAATGACATCCGGACCAGGAGATTTATTTTTCTTTAGGGCCTTGAGGGCTAACCACACCCTTTCGGTGGAGATAGCATCATCCGTCCCCTCCACCATACTGGCCTTTTTATCCTTATTCTGATGTGACACCCCGGGGGTACCTCTCCCTCCTTCCCTCTTGCTCCATTTCTGTTACTCCCCTGATCCCACTCACTACCACTTCTATCCCCATCACATTTTGCTTTGTAGATATCCCACCCCCCTCCCTAGTGAACACAGAGGTGAAGTACTCATTTAGTATCTCTACCTGGCCCCTTGCCTCTTCCACCCACCCTCCTTCTGATCTCAATCTGCCGAGATGGCCCTTAGTTTTTCTCCGCTCCCCAATGTACCGGAAGAACACATTTTTCCCTCCATGTATTCCCTGTGCCAGCCGTTGCTCTTTACTGGACTTTGCCCCCCTCACCATCCGGGTGACTTTTCTAGATGTAAGATGGTACATTACCTTTTCCCTATCCCCTCTTGTTGTTTTATATTTTTTGTAGGCCACCTTCTTTTCTCTGACTGCTACCTGAACCTCACTGGACCACCAGCATGGTTTATGTGACCTTGCTCCCTTATGTTTCACCTTAACGCAGGTCCTGACTGCCTCATGAAGTCCCCATTTTATGACCTCCCATCTCTTTTCCACATTTGTCATTGATGTAAATCCCTTCAAGTGATCCTTGAGAATATTTCTCATTTCCACAAAGTCTGCCCCCCAAAGTCCACTGCCAGTGTCCTAGATCTCTCCCCCCTTCCCCCATGCTTATTTGAAACCAGACAGTATTGTGGTTGCTCCCAGTCAAGGGATCCTCCCTTACCAGATCCCCATCTGCCAGAACCACATCCAGGACATGCCCTTCCCTTTTGGGCTCCATCACATGCTGTGTTAAGAACACATCCTGGAAGCAGTCTGCTCCTTGGAAACCTTAGAGGACATGGTTCCCCAGTTTGTACCTGGCATATTAAGGTCCCCCATCAACACCACTCCTTCCCCTTTTGGTCCACATTAGGCAGTGATGTTGTCCAGTGAACCATCCTCCAGAACATCACCCATCCTGGGGGGCCTATACACTACACCCAGCTTGACCTTACCTCCTGCTGGGGTTCGTAAGGTGACCCATAAGACCTCCACATTTCCATCTGCCTCTTCTACCCTAGCAATTTCTATGGCATCTCTAATGAACATAGCCACTCCACCCCCTCTGCCCTCCTTTCTATCCTTCCGAAGCATAGTGTACCCCCGCACGTTTAGGTCCCAGTCATGGTTTTTGTTGGCCCACGTTTCTGTGACCGCCACCACATCCACCCCCCCTCGAACAGCATGGCCTGGAACTCTGGCAAATTGTTTCCCAAGCTCCTGGCATTTACTAACACCACCTCCACCCCTTATCCTGATCCCTTTGTCGAACCCACCCAGGTTCCTTATACTTCTATCCTCCTCTGTCCTCCTGAAACCTCCTCCCCAGTCTGTTTCCCCTTCCCCTTGAGTTTGAAGGCTACTCCTCATCTGGAGGAGAGGGCTTCTGGTCAGCCCCTCCCCTATCCCTCCCCCTCACAAGTTTAAACCCCACCTTTCTTGAATGTAGTCAGCCACCCCCTGTTTAAGGACTTCCTTCCCTAACTGTTAGGATGCAGGCCCCTCATCCTGCACTGAGCTAGGCAGGTAGGGGTAGTAGTCCATGGGTGGTGGCACTGGATTACACAACACTTGTAGTACTGTGCTCTATTCTAGCTGTGGTCACCGCAGTATAGAAAGGGTATTGAAAAGGTCATCTGGGTTCTGCACAAGGCCACCAAGCTGATTAGCAGCTTGGGATGCAAGAGCTAAGAAATACAGGATATGCTGAAATTACATAGCCCAGAGAATAGAAGGTTGATGGGGAGCATGGTCACAGTATTCCAGAGGGATAAACACAGTGCAGCATGCACAGCTGTTTAATCTGCTGCATGCAAACAGAACTGGGGAGCATACACTCAAATGGAAGGAGATAAGCTACTTGGAAAACCAGGGAAAGTATTACCTCACAAAGACATTTGCATTATGTGGGCTAGCCAACCCAGTGAGGCAGTAGGACTTGGAACTACTCAGGCATTCAAAACAGGACTGGAGAGATTTGGGAGGTAAAATATCATGAAGTGTTGCACAGCATGAAGAGGGATAACAGCATTCCAGCAAGTAGGCATGAATCTAGGTCAGTATTCAGTCTGCGACATAGCTACTACTGTGAAGTAGCTGAGGCAGAACTATAATAGAGACCAAGTCCTTTCTTTCACCACACTAAAGTACTGTTATTATGTACCTATGCGACCAAATCATTCTCAATGTTAGATCTTCTTCAGTGTCCACTTGTTTCTGTTTTCCACTGTAGTTGGCTATCCTGTTTTACTGCTGTCATTTCTACTGTATGTTTCATGTCTTGTTCACTTTTACTGGTCTAGAGAAGAAGTAACTAGTTCCGTTATTACAATTGCAGCCCTAGACACATTCAGATATTTCCAGATATTTTGTGAGATTTCTAAAGTGATTCTCTCTGGTGGCCCACAGTGGTACTGCAGGCAGGCAGGGAATTTCGCTAGAGAGATCACAGAAATTTTAGAAAATATCTGGCTGTGTCTTTGGCTGCTAATGTAGTCAGTTACTTTCAAGTAATATTATTTTCAATAACAAATTTCTGAGAACTGCAGTAGATATTCCTTTGTATTCTACAGTCGTGACAATATTCTACTACACAATCTACTAGATTTTTCTTTGGCATGCCATCCAATAAGCATACTTGTACATGTATCACACCCATCTGTTTGTTGGCAGTATGCCCATCATTGACCATAAAAAGTGTCTGGGTAAGTCATTATGTTGACCCCACTGATGTTACACCCATGGCAACCCCTGCACTCCACCCCTTGTGAGGTCAATGATGTCAACATAACTCTTTTGAATAAAGTATTTATTTAACCCTGCCCGGCTGCATGTGTGATTGATACAATAGGAGTGTGCATCTTCACACTACTCATTTAACAACTAGTGAATACAGAATGTGGAGGCTTAGAATTGGTGGGATAAGCCTGCCCAGTGGCACAGTGGGCTGAAGTGCTGGATGACTTACCTCCATCACGCCGGCGACCCAGGTTTGGGAACGGACTCGAGTTGTCAGAGAGCCAGCATGGGACAGGGAGGGGAATGGAGCAGGATCGAGCAGCAGAAAGGCAGCTCTCCCCTCCTGGGAGGCTGTCACCCCCACCCCCATAATTTTGCTGCCTTCGAGTGGAGGTTCTATGGTCAGCATAGGCGGCAGGGGGTGACACATAGTGGGGAGGGGTGTCCCAGTACAACTGCATACGTGTGCCTCCACACATACGTGCATGGTTGAGACATTGACGGGACAAAATGGGGAGAAAATCTGGGCCATAAAAAATTAAAAAAAAAGAATTGTGAAGATAAATATTGGAATGGTGAGAATAAATCATTAATTCTCACTGCAGCTTGAATATCTTGTTTCATCTGCTCCTTTAAACACACATTCGCATTGCATAAGATAATATTCATAACCTTATTCAGCAATTTTCATTATTAGCAAATAAGGTATTTGGTTGTTTAATGGGATGAACACCAGACTTGTGACCAAAAGGTTGAAGGTTTATTAACTACCTAAGGAATCTTATTGGTTATATCATTTTACAACAGGCAAATACAGCACATGTCAACAATTTGGGGCAAATAGCAGTTCGCTAGTCTAATTTTCAATTCAGGTTATCTTGACAGAAGTCATTGGAACATTTCACCTTGTGACCTCCAGTCCCATACAACTGTATGTAACAGATTGGCATGGGTAGTAAACCCTTCACCCCTGTTAAAAAGAAGTCAACATAAAGTGAGCCACTGAAGTTTCTCTAGGGCAAAGGGTGAGCTGATGCTAATATTTTGTTTGGTAAAAGCATTAACATTTGTTAATACAGTATCATATTCAAATAAAACCTAAATAAACATTTGGGCCATTTTGGGTCACTTAGACCCTTTGGGCAATTGACTGAAAAAAAAATTAGCTCTTCATACAGAGACAGATTAGTGTAGATTGTTAAATGACCAAGTTGTGAATCATGTGACCCAGCATTTAAATATACAACCACCAGTTGCATACTGTGAAATCCTAAGCAAGTCATTAAACCTCCATATTCAGCTGGTATACACCCAAAAACAAGCTTTGGCTCAGTTTAGCTGTCCTAGCCAAATATTCAAAAATAAATAAAACCTACTGCTGGTGACAGGTTAGGTTAGCCTCTAGTGCATGTAGAGGGAATCCAGATCAACCCTATAAAAAAGAATACAAAGTGGACAACATCTGTACTGAGACAATTAGGCAGAACCTGACAAATAAAATTTATTTCAGAAAATCAAACAACACAACTGAACCACACTCAGTCAAAAAATAAAAACTATGGGCAGGATTCACAAAGGACATGTGCTCGGCTCATCTTGGATGTCATGGCGCAAATGAGATTCGCTGAGCGCCAACAGTGGTATTCAGAGAGGGGATGTGCCGAGGGCATCCCCCTGTGCACCGCTCTGTGAAAACCACACAGTTGTGCACAGCCCAGAATGCATAGGCACAACCCCTTGGTCAGGCTGGGAATCCAATAGGGCAGTGCATCTCATGATGTGCTGCACCCAGAGTTGCTATTCAGTACCTGCAAGATGCAATTAGGGCCATTAGGCATGCAAAGGACAATGGGTACTTTTGCATGTCATTATGCCCTCATTTGCATGCAGTATGCAGGGATGCACCCGGCAGAATGCACCGGGTGCCCTGCTAAGGCTGAGGTCCACACACAAAGCCCCATCTCATCCAGAAGAACACCCCACCCTCCCCAGATGACCGCATCCCACGCACACCTGGATTTATCCCGGGTGGTCCAGTGTCCCAACCTCCCTGCCCGCATCACCATTATAATGCCACACTCTGAGGTGGTTGTTGAAATAACTCAGAATCCCCCCACCCTGCCCTCATCTCTGTTATAGTGCCACTCTCTGCCATGGTTGTTGTAAAACTTAGAACGCCCACCCTGCCCACGCTCTGTATTGTGAATGGCAGTGTACAGAACTCACTGCAAGACCATTGGTTGATAGGGTCCACCAATGGGCTGCAGGATGTACAGTAGCTGTCATTTGCAGACAGCTCTATCGGTGGGCAACTGTGGCAGAATGAAGGTGGGGTGAGCTGCCTGCCAACAGAGGGAATATGCTGGGATGGGGGAGCAGGCTGGTAGGGGGTGCCTGAGTGGGTGGGGGGTGAGATGCCTGCTGGGCTACCGGGGGTGGGTCTTATGGAGTGCCATCGCTGGTTCATTCAGGTTGGGGTGGGAGGGTGGGTTCTGATATTACCATGTTATCGCCACAGAGAATGGCATTATAATGGAGATGCAGGTGTAGAGGGGGTGCACACTGGACTGCCAAGGTGGAGGTCTGAGTTAATACAACAACTGCTGCAGGGAGCGGCATTATAATGGGGATGCAGGCAGGGAGGGGTGGCATACTGGACTGCCAAGGTGGGCAGGATGCCATGCTGCTGCCTGCAGTATGGCAGCCAGCCTGTGGCTGGCAATCCACTTAAGTCTACTTGTTGTAGACTTATCTTTGGGAGGCGCATCTCTGGACTTGCCCTGGGGATGCTCCTCCATGTTGGTCTGTGAATGGGGCTGCACATCATATGCATGGGCACACCCCTTGCACAGCCCCTCCAAATGTGCTGCTTATCATTATGGGTGGTATGCGGCACATCAGTCCTCTTCCAGATTTGCACCAGTACGCAAGTCAGGGATTGGATAGCGCAAAGGATGCATTGGGCACATCCCCTTGGTAAATCCTGCCCTATGATGGTATGCAGGTGCAAAGCTAAATGGGGTACTTTCATGCTGCCACTGCTATGTGGACTTAAAGTTTAGTTTGCACCTGCATGCAACCATGGTTTTTATTTCAGGTCTGAGTGTGGTTCAGTTGTGTCATTTGTTGCCTCTTTTCTCTTACCTGCACTGACTGCCTACTGTGAGCGCTGGACTCTGGAGTTTGAAAATGGCACTGCTCACCAAATTCTTTTTATATTTCTTTATTCACAAGCTCATAAGAAAGCCATATATTGTCAGTGTTTCACGGATATAAACTTGCAGTTTCCTCAGCACTTAAACATGACTTTAAAAAAAAGAGAGAGATATTCTATCAGATCAGTAAATGACAATTAAACATTTGTTTAAAGAGAAGGGCTTCATTAAATGTGTTGACTTAGAATACAAATGTGTCATTGATGAAATGGCTCATATGAGGAGCTGATATTGTTAAAAATAATAGAATTATAAGTAAAAGCTTAATGTTAAATTATCTCGTTATTTAAGAAAAGCCATATTTAACTCCAGAGGAAGCTGCAAATTTATAGCAGTGAAACACTGGCGATATATACCTTTATTGGCTATTGAAAAAGAACTATAAAAAGAATTTGATGAGTAGTATGATTTCCTGAGATCCATTTAATTTGATAGGTTATCCCCTAGACCAGCCCTCTCCCACAGAAGATACTTAAATCCATTCACCCCCATTCCCCATTATTTCAGACAATTTTTTGTCCCCAACCCCTCAAATGATGCCAGCTCCTGTCATCGTGTCAGGAGCCAGCTTAAACAGAAACATTGAAACCTAGATCATTTTACTTAACACCCCATCCTAACCACACCCATCTTGTCACCCAAACCTCTGTACTGACATGCTGGGCCACAATTCTTAATTTAGGGGAGACATGCAGTTTAAATATCCCCAGTTAACTCAGATACCCCTCCTGCTGCACCTTTACTCCATTTTCCAATAGTTCTGAAAGGATCGGACATGAGATCAGGAAGGAGGGAGCAGATCAGCCTTTGCCACTGATGATGCTTGGTCGACTATTTGGTCATATTTCCAACAGTAGCATACCCCCAGCATTACCCATGCAACTTCTACAACTTGAATCTATGTCTGCTCTCTCATTAGCAGCCAGATTTTACAAAATCTACCTCTGGCCATTGAACAGCCTTCAAAGTACCCTAGTGTAATTATATTACCATGTCAAATAAAACAACTAAAACAAACAATACACACAGTTTTAAATATTTCTGTAAATCACACATGGTTAATGTTCACATAACTCTCAATACAGAATGGCATCACTTTTGTTATGATCTGTAGCTACTGTATAGTAGTAGCCTCAGACACTGCAAGCTATTTCCAGATATTTCGTGAAATGTCTGAAGTTTCTCTCTGCTGTCCCTACTGTTTAAATGCAAAAAGCTTCAGATATTTCTGGAAATATCACATAAATTTCAGGAAATAGCTTGCAGTGTCTGTGGCTACTACTGTACATGTATCTTGTCACAATAATTTCCCTTGTTTAAAATTAAGTCACTTTGACAATGACTGTATTTTTTATATAGCTACATGCCCCTATGTTTACTAGCTGTGGCTGGTTAAGAGTTATGTTAAGTTGGTCATTTGGTGCAAAGAAGCAAGACAAAGAAGGTTTTTGGGCCCCTATTTGCAAGGTGGTTTGTGGCTGGGGACCAATGGGAACAGCTGTTGAGCTTGGGGGACCGAGTATGGTCTCCAACTGCATGTGGCCAAACTGTAATTTCCCCCAGGCCATGGACAGCTGCTGTGGTTTGTTGTTTAGCAGGGAGAGCAGGAAAAAGTATGCACAGGACGCTGGTGTGCAGAGGGTAGTGAGGATTTGTGTCGCTGAGGAGGTCATCATTTGCTGTGCTAATAGTAGGCAGTGGTGAGGAGTTGAGTGACAGCAAGGGATCTGGATTTTGATGTAAATGGTAAAAGTGAGAATTGTTCAGTAATGGTCGGCCTACAACCACGTGTTGCCACATGGTTGGGCCGTGGGAGCGTGGAAGCATTCAGAGTCGGGTTGCTGGTTATTGCGGTTGAGGGAGCTGGTGCCTAGGGGTGTTCCCCGCATTTTATTGGACAAATGGCAAATTCTAGCAGCTGGGAAAGGTCGACCATGGTCCGGAGGGCTGTGGGAGGAGATGGCAGGCCACCATACTCACAGCTGGAGTTGGTTGGGCAGTAAAATGACCGGTGGGGCGGGGTGATTAAAAACAAAAGGAAAGAATGTACAAGGGCAGTTTGTGGTGTCTGGAGAGTCAGCCAGGTTGAGATTCCCAGTGGTTTGGGGCAGGCAAAATGCCCGCAGAGCAGGAGTGAGAGGGCAGATGGCAGCCTGCAGGGACTAATAGTGGTCGCTCATGAGTTGGTGGCTGGTATTTGGCAAGTTTATTTGGGCAGATGGGGAATGAACAGTTGGGCCATAGTGGGGGCCTCAGAGGCAGACTGAGGCCGGAGCTGGAGCCAGGTTTTTTTGGTTCCCCTCCTGCTCACACGTTGGGGGAGTAGCATTTGTGTGTGGATGGTCTGGGAGGTCTGGCCGCTTGCCATGGGCCAGGCCGTAGCATGGTGAACCCGTCATCTGGTCGGCAGCGGAGGAGTGGCATTTTTTTGGTCCCAGCCCAGATGGGGTAGGATGGTGGTTTTGATTGGGGATAAAGGACAAGGCCCATAAAGGGTGAGAGAATGGATGGCCAGCAAGGCCATGTGGGTGCACGGGGAGGCTGGGAAGGTCAGGAGTGCAGATGCAAGAAGCAGGTGGGCCTCAAGGGGAAAATGGGAGAGTCCAGTAGGGGAAATAGGTACATAGGCACATAGGGACATAGGGGGAATGGCTGGATGGTGGAAGGGGGATGACCATTGAACCTAAAGCAGGTGCATGGCAGAGGGGGTTGCCATGTGAGGACTGCCACAAAAGCGGGCCCAGGCATGTGGGGATGTGGAGGTATGAGCAGGTCCGATTAGGCCAGCGGGGCCTACCTATAAGGCACAACAGCGGGCACGAGGCAAGAAGTGGGACGCCTAAAAAAAAGAAATAAATATAAATATATACAGAAAAAGTAGTTGACCAGGTTTACGGGCACACAACACAGAGTGGCTATCCAGGAAACTTGGAGGCAGGAAGACCTGTGGGGAATATTAACTGCTGCATTGGTTAGGGGACTTGTGATAGCAGTCAAGAAGGGCCATAGTGGTTGGGCCTGGCTTTAACCAGAACCCCAGAAGTAGGGTGTGGGGAGTCATCCGGCCTACTGGGAAGGGAGAAGCAAAAAACAAAAACAAAAAAAAAAAGAAGAGGAAAATATATATATATATATATATATATATATATATATATATATATATATATAATAATGTATACATGTGGGGCCTGCACCAGAGGGGCATGCCAAGAGGGCTGGAGGCAGGGAAGTGCCAGCTGGACTGAGTAAAGGGCGAGGAATGAAGTGAGTCCCACTCACGCTGTCCTTTTCCTGTCATAGTATTTTGCAGCAGGTCAGATGGCACCAAACAAGGCACCAGTCTCCAGTGCCAAGATGATGGAGGAGGCATCCAAGTTGATAGAGAAGATGATGGAGCTGGTCAAGTTGGCAAAATGGAGAGAGGAAGAGGAGGAAGCATCAAGGAAGAGGAAGGAGAGAGAGAGAGATGGAAGGATGGGGGAGCAGGGGAGGGAACAGGCCATGAGGTGCAGAGCCCGGCCCCTCACCTGTCCCACCACCCGAACCCAGACCAGCACCAGTGGGACCAGGCCTGAATGGGGGTAAGGGCAGCATAGATGTCACAAATGAAGGCAATCTAAAGGAGTATTTCGAAGGGTTATTAGGTGACATGGGGGAGGAAGGGATGAAAAAGATGGAGAAGGCACTGCAAGTGACAAAAGGCAGAGACGAGGGGAGGCAGCAGCACAGAAACCCCACCAGGGATGAAGAAGTTGTATGACAGACCCTTGGGTTTCACGCTGGGCAACCACGTGCCATATTCGAGAAAAGAAAAAATATGGAAAGAGGACTACATGGACATTTTTTGCCTAGCGTACAAGGACACAGCTATAAAATATGAAAAGAAGGAATCTGTGGGTGAGTCAGAGATGGCGGTGGCACTAGCGGTAGTGGGACACAAGGAGGAGGAGGAAGCAAAATACAAAGGGAAGAACATACATACATGGCAGGTGTGTTTTCTTACATACAGTGCGCTGGTACTGGAGAAGCGGCCGGAGTTAGCAATTCCCCTACTGACATACACACCAATCATCAGAGATGCCTACAAAGATAAGTTGGGTTACGGGTGGTTAAAGTATGATGAGGCCTTTAGGAAAAGGATGGCAGTGAAAGGGGACCTGAGGTGACACTACTCTCACTCGGAGTTATGGGTGCGGATGCTGTCGGGCTGAACCAGTGGACCCGAGGCGATCACAGTAAGAAGGGGACTCCCACACCAGTGGTGAAGATATGCTGGGGTTATAACAAGGCCTCGTTCAAGTGGGCAAGTTGTAAGTTCCAGCACATTTTCTCCTGCGCAGGCCCACACCCAGCGACAAACTGCCATCGGGGGGCAGAGGAATGCACAGCAAGTAGGACAGTTCCAGGAGCAGTCCTTTCGGGGATGAGGGAAGGCGGAACAGGGGCAGAGATGGACACAACGGGGGGGGTACAATTCCAACTATGGCTGGAATTGATGGTATTGAGGCAGCAGGGCACTGGGGTTTTCCTCTAGCACGTACCCCCATTGTACGGAGGGTGGTGGAGACATGGACACAGGAATACCCGGACATGATCTGAGTAGAATTCCTCTGGAAAAATTTTAAGGAGGGTTTCAAGGTGAGTTTTGAGGGTGGGTGCAAGGCAATGAAGGCAAAAAATTTCAGGTCGGTGAAGGGGAAGGAGGACATCATGTGAGTAAAAATTCAGAAGGCATTATTAGCCAGGAGGGTAGAGGGTCCTCTTGTGGAACCTCCCTGCCCACATTTCAGGGTGTCCCCATTAGGGGTGGTCCTGAAAAAGAAGGAGGGGGAGTTTTGACTCATACACCAGCTGTCTTACCTGGAAGGGGCTTTGGTGAATGAGGGAATTCCGGACGACTTGAGGGCAATCTCATATGTGTTCCTGGACCAAGTGGTGATGATGATAAGGGTGTTGAAGGGGACTTGACTAGCAAAAATGGACATCGAATCCACTTTCAGGTTGCTGCTGGTAAGGCCTGAGGACTGGGACCTGCTGGATTTTCAATTTGAGGGAGGTTTGAATTTCAACAAAGTCATGCCAATGGGATATTCTGCAGCCTGCTCGACATTCGAGGCTTTCAGCTCCTGGGTGCAATGGGTGTTCGAGTGGCAGTATGGACACAGGAGAGTGGTCCACTATTTGGATGATTTTCTGCTGATAGAGGGGAGTGAGGGGGAGATATCAGGGATGTTGTCAGAGTTCAAGGAATTGTGCAGGTGCATCAACATTCCACTGGTTGAGGGGAAGAAGGAGGGCCTGAGCCAGCAGTTGGAGTGCCTGGGGATGAAGGTGGATATGCTACAGAATTGTTTCCACCTGCTGGGTGACAAAGTTGCCCGACTCAAGGGGCTACTCATGTAGGTAAAGGGGAGGAGGAAGGTGCCACTGGTAACAGTACATCAGCTACTGGACACCTTAATTTCACTTGCTAGGCCATAAGCCTGGGCAAGGCCTTCAAACTAAGGCTGGCGAGGGCTACAGGGAAGGCAAAAATGCCCCATCACTGGGTGGATATTACAAAAGGGGTACAGAAAGACTTAGGGGTTTGGGAGGCATTCCTCAATGGTTTGGGCAGGACAATGGGTGTATAACACCAAATTGGACTTATACACCGATGCGTCAGGGGCACTGGAGATGGAGGCCTACTTCAGAGGGGAATGGATCTCGGAGGGATGGCTGTAGTCCTGAAGGGAGGAGGGACTACTGAAAGATATCACCTTTCTGGAGATTCTCCCAATCTGTGTAGCACTGGAGGTATGGGGGAGAGGATGAAAGGGAGATGCATTCTGTTTTGGTGTGATAATAAAGGGGTGGTGGAGATGATAAATAGACAAGGGTGATCACTGAATCGGTTGGACAGGTGATGCGTTGCTTGGTCCTGTTGGGGTTGCAGCATAACTTGTCATTTAAGGCACAGCATATCGAAGGTATTCGGAATGAGGTGGCTGGAAGTCTTTCCCATTTACAGTTGGACAGGTTCTGGGAGTTAGTGCCAAATGCAGCAGACCACAGGACCAGGGTCCAGGACCATCTGAGGGACATTGGAGGGAGAAGGCAAAATGACTGTACTGGAACTCCTGGGTGCCCAACACGCTGACAGCGTACGAAGGTGCATGGGGGGAGGTTCAGGAATTCCAGGCAGGAGCAGGCTGGAGTACAAAGAAACAAGTATCAGAGGAGCAGGTACAGCAATACATAGTGGGCAAGTGGGAAGTAAGGATGGTTCATACCACACTGGCTGTGCACCTAGCCAGCATAGGGTGGATGTATAAGGACAGAGCTTGGCCAGATGCCATGACAAGGCGGACAGTGAAAAGGATGGCAATAGGCTGGCAGAGGGGGCATGGGATGAGACAGAACAAGAGGAGGCCAGTCATGGGGCAACTACTCAACAGAGTAGGGGGGGCCCTACAACATGTTTGCACCACAGTGAAAGAAGCATGCCTATTTAGGACAGTTTTCATTGTCATGGCCAAAGGGGCATTCAGGGTAGTAGAAATGGTGGCCCTGCGGATGTCAGGGGTGGACCAGGGTATGCAGAAGAGAGAAGTGGGGTTTGGGGAGGATAGGGTGGTCATACACCAGTCCCACTCAAAAACAGATCAAGGGGGCAGGGGCGAGGCTGTGATTTTACTCAGACAGGGACCGGGTGAGGTATGCATGGTCACAGAACTGGAAGCGTATAGGAGTATTCGGGAAACAGGGTGTGAGATATGGTTCTGCCATGGGGATGGGACTCCTGTAATGGGCTTTCGGGTCTGGGCAATCCTGAAGAAGGCACTTGCCTTCATCAGGGAGGACCCCAATGAGTTAGCCCCCCACTCATTTCCTCATAGGGGTGTCTTCCGAGGCCACAGCCAGGGGTGGGTCAGAAGAAGAGGTGAAGCAGGTGGGTAGATGGAGGTCCAACCACTATAAGACGTATATGAGACAGTGACTGTCTGGGTTGCTTACCATGGTGTTTTCTTAGGAAAGAAGTGACAGGTCAGGTTGGTGGGGCACTCCTTTATCTATTGGGTGGAGAGGTTTGCAGCTGCAAGAGATGGTGGGTCCAAGCTGTGCACAGAACTGGAACACACAAGGGTGCAGTGGAATGGCATAAGGGGCATGAAGTGGGCCCAATTCGGGCTACTATTGGAGGAGATCTGGATAAGGTGGAGGAAGCCAGATTTGCTCATCACATACCTGGGGGGTAATAACCAGGAGGAGACACACCACAGAGGGCTTTAGTGTAGGCCATAACAGCGGTCCTGGAAAGAGTAAAAGGGTGGTGGCCAGGGTGGTCATTGGCTGGTCCGAGATCGCATCCCGGAAGTTGTGGAGAGGGGTCAAAGAAGTGCTGGCAGTTGAGAAAGGGAGAAAGAGGCTTAATAAGAAGGTAGCATGAGTGGTGATTGAGATGGGGGAGTGCTTATTCAGCACATAGACATCTCTTTTGAGAAAGCGGAGGTATACTGGTCAGAAGGGGTACACCTCACGGAGCTAGGCATATGCCTATTCCTGAGGCCTATGATAGAACTGGTAAGGGGAATAGATAAGAGGGGGCATAGGTACTAGCCTGAAGGGTTGGAGACCCATTTTCTATTGCCAGCAGGAGATGGATCAGTGGAGAAAGGGGGGGACGAGAGATGGGAATTTGGGGAGGTGGGCAGAAAAGGGGGAGGGGGAGGTCAACACATGCTGGAGACAAAGGGCACCAAGGCATGGAAGTAAAGGGGGTTGGGTGGAAGTTTAGAGCCTAGGGATCAGATCGTAGTGTCTGGGCCTGGGGCGTGTAGGTCCTGGTAAGTCAGTACCTGGTACTGATGATGGTGTGGTGGGTCAGATCTGAGTGTCCGGACCCTGAAGGGGAAGCACCCAAGAAGAAGAAGATTAGGAAGGGAAGAATATCCCACAACAAGAATGGATCTCTGTGTTGACTGTTTTGAATGTGATGTTTGGATTCAAAAATGAGAATTTAAATAATAATTAGTGACTAATAAATTGTTGTCAATGAGTATCCAAGCTAGCAGTTGTGGAGGAGTTTTATTTCCAGGGGGGTGTGGGAATCAGATGACAAAGTAACATTATAACATAGTATTGTGATGATGGAAAGAACTTAGGGTGTGCCAAGTCTGCTCATTGTGCTGCATGGCAATTACTATACCAGTTCAAGAATTGACAGAAATGTAATCGTAATAGCTGGAAAGTTACCCTAATCTTAAATCAAAAGTTAAAAAAAAAGCAAGTCAAAAATAAACAAATAACTGTGAGAGCAAATGCAAATTCTGAGTTAAACATAGCAGAGAAAGTTAAGAACAATGGTCAGACTCTTTTTCTGGTATGGTACTGTATATTAGAGAACAGAGGTAAAGGACAGCAGCTACACAATAAAACACATAAATACAGTATAAACTATTGGGAGAAAATAATAAATCAGTCAAAAGAAGTAAATTCTACAAACAAAGGGTAGTAACCAAATGGAATGAACTACCAAAGGAAATAGAAGACAGTAAAAACATGATAGCTTTTAAGCAAAATTTGGATAATTACATGGGGATAAAAAATATGCTTTCCACCAGTGAATAGGTGGCAAGTACATCAAAGGGCCTTGGCTCACTGAACTTGGAATTTTCCTATGAACCTACAGTATAATGAAGAATGGATGAGAGTAAAACATTATACAGAATAGGGAATGCAAATCTATTAAATGAGTAGACTAGTTCAGTGTTTATGGCCAAGGTTTTGAGTCTTTCCCTTATAGTAAGATTAAATTTTAAGGATTTGAAGGACAGAAGCTTGAGATAGATAGATTACCAATAAAAAGGATTCCCAAAGAATTATAGAATCTGACTGTTAAAAAAGTGCCAAGGCCAGATGGGAACTAGGATAGTTAGGCAGCTTGTACATGTAGTGGAAGCATCCCAGTCATCATGTTCCAATTAGTCCTGTTAATAAGTGAGAAGACATTGGATTGTAGGGTAACAAACATTGCCCCACTGCACAAGTCTGGGTGCCGGGAGGATACAGGGAACAACAGATCATTGATCCTGATATCCACTGTGTGGAAATTATCAGGGGCAATAATTAAGGAACACCTTATTGTGTTTCCAGAGGAAAAGGAATGTGTACATAGTAATAAGCATGAGTTTTTAAGAGGTATAGAATGTCAAACAAACTTAATAGACTTTCAGTATGGTGACATAATTGGTTGACAGTGTTCGTTGTGTTGATTTTCTGTATCTGGATTTCAAAAAAGATTTTGACTCAGCACCACTTTGTAGACTGGTGAAGAAGGTGCAGGACCTGGGATATGCAAGGACTCATTATATTGATTGGTAACTAGTTATTGGGAAGGAAACTGCTCATGATCCTTAATGGCAAATTCACTGAAAAAAAGGACGTTAGAAGTGGGGTGTCTCTGGGGAAAGATTTGGACTTCTTTTTAATATGTATATTAGTGATACTGGGGTCATAAAATGGGTAAATCATTTTATTTATTGATGGAACAAAATGTTATGGGGCAATGGATAGAGATTAAGGTATTACCACTATGAAGAGTGATGTAAAAACACTGGAGAAAATGGTCATGCATATGGCAATTGAAATTGAATGCCAACAAGTAGAATGTTATACAAATTGATTGCAGGAATTCACAGATGGACTATATGGACAAATGGGGGTAAATTTAGAACATACAGGGTGGGGGATCTGTCAATAATAAGTAGTAACAGTCTAATATGTTCATAGTTAGGAAGCAAAGCATATGGTAAAGCAAACAGAATGCAAGCCTAATATAATATCATTGTATTTACTAATGTATATTATATATATATCTTTCTCTGACAATAATTGTTTCTGCAATTTTCAAAAACAATACAATATAAATTTAAAGAAAAATGAATGTTAGGCTATATCAGTAGGGGTTTCACAGTCATAGTCAGAATGTAATTCTGTTACTGTAATGGTTACTAGTTAGTCCACATGTGGAATACTTTATGCAGTTTTTGGAACCCTCATTTGGGAAATGATACAAAATGATACAAACAGGTGAAAAACAATACAGAGAAGGGCGACAAACTGATTCAGAGAACATAGGGAAGAGTATGTGAAGTGGGACTGAATGACCTTAATATTGTATCCCTAGATGTCAAAAGACAGACAGTTGACATGATTGAAGTTTATAAATATATTAAGTGACACTTTAGGTTAGAGTACACCCAGCTGTTCAAAATAAAGGACATTTCAACCACTAGGGGACACAATCTAAGGCTTACAGGAGGGAATTTAAAAAGGATATCAGGAAATATTTTCTAACACAAACGGTAGTAACATATTTTAGTTGTTTATGGCACCCTTCCCTGGAGTCTTAGGGCACCAGTACGAAATAGTAATAGTAGATAAAATAATAAATATCAACAAACATAAAAAAAAAACTTAATACAGTATAACATTTCAATAAAACCAACCCTAATAAACTGACTCTTAGCTAATAAATAATCAAATTGCACTGCACATAACATGGATGGTCACCCTTGGTTACCAGAAATGAATATTAATCCGCAAAAGCCTGGGAAAATATAAATGTTTTAAGACCTCTGTTAAAGACCTCCACTGAAGAGATCTCCCTCAAAGCCCTTGGGAGAGAATTCCATAATACAGGTCCTGTTACTTCAGAAGATCAGTCCACCAAGGTTTTTAACCTTGACCTAGGCATCACTTGGAGACCTTCCACAGTGGAGTGGATGGGGCATACAGGTATGTAGGAATGCAAGAGATCACACAGGCAACTCGGGCCCAGCCCATGTCAAGCCTCATGAGTAAGTAATCCAACTTTATAGGGGATATGCCTCTTCACTGGCAGATAGTGCAGTTTTTGCAGCACCGGGGAGATGTGGCTCTACCTGGAAAGGCCAGCGAACACCCTAGCAGCTGCATCCTGTGCCAACTGCAGGTGCTGTAACCTACCTCTACTGAACCCAAGGCAAAGAACATTACAGTAATTTAGCATTGAGATCACAAAAGCATGCACTAGTGAGGACAAGTCTCTTAGAGGATAAGGAATCAAATCCAGATGATATTCCTAAGGTGGTAAAAGGCATTCCGGACTACTGCTGACACCTGAGTCTCAAATGTCAGCCTTTCATCCAGAATGATACATAGATTCTTAACCTTCACAGCAGCCAAAAGTCTGGATGTACTGAGGCAAAGACCCATCTCCCTCCTGGCTGCTGATGTTCCCTCCATATGACCCAGTTTAGGTGGTGGACAAGGGATAACTTGCAGCCAAAGACATGGCCAGATATTTCCTGAAATTGATGTGATATAGCGAGAGAAATTCTCTGTTTACAGTACCACTGTGGGCCACCAGACAGAATCTCTAAATATGTTTTGAAATATCTGGAAATATCAGAATGTATCAATTGCTGAAACTATGCAACATGGCTAGCCCTGTAGTTATTTGAGGCACCATAAATGTGTTCAAGGTTTTCTGGGATAATTTCAATGGGATCATTTGCAAAGGGAGAGTAAATACTGGAGGGATGGTATTGAAGATTGAATAAGTATGACTAATAATGTATTATGTGAGGTACAGGCTCAGAAAAAAACAAACAGACTTGTAGACTTCTTTGGCCCTTACATTCTGTATTTCTCTGTTTACTTATGGTGTGTAACCTTAAATTAATTCTCCCTCAGGAATTTGTCAAGTTCTGCTTCAATGGCCTGAACAGTGCTAGTTTCAACAACTTCACTGGGCAGCAGTAATGTATAACTAATTTCAGTCCTAGCTTTGCATTTGTTTATATCAGAACATGTTCACAATAGACTAAAATTCTATTTTGCCCATGTACTGTGCAGTATATTTCTATAAATTTTGGTCTTATTAATTTGAAACAACATTCAGTTCACAGTGGGGCTGTGACCCAATTCACCTACAGCTGAAGACTGTTTTAGTAGTATTTATTAAATCTAGGTGGCTAAGAGTATTACAAGCCACTCTGTGGGATGTTGACATCCTCTGATACTGTATACTTGATCAAGACTCATTGATTTTAGATAGCAGCAGACCTAATTTTCTTCTTCTTGGTTCACGTTCCTGTCAGTAGGGAATTTTAAATGTCTATTGTTTTCGTCGGGTACATAGTTCTTCATTACATTCACTGAGCTGGAACTCTTAATGCTGTAGTTATTAGCGCCAACAGAAACATCAATCAAATGCATTCTTACTCTTTTGAATATACAGTAACTAACTCAGCCAATGGTGCATTCAGTGTGAAAAGAAAGTGAATGGAACAGAACTGTAAGACTTAGAATGGATTTCAATACATAACTCATCATATTCAACAGTCTTTCCATGTTTTAGTGGTGGCCTTGTTTTCTGCTACCATGATCATGAAATATGTCTTAATTGTATTTTGTTCATATTAATCAGTCCTTATGAACCTAACAGGGTAAATCCTCAGTTGTGTGCTTATCTCAGCAAACCTTTTATCTTTTTTGTTTGACACCATCTATGCTTGTTCTTGTTATACCTTTTAATGACCTGCCTAAAACTGATATTTTAGATGTAAGTTTTCTTCTTATTTGAAATTGAGATCCCAACAATGCAATATATCTAACAGAGGGTTCCTATGATCTGAATAAAGTTTTCTGATTTTTACAAATACATTTATAATGTTTGTGTCATCAGATGGTGGATATCTTGGATTGAACACAGTATGATCAAACTCCTACATACAGTTATTTATTTAAAAAACAGTGGACAGGAGAGCACACTAAGCTGGGAACAGCTAATTTATGGGTTCATGCTTTGGGAAGGGGAAACCATAATAACACAGTTGGTGATGAGTGGGGCCTCTAAGACAGCCTTATGGTCAGCCGACAATGTAGGAACAGGGATGCCTGCCAGAAATTAGTTCAGTTTGTTCTGGTCTAGGAGGCCTTGAGAGGAGTATAGCTGCTTACAAAAGGAGTGCACAAGGCAGTTAACCTCTTGAGGCTTGGTCTGCACTGTGCCACCCAGTTCCTTTAGTCCATGATGTACTTATCTGATTGCTGCTAATGCAGTTGGTTGGACAGCAATTTTCTCATCTTCCCCCATCCCAATATCTGTGTCACAGGAGCAGCATTGCCAGCTCTGCCTTCTTAGTAGCCAGTAAGTTGAACTGCATATGAATAGCCCACAGCTCTGTCAGCAGGGGGATTAAGATTGCAGGGGAGCTTATTTTGAGCTCAGCTTCTTTAGCAGCTAGTTGAGATTCAAGGTCTCATTGCTCTTGCTCCCATTTCCATTAGGGGACAACTACAAAGAACATTACACCCCCCCCCCAGAAAGGCCTTAAATGCTTCCCACAGTGTGGACTTCGAGGTGTCTCCATTGTCATTCAGCTGAGAGAAGGAAATCCCTTCTTTCTTTAACCAATGAAGGAAGTATTTGTCCTGAAGCAGGAGGGGGTCCAGGCACCAAGACGTGAACTGGGGGGAAGTGGATATCCAATCCATGACCAGTTCTAATGGAACATTTTCAGACAGGTATAAAGGGGCAATTTGCGATATCTTTACCTGTGAGGTGGCTTTGGAGAAGACAAGCCAGAAGTCAAGGTGGCTGCAGGTAGAGTGTGTGTCCAAGAAATAGGAAATAATCTAACTACTGGAGGTAATACATGGGACCAGAGTTCATCCAGGGAGAATATTGACATAATATCCTGGAATGCAGCCAAAGCTTTAAGATGATGCTTGGTCTTCTCAAAGCTCATATCCATGTCTGGCAAAAGGACCCAATTAATGTCCTCAACCAGGAAGAGGATAATGTCAGGAAGTGTGCGACTCATCAGGAAGTGGTACAGGGCATTAAATAGGTCATAGTCTCTAAGGGAAGGTTTCCTGGATAAAATAGGTGCATAGTAAAAGGTCGTTTCTGACAGAGCAGATTGTGCCCTATCCAGAGCAGAGACCCTCACAGCAGGCAGTCTAAAGGGTAGACAGTGGTGTAAAAGGGTAATTGGAACACTGAGGTCTGAACTCTTATTAAATAGGGACCTTAACAGCAGTGACACTTACAGCACTTCCTTCCTTCATCCCTTTCCCGTCACCATCCCTGCCTCTCTTCATCCTACCTCATCACCCCTTCCTTTACCCCTCAACTCCCACTTCCCCCTCCTTCCTTTCCTCCTTCCTCTCTGTTTCCTCACCTTGTTCTCTCCTTCTACCCCCTCCCTCCTGTGGGTCTTTTCCTGCATAAGCATCCTTGTGGCGGCCTCCTCCTTGCTCTTATTTTGCTCCTTCCACCCCCCCAATCCACCCCGTGTCCTTTTCTCCTTGTAATCCCTTTCACCCCTCTTCAGACAAGGCCACTGGCTGCACTTGACACAATATATATCTTGCCATATTATTCTTTCATTTATGTAATTACTTTCCTCATGTTATACTACTTACTGAAACCATTGTAATTTGTTATTCTTGAGACTTGACGTGGAACCTCTGTAAAAGAGCCCTTGGCTCAAAGGTCTTTCCAATTTGCTAAATAAATAAATAAATACGACACTGGTTCAAATGATCTCAGTGTAGAAGGTCTGTGAGAGAGAAAGAGGCTTACCGGGGACAGTGAGGTGCTGTGACTGGCACACCAACAATCTGTGAAGGAGGATTAAATCATCTCTTGATCTGCTTCTGAAATTTCTTTTTACATAGGCCATGACTGTGTTTGCCTTGGTAAGTGCCATCCAACACTATTGCACTTATTTAATGTTTCTGCTGATCATTACTCCTGTGTTTATTTCCTATTTCATTTCAGTAATCTATAGGTAGTATATTGCATTCATGTTTTATTTTCCTGATGATACTGCCTTACATTTTTCAGCCAAACAGGAGACAGTGTAGCCTAGTGGTTAGAGCACCAGCTGGGGAACCAGGAGATCACAGATTCAAACCCCACTAGAGTCAAATGCTCACTGTATGATCTTTAGTTAGCCTCCAACTGTTTCCTTCACCCAGCTGCAGAAATGAATAAAAGCATGACTCCACTGAAAATGAGACAAGGCATCTCAGCTAGTAATTCTGGGTAAATAAATTGTAAAATAAATGAAATAATATATTTTCCAAATACTGAGTAGAGTTCCATTTGTGCACAGAGTGTAGGCTAAACATTGCATAATAGAGCAATTATTTAAAGTGTTTCACTCCATTGGAGTCAACACATCAAAGGCACCATGTGGGACAGCAGTGCTTACTGATGAATGGTGTTTAAAATCTGAATTAGAGCAAGAGAGTCAGACTGAATCCTACTAAACCCACAACATTTATTCTCACAAAGACTGCATTATGATACCAGCATGAAGTGTTGCTTAGTGAGCTGGGCATTGAGCCAGGAGCATTATCCTGTACTATGAAGGGTGAGTTGACTCAAGTGGACTGAATCACTTTTAAACACTGGCTCTGTTGTGCAAAGTTTACACTCTGTGCTCAAAAATTTATTGGAGGAACAAGTGTTGGACTATTTTTTTTTCCAGCTGGCAGTTCTATCCTTATGGCACTTTGATCAGTATTTTTAAAATATATAGCCTTAAAAGTAACTGGGATTCTGGCTAAATCTGAACCAGCTTTTACTCTTTGTGCATATTCTTGCTCAAATGCACTTTGCAGCTTGAATGGTTAATTTTGCAATATACTAAGGGGAATGTGCAATAAATTATGATTTTGTGCAATATTTTTAGAATAATACTGATTTCATATAAGTTTAAAATATGCAGCTATATACTGACTACAAACCCTCTTTTGTTACTGAGTAAAACAAGTGGTTTTGGAGCCAGATTATTGTGGCATGTTTTCTGTCTCTCAATCTTTTGATTTGTTGTCTTAGTGTAATTCTATGAACTGTGCCATGGAGGAGTTGGCACATGTCATATCGGATGGGCCAGCAGATACTGTGTTTCCATTTAGTGACAGGTTGGTATAACATTTTGGATGCATTCAAAACAGCAGTAAAGACAGATCATCAAAGGTTCATCACCTATCAGATATAGGGAAAGGAATACATGACATGATGTGTCTCTTCACAAATGACACTAAACTCTGCAGCAGGGTAGGCAGCAAGGAAGGGGTTAGGGAGTTGCAGAGGGACCTGCAAAGGTTAGAGAGGTGGTTTAAAGTCTGTCCGTTGAAACTCAGTGCCAAGAGGTGCAATGTAATGCACAAGGGGAACAAGAACCCGGAACAGAATATTTATTGGAGGGGTTACGTTGAACACTACATGTGAGGAAGGGGACTTATGAGTCATATATGACTCCCTAAAACAATCTAGTTAATGTTACAAAGCTTACAGTAAGGCAGCCACAATGTAGGAGTGTATTGGGAAGGGGTTCAACAGTAGGAGAAACAGCTGATGCAACTGTATATCACTGGGAAGGTCACATCTGAAATACTAAGTCCAGTTCAGAAGTCTCCACCTAAGGAAAGACAAAGACAGGCTAGAGATGGTGTAACGTAGGGTAACCCAAAAGGTTCGGGGACAGCAGGACAGATCCTATGAGGATCAACTCAAGGCTCTGAGCATGTACTCAGAAGAGACCAGAAGGGAAAGAGATGATTTGATAGAGGCCTTTAAGTTCCTGAAAGGAATGAGCAATGCAGATTGTAAGGAAATATTCAGTAGTAAAGGTGAATCGAGAACACAGGGACATGTGTGCAAGCTGGCGGAGTGAGATTCAGAGGGCCATTAGAAAGTTATATTTTAAAGAGTGACTGGATGAGCTGTGGAACAGTCTACCAGCAGAGGTGGTGGGAGCAAGGACCATTAAGTGTTTCTGTGGCAAACTGGTCTCTTCCATACTCAGCCTGTGACTGTTACCAGCTTTATCAAACCCTTCAGATGCATGTCAGGCTGTTCAACAGCTGCCACCACACAGCATAGACACTATCTTGGGTATCTCTTGGTCTGAACCCCTCCACAGTCACTGTTCACATAGTACAGTGCTCCTTGCCCAAGGGCACATGATCCACCCATCTGTCACAGCTGAGAACACCTTACTTTAGAATCAAATTATGGTAAATGTTACCTTCTCTTTAGAGGTGAAATCACATTTTGACAGTTATAAATCAGTTAGCTGTACCCAAAAGGACTCAGTCACAGAAATATGAAGTATATAAAAATATTTTAATACTTCAATATATTTATACATATGATGCAGGATACCACACAAAGACTATGGTGAACAGAAATGTTACAGAAAGAAAAAGAAAATGTTTTGAACAGTAAGTTACACATAGAAAAAGCTACCTCAAGAAAGAATAGCTTACCACACAAGACACCTTGTTGAATCATGGCAGACTCAAACCTTAGATTGTAGCTGTTCGTAGTCCCAAACCTGAATAACTTGCTCTCACAAAACCCAGGTTAGTAAGATTTCTCAAAAAACATTCTCCCCCCCACCCTCAGCACACATGTCCTATGATATGACTCCCAGGTCAACCCTTTGTGTCTTGAGCTGGAACCTTTTTGGGAACCAGTTTGATCTAGACTTGGGACTTTGAATATATAAATACATCTGCTTTGTGTCCAGAGTCTTGTGTATTCCAACAGGGATGTCTGTTTTAGCTAGCAACTTCCTGACATGAAAAAGACATTTCCACAAACTGTCCAGGGGTCCTGCTGTGATACAGGACAACAAAGACAATAATTGCTCTCAGACCCAGTAGATGTGTCCATGATAAAAATCTTGATTGTTCCCAGAAATATCAGCTTTTTGCCTTCAGCTGCTAAATTCTGATACCCATGCAGAATGAATTTAATAAAAAAAATACAGTGACAGGTATACATAACAAATTGTTACAGTTTCAAACATGACTGGGATGGGGTAAAAGGCTTACTATTACAGAGGAGGAATCAGTAGGGCAGGGAGCATGAGGAGGTGAGGGCAATAGCCCCAATTAGATAATAGGTCCTGGAATAAGATATGGTAAAACAATGCAGACTGGATGGACCAATGTTCTTTTAGGCTGAGATTTATGTTTGCATGTTTCTGTCAGATTTTTTGCATTGCTTGCCAGTTTAAAAATTCAGATTTCAATTTTCGTAATTTTTGCACTGATTTACTGATCTGTGATCATTGTTCCACTAAATTATTATTGTCTCTCCAATGTTGTGTGAATCCACAATAAAGTAGATAAAGTAGACACAATAAACATGTGCAATGCCTATACTATTTTTAGTTAACAGGTTGATAAATTCCAGTGTCATCAAACAAAAAGACCAATTAATGAAATGTTCCACTCCTTCCCACTGAAACCATGAAGCCAGCATCATGCTCCTTGTAGGGGTCTATGTAAGTCATCTGGAAAAAATTGAATATGAGCAAGGAAAATAATCAGAAAAAAGGGTTATGGATTTTTAGTTTGAAGCTTGTCCAACATAAAAATTAATATAATAATATATATTTTTTAAAACCAAGTACTGTTGCTGTAAAATGCTTTGACAGTTAACTGTTTACTAGCATGCCATGTCATTGCATTTACAGTAAGTGGTCTGAGGTGGTTGCAGGAAATAGTGCCTATGGCATTATTAGGTTAAAGTTGGCAACTAACCAATAGTGTGACTGAAGAGTGTTGAATATAAAAAAATAGAAGTGGGGCTTACTCACTCAGCTTGTACAAAAGCCACAATTCTTTGTGAAATTAATTTTTCAAATTTGTTGAATTACTTAACCCCAGTGTTTCACTGAAAGGTTTCTTGGGGGGGGGGGGGTATTCTTTATAAAAAAGAAGTGCGACATGTGTGAATATATGTTTTTTAGCATTGAATTTTGTACTGTTACCCCCAGGTGGCCCCCAAGAAATGTTTTGTTGGTTAAGTACTGTCCTACCTTTCAGCTGACTTAGGTTCAGTCAACAACAGTTTACATCAGTGCATTGTCTTTACATTGTTCCAGCATGGAATACAAACAACTTTTTATTAAATTAATAACTTAAAATGTTGTTGTGTGTTTATTGTTTTACTGTCTCTGCCAGTGTACTGAACATTTATAATAGCAGTTAAAGTGCCTTTCTTCTCCCTGTGTCACTCAAACTACACTTCATGGTCACACAAAGTGTTTGAGACCAATGCTGACTCAGTAGACCACTCACAGGCAGCAAACAGCTACATGTTTAAACAAACTGCACCACCCAGGTTCAATGAAATTCTTTAACTCATGGATTTTGACAAACATTCCTGAATGGTTCATGAACAGTCTGAGAAATTTCAGCAACTGTTATGCAGCTTAGTGCTTGAACAAAGTTCTTGAGATACACAACATTCCTAAAGTTGTCGCACTTTAAAGGACCATGATGAACCAAGACAAAAAAATTTGCATAATGAATTTGCATATCTGAATGCACTGTTTCATACTGTAAGAGCTATAATGCATCACTAAAGCATAACCTTTTCAGTTTAGGAGTCTAAAATATATGTTCTACATGGCAATCACTATTTGGGCAACCAAAATGATTAACAATAAGACTCATCACATTTTAAAAGCATTTCTGATTCTGCTAATATATATAAAAAAAAATTGGATCTTTTTGTTTATGAAAGGTAAATGAGCAATGATTCCATTTGAAAGAAAATCCACAAGAAACAACCACTGGCCAATGCCAACCGTATTTCTTTGGGTGTGTTTGCTGTGTAGTTGTTGGGAATAGATAGTGCAGCAGTTAAAATTAACAAATTAATAACACAAGTTATAACAATTAAATTGTAAATTGCAAATAGAGTGTCAGATGGTACTCTATCTATGTTTGCATTCTTACAAGCCATAGCATCAAGAAATGTTTGCTAAGAGTTTTTGGTCGGGTCATAGAAACTATACAACTTGTTGTGACACTTCAAAATAGACATATAAAGCAGAATACAAGTCCTGTTTAAAATCATGGTAGGTACCAGTGGCTCTCCCATGACACAGAGTCCTGTTGCACCTCTCACACCAATTCCATGCATCCTATTCTCCCCAATATACAAGTAGTATACCTAATGCACTTACCAGGCAAACAGAAGTGAATAAATAAATAAATATGGATTATAGCACATAGCCAAAGGTATCAAAACACTTCTGTTCTTGCTTCCCTTTTTTCAAAATGTGGGTATCTAAAAGAAAAATTAAAATGTGGTATGTTTCTCATGTAGATGGTGTAATGATTCTCTAGGTCCCCACTAACTGAATCCAATAATGCTTCTCCCCCTTTGTTTTCTGTTGTCAGCCTAGTTGTACAGTATAGCTTGTACCCTGACCATCCATTTATATAGCCCCATCGGCTCAAAATAATTTCTACTGGTATTGTAAATATTTGAGTATTCAGGAATATAGGGTACATAATTTGATCATACACTATTCCTTTTGCTACTGCCATTGGTGTCTGCCATTGAGTATAAGCCACTTCCAAATGTTCATGTTTCAATAACATGTTTGAGTGCAGGGTGACATTTCTCTGTGGTCCATTAATTAACAAGTCCCTCAGGTGGATGTCTGTCTTTGCTTCACCCATGTCTTCTTTGTTCAGGTCACCCTTTAGCACTGACCAGCCGTCTGTTTGCCTCATATACAAATATAACTTTGTGATGCAGATGATCAATTCAGTCATGTAAAATGTGGATATGCCAGCAATTATTATTCAAGAAGCTTTTCCCCACATGATAGCTTCACACCCTGTTAAATAAAGCACATACTTACAAGAGAGGGACAACTGTATCTTTACCTTACTAAGCCTGATCTGCCCCTCCTCCTCTAAACAATTTTGTTTGATTCAGATGTAGCCATTTCTTTACTTCTCCCTTTTTGTCAGTGATTCTAACTTTAATAACAGCTGGTGACAGGTTCCATGTGATAACTGTGAAGAAAGAATAGCACCAAACAGTTAACAGAGTGCACAATGCTGAAAACAGAAATGGTGACTGTGCACTACAGTGTGCCCAACATCAGTGAGCATCACAACACACTCTATGGAGCAAAATGCCCTTATATTACCAACTCGGGGAGGGGCTGACACTGGGATATGGGAGGCAACTTGGGAGGGGGCTATACAGGGGGAAAGGGAGGATGGTGGACCAAAGAGCACAGCTCCTGGTGATCGGGGAAATGGGAGACAGAAAAAAAATTAAGTACTGAACACACACACACTCCTAAAAATGTATCCATATGCACCTAGCGAGCTCCAAACCAGGGTCTTCCTGCACTAGAGGCAGTGATTGAAGCCACAGCACCAAGCAGCTAGCTGGGAACTGTCTGCCCCAACAATCTACCATATACTTCTTCCCTATAGCTCCCTCTACCGTTCGCTTTATTCTTCACCTGCTGTTCTTCCCCTTTCACCGTAGATCATACCACAACTTGCTATCCTTTTACATTCGCACATCTGACAGGCGGTCAAATTTAGTCACTCATACTGAGTCACTCAATTTGACTCGCTCATATCATGGGATGCCCTGGTGACAGCTTGTCAATAATGAGGAAAGCTCCTCTCCAGAATTTATGTAGCCCATGTTCGGGTCCCTGAAAATCCCAAATCATCACTTTGTCCCCAACCTGATACTCAGCAGGACATTTCACCTTAGCATCAAAGTATTTTCTCTCTATCCTTTCATGCTTCCCAATATTTGTGTCCACAAACTTATTTATCTTGACAAGATTCTCTTTCAGGCTAGCCACATACCCATCTAAAGACATTTGGACTAACACCGGGGTACCTATACCCTCCTACCCCAGGTGAGCAGGTATTCTCATTACCTTTCCAGTCATGATCTCAAATGGAGTAAGTGCTGTAGAAGTGGTTGATGTGCTTCTAATAGCTATCAGGACTAAAGGTAATTTCTGATCCCAGTCTTTCCCGTTTATGACAACATACTTTCTTAACATTGTTTTAATAGTCCAGTTTGCTCTTTCTACCTGCCCTGATGATTTGAGATGATAGGGAATGTGATATTTCTGATTAACACCCAATAACTGCAAACACTCCTTCATGACTTTCCCTACAAAATGTGAACCTTGGTCCAATTCTGTCAAGGTGGGTAAACCGCAACATAAAACACTCTGTAATCAGGACTCGTACCGTGGCTTGAGCTATGTTGTTTGTCAGCAGTATTGCCTCTATCCACTTGGAGAACAAATCTGTAACAGTAAGGATATATTTTTTCCCCAGGCTGTGCTCAGCAGAGGTCCCAGAAAGTCAATCTGTATATAGAACCATGGTCCTTCCCTCAGTTATGGTCACTCTTTAAATCCACTAATTGCACTCGAGTCCCACCTTGCAGTGCTGCTAGACCAATCCTTACTCAGCTGCCACCCACTCACTACTAGCAAAACACAATTCCCTTGCTTATTAAACCCTATCCTTGAAGCTGATCCAAGAAATATTGAATTTCTGACATCAGGTATTACTGGCATTAGTAAAACTCTTGTTCTGCTATCACCTCCCTTATCTATTTTCTCTCTTTCCTCCCCTTTTGCAGTTTTCAGTCCTGACAAGCAACCCTGCCTCTTATATTAAACAGCTCATATTATGACTCTAGCTACTCAAAGGCTACTTGCCATTGGTCTCTTTGCTCTCTGCTTCTCTCTTCTCACTATCTCTCCGGCTCCTTTGCCTATGCTGCCTGACCCCATCTGCCCTATCCTGCTCCCACCCTCCTGACTATAACTACACTGCGACCCTCTTTTCAACCCTTCCAAACTGGATGCACTACCCTTACCATCCCTGTGCAACCCTCCACCCAACATCCTCCTACTTCACTTTGCTTCATTTGCTAAATTTTCAGCCACCATTTTTCCATCACCCCCCACTTGTTACATTTCAGAAGAGATCCCCACCCTGGTACAAGACTGCAAAAACTCATTTCATGATTATAACACTCCTGCCCTTATCCTTCACTGATATCAACCCTAAATCTGGGCCGTGCCCTCCAGTCACCCCTGTACTTGCATCTGCAACTCCAGTCCCCACCCCCACTCAACCCCATCACTCTTCCATGATGATTAAAATTCCTACATTTAAATATTTGTAGCCTTCTTTCTAAACTAGAGTTACTACAGCCCTTAGTTGTTTCACTTGTTCCTGATATTATCATCCTCTCCGAAACATGGCTCAATAACAAAATAGTAGACCCTTCTCTCACCATCCCTGGTTATACTTTATCACAGCAAGACCACCCCTTCAGGGGTGGAGGAAAAGCAATATATGTCTCCTCAGCCATACAATTTACTAATATCCTTGTCACTTCAGTCCCAAAAGCTTATGAGGTATTCATCCTTAAACTATCCCTTCCATTTTCCATCCCCATTTATGTTCCTGGTGCCTATTGTTGCCCTGGCCTCCCCTCCACTACTATCATCAAGCTCATCAATACCATAGTTTCTTGTACCTCTTCAGGCAAAAAATATATAATGGGTGACTTTAACCAAAACTGGCCATCCCCTTCCCTTAATAAAGTTTGCAACCATATCACTGATCATAACTTAACACAACTCATTCAAGAGTCAACCTGCTTAAACCATAAAACTGGTAACCACTCCCTGATAGACTGGGCACTCACCCCACCCCCAGAGGGTAATTTAATCCTGCATTTTGCCTGATGCTTTGAGTGACCATCAAATGACCTTTTTTGTATACAGAGTTCATTGGTCTAAGGCCCCCCTTAAAACTACTTTTTCACTAATCTAAATCACTAAATCTCACTCCCCTCCTCTAGGACTTGGCTCACATAAACTGGGATCAAATTGCCTCATCTGCTTCTATAGATGATGCTTATCACTATTTTCATGATAGACCTTTGGAAATTTGGAACAAATATGCCCCACTGTGTTGCTCCGGAGTTAGGAGAAATCATCTCTCTTGGATTACCCCCGAACTCTTGGCATGTCAAAGAGCCCGGGATCTAGCCTGGAACACTCATAAAATATCTAAATTCCCTCAAGATTTTGATATCTACTACACTCTATGTAATAGGTGTATTAAAGTCATGCACCTTGCTAAAGCAGACTCCTTCTGTACTACCTTCCAGTTCATCATTAAGAAACCCTCCACATTTTGGAAGGTTATTCACTTCCTCTTCACTCCCCATTCTCCCCTCCTACACCTCTCCTTAATATAAACAACACCCAAGTTATGAATCACCTTAGTGTGGCTACCAAATTCAATTCCCATTTCACCTCCTGTTACTCTACTTTCCTATCTTCACTACTGCCTCTTGTATCTGCTGTCTCCCCCCTCCCATTCTACCCTCTTCACCTAGCTTCTACTCCTTTGCAACAGTTTCTGTCTCTACCACCTTAGATCCACTTTACATTCTCAACCCCTCCAAAGGCACCTCACCTGGTGGTTTGGGCCATAAGCTGCTTTATCTATCTGCTCCAGTGATCGCTGCTCCTCTATCAGTTCTTCTAAACCACTCCTTCATTACAGCAACTATTCCATCAATTTGGAAGCATGCCACAGTTCTCCCACTGCCCAAGGGTGGTGTTCCTACCACTCCAGTGAACTATCACCCTATATCCCTGCTTCCTACCCTTGCTAAGCTTCTGGTTCTCTCACAACTCTCCTCCTATCTCTCTGATTCGAACTTTTTCACCCTGTTCCAATTTGGGTTCCGGAAGAATCATTCAACCACTACCTCCTTGATTAGGCTCACTTACACTATCCTGTCAGGGATGGACACCGACCAATTCACTTCAGCTATTTTTGTCAACCTTGCAAAAGCATTCAACACTGTCTCCTACTCCCTTCTATTAGACTTCCTCTCCTAAGCTGGCTTATCTGACTGTGCCATATATTTATTCAGAGCCTACCTAGTAGGTAGAACTCAGTATCTCAGAATAGCTGACTCCACCTCCCCTCCCTATCATCACTGGTGTACCTCAGGGATCCATGCTGGGCCCTATCCTGTTCTCAATATTTTTAAATGACCTGCCCTCTGCCTGATCCTCCACCTCCATCCACAAGTGTGCCACTGACACGGTCCTCTTCACCTCGGTCCAGTCCCCTAAATATTTTGAAACCAGACTCCAGCATGACTTCAATAAAGTTCAGCACTGGTTCACCTCCCATCAACTCTCCCTTAACACCAAGAAGACAGTCTCAATGACCTTTGGTAATAGGCAGAGGCTCTCTAGGGTCCGCACCCTGCCCTCTTTCCATACCCTTGATGGGACAGTTCTTGAGGACATTGCATCCTTTAGGTTCTTTGTGGTAGAGATGCAGCAAAGATTTAATTTGCTGGCAACGTGAACCCGAAGTAGACAACTTCAAATTCGTGTCTCATTGCATGAAATTTCAATTAAAAAGTTGAAATTTGCCCTACTTCGCATTGCCCACTTTGAGTTCACTTTGAGTTTCATGTTAATAAGGCAAAGTCATTAAGAAGCAGGTCACTGATCACATGACTGACTGTCTCTGCAGGTCTGCAGGTCACATGATTCAGGTAGGCAGTTAAATAAGGTAGGAAAACAGTGTTTTACTTTCACTTTCTCTTACAGAAAGAGCTGATGTACTGTGCTGTTTAGTTTGTCAAAGTTGTTCACTTGTGATTGTGATTTTTCAGTGTTTAAACCTTTTTTTATTTAGTTTTCGGAGTACTGCAGGAAGTTTTAGTTAATTAGAAAGTTTTTTTTATGTTAAGAAAGGATTTATTTTTGGTTACTTACTTTTAGTTATTGTACTCATTTGACTAGTACTTGTACTAGTATTTTTTTTTGTTCTTTTTGTTAAAAGTTTAATTTCATTATAGATCGTGGTGGGCAAAGTGGTGGTCAGTGGGGGCCATGAATACAGGGTGGCTTTGTTCTCCCAGTTCAATTAAACTGGCCCAGTTTTGGAACCTCCACTTCAGCCACAGCCAGCCCTGCAACAGTGGTACTCCAGTAGCAACAGCAGCAGGAAGAACAGCAGCAGCAGCAGCCAAAGGAGCCTCATCAGTAGGAGAAGCAGCAGCAGCAACCACAGCAGCTGGTTGTTGCCCCCTCCACCACTGGCAGCACAGCAGGCATCATCTGGTGCCCCCCCCACTGCCTGTACTGGGCCCTGCACGGAACTCTCCCATGTGGGAATTTTTTGGCAGCATTCCTGGGGACCCCACTGTGGTGTGCTGCAAGATCTGCAATGTACTGGTCCACCGGTGGCACAAGGGTGGGCACCTCAGCACAGGTGGTCAGAGAATCCACATGGCTGTTCACCACTGTACCGAGTGGAACCCCAAGCTGCAGGAGGTAGCAGCCACTCCTGCAGCTGTGGCAAAGGAACATTGCCCACCTGCACATCAATGGTGGAGAAGGGAAAGAGAATCACCACAGGTGGTGGTTCCTGCAGCTGCTCATGAGCAAGACCCATCACAGCAGCCTGTGACCCAGGCAGACTTGGCTGTGCTGTGAGCCGAGGTAGAGGTGGTGAAAACAGTGGTGGAGGCAGCTGCACAGTGGCTCAGTCATAATGAGAGGCAGAATGAAGAGATCATAAGCTTGCTGTGCAATATCAGTGGTGGTGGTGGTGGTGGTGGTGGTCAGCAACAGCCCCCACAGGAACCTTAAAACCTTTTTATGATTTACAATTTCACCCCCCAAAATGTCTCCTCAGCTTTTAATTTTTTTCTTAATTAATATTTTTCTTTTGCTCCACACTAAGTATGACATTTATGTTCAGTTAATGTTTTCTTTGTTATTTTAAGTAGTTGTTACATATTTAATTTATTTTTTTCATATAACCGATGATCAGCAAAATGGCGGATGCTGCGTGCTTTCATTACAGGTGAAACTGTCATGCTGTTATGCATGCTGCAATAAAAGTGTCTTGAAGATGGCTTGTTGGTCACACTATTTCAACTTAAATGAAAGCACGCAGTGTCTGCACGATTGGCGACCACATGATTAATTACATAAAATAAAGTAATGATGAGTAAGAGCCAAAAAATCGGTATTGTGGAAAGCATAATGGCATGGGGGTTGAACACTTGGGGGAGGTGGTGAATCAAATTTACCATTATGAGGGTCCAGAAAGACAGTATTAACCCCCCAAAAAAAATACTCTACTCTGCTTTTATTTATT
This sequence comes from Neoceratodus forsteri, assembly GCA_016271365.2. Taxonomy (NCBI): domain Eukaryota; kingdom Metazoa; phylum Chordata; order Ceratodontiformes; family Ceratodontidae; genus Neoceratodus; species Neoceratodus forsteri. The sequence goes on from CM057458.1 coordinate 803,231,701, forward strand.
TTCATAAGCCATATTTATTTTTCTTACACACTAAGTAAGAGAATTATGTTCAGTTAATGTTTTCTTTGTGATGCAAGCATGACATGCTGTCTAATGACATGAAGGTTACTACCACCACAGTCCGACTTATTACACTGCTTTCTCATCCCACCATCACTAACAATGCCAGGTAGCTGTGCCCCATGTGCAGTAATGTCCCAGGTCACATCTGGAATCAAGCATGTTGCTCAGTATGCCTTCCTGGTAAATCTCGTAAATAAATAAATAATAAATAAATAATACCAGATGGGAACTACCTGCCATTTTGTCACTTGTCCATATATCATACTCGGATTCATACTGGGGTTTTTAAGACAACCAGAAGGTGTAAACCCATGTAAGTTGTCCCCACCATATCAGTGGAGGCAACTGAAGTTGCCAACTGAAATAAACTGATACAATCTTGTTTTGAAGGTGTTGAAGCTGGATGCCTCAACAACCTCCTTCGGTAATTTATTCTAAAGCCATGTTACCCTAGTTTTATAGCTGTACTTCCATATATTGGTCTTACAGTGGGATTCCTGCAACTGAAGATTATGCCCTCTTAAATTATAGTTTTGTTCCTTATATTTCAGTTTGAGGTCCTTCCTTAAATTTTCTTTATTTAATACTTTATATAATAACAAGAAGTCCCCCTGGCACATCTGATATCCAATGACCATAGTCTTAATATGCTTACCCTATCATTGTATCCATGCCTAAGTGAATATAAGGTGATGTGGAATGTTGAAGGGCATGTCTTACAGACTCTGTCACTGTACGATATAACTCAGGGACAACACAGGTAGAAAAGTATGTCCAGGACAGGACATACCATTTAGGACATGCACATGCTGCAAAGCATCAGAAGCCCACATTCTCCTCAAAGGAAAATGGAAAAAGGTCAGTTGTCAGCATTTCTGCTATGGCAGCTTTGAGTTCACATGCAACTGCATGATTTGGTGGGTATTTACTGTTATGTGCAGAAAGGCTGTGCAACGTGTGCTGCATTGTTCATTGTTTTTCACATGATGTGCCAAATGGATCTACTTTGCTAACTGACAGGGATGGGGTACCTTGGACGTGTGATGGTGGATTCACAGGTGACATGCCAATACATATGGTTATTTTCTGTGTTTCAATCACAGGGGTTGATGTAGTACAATTACTACATGGACCATTAATGCTACTCTGACCACTACTTGAACATTCCAAATCATCATCATCCTCATGCCTGTACTAATCCCCCGGTGTCATTTCACTACATTTATTGACATGGCTACTTACACTGAATGAAGGGGATACCATGCTCACTAACATGTCTGAGGGTGAATGCCCAACTATGGTATTAGCTCCCCTCTGGCGCCAAGTTACAGTGGCATGTGCCTGCTCTTCAGATGAGTAAGCTGGCCCCCAGTTCCCAAATGGCTACCTTTTTTATCACAATTCACATGCACTTGGCAAAGCTGGCAGATTGTCACTGTTTCATCACAGCCATCTTGTACAAAAAGATCCCAAACTAGAAATGTGGATGCCCTGCTCTTCATATGTTGCTGCTGGTGCTACATATGGAACTACACTTTTGTTGGTGATGAAATGGGGGGTGCACTGCATGATTTCTGGTGTTGTACACACTTTGACATTGACTGAACATCAGAATCTATGACTATTACATCAGGCTCAGCAACAGACACAGATATTGTACATCCAAACTTTGAGGAGGGGGACTGACTAACAGACTGTTTACAAACAGCCACCTTCACTTTTTTTTTGTGCAGTTCCCAAATGGGGTCGCTAGCATCATCATCATAATCATCATCCACATATTCAGTTTGGATGCTGTCCTTCTGTGGAGATATTCCAACCACAGACTCAATATTATCATCCACACCTTTTTCATCAATATCTGAATGTTTGTATGGCCTAACATGAAGATCAGAAACATGAGACTGTGAGTCATCATCATGATCAGAATCATGTTCAACTATTGTGGGGGTGGGACATCAACTGCACTGAAGTGTGCAGACTCAACCACATTTTCCCCATCTGATAAGTTTAACAGGGTTGAACTTGTAGCAATACTCATGCTGTTATCAACCATTCCCTCACTAACATTATTACCAGCATGGACAACAGCATCTTCAACCAGCATTGACGTGACTGATTTCACTGTAAAAAACAGTCTCAGAGATATCCCTTTGCTTGCACCAACTACTAGCTTTCTCTTCTGCTGTTTACTACCACGTACACAGCCATGACCATAACCACTCTTAACAATGCTAGACCTGCTAGCCTCTGATGAACCTGCATCATCATCATCACAACTTTCACTGCTGAAAGTCTTCTTGGCAACAGGGACAAGGCAAGAAACATCTTTGCCTGACCATCTCTTCACAGGCATTTTTTAAGATTAACAGAAAATTAACAGTAACTTTATATTTCTGTACTTTTGGGAGAATGGGAAGCAAAACCCTAAATCCAGCTGCACAGGGACAACACAAGATCTGTCCTGGAATTCTTAACCAGTCTTCCAAAATCTGACATTCAAAAAACAATACCTTGTTTTGATGGGGTGGGGGGGGGAGCGGCAGTAGCTATCTACACAGAAGCAGGGAAAATATTGCAGACAGGCTGATAAATTAAGAGTACTGCAAGAGTGGTGCCACAGTGAAATGCTTATCAATTGACAGCACACACACAAATTAAAAGTCAGGCACAGAAACTTTAACTGTTCAGTAAAGTACAATCAGACAGTCTTTTAAAAAGACTGAAAAAATGCCCAGCAAACAGAAACATTTAGAAACTATAAACTGAAGTTTTCCTGTGTGTACCTCAACAAAAAAATAATAAAACACTAGCCAACAAAACTTGGAAAAAATGCCTTTATCACTAATCTCACTTCTACACCACATATCTGCCCTTCCCCTGAAGCACACATCTAGTGTCTCTCAGTAGAGACACTGAATTAACTAAATTTTCATTCAATATTCACAAAAACTCAGTAAATGCTGCATGATATAACCACATAAAGGTTTACTACTATTGTTCTGCTAAATTTTGACACAACATTTTGTGGCAAAAAAGCTTTTATAAGGGTTTTTCAAGGGTTTGAATCACAGAACTCTGAGAGCAAACTGTCTCCAACTTTCCAATACATATACTATGATGAACTGAGGCTGTGCAAGACAGTATAGAGCCCATGTGACCTTACATCCAAAGATTCACTGTAAAATTCACCTTAAATAGCACAAAAACAAGATGAAGTAATGCAAAGTCCATATAGAACAATGGGAACTTCGAGGTACTTCAAGATGCGAAGTAATTCACTTTACTTTGCGGAGTATTACACTAAATTCGGGTTCTACATGAAATACTATGTGTAGCAAATTTTAGGCACTTTACCCACCTCTGCTTGGGGCTTTGGCTTGACCAAAACCTCAACTTCTTTGGTCATGTGGATGCCATCCTGAAGAAGTTATGCCTCAAGCTTGTTGCTTTATACAGGAACCGTAGGTGCCTTTTGCTACCGGCTAGATGTGAATTTGTCCAGAAAATTATCCTAGCTATTTTTGACTATTGTGATGTAGTCTACAGTGCCACTCCCAATTCTTCTTTAACCAGACTAGATACCTTTTTAACTCCTTCTGTCGCTTTGCCCTTGACTCCCCCCTCATACCCATCACTGTAGTCGCTACCACTCATTGGCCTTCTCTTCATTAGAAAATCACCGCCACCTCCACTGCTCTAAATCACTGTCTAAATTGTGATTTGGAACACTACCCCCCCCCCCATATCTTACTTCCTTACTATACTCCCTTCCTCTCCCTGTCTATTCCCTTATATCTTATGACTCTTGTTTAATGGAAGTCCATTGACGTGCTACCACTGTAGGCCAGCTGACCTTCTTACATCACTTTCCTGAATTATAAAATACCCTTCATCCCCAGACTCTTCATTCCTCTCCCCCTCTCCATCTCCGTAGCCCTACCTAACTTCCTCTTGATAAATTGTACCTGCAGCCAATCTTCCCCCTTCCCTTACCCCCAGTCCTCCATCTAATCTGTCTCTATGTCCTATGTCCTGCAGACACAGTTGGTTATTACAAAGCTGCACTTTTGGTTCCTCGAGTGTATACATTTTAATTTCATGACTGCACTTATAATGTACATACCGTGTTTAAATGTCAAGTTTTGGTTTACATGTATCCCTTTAATTTTGTATCATCACTGGTTGCTTTATGGATGTTTTTTGATTGAATGATGTATATTTGTCTCCCTGTTACCCTCTCCCCCAGGATGCACCATGAGATGAGCAACTTGTTATTCAGTGTATCCTTCCTGGTGAAATATTTCAATAAATAAAATACATAAATAACTAAGATGGTTTGCTTGGTATTTTGTGTTGGATTCACTTGAGCACAAATGATACAATTATTGCAAAACTGCTGTACATCATTTATTATCCCTAGGCACCAAGCCAACATTCTCATAATTTTTAGGGGTTGTGTAACCCCTTGATGGCCCTGGACATCATGAGCTAGCCTAAGGAGTTCTCTAAACAATCTGGAAGCAAAGTAAACCTTTTCTCCTATCTTTGGTGACTGGTACACAATCAACCCAGAGTCTGCATCTAGTATAACATTTCCTCCATTCTCCCCCTTTTCTAATCTTTTTGTCAAGTATTTCATATCAGTGTCCTTATTTTGCATCTCAGGTAGATCCAACACCTCCAGTTTCTCATCAGGTTGTGAAAAGTCGGCCACTTATAAATCACTATTCTCTGGCATCATCCATATCTCCCTCCCTTGGGTGCTCTGTCATGCCATTACATCAGCTTTTTGATTTCTTGAATGAAAAAGAGGTTTCCTTTCAATGTGCTTTCACTTTAAGAATGGAAGGTGCTGGCATATGTTTAACCAGCTTCAGCAAATAGTACCGTGCTAGTGTTTAATAAGTTTGCCATCTGAGGCAGAAGAAACATTTTCCACCCAGGAAGACAACAGTTCTGTTCAAGCAATGCACATCCAAGAAGAGTCTGGGCAGATACAAACAGCTGGCTTAATGTCAAGTGTTTGCATCAACTCTAGCACATGGCAGATAGCTACCAATTCTGCCATCTGGGATGAGTGCAGAGTGTATGACCTTCAACTGTTTTTTTTTACCCAGCAGCAAATCATCCATATGTTATTGCAAATACTTTGGGAAAATAAAAGGCTTTCAAACCTTTGCCAAGACATAATGAAACAGTGCCAGGGAATTATGAAATCTTTGCGGCAGTCTGTCCAGGTGTACTGAGTGCCATCCACCATAAAAGGCAAATTTGTACTGGCACTCCACTGTTAGGTGTATAGACCAGAATTTGTTCCATAAATCAGTGACTGAGTACCATTTGGTCTCCTGGTATTCCGGCTAACACATCCAGCAAACTGGCCACTGTTGGAGCAACCCATAAGGCTACCAAGTGGCAGTAAGCTGGCAGTAATCAATGGTCAGTAGCCAACTTCCATCTGACTTTTTCACTGGCCATATTGATGAGTTGTTTGTTGAGTAACAAGGTCTGATAACCCCCTGATCAAGAAGAGATTTAACTATTTTTCTGAGTTAACTCATTGCTTCTACAGGGAATGGGTAATGCTTCTGAGTTGATGGGTCTGGACCCGTAATATTCATGAACACATCCAGTCTACCACAGACAGTTTTATGCCTTGCTAAGACCTGTTTATACTGTACTCTGTTAAAATTAATAACAACTCTTGATTCAGCCGGTGGTCTTGAAACAACTTTACTGGGTCCTGTAGGGCAGGTTCTGACTCAAGAGTCCCTATAATTTCCAATGTATGTGGTAGGTGCCCAAATCATGGGGTGATGTAGCAACCCACAATATTTTGTTAGAGTAATCTACTACTGCTCTTAAATCACCTAAAATGTCTTATTCTAATATCCCTTCAGTCCATCATGGTCCCACTAACAGAGGTTTCTCCAAGGTTAAAACACTTATTTGCAAGTCAAGTCTAGTAACAGTTTGTTGTACAGGTAGCCTGGTACCTTCAAATGTCTTTACTGTGCCATCTCCTACTGTTATTCCAGTATATACATCATCATGGATTAACGAGATGGCAGCCCTGTGTCCATAAAAAACATTTGGGGGATGGTCACTGAACTGCATTTTTACATGTTGCTGACCGTGTTCAATCAGAACCAAATCAGTAAGGCAGTGGCAGCTAGGGCACTGTGAATATCAGTATTGATTCCTCTGGGTGCCTGTTTCAGGTGCCCCAGTCCTTGCTTTGTCAGCCAGCTTCCCCACCTTCTCAAGGTTTGCTATTCTTTTTCTGAAATCTCCAATCATGTCCTGTAGACTAGATGGATTGTAAGAAGGTGGGGGTTGTAAGGGTATTGGAGGCAGACCTCTACCTCACCCCCTTCCAGGTTCATTCTTTTGGTTATCACCCTCCCTTTTCACATCCCTAGGCATTCTTGGAGGGGGTTCCTCCACATTTTGGAAACATGTTTTTTTTTTACTGTGTCTTGTCATTTTCCTTTTTTTTTTATTTAGTTGTTTAATCAGGAGTAGCACACTAACCTGAAAGCTTTTTAACAGGTGTGACCTGGGAGCAGAGGGAAGTTAAGTGACTTGCTCAGGGTCACACAGTATGCAAGTGGAAGATGTGGGATTCAAACCCAGACCTGGTCTGCTGGATGTCACCAGATTTGCAGCACAGAGCCTTAAACCACTGCGCTATACTGCCTCCATTTTTCAGAGGGTCAAGGCCTCTATTTTGGCCTTGGATATAGTTACACCTGCCATTGGGCCTGAGTCTCTCCCTATCTGTTTCTTTTCATCACTGTTATTCCTGTTTGCACATCCAGACTGTTTCTCACCTTTCAATAACTGAACCAACTTGTAAACTTTAGTCATCGCATTTTGCTGGTTTGTCTGCATCCATATCCATACCTATTCTATCCTTGATGTCTGGATATGTATTATATAAATATCAATATCCCTTTAAACACAACATTTTCCTTATCAAAAGAACCTGCTGGAATGCCCACCCAAACATAAACTTTTGTGATAATGTGGGCCATATATAGAACTGCAAGCATATGATAACAGCAGTGTAGAACCCTGTTCTGTATGAGTATATTACAGGTTTAATATAGCCTTGTTTTACCCCACCTTAAGAACCGGATAGGTGAACATTTTCAAATCCCCCCAAACTTGTTTTTGCTGTTACTCTGTAAACTCACATTTCAGAAAGGATTTGAATGTCCCACCTATCTTGATCATAAGGTGGGGTAATGTAAAAAAAAATGTTGAAAATCTGGGGTCAAAATCTAAAAAAAAAAATTAAGGAAAAGTTGACATATTTTAACTGTTGCTCGTAACTGCTATTTATGTAAAATTTAACTCCACATTTTCAGCATAGCTCTTTTTAACCCCACCTCATGAACAGGGCAGGGGTTTCTTTTTACATCCCACCCAAATATATCTTATTGAACCTGTGCCACAAAATAGTGTTTTTGCTAAGATTTTATTGACACCTTTCATGTTCATATGGAGGGGAATAAAAAGACTATGTTGAAAATGTGGGTCAAAAATTCAAAATAAACTACAAAGTTATGAACACACATTGACATTTTACTCCTAGTGTTGCACTTCTTTCACATTATGAACCCACATTTTCAACATTTTGTTTACAATATTTGATGAACATAGCAAGTGGCATTTTCAAATCTCCCTGCCAAACCTGTGTTTGCATTGTTGCAAAATTAAATTGTAGGTGGCATTTCGTAAATGACACATGTCATGTTCATATGCTGGGGTAATAAAAATATTGTCTTAAAAATTCAGGATTATAATATAAGGAAAAAACTCATTATGTTTGAACCTTTTTATTTCCCAATCATTACAATACAAATTGTACCCCAGCCCAACATGCCCACATACCCAAGAGCATATACCATGCCTACATGGTGTAGTGACCCTCACCCCCCACATGGCAAGTAGTGCCCACCATTCCATTCCCTCCACCGTCCCATACCCCGATCTGGCTACCGGTACAGCCCTCCTTGTACCACCATGGCCACCCACCAAATGAACTGTTCTGGCACATATAATTTGCATTACGGGCATGGGGGTAGATACTAGGAAATTACAGCTATGACTGGTGCGGTATATTGTTTTACATTAGGGGTATACTGGGGCTGGTGAGGCTGCTAATTCAATGGGGTCTGATTGATGTATGCCTATTTACAGCAGGGCATATCAGGGCCGGGGGCACACTAGATCACCAGGGTACTGGTTTGGTAGGGTGTAAGGGTACCAGCAGCTTGGTGGTGTTAGGGAGGTGCTAGCCAGTACTGTGCTTCTGTCTGAGGGTGCAGCTGCTGTCCCACCACCCTGCAGCTGTTGCAGCACACCATATGGGTGCACCATCTGTTTGGCACACTGCCATTGTTGCTGCAAGCTGCACGACTTAGACATGGGGACCCTGTCAGATGGAAGAAGGGGCACAAGGGTCCAGAATGCACCAGCACTTAACACAAGCTGCCATTGTCCCAGCTTGTGTCTGAGATTTGAAAATCCTGCCCATTAATTTTACATACTGGATTACAGTTCCCCTTCCACTCATCATCTACCTTCCTTTCATGGATGTTTGTTTGCTTTATTGTTATTTTTAGTTTTATTTGAAACAATTAAAATTTGATTTTGCTAATGATTTATTTAGATATTTATATATACTATTTTGTTCATTCTTGCTTTTATATGCATGCATTATATCATTATGACCTTTGGGCAGTCTTCTTTGTTATTAACACATTTTCTAATTATATTTATGTTAATAATACATAATGGCATAAAGTTTCAGTTCCTTCCCTCCTGTCCCTTTGTGCCCTCTGTGAGGGCTATCCAACAGTCACATGACTTATGCTTTCCCCTTGCTGTCTCCTATTATTTTCTCCCCTCCTCCATTTTTGTTTTATTTATACATTTGATTTATATAGAATAGCTTTGTTGTTTGTAATGCTTCAGGGTGTGAATGGTTTTGAGCTGGTTGGGTTAGATATATAACTTATGTTGTTATGCACCATATTTGTGTTTAGCTTGTTTTTTCTTTTATGGTGATAAACATTGATATCACTAAGAAGTGTGTTACTGTATTAATGTATACCAAAATTTATTGACAAGAAGAGCCACAAGAAGTAATATTAAAGGTGCAAACATTAGAGTTAGTGATACCAATTCTTACCATATCATACTATTTTATATGAATTAATTTTCTGAATTTATAATAATTTATTTAAATGTTGTACTGTCACTTTAAAACTGTGCTTTAAAAAAGAGGTTTGTGTTGTCTGTTTCAGTATGCCACCTGAGGAAGACCCATGTGGTTGAAGCGCTGGGGCATTTGACTTCAGCGTTCTGGTGCTGGACTGGTGAAATAAAAACTTACCTTTTTAATTACTATAGTGAGCATTTAATTTTTCAGCTGAGAGCCACCCATTTGGGAGTTTCTTGAGTTGGATTTGGATTTGGCAGTCTGGGGTTGGCACCGGTGCAGCTTTCCTACAGTGCACTGTTTCATGTCCCTACTAAAAGATCTAGCTCTGCAAGGGCCTGTGCTTCTGCAGAGAGAACTAATGCTGTGAATTGAGTATCATGGATTTCTATTTGCAGCCCAAAGTGGGTTTGTATGTCTTACAGTATGCATGTGTATCTGTGATTGTGGATGTGCAGGACCCTGATGATGGATGCCTTTTGTGTCAACTGGAAACAGTTGTGTCCTATTTGTCTTACATGATGATGACTGTCTATGGTTGCTTGTGTGATCTTGCCCTTTTGTTGCTTGGAGAGGTCGGGGAGGGGCACCCTAACACCACATTTTCCTACTTTTGCTGCTTGAAGTTGTACCCTAACAGGTACATTAACAGAGTCTTGGAATTAATACATTGTATAGATAAGATTGAGCAAGCTGTTAAATGGTATACCAAAAGTATTGCACCTTAATAACTTTGGTGCTGTTTGATGTAACCTGTGCATGCATAGTCAGAATGGCCTGTTTTGATGAGTTGGCAAGATTTGTGATGGCAACTTGTTTGGATTCAGAGATAGAAAGCAAAAAGTCTGTAAAAATTCCCTTTTTGGCCATTATTTTTGCTCTTCTGTGGATCAAAAATGATTTGGAGTTCTGTTTCATATTTTTCTAGAAAGAAGCAGCTCATCTCAAGGGTCTGCCTTTCAAAATTTTCATGAAAAAATATTAATAATTTCTTGAGTTATACGGTTTTAAAATGGCTTCTGACCATGCTCAGCAGTGTTTTTAGGATAGCAGTCTGGTACTACCAAAGAATTTATGATCGAGAGCCAACTTTTATTTAGTGAGAAAATGTTTTTTATGTTCAAGAGAAAATTATTTGAGTCATGAGGGCCACCATCTTGTTTTTGGCTAATGAAAATTCTAGAAACCCATATAATGATGCCTTTTTGAAAAACAAACACCTGAACCTAACTAAACGGGACTTGTTTAGCCTTACTTTTTCTGGGCACCCTGAAAATCATAGATCACCAGCTTAACAAGATTGTCAATTCTTTGGTTGTGAGATAAGAATTTTTAGGTAATGAGAAAGTGCAAACAAAGAATTCTGGGTTCACAACATACAAATTTGAAATTCTTTAAAATTAAAAATGTTAATGTTGTGAACAAAGAATTCTTAGGTCATCACAAAACTGTGAACTAAGAATTCTTGGCTTGCAACATAAAAACTTCCACCTGGTAAACCCATAAGCATGGTCACACGTTAGACTTGATTTTTTTCATTTGGACTTGACATTAGTGTAGTCAAGGTTGATCTGATCTTCTAGTCTGATCATCATGCAGTTTTGCTCCAGTGTGGGGTCCCCTGTTTGAATACTCCTCCTGTGGTGATCATCCAGTACCATCCAAAATATAATTTGTAGCTTCACAAACTTCAGGATGCACTGGATTTCTTGGGTATGTTGCTGGCCTGTGCACAGGGTCCTGAGGAGGCTGTGGGTCACTGTAACATGGTGCTTGCAGCCACCTTAGATACTTTTACATCCTATTGCATTTGTTCCTTAATGTTCTTATGTACTTCAGCATAGTATTGTGCTGAGCTGCATCGGTTGAAGACTAAGGGGCAGAGGTTGGAGCATTCCTGGAAAAGCTCCTAGTCTTTGCAGGACAGGTTGGCATTGAGGACTCACTATGCTGAGTATGAGTGGGCAATCAACCTGAAAAAGTCAGAGTTCCTGTCAAGATTGATTACTGCATGGAAAATCATCCAGCACAGCTCTTTTGTATTGTCAACAGGTTGCTAAATCTTCCCTGTCTACAGCCTGTTTGATCCTTTTCTGCAGAACAGTGTGAGCAGTTTGGACGGTTTTTCACTGACAAGGTGATGGACATCAGATAGGGGATTTTTTTCAAGTGGCCTGTTATGGCACTGTGCCACATAGAAGATTATTACACAAACTGGGGAATATGGGTGTGGGCAGGACAGTAGTGTGGTGGGTAGGTAACTGGCTGGGTGACAGGACACAGAGGGTGGTGGTAAATGGCTGTCACTCCACAGAGAGAAGAGTGACCAGTGGGGTACCACAGGGATCAGTGCTGGGACTGGTCCTATTCAACATCTTCATCAGTGACATTGCGCAGGACCTAGAAGGCAGAATTTCATTGTTCGCTGATGACACAAAGCTCTGTAACAGAGTAGACACACCAGAGGGTGTAGACAGAATGAGAAGTGACCTGCAGAAACTTGAAGAATGGTCAGGGGTTTGGCAGTTGAAATTCAATGCAAAGAAGTGCAAGATAATGCATATGGGGCACAAAAACCCTGGCACAATATATCAGTTGGGGGGTGAGGATATAGCATGCACCAAGCAGGAAAGGGATCTTGGGGTTGTCATCTCTGATGACCTCAAGGTTAAGGAAACAGTGTGACAAGGCAGCAGGTAAATCAAATAGGATGCTGGGATGTATGAGGCAGGGCATCACCAGCAGGAAAAGGGAGGTCATAATTCCTATACAAGACACTAGTGAGGCCCCACCTGGAGTACAGTGTACAGTTCTGGAGACCATACCCACGTAAGGACATAGACAGGGTAGAGAAGGTTCAGAGGAAGGCAACAAAGATGGTGCATGGATTGCATCACAAGTCCTATGAAGACAGGTTGAAGGAACTGAACATGTACTCCCTGGAGGAGAGGAGGAGAGGATATGATAGAGACATACAAGTATCTCACAGGGAGGAACAGGGTGCAGGAAAACACTATTTTTAAGCGAAAAAGATGTTCCAGGACTAGAGGCATGGGATGAAGTTGGAGGAGGACGATTCAGAGGAAACATGAGAAAGAATTTCTTTACAGAACGGGTGGTGGACAAGTGGAACACCCTGCCAGAGGAAGTGGTGGGGGCTGAAACAATCACGGGATTTAAGAATGCATGGGATAGACATAAAGGAATTCTGGAGGTCAGGGGTAAGGGGCAACATACTTCTAGGGAAACAAACTGAAGTTACAAGCTCAAATGGGCAGACTGGGTGGGCCATAGGCTCTTATCTGCCAACACTGTCTATGTATCTATGTATCTATGTATCTATGTATTGGTCATACCTTTGGTGATGTAGATCTGCCTGGCTGGGATGCATTTCAACCTGTATCTAACACTAAGGTGCTCTAGGTAGTCTCTAGTTTGCACCCCACTGGCCATATACTGGACCCAGTACCAACATGTCTGATCCTCAGCTGTGTTGAGTTCCTGGGCCTTGTATTCATGGAGATTGTCAATAGTTCACTGAGGGAGTGTGTTTTTCCATCTGCCTTGAAAAATGCTGTATTCAGACCCTTCCTAAAAAAGCCTTCCTTGGACCCTGATGTTCTGGTGAACTACAATACTGTCTCTAACCTTCCCTTTTTATGGAACATTATTGAGAAAGTGGTAGTAGAACAACTGTCAAACCATCTGGAGTTGTTTTCCATCTATGAACCTCTCCAGTCAGGCTTTTGTCCTCATCACAGCATGAAGACTGCAGTTGTCAGGGTAACCCATGATCTTCTCCTAGGGTGAGACCGAATACATCATTTTATCTTGGTGCTGTTGGGTCTCTCATTGGCATTTAATATAGTTGACTATGGGGTGCTTCTGGATTACCTGGGGATCTACTGTATGTTGGTCTCACCAGCATAGGTCTTTTGCTGGTTTTAATCCTACATAACTGAAAAAATGTAGCAGGTAGCTCTGGGTAATTTTACCTCTAGGGCTTCTGTGTTGTCCTGTGGAGTTCCTCAAGGCTCTATTCTTGGCCCCATTTTGTTTTCTGTGTATATGCTGCCATTGGAGGAGCTCATTAGATGGTATGGTGTTGAATTTCACTGCTATAAGGATGATACTCAGCTGTTTCTGTCTCATTCTCCTGGCAAAGATCTTGAGGTTTCTGTGTTGAGTCAATGTCTGGCTGAAATAAACAATTGCATAGCCCTAAACTGGTTATGTCTGAACACAGGAAAGACAGAGGTCATGGTAATTGAACCAGGGTTTGGAATAGATAACAGCATGGTACCTGTCCTATAAATAAAAGGGGCGCTTTTTGCCTGGACATATGGCAGCCAGCTAGGGAGGCACGAAGAAGGCTGTGCCAGTCACCATATGCACACACGGCACCTCAGATACTGCTAAGGTGAGTGACGGGGTGACCAGTGCCACATGGGGGGCTACTAAATGCCAGGGAGGTTTTTTTTATTTCTGGGCTGGTGATTAGCAGGAGGGGGAAACACTACCAACAGGGATTAGATATTTTACTTCAGGACTGGTGATCAGATGGAAAGGAGACCACTACCACCAGAGAATATTATTTGTTTCTTGGGGCTGACAATCGGAGCAGGAGACCACTAACACCAGTGAATATTATGTGGTCTTTGGGGCTGGTGATTGGAAGGATGGGGGATTACTACCACCTTAGATTATTTTATTCTGTTAGGGGCTGGCAATCAGAGTGGGGGCCCACTAGCACCAGAGATTTTTTTTTTTGCAGGGATGGATGAAAGGAGGGTGCCACAGAGCACAGAGCACAGAGCACAGAGATAGCTGTACTCCCGCAGTGGCCAACCAGCTGGTTGGCTGCATTACCTCAGGTAGTCACTAAGGCTGACCAGATTAAGTCAGGGTTTTGTTAGATGGGTATTTGTGCTGCACAAAAGGACAACACTAAAACCTTTTGTGAAGTGCAAAGCAGCTGAATATGGGGTAGCACAACTATTCATGGCCATGCCCCTCCCCTTGCTTACCCACATACATTATATTTTGCACAGGAGCTAACCCCTTTTGCCCACACAACAGCCCCTTTTGAATATGGGGATCTGTCACAAACCCCAGTTTGCGCAGGCAAATACCTGTCAGCACCGACACAAACTTTTGAATATCAGACCCCATATGTCTATCTCACACATGCTTGAAGCTCCCTACTGTCTTTGCCTCCACCTCCTCTGCTGACAGTCTGTTCCTGGTGTCTACCACCCTTTCAGCAAAGAAATATTTACTCACTTCTGTCTTAAACTCTCCCTCCTCCAGCTTCATTGCATGCCCTGTGGTCTTTGTGAGCCATCACATTTGAAACAGACTTCCCTCCTGCACGCTGTTCACCCGTGAGGTAATTGTAGATCACTATCATGTCACCTCTCACTCTCCTCTCTTCTAAGATGTGCATGTTGAGATCCCTCAGTATCTCCTCACAGGGCTTCTTGTGCAACCCCAGCACCTATTTAGTTGCCCTCCTCTGGACTGCCTCCACCTTGTCTATATCCTTTCTGAGGTATGGTCCCCAAAACTGGGCACAGTACTCCAGGTGAGGTCTCACCAGTGAGTGACATAGAGGCAATACCACCTCTCTTTCTTTCTGCTGGATATACCACTTCCTATGCAACCCAGCATCCCACTGTCCTCCATACTGTTTTGTCACACTGCCTGTTAACTTGGTGTCCTCAGGTATAATAATTCCAAGGTCCCTTTCCAGATTGGTGACTATCAGTACCACCACATCCTATATGCAGAGCCTGGGTTCATATGTACTAGGTGCATGATCTTGCATTTTTGGGCATTGAATCCCAACTGCCATGTTTTAAATCACCTCTCAAGTGCAGCAGCCCCATCATCAAAAGGACTTGGGCAGACCTGAAAATATACCATACAGAGAGTTTAATGAACTCAAGGAAACAATGCAATGGATAGCCGACATGGACCTCCTGTGAGCCTGGACCACCAATACTGATCTTGCTCTAACTTTACCTACCTATTCTACCACCACAACTGTTCTGCATCTGCACCACCCACCACCACCCACCCTACCCCCTCACCTGCCTGAGGTCACTCTGAAAGTAGACCTGTCCCACTCCCCTACAATGACCTGTCTGGAAAAGAAAAATGGGAACTATAACAACCATTGGTACTTACCTGGGCACTTTGGATGAACACACCATGAAGCCACAGGGATGGCAGACTATGTGAGGATCCCGGCAGTGGCTGGAGCAGGAGCAGCAGTAGCATTCAAAAAACCTTACACAGGCAGACCTGAAAGAGAAATCACACTGAGAGTTGAACAAACACAAGAGAAGCATGGATTGGAATTGTTTAGCTGAGGCACAAGACCTGTTATGCCGGACCACCAAGTCAGAACATGCTCTCTGTTTACCTAGTCTACATGCAGCACAACTGGTCTACGCCTGCAGCAGCTACTCCACCACTACTGCTGTCCAGCCCTCCATTTGTCTGCCTTGAAGTCAGTCTGAATCTACACCTATCCCATTACCATAGAATGACCTGTCTGGGAAGAAAAACAAAAAAGCAAATTGTAAGGTTTTACTGTATAAAATAAATGATGAAGTACTTACCTGGGTACTTGGGATGGACACACCATGAAGACACAGGGCTGGCAGACTACAGGAGGATTCCGGCAGCAGCAGAAGCAGTAGCAGCATTCAGAAAACCATACACAGGCAGACCTTTTATTTTAATTTTTATTAGTCTTTGGTAACTGTGTAAGGCCCACTAGGCACAAGTGCCTGTTTTCAGGGACAACCTGGGAGCACTAGGTAGTTAAATAACTTGTTCAGAGTCACACATTATGTAAGTGGAGGTTGTGAGAATCAAACCAATGTCTGATCTGCTGAATGTACCAAGCTCGTTCACAGCTCGTTACTCTAACCTGTAAGCTATACTGCCTGAAAGCAACAAATAAATAAAGCCAGTTCATTGTGGACAGAGACTCATGGAATGAGTAGGAATTCTTGGTAACCTGGTATGAAAATGCAGGAAAAATATTACAATAATTTCATACAATAATTTTTGAGTGTGGCAATCCCTACCTAAACATGAGCTAGTAATAACATCACTACATTTAAGCAACATTAAACCTCATGAATGGATATCCAGATACAGATTGAAGGAACTTACCAGACATTTACTGTATAAAACCTTAGAAATGGCAACACTACCAAATGCTGAAGTGGAGGACTGTTACTGGCATCTAATAACACCCTAATTGAAGCGATAATGCCTGACAACTGACATGTCTGTCTGAAACTGTTACCATGATACCAACAAAAAGTGTGGTCTTAAAGTTAACAGCACCTCACTATTGCAAGAGCATGGTCACACACACTGACAGTGTCCCAGGCTGCCACTGACAGCTATCCAATATAATGAGCTGTTGCAGTGCACTAAAAATCATCTTGTGTTGTGGCTCCAGAAAAAGAAAATTAACTGCAAATAGATCTTACAAATACCTTCTTCTCAAGATGTCCATGCTGTAGTCCATGCACAGAGGAGGGTGACATCATCACGGCAGCATGCAGCAGCAGCAGCAGATGGAATACAGAGTAGAGACCTGAAAAAAGGAGCATAAGAAAAACAATTCCTTTCAGAAACAGTACACATGAGTCATCATCAGTCAGTCAGTACACAAAAACTGAAATGATGTCTACTCACCTGTGTGGCAGGGAAAGGAGATGTGATATGTCAAAGTGGATAGCATGACAGTCAAAGTATCATAGCAGTACCTACTCTTCTGTTATGGTGCTGCACTTCATTTAAACAAATTGGCCACAGCAGATAAGCATAATTCGTATGTCTTCTGTTTCATCAGTGTAGAAGAAATAAGTAATAGACTCAGCATCACAGTACTCAGGTCATCACACACAGTGTGCTGATATGATCACATCATCTTGTGAGGCTACATTGTCAGACTTTTCTATGTCATTGTGTAGCTCCTGTTGTTGTTCTACAGCACAACTTGGATTTACTTTTCATCTGAATTTGCAGTCTAAAAATCTGTAACAACCATTACTGGCAGTTCTCCATGTAAATGTCATTAACAACACTGTGTGTAGCAGCATACTGTACATAAATGTTGTGGCGAGGTTGTTTCACTGAAAAGCGCACCAACAGCTGAGTACCTCAATGCACATAGTCCCCTGTGCCAGTGACACTGTTATTCCGACTTTGTGGAAGGTGAAGTGATCTTGACAAACTCTGCCTGTTCATGGTTTTATGGTTGATGCTTGATGGTACATCTGTCACTCCAAGTGATGTGAGACAATATCAATAGATTATTTATGCAGACGTATTTCATGATCTCAATGCTGAGTAATGTTGGTATGAAATGTTGGGAGTTGGAGATGATACTGACAGATGTGACAGGTGACACTGTGGGTATTGTTTGGCATGATGGTGGATTGATAATCATTTTTGTAACAGGTTATAACCACATATGTCAACAGTTTTACTCCCAATAAAAGCAGTTTTGTGGTCATCATTATGTGGTACAACAGTTTTCTTTTTGGGAGGGGGGCCTACACAGTGGCCAGCTGGGACACTTAACAGGGTTAAGAATAGGGGACAGGAACAATGTCCACAGCAATTGTTTTGTTTTTCTACAGTTTTATTTAGCAGGGGGGCCTAAACAGCAGCCAAATGGGACACTTCACAATATTGAGCACTACAGGACAAGAACAATGTCCACAGCAATTGTGTTTGGTTTTTTACAGTTTTCTTGGGGGTTGGGGGATCCTAAACAGCGGCCAGGTGGGAGATTTCAAAATACTGAACATTACAGGACAAGAACTATATCTGCAGAAATTGTTTTGTTTTTTTATAGTTTTCTTTGGGCAGGGGCTAAACAGCAGCCAACTGGGATACTTCAAAATACTGAGTGTTATAACTATAGAAATGCTGTAATGTCAGTGTGAATTTTTAGCATTAATCAAGATGTAGTAATTATTTGCTTGTCACCAACATTTTTTGTAACACAGCATTTGATGACTTATTCATTGCACACACTGACTCCTGGTGCCTTGCTTCTTTGTTCAGCCACTGTAACTGCAGATACTGTACAAACTGGTATCAGTGTACATCACTGAACAATTTGTGTGCATACCACCTGACAATGACAGTAGTGCATCACATGTTGTCTCCTACTCAGGAGAACTCAAACCCCTCAGCTGTGTCTTCATCATCAGATGGCACTGTCATGCTCTCCTCTTTCTCTGATGATTCCTAATGTGCACCACCTTCTTCAGCAGGATCATAGTATCTTGTAGTTGATGACAAAATGTACTGCTATAGGAGGAATTGTGAGTTCATTCTTACAAAAGTTAGGTACTCAACATTTCTATCAGACAGAAGGCTGGCCAGGGTTATCCCCATTTTTAATGGGGTTAGCCCTGGACAAGTAGTCAATTACAAACCTATTTCTCTACCATTACAGGTTTTGAAAGTGTTTGTAAAACTTATAACTAAACAATTGACAGATTTTTTGCAATAGAATTATTTATGATAAATACCAGTCTGGATTTCATAAATCCCATGGTACTATGGTCTCTGCGGTGAGGGTCTTGGATGACATTAACAAAGCTATGGACTCTGGTCATCTGACCGGGGCCATCTTTGTTGATCTCTCCAAGACCATTGACATGGTTGACCACCAAATTGTTCTGCAAAGACTGGCAAAAATAGGGGTGTTACCTAGTGCCTTAAAATGGTTTAGATCCTATATAAGTGACCGTATGCAGACTAATAAGGTGAACGGTATGGTCTCCAATCCATTGCCCGTAGTCTGAGAAGATCCCCAGGGTTCAGTGCTAGGATCCTTGTTGTTTGTGGTCTACCTTAATGGTTTTGGTGACAAATATTCTAGGTACAGCATATCATTTATATGCCAGTGACTCCATATTATATACCTCAGCTCCAACCTTGCCTAAAGTTCAGACACATTTACAAATAAGTTTTAATGGCTTACAAGAATTTTTTACTAGATCAAACTTAAAATGAATACAGGCAAAACAAAATCTATGGTCTTTGGTACAAATTTTAAATTAAAAAACAGTTCTGAACTGAAAATTATTGATGCAGAAGGAGCTAGGTTGGAGTCTGTGGTTTCTTACAAATAGCTATGCTACTTGATGGACTCCTTGGGCTCAGACAATGTTCATGTGGACCTCCTTAAAGGAACAATTAGGAAAAGGGTGGGAATATTATATCCTAACAAAAATTGCTTTTGTGGTAACATGATTAATAAGATTATTTCGTCCCAGATATTTCCCTTATTGGATTATGGTAATGTTTTATATGGCTATGCCATTAATATTAAATTGCATAAATTAGATATTTTGTACAATCACTTGATCAGGCTAATTTTGCAATGCCCTAAGGACACACACCACTGCCAAATGTAGAATAGTCTAGGATGGCTGTCTCTGCCAGAGGAATACCAACCTTATAAATTTATACTGGCATACAAAAGCATTTTAGATAACATCTCTACCTATCTGATTGAAAAACTGTAGGCTAGAAAAAAATGCTTTAATTAGAAAGCCTGCTTACTGTGAATTAGTTGTCCCAAAGATAAAATTAAAAAGATCAATGTATTTCTTTTGCCACCTGGCTCACTCATATTGGAATAGTTTACCTCCTAAATTTCGACTGTTGGATGCTATGTATCCATCTGTAAATGCTATAAAGCAATCATTTTTAGATAAGGCAGCAAGTCTAGCAAAAGGCTGTTGTGGCTGATTCAGATAATGATATTGTATATGAATGCACTAATATAATTTATTGTACTGTACTTTACTTATGTAAGCTATGTATATGTGTAACATGTGTAATGTCATTGTTTTGTACTAAGATACATTTTAAATGAGTTCTGCTCAGTGGCATAACCCTTAATAAAATGAAATGAAATGAATGAAAAAAGGCTTTGGCAGTCAGTCACAATGGCATCTGCAGCACTGAATACCCTTTCTGAGCTTACATTGGCACAGGGTCAGGTGAGATACTCAATGACAATAGCTGCAAGTGCAGGCCAGATTTCAAATTTACTTTGCCAGTGCTCTAGGGGCTCATCATCTATGCTCAGTTGCTGTGGGTCATCCAGATATGACTGCACTATATGGCATGTAGACAGCTGCAGTTGTGTTTTGCCCTCTGGTGGCTGGCATATAGAAACACTAATATCCTTCAGCATGGCCCAGAGAGTGTTTGTGCCATGACTTCTACATGATGATAAGGGTGCAGGTGCAGACACCATACTGGAGGAGGAAATGGATACTGTCTGATGGGCTGTTGCTGTTGCTCCTTCAGGTTTGTCTACAACTATCAATTTTTTGAACCTTTGCTTTGAGTGAATCATCTAGTTTTCTACCTTGCCACACAGGATCAAAACATAGTGAACCAGATCAGCCTTCCCACCTGGAAGAAATGACATTATGCCATACTTGAACATGAGATCCAGCAGGGTTGCAAGGATATATGCCTCAGAGGTACTAATGTGAATCACCCTGGGATCATCATCACACAGCAACATGTTGCGGTTAGCCAGTTCTACTCCAACAGAGTCTGCTGCAACTTCAAATTGCTCTCTGACATTGACCAGTGCTTGGTGGAGTACATGCAGCAGTGGTATAACCTGGCTCAAGTATGCATTTTCTGAGTGCACAACCTGTGTAGCCTGTTCAAGTGGATGGAGGACTTGGATGACACTATCAATCAACATCCACTAGGATGGACTCAGCAACATGGCTGCATTACACACTTGTTGATTGGCTTGTACTGCTCAAACATCCTCTCAAGCATATAGAGTGTTGAGTTCCAGTGTGTCACCACATCAAGCTTCAGGCAGTGTTGTGGTACTTTATTGGCCTTCTGTAGAATCCTGAGCTCTGATCTAGCCAGTGCAGATCGACTGAAATAACTGCAGATTTTGTGACTGGCAGCCAACATTCTACTGACTGCATCATGCTCAAGAAAGGCCTTCACAATCAGGTTCAGGACATGTGCAAAGCAGGGGACATGATAAAACAGCCATCAGTGATTACTTTAATGGCATTCAGTGCATTTTCACTAGCGATATATCCTGCCTGGAATCCATGTGGCTTTATCCAGTATGTAATGGCCTTGTTGATTCAGGTGAGAATTCTCTCTGATGTATGTGACCCATACATACACTGTATACTCAATGTGGCATGCTGTAGAGGACCACCACAAGCACTTCTGCCACTACATAGGGGCAAGTAAATGTGGGACAGGGGTGCAAGGCATATACTCTAGGGATCTAGGCACAGTGTGCAGCAATGCACATATAACTAATACCCAATGACAGGACACTAGTCCAGATGTCTGTGGTGAGGTGGACACTGGCTACTACAGAGTGAGACATAACATGTGACACAATGCAAGCAAGGACATTATAAATTATTGGAACAGCATTAGTGCTGAAGTAAGTGCAACTGGGCACTTTGTATTTAGGTGCAGCCTTTCCCATGAGTTCTATCAACCCTAGATTCTCAACAAATGAGAATGGTAAAAAGTCTGTTGCCTGCATCTTTGCAACAGCTGTGTTCAGCTCTTTTGTCACTGGGTGTTTATGATGGTATTTTGTGTACTTTGTTAAAGCTGATTTAATATCCGATTGCTTAAGCCTCAGAGTATGCTGCACTGTGGAGGGTGCTGTGTCTTTGCCAGGAATGCTCTTGCTGCTTTTGCTGCTTTGTCCGCCAGCAGGGACATGATGGAAAAAGCTCTCTATCTGTGAAGTGGACGGGTCAGGTTGATTACCTTCACTTATATCTTCATGTCTAGGGGTGGAACACAATAAAGGGTCAAATGCTACTACATTATCACCAGGATGGGGACCCTCTCTTTCAGAGTATACTGCGCTGTCAGAACTGGGCATAGCTGTCAATCGCTTATGCTGTGTCCCGTGAATGGTATGCTTACTTTGCATATGGCTATGCATACCAGTGTCCCTTAGTGTGAGCTGGCTTCCCCCTGCTAATTTTGAACCTGCAGATTCTGCACATATGCACACTGTCATGAAACTTGATTACAAAGAAATCCCACACAAGTGAGTATCTATCAACATGCCGAATTTTCCTGGGCAGGTCAGATGGGGCAATGGACATAGGGGTGGGCAAAATGATTGTCTTTAGCAGCTCCTGTTTCTGTTCTTGCTGCTCCTTAACCCCATATCCCCCTTTTCTCCACTTGATTTCCCTTTCCCCTGACTTGTTGCTGATTGGGGAGTGGCGCAACAGGGGTTGCTTCTCCTTTACCCGTGACAGTTGTGTGTGCTGCTTGGGGAAGGGGTGACTGCCAATTAAGGTCTAGTACAGGGCTATCATCACCCCCCACATCACCATTATCCTCGCTGATTTGTGACATTTCCAGCTCTGACAGTAAGGGCTGACTGTCTCCCACCTCCTCTTCCACAGTAACCTTTTCTACCACATGAACAGCAGCAGAAACAGGATATTCGGTCTGAGGATGTTCTTTCTCCTCAAACTCCATCTGAAACATTCAATACTCACACTCCTTCTAAACTCTCCAGATAGTAAATGGTCCTGCATCCCTCTTAATGTCATCGTCTGTCATACTGCCTGCCACTAGACCCAAACCCTTGTTGCTCCTAGTCTCTAGCAGCTTCTGAGTCAACTCCTGGGTCTCCTCTGACTGTGACTGCTCCTTCTGTTCCTCCTCCTCCTGAGACCCATGGGCATCACACAGTAGTGCAGTAACATCCATGGAAGTCCTTTTAGATTCTTTTGAATGCTGAGCAAAACCTGCTTTGGAAGGTCAGTACTGCACTGCATGCCAAAGAAGCAGGAAGCTTTCATGCCCACTGAAGCTGACACTGGCACAGCATGTGGCAGGGCTGGCATTGCTCTGCCACTGGAAGTTGCAGTGCCAGTAACAGTGCTGTACCTACTAGAACCTT